>OX451741.1:151473508-153873508 GCA_948472305.1 Vicia faba | reverse complement strand
CAATGTTTATAGGCATGTGGGACTTGTTTGGACCCTTGGAAACCTCAACTTCTTTGCCAGACCCAAAACCCTAGTTTTTGACTGTTAGGAGGCCTTTGAACTGTGCAACCCTTGGGGAGATTTTGAAGCATGTTCTTTGCAAATTTTGAAGAATATGGGAGGGCAAATTTTGGGGTACAACACATTGCATATGTTTGTCTTGAATTCATCCATTCGTTTTCACCATTCTTAAACTATGCTTTCTACTTTCTTTATGATATTTAATTCTTGATAAAAAGCTACTAGCCTTTAGAGGGAGGATGATGAAATAATACCATAATCTCATACAATATGCTTTTGAACAGACCTTGCTGATGATGTACAGGCGTTTCTTTCAAATCCTAAACACTGGAGTTATAAGGAAGATAATCTCTAGTCAACCCCTTCGAGCCAAAGAAGTAGGAGTTTTTTGTTTTAAACACAAATTAAAACCTTTGATTTAAACCTGGGGCAGGGTAGTCTCTCAGTTAATTCAAAAAGATGCGCGTTAAGTCGCAAACTCTCAGTTCGTAATACAAGGAACGACATCAAAAAAAAGCATTCCTCTGGAATCAAAAGACAGTGATGGTTCCTTATCTCATAGGCAGTCATTATCCCTCAAAAAAAGAAAAGCCCGTTGAGCCAAAACCTACAAAGGAGGCTTAAGAATGCCGGGGCATCCCGCTGACTGTAATCTCGAAAACAGGAACAATCAGGCAAAAGTTAGGGATAACAAATCAAAAGAGCGAGGTCATTATAAATCCTCAACAACATGAAAAATGTTGCAAAAAAAATGATGACTGCCTTCCAAAATCCAACTTGTGTGAACCATCACCAAAACGTCGTTCCAGACTCATTTGGAGTTCAAACGCACAATTAACTGAGTTTAGGATTGAAGAACATCAAGAAGAGCGGGTGGGTACAAATATACTTTGAGCCTTTATCCTTTGTTTCTTAAACCGTGAACCAAGCCACGTTACAACCCTTCAAAAGTCCTAACTGAAGCATGGGTTAGTTCGAAAGCATACTGTTACAAAAGGTATCCTGACTCCTGTAAGGCTTTGCCCTAAATCTTGTGTTGAATTTGTCTTATAAAAAGTTTTCTGCTAAAAAACGCATTTTTTCAAAACTTCGAGACAAACATAAACTTTGCATTACTTGAATATCACTGTTTGCATTTGGCTATTTGTTTGACAGCGGAGAAATTCACACAATGAATATCCGATGAACGAAAGCTCTCTCAATGAACAAAATCACTTCAAGTGGGATGATACTCCCGTTGCAAAAATCTCCTATCAGCAAAAGGGGATTTTATTTGGTATGGTCCAGTAAACATGGGGCAGTCCAGTCAAGATTTCAACAAATCTTTCAAAATTCAGTTAACCTGGGGCAGTCTAGTCAAGATTTCAACAAATCTTTCAAAGTTCAGTTAACCTGGGGCAGTCCAGTCAAGATTTCAACAAATCTCTCAATTACAGATTAATCTGGGGCAAGTCTCCCTCGCCATCACTTGGGGCATTTAAACGTCAATCTCATCAAAGGGTTACGAACAGTCTAAGTTTCCTGGCAATATCACAAGCATCTGATACTAGGGCAGTGATGAAACCTCTCTGTAATCTTTCTGAAAAGAAATTCAAGCGTCCTCAAGAAGGTTATCACCTCTCTAAGCAGACATGCAGTCATGGGTTTATTTCCCCAAACATTTGCCAAGGATTTATTCTCCAAAGCAAAATTACATTTCAAGTTGAAAGGTCGTTCAAAATTTCCTTCATCACCTGCTGGAAGTTGCGGTCATCATCAAAAAATTCCTTCATCACCTGCTGGAATTCAAAAGCGTTCAAAAATTCCCTTCATCACCTGCTGGAAGTTGCGGTCATCATCAAAAATTCCTTCATCACCTGTTGGAAGATACGGTCCAGATATGCTCCAGACACGATTGCCATTCTGTAACCTTTTCAGATCCCAGTTTAATACCTGTAGCAAACCAGGAAAATATCTGTGGACGACTGATTGTAGACTGATACCTGAAACAAGCCAGGAAAAGTATCTACATGAAGAGATTGAAAATTAATACCTGTAGCAAGCCAGGAAAACTATCTTTCTTTCTCAGGTCAGAGATTAATACCTGAAACCAGCCAGGACAACTATCTCATCGACCAACCTTTTCAAGTTCCAGATTAATACCTGTAGCAAGCCAGGAAAACTATCTGTGGACGACTGATTGTAGATTAATACCTGAAACCAGCCAGGAAAACTATCTACATGAAGAGATTGAAGATTAATACCTGTAGCAAGCCAGGAAAACTATCTTTCTTTCTTAGGTCAGAGATCAATACCTGAAACCAGCCAGGACAGTATCTCCTTGACCAACCTTTTCAAGTTCCAGATTAATACCTGTAGCAAGCCAGGAAAACTATCAGTGGACGACTGATTGTAGATTAATACCTGAAACCAGCCAGGAAAACTATCTACATGAAGAGATTGAAGATTAACATCTGTAGAAAGCCAGGGAAACTATCTTTCTTTCTCAGGTCAGAGATCAATACCTGAAACCAGCCAGGACAGTATCTCCTTGACCAACCTTTTCAAGTTCCAGATTAATACATGTAGCAAGCCAGGAAAACTATCTGTGGACGACTAATTGTAGATTAATACCTGAAACCAGCCAGGAAAACTATCTACATGAAGAGATTGAAGATTAATACCTGTAGCAAGCCAGGAAAACTATCTTTCTTTCTCAAGTCAGAGATCAATACCTGAAACCAACCAGGACAGTATCTCCTTGACCAACCTTTTCAAGTTCAAGATTAATACCTGTAGCAAGCCAGGAAAACTATTTGTGGACGACTGATTGTAGATTAATACCTGAAACCAGCCAGGAAAACTATCTACATGAAGATATTGAAGATTGATATCTGTAGCAAGCCAGGGAAACTATCTTTCTTTCTCAGGTCAGAGATCAATACCTGAAACCTGCCAGGACAGTATCTCCTTGACCAACCTTTTCAAGTTCCAGATTAATACCTGTAGCAAGCCAGGAAAACTATTTGTGGACGATTGATTGTAGATTAATACCTGAAACCAGCCAGGAAAACTATCTACATGAAGAGATTGAAGATTAATACCTGTAGCAAGCCAGGGAAACTATCATTCTTTCTCAGGTCAGAGATCAATACCTGAAACCAGCCAGGACACTATCTCATCGACCAACCTTTTCAAGTTCCAGATTAATACCTGTAGCAAGCCAGGAAAACTATCTGTGGACGACTAATTGTAGATTAATACCTGAAACCAGCCAGGAAAACTATCTACATGAAGAGATTGAATATTAATACCTGTAGCAAGCCAGGGAAACTATCTTTCTTTCTCAGGTCAGAGATCAATACCTGAAACCAGCCAGGACAGTATCTCTTTGACCAACCTTTTCAAGTTCCATATTAATACCTGTAGCAAGCCAGGAAAACTATCCGTGGACGACTGATTGTAGATTAATACATGAAACAAGCCAGGAAAACTATCTACATGAAGAGATTGAAGATTAATACCTGTAGCAAGCCAGGGAAACTATCTTTCTTTCTCAGGTCAGAGATCAATACCTGAAACCAGCCAGGACAGTATCTCCTTGACCAACCTTTTCAAGTTCTAGATTAATACCTGTAGCAAGCCAGGAAAACTAGCTGTGGACGACTGATTGTAGATTAATACCTGAAACCATCCAGGAAAACTATCTACATGAAGAGATTGAAGATTAATACCTGTAGCAAGCCAGGGAAACTATCTTTCTTTCTCAGGTTAGAGATCAATACCTGAAACCAGCCAGGACAGTATCTCCTTGACCAACCTTTTCAAGTTCCAGATTAATACTTGTAGCAAGCCAGGAAAACTATCTGTGGACGACTGATTGTAGATTAATACCTGAAACCAGCCAGGAAAACTATCTACATGAAGAGATTGAAGATTAATACCTGTAGCAAGCCAGGGAAACTATCTTTCTTTCTCAGGTCAGAGATCAATACCTGATACCAGCCAGGACAGTATCTCCTTGACCAACCTTTTCAAGTTCCAGATTAATACCTGTAGCAAGCCAAGAAAACTAGTTGTGGACGACTAATTGTAGATTAATACCTGAAACCAGCCAGGAAAACTATCTACATGAAGAGATTGAAGATTAATATCTGTAGCAAGCCAGGGAAACTATCTTTCTTTCTCAGGTCAGAGATCAATACCTGAAACTAGCCAGGACAGTATCTCCTTGACCAACCTTTTCAAGTTCCAGATTAATACCTGTAGTAAGCCAGGAAAACTAGTTGTGGACGACTGATTGTAGATTAATACCTGAAACCATCCAGGAAAACTATCTACATGAAGAGATTGAAGATTAATACCTGTAGCAAGCCAGGGAAACTATCTTTCTTTCTCAAGTCAGAGATCAATACCTGAAACCAGCCAGGACAGTATCTCCTTGACCAACCTTTTCAAGTTCCAGATTAATACCTGTAGCAAGCCAGGAGAACCATCTGTGGACGAGGGATTGAAGATCAATACCTGTAACAAGCCAGGAAAACTATCTTTCTTTCTCAGGTCAGAGATTAACACCTGAAACCAGCCAGGACAACTATCTACTCGACCAGCTCAAACAATTCAACAATCATTTCTGGATGGCATCTTTAAGCCCATCTCCATCAACTATCCATCATATCTCCAAATGGCATCTGTAAGCCCATTCCCGACATCACAATACCTGTAGAAAGCCAGGAAAACTATCTACGTGAAGAGATTGAAGATTAACACCTGTAGCAAGCCAGGGAAACTATCTTTCTTTCTCAGGTCAGAGATCAATACCTGAAACCAGCCAGGACAGTATCTCCTTGACCAACCTTTTCAAGTTCCAGATTAATACTTGTAGCAAGCCAGGAAAACTAGCTGTGGACGACTGATTGTAGATTAATACCTGAAACCATCCAAGAAAACTATCTACATGAAGAGATTGAAGATTAATACCTGTAGCAAGCCAGGGAAACTATCTTTCTTTCTCAGGTCAAAGATCAATACCTGAAACCAGCCAGGACAGTATCTCCTTGACCAACCTTTTCAAGTCCCAGATTAATACTTGTAGCAAGCCAGGAAAACTATCTGTGGACGACTGATTGTAGATTAATACCTGAAACCAGCCAGGAAAACTATCTACATGAAGAGATTGAAGATTAATACCTGTAGCAAGCCAGGGAAACTATCTTTCTTTCTCAGGTCAGAATCAATACCTGATACCAGCCAGGACAGTATCTCCTTGACCAACCTTTTCAAGTTCCAGATTAATACCTGTAGCAAGCCAGGAAAACTAGTTGTGGACGACTAATTGTATATTAATACCTGAAACCAGCCAGGAAAACTATCTACATGAAGAGATTGAAGATTAACATCTGTAGCAAGCCAGGGAAACTATCTTTCTTTCTCAGGTCAGAGATCAATACCTGAAACCAGCCAGGACAGTATCTCCTTGACCAACCTTTTCAAGTTCCAGATTAATACCTGTAGTAAGCCAGGAAAACTAGTTGTGGACGACTGATTGTAGATTAATACCTGAAACCATCCAGGAAAACTATCTACATGAAGAGATTGAAGATTAATACCTATAGCAAGCCAGGGAAACTATCTTTCTTTCTCAAGTCAGAGATCAATACCTGAAACCAGCCAGGACAGTATCTCCTTGACCAACCTTTTCAAGTTCCAGATTAATACCTGTAGCAAGCCAGGAGAACCATCTTTGGACGAGGGATTGAAGATCAATACCTGTAACAAGCCAGGAAAACTATCTTTCTTTCTCAGGTCAGAGATTAACACCTGAAACCAGCCAGGACAACTATCTACTCGACCAGCTCAAACAATTCAACAATCATTTCTGGATGGCATCTTTAAGCCCATCTCCATCAACTATCCATCATATCTCCAAATGGCATCTGTAAGCCCATTCCCGACATCACAATACCTGTAGAAAGCCAGAAAAACTATCTACGTGAAGAGATTGAAGATTAACACCTGTAACAAGCCAGGAAAACTATCTTTCTTTCTCAGGTCAGAGATTAATACCTGAAACCAGCCAGGACAACTATCTCACCGACCAACCTTTTCAAGTTCCAGATCAATACCTGCAGCAATCAAAAGATTCTTGCAATCCCCTGCAGCAGTCAAAGATTTACTTTCCCCGACAGCAGTCAAGATTCCATTATCTCCAACTATCCAGGATTCATCTATCCTCAGCAAGACAGCTCATCAACTTACATGCGTATTCACTACATTCATATATCATAAACATTGATATAACATATATATTGCATCATACATTTCATGCAACATAACTTTGTGTTTCAGCTAATATTTTACCCTTTTCAGGATAAGATTAACAACTTTTGAAAACAGTTTACGGACGCTTCCCAACATGGATGCTGATCTATTGCTTATTCAACTTCAAGACTTCTGAAAATAGTTCACGGGTTCTCCAGACACGGATGTTAACCTATCGCTTGTTCAGATTCAATACTTCTGAAAACAGTTTACGGATTCTCCAAACATGGATGTTAATCTATCGCTTGTTCAGACTCAACTTTTGAAAACAGTTTACGGACGCTTCCCAACATGGATGCTGATCTATTGCTTATTCAACTTCAAGACTTCTGAAAACAGTTCATGGATTCTCCAGATACGGATGTTAATTTATCACTTGTTCAGATTCAACTTTGAAAACAGTCTATGGATGCTTCCAGATACGGATGTCAATCTATTGCTTATTCAGACCCCCAGCTCAGAGATGTTCCAAAATATGGACACCTTTCTGATACTCATTTCTTTCACCTACAACATACATTCCAGATGGCATCTCTAAGCCCATCCCCCGACAAGATTCTGTCACATCTCCAGATGGAATCTTTAAGCCCATCTCCAAATGGCATCTTTAAGCCCATTCCCTCAAACTACGCTTTGACGAGTGCAAATTGTTTGGGCACTATAGTGTCCAATCTCCTTTTACCCTCGAGTCGCGAAAGGCAAACCTGCCAATCTAACTCTTCAGGTTCAAGAAGATTGAACAGGGGTAACTGTTGTACCCCAAAATTTACCCTCCTCTTTTTCACAAGAAATCACAGCTGCGGGCTTTTCCTGATTTTTCAGATTGGCTTAAGAATCGGTCAAACAGACTTTTCTCATCAGTCAGACAAAATTAGGGTTTTCATTGATTTGGAATCAGTCAAGCAGATTATTAGGGTTTCTTTTGATTTGTTTGAGTTTGGCTCAGGGTTTGATCGAACAGACGCTTCTTTAACAGTAAATCCCCAAATTAGGGTTTGCGCGTGCATTCTCAGAAGGAATTAATTCTACAGTTCTTTTCAATTGACTGTCACATGGTTTTGACGTTTGTTCAAGATTTCTGTTTGTTTCTCAAAGTCTAAACATATGGGATATGGGTTGAGGCTTCTGATTGAAAGTTTGAAGTTTAAGTTTGATCAGTGAGGTAAAAGACATATGGACGTTTGTTTGATTAACTGTGCAATGCATTTGGTTATTTGGAATGTCGGGCTTATTATTGGTTAATGCAAGACAGTGAGACTGCGACGTTTGTTGATCATTTATAATTTATAAGTTAAGATTATTGGGATAATTTCCAATTATTATAACTCAAGAAATTTAAATAATTAAATAAGCAATTGCAGAAGAATTAAAAGAGATATCTGACAAAAAAGATTTTTATTTATTTTAATTGTTGTTACAAATGTTTATTTGATACAGTAAATTTATTTACAGTATTTACAATAAATTACAATGATTAAAAATAAATTAAATCTACATCCTAAGTTTCTTGAAGTCTTCATCTGCTACTGTTGCTTCCCTTGCCCCAATTGGTGTTTACCTGCAAAGCCAGAAAAGGAGAAGTCAACACAATTAATTTGGAAAAGTATTTTTCAGACAGTTAATCAAAAACTCATCATTAAAGGTGTTGGCCGGAATCAGTTTGTTCGTCCTCTCTGCAAATTGCAAGAAGATGTCTCTTCTTGGTTCACAAAGAGGGAAGTAAAATGTTTACAAGCATATGAATCAATTAAGCAAAATGCACAAAGATGCATAAATTCAAACAAGGCAAACTGAACAGCCAAGTTACAAATTCAAACAAGCTGCACATGTGCAAACTGAAAAATGCCAAACCAAGTCACAAGTGTAAACAATGGAAAACTAAGTTACAAGAAGCTGTCAACAAAACTGTCCAAGGAAGTTGTCAAAGCTGTCAAAGAAGATACCAAAAGATATCAAAAGCTATCAAACTATCATAAAAAAAAGAAGAAGAAAGTACAATATGCAGAAGAAAGCTAACATTGCAAGCAAACTTGTAAAAGCATTTTTCATCATTTTCTGGCCAAAACCTTTTCAGAATAAAAAGGACAGTTAAGCAATAAAATATGCTTTTTCTGTGGAGAGAGAAAGAGGGAAAAAAGTAGGCTTACAGTTTTTGAGGCAGGCTAAGAGATATAGATAACATATAACAAAGAGTTTCAGTTCGGGATAGGGGGGAAGAACACATAGAAAAATATACCACAAAACTGTAAACACAAACAAAGCTGCAAGCCTTCAAGCCTGAACCAGAAAACTTGTCTTAAACAAACTCAGTAACCTGCTTCAAGCCTTAAAACCAAAAACCTGTTCAAACACAAAACTTGCAGAAGCAAGCCTTCAAGCTTTCCTGCTAAAAGCCTGTAACCTTCAAGCTTACCTGCTAAGCTTCAAACTGCCTCAAGCCTTGAAGCCTGTAACCAAAAAAACCTGCATAAACTCAAACTGCTTCAAGCCTCAAGCCTTCCCCAAGGCCTAAAAACCTGTTACAGAAACAACAGTCTGCCTGTTACCAACAAGCCTGCCTTTAAACCTGTTACAGAAGCCCAAGCCTGCTTCAAGCCAAAGCCTGTCAACGCCTGTAACCAAAACAAGCCTAAAAACCTGTTACAGCATTCAAGCCAAAGCCAAACAAGCCAACAAGCCTGTAACCTCCAACTTGACTTCAATACCAAGCAAGCAAGTCCAAACATCCAAATCAGTAATAATAACCAAGCTCTCAGAACAAAATTTCATCATTGAGAAACAAAGCCCAAGAGAGGAAAAGAAACTGAAGCAAGCAACTCAGAAGCAAAAACACTGAAGCTAGCGACTCAGAAGCAAAAACACTGAAGCAAGCATCTCAGATTCGAAATCATCATCATTGAAAAAGTCAATAAAATCCAAAGAGAGGAAACATCGTAACTTCAAAGATTCATCAACAATCAAATATCCAAACAACAAGGCAAGCATTCAGATAGGAAGAGAGGCAGAAGCAAATCATACAGCGTTTTCAGAGTTAGGGTCATCACAAAACAAGGCTAAAGATATGAAATACCAGGAAGCTCTTGTCATCATACTCCTTCCGCCTTGGCCTCCTGGAAGCATCACCATCCACTCCTCCGCCTCCTCTCAGAAACAAAAACCTAAAGGTATTGTCCCTTCTTCCCTTTTTACACCTCACATAAACAAATAACAGAGGATCAGAACATATAAAAAATTAATAACATGCAAGAGACAAGAATCTGAAAACCCTAAAAAAACGCGTTAGAACAAAATCATTACCTCTTTTTATCACCGCCTGAGCAACCATGAAGAGGAGGAGGTGGAGGCATCGCGTCTGGTGGCCTAAGGCTTGAGGAGCATCAGAAACCATGGTTGAGAACTAGAAAGACGAAGAAGAAGATGGAGAAGCGGCGTCGTTCTAAGCCAAGCAAACCTTGTTCTGAGTAACAAACAAACAAACCCTAAAAATGTTATGAACCATTTGGGCCTGCCCTCACAAAACCACTAAGCCCATTTCAATTCTGGCGCATAACCCCCCTTTTCCTTTCTTTTTTTTTTTAATCTGTTTTTGTCACTTGGGCCAAGAATATATTCCCTAAAAGCCCACTTTTTTTTATATACAAACTAATACCTTTTTTTTATTACCTTATTTCCTTTTTTTTTGTAACTTATTTTTGTTAAATAAAAATAATACATTAACTTTTTTTTTGTACAAAATTTTCTTAAATACTTTTTTTATTTAGTACAATTAAAAATACATAATAATAGTTTTCTTTAACTTAAGCAATTTTCATTTTCTTTTCTTTAAAACTCTTGTTCATATAATTAACAAAAATACAAAAAAGTAATAATAATACTTAATAATACATTAGGTTAATATTTTTCTCATTTGTAAATAATCATATGCATGGTACAATACTTTTGCTTATCTTTTATTCTTATACCTTGCTATATTTCACATTGAGAATGCGACGATTCGATTTGGTTGTAAATAATATTTGGACACTACTATCCTGATAAGACTCATCCCCATTTGTAAACATTTGTACCCCCATCCCCGGATACTTATTTGTAATAGCTTAGACTTTAAATTCCCGCAATTTATCGCTTTCCATATACTGTATAGTAATTAGGGTTTGTATGCGAAGATTCAAAATCAACCGCTAGATAACCTAACACCAAGATAAACATGCATGAAAAACAAACACGACGCACACTTGCACCCTTAGGGTTACTCCACTTGTTGCCTTCAAAAATGGGCCATGTTTGCATGTCAAGTACTTTGGCAAAACAAAACAAAAACAAACAAAATGATCATAGTCCCTCGATGATGCTATCTTGTTGCCTAAACAAAATGATCATAGTCCCTCAAGAAAATTGCCAAAATACTTGACACTATTGCATTCATGGTCTAAACGATGACCCGCGCCCGTCCCGTTAACATCCTAACACAAGGTTGTTCACCAAATACAATGGTGAAACAACACTGTTAAAAGGGTTAAAACATAAGAAAGATCTTTGAGTAAAATAGGGTAGACAACTCTTAGTTACTTGATCAAAAACTTGCAAAACATCCTTGCCATTTTTTCAAACACACATCTTCACACAATTTCAAAACAATCTTTCAAAAACATTGAATTATCTTTTCAAAAAGACAAACACCTTTGTAAAACATTCAAACGAATTGTTACAAAGGTTGCCTAGACAAGGCATCTTTTTCAAAACATTTTCAAAACCACACACACAAAGCACCATTTCAAACAATTGAAAATGCAAAGCAAGTGATCTAAGCAAGTAACTAAGAGCCCATGGATAACCATGGATAGAAAGGGTGCTAATACCTTCCCTTTCTATAATCTACTCCCCGAACCCAAGAAAACATCTCAAAGGTTTTTCCTGTGCTTTTTGACCTTTCCTTAGGATAAAATAAAAAGTCGGTGGCGACTCTTGCTAAACCAAAACATTTGCGAAAACAAACGCAAAACCCAAGTCAGTTCTCCCACCGTATCACAGGGGCAGATTTGCACATCATCACTAAGAATGATATTTTTGTTGGAAAAGGCTACGCCATTGATGGCATGTTTATGTTGAATGTTGATTTGAATAAAATTTATCCTTATGTTTACTCTTTGTGTGGTTTTAATATTTGACATGCTAGACTTTGTCACATTAATAAGCGAGTTAATTCTAATGCAAGCAACTTAGGTCTAATTCCTAAATTAAATGTCAATGATTCAAATAAATGTGAATATTGTAGTCAAGCTAAATAACTAAGACTTTGAATAAATCAATTATAAAATAATCTGACCCCCTAAATCTTATACACTCTTATATATGTGAATTAAATGAAACTTTAACTAGAAATAGTAAATGTTATTTTATCACTTTTATTGATGATTGTTCTGATTATACTTATGTATACTTAATGAAGAATAAAAGTGAAAAACTTGACATATTTAAGATATATGTAACTGAAATTGAGAATTAACGTAGTAAGTAGATTAAGAGATTTCTTAGTGGTAGGGGAACTGAATACGATTCTGGGTTATTTAATGTTTTTTAATAAAAAGATGTATACATGAAACAACTGCTCCATCCTGAAATAAATGGTAAAGCAGAAATAAAAAAATAAAACTATTACTAAACTTGTTGTTTCAATTATGATGAATTTTGAGGCTGCACCTCACTGGCGGAGGGAATTTTATTGATTGTTTGTTATGTCCTGAATATAGTTCTGATCAATGGTTTTTACACAGGAATTTTGCATTTATTTTAGTTATCATTTATTTTAACTGACTAGTGTTTTATTTCATTTTACCGCATTTTATGCTTTGAATTTGTATTTTAGTGTTTTCAGGTTCGAAAGAATAAAACAGGACAAATCGGGGCAGAAAAGTGCAGAATTCAGAGTTCCAGAAGAAGTGCTTCAAGAGCCCTAACACGGGTGGCTGTGTCGCCTGACACGGGCCGTGTCAGGGGGAGGACTTGGAAAAAGTGAAGTTGGATCAAGAAAGAAGGCAACACGGCTCGTGTCAAGTCAACCGAAGCATGAACTTTTGGAGGAAGGATCACAGGCGCTGACACGGGTGCCCGTTTCCACTGACACGGCCCGTGTTAAATCAATTGGGCCAAATTTTGGAAAAGAGAAGATCACAGACACTGACACGGGTGCCCGTGTCTGATGACATGGCCCGTGTCATCCCAAGCGCTAGAAATTCCAATTTTTAGATTTTAGGTATTTTTGGAGCATTAAGGGTACTTTGGACATTTTGGATTGCTAAGAGATGACCAAGGACTATAAAAACCTAATTTGGAGAAGGAAAAAGGGGACTTTTGGAACTAGAAATAATTTGACGATAGAAGATTAAAGTTTATGCAAGTTTTGGGAGAACGAAGACCTTTCATGAGTAGAAGCAATTGAAGATCAGAGTTCACCATCAATTTGTGTAATGTCTATCTTTATTTTTATTGAATTTTTTTGAATATTATGATCAGCTAAACCCCTTAATGCTAGGGGGTGTCCCTGATTTGCAATGTTAAGAACACTAATCTCTTTGTTTTATTCAACGTAACAATTTTTATGCATCAATTTGTTTGTTTAGAAGAACTTATAGTTTTACCCTATGGGACCATAGGGTTTCACTTTTATTAACACATTAGAGTCGGACGGTCGTATTAAGGTTTTATAAATAATGATAATATATATGATTTCACCTAGGACTAGGGCAATCCTATGATAACAAGAATAGTTCTTGATAATTGAATACTTAACCTCAAAACTAATTTGAATGGACATTGAAATTAGGGTAGAAGGTTAAATGTTTTTCCTTAAGGACTTAGGGAAAGATAATCTTAAGAATCGGTAATTGAGGTTGATGAACTTGTTGAAAAGACCAAAGACTGAAGGTTATTTCATGGAAAATTATAAACTCATCCCCAGCGGCTTTTAATCAAACAGAAAAAGTCACATTTTACTTAATTGAATTAATAATAAAACTCAGTATTTCCTATGTAGTCCTAGAGATCGATACTTTGGAAAAATCCCATCATTACTACATCGGTGAAAATAGTACACTTGCTATTTTTCAGATCAAGTTTTTGGCTCTGTTGTCGGGGACTGCCAAAATATTGAGTTTCGTTGTTATTCAATTGAAATTTTATTGCTCTGCAATTAAAATTTTATTTTTCAGTTATTTTTGTTTATTATTATATTTTAACTAATCTTTTATGCGAGGTAAGACCTCAATTGAACTTCTTTTTGAGACAGAGATCGAAAGAACTTTTCACTCAAGGAGAAGACAAGCTAAGTTAGCCAGACTGACTTCCGAGGAAGATATTGCCTCAATTCACTCAGAGGACCAAGACACAAAGTGTGATTCAGAAACTGAAAACATGGGCGAAAATCCACCTGAGAGACTACTTGGTGACTATGGTGGAAGGAATGCACCGACTGGTAGACTCACTATTGTAAGCCACCAGGTGAATGTACCAAATTTTCAGCTGCATCCCACTACTATCACTCAACTTGAGAGAAGGTCATTTTTGGGAATATTGAATGAAGATGCTAATAAGCATTTACAGAGATTTCTTACCATGAGAACCACCTTGAAGATAGATGGTCATACTGAGGAATAGGAGAAATTGATAATGTTCCCCTTCACGTTGGCTGATGATGCTGAAGAATGGCTCTTTTCTCTTTCGGATGATAGTATAACAACTTGAGAAGAAATGGAGACTGCATTTTTGAAGGAATATTTTCCAGCCTCAGTGTTCATAAGAAAAAGGTATGATATACTAAGTTTCAAGCAAAAAGAGGGAGAATCGCTGGAGGATGCCTATAAAAGGTTCAAAAGACTCCTAGTGGCTTGCCCTACTCATAATCTGGACCAAACTGATCAAATGCAAACGTTTGTAAGTGGCCTGAGAATCAAGACAAAGCAGTTAGTAAGCACAGCAGCTGCTGGCTCATCAAATTTCTCAGCAGCCACTGGTGTGAAGAAGATAATAAAAGCAATCACTGCAAATGAGCATCTGGAGTTATATGACAGGGTTGCCAGCAAGTCTGAAGGAGTCACTAATTTAAAGTTGGAGCCCAACAGACAATTAAAAATTGAAGAAACAATTGTTGTAGAGGTAGACAAGAAGTTAAAAGCACTGAATTTAGGTACTCATCAAGTTTCCAAAGTTCAACAAGCACAAAATATTGTGTGTGAAATTTGTAATGGGCCGCATAATACGATGCACTGTTTAGCTTCTCCACAACAAATTGAAGACATTAAGTTCCTGAAGTAGAATAATCCTTATTCTAACACCTATAATTCTGGGTGGAAGAATCATCCTAACTTCTCCTGGAAAGATCAGCAGCAACAAGCTCCTCAAAAGGCATAGTGGAAGGTGGCTATTGAAAAGATGGCTGCCCAAACCTCTCAATTTCAAGAAGAGACAAGGAGTAATTACAAGAATACCACAGCTGCAATAAAAAATTTGGAAGTTCAAATGGGACAGATTGCACAATAGGTAGCGTTGCAAGCACAAGAAAGTCAGAAAAGTCATGAGAATGTGAATGCTATCAAAATAAGGAGTGAGAAAGTTGATAGAAAAAATAAGATGAGGTGAAATTTAATGACAATATCATAGAAGTAGAGCTAGAAGTGAGAGAGAACAAGAAAAAATAGGAAGACATGGTATCGCTTGTTAATCCAGTTGAAGAGAAGACTAAACTAGTGATCAAGTTACCATATTTATCTCGAGTGGCAAAGAAGGACACAAAAGAAAAAGATTTTGAGAAATTTGTCAAAATTTTCAAAAAGTTAAAGATCCACATACTGTTCTTTGAAGCACTCGAAAAAATGCCTTTGTATCAGAGATTCATGAAGGAGGTATTATCAAAGAAGAGATCAACAGGAGAGGGATCAGTACCTGTTGATGAGAAATTATGTACAATTGTGCCCAAGAGAAAAATATATGTCAAGCAGAGGGATCTGGGGTCAGTTGCTATACCATGCACAATAAAAGATAGAGCTTTCAAGAGGGTTTTGGATGATTCTGGATCTAGTGTGAGTAATGCCATTATCGATTTTCAAGAAGCTCGATATTGAGAAGATAAGTGAGAATGAGACAAATTTGAAATTTGCTGATCACACCATCAAGCAATCATATGGGATAGCTAAAGATGTATTAGTGAAAATTGACAGTTTTGTTTTCCCAGTTGATTTTCAGATCATGGACATACCTGAAGATGAAGAGACTCCTATCATTCTTGGTCGACCATTTATGCTGACTAGTCAATGCAATTTTGATATTGAGATAGGTAATCTGACACTAAAATCATTTGATGAGGAGATAACGTTGAAGGTGTTGGAAATCAGGAAGCAAGGTGCAGATGAAAAGGATAAATCTTCGGTCAGAATGATCAAAGTAGAAGGAGAAGGCAATAATTCAAAATCACAACCAGAAGAAGTCTCAGGAAAAATCTCCTAGGTGGCATCAATAAAAATTCTTAAATGCAGTCAACAAGGAAAGAAGAGAAAGAAGAAGGAACACCAAGATGAAAAGATGGAAGTTGGAAGTGGCTGGAAGCACAAATGGGTTGAGACTTTTGATCTGAATGAGTTTTGGATTGCAGAAGAAACAAGCAACAAGGTATGGAAGAGGAAGTACCCCCCATAAGGGGAGGAACCATCGAGCCATGCGACATTAAACGAAGTGCGTTGTGGGAGGCAACCCACACTTTTAATAACTTAGTTTCTCTTTTGGTTTTGTTTGCAGGTAATAAAAATGGAGCCTTACTGGTGAAAGCTAGGAGGCTGCAGCATGTGTTTCATTACCCTCTGTAAGTCACCTTCTCGAGCTTGTTTTGAAACATTAGGGTCAATTTTTATTTCAAGTTTGGAGGGGTTTTCTTTCTTTTCTTCTTTTCGAATTATTTGTTAGTGCTCTGCGAATTGCTGTGTAAATCCACGAGTTGGAGTCCTTCAAATTTGGCCGAAAACTTTATTTTGATCAAGAACTTGATTCTCATAGAGTTCGAGAATATTATATAGAGACAAAGGGATGGTTGTTAAAGGGTAGGAAGTTCTAAATAACGTGACAAGGATACGAGTCTAGCGTGTAGATTTGTACCATAGTGCTTGAATCCTGAGAAGTACTCCTGAAGTAGTTTATCCTCGCGGTCTGGAAGAACATATATTCACATGCATATATGATTGAAGGAGAAATAAATAAATTATGGAACCAAATGATGAAAAGGCGGTAAAAGGCAATTGACTCGCTAAGTTGGGTAGCCCTCACCATGTTATTCAAAACAAAGGGGGTTGATCCCCAAACGTCATTCATAAAGGACAATACATAAACTGAAAAGTTTTGAAAATTTCATCTGAAATTGTAAAGGAGCAAAAGCTCTTATTTGGTGCATGAGCATAAACTTTCTTGATCAGTCTTGTTCGTGTGATGATCATCATAATACTCATTGCCTAAATGTGACTGTCCGAATGAAAAAGGGGGAAATCGGAAAGAAACTTAAGTACAAAGCATAGTTAGAGAGGCATCTGAAGAGGAAATTCTAAATTTAAAGATTCTTAAACAAACTTTTCGCGTCATGTGAACATCGGACGAACTGATTTTTGTTCAATTTGAACAGATGTCTGACGTATGAGTATCGGGATAATGTGATTTTCATGAGTTCTTATAATGGTCGCTTGAGGTCAAGTAACGATTTAAGTTTGGGGTAGTTTGATCAGTGGTTTTTACACATGAATTGTTCATTATTTTAGTTATCGTTTCTTTTAATTGATACGGGCTGTATTAGGGGGAGGACTTGGAAAAATTAAAGTTGGATTAAGACAAGGCGACACGAGCACCCGGGTCACACGACACGGCCCATGTCAAGTCAGCTGAAGCATGAACTTTTGGAGGAAGGATCACAGGCACTGACACGGGTGCCCGTGTCCAATGACACGGCCCAAGTCAATTCAGTTGGGCCAAATGTTGGAAAATAGCATATCACGGACGCTAACACGGGTGCCCGTGTCCGGTGACACGACCCGTGTCAGCCTAGGCGCTAGAAATTCCAATTTTGAGATTTTAGGTATTTTTGGAGCATTAAGAGTACTTTGGACATTTTGGATTTCTAAGGGATGACCGAGGATTATAAAAACCTAATTTGGAGAAGGAAAAAGGGGAATTTTGGAACCAGAAAGAATTTGACGATAGAAGATTGAAGTCTATGCAAGTTTTGGGAGAACGAAGACCTTTCATGAGCGGAAGCAATTGAAGATCAGAGTTCACCATCAATTTGTGTAATATTTATCTTTATTTTTATTGACATTTCTTTTAATATTATGAGAGGATAAAACCCCCAATCCTAGGGGGTGTCCCTGATTTGTAATGTTTAGAATACTGATCTCTTTGTTTTATTCAACATAACAGTTTTTATGCATCAATTTGATTGTTTAGAAGAATTTACAGTTTTATCCTATAGGTTTCATTGTTATTAACATATTAGAGTAGGATGATCGTGTTAAGGTTTTCTAAATAATGATGTTATAGATGATTTCACCTAGAACTGGGGCAATCCTATGATAACCAGAATAGTTCTTGACAATTATGCTTAACCTCAAAACTAATTTGAGTGGACATTGAAATTAGGGTAGAAGTTTAAAGGTTTTTCTTTAAGTACTTAGGGAAAGATAATCTTAAGAATAAGTAATTGAGATTGATGAACTTGTTGAAAAGATAAAAGATTGAAGGTTATTTCATGGAAAATTATTCACTCACCCCTAGCAGCTTTTAATCAAACAGAAAAAGTCACATTTTACTTTCATTCATTTAATCTTTCGCAAGGATTTATTCCAATCAAAACCCAAACTATTGTTTTTTTTTAATTGAATTAATAGTAAAACTCAGTATTTTCTACGTAGTCCTCGAGATCGATACTTTGGAAAAATCCCATTATTACTACATCGGTGAAAATAGTACACTTATTTTTTTTCTGATCAAGTTCCCAAGTTAAAAATTAAGATATCTCCTTATGAAATATTGAAGAAAAGACAACCAAACTTGTCTTATTTGAGAACTTGGGGTTGTCTGACTTATGTCAGAATTTTGGATCTGAAGCGAGTTAAACTCTTCAGTAGAGCCTATGAATGTGTATCCATTGCATGTGCAACAAATAGTAAGGCGTGTAGGTTTTATGACCTAGATGCAAAAGTGATCATAGAATCAATGATGTTGAATCATATAAAGACAAATTTCTTTTCAAATTGATAAATAGTGAGGGCACTCAATCGAGTCACATTCTTGTGATAAGAAGCACAAAAAGCAACCATAATGTAGAAACAGAACTTTGACTAAGTAAAAGAGTAAGAGTTGCTAAAGACTATGAGCCCGATTATTAAGCTTATAATGTAGAAAAAGATCCAAAAAATCTTCAAGAAGCCTTTTCATCTATGGATATAGATTTATGGCAAGAATTTATTAATGATGAGATATAATCTCTAGAAGCTAACGGGACCTGACACTTAGTAGACTTGCCTCCTGGTTGCAAACTAATCAGTTGTTGGTTTTGAAAAAGAAACTAAAACCACATGAAATATTTGATAAGTACAAGGATCACCTTATAGATAAAGGTTTTAGGCAAATAGAAAATATAGATTTCTTCGATACATTTTCACCAATCACTCGAATAACATCCATTATAACAAATGGACGTTAATACAACATTTTTAAATGGTGACTTAGAAGAAGAAATCTATATGGAAAAACCATAATGCTTTGTGATCCATGGACAAGAAAACAAGGTATGTAAGTTAGACAAGTATTTGTATGGGCTAAAACAAGCTCCAAAGCGATGCACAAAAATTTTAATAACTTAATGATATCAAATGGGTACAAAGTGAATGAAAGTGATAAATGCGTTCATTACAAATCAGTGAATCACATTTGCACTATCATATGTCTATATGTGGACGGTCTACTCATATTTGGATCAAACATTCAGGCCGTTAAAGATATGAAATCATTGTTGTGCAATAGCTTTGATATGAAAGGCCTCAGAGAAGCGAGCATGATTCTTGGTATCAAGATCACAAGATCCAATCAAGGAATTCTTTAGATCAATCTCATTATATAGAAAAAATCTTAAATAAATATAACTACTTTGACTGTAAACCCGCTTGCACACCATACGATCCAAGTGTAAAATTATTTAAGAACACTTGTGATAGTGTTAGACAAATGAAATATGCAAGCATTATTGACAGTCTTAGGTATACCACTGATTGTACTAGACTCGACATTACATATGTCGTAGGATTATTCTGCAAGTTTACTAGTAGACCGAGTAATGAGCATTGATAAGCTATTGAGCACGTCATGCAGTACCTTAAAAGGACCATGGATCTCTGCTTATATTATCAGAAATTTAATGTTGTACTAGAAAGTTACAATGATGTAGATTTGAACACCTTATCGGATGATTCCAAAGCTACTAGTGACTATTATTTAGTATAACTGGAGGAGTTGTATCTTGAAAATCAGAGAAATGGATTATCCTGGCTCAGTCCATAATAGAGTCTAAGATGATAACACTAGCCACAACTAGCGAAGAAGCAAGTTGGTTAAGATGCTTGCTAGTTTAGATCCCTTTATGGGAAAAACCTATGACAACTGTGTTGATCCACTGTGATAGTACTGCAACTATTGCAAAAATTGAGAACCGTTATTATAATGGTAAAAGACGTCAAGTAAGAAGAAAGTATAACTGACAAAGAATGTACATCTAAAGGAGCTGTAAGAGTGAATCTTGTACACATTGATGAAAACTTAGCAGATCATTTGACGAAAGGATTAGCTAGAGAGAAAGTCCATAATACATCCAAGAAGATGAGACTAATGCCTATAAAGAAATGAGTTACTCGTGATGGTAATCTGACCTAGATGAATGGAGATCCCAATAAATAGTTTCAATTGGTAATAATAAGTTGTGAGTAATATGAGATAATCATGCAATTGAAGCATGAATCCTAAAGTAATAAGAGGATGAGATAATAGAAGTTATTAATGAGATAAATACTCTGTATGAGGAAGTACCTAGGCTACAAGAGTACTCTTGATAGACTCACCTTTGTAATTGTGGAACTTGGGCCGGCTCCTTAGGAATTGCGAGGCAGAAATCCTAGAGGCTTCACTAAACTAGGATGCATGTGTAGGGCCATTAAAGTACGAACTATTAAAATGCACCTTAAGAAGAGGTTGTGTGCGAGTCTAATGTCTGAGATAGAGTTCAAGACAATAGTTTACTTTGTTGAATCAGAATCCTACTTGCTACATAGAGGTTCAAGTCGTAGACACCTTTGCTTATACACAATGTTTGAAACGTTTGACTTTACTTCTAAAATCACCTTTTAAACTCAAGTTGAGAATTGTTGGAAATATTGGAATGATGAACACTTAGAGTGGGAATTGGAATGATTTATTGATTTTAAATGGACAATAAATGAGCACAAGTAAGAAATAATATGGAAGTGAATTTGAAATGATTCATTTTAGTCTCACATAGGAAGGAACACAAATATTAGTAGTGTATATATATTTCAACTTGACCAAATGGGTTAGGCCCCAAGGGGTACCCAATTTCGTAAAGGAGTGAGGACACACCACCAAGCCATCTAGACACACACGCACGTGCTGCCACTGTTTGTCTTGTCGGCCAGCTTGGCTTGGCTTGCCTCGGTCTAGATGAATTAATTTTTTGGAACCCGAATTGGTGGGATTTAATTAATTAAGAAATAATTAATTTTATCAGTGAAAATTAATTATTTATTAATTGATTTCGTGGCAATTAATTAATTAATATTTATGATGTGTCATTCATTAAAACCTAGTCTTAACCTAGTTTTGACTGAGTTTGACTTGCCCTCCAAGAATGAGTCAGAGTCTCATTTGCTGACCAAACAAAAACGGCCAGGCCTGGAATTTCCAACTCCCTCCCATGATTTTTGCTCACTCAGTTGAATCCCTTGTCTATAAATAGTGTTCCCCGGTTTATTTGAAAATCACTCAAGATTTCTGAACTTTTCGGAATCTCTCTTCTCCCTCTCATTCTCTTCATCTCAAATTATTTTTTCTATTCTATTTTTCGAGTGGCTTATCGCTCCATCAACGACTGGATTATTTCTAGATACTACGACTGGTTTAAGTACTATTTGAGGGTGCATCTGTTCGAATGATTTATTACAGTGCAAGTGATAATCGTACTTTTGAACGAGTTGTTTTATACTGAAGACGTCGTCGAAACTCGACTGTATTGCATAATTATTGACAGTACGGAGAAACGTCTTAAAGAAAATAACCTAATACGCGACTCGTTCCGATAATTTTCTCATAAAATTTTTTCAAAATCGAGAACAACGGTTTGTGGAACAAGAAGGAAGCTACTTTCTGTTTTAATTAGTAATGAAACTTAAAAAACAAAAAGTGGATAATGAAAGTTTAGAAACCAAAAAGTGCATAGATAAATTATCAATCTAATAACTATATTTTTATAACACGTGCTAAAACAGACAGGGAAATCATGCTAAAGTATTATGCCATATTAACTTTAATAATCATTTAATGAAACATACACATGGTGAGACTAAAACACACCTATGGACATCAAAACAATGAAGGACGATTAGATAAAACCACATTAGTATCAACTTATGATCGTTGCTTTTTATCTTTGTTAGGCTTGGCCCTAGACCTTGTAGACCACATTTTTCCTCTTATTAACAACTTATATAAATCAGTTGTAAGTTACCAGTTCTATTTCCTACCGGCAGAATTTATAAGAATGACTTACATCTGAAATATCAATTTCAAAATTAGTGTTAATCAAACAATGCCAATGACATTTATGAAAACTGATAAAGGCTCAAATGTTACTTACCAAAGGCATAAGTGTAGAGCTTACTCCACTTGAAGGTGTAGATGTTCCCTTTGCAACTCATGTCCTTTGTTCTCAAACACAAGAGACTACATTTGATGTTCTACACTACACATTAAAATTGAGGAAAAAGAGATTGAAAAATCTACATATATAAATAGATGAAACTCATAGATCTTACTCCAAACAACCACTATATATTTAATATTCTTGACAATATTATTATTTATAAAACCAAATGTTCTAGGTTATATAGGAAAATATTGAGCAATTTCGACAATGATATTTGAGCAATTTCCCTTACCTCTAACTAAGTCCCTAGATCTATAAAAAATAACACAACATAATCATATAATATATACTCAAATACACTCTAGGGGAAATATTTCACAAAATCTTAGCGTAGTACAAATCCTAACAAATGTTTCTAGTAGAAATCAAGGAATGAGAAAATTTAGACTCCAAAGGATCTCCCTTAGACAGAGCCTTCATGATAAAATTCTAAAGGATCTCCCTTAGCCAATTCATGATAAAATTCCAAAGGATCTCCCTTAGACAGAGCCTTCATACATACCTAGTAAGATGTTCATATTATAGGTCGTACAAAGTCTCAATGTTTTGGTTCTAGAAGAGATTCTCAGAGTCACGAACCATATCCATATTATCAATATAATGAGGAGCTAGACCTACTAGGAGGACGAGTCTGGATAGATCTATTATAAGTGGAGTATTCATACCAATCACCGAGATGTACACCTCGCCGATTAATATGACATGACTACCATGTTAAACTTAGGTTTTTTCTCAAGCACGGGTGTAGAGCTTCACATAATGAATATTCCCAACCCACAGAGGATATACGATAAATATAAGATAAAATAAAAAATAAAGCGAGATAAATAAAACAAAAGCAACAACAAAAATAAAAGTAGAAAACAATCAAAGCACACAAACAAACCTTAAGTTAACTAAGCTGGGTCTAACCCTAATATCTCCATCAGAGTCACCAATTGTCGCTACACGAAAATACCCGAGCGTCTAAACACTCTAAATAGACACAGAGTCGCCATCGAATTTTATTTATTCCTAAGAAAAGGGGAAATAACGTTAAAATCCTACGAATGAAATATAAGATGGTCATCGCAATCAAATACGAGTTTGTGGGTTGGTTATACGAGGGAAAGATATTAAATTTCTTAGACAACTGTTGTATTCAACGGGAACTACTTAGTTAGCTAAATTTGAATGTGTTCCTAAGTGTTTGTTCTTCTTGATAAAATACTTGCTTTATTTTTTATTTATTAAATATTTACAAAAGAGATAAAAGAGGGAAAATTAACTTCTTTTTTTTTATTATTGTGTTCGTCAAAATTTTAAAACTTTGTACATATGTATTCCAAAGTACAACAGAAAATTAATTTTTTGTTTTTTTTCAATACAAAGAAATAATTAAATAATAATAATAATAAAGTAGATATGACCTGCATCACATATTATAAATGCACAATCAAAATCAAATTGATATTTTGTAAATAGAATAATAAATATGAACAAATTAAATGACAGATAAAAAGATGTTCTCATTTACTTCATTTATTTTTTTCTCTTATATCTTTTTAAGTGACATTTAATTAAATGAAGTCATTGAGAATACCCTTTCCAATTTACCAAGAAAACACATTTTGTCCAACAATACATTGTTTATTTTATTTTATATTTTATTTTATCGATTATCATAATTACATACATTTTCAAATGCAAAATTTACTCCAATATCTAACATAAAACATATTTTCTCATACGTTGTTACATGGGAATGGATTCCCTTCAGTGTCAAAGTTGACATTGATAAAGACACTAATGACAAAGTCTAAGTTGTCAATGGTTTAAACATTACCTTTCCAATAATTTTTTGGCATCCTTTTAAAAAATGGATAACATAAATTTTGAGTGTTTAAAAGACAATAATAACTCATTATACTTAGAGATATATGTCTAACCCACCTTCTTCTTTATCTATTATATGATTTTACTCTACATCTCTTTATTTTCCTTCTATATTGATTACATACTTTTTGTTACAGAAAACAATTCTTTTTTAAAATGAAAATATTAGGTTTAGAAAACCAAAAAAAAATAAAGGGTGAAACATATGATTACTGTTTGAAATGTAAAAACATTAGTATGATTGTTGACGATAGTGTTGAATCAATCGGTTTGTTGTTTCCATAGATGACAATTAATAGGATTGAGGAAAATTTGAAATCAGTTAGAGAGTTGGATGGGATGAAGGTTGCAGAGAAAATTTGAAGTTTGCAATGGGGAAGTAAGATGTTTTACTACAACATTAGAATTTTTTTTGCAATAATTATGTATTGAAAAAAATACACAAATAATCATGTTTCGAAGAAAATTACGTAAATAATCATGTTTTAGAATATATATCTATGGTGGTGCCAAGTCAATTGGTGCATGCACTCACCATTTGACCTTAGGCACTATCTCACTTGGCACATACATTCCCTGTAAGCCATATGAGATAGCGCATGCACTATAATATGAGGAAGAGGCGCCATTTGGGATGGCTACTACATGCAATTGTGTTTTCTATAAATAAAACACTCATTTCTATATCATTCTTCACGCTTTATCACTTTCTCTTCTCATTTTCTCTTTTTATTTTGCATCATAACATCTCCCATGATTTTCACCAGAGATGGGTACGTTATTTTCTCGCCCACCAAACCTCCGATGAAAATGAAATTTTGGCACATTCATTCCATGGAGCGTCTGAAGAGAGAGTTGAAGTAATGGCTAGAGAGAGACATCGAAGTTGGGGAACAAATTAGAAGGATCCAGAGAAGATGAATAACCACCTCATTTGCAACTGGAAGACCTCAATCTTGGTTGGATAAAGTCAAAACAAACACATGCGTAATGGTGATGATGCACGGATCCGATGAAATTGTCTTGACGGTTGTAATTTCTTAGATACTTTATCATGTTGTTGATGTTATATTTACATGTTTTATTTTTTGTTGTTTTACTCGTGATGTGTTTTTATTTGTTGTTTGTGTATGGTTTGTTGTAACAGATGTTTTTAATGAAAAAAGTATAGATAGTTTGCATATAATATTTATGTTGCCAAGCTAGTAGTACGAGTGGGGCAATTCTTTCGATTGTGTCCGTCCTGATGGCATAAACCACAATTTCTTTCTAACTTATCAAGATCGTCCATCTCAGTTGTGATACACTTGCTTTTGGGATGACCCTTTTTATTCCTTCGCATTTGGTTGTTGTACCAAACTATTTCCCCTTAGTACGTAGGCCAATAATCAAGTTTCGCTACCACTGGAAAGTCATTATTGTATACGCTGAGCAAGGTCTCGGACTTGTAAATAGGAGATAGAAGTAGTAATGCATCTTGATGAGTATGCATACATGTCACAATGACATGAGAGCAAGGCATACGAAATGCTTGAAAATTTCCACAATCGCATCAACGAGATGGTAGTATAACCCTATACTCTTGTCTTAGTAGCCCCTTATTATGGTCGAGTGTCTCTTTGACAATGAAGTTGTGGTTATGTCGGTTGAACCGTGTAACAAGATGGGTGTTGGCTTTGGCACCCTTTGCCTTGATAAATTTCAGGCAGATTTCACTCCATAGTTGTCCTGATTGTAACATCACGTACCATATTTCACCTCTTTTTGCAAACAACGATGCCATCGTAAAATATGTTGATTTCACCAAAGCGGTTACTGAAAGGTTTCGTATGCCTTTGAATACACCGTTCATTGATTTAACAAGATTTGTTATCATGTGACCCCATTGTTGTCCATTGTCGTATGACCTTGTCCATTTCTCCGCTGGAATATTATTAATCCACCTACCTGCATCCGGATTTGACAATCTGATCTTGTTGCAACAGTGTTTGAATAAGGGTTGTGTTAATGCATACCTCGCGTTTATTACTGTTTTTATAAGAGCCTTGTCTTTGATCTCCCTCGTGAAATTTTGAACGATATGTCTAATGCAGTAGACATGCGTAGAAGGGGGGTCATGCCAACCATTTGTAGAATTATTGTATGCACTCTCAATAGATGCATGTCTTTCGGAGATCAAACAAAGATCAGGATGTGGAGCCACGTGTGTTCCGAGATTCTTGAGAAAGAAACTCCAAGCTCCACCAGTCTCGCTGTAACACCCCACTTTCCCATAATAGCAATTATGTTAACATATGTCAGAGTACATAAGCAGGATGTCACATACTTCAAATACTCATAAAGTTTAAAGTCACTTTATTACTTCTTTTTTCAAATATAATCAATTTGGCAACAGAATAATAAAATCAGTTTAACTCCATGTCATTACAGCTTCAACAACAAATAAAACTCCACAAATGTGTGGTCCAACATAAGTCAAATGGAAGATACATAAAAAATGGAATAAAGCAAAACATAAAAAGATTCTCAATTTCCGTGTTACGTATCAGAGCGACTCCTAGGACTTGATCATGTAACACTCACTCCAAGCATTACTCGGGTACCTGATTATTTGTACTCTCAGGGGAGCACAAACACAACAACACAAAAGGGGTTAGAATTTCATTCAATAAATATACGACGAATATCACATGCTAAGGAGTAGTAATCACACAATTCACACATCACATAACACTTCACGACATAACACATCATTCGCGTAATACAACATCAACTCAAAACAATGAAATGCAATGAGACTGCCATCAACTCAATGCATGTGGTACCATCAGGGCATAAGCCCTCATCATGTATACCAATTTGGACAATAACAGGGCATAAGCGCTCATCACAATGCCATTACAGGCCAACAACAAGGCATAAGCCCTCATCACTATGCAACATACGACATCATATGCAACAACATAATTATGCAACCACAAGGCATAAGCCTTCAACATTCGTCAATACAGACCATCATCATCATACAACATAAATTCCATACAAAATCCCATGTTTTAAACTCAATTATTATTATTACTAGCATTCATATGTCCACCTAAGTCTTACTAGTCATTATGGATCGAGAGAATACACTCCACACGCGAAAACGGGAAGAAATCTCGAAAACGGGAATTTTTTCACCTTCGCATGTCCATACGCGTATTATTGCATGTGTTACGCGTATTGACTTGCTGTCTGCCCTGCCATATGGGTAATTCCACCCGCATTATGAGTAATGCCTTCTGTCTTACCCTGCCATACATGTACTACTGTCTGCGTTACGTGTATTGCCTTATTGCATGCCCTGCCATACGCGTAATGATGCCTGCAATATGAGTAATGCCTTATGTCCTGCCCTGCCTTACGCGTAATGCTCCTGCCTTATGTGTAATGTTGCCTGCATTACGCTTAACGCTTCCTGCCTTATGCATAACGACAGTATGTGACCAAAAAGACTTTGTTTTCACATCAGAATGATTTCCACTCATTTTGAGCACTTTCAACCTCCAAATTTCCATCCAAAACAACATTCTTTCACATATTAACTTAGGGATTTCATTCTACTTCATTATTATACCATTCTACACCAATTTCTATATCAATTTCTCCAATTTTTGTCATATCTCTAGATCTAAAAAATTTCAGATTTGGGATTTTTATGAATAACACAACAACAGCAGAATCACAACAACAACACATTAATAACATCATGGGGTTCGCGAATTTCACACAATAATCATATAAAACAACAGAATCCAGACCAAGAAGACATTAATCAATTCATTCATGAAAAACCTAAAGAGAGAAAGGAACCCTCACTACCCTCTCATGTTAACATCACCAATTTATAGAACCCATTCACCCCCTTACCTTAATTCTCAGCTTTGATGCTTCAACAATGGAGAATTTTCCTTTGCCCTAGTTCTCTCTTCTCTGTTTCTACATCACAATAATTTTATCCCAATTGGTCTAACCCTATTCTATTGTATGTTTTTATTACAAACGCTTAACTGATAATAATAATAATAAAAATAATAATATTAATATTAATAATAATAATAATAACAATACTAATAATCTTAATAATAACTATAATATTAATAAAATAGTATTATCCCTCAAAACTAAGTTTCACCATAAAATTCCAAAGCAAATTCAAATTCAACAAACAATGACTAAGTATTTAAATGGGGCGTTACAGCTCTCCCCCACTTAGAATATTTTCATCCTCGAAAATTACCTTATATGAACAATTCTGGATAAGACTCTCGCATCTTTCTCTCTAACTCCCACGTCATATTTTCCCTGTCTGCTCCTCCCCAAACTACTTTCACTAGAGGGATTTCCTTTCCTCTCAACTTCTTCATTTCACGGTCTTCGATCCTCACAAGTATGGTCTTTATTGTAAGATTATCCCTCACTTGCATTTCATCCATCGAAATAACATGAGATGGATCCGCAATATACTTCCGAAGTTGCGACACATGACACACATCATGCAAGTTTGAAAGATTAGGTGGTAAGGCCACCTTATACGCAACATTTCCCACTTTATCCAAAATTTTATATGGGCCAACAAATCAAGGAGTAAGCTTCTTCGATTTCAATGCTCGCTCAACACCAGTCACTGGGTTGAGTCTCAAAAAGACATGATATCCTTCTTGAAATTCAAAGTCCTTCCTTCGCTTGTCATGGTAACTCTTTTGTCTACTCTGCGAAGCTTTCATATTTTCTAGAATTAACTTCACTTTTTTTGTAGTCTCTCGTACAATTTCGGGTCCAAGCATCACACTTTCACCAGATTCGTACCAACACAAAGGCGTTATGTACCTCCGACCATACAATGCCTCAAAAGGTGCCATACCAATACTGGAATGAAAACTATTGTTATAAGTGAACTCAATAAATGGAAGGTAACTATCACATGTACCTCATTTCTCAAGAACACAAGCTCTCAACAAATCCTCTAACGACTGAATAGTCCTCTCTGTCTGACCATTTGTTTGCGGGTGATACGTAGAACTCAATCTCAGTTTAGAACCCAATGCATCCTGCATATTCTTCCAAAAATCAGAAGTAAACCTTGGGTCTCTATCAGATACAACACTTGATAGAACAATGCGTAGCTTCACAATCACACGAATATAAATCTCCACAAACCTTGGCACCGAGAAACTGATATCGATTGGAATAAAATGAGTTAACTTCGTTAGCCTATCCATAATCACCCAAGTCGCATCATGTCCTCTTAGAGTGCTCGACAATCCTGTCACAAAGTCTGTGGATATATTGTCCCATTTCCATTCTGGAATATCTAACGGTTCCAACAACCCTGCAGGTTTTTTATGTTCGACTTTCAACTTCTGGCAAGTCAAACACGCATACATGAACCGCGCCACATCACATTTCAATCTTGGCCATCAAAATAACTTCTTTAAGTATTGATACATCTTAGTCGCACCTGGATGGATACTCAATATACTTTTATGACTTTCTTCTAGGATCATCCTTTTCATCTCGGAGTCATCAGGAATACAAAATCTATCTCGGAACTCAGCACACCTTGTGTGTCTACCTTGAAATCACTATCTTCAGACTGATTACTTCCAACCATCAAATCTACCAATTTAACATCCAACTTCTGAGATTTTTTAATATCATTCATGAAGTCATTGTTGATCTTCAACATTCCCAATATCACACTCTGCGGTGTCACTTCACATACTAAGCTCACGTCTCTAAATTGTTCGATCGACTCTAATTCTCTAACCATCATGGCAGACATATGTAATAACTTCCAACTTAAAGCATCAGCCACGGCATTAGCTTTACCAGGGTGATAGTTTAAACCAAAGTCGTAATCTTTCAACATTTCTAACCACCTGAGCTGTCTCATATTCAATTCCTTTTGATCAAACAAATATTTTAAGCTTTTATGATCACTAAACACTTTAAATCGAGAACCATAAAGATAATGCCTCCAAATCTTTAGTACAAATACTACTGCAACTAATTCCAGGTCATGAGTAGGATAATTCCTTTCATGAATCCTCAATTGTCTTGACGCGTATGCCACTACTTTATCATTCTGCATGAGCACACCACCTAAACTCAATTTAGAAGCATCACAATATACAACAAACGAATCTTCAGGATTAGGTAATATCAAAATCAGAGCCGTCGGCAATCTCTTCTTTAACTTAACAAAACTTTCTTCGCATTGGATGTCCCATATAAATGCCTTGCCTTTACAAGTCAACTGAGTTAGCAGCAGTGCTAACTTAGAAAAACCTTCAATAAACCTCCTATAATAGCTAGCCAATCCCAAAAAGCTTCTGATCTCTGTAACTTACTTTGGAGTTTCCCACTGTAATATTGCGTCTACCTTGGATGGGTCTACCACGATTCTACCACCTGAAATAACATGACCAAGAAAATTGACTTTCTCTAACCAAAACTCACACTTGGATAAATTCGCATATAACTTCTTTTCCTTTAACACTTGCAGCACAATTCACAAATGCTCAATATGTTCTTCTTCTGATTTGGAATATATTAAGATATCATCGATGAATACTACCATAAACCGATCCAAATAAGTATGAAAGATACAGTTCATATACTCCATAAACAAACCTGGTGCGTTAGTAACACCAAAAGGCATCACTGAATATTCATAGTGTCCATATTGAGTTCAGAAAGTTGTCTTATGAATATCTTCACCCTTTACTCGAATTTGGTGATATCCCGGCCTCAAGTCAATCTTGCTAAACACGCATGCATCTACCAATTGATCCATTAAATCATCTATTCTTGGAAGTGGATACTTGTTTTTTATCATCACTTTATTCAATTGCTGGTAGTCTACAGAGTCTCATACTACCATCCTTCTTTTTCCCCAGTAACACTGGAGCTCCCCAAGGTGATACACTTGGTCTAATAAATTTCTTTTCAAGCCATTCTTCCAATTGTTTCTTCAATTCTTATAATTCAAATGCTGACATTCGATGGGGTGCCATAGAAACAGGTTTGGTACCCGAAACAAGATCAATAGAAAATTCTACTTCCCTTTCTGGCGGCACGTCTATAATGTCATTTGGGAAAACTTTCAGAAATTCACGCACTACTTGCAACTTATCTATAGCAGCCTGATTTTCAATGGATAAGGACGCCATTAATGAAAACACCAAAGCTTCATCTTGCATCAATTCCTCCAACTGTCTAGCAGATAAGAATCAAGCTTCCTCTTCATCATCAGGAGTAGAAAACCGCATATGTTTGTTGTAACAGTTAATATGAATATAATTATATTCCAACCAGTTCATACCAAAATTACATCCAGGCCACTCAGTGGTAAACAAACTAGATCAACAAAGAAGTCTCTGTCATAAATGAATAAAGGACACTTCAAGCATACTAGAGAAGTAGTCACTGATCCCTTAGCTTGAGTGTCGATAACCATTTCTCCATTCATAGAGTATAACTCGAGGCCCAACTTTTTAGCACAATTAGCAGCAATAAAATAATACGTAACACCATTATCAATAATAGTAATTAAAGGAGTACTATTAATGAAGCAAATGCCTTTAATCAAACGGTTTCCACTGGATGTCTGAGTTCCAGCTAAAGCAAAAACTTTCCCATAATTTTGAGCCTTCTTCAGTTTCTGGCGCTGAGTACGGATGTGTCCTTGCTCACCATAATTGAAACATATCGCTGCCTTGTGTCTACATTCAGCTACCTCATACCCAGCCCTACCACATCGAAAGCACCTCTTCACTTCTCCAATACATGTATTACTTTGGTGACCTGGCTTCCCATATTTGTAACACACAACGTGAGCAGGAGAACCCCCCCCCCCCCCCACTGGTTCTTCTGCCATCACTAACCCTATGTCTTCCTTTGTCATTTAGAGCATTTTAAGGCTTCCCACGATGTTGTTCTTGTTTACCTCTTTTCTCTGTCATAGCTTTGTAATGAGCCTTACTGTCCTCTTCATAAATTCTGCAGCTATTCACAAAATCCAGAAATTTACGGATTCACTAATACCCAATTGCCTTCTTAATCTCAGAATGTAAGCCATTCTCATACTTGATGCACTTAGAAAATTCAGTTGTCTCCTTCGTGTAGTGAGGATAAAATTTTGCCAACTCCACGAATTTCACAGCATACCCAGTTACCGCTAAATCCCCTTGTTTCAGTTCCAGATATTCAATCTCCTTCTTCCCACGGACATCCTCTGGGTAATACTCACCAAGAATTCCCTGTGAAACACAACCCAAGTAATAGCCTCACCTGTACCTTCCAGTCTCTGGCGAGTAGCAACCCATCAGTCATCAGCCTCTCTTGCCAGTATATGCGTACCAAAACACACTTTTTATGCATCAGAATAGTCTATGACTCGAAAAATCCTTTCAATATCCTTGAGAAACTCCCGTGCTCCTTCAGGATCATGCTTCCCTTTGAACATAGGTGGATGGTTCCTCTGGAAATTTTCCAAAGCACGAGTTTCATCGTTCCCACCAGCATTAGGTTGATTCTACATTGCCTGAGCCAAAGCCTTCAATGCATTAGCAAGTGCACCATTGCCTCTTCTAGCCATTACTCTGCTTCACATCAAAACATCAAACACTGGTTAGATAAAAAACATCAACAGTATTCCACTGTCACACTACACTAACGACTCAACAACCTGGCCAGACGAACCGACCTGCTCTGATACCAATTATGACACTCCACTTTCCCACAATAGCAATTACATTAACATATGTCATAATACATAAGCAGGATGTCACATACTTCAAATATTCATAAAGTTTAAAGTTACTTTATTACTTCTTTTATTCAAATATAATCAATTCGGCAGCAGAATAATAAAATCAGTTTAATTCCATGTCATTACAACTTCAACAATAAATAAAACTCCACAAATGTGTGGTCCAACATAAGTCAAATGGAAGATACGTAACAAATGAAATAAAGAAAAACATAAAAATATTCTCAATTCATGTGTTACGTATCAGAGCAGCTCCTAAGACTCGATCAGGTAACACTCACTCCAAGTATTACTCGGATACCTGATTATCTATACTCCCAGAGGAGCACAGACACAACAACACAAAAGGGGTGAAAATTTTATTCAATAAATATATGGCGAATATCACATGCTAAAGAGTAGTAATCGCACAATACACACATCACACAACACTTCACAACATAACACACCATTCATGTAATACAACACCAACTCAAAACAATGCAATGCAATGAGATCGCCATCAACTCAATGCATGTAGTACCATCAGGGCATAAGCCCTCATCATGTATGCCAATTTGGGCAATAACAGGGCATAAGCCCTCATCACAAATCCATTACAGGCCAATAACAAAGCATAATCCATCATCACTATGCAACATGAGACATCATATGCAACAACATAATTATGCAACCACAAGACATAAGCCTTCAACATTCATCAATACAGACCATTATCATCATCATCATCATACAACATAAATTCCATAAAAAACCCCATGTTTTAAACTTGATTTATTATTATTACTAGCCTTCAAATGTCCACCTAAGCCTTACTAGTCATTATGGATCGAGAGAATACACTCTACACGCGAAAATGGGAAGAAATTACGAAAACGAGAATTTTTGCACCTTCGCCTGCCCATACGCGTACTGTTACCAACGTTACGTGTATTGCCTTACTCCCTGCCCTGCCATACGAATAATGCTACCTGCATTACGAGTAATGCCTTCTTTCATGCCCTGCCATACACGTATTGCTGCCTGCATTACGCGTATTTCCTTGCTGCCTTCCCTACCCCACTTTCCCACAATAGCAATTACGTTAAAATATGTCAGAGTACATAAGCAGGATGTCACATACTTTAAATATTCATAAAGTTTAAAGTCACTTTATTACTTATTTTATTCAAATATAATCAATTCGGCAGTGGAATAAAAAATCAGTTTAATTCCATGTCATTACATCTTCAACAACAAATAAAACTCCACAAATGTGTGGTCCAACATAAGTCAAATGGAAGATACATAAAAATGAAATAAAGCAAAACATGAAAATATTCTCAATTCCTGTGTTACGTATCAGAGCGACTCCTAGGACTCGATCAGGTAACACTCACTCCAAGCATTACTCCTGTACCTGATTATATGTACTCCCAAGGGAACACAGACACAATAACACAAAAGGGGTGAGAATTTCATTCAATAAATATACGACGAATATCACATGCTAAGGAGTAATAATCACAAAATTTACACATCATACAACACTTCACAACATAACACATCATTCACGTAATACAACATCAACTCAAAACAATGCAATGCAATGCAATGAGACCGCCATCAACTCAATGCATGTGGTACCATCATGGCATAAGCCCTCATCACGTATGCCAAATTGGGTAATAACAGGGCATAAGCCCTAATCACAACATCATTACAGGCCAACAACAGGGCATAAGCCCTCATCACTATGCAACATGTGACATCATATGCAACAACATAATTATGCAACCACAAGGCATAAGCTTTCAACATTCGTCAATACAGACCATCATCATCATCATACAACATAAATTCCACACAAAATCCCATGTTTTAAACTTAATTTATTATTATTACTAGCCTTCTTATGTCCACATAAGCCTTACTATTCATTATGGATCGAGAGAATACACTCCACGCGCTAAAACGGGAAGAAATTGCGAAAAACGGGAATTTTTGCACCTTTGCCCTGCCATACACGTAATTCTACCTGCATTATGAGTAATGCCTTCTGTCATACCTTGTCGTACGTGTACTGCTGTCTGCGTTACGCGTATTGCCTTCCCTACCATACGCGTAATGCTGTTTGCATTACGAGTAAATCCTTCTGTCCTGCTCTGCCTTACACATAATGTTCCTGCCTTACGTGTAATGCTGCCTAAATTACGCGTAACACTGACTGCCTTACGCGTAACAACAGTTTGTGACCAAAAAAACTCTATTTTCACATCAAAATGATTTCTACTCATTTTGAGCATGTTCAACCTCCAAATTTTCGTCCAAAACAACATTCTTTCACATATTAACTTAGGGATTTCATTCTACTTCATTATTCTACCATTCTACACCAATTTCTTCATCAATTTTTCTGATTTTCATCACATCCCTAGATCCATAATTTTTCAGATTTGGGATTTTTATGAACAACACAACAACAGCAGAATCACAACAGTAACACATTAATAATATCATGGGGTTCACAAATTTCACACAACAATCATATAAAACAATAGAATCCAGACCAACAAGACATACATCAATTCATTCATAAAAAACCTAAAGAGGGAAAGGAATCCTCACTACCCTCTCATGTTAACATCACCAATTTAGAGAACCCATTCACCCCCCTTACCTTAATTCGCAGATTTGATGCTTCAACAATGGATAATTTTCCTTTGCCCTAGTTCTCTCTTCTCTTCTCTTCTCTTCTCTGTTTCTATGTGACAATAGTTTTTCTCCCAACTGGCCCTCTAACCCTATTCTATTGTATTTTATTATTACAAACACTTAACTAATAATAATAATAATAATAAAATAATATTAATATTAATAATAATATTAATAATAATATTAATAATCTTAATAATAAATATAACATTAATAAAATAATATTATCCCTCAAAACTAAGTTTCACCATAAAATTCCAAAGCAAATTCAAATTCAACAAACAATGACTAAGTATTTAAATGCGGCGTTACACTCTCCCTCGACTAGAGCAAAGGCAATTGGAAAAATGTTGTTGTTGCCATCTTATGCAACTGCCATCAGTAGTGTGTCTTTTGTATTTCCCGTATGTGATCGGTGGATCTGGAACTGACTGTTTAACGCTGGTTCGCGAAATGTCGCGAAAGCAAGAGTCGCCACCGTCTTTTATTTTCTCCAAATGGAAAGGACAAAAGCACAGAAAAATTCCTTAAAGAGATTGCTCTCGGTTCGGGAGGTAGATTATAGAAAGGGAAGGTGTTAGCACCCTTTCTATCCATGGTTATCCATAGGCTCTTAGATACTTGTTCAATGTGTTTTCAAAAATGTTTTGTTTGCTTTTCAACTGTGGGTTTTAAAAAGTTTCTTTGAAAATTCCAGTTCGACTCTTGTATCGGTCCTCAAGAGTGTTTGAAAAATTGCTTTCGAAAGATTTTTGAAAAGGTGTCGGTGTGAAAAGTATTTTTTGAATTTGTTTTGAAATTAGAGCAAGTATCTAGAGTCGTCTACCTACCCTAAGGAATTCGTCTGTGTAAATGTCCTTAAGGTAGTGCCATCCCACCATTGAGAGGTAGGTAGCACCACCGTTGGAGGTGTTCGGGTCAATTCGAGGTTCGGGACATGGTGATCACCAGAGCAATGGGAAGACACCTTAGAAGCTACCCTCATGCCAGGTTCCCGGATCATGAGGACTTACTAAGACATCCTCTACTTGACGATCACCTTTCGAGGCAAGGCAACAGTGAGGCGTACCCTAGGGGTGGTGTGTGCGATTTGTGTGTCGTTTTCATTTGCATTTATCTTGTCATGTTATTGGTGTTCTAGCGCTTGTTTTTATTTTGTCCATACATTCTTTCATGCCTTGATTTAACAGTTAAAAATTGCGAGAAAAGTAAATTCTAAGCTATTACAAAAGGCGCGGGTCCACATCGCCAAAATTAAACCAGGACCCGATTTGACAGAAAATAAATAAAGAAAAGAAAAGTACGAGAAAATTAAAAGGTTACATGGCCTTGGGAGAGATACACAAATATTATACAGAAATAAAATAAATATGCGAATTAATAAGAAATTAAGAACGAGGGCGTTGGCCCCTTTCGCAAAAATTGAATTAATGATGGAGTTAATTAATTAAAAAAAGAAAGAACTTGTTTTTTGGTATTTTTTAGTATTTTAGGATTTAATAGAAAAAGGAATTAATTGAAATTAAAACTAACCCTAATTCTAATGGCTTTTAATTTATTAAGAAAACATTGAATTTTAACCTAAATTAACCCTAATTTTTATATACAAACTTAATTATAAAAATAAATGTTTGATTATTTAATTATTATGAGAGAAAAAGAAAAAAAGGATAAAAAATTAATATGAACCCTAATTCTATGTTTTTTAGATTTTTATCAAAAGAATTAAAATTACAACCTAATTTAAAACTAAATAATTATATACAATTTATTTATGGAAAATATTAAAACAAAAATATTTATTATATTTTTCCTCTTTTCTGATTTTTTTGATTTTTAGGTGTTTTTGATATTTTGTGGAAATAATAAATTAATTAAACAAATAATAATTAAAAGCAAATAGAAAATAAAAAATAAAAATATTATGGCAAACCTAGGGGGGTTGTAGTCCCCAACATGGAGGTTAAGTCCAAGAATTCTGGCCCATTTAGCATGGTCCGTTTGACTTTTCCAGGCAACGTGCTGGCATGTTGACTCATGTTTATGGTGTTCCTCCAATCTATGCCTTTGGAATGACCCTGATATGCACGTGGATGGTTTGATCTGGAGGGCGTATGGTACGCTTTGATGTTGGACCTGCATGGAATCAATGAATACAAAATAATATAAAGAGGGTGAAGACCTGGGGTTCGAACCCAGGTCATGTGCTTTGCCAACAATTACGCTTGCCACTGGATCAACTCACGCGTGTTTAATATATAACAATCAACAAATATTATAAAAAGAACAATTGCGTTAGTGGACTTTGCGCGCGAACTTTCAAACCAGCCACCCACCGCTTGCCACGAATTCCTCTTCTTCGTTGGATTTTATTTTCCTGAAACATAAACAACATAAGCAATGGTTTTCATGTGTTCTCTTAGGCTAGCTTCTGAAAAATAGCGACTAGCCCTGTGACGCTCATAAATTGAGCGCGAGAGTCCCATTGTCTTCGTCCAAGTCCCCTGAATCCATTCCTGGCATCGTGGTTTGCTAATTTTACAAGACCAAGAAACCCCCAATTCGAAATCCTGTAAACCCTAAAAAATAATAATGGCATCTTTGCGTATAATGCATAAAAATACAATCAAAGTTCACGATTAGCTTGCAAACATTGTTCTAAACACAAAAATAACAACAAAATATGTTAACAATGCATGTATGAGAGAAACCGATTCAGAAATTCTCTTTACCAACTTCAATGGTGGTCTTGCGTTTTCTTGAGTATGGGGCTTAGTTTTTGATTGGAATATGTCCTATGATCCTTGAGGAAGCTAATGAGATGGAAATCCTGGCTTGAAACCACCTACAAATTAGTTTTCAGTATTGAGTTTTTTAGACCAAATTTCAAGTTTTCAATGGAGTTTCTAGCGCAGCTTTATGGTCAATCTCATTAGGTTTGTATTCAGGCTTATGTAATGAACCAATTAGGTCAAGAATTCTGATCAAAATCTCTTGCATTCATGGATTTTGAGATTTGATTTTCAAGATCTTTTTTCAAATATTTTCCATGTGTTTTTACTCTCAATCATATCAATTCTCTCCAAATCTTTCCATATTGGATCATGCACGAGTTATTGAGTGGATTTCATGCAAAAAAAGATTGTAAAACTTAGGTTAAATATTTTCCATGTATTTAATTTGATTTAAATGAATTATTATAAATAAAAATTCAAATAAATAAATAAAAAATGAAGAAATACTTCCCTTTGGGCCAAGTGGTCGTGCACATGCCATGGATGATGAATTATGGAAGAAAAATGGGCCCATTAGCAATTTTAGGTCATTTGAATCAATGTTGACTTTTCAAAATATCCAAAAATATCCCAACTTCCACAAGGCATAACTTGCTCAATTTTTAAGATTTTCTCATGTTCTTGGACATTTTGGAAAGGTCTTTGAGTCCTCTAACCAATGTCTTTGGTCCCATGTCATTTTGATTTACCAATCTCAAGTTATGGCCTTTGACTTAAAGTCCCTTTTTGTTGACTTTTGAAAATGACCTATAATGTTGAAATTGATAACTTTTTGTGAGAGCATTTCTTGGACTTGAAGTATGAAGATGAGTTGTAGGAAATGTCTTTCTATTCAAAATGAGCTTTGGATGGAATTTTTCTGATAATCCATGTGAAAATTATGCCCTGGTCAATTTACAGTTGACTTTTTCAGCTGTCCAAATAAGGAAACTTTTGCATCTTGATGATTTTTGAGCCAAGCTTTGAGAATCATGATCAAGCATTAATCAAATGATGTTTTTGGCTTCAAAATGAGATGTTGACCAAAAATTTGAACTTTTGACTGTCAAATGACCATTTTGCCCCTGCAGTTGACTGTAGTGCAATTTAGTGTTTTGACTGTGCAATTTTGTGCTGAAAGTCTTGAAACTTGACATGAGGATGCTTGACCATATTTGTAGGCATATGGGACTTGATTGGGCTCTTTGAAACTTCATTTTCTTGATCAGAATAAAAACCCTAATCTTGACTGTTCAGGAGGCTCTTGCACTGTGCAACCCTTGGGGAACTTTTGAAGCTTTGACTTGGCAATTTCTTGAAGAATATGGGAGGGCAAATTTTGGGGTACAACAGTTGCCCCTGTTCAATCTTCTTAGACCTGAGGATGCAGATTGGCTGACATGCCTTTCGTAATCCGAGGGTAGAAGATGATTGAACACTAGAGTGCCCAGAAATTTGCGCTCACATAGAAGCAGTGTGATGGAAATGGGCTTATAGATGCCATTTAGAGAGATGCTGGAAGGTGGATGGGCTTATAGATTCCATCTGGATGTTGATCGCATAAGAGATTCCTTAGCGAGAACTTGCGTACCTGCAAAAGAAAAATGAGTACTTGACATGTTGCAGGAGTTGGTTTTCAGATGCTTTGGATAGATGTGTCCTGGCTGGTTACAGGAGCTGGATCTTTGAATTCTTCAGACGTGCCCTGGCGAGATACAGGAGTCGAGTCTGGTAATGTTAGTCTTCAACGGATACACCCTGGCAAGATTCAGGTATCGGATCCTCGAACTCTTCAGACACACCCTGGCAAGATACAGGAATCGGATCTGGTAATGTTAGTCTTCAACGGATACACCCTGGAAAGGTTCAGGTATCGGATCCTCGAACTCTTCAGACACACCCTGGCAAGATACAGGAATCGGATCTGGTAATGCTAGTCTTCAACGGATACACCCTGGCAAGATTCAGGTATCGGATCCTCGAACTCTTCAGACACACCCTGGCAAGATACAGGAATCGGATCTGGTAATGTTAGTCTTCAACGGATACACCCTGGCAAGATTCAGGTATCGGATCCTCGAACTCTTCAGACACACCCTGGCAAGATACAGGAATCGGATCTGGTAATGTTAGTCTTCAACGGATACACCCTGGCAAGATTCAGGTATCGGATCCTCGAACTCTTCAGACACACCCTGGCAAGATACAGGAATCGGATCTGGTAATGTTAGTCTTCAACGGATACACCCTGGCAAGATTCAGGTATCGGATCCTCGAACTCTTTAGACACACCCTGGCAAGATACAGGAATCGGATCTGGTAATGTTAGTCTTCAACGGATACACCCTGGCAAGGTTCAGGTATCGGATCCTCGAACTCTTCAGACACACCCTGGCAAGATACAGGAATCGGATCTGGAATCGATCGTCAACAGATACACCCTGGCAAGATACAGGAATCGGATCTTTAGTTGCGACCGTCGATAGTAATCATTTTTGTACTGACTTTTGTCCTGAAAAGACAAGCGTTAGTTGTATGCGATGTCATGTGGTATGACATGCGAGATGCTCTCTGAGTACGTGAGATTGTATGTTCATGATGCGTATATGCATGCTTTAATGTATGAAAGATGTTTATGAATGTATTTTTTTCGTCTAGGCAAGTAAATCCTTGACGGGTGCCGGGAAGTCACTCCTGGGCTGATGTTTGAAGAATGGATTTTGCTTCCGCTGGGGATGATAATTGCAAGGATACCGGTTGGGAGAAGATAACTCCGTTGGGGAATAAACTTGGCGAATGGAATAACTCTGCAGGGAGGAAAGTACTCTAACGATTTTGCTGGGAAGCAATACTCTGTGGGGAGAGAGATACTTTGCTGAGCTGTTGATAATAACTTGCTGGGGATACCCTTGTTGTATTGGAAGTGTTACTAGACTTCGCTGAGGATAAGAAAGAACTGTGTTGACGACGACCTTTCCGTGGCTTTTAGCTGAGGATAACCCAGTTATATCCTGTTAAGGAAATAACTCTTTAAATAAAACCGGACGACGCGTTCGTGCTCTGCGAGGAATAAGCTTCCAGAATCTACTGGGGATAAGCTTACTGCTTGGGGAAGATGGATTCCCACTTTCCTGGGGAAGCTGGTTTGGACTCTTCTGGGGAAGTTTGGAATTGCAGGGGAAGTGATTCCTTTGAATGTTGATATGCCGCCGGGGAATAATCTTTAGACCAAGACTGCCGGGGATGCTTGTTAAGAACATATATGCTGTTTGGGGAGATGTTGAGATCTGCTGGAGGATACCCAACTTCTTTAAGGTTTGATAGTAGCTTTGCTTGAGGAGAGTGCACTGACTTGTTGGCTCACTCTCTGGGGAATTAAGATGTACTGGTCATGTTCTTTAGCTGAACCCACCTTGGTACCTTGGAGGACAGAGCAATTAGATTACTTAGACAACTCTTTATTGCCCCTGTTTCTAGTGTTACCTGTAATTAATCCTTTGTTTCGTATGCAAATATTTATGAGTTAGCAAATTATTGTCAATGCATATATCACAAATTGAACCTTGGACGTTCTTCGCAAAACAAAACAGGAAAAGAAAATAATTGGCACATTTAACTGAAAAGTATATTTGTATTGATTTTTGAACGGCCTGTAAATAGGCGTTTTGTGTACAAGAGACTGACGTCCTAGTAAGAGAACGCCGCCGAACAAAAGAGTTTATACAAATTTTGTACAAAAGAAAGTAAAACAGCTGTGTGAAATGGATAATCCCACTGGGTTTCAACTCTGCTATTGCCTTTATAACCCCGAGCGTCTCATCACTTGATGACCTTGGTTGAAGGTGAAGCTGACTGATCGATGCCGTCTGAACTTGATATAGATACCGGATTCTGGATGCAAAGTGATCCAATGCGACATAGTATTACGCTTTTATCCCTAATTTTTGCCGGGACCGCCCTTTCGGGTTTTCAGTCCACCGGGATACCCATTTTTGCCCAAGCCGCCTTTTCAGGTTTTCGACTTGCCGGGTGTACAGATTTTTTCATTTTCATCCCTTCATTTTGCCCGAACCCTTTTGGTTCGACGGGAAGCCCTAATTTTTGCCTAGGCATGTCAGCCTAGCGGGTCTTTTTTCATGCGTAGTATCTTTTTACTATGTCTGCATTAGCGGGGTGAGGAAGGTCGTCACCATCCATATTGGTTAGAATCATGGCTCCTCCTGAGAACACATGCTTAACCACAAATGGCCCTTCGTACGTAGGGGTCCATTTGCCCCTTGGATCGCTCTGAGGAAGGATGATTCTCTTGATTACCAGGTCCCCAACTTGATATTCTTGTGGTCTGACCTTTTTGTTAAATGCCCTGATCATCCGTTTCTGATACGTTTGACCATGACAGATAGCAGCAAGCCTCTTTTCATCAATAAGGTTGAGCTGATCAAGTCGTGTCTGGATCCAATCATCCTCGTCCAGATTTGCATCCTTCATTATCCGGAGAGAGGGTATTTGCACTTCGATTGGTAAGACTGCCTCCATACCATAAACTAAAGAGAAAGGAGTTGCCCCGGTTGACGTCCTAGCTGAGGTACGGTACCCGTGTAGAGCGAACGGTAACATCTCGTGCCAATCTTTATAAGTCACTGTCATCTTCTGCACGATTTTCTTGATGTTCTTATTTGCTGCTTCTACAGCCCCATTCATCTTCGGTCTGTAAGGAGAAGAATTGTGGTGCTGTATTTTGAATTGTTCGCAGAGCTCAGCGATTATTTTGTTATTCAGATTGGTACCGTTATCTGTAATAATTCTCTCTGGGACACCGTACCGACAGATCAGGTTGTGCCGAATGAACCGTGCCACAACAGTCTTGGTTACCATAGCATAGGATGCTGCTTCGACCCACTTCGTAAAATAATCAATCGCTACCAGGATGAAGCGATGCCCATTAGATGCCGTAGGTTTAATCTCTCCGATCATGTCTATACCCCACATTGCAAACGGCCAAGGCGCAGTCAGAACATTCAGAGGAACTGGAGGAACATGCACCTTGTCTGCATAAATCAGGCACTTATGGCATGTCCTAGAATGTTGATAGCAGTCAGCTTCCATTGTGGACCAGTAATACCCTGCCCGCAGGATCTTTTTAGCCATAGTGTGTCCACTAGAATGCGTACCAAAGGTCCCTTCATGTAGCTCTTCCATGATCCTTTCTGCTTCAGTCTTATCCACACAACGCAGTAAGGTTGAATCATGGTTTCGCTTGTACAATATGCCGTTTCTCAGGAAGAACTTTGCTGCGAACCTCCTCATGAACTTCTTATCATTGATAGAGGCACCTTCAGGGTATTCCTGAGCTTCCAGATATCTCTTCACCTCATGGTACCAAGGCTTCTCAGTCACCAATTCAGTCTCGAGATTGCAACAGTATGCCGGTTCGTCCAGTTTCCAGATGATGATCCGGGGGACTCATTGTCCCATTTGACCTTGAACATAGAAGACATTGTAGCTAACGCGTCCGCCAACTGATTCTCTTCTCTTGGAAAGTGTTCAAAGGTTATCTCTGTGAAGTGGGGGATCAAGATCAACACACATTCTCTGTAAGGGATTAGGTTTGGATGTTTCATATCCCACTCTCCTTTGATCTGATTGATCACAAGAGCGGAATCTCCGAAGACACTCAGAAACTTGATCCTTAGGTCGATCGCAGCTTGAAGACCCATGATGCACGCCTCATACTCTGCCATGTTGTTGGTACAGTTGAAACACAGCCGGGCAGTGAGCGGAGTATGAGTACCTTGAGGTGATATGATTATGGCGCCGATACTGTTTCCCAAAGCGTTAGAGGCTCCGTCAAAGTGCATAGACCATCGAGATCCCGGTTCAGGTCCTTCATCCGGTCCAGGTACTTCACAATCAGTTACTATCATGATGCTTTCATCCGGAAACTCGAAGTTCATTGACTGATAATCGTCGACGGCCTGATGTGCCAAGTGGTCTGCCAATACACTTCCCTTGATGGCTTTCTGGGTTGTATACTGAATGTCGTATTTCGTCAAGATCATTTGCCATCTTGCAATTCTCCCAGACAGAGCAGGCTTTTCGAATATGTACTTTATAGGATCCATCTTTGAGATCAACAAGTAAGTGTGAGTCAGCATATACTGTCTCAGCCGGCGAGCAGCCCATACCAAAGCGCAACAAGTTTTCTCAAGCAGTGAGTATCGGGTCTCACAGTCGGTAAACTTTTTGCTAAGGTAATAAATGGCATGCTCTTTTCGGCCAGACTCGTCATGCTGCCCCAGCACACACCCCATTGAGTTGTCAAGCACTGTCAGGTATAATATCAGAGGTCTCCCCTCGACCGGTGGCATAAGGATAGGTGGTTCTTGGAGATACTCTTTGATTCTGTCAAACGCAGCCTGACATTCATCATTCCAACGTACTACCTGATCTTTCTTCAGCAGCTTGAAGATTGGTTCACAAAGTAGCAGTTAGGTGTGAGATGAACCGAGCAATGTAATTTAGGCGTCCTAAAAAGCCTCTGACTTCCTTCTCTGTCTTAGGAACTGGCATCTCTTGAATAGCTTTGACCTTGGCAGGGTCCACTTGAATTCCTTTATCACTGACCACGAAGCCTAGCAACTTTCCAGATCTTACTCCGAAGGTGCACTTGTTCGGATTCAGTCTTAGCTTGTATAGTTTCAGACGGTCAAACAACTTCTGCAGATGATCTAGGTGTTCTTCCTCAGTCTGGGACCTTGCGATCATGTCGTCAACGTACACTTCTATCTCATGATGGATCATATCATGAAATAAAGCAACCATGGCATGTTGGTAGGTTGCCCCAGCGTTCTTTAGTCCGAAAGGCATGACCTTGTAGCAGAAGGTGCCCCGCTGAGTAACAAATGTAGTCTTTTCCATGTCTTCAGGTGCCATCTTGATCTGATTGTAACCTGAAAAGCCATCCATGAAAGAGAATACCTTGTGCTGAGTTGTATTATCAACAAGGACATCAATGTGAGGTTAAGGGAAGTCATCTTTGGGGCTGGCCCTGTTCAGATCCTTGTAGTCGACACACATTCTAACCTTACCGTCCTTCTTTGGTACCGGCACCACATTAGCAACCCACTGAGGGTAAGAAGTCACTGCAAGGAACCCAGCGTCAAACTGTTTCATAACCTCGATGAAAATTCTGGCTGCAGATACTCAATGTCACGCCCAATGTTATGACACCGTATCTGACTTACTATATGACAGTAAATACAAAAGCAGTAAAGAACACAGTCAATTGTTTACCCAGTTCAGTGTGCAACAACACCTACTCTGGGGGCTACCAAGCCAGGGAGAGAATCCACTATAAGAGATGTTAATTCAGGAATAAACCAACCAGTTTATCTCCTTCACTTAAGATCTACACAATGCAATTCTAATCTAAGTACTACTTAAACCTGAGTTCCTACTCACTCCCCCTCAATCACAGCAGTGATACATAAACCAATTTGACTTAAGAATTGATGAAGACACTCTTCAAAAAGAACACACACTTGATTAAGCTTCACAGCTTTTTAATCAAGCAACACAATCACTCGTGCTTCACAGCTTTGAGTGATGTACACAACTAATCTTGACTCTGCTTCACAGCTTTAGTCAAGGGACATTCAAACACTCTTGCTTCAAAGCTTTGAGTGCTACACAACCCTTACAATTGAAACCTATTCCAAGGCACTTATCACAATGATAATTGCTTGGAGTACAATAAACAAATCTATACAGATTACAAAATTGATCTTCTAATCAATCAGCAGGGATAATTTGAAAAACAGCAGCTCTGTTGAATATATAGCAGCTGCAACTTCAGTTAGGGTTTCCAAAAACCTAGGGTTGATTCCGTTTGACCTAAAGACCAGGTCACAGGACTTTATTAACCAGGTTAGGGTTGAGCTAGGTTACTCCTCAGAAAACGCAGGATTCTGTTCAGAAAGGACTGAGTTATTTCCTGAAAAAACTCAGACTTATCCAATCCTGCAATCCTGTTAGTTCAGAACAGGATGTCATAACATCTGTTATGACATCTGAGAAAACCTGTCTACTGATTCAGCAAAATGTGATCATTTTGCAAACATGCTCAGATACACACTTATAAACATCAGTATTTGAATTACAATATTTTTCTGCACATGTACCTATTGAGTTAGTACAACCTGAACTAGAATGTTATGACATCAGTCATGACATTCACACATACACTTGGGATTTACCAAAAATGCAAGCCAATACCTAAACACCTACAAACTCCCCCTTTGGCAAATTTTTGGCTAAAGTCCCTAAACAATCAGAGATAGATAGATAGCAGCAGAAAAACAGCAGAAAAATATAATGTCAAGTACTAATTAAGCAAGTACCAAAATATTCTCCCCCTCTTTAGCCACAAATGGGCCAAAGATACATGTTCATAAAATTATACAGTTATCCAAAAAAAAACATTATGAGATCAGCAGCACACACTTCCAAACACCATCAGCAACACCACCAAGCAGCAATCAACCTTCAAGCACTGTCATCAGACTCAGAGGAGCCAGTTTCTTCAATGTTGATCTGTCCTTCAGGTTCTATACCTTCTTCCCTTCTGCTTTCTTCAGCTTCCTCCTTTTCTAGCCTGGCAATTAGAGCTTCTAGGGTCCTTTTTCTAGCATCCAGATCTTTGCAAGTTTCTTTTAAAACAGCTATGACATCTGATGTCTTGGACTGGGTCTTTGCAGACGATGTCTCAGTTGATGTTATGACAATGTCTGGAGCATGAGATCCCTGAAACAGTTTGTAGTGCAGGCCAAGGGCAGGAGCTCTTTTGCAGACTGTATCTCTTGCTACAAGGATGTCAGGGTATTGTGCAAGGATGATTCCACAAAGGAGGGAGGGAAAGTCAATTGGTCCTTTGACAGCATAACTTCCAGCATGCTTCACAGTTTGTTCAAAGATGTACCTTCCATAGTCAAAGGCAGTCTTGGTTCCTACAGCATAGATAAATCTCCCCAATCCTGTGGAGATGGTTGATTTGTGATTTGTAGGCACCCAGTTTGCTGCACCTATTTTATGCAAGATGGCAAACTTCATGCTGAGTTTACTAGCATTCAGCTTCCCTTTCAATGGCCAGCACTTTACTTGCCTGGCAGTGATGGTTAAACACACTTCATTGTCAGTTGCCTCTAGATCAGGACAGTCCTTATTTGTTCTTCCAAGAAACTTGTTGATTTCTGATGGAGAGAACTTGACCCTTCTTCCTCTAACAAACACACTCTCAAAGTCAGCTGACCTCCCATCAGCACAATCATTGGACAAGTTCACTACAAACTCCTTAACCAGATTTTCATAGCATTTGTTAAACTTCATTACTGTCTTCATTAGCCCAACATTCCTGATCAGATCCATGATGTCCTTGCACTCCAAGGCATCATTGTTGAGTTCTCTCTCCAAGGCTATTCTCTTCAAGCAGACATACTTCCATCTGTTTGCATTGTCAGGATGATGAAAGGAGATGTTGTCTGTTGGTACTTCAGGCACTCTAGCAATCTTGCTGGAGGGGAGCTTCCTTCTGATGGGAGTATCTTCAATATCAATCTCAAATTCTGATTCATCATCAGAATCAGAAGTTTCAGGTTCTTTACTTTTCTTAGAGATTGGTTGTCTAGCAGTCTGCACCTGTGCCTTCTTTCCTTTTGTCTGAATTTTCTCAGCCATTCCTTCAGCCTTGGATTTCTTAGCATCAGGTTTAACATTCTGACTACTCTTTCTTTTCATCAATCTCCTAGCAATGCTAGGGTTCACATTAGCAATCAGTTCATTATCTGAGTAATCTTCATCCACATCAATGATAGGTGGATCAGCAGCCTTTTCAGAGGTGTTCTGAATGTTTTCTTTTGGTGTCACAACATCCTCAGTGACATCTACATTTTCAGAACCTTCCATATTTGGACTTTCTGATTGATTCAAAGGGATAGAAATCCCCGGTACAGATTGGTTGCCACTCAGAATGCTAGTAACCAGCCTAGCAATAGCTTGGTGTACTTGAACTGATCCTTCTCTATTAGGTATAGAAGACGAAGGATGAGAAGAATTACCAGAGACTGTAGCTTGAGCTCTTCCTGCATGTCTGGTTCTGAGCTTTTTGACTCTGGCTGGGTCAGTTGCCATCTCCCTGAGAGGAGTGACCTCAAGAACTTCCGATTCTATGCATGTAGTGATTGCCCTAGAATCTTGATCAGATGATGACGATGATGAGGAAGACGAAGCCGCCATGGTGGATGACGATGTCTGAGACATTTTGTGTAACTTTGAGTAATAGTAGCAGTTTGAGAAAAATCTTTGATTGGGAGGAGGAAACAGGTTGCAAGGATGAGAGAGGTAGGGAGGAAAAGGGAGTCTCTTCAACTTCTCAAGGCTTTTGAAGGAATTGTGAATGAATATGATTAACCCACTAAATATAGACTTAATAAAATTAATCCCTTCAACCCTTGTTTTCAGCAAAACTGATTGCTATAATTTCTCATGTTGGTGAATACCCAATCTGCCCCTCAAATTTTCAAATTTATTTCCAACAAGCGCCATGGTAGAAGAATCAGTCAGCTGAAGCTTAGAGAAACTATGTTCCAGTTCAAATGACTTCTTCTCTTCAAAGTCAATAGGGTTCAAGGAAATGTTGAATGTTTTTAGATTATCACACCACAATGTCACAATATCTTGTGTAACATTGTACTCAGGGAGCATCTGTTTTGAACAGAATTTATGAGACTTGTTCTTTCCGACATCCTTGTCAAGATGACTTAAGGTTCTGACAACACATTCTTCTTCAAGTTTATTTGCCACATCACATATATTATCAGCCTGTAGTTTTGGAGTTCTTCTGACAGCTTCCATAGGAATAGCTCTTTTCATTCTTCCAAGTTTATGCTGCCACTGTTTCATCTCTTTTTCTTCTTTGATGATTTGACTCATAGTGGAGATATCAGTGTTCTCAGGCTGCCACACATAACAATTATCTTTGGATTTGACTCCTCTCATTACAACATCTAGTTTTTCATTAAACACTAGACATTCAGATCTTGAGAAGTTGACCATGAATCCTAGATCACATAGTTGACTGATGCTAATGAGATTAGTAGTCAACCCTTTTACCAGCAGTACCTTATTCAGACTTGGAACTCCAGGGCAGTCCACATTACCAACTCCTTTGACTTCTCCTTTAGCACCATTTCCAAAGGTCACAAAACTGGTGGTGTGAGGCATAACATTATTGAGGAGATTTTTGAATCCAGTCATGTGTCTGGAACATCCACTGTCAAAGTACCAATCTTCCTTTGCAGTGACCCTCAGGGAAGTGTGAGCTATCAGTGCAGTAGCCTTTTTCTTCCATTGTGGAGCATGTGGTACCTTTTTAGGCTTAGGTTTGACATCTGAGTTCTGATTAGGATATCCATGTAATCTGAAGCAGAAGGGCTTTATGTGACCATATTTCCCACAATGATGACATCTCCATCTTTGGTACCTCTTCTTCATATGTCTCTGTCCCTGATGTTGAGAGTAATGTTGAGACATCCGTTTTGACATTTGCTTCCCAGTACCAAATTTCTTTGTTTCCACAAATCCTATGCCAGATTTATTTCCCATATTTTGTCCAGCCTGAAGGATCTCTTCCAATTTGTCTGTTCCATTGGTCAACATCTTGACAGATTTGGTCATTTGATTCAGTTGTGAGTTCAGCAGTTGAACTTCTTCTTCTAAATGACTTATAGTTTCAAGATTTGCCCTCTTTTCAGCCTCCAGCTTTATAATGAGTTTTGATTGTTTCTCATTTTGCACACAGACTTCACTACTTCTGATACACAATTTCTTGTAGGTATCAGCCAGTTCTTCAAATGTCACTTCTTCATCACTGGTGTCACTTTCAGAAGTACAAACACTAGTTAGGGCAGTAACTAGTTTGGAAGATTCTTCTTCAGAATTGCTTTCTGAATCATAGTCAGACCAAGTAACAGTCATTCCTTTCTTTTGCTTCTTAAGAAAAGTAGGACATTCAGCTCGAATATGTCCATATCCTTCACATCCATGGCATTGAATACCTCTGCCTTGGTTTCCCTTATCTTCTGACCTTGGTCTTCTGCTGGAACTGTCAATGTCAGAAGGAATGTTATGAACATTAGACCTTGACTTTGGGTCCATTCTTTTGATGAGCCTGTTGAACTGTCTTCCAAGCATGGCAATGGCTTCTGATATGTTTTCTTCTTCATCCTCCTTGTATTCAACATCAGTGTTGGATACAAGTGCTATGCTTTTGTTCTTCTTGTCACCATTATCAGTGATCCCCATCTCAAATGTCTGAAGAGACCCAATAAGTTCATCCACTTTTAACTTGCTAATGTCCTGGGCTTCCTCTATGGCAGTTACCTTCATTGCAAATCTTTTAGGCAAGGATCTGAGAATCTTCCTCACCAGTTTTTCTTCTGACATTTTTTCTCCCAGTGCTCCTGAGGTGTTGGTAATCTCCAAGATGTTCATGTGAAACTCATGAATGGTTTCATCTTCCATCATTTTTAGATTCTCAAACTTAGTGGTCAACATCTGAAGCCTTGACATTTTTACTTTGGAAGTGCCCTCATGAGTAGTTTTGAGAGTGTCCCAAACTTCCTTGGCCAGTTCATATTGATGTACTAGTCTGAAGATGTTTCTATCAATTCCATTGAACAAGGCATTTAAGGCTTTTGAATTTCCCAGAGCTAACTCATCTTCTTCTTTACTCCAATCTTCCTCAGGCTTCAGACTGATTGTCCCATCTCTTTCAGTTATGGTGGGATGAATCCATCCTTTGTCAGCAGCTCTCCAAGCCTTTTTGTCCAGAGATTTTAGGAAGGCAATCATACGAGGTTTCCAGTAGTCATAATTGGTTCCATCCAGAATGGGTGGTCTATTTCCAAAAACTCCTTCTTTGTCCATAGTGCCAGAAAGTGATATCCCTAGATCTCACCCAGTAATACAGGCAGGGTGCCTGCTCTGATACCAATTGAAAATTCTGGCTGCAGATACTCAATGTCACGCCCAATGTTATGACACCGTATCTGACTTACTATATGACAGTAAATACAAAAGCAGTAAAGAACACAGTCAATTGTTTACCTAGTTCAGTGTACAACAACACCTACTCTGGGGGCTACCAAGCCAGGGAGAGAATCCACTATAAGAGATGTTAATTCAGGAATAAACCAACCAGTTTATCTCCTTCACTTAAGATCTACCCAATGCAATTCTAATCTAAGTACTACTTAAACCTGAGTTCCTACTCACTCCCCCTCAATCACAGCAGTGATACATAAACCAATTTGACTTAAGAATTGATGAAGACACTCTTCAAAAAGAACACACACTTGATTAAGCTTCACAGCTTTTTAATCAAGCAACACAATCACTCGTGCTTCACAGCTTTGAGTGATGTACACAACTAATCTTGACTCTGCTTCACAGCTTTAGTCAAGGGACATTCAAACACTCTTGCTTCAAAGCTTTGAGTGCTACACAACCCTTACAATTGAAACCTATTCCAAGGCACTTATCACAATGATAATTGCTTGGAGTACAATAAACAAATCTATACAGATTACAAAATTGATCTTCTAATCAATCAGCAGGGATAATTTGAAAAACAGCAGCTCTGTTGAATATATAGCAGCTGCAACTTCAGTTAGGGTTTCCAAAAACCTAGGGTTGATTCCGTTTGACCTAAAGACCAGGTCACAGGACTTTATTAACCAGGTTAGGGTTGAGCTAGGTTACTCCTCAGAAAACGCAGGATTCTGTTCAGAAAGGACTGAGTTATTTCCTGAAAAAACTCAGACTTATCCAATCCTGCAATCCTGTTAGTTCAGAACAGGATGTCATAACATCTGTTATGACATCTAAGAAAACATGTCTACTGATTCAGCAAAATGTGATCATTTTGCAAACATGCTCAGATACACACTTATAAACATCAGTATTTGAATTACAATATTTTTCTGCACATGTACCTATTGAGTTAGTACAACCTGAACTAGAATGTTATGACATCAGTCATGACATTCACACATACACTTGGGATTTACCAAAAATGCAATCCAATACCTAAACACCTACACTCGACCTTAATCTTTTCAGACATCTCTGGACGCATCCGACGGACCTTTTGCTTAACCGGAGGGCAGTCTTCCTTAGTTGGTAAATGATGGACCACAATATCGGTATCCAACCCGGGCATGTCTTCGTAGGACCAGGCAAAGATCTCCATATAATCATGCAGCATCTGAGTCAATTGTTGCTTCACGCTGAGCTCTAGGTTGGCACCAATCTTTACCTCTTTCCTGTTTGCCTCAGTACCCAAGTTTATTGTTTCCACTGGCTCTTCATGGGGTTGAATTGCCCTCTCTTCCTGAAGCAACAGTCTTGCAAGCTCGCCAGGCACTTCGCAATCATCTTCACCTTCGTCTTCGGCTAAGTTGATCGGATTTTCGAAGTCATAACTGGCAGTAGCAGAGTTGTTATCAGTGAGATCCAGAGTGGATTGAAACCTGTATGAGTGAGTGTGTGTGTAAATACAGCTGTTTTGAAAATATGTAAAGGAAAGAAAAGACAGAAAAGGAGCACAAGATTTGAAATGCGAGAAAACGTCCAAGATTTTCATTTATGATATATGAAATGACAATTTATATGCCCTCACAAATAGAACCACGGTGCCTCGGGTAAGACACCGGGCCATAGAGTTTATCATTGTTTATTACAGATACCAAAAACATAGGAATTCATTACTTAGTAACAAGAGAAACAGATAGATTGTCCTTTGCACTCCAATTGTTAAGTCCACTGTCGGTTGCCGGGTAGATCCAGCTATCAAACTCAGCTTCATCCACTTCCTCTTCGTCCCCAATAGCATTCACTCCATGAGCAGGCAGGGGAGCTGTCACTACATTAGGCTTCTCAGATGCCTCAAACTGTACCTCCTTGGCGTTAATAAGGTCATGCAGCTTGTTCCTTAATGCCCAACAGTCATCGGTGGCATGCCCCGGGCTATCAGAATGATAAGCACAACGAGCATTCGGGTTGTACTTAGGAGATGTAGTATTTGCAACCCTCGGAGCCTCTCTGAGGGTTACCAAGTTGGTTGAGAGCAACTGTGGTAAGATCTGCGACAAAGTCATACTTAAGCGGGTGAATTCCCTTCTAGGTCTCTCAGCCCTTGGTTGGTTAGCTTGCCGAGGAGCGGCTGCAGGCTTGGCAATCATTAATGCACTGACAGATTGACGGCGTTCTGGTTTATCCTGCCTTCTAGGCCCATACACTGCACTGGCCTCCTTCTTGTAGGGTTTCTTCTCAGAGCTAGACGATGCCCCCTTCGGAATCTTTCCAAACTTCATCCCAGCCTCAATTCTCTCTCCAGTCAGAATCAAATCAGTGAACCCTGCAGACGAATTCCCGATAAGATGGTTGAAAAACGGCCCAGATAGGGTCCCCAAGAACATGTCTACCAACTCCCGATCAGTCAACGGAGGTTGCACCCTGCCAGCCAGGTCTCTCCACTTCTGAGCGTACTCCTTAAAACCTTCACTTGAACCTAACGACATACCCTGGAGTTGGGTACGTGTAGGGGCAAGGTCGGCATTATATTGATACTGCTTATAGAAAGCAGTAGCCAACTCCTCCCAGTTACGAACCTTGGTCCCATCCAGCTGATAGAACCATTCGAGATGAGTCCCTGAAAGACTCTCCTGGAAGAAGTGGATCCACAAATTCTTATCCGCTGAGTATGGTTGGATTTTCCGAACATAGGACCTGAGATGTAGCTTGGGACAAGACGCCCCGTCATACTTAGAGAAAGATGGTGCTTTGAACTTCCGAGGAATAATCACACCAGTAGACAAACCCAGATCTCCAAAATCCAGCCCAGGTACCTGTTGAATCTCTATAGCATTCAACCTATCCTCCAGTTGCTTGTATCTGTCTTCTGCAGGAGGGTACTGCTCTTCATCAAAATCAGTCTCGTTGTCGGAGACTACCGGACTAGGAACCCTTGCTTCTGCCTGAGGAGTACTCTTGCCAACAGAAGAACCAGCCTCTTCCTGCTGCAGAGCATTGCCAAACCTTCGGCCCGAGTTGAACAAAACAGTTCTTCTCTTCTTCTTCTTCTCCTTCTTTAGGAGCATAGCCTTCAGCTCTTCTTGGCCTTGAGCCAAACCCTTGATTAATTCCTGAAACTGCGCATTCTGCGCCTGAAGAGCCTTGATGGATGTCTCAGTTGATGACGAGTCAAGATTCATGATGCTGAAATAAACAGCGAAGAACTGTAAGCAACCTGAAAAGAGGAAAGACCTGCTATGCATATGATGTATGAAATGCGTATGAATTATGTTTTCAAAGACAATCGGGAATCAACTTTGTAAACAAAAAAGGAACACACTTCATTAGATTCAACTTTGAAACTGAAATTATTCAACAGGTTGCCCTTAGGCGTTACATGAAAGGAAATACTGAAAAGGAAATAAAACTGTAAAAGCACATCTGGAGCTCCTTATCGATCCCATGGTCTCCTCTTCTCAGTGCGGATGTAGGCATTCAGAGCTCTCTCATTCTCCAACTGTTTTGTCAGCTTCTGGATCTTTGATTCCTGCTCGTTGAACTTTTCCCGGTAAGAATCCCGCTCTTCTCGTAGTTGCGACCAAGATCTCTTCAATGTCTCATAATCAGTAGGTATCTGAGGAGGAAGGACAGTTGGAGGAACACCATCTTTGTCAGGACACTCAAGAATGACGGGTCTGACAGCTTCATACGGCATACCTAACTTCTGAGCACGGATGCGAACCCATTTGTAGTAGGCTTCCATAGGTAAAGAGGTTTTTGGCCCTAACTCTTGTTGGTCAGCTTTATGAACTTTGTCCCAAGCCTTGGTGAACCTACGACGCAGCTCGTGACTATCCACCTGAAATTCAAAACTGATGTGAGGCACCAACATCTCATGGGGACCTGCTCTTCTTGCTCTTCCAAACTGACGGAGTGCTAGACATGGATTGTAAGAGATCCCTCCTTGGGTACCAATCAGAGGAACATTAGGGTATTCCCCACATCGATCAATAATAGCTATCTCATCCAAACCTCTGCAAGTCCAAATGATGTCTTTATCGGTGAGAGACATTAACCTATGAGCCCAACCTTTTCCTTCTTGATTCTTCAGTACGAACTTAGGGAGGTGCGAAATAAACCACCTCACCAACAAAGGGATACAACACCATAGGGTTCCTCGTCTTCGGGTAGTACGAGCATGAAGTTGTTGCAAGATGTCACCCAAGAGAGTGGGCACAGGATTCTGAGACATAAAGATCCTTACGGCAGTGACATTGATGAAGTTGTCAGGATTAGGAAACAGGACTAACCCATAGATTAGGAGAGCCAAGATGTCTTCATATGCCCTAAAGTCCAGGTCATTCCAGAAACTGTTAGCTTTACCAATCAGAAACTTGGCCAAGAAACCCTTAACTCCGCTTCTAGTCACCCAGTTGTCTGTTACCTCTTGATGGGTCAAAGGAAGAGCTGCAGCAACATCCTCAAGCCTGAGGGTCTTTTCCCAACCAGTAAAGGGAGTCTGATCCAAGATAGGAATACCAAGCAAATCAGAGAATTCTTCCAGGGTAGGGACCAGCTGGAAGTCTTGAAAGGTGAAGCACTGGTACAGAGGGTCATAGAACTGGGTCAGAACACTCATCAACTGTTGATCCCGCTTTGCAGTGACTAAACTGAGAAGAGAACCATGCCTCTGGATGAAGGAAGTGGTATTTGGGATTCTGCTAACCAACTCATCAAGCAACTCAGGTGAACGAACAAAGTTGAACCGGATAGTATTCCTTCGCACAGGCATCATGATGTCCTACAAAACAGAGCAAAGGTGAAACCCTCTTGTCTTTGAAATAGTCAGTCCTTATGCAGGATGCATGCAATGCTCATGATGCTATGATGTTATGATAGAGCACACCACATATAGATACAAAGGCAAACATGGTAAGGCACACAAGTCACACAAGGCAAGCCCCTAAAGTTTAGGCCAGCATGAGGTCTAGGTACTACCCTCTTTCAGTTCGTTGGTTCATACCTGTCCTATCAAAGTAACCGGGTTCTTAGAGGATCCCAATATCATCGACTACCCTCAATCGGTCATAACTCCAGCATCGCAATCTTTTCTTGCGGCCAGAACCATCACGAGACTTTAGCCTCAATGGGCGTAGCATACTGCTACAATTCTAAAGGCCAAGTTGTGTCAATTAAGGTTCTAAGGTTGTTGGTGCTTAATGACTCCTTAGAAGACCCATATTCTCCTCGTTGCGACACAAGGGATATCGGTACAGACCAAGGTGCCACACCAACGTAGCCACTGCTTCACCTGTGTCGGTCTACGCCGGACAGGTCCCTCACAGCTTATGCTACCTAAACAGGGTATCCCCAGATCCGAGTTAGGATCTATGTAACTCCGATGCAACCCACAATAGTAAAGCAAGCAAATCAATACAATTGAAAACACAGTTATGAACTAGCCCAAAGGTACACCTCACTTTAAGTTTTGGTCCCCAGCAGAGTCGCCAGTTCTGTGATCGGTGGATCTGGAACTGACTGTTTAACGCTGGTTCGCGAAATGTCGCGGAAGCAAGAGTCGCCACCGTCTTTTATTTTCTCCAAATGGAAAGGACAAAAGCACAGAAAAATTCCTTAAAGAGATTTCTCTCGGTTCGTGAGGTAGATTATAGAAAGGGAAGGTGTTAGCACCCTTTCTATCCATGGTTATCCATGGGCTCTTAGATACTTGCTCAATGTGTTTTCAAAAATGTTTTGTTTTCTTTTCAACTGTGGGTTTTAAAAAGTTTCTTTGAAAATTCCAGTTCGACTCTTGTATCGGTCCTCAAGAGTGTTTAAAAAATTGCTTTCGAAAGCTTTTTGAAAAGGTGTCGGTGTGAAAAGTATTTTTTGAATTTGTTTTGAAATTAGAGCAAGTATCTAGAGTCGTCTACCTACCCTAAGGAATTCGTCTGTGTAAATGTCCTTAAGGTAGTGCCATCCCACCATTGAGAGGTAGGTAGCACCACCGTTGGAGGTGTTCGGGTCAATTCGAGGTTCGGGACATGGTGATCACCAGAGCAATGGGAAGACACCTTAGAAGCTACCCTCATGCCAGGTTCCCGGATCATGAGGACTTACTAAGACATCCTCTACTCGACGATCACCTTTCGAGGCAAGGCAACAGTGAGGCGTACCCTAGGGGTGGTGTGTGCGATTTGTGTGTCGTTTTCATTTGCATTTATCTTGTCATGTTATTGGTGTTCTAGCGCTTGTTTTTATTTTGTCCATACATTCTTTCATGCCTTGATTTAACAGTTAAAAATTGCGAGAAAAGTAAATTCTAAGCTATTACAAAAGGCGCGGGTCCACATCGCCAAAATTAAACCAGGACCCGATTTGACAGAAAATAAATAAAGAAAAGAAAAGTGCGAGAAAATTAAAAGGTTACATGGCCTTGGGAGAGATACACAAATATTATACAGAAATAAAATAAATATGCGAATTAATAAGAAATTAAGAACGAGGGCGTTGGCCCCTTTCGCAAAAATTGAATTAATGATGGAGTTAATTAATTAAAAAAAGAAAGAACTTGTTTTTTGGTATTTTTTAGTATTTTAGGATTTAATATAAAAAGGAATTAATTGAAATTAAAACTAACCCTAATTCTAATGGCTTTTAATTTATTAAGAAAACATTGAATTTTAACCTAAATTAACCCTAATTTTTATATACAAACTTAATTATAAAAATAAATGTTTGATTATTTAATTATTATGAGAGAAAAAGAAAAAAAGGATAAAAAATTAATATGAACCCTAATTCTATGTTTTTTAGATTTTTATCAAAAGAATTAAAATTACAACCTAATTTAAAACTAAATAATTATATACAATTTATTTATGGAAAATATTAAAACAAAAATATTTATTATATTTTTCCTCTTTTCTGATTTTTTTGATTTTTAGGTGTTTTTGATATTTTGTGGAAATAATAAATTAATTAAACAAATAATAATTAAAAGCAAATAGAAAATAAAAAATAAAAATATTATGGCAAACCTAGGGGGGTTGTAGTCCCCAACATGGAGGTTAAGTCCAAGAATTCTGGCCCATTTAGCATGGTCCGTTTGACTTTTCCAGGCAACGTGCTGGCATGTTGACTCATGTTTATGGTGTTCCTCCAATCTATGCCTTTGGATTGACCCTGATATGCACGTGGATGGTTTGATCTGAAGGGCGTATGGTACGCTTTGATGTTGGACCTGCATGGAATCAATGAATACAAAATAATATAAAGAGGGTGAAGACCTGGGGTTCGAACCCAGGTCATGTGCTTTGCCAACAATTACGCTTGCCACTGGATCAACTCACGCGTGTTTAATATATAACAATCAACAAATATTATAAAAAGAACAATTGCGTTAGTGGACTTTGCGCGCGAACTTTCAAACCAGCCACCCAACGCTTGCCACGAATTCATCTTCTTCGTTGGATTTTATTTTCCTGAAACATAAACAACATAAGCAACGGTTTTCATGTGTTCTCTTAGGCTAGCTTCTGAAAAATAGCGACTAGCCATGTGACGCTCATAAATTGAGCGCGAGAGTCCCATTGTCTTCGTCCAAGTCCCCTGAATCCATTCCTGGCATCGTGGTTTGCTAATTTTACAAGACCAAGAAACCCCCAATTCGAAATCCTGTAAACCCTAAAAAATAATAATGGCATCTTTGCGTATAATGCATAAAAATACAATCAAAGTTCACGATTAGCTTGCAAACATTGTTCTAAACACAAAAATAACAACAAAATATGTTAACAATGCATGTATGAGAGAAACCGATTCAGAAATTCTCTTTACCAACTTCAATGGTGGTCTTGCGTTTTCTTGAGTATGGGGCTTAGTTTTTGATTGGAATATGTCCTATGATCCTTGAGGAAGCTAATGAGATGGAAATCCTGGCTTGAAACCACCTACAAATTAGTTTTCAGTATTGAGTTTTTTAGACCAAATTTCAAGTTTTCAATGGAGTTTCTAGCGCAGCTTTATGGTCAATCTCATTAGGTTTATATTCAGGCTTATGTAATGAACCAATTAGGTCAAGAATTCTGATCAAAATCTCTTGCATTCATGGATTTTGAGATGTGATTTTCAAGATCTTTTTTCAAACATTTTCCATGTGTTTTTACTCTCAATCATATCAATTCTCTCCAAATCTTTCCATATTGGATCATGCACGAGTTATTGAGTGGATTTCATGCAAAAAAAGATTGTAAAACTTAGGTTAAATATTTTCCATGTATTTAATTTGATTTAAATGAATTATTATAAATAAAAATTCAAATAAATAAATAAAAAATGAAGAAATACTTCCCTTTGGGCCAAGTGGTCGTGCACATGCCATGGATGATGAATTATGGAAGAAAAATGGGCCCATTAGCAATTTTAGGTCATTTGAATCAATGTTGACTTTTCAAAATATCCAAAAATTTCCCAACTTCCACAAGGCATAACTTGCTCAATTTTTAAGCTTTTCTCATGTTCTTGGACATTTTGGAAAGGTCTTTGAGTCCTCTAACCAATGTCTTTGGTCCCATGTCATTTTGATTTACCAATCTCAAGTTATGGCCTTTGACTTAAAGTCCCTTTTTGTTGACTTTTGAAAATGACCTATAATGTTGAAATTGATAACTTTTTGTGAGAGCATTTCTTGGACTTGAAGTATGAATATGAGTTGTAGGAAATGTCTTTCTCTTCAAAATGAGCTTTGGATGGAATTTTTCTGATAATCCATGTGAAAATTATGCCCTGGTCAATTTACAGTTGACTTTTTCAACTGTCCAAATAAGGAAACTTTTGCATCTTGATGATTTTTGAGCCAAGCTTTGAGAATCATGATCAAGCATTGATCAAATGATGTTTGTGGCTTCAAAATGAGATGTTGACCAAAAATTTGAACTTTTGACTGTCAAATGACCATTTTGCCCCTGCAGTTGACTGTAGTGCAATTTAGTGTTTTGACTGTGCAATTTTGTGCTGAAAGTCTTGAAACTTGACATGAGGATGCTTGACCATATTTGTAGGCATATGGGACTTGATTGGGCTCTTTGAAACTTCATTTTCTTGATCAGAATAAAAACCCTAATCTTGACTGTTCAGGAGGCTCTTGCACTGTGCAACCCTTGGGGAACTTTTGAAGCTTTGACTTGGCAATTTCTTGAAGAATATGGGAGGGCAAATTTTGGGGTACAACACCGTACAACCACGTTCCATCTATCTGGATAATAGGTTTGCATGACGAAAGCCCTGTGATGCAAGGTTGAAAAGCCCAGAACATTCGACTGAATATTCCATTCATGTTGACAGAAGTATCGTCTGGGGAATACGTCGACAATGTTTCCATAATATAAACAGTTCCAGGGGCATACGTCTGAAGTGAATGCATGTATCGTGGTAGTTCTTTGTATGACTCCTCCCAATTTCCATATACCTTTTCAATCATCTTTCTTTTTTCTAACCAAGCTTTTATATATGACTATAATTGTATACTGTGGTGATGTGAGAGATTATGGTTTTCACCTTTAATGATGGATCATTGTTGATGAGTGGTAGGGTTTGCTGACATATTAGATCATAACTCAATTTACAATGATATTATGATTGAGTAGATTTAATGCACGTGTGAGTGGATATATAACCTATCACCCAACAACCACTTCTCAACCTGTATGATGCAGTGAGCCTGATCATACAATCACTGTGAATACACTTGAGCTTGTACCTTTCGAGATTTACCCGATCAACCTTACAGTCGAAAGAGTTTACCATGTGAAACTTTTTTATTGCTCGCGTGCAATCTTCTCTTGAGCTAAATTTGTCATTCTCTTTTATATTTTCATATGAATTCATATACGGGTTAAAAAAATATCGGATGATGGTTCATCTTCGGCCATGTTGAAGTTGGTCATGTGTGTAGGTGGTGTGTAGATTTCGTTTGGAGGTATTTGAGGTGTCGCATCGTCTTCAAAATCATCGTTGACCATGTTGTCAAACTCTAACTCTTAATCTTCCTATTCTTCATCAACAACATCTACTTCTTCTTGTTCGTCTTTGAGAGGATCAACCACTTGTAATTGAGTTGGTTGGGACGACTGAGGCTCCTGCAGCACAATGTGCAACTCAATCGAGTCGTACCCAAAATACTCATGTCTAGAAAACATATTTTGAAGGTCCTCGTCATCTTGAACCCCTACCTTATAAAAAATTACTTGGTTCTCACAAAAAAAACGGATTTTGATAAAAGATGTGTGACACTTAACCTCATCCAATTTTGATCTCTAGTCGTTTTTTGAAATACAAGAAATTGGCTTTTCTATTTAAATAAAAACGAATGTTATCAGTGTTTCTTAGATCCTGAGCGCATTGACTACGTTGGGCCTTCGACCCAACCTCAACAGTAAAATCGTCGAAATACACCAAGAACAAGGCAGGGACACGGGTGCGGAACAGAGGGTCATTATCAAGTTTCGGGGAGGAACAACTAAATAATATGTAACTGTTACTCTCATTATGGGAAGCTACTGGCAAAAAACACAGAGCCGCCACTGAACTTCATTTATCCTGAAGGAAAGGGAAATATCGAGAAAAACACAAGAGGATGGATAAGATGGTCTTGCAGCCAAAAGAGTGGGTACAAAAGTCGATTATGCGAGGGGAATGTATTAGCACCTATTGTACCCCAAAATTTTCCCTTCCATTTTTACTCAAGACATGCTCATTAAGATTCTCAATTGCTCAAGGTTGACCAAGAATTGATCAGACAAATTCTCCTCCTAAGCAATGGACTTCCAACTAGGGTTTCACTTTTCACCAAGATGTTTGAGCTCCAAAGGTCTCAAATGTTTTCCATTGTCCTAATATGCCTTTAATATTGTTCATGACAAATTTCATGCCTTACACTACAAGTTTTCTCAGTCAATTGCTCGAATGTTTGAAAATCAACTATATTAGGTCAAAAGTCAAATGTGGCCATATACAGTCAAACTTCAAGGTTTTTGGTCAACATCAACATTTTGAAGTGATATCCATCATTTTATCAAGGGTTGATCATGATTTCTCAAGAAATACTCCTAATCTATCAAAAGTTAAGAATTGTTAAATTAGGGTTTCTATAGGAAAAGTCAACTGAACTTTGACCAGGCATAACTTTCACATGCTTCATCCATTTTCCCCCAAATAAAGCTCGTTTTGAAGAGAATATAATTCCCTACAACTTCTGTTTTTCCCTCAAGTCCAAGAAATGTACCATTGGAAGTATACAAGCTCATACGTTACAGGTCACTTTCAGAAAGTCAATAAAAGACACTTTTTTCCAAGACCATTTACATCAAGATAATTTATCCAAATGCAAACGTGGTAAACATAGAGGTTGTAGGGGACATCTTTATATTTCTAAAAAGTCCAAGATCATCTCCAAAATATAAAAATTGAGAAAGTTATGGCTTTCACAATTTGGGAAATTTTTGAGAAAGTGCATGGAGTGCAAATTGAGAAATATTGAACTTGTGTACTAATGGGCCTAGGTTTTAAGGTTTGAACCTGTTTACAACATGATTAAGAACACCTAAACCAATCCATGCATTATTTTAATTTTCATTTCATTTATTTTTGATTTTATTCATTTAAACTCAAATTAAATCAAATAAAATGCAAGATTAATGCACAAGGCATGTAAGGCTTAAGATTTGAATTTCTTGGGGTCCAAGTAGCTCATAGAAAGCTGTCAAAATCGTGACAACCAAGAAAATATCATCAAGACAAGATTTTCATAAGTTTGGAAAGTTTTTCAAAGGAATTTTGGAAACAAATCATGCAATTGATACCATGAGATTTCTTCCATTATTTTTTACCTAAATTCATCCTCTATATAAATACAACACCCTCATACACTAGAGAGCACGAAATTGGCTACCCAAGAACACTCTCTAAAAACCTCAAATTTTGACAAAACTATGGCAAAGTCAAAACCAAAGATCCATCCACTTTCAGTCCAACCATCAATTACAAATCATTCCTAAATGTTGCACCCCAAAATCTGCCCTCTCATTTATCAAGTATTTCTCACAAGATCTCCTTTGGTTCAAGACTGCACAAGGATAATTGAACTTTTAATGCCTCATATGACTTTCATGGATCATTATAGACCCTAAATATTTCTCATGTCAAGTTTCAAGTCTTGGATCACATTTTTGCTCAGTCAATTGATCAGTTGACCTAAAAAACCAATTGTATTGGGGAAAAAGTCAATTCTGGCCAATTTACAGTCAAAATTCATAATTTTTTATTCATATCAACATTGTGAACCCCTATATGTCATTTTATAAAGTTTGGACCATAATTCCTCAAGAAATTTGATCAGATCATCAAAAGGGCAAAATGGTCAAAATTAGGGTTTTGACTGAGAAAGGGCAATTTCTGATTTTTGACCTAGCAAATGGTTAATTGGTTTGAGACATGATCTCAATGTTTAAAATGCATAATTTTTACCTAATGGTATGACTCAAAACTTCCCTCAAGATCAATTGATTGATAGTTAATTTTCAGTCAACTAATCAAAAGTCAATTGTACAATGAAAAGTTAAACTTTGACTTTTTGGTCAAAATCAAGTGTCAAAGATCACAATTCATCAAAACATGTCAAAATATGAAACTTGTTCATCAAGAAATCAAAAAGTCAAGATTTCATTTTGAAAAGTCAAAGTTTCCAAACTTAGAAATTTTTCTAAGTGTTGAAAACTTCATATTTTTTTATAACTTTGAGCCAATTTTTCACCATGATGCAAGATGATTCAAAGGAAACTTTCAACATGAAAGTTTTAGATCTCAATGAGGTCTAAAACATTTCTTTACACAACTTCTCCTAGAAATGCATGGATTTCAAGTTATGATTTTGTGAATACATGTTCATGAAACTTGGAAACTTAGTGAAATTTTGCCCTAGTTTAGGCAGGATTTTGACCTAACTTCATGGCAATTTTTCATATAGTTCTAAGAGGAATTTTAAAAAGTTATTCAAAGAGGGGTTGTAGAGCATATTGCAAGCTTTCTAAAATGTCCAAGAACTCCTTGAGATCATGTTTGAGCAAGGAGAATCGAAGGCATGAAGTTGGCATTTCATTCTTGAATTATAGGTCATTTTCATGATGAACAAGAATTCAAATCCATGCTAGGCTGCACAATATTTGCTTTGCAGGCCTCAAACTTGTTTGGAACTCCATAATTAAATGTTTGCACAGTTGTTAGAGGCTTTAACTCAAGCATTCAATGCATTGCCCATGCTTATTTCCATTTTGGGAAGAAAGTGCACATTGCCATTTTGGAAAAGTAGCTTTATGCACAAAATCAGTTCTTGAGCTTTGCACTTGTTCTCTTCTGATCATACACAATCTATAACCCAAAAGAAACTTGTCTAAAGCCTCTAAACAATTCAGTCTATGCTTGTACTTTGCCTTGAAACCATGTTTTCACTTTTCTTCAAAATCAAGTAACATAGCCATAACTCTAGATCTTGTACTTTTGACCCTCTCAAGTGCTAGAACCTTTTCCTTACTTATGCACAAGTTGTTTGCATCAAAACACATGCATGCTTAAGCCCTCAAACTCCCTAGAACTCAGAATCACACACAAGAACTCCATTGTTGCATAATCTGACCAAAAACTTGAAACTCACATCTCCCTCGTGCATTTCTAAGCCTTTTGGTTCCTAAAGCTTATAAACATCAAATATAACTCATCCCAATACCTATTACAGTTCTGTAACTCCATTTACACCATTGTCCAAACTCAAAAACAGAGCACTACAAGTGGACTTTTCAAGAACTCCTCAGCCACTTTCAGCTCAAGCCAAGCATCACATTAGCTTCCTGGGAACTTAAGGAAGCTAACCCAATCACTAGAACTCATCAAAAGCTGCTTAAACTAAAAACACGATACCCTCTTGCAAGGTGAGTTTTCTGACTTTTGAACTATTCATATAGGCATTGTTAGGCTTCCATTTTCAAAGATAAAATGTAGACCTCATTGCCACGAAGCTGTACATATCCATAGTTTGCATTTATATGGTTTGAGCTTAGAGAATTTTAGAGTTGAAGTTTCTGATTTTTTTAGGTTTTAGTTTAGGGCCAATAAAATTCATTCTTGTCTTTGATCTATAGTTTTAATGTTTTACATTTCTGAAATCGTGAGGAAATTTGCTACAAGTTTCATGTTTACATTATTGAAAATGGTTGAAGAATGAGCAAGTTACAGATCCATTGGCTGGAGGTTGAAGATGAAGTACAGTCAGGGCAAGTTATGTGTTATGTATTTATTGTTGTGCCAATGTTAACGGATGTATCACCATCCCAGTGGTTAAAGCGCGCGCCTGTCACCCCTTGGACCTGGGTTCGAGCCCCAACGTCCGTTTTACCATTTTTTTGACATATTTTCTGTTTTCCTTGTTTTTTGTTTGAACAGGTGGGGCCTCCAACTTGGGTCTGATGATTTTTTCTTCTTTTACTAACCCCTGACTTACTTCAGCACCCCTCTGGCCCAATTTCATTTTTATTTTCTTTTCCTTATTATATTTTATTTCTTTTCCTTATTATATTTTATTTCTTTTTCCTTTATTATTATTTTTTTTATTGTTATTAATAAAAATCCAAAAATATTTTATTTATTATTTTTTACACTTATTTAGTTTGTTTATTTATAAAAATAAAAGAACAAAAACATTTTCTTAATAAATTAACTTCCTTCTTAATAATTAATATTTAAGTTTAGGTTTAACTATTTATTTTGTTGCAATTAAAATTAATTTAGAACTTAGGTTTATTTTAATTAAATTTCCTATTATTTCTATTATTTAAAACCTTTTCATAAAAAACCCTAGAAAACCATTTTTAATTTATTTTTCTTTGTTAATCAATTTAGGTTTTAATTTTAGTTAATTTCCATTAATTATTTTCTTAATTAGGTTAAGATCAAAACCTTCCAAAAATCCAAACAAAATCATTTCTTTTCCCATTTACATTCTTGCAATTTTATTTTTAATTTTGTACAATATTCAATATGGTTGTAACAATTATTTAGATTTAATTTTCTTGCAATTTCCCCATTTGTAAATTTGTACACCCCCTCCCCTAATGATGTAATAGCTTAGTATTTTTATTTTCCGCAATTTAATGCTTTATATAAATGCTAGTAAATTAGGGTTTGTATGGAAAGATAAAATCAACAAATTAACAAACCCTAATCAAGACAAATCAATGCATGTAAACTAACACACTTGCACACTTACACCCTTAGGGTAAATCCACTTTGTTGCCTTACAAAAATGGCCATATTATGCATGTGAGGTATCTTAGCAAAAGTAATCAAAAATAGAAGATCATAGTCCCTGGATGACGCTATCAAAGTTGCCTTTCAAAAATGATCTTAGTCTCTTAAAGAAAATGCTAAGATATCTTACAACGTTGCTAATCATGGCTATATGATGACCCATGTCTGTCCCTTTTACATCCAAAGATAGGGTTTCTTACCAAATCAATGGTAAGATAACAATGTCAAAGGAAAGAGGAAATAAATAAGAAAGACTTTTGAGTAGGTAGAATGCTCCTAGTTGCTTGCTCATTATTGTACCCCAAAATTTGCCCTCCCATATTCTTCAAGAAATTGCCAAGACAAACTGCAAAATTCCCCAAGGGTTGCACAGTTCAAAGGTCTCCTATACAGTCAAAATTAGGGTTTTTGTTCTGATCAAGGAAATTGAAGTTTCCAAAGGTCCAATCAAGTCTCACATGCCTACAAATATGGTCAAGTATCCTCATGCAAAGTTTCAAGACTTTCAGCACAAAATGGCACAGTCAAAACCCTAATTGCACTACAGTCAACTGTAGGGGCAAAATGGTCATTTGGCAGTCAAAAGTTCAAATTTTTGGTCAACATATCATTTTGAAGCCACAAACATCATTTGATCAATGCTTGATCATGATTCTCAAAGATTGGCTCAAAAATCATCAAGATGCAAAAGTTTCCTTATTTGGACAGCTGAAAAAGTCAATTGTAAATTGACCAGGGCATAACTTTCACATGGATTATCAGAAAAATTCCATCCAAAGCTCATTTTGAATATAAAGACATTTCCTACAACTCATATTCATACTTCAAGTCCAAGAAATGCTCTCACAAAAAGTTATCAATTTCAACATTATAGGTCATTTCCAAAAGTCAACAAAAAGGGACTTTAAGTCAAAGGCCATAACTTGAGATTGGTAAATCAAAATGACATGGGACCAAAGGCATTGGTTAGAGGACTCAAAGACCTTTCCAAAATGTCCAAGAACATGAGAAAAGCTTAAAAATTGAGCAAGTTATTCCTTGTAGAAGTTGGGAAATTTTTGGATATTTTGAAAAGTCAACATTGATTCAAATGACCTAAAATTGCTAATGGGCCCATTTTTCTTCCATAATTCATCATCCATGACATGTGCACGACCACTTGGCCCAAAGGGAAGTTTTATTCATTTTTTATTTATTTATTTGAATTTTTATTAATAATAATTCATTTAAATCAAATTAAATACATGAAAAATGCTAACCTAAGTTTTCCAATCTTTTTGTACATGTTTTATCCTCAAGATTTCGTGCATATTCAAATAGGGAAAGATTTGGAGAGATTGGAGTTGATTTGTATCAAAAGCACATGGAAAATATTTGAAAAAAGATCTTGAAAATAAAATTTCCAAAAACCATGAATGTAATTGATTTGTTCTATTTTTCTTGACCTAATTGACTCAATACATAAGCCTGAATACAACCCTAGTGCCATTACACACGCAGCTGCTGAGAAACCAAAAAACAAAACTTGAAATTTTGTTAAGAAACTCAATTCTGAAAACCTCCTTCTAGGGCGATTCAAGGCATAATTTCTATCTCATTAGCTTCCTCAAGCATTACTGAACGTTTTCCAATCACAAACGCTCATCAAAACGCCCGGAATTGGTACAATGGAGTAAAACTGTTTCAAATAAAATTCACAATCGTGCATCTTCATTCATGCGTTTATTGCAAGTTTTAATATGTGATTTACATTCCTTATGCTATTCTGAAGCTAACCCATGTGTTTGATTGAATTTTTATGCACCCAACGCGATTATGCCATTGTCAATTTCTAGGGTTTACAGGACCTTGGATTAGGGCTTTTCAAATAAGGAAAAATTGGGACTTGGGACCTTGACCATTGAATTCAACGTGTCTGGACGAAGAAGAAGCCATGCTCGCGCTCAATTTATGAGTATTCCTGGGCTAATCGTTATTTTCCCATAGACGGCCTAGGAGAACGCTAATAAAACCGTTGCCTCTTTCTTTGTATTTTCAGGAAAATAAAACCAATGAAGAAGATGATGTGTTGGCCAGCGATGATTGGTCCTTTTCAAATTTCGCGCTAAAAAGCACTAACGCGTGTTATTGTTTTTATTATATTTGTTTGTTCTTTAATATACAAAATGCGCGTCTAGAACAACTGGCAAGGCAGGTGTGTGTTAACGTCCAAGACCTGGGTTCGAGCCCCAGGTCCTCATTATATTCCCATATTGTTTTTCAATAAGAATGCACGTGCAGGTTCAATATCATAGTACATCATGCACCTTCAGAATCCAACAGCCACGCGTCCAAGGATATCAAATCAAAGGCGCAGATTGGAGGAATACCATAGGCTTGAGTCAGCGCACATACACGTGTCCAGAAAATGTCAAACGGACCATGCTAAATGGGCCTGGATTACTAAACTTGAACCTCCATGTTGGGGACTACAACCCCCCTAGGTTTGCAATAATGTTTTTATTTCTTTTTTTTGTTTTCTATTTTTCTTTTTAATTATTGTTTTATTAGTTAATTTAATATTTTCATAAATATAAAAAACATACAAAAAAATCAGAAAAGAGGAAAAATATAATAAATATTTTTGTTTTAATATTTTCCATAAATAAATTGTCTATAATTATTTAGTTTTAAATTAGGGTTTAAATTGATATTTTCATAATAAAATCTAAAAAACATAGAATTAGGGTTTAATTAATTTTTATCCCTTTTATTTTTATTTCATAATAATTAAATAATTAAATATTTATTTTTATAATTAAATTTGCATGTAAATAAATTAGGGTTAATATTAGATTTTAATTCTCTTTTCTTAATAAATTAAAAATAAAATAGAATTAGGGTTAGCATTTAATTTCAATTAATTCCTTTTTTTAAATCCTAAAATACTAAAAAACACCAAAAAAACATTTCCTTTCTTCTTTTTATTAATTAATTCCATATAATTTAATTTTGCAAAAGGGTCCAACGCCCTCGTTCTTAATTTCTTATTAATTCGCATATTTATTTTATTTCCTTCAAATATTTATGTATCTCTCCCGAAGCCTTGTAATTAACTTCTCGTATTTTTAATTCCTTATTTCCTTTTACTTTATTTTCTGTCAAATCGGGTTCGAGAAACTTTTGGCGATGTGGACCCGCGCCTTTTGTAATAGCTTAGAATTTACTTTCCTTGCAACTTTTTAACTGTTAATCAAATGACATGAAAGAATGTATGGACAAAAATAAAAACAAGCGTAGAACACCAATAACATGACAAGATAAATACAAATGAAAACGACACACGAATCGCACACACCACCCCTAGGGTACGCCTCACTGTTGCCTTGCCTCGAAAGGTGATCGTCGAGTAGAGGATGTCTTAGTAAGTCCTCATGATCCGGGAACCTGGCATGAGGGTAGCTTCTAAGGTGTCTTCCCATTGCTCTGGTGATCACCATGTCCCGAACCTCGAATTGACCCGAACACCTCCAACGGTGGTGCTACCTACCTCTCAATGGTGGGATGGCACTACTTTAAAGGACATTTACACAGACGAATTCCTTAGGGTAGGTAGATTCTCGTAGATACTTGCTCTAATTTCAAAAACAAATCAAAAATACTTTTCACACCGACACCTTTTCAAAAAGCTTTCGAAAGCAATTTTTCAAACACTCTTGAGGACCGATACAAGAGTCGAACTGGAATTTTCAAAGAAACTTTTTAAAACCCACAGTTGAAAAGCAAACAAACCATTTTTGAAAACACAAGTGAGCAAGTATCTAAGAGCCCATGGATAACCATGGATAGAAAGGGTGCTAACACCTTCCCTTTCTATAACCTACCTCCCGAACCGAGAGCAATCTCTTTAAGGAATTTTTCTGTGCTTTTGTCCTTTCCATTTGGAGAAAATAAAAGACGGTGGCGACTCTTGCTTCTGCGACATTTCGCGAAACCAGCGTTAAACAGTCAGTTCCAAATCCACCGATCACAGAACTGGCGACTCTGCTGGGGACTATCTTATAAAGTGAGGTGTACCTTAGGATTAAGATCACTGTGTTTTCAATTGTCTTCTTTGCTTGCTTTATTATTGTGGGTTGCTTGGGAGTTCTATAGATCCTAACCCGGATCTGGGGGATACCTTTCTTAGAAAGTAGCAACAAGGCTGTGAGGGAACTGTGCGGGGTATACCGACATGGTTGAAACAGTCTGCTACGTTGATGTGGCACTTTGGTGTGTACCGGTAACCCTTGAGTTCAGTCAAGGAGAGTACGGGGCCTCCGCATGGTGTCGTGAAGCATCAACAGACCTTAGGAACCTTAATTGAACTATCTTGGCCTCTTTAGGGTAGTGAGATAACTGACTTTGGTGCAGTCCGAGGTTGGTTGATACTCGATACTACACTCAATTGAGGGTTGCTTTCCTGGAATATTTCGGTCGCCAGTTCAGTGGCTAAATCGAAACGATGAACAATGAAAGCAATCCAGTGATATTGGGACCCTTAGAACCCGGTTACTTCTAATAGGACAGGTTGAGCCCACCAACTTCAAGAGGGTAATACCCAGACCCCATGCTGGCCTAAACTCTAAGGGTTTCTCTTGTGTGACTTGTGTGCCTTCGTACTTGACTATTTGCATGCTTGTTGTCTGACACTTGAGCTTCTTGCAGGTTTTGTTTATAGTCCTTAATTAGGACTTATAACAGGGTTACTAAGTTTCCTGCAGGTTTTGTTTATAGTCCTTAATTAGGACTCATAACAGGGTTTACCGAGTTTCTTGCAGGTTTTGTTTTTTAGCCCTTAACTGGGACTCATGACAGGTTTTACTTGAGTTTCTTGCAGGTTTCTGTTTATAGTCCTTAATAAGGGCTCATAACAGGGTTTACTCATAGTACCCCATGCATACCATAACATCATACCATTGCATACATCCTAACCCATTTCAAGGATCTCAAGGGCTTGTGATGCAGGTCAGGATGAATCAACTGTCCAGCAAGGGGCAAAAGGGATTTATTTTCCTCTAGACAAGGTTGTCAAGGGCTATGACCCACTGGATATGGTGAGCCTTTGACCCTTGAAGAAGGACTCTTAACAATATGCAGTGCCTTCAATCAAGCTACCGGATTCAAACTCTGACAAATTTTTCTTGTTTACCCCGCGAGATCTTTGAAAACATTGCATGCATGTCATACATATCATTGCATAACAGGTATCCATTCTCTGCAGGTTGCTTACCTTCTTCACTGTGTATTTCAGCAGTCTCGTCATGAATCCTGAATCCTCAACCGAGCACACTATCAAGGCCCTCCAGGCTCAGAACGCCCAGTTCCAAGGGCTGATCATGAATTTGACCTAGGGGCAACTCCCTACCTTATGAAAGCATGGACATAGTCGAAAAGATACTACGCATGAACAAAAGACCCGCTAGGTTGACACACCTAGGCAAAAATAAGGGCTTCCCGGCGAACCAAAAGGGTTCGGGCAAAAATAAGGGATGAAACGAAAAAATCTGTACACCCGGCAAGTCGAAAACCTGAAAAGGCGGCTTGGGCAAAAATGGGTATCCCGGTGGACTGAAAACCCGAAAGGGAGGTCCAGGCAAAAATTAGGGATTTAAGCGTACAACTATGTCCCGGCATCTCGTCACTTGTCTGCCAGAAGATTTGTCAAATGACCTCCGAAATATCTTCACTCACCTCCGAAACAGGGGCAATAATGAGTTATCCAGGCGATCCAATTGCTCTGTCAACCAAAGTACAAAGATCAACATAAGGATGATTACCATCTACCTTTACAAATTCTAGATCGTGGGTTAAACATCCGAAACCAAACAGGACAATCATCCACTTAATCAAAATCAGGCAACCTTACCCCGGTTCCTCCTAGAAATCTTACATGGATTTATCCCAAGGTAACCTAACCCCGGTTCCTCTAGAAATCTTACATGGATTTATCACAAGTAACCTTACCCCGGTTCATCAGGAAGTTTTACACGAACTTATCCCACAAGTAACCTTACCCCGGTTCGTCAAGAAGTTTTACACGAACTTATCCCGAAGCGACCTTACCCCGGTTCCTCCTAGAAATCTTACATGGATTTATCCCAAGGTAACCTAACCCCGGTTCCTCCAGAAGTCTTACATGGACCTATCTCAAGATGACCTTACCTCGGTTCGTCAAGAAGTTTTACACGAACTTACCTCCAGGTAGCCTCACCCCGGTTCCTCCAGAAGTCTTACACGGATTTATCTCAAGTTTTACACGAACTTACCTCCAGGTAGCCTTACCCCGGTTCCTCCAGAAGTCTTACACGGATTTATCTCAAGTTTTACACGAACTTACCTCCAGGTAGCCTTACCCCGGTTCCTCCAGAAGTCTTACACGGATTTATCTCAAGTTTTACACGAACTTACCTCCAGGTAGCCTCACCCCGGTTCCTCCAGAATTCTTACACGGATTTATCTCAAGTTTTGCACGAACTTACCTCCAGGTAGCCTCACCCCGGTTCCTCCAGAAGTCTTACACGGATTTATCTCAAGTTTTACACGAACTTACCTCCAGGTAGCCTTACCCCGGTTCCTCCAGAAGTCTTACACGGATTTATCTCAAGTTTTACACGAACTTACCTCCAGGTAGCCTTACCCCGGTTCCTCCAGAAGTCTTACACGGATTTATCTCAAGTCTCACACGGACTTATCTCAAGATGACCTTACCCCGGATCATCAAGAAGTTTTACACGGACTTTCCCTGCAGTAACCTTACCCCAGTTCCTCCAGAATTCCTCATACGGATTCATTATCAGAAACCCTACCCAGGTTTTACTTCTCCAAAGATGCAGTTTTACACGGACTCGTCATCAGAAACCCTACCCAGGTTTTACTTCTTCCAGGATGCAGTTTCACACGAACTCGCCATCAGTAACCCTACACAGGTTCCTTCTCCAACTCCAGACGTAGCTTCACACGAGCTCATTATCAATAAACCCTACACAGGTTTCCTCCAATTCCAGGATGCAGTTTTACACGGACTCGTTATCAGTAACCCTACACAGGTTCCCTCTTTCAACTTACGAAAAGAACAGTTCAAAACTTCCCCAGGAGAGTCCAACTCAGTTCCCCAAAAAAGTTGGAATTCATCTCCCCAATCAGTCTTCTTATCCCCAACGAAATCTATCAACACTTCCAATACAATAAGGGTATCCCCAGCAAGTTACTATCAACAATTCAGCAAAAGCATCCCTCTCCCCACAAAGTATCACTCCCCAGCATGGTCGCTAGAGTATTTTTTTTCTCCCCGGAGAATCTTCCATTCGCCAAGTTTATTCCTCAACAGAGTCATTTTCTCCTACCGGTATTCTTGCAATTATCATCCCCAGCGGAAGCAAAATCTATTCTTCAACACCAGCCCAGGATATGACTTCCCGGCACCCGTCAAGGATTTACTTTCCTAGACGAAAAACACATACATAAACATCACATACATCATTATAACATGCATAGACGCATCATATCATACAAATCTCATTTATATTGAGAACATCATTGCTTGACCCATATCATGCATTGCATATGACTGACCTTTACCTTTCAGGAAGGACGCAGTTAAATTCTCCATCACATTTCAAGACCTAGACCGGTTCAGTTAATCAACCCCAAAGATTTCTTATCCAGTCCAAGGCCTTCTCTAGTCCAGTTAAATCGACCCCCAACAGATTTTTCTGATGAAGACTCAGTAGAAGTTATTTCAGGTTATAATATCCTTTGGTCCTCTCCCCGACGGTGCGTGAGATGTAATTCCATTTTAGGTTATAATTTCCTATGGTTCCCTCCCCGACGGTGCGTGAGGTGATAATTCCTTTTGAAATTATAATTCCCTATGGTTCCCTCCCCGACGGTGCGTGAGGTGTTAATTCCTTTTGAGATTATAATTTCCTATGGTTCCCTCCCCGACGGTGCGTGAGGTGATAATTCCCTTTTAGGTTAATTTCCTATGGTTCCCTCCCCGACAGTGCGTGAGGTGATAATTCCTTTTGATATTATGATTTCCTATGGTTCCCTCCCCGACGGTGCGTGAGGTGATAATTCCTTTTGAGATTATGATTTCCTATGGTTCTCTCCCCGACGGTGCGTGAGATGTAATTCCCTTCCAGATTATAATTTCCTATGGTCCTCTCCCCGACGGTGCGTGAGATGTAATTCCCTTCCAGATTATAATTTCCTTTGGTTCTCTTCCCGATACTGCGAAGATGATAATTCCCACCAAGATTTTCTCAACGAGCGTTGTTGAAGTTAAAATCACCCAAGGTTCTCTTACCGTTCATGCTAAGGTAGTAACCACCCCTGTTTCATTTATCATCTTGTGAAGCTCCTGATCCAGCTCCTGTAACCAGTCAGGACATATCTATATCAAGCATTTGAAAACCAGCTCCTGCAACGTGTCAGGTACTCGTTTTTCTTTTGCAGGTATGCAGGTTCTCGCTAAGGAATCTCTTATGCGATCAACATCCAGATGGAATCTATAAGCCCATCATCCTATTCATCAATCTCTAAATGGCATCTATAAGCCCATTCCCATCATTACACTGCTACTATGTGAGCACAAATTTCTGGGCACTCTAGTGTTCAATCATCTTCTACCCTCAGATTACGAAAGGCACGTCAGCCAATCTGCATCCTCAGGTCTAAGAAGATTGAACAGGGGCAACTGTTGTACCCCAAAATTTGCCCTCCCATATTCTTCAAGAAATTGCCAAGACAAACTGCAAAATTCCCCAAGGGTTGCACAGTTCAAAGGTCTCCTATACAGTCAAAATTAGGGTTTTTGTTCTGATCAAGGAAATTGAAGTTTCCAAAGGTCCAATCAAGTCTCACATGCCTACAAATATGGTCAAGTATCCTCATGCAAAGTTTCAAGACTTTCAGCACAAAATGGCACAGTCAAAACCCTAATTGCACTACAGTCAACTGTAGGGGCAAAATGGTCATTTGGCAGTCAAAAGTTCAAATTTTTGGTCAACATATCATTTTGAAGCCACAAACATCATTTGATCAATGCTTGATCATGATTCTCAAAGATTGGCTCAAAAATCATCAAGATGCAAAAGTTTCCTTATTTGGACAGTTGAAAAAGTCAACTGTAAATTGACCAGGGCATAACTTTCACATGGATTATCAGAAAAATTCCATCCAAAGCTCATTTTGAAGATAAAGACATTTCCTACAACTCATATTCATACTTCAAGTCCAAGAAATGCTCTCACAAAAAGTTATCAATTTCAACATTATAGGTCATTTCCAAAAGTCAACAAAAAGGGACTTTAAGTCAAAGGCCATAACTTGAGATTGGTAAATCAAAATGACATGGGACCAAAGGCATTGGTTAGAGGACTCAAAGACCTTTCCAAAATGTCCAAGAACATGAGAAAAGCTTAAAAATTGAGCAAGTTATGCCTTGTAGAAGTTGGGAAATTTTTGGATATTTTGAAAAGTCAACATTGATTCAAATGACCTAAAATTGCTAATGGGCCCATTTTTCTTCCATAATTCATCATCCATGACATGTGCACGACCACTTGGCCCAAAGGGAAGTTTTATTCATTATTTATTTATTTATTTGAATTTTTATTAATAATAATTCATTTAAATCAAATTAAATACATGAAAAATGCTAACCTAAATTTTCCAATCTTTTTGTACATGTTTTATCCTCAAGATTTCGTGCATATTCAAATAGGGAAAGATTTGGAGAGATTGGAGTTGATTTGTATCAAAAGCACATGGAAAATATTTGAAAAAAGATCTTGAAAATAAAATTTCCAAAAACCATGAATGTAATTGATTTGTTCTATTTTTCTTGACCTAATTGACTCAATACATAAGCCTGAATACAACCCTAGTGCCATTACACACGCAGCTGCTGAGAAACCAAAAAACAAAACTTGAAATTTTGTTAAGAAACTCAATTCTGAAAACCTCCTTCTAGGGCGATTCAAGGCATAATTTCTATCTCATTAGCTTCCTCAAGCATTACTGAACGTTTTCCAATCACAAACGCTCATCAAAACGCCCGGAATTGGTACAATGGAGTAAAACTGTTTCAAATAAAATTCACAATCGTGCATCTTCATTCATGCATTTATTGCAAGTTTTAATATGTGATTTACATTCCTTATGCTATTCTGAAGCTAACCCATGTGTTTGATTGAATTTTTATGCACCCAACGCGATTATGCCATTGTCAATTTCTAGGGTTTACAGGACCTTGGATTAGGGCTTTTCAAATAAGGAAAAATTGGGACTTGGGACCTTGACCATTGAATTCAACGTGTCTGGACGAAGAAGAAGCCATGCTCGCGCTCAATTTATGAGTATTCCTGGGCTAATCGTTATTTTCCCATAGACGGCCTAGGAGAACGCTAATAAAACCGTTGCCTCTTTCTTTGTATTTTCAGGAAAATAAAACCAATGAAGAAGATGATGTGTTGGCCAGCGATGATTGGTCCTTTTCAAATTTCGCGCTAAAAAGCACTAACGCGTGTTATTGTTTTTATTATATTTGTTTGTTCTTTAATATACAAAATGCGCGTCTAGAACAACTGGCAAGGCAGGTGTGTGTTAACGTCCAAGACCTGGGTTCGAGCCCCAGGTCCTCATTATATTCCCATATTGTTTTTCAATAAGAATTCACGTGCAGGTTCAATATCATAGTACATCATGCACCTTCAGAATCCAACAGCCACGCGTCCAAGGATATCAAATCAAAGGCGCAGATTGGAGGAATACCATAGGCTTGAGTCAGCGCACATACACGTGTCCAGAAAATGTCAAACGGACCATGCTAAATGGGCCTGGATTACTAAACTTGAACCTCCATGTTGGGGACTACAACCCCCCTAGGTTTGCAATAATGTTTTTATTTCTTTTTTTTGTTTTCTATTTTTCTTTTTAATTATTGTTTTATTAGTTAATTTAATATTTTCATAAATATAAAAAACATACAAAAAAATCAGAAAAGAGGAAAAATATAATAAATATTTTTGTTTTAATATTTTCCATAAATAAATTGTCTATAATTATTTAGTTTTAAATTAGGGTTTAAATTGATATTTTCATAATAAAATCTAAAAAACATAGAATTAGGGTTTAATTAATTTTTATCCCTTTTATTTTTATTTCATAATAATTAAATAATTAAATATTTATTTTTATAATTAAATTTGCATGTAAATAAATTAGGGTTAATATTAGATTTTAATTCTCTTTTCTTAATAAATTAAAAATAAAATAGAATTAGGGTTAGCATTTAATTTCAATTAATTCCTTTTTTTAAATCCTAAAATACTAAAAAACACCAAAAAAAACATTTCCTTTCTTCTTTTTATTAATTAATTCCATATAATTTAATTTTGCAAAAGGGTCCAACGCCCTCGTTCTTAATTTCTTATTAATTCGCATATTTATTTTTTTTTGTTCAAATATTTATGTATCTCTCCCGAAGCCTTGTAATTAACTTCTCGTATTTTTAATTCCTTATTTCCTTTTACTTTATTTTCTGTCAAATCGGGTTCGAGAAACTTTTGGCGATGTGGACCCGCGCCTTTTGTAATAGCTTAGAATTTACTTTCCTTGCAACTTTTTAACTGTTAATCAAATGACATGAAAGAATGTATGGACAAAAATAAAAACAAGCGTAGAACACCAATAACATGACAAGATAAATACAAATGAAAACGACACACGAATCGCACACACCACCCCTAGGGTACGCCTCACTGTTGCCTTGCCTCGAAAGGTGATCGTCGAGTAGAGGATGTCTTAGTAAGTCCTCATGATCCGGGAACCTGGCATGAGGGTAGCTTCTAAGGTGTCTTCCCATTGCTCTGGTGATCACCATGTCCCGAACCTCGAATTGACCCGAACACCTCCAACGGTGGTGCTACCTACCTCTCAATGGTGGGATGGCACTACTTTAAAGGACATTTACACAGACGAATTCCTTAGGGTAGGTAGATTCTCGTAGATACTTGCTCTAATTTCAAAAACAAATCAAAAATACTTTTCACACCGACACCTTTTCAAAAAGCTTTCGAAAGCAATTTTTCAAACACTCTTGAGGACCGATACAAGAGTCGAACTGGAATTTTCAAAGAAACTTTTTAAAACCCACAGTTGAAAAGCAAACAAACCATTTTTGAAAACACAAGTGAGCAAGTATCTAAGAGCCCATGGATAACCATGGATAGAAAGGGTGCTAACACCTTCCCTTTCTATAACCTACCTCCCGAACCGAGAGCAATCTCTTTAAGGAATTTTTCTGTGCTTTTGTCCTTTCCATTTGGAGAAAATAAAAGACGGTGGCGACTCTTGCTTCCGCGACATTTCGCGAAACCAGCGTTAAACAGTCAGTTCCAGATCCACCGATCACACTCATTTTCAAACCAAATTATCCTTGCTATTTTCAAAACAAACACCAACACTTTCAAAACATCTTACAAACTTGAAACATTTACAAAAGATAAACAATTTATATGCGTTCTTATATAAACGAGAACCATTACAAAGACACCTTTTCAAAATCACTTTCAAAAACACATTCCACAAACACTTCTTTGAACCATTTTCAAAATAACACTTTGTACGCGTTCTTATAGAAACGATAACTATTACAAAGACATTTTCAAAATACTTTTAAAAACCACATCACAAGCACATTTTCAAACAAAAGCAAGTGATCTAGCAAGCAACTAAGAGCCTGTAGATAACTACAGATGAAAAGGGTGCTAATACCTTCCCTTTTCATAATCTACCCCCCGAACTCAAGAAAACATCTCAAAGGTCTTTTCTGTTCTTTTCAACCTTTCCTTTTGGATAAAAGAAAAGTGGGTGGCGACTCTTGCTAATCGCAACATTTGCGATCAAACGCAAAACACCCAAGTCAGTTCTCCCACCGCGTTACAGAACTGGCGACTCTGCTGGGGAGATTTTAAAAGTGGGGTTACCTTAGGGTTAGATCACATTTACTTACTTTCATTGTTTAATTTGTTTGCTTTACATTTTGGTTCTTTATTTGGGTTTTAAATCCTCTACCCGAATTTGAGATACCTTATAGGTAAGTAGCAATACATTGTGGAAACAGTGCGGGGTATACCGACATGGTCTAAGCAATAGCTATATTAGTGTGACATATTTGTGGGTACCGGTAGCCCTTGAGTAGTCAAGGAGAATACGGGGCCGCTGAGTGATGTCATGAAGCACTAACTAACTTCTAGAACCTTTACTTGACCAACTTGGCCATTAGGACGTAGTGAGATGACCGACTTTGGTGCAGTCTGAAGTTGGTAGATACTTGATACTACACTCATTGAGGTTTAGTTTTTTGGGATATTTTGGTCGCCATTAAAGAGGCTTGCGCTGAAACAATGGCTGAGAAGACAAACCAGTAATATTGAGCTCCCTTAGAACCCGGTTACTATTGCTAGGACAGGTTTGAGCCAACTAAACTTCAAGAGGGTACTTACCTATGAGACTCCATGCAAGCCTAAACCTAAGGACTTATTTTGTTTTGTTTGTATATATTTACTTGTACATAATATCATAAACATCATGACATCATACTCATACTCACTAACCATTTCAAGAATTGTTGGGATTTATCTTTGTTCTGTTTTGTAGGTTATGGATTCTATTCGCAGGAAAACCATTCGAGTCAATCTCGTAAGGATCCCTCCTCAACTTAAAGAGTTAGCATCAAGGGTTCTTGAGAATTCTCCATTTACCGAAAGACATGGTCGCCTCCTAAACTTGGTTACCTCCAACACAGATGAAGATATGATGAAGGTGCTCTTCCAATTCTTTGATCCTCTACACCATTGCTTCACATTTCCCGATTATCAACTTGTGCCAAATTTGGAAGAATTCTCCCAACTCTCGAGGATTCCCATTCTCAATCAACTACCCTTTAACGGTAAGGAAAGAGATCTAAAACCAGAAGAGATTTCTCAAGCCCTACACTTGCAACAATCTGACGTCACAACTAATTGGGAAACGAGGAGTGGTGTCAAAGGTTTCTTAGCCAATTTCTTCTTTGAGAAAGCTCAAGACTGTTGGAACTCCTTGGACTTGCAAGCTTTTGAGGAAATTGTGGATCTTCTCATCTATGGGATGGTTTTGTTTCCAAATCCTGACCAACTCATAGATGTAAATGCCATCAAAATCTTCATGTCTCGTAACCCGGTGCCTACTTTGCTAGGAGACATCCTACATTCTTTTCACTCTCGCACTATGAGGAAAAGGGGTATTCTCATGTGTTGTACTCCTCTCTTGGCAAGATGGTTTATTTCGCATCTTCCCCAATCTCTATTGATGAACAAGCAAGGTTCAAGGTGGTCCCATAGATTGATGACGCTCATACATTCAGATATTCATTGAGAATGTTACTATCATCGACTATTGTGGAGAATTCCCTAATGTCCCACTACTTGGAATTAGAGGAGGTATCACTTACAACTCCTGCTTGGACTTACGACAATTTGGTTATTCCAGAAGGGATGGTCCACATGAGATGCTTATTCAAGGGTTGGTATTTGATTACGAGAATAACGATCAAGGTTACCGCCAGAGGTTTATTCGAGCTTGGAGGATGTTGAACAAGATAGATAGCAAGACATTGGGGCACAAGAATTCCATCCCTCTTGAGCCTTATCTCAAATGGGTACAAGCCCGTGCTCAAAGTCTTATGATGCCTTATCCCTCAATTCTCCCGGTTATCATAGAACTTGTTACGGAAGGAGATGTCCCATACACTATCCTTCATCCTGGCATGCCCACCACTCTCGAAGATTTGCAAAGGGATTGGATACAGCTGAAGGCGGAGAGAGACACTTTCAAAGCTCAATTCTACGCCAGTAAGAAGAAAGTTCTGGAACTTACCAAGCAACTTCATGAAGAGTGGAGTCTGAACGCCTACATCGCACCAAAGAGGATGCGTTCAGCTTTTTTATCTTAGAGTTTTGTATTTCTTTGTAAGCCCAAAGAGGCATGATGTACTCAAACTTTGATTTATTAATATAACGTGCGTTCCTTTTTGTCTAAAGCAAATTTAAATCTCTAATTTCCTTGAAATCATTTGCATATGCATCATCATTCATCATAACACAAGCAGGTTTCTTACCACGGGTCTCCTTATCTTTCTACTGTTTATTTTAGTGAGGTGGATCTTGAACAAACAATAAAAGATCTTCAGGGGCAGAATGCTCAGTTTCAACAAATGTTCTTGAATTTGGAAAAAGGACAAGAGGATTTGAAAACATTGTTGATCAAATAAAAGAAGAAGAAAGTTAAGAACTCAACTGGTGTTTTAAATCTAGGAAGAAGGTTCCAAGGGAAAGCCAGACGAACCCTAGATTTCGCAACATCGTCAGGTGAAAAGGATAATAAAGAAGGGAAAAACAAGGAAGTGACTGACCATCCAGAATCTGAAGAGGAAGAAGAGGATAATTACTCTGAAGAGCAATATCCTCCAGCTGATGAGAAGTGAAAACATCTGGAAGAGCGTCTAAGTGCAATGGAGATTCAGAAAGTGCATAGGTTGGACTTTGAAGAGCTGGTTTTGGTGTCTAGGATTGTTATTCCGCCAAAGTTCAAGGCACCAGTGTTTTCTAAGTACGACGGGGTTTCGTTTCCCAAGATGCACCTCTGATCTTATGTGAGGAAGATACAACCTCATACTGTTGACAGAGATTTGTAGGTCCACTTCTTTCAAGATAGTCTATTCGGGACTCAGCTAGATTGGTTTTATCAACTGGAGAGGGCCAATATCCATAATTGGGAAGACCTAGCCGCTACTTTTTATAAGCAGTGTCTGTATAACGCAGACCTTGCTCCCACCCGTACTCAACTCCAAATTCTGGCTATGGGTTCGAGCGAGGGTTTCAAAGACTATGCTCAGAAGTGGAGGGACTTAGCAGAAAGAGTCCAGCCTCCCCTGCCTGATAGGGAGCTAGTAGACATGTTTCTGGGTACCCTGTCTGGTCCTTTCTTTAATCATCTAATTGGAAGTTCCTCAGCCGGCTTCATTGAATTAATCTTGACCAGGGAAAGAGTGGAAGCTGGGATTAAGAGCGGGAAGATCCAAAAGGACGCATCCTCCAGTGCCGTGAGAAAACCATTCATTAGGAAGAAAGAGGTTGGTGTTGTATACCCTCAAAGGAATCAGGACAGAACTGAACGTCGTCCAACGATAGAGGCCGTCATGATCCCTAAGCCTGCACCTACTCAACAAAGGAACAACCAGCCTAGAACGTAAAGACTGGTAAGACAATTTACCTGGATAAATATGACACTATCTCAAGTCTTGCCACATTTGTTGAGATCTAATCTGGTAACCTTACGGGAAGCTCCAAAGTATCCCAACACTGCCTCTCCCCATTACAACCCAAACACCCGTTGTGCTTACCATTCAGAAAGTCCAGGTCATGATACAAACGACTGTTGGGTTTTGAAAAACAAGGTGCAAGACCTTCTCGAAGCAAAAGAAATTGAGTTTGATGCTCCTGAGATCCCAAATGTTATCACCGCTCCTATGCCCAAGCACGGTCGTGATGTTAACGCTGTTGAAGATGATATGTTTGTTACTGTTATTGATGAACTTATTACTCCTCTCCTGACCATCAAGAGGAACCTGTTGAAGGCCGATTTATTTTCGGGCTGTGACGAAGGCTGCCACCTCTGTTTATCCCTACCGACTGGTTGTCATTTATTAAAAGCAGGTGTCCAGTGCCTGATGGATGACAAAGAGATTTTTTTTGAAAATACTCTCGTTCCAACCATTGCTTACAAGGATGTTTCAATAATAACCATTTCTGCTAATCCTTCTAGGGTCTCCACCAAAAGACCCGTTAGGATTACATCTATTCCGAAGGTGACTCCACAGATAATTACTATGCCAAGGCCGATCCTGTACTCTTCAGATGAAATTGTCCCCTGGAAATATGGGGGTGACGTCTACTACCCCGGCGTCAAGCAAGATTGGCTGGCTGATGAAGACTCAATTTTTAAGAAGGCTGACCCCGACATCGGCAACATTGTAGGAACCAGCAAAATAACCCGAAGTGGAAGAGTGTTCTCTCCTGAGATTGCTCCTCCGAAAACTATTATCGATCCTGTGATCATCCCTACATTTGTTCATGTTGATACTACTACTACAGTTCCTGTGGCTACCCCTACTGATACCCCTATCACCGAGTTGACCGAGACTCGGGGCAAAGGCATTTTGGTTGAACCTATCCGGATGAAGGAGAAATCAGTATCTATCCCAGAGGCCTCCAAGAAGGAGATGGAAGAAATTTTAAAAATTATAAAGAGAAGCGACTACAACGTAGTCGAACAGCTAGGGTAGACTCCGTCAAATATTTCTATGTTAGCTTTATTGTTGTGCTCTGAGGCTCATGCAAAGGCCTTGGTGAAATTTCTTAAAACCGCCCATGTGCCACAGGAAACCTCTGCTAACCAATTCAAAGACTGTGTGGCCAGTTTGACAGCTGATAATGGTTTGGGCTTTTCTGATGCTGACCTAACACCTAGAGAGAGGAAACACAATGAGGCATTGCATGTCTCTGTCGAATGCAGGGGAACTACTTTGGCCCATGTCCTGGTTGATACTGGTTCATCTTTGAATGTGCTGCCTAAGAAGGCTCTGGATAGACTAGACTGTGAAGGTTTGACCTTAAAACCAAGCAACATAGTGGTAAGGGCCTTCAACGGTTCAAAGAGAATGGTGCACGGGAAGGTGAACATCCCCATTAAAGTTGGAACTCATACCTTTGATTCAACTTTCTATGTAATGGACATTCTCCCTTCCTATTCCTGTTTATTAGGCCGGCCTTGGATTCATGACATTGGTGTCGTCACCTCTACATTACATCAGATGCTGAAATACCCAACCAAGGGAAAACTCATCACTATCCATGAAGAGGAGGAATATATGGCCATTCACCTGAACTCCTTCAGATACGTGGAAATGGATGGTGAATTCATCGAAACTCTGTTTCAGCATTTTGAAGAAGTCCCACAAACAGTTGCGGTAACCAAGATTGTTTCCAATGTTCCGAAGATTACCATACCTCCGCTGAAGATGGCTTCTCTGAAAGATGCCAAGGCGGTAGTCTAAGAAGGTGGGTGTACTATTTGGGGCCAACTCCCAGATATTCCCTACAAGTCTAACAAATTTGGTTTGGGTTTTACTTCAGGAGCCCAGAAAGTTGTTCGTCGTGCTCGTACCGGGGGACCACCTTTGCAGATCAGTAACCATGGAGTCAACGCAGTGGAAGATAGTGATGACAGCTGTGACCTGGAAGAATGGATTTTCCCAACTATCACCGGAGGACTCAACAACTGGGAAGCCAAAGAATTTATCCCAATTACTTTTATCCAACAATAATTGTCTTTAAATTTTTGTCGGACTTGTAATAATTAAACAATTGAGACTTTTAAAACCTTATGTCTTACCTGAGGCACAACGGTCCATTTGTAAGGGTTGTTACTACATGTTCATATGTCATCAATGAATCATGGACATTTTTGCATGCAAACTTTACGCTCTTTTTCTACATTTTTATTTCTTTCAAAGATAGTTATGCTCTTACACACACTCACGTATCAAAATGCAGATCCACATCTACTCAAGATCCCATGGGTAACGATTCTGCTATGGCCTTTTGTGACTTTGAAAATCCGACCTACCAAGACGAAGACAAAGGTGAGGAAGATTGTGAAGTGCCATGGGAACTAGCCAAGTTACTACAACAGGAAGAAAGGACCATACAACCCCACGAAGAACTGGTTGACACAGTTAACTTAGGTACCGAAGAGGACAAGAAAGAAGTCAAGGTAGGTGTTAATCTGGAACTGAGTGTCAAGAAGCGCTTAACTCAGTTACTACAATACTATGTTGAGGTCTTTTCCTGGTCATACGAAGACATGCCAGGACTTGACGCTGATATCGTGGTCCATTGTCTACCGACAAAAGAAGACTGCCCTCTGGTAAAATAGAAAGTCTGTCGCATGCGGCCAGACATGTCAGAGAAGATCAAGACTGAAGTCATGAAACAATTCAACATCGAATTCTTAGTCGTCACCTCCTACCCATAATGGATCGCCAATTTTGTTCCAGTGCCTAAAAAGGATGGCAAAGTACACATGTGTGTGGACTACAGAGACATGAATAGGGCAAGCCCCAAGGATGACTTCCCGCTTCCCCACATCGATATTCTGGTTGACAACACCGCACAGCATAAAGTATTTTCCTTCATGGATGGTTTCTAAGGCTATAATCAAATCAAAATGGCACTTGAGGACATGGAGAAAACAACCTTCGTCACACAGTGGGGCACGTTCTGTTACAAGGTTATGCCATTCGGTTTGAAAAATGTTGGGGCAACTTATCAGCGTGCCATGGTAGCTTTATTTCACGACATGATTCATCACTAAATAGAGGTCTATGTGGATGACATGATAGCCAGATCTCAAACTAAAGAGGAACATCTTGACCATTTGCAGAAACTGTTTGAAAGGCTAAAGAAATACAAGCTAAGGTTGAACCCGAGTAAATGCACATTTGGAGTGAGGTCCGGTAAACTCCTAGGCTTCATCGTCAGCGGTAAAGGTATTGAAGTAGACCCTTCAAAGGTAAAAGCAATACAAGAAATGCATGCTCCTCGCACTGAGAAGGAAGTCAGAGGATTCTTAGGACGGCTAAACTACATCGCCAGATTGATTTCTCACCTAACCGCTACTTGCGAACCAATCTTCAAATTATTGAAGAAAGATCAAGTAGTCAAATGGAATGATGAATGCCAAGATGCCTTCGACAAGATCAAAGAGTACCTTCAAGAGCCTCCTGATTTGATTCCGCCAGTCGAGGGAAGACCTTTGATTATGTATCTAACTATTTTGGAAAATTCAATCAGGGTGTGTGCTGGGGCAGCATGACGAGTCTGGCCGAAAAGAGCATGCGATATACTACCCGAGCAAAAAGTTTACCGACTGTGAAACAAGATATTCACTGCTCAAGAAAACTTGCTGCGCTCTGGCATGGTCTGCTCGCCGGCTAAGACAATATATGTTGACCAATACTACCTTATTGATATCCAAGATGGATCCAATTAAATACATATTTTAGAAGCCTGCCCTCTCTGGGAGAATAGCAAGATGGCAGATGATCCTGACTGAGTACGCCATTCAGTACACTACCCAAAAAGCAATAAAGGGCAGTGTACTAGCCGATCACCTTGCTCATCAGGCTGTGGATGACTATCAGTCCATGAAATCCGAGTTCCCACATGAAGACATCATGATGGTAAACAATTATGAAGAACTCAGACCATATGACGGACCTGAACAAGGATCCTGGTGGACCTTGGTTTATGACAGAGCTTCCAACACACTCGGCAATGGCATAGGTGTTGTGGTCTGATCGGGACTTTATAAGTCTATCGGGATACTAACTGCAAGTATACAGTTTAGTCGTTCTAGTTTTAAAAGATTATCGAACCCACAGAGACTGTGTATCAATCGCATACGATCTAATGCTACATTTTTGTCTAACTAAGCGATGAATATTCGATATTTGGGGTAGACAGTTTAGTTTTAAAAAGTAATAGTACTAATTATACCGGTATGTGATAATCGGACTTAGGGAATTCAATGAATCGCTTGGCCTATAAAGTATTTCGGTAAAAGCTTATTGTTTAAAAACCTGAGACATACACTCTCGTGTTTATGAAATAAGTCATGCTACTAAACCTAGTGGATGCACTTTAAATTTAATAACACTTTTTGAAAACAATTTGAATTTAATTAATTTGTTAAAACACTCTCGTGTATTTAAAAATCGATGCTTCGTTACCACTATCTGGGTCGAACCCCAGCTCTCGCATGCAGGTTCTTGCCTTAATTAATTTCCCACTCTCGTGGAAAAACCGTGTTAATTAACCTCTCACTCTCGTGACAAGGATAGTTAAATTAATATTGGAAATTGGAAACCAGAAATTGTTTTATAAATATTTTTGGCCAAGGTCTTATTGAATTCTTTCAGTTCTTACGGTCACATACCGGTACTAATAATTTAGCCAGACATAATTAACTTAACAGTAAATAAGTTCAGAATACAACTCATGGCAATAATTGGCATATTATAGAAAACGAATAAATAATAATTGCAATATAAAAAACCTGGAATTACAGATGCTATAGTAATCTTGAGGTAATACAGTAATCCAAATCTTCAAGCTTGACTTGCAGAAGAAATTCGTGTTAATTCTTGTAAGAAGAATTAACACTTAAAAATAGAAACTAAGGCTCGAATGAAAATTACAGGGAATTGAAAGCAGAATTGCAAAACAAAATAATTTAGAAATAACTGTAAAAATAAAATAAGTATTTGCTGCATAAAAATCTTCGACCCTTGGACTGTGCCTTGGTATCCATATATATAGCAGGAAAGATCAGCAGTTTTAATTTTGAATTCTTGAGGAAGTCTTCGTGGAGAAATTCCAGGAGCAGTAGAAGTTGTGGCAATAAAATAGGAGGTTGAGTAGAAACAGGAAGAATTATTCTGCCCTTTACGCCCACGTCTTCAATCATGCGCAACGTCCTCCTTCACGCGCGTGACGGTCGTCACAGGTGGGTGACGGTCGTCACACGCTGAAGTGGTGTCTTACGTTCGTCAGGTGCGTGTGACGACCGTTTGGTTATGTTGTGGGGTGTTACGTCCGTCACAGGGGTGTGACGACCGTCAGGCATCCAGAAGTCCACACTTTGTATTTTTTTATTCTTTTTCTCTTTGTTTTTCGTCTATCTTTCTTCATGCTGTCCTTTTGCATTGGTTTGAGTCGACAAGTGTTATACCTGTAAAAAGACAAATAATCTCGAAATAATCGAGGGTTAGACGACTTAATGGAATATAAAATCGGTAAAAAGTATGTTAATTATACGATATATTTTCTTGTTATCAAATTCCCCCATACTTAAACCTTTGCTTGTCCTCAAGCAAATAGTCATTCGAAAGGCTGGACAAGTTTTCTGGTAAGCGCATAAGCATGACATACCTTTGGATTTTTAAAGTGGTTTCGGGAAATCCTCGTTGGTTCGGCCAATACTTTAGTAAAACACTAAAGATACGCTAATGACCCAAGCAATAAGCTTACCCGTAGACTTCCATTTTAAACGAGCTATCCAACAGTTCCGTTATAACTCTGCCCGGAGTTCCTCGTATCTATTTCACCCGGTTTGTTCTGGTGCAATCACATTAAGCCATTTGCCTTAGCACGCACGTAGTGGAGTAACCGGTTAGTGACTTTGATCCTTTAGCACGGGGTCTGGTACATGAATGTGGCAACCCTACATATTTTATCCGAATTGCACGTTGTGGGGGATCGGGCCGTAGCACGCCCTACCGAGTTCAGAACCAAATACCTCTGAACCAACCAACATTGGATTTCTTCATTATTTTCTCAGCTCTTATATGTGCCCGTATGTTTTGGTACACAGATTTTTCCTTTCTTTTTGCAGCGAGATATGAAGGATATCTTTAGAATCAGGCATCAAACACTTATATTCATCGATTCTCCACGTGGTTTGTGTCAAGACGGTGCTGACTGCTAGTATAAACTACTAGGGGTTACTTCTAGAACTTGAAACTTCGAATATCGGTATAATGGTTATTGAAACGGATCGCGTAAGTAGGAAGTCCACGGTGACAGACCCGTATCGATCTTGTTATGTCGTTTTCGGCTTCCTCAACTGGGATTTCATTAAAGTAGGTATGTCGGGCTGGTACGAAAAAAAAAAAAATTTCGGTATGGCAAAGTAAAGCGAAGAATTTGAATCGGGACATATCGCAAGAATTTACTAGTTTTATTAACGATTGAAAGGTACCTCTCCCACACAAAATCCGACATTCTCCTCAATGTTGCGGTATATATGCGGGGAAGTACAATTACAAAGACGAAAGGGAAAAGAAATAAAACAGAAGAAATAACAAATTACAAAGAAATTAAAGAAAGACAAACTACTGGTGACCCCGTCCTCTGCTCCTGGTGCGAGAGCGTCTGGTAGGAGTGGCTTCAGCGTCGTTGTCTTGGAGGCCATAGGTGTTCATATCTATCCTCAAGGCGTTAAGCTCTGACAGCGCCTCATCCAACCTCTCATTCATGTTTCGTTGCCCAGTCAAGATCTGAGCGTTTTGGGCGCACAGAGCCTCAAACTGGTCAGCTTGCCTCCTTTCAAGCGCCGCATTCATTTGATTTTGCATGTGGAGGGCGCGAAGGATGTCTTCAAGATTGATAGGGGGAGGTGCAGATGAGGATCCAGGGATGTCGTGGACAGGCGGAGCACTATCCAACTCTTCTTGTATATCGTCTGCGGCAGCTGCAGCTTGGTCTTCGTGGGCAGCTGCAGGCTCTGCGGGAACTTCAGGGTCGAACAACCAGTTTGCTCGGTTACTTGGATCGATTCGGTCCCTGTTCGGCAAGATGATATTCTGATAGACGGTATTCCTAATTACGAGGTGGAATCTGCCGTCTTCCCGCTCGTAGATGAGGTGTGCGGCCTTGCAGTGATCCAAGGTTAGCAAAGCCGGTGCCATAGAAGGCAAGGTTGCAAGAGCAGCACCGTAATTCAGACTGATGGCAATAGAAGTAACCAGCCCTCCGAAATAGAAAGGTTTTCCACCTCTAGCACAAATAGAGTGGATGTGAGCAAGTAGGAATGGGGCGGCATTTATCTTTTGCCCAGTGAACGCACAATGTAGAAAGAAGAGCTCCTTGGAGTTGAGCTTATGGTTGCTGTCGCGGGCGAAGATGGTGTTACTAAGAATGCGATGAAAGTAGCGGATGGCCGGATTGTGGATGTGGGTAGCGTTGAGGTGGTCGTAGGACCTGGCACGGATGTTCGTTAAACTGTGCCACAAGTTGAAAGCCTCCTCATTAAAACTGTCCGGTACCCGAAAATGAGCACCTTCGTCCGAACAAAATCCCATAAGCCTCGCGATGTCGGATTGAGGCAACTGATGCTCAACTCCGAACATGCGAAATTTTGCCACGCCTGATAATTGGTTTGTGACACCCGGCGGAGTGAGGTAAGCGAACGAACTCAAGAACTCAAGAGTGAGAGTTTCATAGATTGGTCTTGGTTCGCGATAGAGGTTCCACAAATCCACGCTTTGTAGTAATCGGCGGACACTGTCGAGTAGTCCCAAACTTCGTAGGCAGTCGATGTCAACGTACCTTGTGGGTTGGAGACCTCGACGTTGGAATTTTTGATACTTTGCTCGTTGATTCTCCCCAAGTTCGCCGATTCTGAAATTGATAACTTGAGCGTTTTCGTTATTTGCCATGGTGATAAAGGATTTGATTTGGGGATGTGAGAATGGGAGATTGTGAGGATGTTAATTTGGTGTTGGAAGTTTAGAAATTGGAAGGAAACTGGGTTGACTAGGCGATTTTTCGTGTGGTGTGGTGATAATGGAGAAAGGAAAAAAATGGGTTTATAAGGAAGAAGGTTGGAAACGGTTCTCTGAAACAGCCGTTGGTTTCTGTCTGTGTGACGGTTGTCACAGGGATGTGACGCTCGTCACAAAGCAAAGAGGCGCATTACGCTCGTCACAGGGGTGTGACGGTCGTAATGCAGACAGAGTCTTAAATGAAGGATCCGTTACAGGACCGTTGGAGAGTGATGAGTTTTATATTTTTATTGTTTTCTTGGTAATTGGAATTTTGTTTTGAAGAATTTATATATGTATATTTTTTTTTGTTTTATTTGAAATGTTTGTTTTAATTAATTATTTTAAGTAATTAAAGTTTTTAATTCTAACGAAAATAGACAGTAAATAGCAGTAAATAACAACAGTGAATAAAACAAAGACAGTAAACAGTAAACAGGAAATTGGGAAAGAAATAAAAATAAACTTCAATTTAATAAATGCATAACAAATTGTTTCAAAGTAAAAATGATGATAATGCTGAAATAATGTTGAAATAACTAAACTAAAATTGAAATAACTAAACTAAAAATAACTAAAAATCCCTCCCACACAGAAATTTACAGTGTCCTCACTGCACTTAAAAATGTAAGAGAGAAAGCAAGGAGATAATGAGGGAAACTCTAGCCACGGGGTGGTGGAAACAAATGATGATGCATATAATCCAACTGATCAGTCACCAAGTCCATGAAGGAAATGAAATCCACCCTAAGGGAAGTCAGCTCGCCCCGCATGTCCGTAATGGCCGCATGTAGGGAGTCCAGGGTAGCAGCAGGTGGAGGTGGAGTAGTCTCAGGAGCTTGAGGTGCGGACTCGACGGAAGTACCCTCCTGTTCCCAAGGATCAGGGAGATCATGGTAGCCTGGTGGTGTAGCCGGATCTTCTTCAGCATTAGCATTGTTAGGAACTTCATAGATGTCGACCGTAGATGGTGAAGAGGGTGGTGAAGCAGGGTAGTGAAGATCAAACAACCAATTATCCCGGTTGTGCACACTGGTTCTTGGGTCAGGCAGCTTAAAGTGATGGACGATCTGATGATTAACTAGCAAGTCAAATGAATCTGGTCCAAGGTTTCCAATCATGCTAGTGTTGAAACAAAAAGCAATGTCCATTGGCATTATGCCATAAAGCGGAGCAGAACCGAGCATAGGTCGGTGGAGTCCAATGGCGTTAGACAGCATGGTAACTAACCCACCTAACAAAATCGGCGCATTTGGGGTCTGTACGATCCGCTCCATGTTCGCGAGCATATAAGCTGCACCGTTCACCGGACGGTTTTGAGATGCACAATACATTATAAACAACTCATCGCGGGATACAGAGGTGACATTTTGCTGTTTTCCGAAGATAGTGTGGGCTATGATCTTGTGGAAATACCTGATAGCTGGGTTATGAATGCATTCAGAGTACATATCTGACGGCTCAGGATGGTTAACACCCGCTATGCTTCCCCAGAAAAAGTCAAGCTCAGATACAGGTAAAAGGTTCTCTTGTGTCATGGTAATAACATCGGGTCCAAAAGGGAACCCAAGAAGCCGGCTAAACTCTCGCAGGTTGTAAGTGTAGTCCATGTTAAACATTCTAAAGGTAATCACCCCACGGTTGAATCCCATCCCATGATTTGGAATGAAACTCAAGGTGCTGAGAAACTCCAGAGTCAGCCTTTTGTAGGTACAGAACCTCCGACGGGTAGGGGCAGTGTCCCAACCAATCTGGTGCAGCAGGTACATGACACTCTCGCGAATGCCAAGGGCAGCCATAGCACGATCATCTGCATAAATAGTAGGACACATCTCCCGGTCACCCAGATCGGCAAACCTTCTCCTCTGGTGTCGGCTTTGCAATTTGACATTCATGAAGTTAGCACAATCCATAGCGCGAGATGTGAAAGAAAGAGAATTACCCCCCTGAAAATATTTGAAAAATGTTTGAAAGAAAAGGAAATTAAGTAAGTATTTTCGGGTTAGGAAATTGTCCAAGTTAAATTAAAAGGAAAAAAAAAAGAGATAAAAAGGAAAAATAAAAGCAGAAGAAAAATAGAAAAAGAGTAAGAAATGCAATAATGAAAACATTTTAAAGATTAAGAAAAAGAAAAGAAAAGAAAATAAAAACATATTAAAGCAGAAGAATAATTAACGTAAAAACATGGGTTGCCTCCCACGAAGCGCCTTTATTTTACGTCGACGGCTCGACATTAAATACCTATTCAGATAGGTAAAGGGGTAGGCGGCTCACTTAACTGAAGATAAGCTGAGAAGTCGATATTGTCGACGTTAAAATAGTGCTTTAAGCGCTGGCCATTAACAATGAATGGTTCGATAGAACTACTTTTAATTTCTATCGCCCCACTTGGGAAAACTTTGCTAATTTATAACGGTCCGGACCATCTGGAACGTAATTTTCCCGGGAAAAGTTTTAGTCTAGAGTTGAATAGGAGTACGATGTCTCCTTCCTTAAAGTCTTTCTGCGAGATACGCTTATCGTGCCATTTTTTTGTTCGTTCTTTATAAATTTTAGCATTTTCATAAGCGTCTAAACGCAATTCTTCCTGTTCATGGATATCTAACACTCGTTTCTCGCCAGCACTCTTATAGTTTAAGTTAAGGGCTTTTATCGCCCAATAAGCTTTATATTCTAATTCTACTGGCAAATGACAAGATTTTCCATAAACTAACTTGAACGGCGTTGTTCCGATAGGAGTTTTGAAAGCTGTCCGATATGCCCAAAGAGCATCGTTGAGCTTGGAGGACCAGTCTTTTCTGGATGTGGATACAGTTTTCTCAAGTATCTGTTTGATCTCCCTATTCGACACTTCCACTTGTCCACTTGTTTGAGGATGGTAAGGTGTGGCTATGCGGTGTTTAACGCCATATTTGGAAAGTAACCTTTCGAAGATTCTGGAGATAAAATGGGAGCCACCATCGCTGATCACTAGTCTTGGTACACCGAATCGTGGGAAGATAATATTCTTGAATAGTTTTAGTACCACACGTGTGTCATTTGTGGGTGCGGCGATGGCTTCAATCCATTTTGATACATAGTCGACGGCGACCAAAATATATTTATTTCCAAAGGATGTGGGGAAAGGTCCCGTGAAATCAATTCCCCACACATCAAAAACTTCTACTTCGAGGATCCCTTTTAATGGCATTTCGTCACGTCTAGATATATTTCCTGTGCGTTGACATCTATCGCAGTTCATAATTGCTACGTGGACGTCTTTCCATAAGGTAGGCCAAAAGAAGCCAACTTGAAGTATTTTTGCACAGGTTTTCGATGTACTAGCGTGTCCACCATAAGGGGCGGAATGACAATGGTAAATGACGTGGTTTATTTCATCATTAGGAACGCAGCGACGGTAGATGCCATCGGCGCCTCTTTTAAAGAGTAGTGGTTCATCCCAAAAGTAGTGTTTAAGGTCATGGAAAAACTTCTTCCGCTGTTGGTACGTCAAATCAGGTGGTAAAACACCGGCAGCTAAATAGTTGACGAAGTCAGCGTACCATGGTAATGCGGTATTAGTACAAATGGATTCTACTACCGCAGTTGTGAAAGTTTCATTATGAGGATCTGAACTGTCGGTAGGGTATGTATCTAGTTTGGCAATGAGGCGTTCATAAGGGAAATCTTCATTTATGGGAACATTCTCGGTTTGGATTCCATCTAATCTCGATAAATGGTCAGCTACCACGTTCTCAGTTCCTCTTTTGTCTTTTATTTCTAAGTCAAACTCTTGTAAGAGTAAGATCCATCTGAGTAATCGCGGTTTGGCGTCCTTCTTGCTTAGTAGGTATCGGATCGCAGCATGATCCGTATAAATAATGATTTTAGCGCCTACTAAGTAGGAACGAAATTTGTCCAGTGCGAATACCACATCTAAGAGTTCCTTCTCCATAGTGGCGTAATTCATTTGTGCGGGATCAAGCGTTCTGCTTGCGTAGTAGATAGCGTGAAGCTTCTTTTCTTTGCGTTGTCCTAGGACTGCGCCTACAGCATAGTCGCTCGCATCACACATGATTTCAAACGGTAAATTCCAATCAGGAGGTTGCATAATAGGTGTCGATATTAAGGCCTCTTTTAGTGTCTCGAATGCGTTCAAGCATTTATCGTCGAAAATGAACTCAGCCTCTTTCATTAATAGCTCAGTTAGTGGCTTGGTGATTTTAGAGAAATCTTTTATGAAACGTCAGTAAAAACCCGCGTGTCCTAGAAAACTTCGTATTTCTCTAACTGTTTTGGGTGGTTGAAGTTTTTTGATAATGTCGATCTTTGCTTTGTCAACTTCAATCCCCCTGTTTGATACAATGTGACCCAACACAATTCCTTGTCTCACCATGAAGTGACATTTTTCCCAGTTGAGCACTAGGTTGACATTAACACAGCGTTTTAGTACTAATTCAAGATTTGTTAAACATCCGTCAAAACTCTCTCCACATACAGAGAAATCGTCCATGAATACTTCCATGATTCCGTCTAAGAAATCTGCGAAGATCGCCATCATGCATTGTTGGAAAGTTGCAGGCGCATTACATAGTCCAAATGGCATTCTCCGGTATGCGAAGGTACCATAGGGACATGTGAACGTAGTTTTCTCTTGATCGTCAGGATGAATGGGAATTTGAAAGAATCCTGAGTATCCATCAAGATAACAGAAATGGGAATGTTTGGCTAAACGCTCGAGCATTTGATCAATGAATGGTAATGGGAAATGGTCTTTGCGTGTAGCTTTGTTTAGTTTCCTATAATCGATACACATTCTCCATCCTGTTTGCGTACGTTGCGCTACCGATTCGCCTTTTGTATTTGTTATAACTGTAATGCCTCCCTTCTTAGGCACCACATGAACTGGACTGACCCAGTTGCTATCTGATATTGGGTATATGATGCCTGCCTCTAGTAGTTTTTGCACTTCCTTCTTAACGACTTCACTTAGGATAGGATTTATCCGTCTCTGATGTTCTCTAGAAGTCTTGCAGTCCTCCTCCAGCATTATGCGGTGCATACAGAGAGAAGGGCTTATTCCTTTGAGGTCTGAGATATTATAGCCTAACGCGGTTGGATATTTCCTTAACACACTAAGAAGTTTTTCGGTCTCGATCTCTCCTAATTCGGCATTGACTATAACTGGTCGTTCGAGTTCTTTATCTAGGAACTCATACCTAAGATCTTCGGGTAATGTTTTAAGTTCTATACCGGGTTTCTTATTAGTTGAGTCAGGATCAGGTGTCAGGGCTAAACATTCGCTTAGGTTGGCATCCAAGTGTTCTTGTTTCCAGTCTTCGTTCTTGAGGACAGTTGGTATCTGAATTTTCAGCATCTCAGAGTAGGTGTCCTCTTGGCATTCGAGTTCTTTGACACATTCATCAATGATATCTATGAGACAACATGAGTCGTCTATAGCAGGGGCTTTAAAAAATTGGGAAAGAATGAATTCTACTTTATCTTCTCCTACCTCAAAGGTAAGTTTTCCTTTCTTGACGTCAATGATGGCTCCTGCAGTCGCTAAAAATGGTCTTCCTAGTATGATGGGAATGTTTGAATCTTCCTTGATGTCCATTATTATAAAGTCAGTCGGTATGTAAAATTGTCCTATTCGGACAGGAATGTTTTCTAGCATTCCAACAGGAAATTTGACTGATCTATCGGCTAGTTGTAAGGACATCTTGGTAGGTCTCATGTCACCTAATTTGAGCTTTTCGCATATAGATAATGGCATTAGACTTACACTGGCTCCTAAATCGCATAGAGCTTTGTCTATGACAGATTTTCCAATCACACATGGTATGGAGAAACTACCAGGATCTTTTAGCTTCGGAGGCATGTTACTTTGAATTATGGCGCTACATTCGGCAGTTAACATAACGGTTTCGTTTTCAACGATTTTTTTCTTATTAGCCAATATTTCTTTTAGGAATTTAGCATATGACGGCATTTGGGTTATAGCTTTCGTAAATGGAATAGTGATGTTTAGTTGTTTCAGAAGTTCTACAAATTTCTTGAATTGTCCCTCATTCTTAGATTTTGCAAGTCTTTGAGGGTATGGAATTGGTGGTTTGTATGGTGGTGGAGGCACATATGGTTTTTCTGAGGCCTCTCTATCCTCATTCGCGTCTTCCTCTACCTTCTCAGATTGATCTTTCGGCTTCTCTATTTCCTTTTCGGGCTTTTGATACATGGTCGGGTTTTGGAGTCTAGGATCTATCGGTCCATCAAGGGATGTCCCACTTCTTAATGTAATAGCATTTGCATGTCCTTTGGGATTAGGTTATGGCTGTCCAGGAAATGTCCCAGCAGGTGCGGAAGAACTAGCTTGGTGTTGTGCTACTTGGGAGATTTGGGTTTCTAACATTTTGTTGTGAGTGGCTAGGGCATCTACCTTGTTTGCTAATAGCTTTAGTTGTTCACCGGTGTGAACGTTTTGATTGAGGAATTCTTTGTTTTGTTGGGCTTGATTAGCGATAAAATTTTCCATTAGGATTTCAAGGTTAGATTTCTTAGGAACATTACCGGCGGGTTTTTGATACCCTGGAGGTACAGCAGGTGCTTGGCCAGATGCATATAAAGCGTTATTGCTCTTGTACGAGAAATTAGGATGGTTCTTCCAACCAGGGTTATAGGTATTGGCATAAGGATTTCCTTGAGCGTAATTTACCTGATCAGTCGTTATTCCTGCTAGGATTTGACACTCGGTTCCAATATGACCAGGTACTCCACAAACTTCGCAGCTTGGGGTAACTGCAGCTACGGTAGCTGCAGGAGGTAAGGTCAAGCTTTCTATCTTTTGGGTAAGAGCATCTACCTTAGCATTAACTTTATCTAAGCTACTAATCTCGTACATCCCGCCTTTGGTTTGAGTTTTCTCCACAGATGTTCTTTCTCCTCCCCACTGATAGTGGTTTTGAGCCATGTTTTCAATGAGTTGATTAGCTTCGTCATAAGGCTTGTCCATCAGTGTACCACCTGCGGCGGCATCTATAGATAGTCTTGTGTTATACAAGAGTCCATTATAAAACGTGTGGATTATCAGCCATTTTTCTAGTCCGTGATGTGGGTACATTCGCATCATATCTTTGTAGCGCTCCCATGCATCGAATAGTGATTCAGTATCCTTCTGCCTAAATCTGTTGATTTGGGCTCTTAGTGCAGCGGTCTTGCTTGGGGGAAAGTATCGTGCTAAGAATACGATCTTCAGTCCTTCCCATGTAGTGACGGAATTGGATGGCAAGGATTGCAACCAAGCCCAAGCTCTATCTCTTAGTGAGAAAGGAAAAAGACGTAATCTAATAGCATCTTTACTAACACCATTCGCTATAACTGTGTCGGCAAATTGAACGAATTTCGTAAGGTGTTCATTCGGATCCTCAGAGGGATCTCCAGAGAATTGGCGTTGTTGGATAGCTGATATCAATGACGGCTTTAACTCGAAATCGTTTCGGTTTATTGCTGGAGCAGCAATGCTGTTATGGGGCTCTTGTTGTGATGGAGCTGCGTACTCCTTCAGTGGACGGGTCCTTTGTTCTTCGTCCATGTCTAATTCTGGATTGGTTTCGGTTTCAGAGGAAGAATCAGAATCAGTTTCGGAATCAATCTTGATTTCTGGTTTGGGTAAAGGAATAGCGTGAGTTAAACAGTAATCCCTGACTGCACGTCTTACGGAAAGAATGCGTTCAGGTTCGTCCGTCGGTTTGTCAAGTGGTTCGCCTTGTGAGCGAGTCCTTGGCATACAAATCGACAAAGGGTGTCTGTTGCTTAGTCTAAACGCGCAACAGAAGAATCGTAATTAATTGACTACCAGTCCCCGGCAACGGCACCAAAAACTTGATCGGGACTTTATAAGTCTATCGAGATACTAACTGCAAGTATACAGTTTAGTCGTTCTAGTTTTAAAAGATTATCGAACCCACAGAGACTGTGTATCAATCGCATACGATCTAATGCTACAGTTTTGTCTAACTAAGCGATGAATATTTGATATTTGGGGTAGACAGTTTAGTTTTAAAAAGTAATAGTACTAATTATACCGGTATGTGATAATCGGACTTAGGGAATTCAATGAATCGCTTGGCCTATAAAGTATTTCGGTAAAAGCTAATTGTTTAAAAACCTGAGACATACACTCTCGTGTTTATGAAATAAGTCATGCTACTAAACCTAGTGGATGCACTTTAAATTTAATAACACTTTTTGAAAACAATTTGAATTTAATTAATTTGTTAAAACACTCTCGTGTATTTAAAAATCGATGCTTCGTTACCACTATCTGGGTCGAACCCCAGCTCTCGCATGCAGGTTCTTGCCTTAATTAATTTCCCACTCTCGTGGCAAAACCGTGTTAATTAACCTCTCACTCTCGTGACAAGGATAGTTAAATTAATATTGGAAATTGGAAACCAGAAATTGTTTTATAAATATTTTTGGCCAAGGTCTTATTGAATTCTTTCAGTTCTTACGGTCACATACCGGTACTAATAATTTAGCCAGACATAATTAACTTAACAGTAAATAAGTTCAGAATATAACTCATGGCAATAATTGGCATATTATAGAAAACGAATAAATAATAATTGCAATATAAAAAACCTGGAATTACAGATGCTATAGTAATCTTGAGGTAATACAGTAATCCAAATCTTCAAGCTTGACTTGCAGAAGAAATTCGTGTTAATTCTTGTAAGAAGAATTAACACTTAAAAATAGAAACTAAGGCTCGAATGAAAATTACAGGGAATTGAAAGCAGAATTGCAAAACAAAATAATTTGGAAATAACTGTAAAAATAAAATAAGTATTTGCTGCATAAAAATCTTCGACCCTTGGACTGTGCCTTGGTATCCATATATATAGCAGGAAAGATCAGCAGTTTTAATTTTGAATTCTTGAGGAAGTCTTCGTGGAGAAATTCCAGGAGCAGTAGAAGTTGTGGCAATAAAATAGGAGGTTGAGTAGAAACAGGAAGAATTATTCTGCCCTTTACGCCCACGTCTTCAATCATGCGCAACGTCCTCCTTCACGCGCGTGACGGTCGTCACAGGTGGGTGACGGTCGTCACACGCTGAAGTGGTGTCTTACGTTTGTCAGGTGCGTGTGACGACCGTTTGGTTATGTTGTGGGGTGTTACGTCCGTCACAGGGGTGTGACGACCGTCAGGCATCCATAAGTCCACACTTTGTATTTTTTTATTCTTTTTCTCTTTGTTTTTCGTCTATCTTTCTTCATGCTGTCCTTTTGCATTGGTTTGAGTCGACAAGTGTTATACCTGTAAAAAGACAAATAATCTCGAAATAATCGAGGGTTAGACGACTTAATGGAATATAAAATCGGTAAAAAGTATGTTAATTATACGATATATTTTCTTGTTATCATGGTCATATCCCCTGAAGGATGTCATACTCCCTTCACTGTAAGACTTTGTTTCAACTGTACCAATAATATGGCTAAATACGAAGCGTGTATTATGGGTCTTAAAGCTGCCATAGATTTGGGAATCAAGTCCTTAAGTGTATTTGGAGATTCATCCTTAGTCATCAGTCAGATCAAAGGAGATTGGGAGATGAAGCACCCTAATCTCATCACCTATAAAGAACATGTGTTGACATTAATCCCACATTTTGAGGAAATTACCTTTGAGCATTTTCCACGAGAGGAAAATCAACTAGAGGACGCGCTAGCCACTATGTCATCCATGTTTAAACTCGAGTGGGGTAACGAGGCTCCCCAGATCACCATTGAGCGGATGGATGAACCAACTTACTGTCACGAGATCGATACTGGAGAGATAGTGGACAAGCCTTGGTTCCGTGAAGTTAAGAGGTATCTTCAGGCCCAAGAGTATCCGGAGGGAGCTTCAGTCAATGATAAGAAGTTCTTGAGAAGATTCTCTGATAAGTTCTTCCTCAGTAATGGCATTCTCTACAAGCGCAACCACGACTCTACTTTTCTTTGTTACAGAGACAAGGTTGAGGCAGACAAGATCATGGTTGATCTACATGAAGGCACTTTTGGCACCCATTCTAGTGGGCATACAATGGCTAAAAAGATCCTACGGGAAGGGTATTACTGGTCTACCATGGAAGCAGATTGCCATCAGCATTCACGAACCTGTCACAAGTGTCAGATTTATGCTGACAAAGTACATGTGCCTCCAGTTCCTCTAAACGTCCTGACTGCTCCCTGGCCATTCGCGATGCGGGGCATTGATATGATTGGAGAAGTCAAACCTACAGCTTCTAATAGGCACCACTTCATCTTGGTTGCCATTGACTATTTCACGAAGTGGGTTGAGGCAGCTTCTTTCACTTCTGTTACCAAGAATGTTGTGGCCTGATTCATCAAACAGAATCTCATCTGTCGGTACGGCATCCCAGAGAGAATCATCACAGACAATGGTACGAATCTCAAAAATACTATAATCACTGCACTATGCATAGAATTCAAGATCCAGCACCATAATTCTTCTCCTTACCGGCCAAAGATGAATGGTATTGTCGAAGCCGTAAATAAAAACATCAAAAAGATCATACAAAAAATGATAGTGACCTACAAGGATTGGCATGAGATGTTACCATTTTCTCTCCACGGTTACCGTACCACGGCGCGCATGTCAATAGGGAAAACTCCATTCTCCTTGGTATACGACATGGAAGTTGTTCTACCAATTGAAGTCCAAATACCTTATCTAAGAATCATAAAGGATGCAGGGCTGAATGAAGATGAATGGATTCAAACTCGACTTGACCAGTTGAATTTGATTGATGAGAAGAGGCTTACAGCTTTCTGTCATGGTTAGATGTAACAAAAACATATGATCAAAGCTTTTAACAAGAAGGTCATACGTCAGGTATATCAGGTTGGTGATTTGGTAATCAAGCGTATCATATTGCCACAAGGTGATCCCAGGGGCAAATGGACTCCTACATACGAGGGACCATTTGTGATCAAAAGCATATTCTCTGGTGGGACAATAATCTTAACCACTATGGATGGCGACGACCTTCCACACCTTGTAAACGCAGACATGGTCAAAAGATACTACGCATGAATAAAGACCCGCTAGGTCGACTGGCCTAGGCAAAAATTAGGGCATCCCGGCGAACCAAAAAGGTTCGGGAAAAAATTAGGGATAAAATACAAAAAAAAATTGTACACCCAGCAAGCTGAAAACCCGAAAGGGTGGCTTGGGAAAAAAAGGGTATCCTGGTGGACTGAAAACCCGAAAGGGCGGTCCAAGCAAAAGTTAGGGAATTAAAGTGTATGACTATGTCCCGTTGGATCATCTTACAGACAACCTTTAGCATCGGCTGACAAACTCAAATGGTTATAATCCATCCAATCAGCTTCGGACAAAGCAGCAAGTGGATGAGATGCTCAGAGACATGAAGGCTATAGCAGAATGGGAACCCCATGGGATTATTTCACATAGCTATCTTTTCTTTGTATCAATTTTCATTTTCTACGACGACATTCTCTTACTAGAATGTTCGTCTCGTTGTACAAAAAATACTTATTCAAGTTAATATAAATATATTCCTTTGAAAGTGCAAAACTATCTATTTTTCTTTTATTTCTATGTTTTGTTTGCAAAAACATCCAATGATTATTTTTGAACATATGCATTTGAACGTGACTACTGTTTACAAAGGAGCAAAGAAAAGAGGAAACAGAAAATAAAAATACAATCACTAATGGCTTTAAGAAATAGGATAATATCTTTAGACCATTCCACACAATTTCCCACAGGTACTTTTTCCAGCAAGAACTGAAAACAGGACATTCCACTATAGATTTGCTAACATAGCTCCAGTATACAGCCTAATGGTATCAAGTGCTCTCACATCCCCGACGAAACAAAACTTCCAGTTACCGCTCCAAACACTCCCCAGTGAAAATCGCCCAGTTTCTCAGGATTCCCCAGCAGGATTTCACAAGGTCCACAAGCAATACATTGTGTTTCCCTTCCACAACAGAGTTTAATTCTCTAACAAATGAAAACTCATCAACACTTCAACTTCAAAACATGAAGACTTACACTCCTCATTCCCAGTAGTAATCATGGATTTATTTTCCCTAACTCCAGCAACATTGCGGCATAACAATTAACGTGTCCATACATTACATTCATATGACATAGAATTGACAACATAGATACATACAGCGCAATTTCATTTATCTTGAGAAACATCATTATACCGTGCATTGCATACATCATAGCATTGCATGCAATTAACCTTTCATAATTTTAGGAAAGATCAATCAACAGAAAATTATCGTCAAATTTTCAACAAGTCAATTACAGATCAATTCCTAAGAAAGGGCTGGTCAACCATCTACATAACAGATATTTCTTTCAAACCCATGTCGATTCAGTTTAAATCCCTCAACGGTTTATTCTGATTCTTTCCCATAAACGTCTTCTCTGGTTCAGATAAATCTCTCAATAATTTGTTCTGATTCTTCTCTAGATCCCTGTCGGTTCAGCTTAGATCTCTCAACGGTTTATTCTTATTCTTTCTTGCAGACGTCTTCTCTGGTTCAGATAAATCTCTCAATGATTTGTTCTGATTCTTCTCCAGATCCATGCCAGTCCAGCTTAGATCTCTCAATAGTTTATTCTGATTCTTTCCCACAGACGTTTTCTCTGGTTCAGATAAATCTCTCAATGGTTTGTTCTGATTCTTCTCCAGATCCCTGCCGGTTCAAGTTAGATCTCTCAACGGTTTATTCTTATTCTTTCCCGTGGATGTTTTCTCTGGTTCAGATAAATCTCTCAATGATTTGTTCTGATTCTTCTCCAGATCCCTGTCGGTTTAGTTTAAATCTCTCAACAGTTTATTTTGATTCTTTCCCGAAGACACTTTCTCTGGTTCAGATAAATCGCTCAAAGATTTACTTTGATTCTCTCCAATTAAAGAATATTCAAGACCACTTTTGGTTCAGTTTAAACCTCACAACGGTTTATCCTAATACTTTCCAAATGAACACTTCTGGTTCAGATAAATCTCTCCAAGATTTACTTTGATTCTTCCCAGTTAAACAACATACAAGACTTCTGCTAGTTTCAGATAAATCACTCCAAAGATTTATTCTGATTCTTTTCAATTTGAAATAAAGTTCAGACTTAGTCCACTTTCTATCAATAGTCACCTTTAGATGGCATCTACAAGCCCATCTTTGGCAGATCTCCATCATTCCTCCAAATGGCATCTATAAGCCCATTCACAATTCATCTTCGAGTGCAAATTTATGGGCACTCTAGTATTCAATCATCTTCCACCTTCAAGTCATGAATGGAGGATTCGCCAATCTAACTCTTCAGGTTTAATAAGATTGAACAGGGGCATCTATTGCACCCCAAAATTTTCCCTCTCATTTATCAAGTATTTCTCACAAGATCTCCTTTGGTTCAAGATTGCACAAGGGTTGATCAGCTCAAGACACCTCCTAAAGCAGTGATGACTGAAATTAGGGTTTGAGATTGAACAAGGATAATTGAACTTTTAATGCCTCATATGACTTTCATGGATCATTATAGACCCTCAAGATTGCTCATGTCAAGTTTCAAGTCTTGGATCACATTTTTGCTCAGTCAATTGATCAGTTGACCTAAAAAATTAGCTGTATTGGGGAAAAAGTCAATTGTGGCTAATTTATAGTCAAACTTCAGAATTTTTTATTCATATCAACATTGTGAAATCCTATATGTCATTTGATCAAGTTTGGACCACAATTCCTCAAGAAATTTGATCAGATCATCAAAAGAGAAAAATGGTCAAAATTAGGGGTTTGTTTGAGAAAGGAGAATTTCTTATTTTTAACCTAGAAAATGGTTAATTAGTTTGAGACATGATATCAAGGTCTCAAATGCATCATTTTTACCTAATGGTATGACTCAAAACTTCCCTCAAGATCAATTGATTGATAGTTGATTTTCTGTCAACTGATCAAAAGTCAATTGTACAGTGAAAAGTCAAACTTTGACTTTTTGGTCAAAATCAAGTGTCAAAGATCACAACTCATCAAAACATGTCAAAATATGAAACTTGTTCATCAATAAATCAAAAAGTCAAGTTTTCATTTTGAAAAGTCAAAGTTTCCAAACTTAGAAATTTTTCTAAGTGTTGAAAACTTCATATTTTTTCACAACTTTGAGCCAATTTTTCCCCATGATGCAAGATGATTCAAAGGAAACTTTCAACATGAAAATTGTAGATCTCAATGAGATCTAAAAAATTTCTTTACATAACTTCTCCTAAAAATGCATTGATTTCAAGTTATGATTTTGTGAATACATGTTCATGAAACTTGGAAACTTAGTGAAATTTTGCCCTAGTTTAGGCAGGATTTTGACCTAACTTCATGGCAATTTTTCACATAGTTCCAAGGGAAATTTTAAAAATTGATTCAAAGAGGGGTTGTAGAGCACATTGTAATATTTCTAAAATTTCCAAAAACTCCTTGAGATCATGTTTGATCAAGGAGAATCGAAGGCATGAAGTTGGCATTTCATTCTTGAATTATAGGTCATTTTCATGATGAACAAGAATTCAAATCCATGCTAGGCTGCACAATCTTTGATTTGCAGGCCTCAAACTTATTTGGCACTCCATAATTAAATGTTTGCGCAGCTGTTACAGGCTTCAACTCAAGCATTCAATGCATTTCCCATGCTTATTTCCATTTTGGAAAAGTAGCTTTATGCACAAAACCAGTTCTTGAGCTTTGCACTTGTTCTCTTCTGATCATACACAATCTATAACCCAAAAGAAACTTGTCTAAAGCCTCTAAACAAATCAGCCCATGTTTGTACTTTGCCTTGAAACCATGTTTTCACTTTTCTTCAAAATCAAGTAACATAGTCATAACTCTAGATCTTGTACTTCTGACCCTCTCAAGTGCTAAAACCTTTTCCTTACTTATGCACAAGTTGTTTGCATCAAAACACACGCATGCTTAAGCCTTCAAAATCCCTAGAACTCAGAATCACACACAAGAACTCCATTGTTGCATAATCTGACCAAAAACTTGAAACTCACATCTCTCTCGTGCGTTTCCAAGCCTTTTGGTCCATAAAGCTTCTAAACATCAAATACAACTCATCCCAATACATGTTATAGTTCTGTAACTCCATTTCCACCATTGTCTAAACTCAAAAACAGAGCACTGCAAGTGGACTTCTCCAAAACTCCTCATCCACTTTCAGCTCAAGCCAAGCATCACATTAGCTTCCTGGGAACTTGAGGAAGCTAACCCAATCACTGGAACTCATCAAAAGTTGCTCAAACTCAAAACACGATACCCTCTTGCAAGGTGAGTTTTCTGACTTTTGAACTATTCATGTAGGCATTGTTAGGCTTCCATTTTCAAAGATAAAATGTAGACCTCATTGCCACGAAGATGTACATATCCATAGTTTGCATTTATATGGTTTGAGCTTAGAGAATTTTAGAGTTGAAGTTTCTGATTTTTTTAGGTTTCAGTTTTGGGCCAATAAAATTCATGCTTGTCTTTGATCTATAGTTTTAATGGTTTACATTTCTGAAATAGTGGGAAATTTTTCTACAAGTTTCATGTTTACATTTTTGAAAATGGTTAAAGAATGAGCAAGTTACAGATCCATTGGCTGGAGGTTGAAGATGAAGTACACTCAGGACAAGTTATGTGTTATGTATATATTGTTGTGCCAACGTTAACGGATGTATCACCACCCCAGTGGTTAAAGCGCGCGTCTGTCACCTCTTGGACCTGGGTTCGAGCCCCAACGTCCGTTTTACCATTTTTTTCACATATTTTCTGTTTTCCTTGTTTTTTGTTTGAACAGGTGGGGCCTCCAACTTGGGCCTGGTGATTTTTTTTTCTTTTACTAACCCCTGACTTACTTCAGCACCCCCTGGCCCAATTTCATTTTTATTTTCTTTTCCTTATTATATTTTATTTCTTTTCCCTTTATTATTATTATTATTATTATTATTATTATTATTATTTTATTGTTATTAATAAAAATCCAAAAATATTTTATTTATTATTTTTTACATTTATTTAGTTTATTTATTTGTAAAACGAAAAGAACAAAAACATTTTCTTAATAAATTAATTTCCTTCTTAATATTTAATATTTAGGTTTAGGTTTAACTATTATATTATTTTCTTGCAATTAAAATTAATTTAGAGCTTAGGTTTATTTTAATTAAATTTCCTATTATTTCTATTATTTAAAATTTTTTCATAAAAAACCCTAGAAAACCATTTTTAATTTATTTTTCTTTGTTAATCAATTTAGGTTTTAATTTTAGTTCATTTCCATTAGTTATTTTCTTAATTAGGTTAAGATCAAAACCTTCCGAAAATCCAAACAAAATCATTTCTTTTCCCATTTACATTCTTGCAATTTTATTTTTAATTTTGTACAATATTCAATATGGTTGTGTGATACGGTGGGAGAACTGACTATGGTTTTGCGTTTGTTTTCGCAAATGTTTCGGTTGAGCAAGAGTCGCCACTGACTTTTTATTTTATCCTAAGGAAAGGTTTAAAAAGCACAGCAAAAACCTTTGAGATTTTTCTTGGGTTCGGGGAGTAGATTATAGAAAGGGAAGGTATTAGCACCCTTTCTATCCATGGTTATCCATGGGCTCTTAGGTACTTGCTTAGATCAACTTGCCTTGGTTTTCAATTGTTTGAAATTGTGCTTTGTGTGTGGCTTTTGAAAATGTTTTGAAAAAGATGCCTTGTCTAGGCTACCCTTGTAATAATTCTTTACTCGAATGTTTTACAAAAGGTGTTTGTCTTTTTGAAAAGATGTTTCAAGGTTTTTTGAAAGTTTGTTTTGAAAGTGTTTGTGAAGTGTGGTTTGAAAATAGGCAAGTGTTTTGTTCTGCAAATTGACAAGTACTTAAGAGCTATCTACCCTAAAGTTCTCAAAGATTTATGCTATGTTTTAACCCTTTTAACAATTTTGTTCCATCATTGTATTTTGTGGACAATCTTGTATTAGGAGGTGAAAGGGATGGGCGTGGGTCATCGTTTAGACCATAATTGCAATAGTGCTAAGTATCTTTGGGCAATTTTTCCTTGAAAGGGACTTGATCATTTTAGGCAACTTTTCGAAAGCGTCATCGAGGGACTATGATCAATTGATTGTTTGTTTTACCCAAAGAAACCTAACATGCAATATGGCCCATTTATTTGAAGGCAACAAGTGGAATACCCTAGGGGTGCAAGTGTGATATGTGTTGTCCATTTTCATGCTTTGATTACCTTGAAATTAGGTCAAACTATTTCGTTCTTTTTATTTGCATACAAACCCTAATTCTAGCATGGTATATTTAGAAAGCATTAAAGTGCGAAAAGTAAAATTCCTACACTATTACAACACAATATGGGAAGGGGGGTACAAATGTTCAAATGGGGGGGTATTTAGACAAGGAATTTAAACCTAGCTATTACATCAATTTTGGAATATATACAAGACAATTAATTACATAAATTAAATGGAAAATAAAATAAAGATGCAAAAATGCAAAAAGGGTTTTCATATGTATGGAAAAAAGATATTTTTTATGTCAAATAAATAAAATGAACAAAATAAAAAAGTAACATTTTTGGAGTTTTTTGTGTTTTAAGGGTAAAACCCTAATTTCATTAAATAAGTATATTAACTATTTAATATGTGTAATATTTAATAATTATATACAAAAAATAAAATAAAATAAAATGGAGTATATTTATAAAAAGTATTTTTTGAAGTCAAATATTAATAAAAGAAAAATATGTAGGTATTTTTGTATTTTAACCTAAATATACTAATAAATATATATATATATATATATATATATATATATATATATATATATATATATATATATATATATATATATATATATATATATATATATATATATATATATATATATATATATATATATATATATATATATATATATATATATATATATATATATATATATATATATATATATATATATATATATATATATATATATATATATATATATATATATATATATATATATATATATATATATATATATATATATATATATATATATATATATATATATATATATATATATATATATATATATATATATATATATGTGTGTATTAATTCTAAATATGTATTATATATATATAAATAATAATATTTAATATTTATAAAAAAAAGGTATATTTTGTATAAAGTATTTTCAAAAGAAAAAAATGAAATAAAAATCAGAAATAAAATATATTTACATTATTTTTCTAGTTTTTTTTCTTCTAAATAATAGTATATATATATATATATATATATATATTTATGTACAAATGGTTTGTATAAACAAATAAATGCTTAAAAATATAAAAATAGTGTAAAAATAATTTTTTATGTTTTTAATATTATGAGGAAAAATAAATAAACCAACATGAAAAAAGAAAAGTCAAAAAATCATGAAAATAAACATAATGGGCTCAGGGGGTATGAAAATGAAAATAGGGTGTGAAAAGAAAAGACAAAGCAGGCCCAGCCCATGTGGCTTCTTCTTCAACCTTCAGACAAAAAATGTTCCAAAACGCGCGCCTGTTTTCCAAGTTCAAACATCTGGATTCTTTGATCTTTTGCACAAACTCACAACATAAGAAATGTTAAGCATTGAATCACGATTCTAAATATGTAAAGAACTCATCCTAACTCTCAGAAATGAGAGAGAATTTTGACATTCCCAAATCCTGACCTAACTTTTCTTCCATATTCAAACCCTAAATTCTCATAGCTCAGGCAAAATAAATGAAAAGTAAAAGCATGTACAGATTCAGGGGCATGAGTAGAACATTTCTTATTCACAAACCTAGAGCTAATGATGCCTACACTAAGAGTTAGAAGTTCAAAAAGATACCTGTTCAGTTGAAGTTCTATCTGGCAATGGGGGAGCTTTCAGGGCAAGATGATGATCTGTACAGCTTGCCTGAAGTGTGGTGATGCTATTCCAATGCTTACTTTGCTTTGAAACACCTTGAATCGAGCTATGGACCTTCAACTGCAAAACAAGAAAGTGAAAATGGTGGAACTGGTTAGAGGAGTTACAGGTCGTGTTTTGTGTTTTGGTTAGCTTCAAGTGATGCTAGGGAATGTGTTTGATGAGCTTTTAGCAAGGAAGCATGAAAGGAATGAGTTGTGGGATTCAATCTGCAGACCCTGCCCTGTTTTTGCAGTTTGAGAGTGATTCTGGGAATGGGAGTGTTTGGGACCTTGTTTGCTCGTGTTCTCGCTTGGGTTTGATGATTAGAAGGTGTATAAAATATTTGCTTAGGCTTGTTCTTGCTGAGATCAAAGTTATGTTGTGTTATGTTAAGTTTCTTAACACTTAAGCAAGCAAAGGCCACTTGAGTTTCTAGGCAGGTAGAGGCCCCCTAAACATGCTGCAAAACCTCTCCTTGATCAGTGTGTTTTGTTCATAATCTTGTGCCAATTAGATTTGATCTGTACTTCTTGGATTTGCATTATGACATAAAGCTTGCTTTTGCAAAAATGGCTATTTCACTTTTTCCATTTATGGCCTAATCCAACATGTAATGCTTAAACTCATGAAACAAGGCCTTAGCACAATGAACATGCATTAAATTATTGAGTGTTGGATGGTTTAAGGGCCTGTAATCAAGTGGCATGCTGGTTTGAGAAATTTGCACAAGTTATGATCATGGAAATTGGCCAATTCAAAAGTGAGTTTTTGCCATATTGCAAAATTCGAATCTCTCAAGTTATGAGGTTGTTTGATGAGTTCTTGGACATCTTGGAAAGCTTGGAATGTGTACTACAATCCATATTTGAAATGCAAATTGAAATAACAAGGGGAAGTATGTGGAAAATGGTCTTGAAGTTAGGTAGAAAACCTTGCCAAAATAGGTCAAATTTTCACTAAGTTAAGAATGGTTTAGTACCCTTATTCCAAAAACTGTAACTTGAGATACAAGCTTCTTTTTTGAAAACTTTGTGAATAAAAGTTGTAGATTATGCAATAGGCTACAACTTTCATGTTTTGACTTTTGCTTGAATCCAAATAAATCTTGGTGAGAAAGTGGGGCAAAGTTGGGAAAAATTAGGGTTTTTCATAACTTAGAAAAATTCTAAGTTATGAAAAATTCTCATTTCAAACCCTAATTTGCAATTTTGGATTTCTTGATGAACAAGTTTCATGATTTGGCATGTTTTGATGAAAAATGAATCTTGACTCTTGATTTTGACCAAAAAGTCAAAGTTTGACTTTTCAGTATACAGTCAAAATTGATCAATTGACTGGGAAATTCAACTGTCAATCTTGTGCATTTGGGATCTTTTGAACTTTTTGAGCATGTCAAGACATTTCCAAGGGGTCCTTGAGTCCATATGTGAGCTTGGTTGGCCATGGGCTAGGTCAAACAGTCAAACATTGCCCTTGTGCAGTCAAAACCCTAAAAATGACCATTTTGCCCTTTTAGTGATCTGATCAAATTGCTTATGGAATTGTGATCCAAACTTGATCAAATGGTCCCTATGAGTTCATAATGTTGATGTGGGTCAATTTTCATGAGATTTGACTGTCAATTGGCTACAGTTGACTTTTCCCCAATACAGCTGATTTCTAGGTCAACTGTCCAATTGACTAGGCAAAACTTGGAATCAAGACTTGAAACTTGATGTGGATAAACTTGGGAGTCCAATATGAAGCAAGAAAGTCATCTTAGGCATTTTAGGTCACAACATCTTTGTGCAAACACAAACCCTAATTTGGGTCAGCAGTGCAGGGAGAAGTCTTAGCAGATGAAACCCTAACTGGATCTTGATCTCCAAGGGCTTGGTGATGAGAAATCAATGAGAAATGGGAGGGCAAATTGTAGGGTACAACAGTTGCCCCTGTTCAATCTTCTTGAATCCGAAGAGTTAGATTGGCAAGTGTTGTACCCCAAAATTTGCCCTCCCATTTCCTCAACATTTTTCTCATCACAAGACATTTAGAGATCAAGATACAATTAGGGTTTCCTCTGCTCAAGACTTCTCCTTGCACTGTGGACTCAAATTAGGGTTTGTGTTTGCCTAAAGATGTTTTGACCTAAAATGCCTAAGATGACTTTCATGCTTCATGTTGGACTCCCAAGTTTACCTATACCAAGTTTCAAGTCTTGATTCCAAGTTTTACCCAGTCAATTGGACAGTTGACCTAGAAATCAGCTGTATTGGGGAAAAAGTCAACTGTGGCCAATTGACAGTCAAATCTCATAAAATTTGATCCACATCAACATTTTGAATTCATATGAACCATTTGATCAAGTTTGGATCACAATTCCACAAGAAATTTGATCAGATCACCAAAAGGGCAAAATGGTCATTTTTAGGGTTTTGACTGCACTAAGGCAATTTTTGACTGTTTGACCTAGCCAATGGCAAACCAAGTTCACCTATGGACTCAAGGACCCCATGGAATTATCTTGACATGTTCATCAAGCTCAAAAGATCCCAAGTATACAAGATTGATAGTTGAATTTCCCAGTCAATTGATCAATTTTGACTGTATACTGAAAAGTCAAACTTTGACTTTTTGGTCAAAATCAAGAGTCAAGATTCATTTTTCATCAAAACATGCCAAATTATGAAACTTGTTCACCAAGAAATCACAAAATGCAAATTAGGGTTTGAAAATGGAATTTTTCATAACTTAGAATTTTTCTAAGTTATGAAAAACCCTAATTTTTTCCCAACTTTGCCCCATCTTTTCACCATGATCCATTGGGATTCAAACAAAAGTCAAAACATGAAAGTTGTAGCTTGTTGCAAAATCTACAACTTTGATTCACAAAGTTTTCTCATTTGAAGCTTGTATCTCAAGTTATGATTTTTTGAATAAGGGCACTAAACCATCTTTTAACTTAGTGAAATTTGACCTATTTTGACAAGGTTTTCTACCCTACTTCAAGGCCACTTTTCATGCCCTTCCAATTGGAATTTTGATTTGCATTTCAAAGATGGATTGTAGTACACATTCCAAGCTTTCCAAAATGTCCAAGAACTCATCAAACAACCTCATAACTTGGGAGATTCGAATTTCACAAGTTGGCAAAAATTCACTTTTGTTCTTCATCAAGACATGTTCATAACCTTGCCAATTTGAAATCAGTTTGCTTTATGCTTGATTACAGGTCCTTGAACCATTTCATACTCAATAATTTAATGCATATTCAATGTGTTAAGGTCATGTTCTTTGTGTTCTAACATTGCATAATGGTTTAATCCTAAACTAGATAAAGTGGAATTTCCATTTTTGAAAAGTTTAGCTTTATGTCAATTGGTAAATCAAACAAGTACATAGAAGATCTGCTTAGCACAAGATTATGGGCATAACACACTGATCAAGAGGAGTTGATGCAGCACATTAGGGGGTCCTATACTGACCTAGAACACCAATTTGCTTTTGGTAGCTTAAGTGTGAAGAAAGGTCCATAACATATGCTATCTCTCATATCAGCAAAAGAACACAGCACAAAAGATATCAAACACATTCCATAGACCACATTGAAGCTTTTGCACGAGCCATTTCCCTTTCAAACACCCTCCATCTCAGAATCATCCTCAAACTGCACAAACAGGGGTGCCCCTGCAGTTTGAGTGCAATCTCTCAATCCCTTCAAGCATTTCTGTCCAAACCTGTTCCTCTACCTTCCTTACAACATATGCAAGCTATCCAGAAGCTAAGGCACGATCTGTAGTTGCTCTAACCACTTCCACCATTTTCACATCTTTGACTTGCAGGTGAAGTTCTATAGCTTGATACAAGAAGTTTCAAGACAAAGTGAGCATTGAAAAAGCATCCCTGGACTTCAAGGAAGCTTTTCCAATCATTACATTGCACTGAAAGTCTCTCATTCTCCACATAGAAGTTCAACTGCACAGGTAAAAGTTTGAATTCGTATCTCTCTTATTAGGCATCTTTAGTCTTAAGTTTGTGAAGAAACAAAGTCCTACTCATAGCCCTGAACATGTACATAGCTTTACTTTTCATTTCTTTTGTCTGAGTGAAGAGAATTTGAGCTCTGAAAATGATAGAAAAACTAGGTCAGAAAAGAGGGGGAGAGAAATTCTCTCTCATCTGGGAGAGATAGGTCATGTTCTTTATATGGTTGAAACCGTCTCTTAATGCTCTACACTTTTCATGTTATGAGTTTTGCTTGAAAGTCCAGGAATCCAGAGTTAGAAAACGCGTGTTTTGTGTGAAGAAAGCTGTACAGAGGTTGAAGAAGAAGTGATCTGGGCTGGGCCTGGATTTGTTTCCTTTTCACACCCCATTTTTTGGTTTACACCCCCCTGAGCCCATTTGCTCATTTTTTGACATTTTTGACTTTTTCTTTTTGGATTGACTTTGTTTATTTTTTCTCATACCATTAAAATTTTTAAAATATTTTTTCCACCACTTTTTGTATTAATGGCATATTTATTTGTTTATTTCTTTTGTTATATACAAATATATATATATAAACTATTATTGAAATAAATAGAAAATAGTGTAGATACATTTTTATTATTTTATTTACTTTATGAAAATATTTTACACAAAAAAATATACTTTACTTTTTATTTTTATTAAAATATTTAAATATTTATTTTAGAAAAATACATATTTAGGGTTATATATATATATATTTGATTATTAATGTATTTAAGAAAAAGATATAAAAAAAATACTTGATCTTTTATTTTATTAACATTTGATACAAAAATACCTTTTTCACAATACACTTCATTTTATTTTATTTTTTTATAAATAATAAATAAATAGTAAAATTAAATTAGGTAATAATACCTTTTATTTAAAATTAGGGTTTTTACCCTAAGTTCAAAAATACTAAAAAATAAATACATTTTTATTTTCTTTTTCCTTTTACATAAATATTTTCTCATACACATAAAAACTTTCTTTTTTACATTTCACATTATTATTTTATTTACATTTAAATTATGCAATTTATTTACCATGCAAATATCCAATTGTTGTAATAATTTAGATTTAAATTCTTGTCAATATCCCCATTTGAACATTTGTACCCCCCTTCCCATATTTGGTTGTGTAATAGCTTAGTGATTTTAATTTCGCACTTTATTGCTTTCTAAATAATAACATGCTAGAATTAGGGTTTGTATGCGAAAAAACGATAAAAAATAGTTTGACCTAATACAAGATAAACAAGCATGAAAATGGACACACAAATCACACTTGCACCCCCTAGGGTATCCCACTTGTTGCCTTCAAATAAATGGGCCATATTGTATGTTGAACATCTTTGGGCAAAGCAAACAGTTTGAATGATCATAGTCCCTCGATAAAACTTTTCAAAACAAACAAAACAAATGATCAAGTCCCTTAAAGAAATTGCCCAAAGACATTTAACGTCATTACAATTATGGTCTAAACGATGACCCGCGCCTGTCCCTTTCACATCCTAACACAAGGTTGCCCACCAAATACAATGGTGGTGCAAACTTGTTAAAAGGGTTAAAGTATAGCAATAATCTTTTGAGAAACTTAGGAGTAGATAACCTCTTAGTTACTTGAGTCAACTTGTAAAACAAAACACTTGCCTAATTTCAAAATCACACATTACAACACTTTCAAAACAAAAACTTTCAAAAAACAAATGAAAACCTTTTCAAAAGACATACATCTTTGTATACATCCCCACATGGATCATTGCAAAGGTTGCCACCACATTGGCCTCTTTTCAAAACATTTTCAAAACTCACACACTCAAGCACCATTTAAAACAATTGAAAACAAAAGGCAAGTGATCTAAGCAAGTAACTAAGAGCCCATGGATAACCATGGATAGAAAGGGTGCTAATACCTTCCCTTTCTATAATCTACTCCCCGAACCCAAGAAAACATCTCAAAAGGTTTTTGCTGTGCTTTTTAACCTTTCCTTAGGATAAAATAAAAAGTCGGTGGCGACTCTTGCTAACCGCAACATTTGCGAATACAAACGCAAACCTCAAGTCAGTTCTCCCACCGTATCACAGCAAGTTTTCCTTTCGTGACTCGAGGGTAAAAGGAGATTGGACACTAGAGTGCCCTTAAATTTGCACTCGTCAAAGCAAGAGCTGCGGGAATGGGCTTAGAGATGCCATTTGGAGATGGGCTTAACGATGCCATCGGGAAGAGTGACAGAAACTTGTCGGGGATGGGCTTAAAGATGCCATCTGGAAGAGTGACAGAAACTTGTCGGGGATGGGCTTAAAGATGCCATCTGGAATGAGTATCAGGAAGGTGTCCATGCTTTGGACCATCTCTGAACTGGGGGTCTGAATAAGCAATAGATTTACATCCGTTGTTGGGAGGAATCCGTAAACTGTTTTCAAAAAATTGCATCTGAACAGGTTGATAGATTAACATCCGTTGTTGGGAAGACTCCATAAACTGTTTTCAGAAGTCTTGAGAAGAAACTGAACAAGCGATAGGTTAACATCCGTTACTTGGAGAACCCGTGAACTATTTTCAGAAATCTTGAAGTTGAATAAGCAATAGAGCAGCATCCGTTGTTGGGAAGCGTCTGTAAACTGTTTTCAAAAGTTGAGAAGAGTCTGAACAAGCGATAGATTAACATCCGTTGTTGGGAAGAATCCGTAAACTGTTTTTAGAAGTCTTGAGAAGAAACTGAACAAGCGATAGGTTAACATCCGTTACTTGGAGAACCCGTGAACTGTTTTCAGAAATCTTGAAGTTGAATAAGCAATAGAGCAGCATCCGTTGTTGGGAAGCGTCCGTAAACTGTTTTCAAAAGTTGAGAAGAGTCTGAACAAGCGATAGATTAACATCCGTTGTTGGGAAGAATCCGTAAACTGTTTTCAGAAGTCTTGAATTTGAATAAGCAATAGAGCAGCATCCGTTGTTGGGAAGCGTCCGTAAACTGTTTTCAAAAGTATTGAATTTGGAGAAAGAACCGGTGTAGGGTTCCCTGACGATGAGCTTGTGTAAAACTGCATCTGGATGAATCTGGAATAAGCATTAGAATGTTGCCATGTCTGGGTCACATCTGAACTATTCCTGGAAAGAATCTTGGAAGATAATTATTTTAGTCTGTCGAGTGATCTTACCTGAAAGGTAAAGAGTTAGTTGTATGATGCATGATATAATGTATGTTATGTGATATGAATGTAAATGAATGCGCATGTAAGCTGGAGAGCTGTCTTGCAAAGGATAGATGAATCCGGGATGGCTGAAGATAAAAGTATCTTGACTGCTGCTGGGAAGAATAATTCCTGGTTGTTGCTGGAGAATAAGGAGCTTGGGTTGTATACCAAACTTCTGGGGAATTCCTGACGACTTCTACTGGGGAATCCCAATCTAGTAGGCTCATGCTGGGGAGGTGAGATTGAGAATCTTCAGTTTGGTGGGAAGTATCTCTGGCGACCTCACTGGGGGAACTCAAGATTTTTCCTTCCAAAATTTTGTGGGGAGAAGGTTCATTAGTCTGGCTTCGCTGGGGAGTGATAATTTGAAACCTTAGCTCGGCTGGGGATACTGAAACTTAAACTCTGAGGGGAATTGAATTCCAGAGGATTCTCTGGCTGGGGATTGTATTGATAAGTTATGCTGGGGAATTCTGATGAACTCCGCTGGAGGTAGGAAGAATTTTGGCGAGTGCGATCTTTCGTGGCAGTTAACTGAGGATAACCCAGTTATAAGTCCTGGTGAGGAATAACTTTGAATAAAACTCGGGAGAGACGTCCGTACTCTGCAGGGGATAAGCTTCCAGAATCTACTGGGGATAAGCCTCAAGACTTGCTGGGGGATATGGATTCCAAATCTCCTGGGGGTTTCCTTTGAAAAGGTATCAAGATATCCAACTGTATCTTCAACCTATCAGTAATCCTCTTTCTCAATTTATAAGGAAATGATTATGTTCAAATGCATATGCCTATTTAACAAAACATTGGACGTTTCTCAAAATAAAACAAATAATGCAAGAGAAAAAGAAAAAGGAAATGACACAAATTTCTAGGAAAAGTATTTGTATTAACTTTTTCTGAGTATATTTGTACAAAGGAGACAACCATCCTAGTAAGAGGATTTTTTCGTAAGTATTGAAATATTTATACAAAATAAAGATGGCTATGTGAAATAATTCCATGGGATTCCATTCCGCTATAGCCTTCACAACTCTGAATATTTGTCCATCCAATGCTTCGTCTGTTGATGACTGGATTGATCGGAAGCCTGGAACTGGTTGATGAAGAGATTGTCTTCGAAGTGATCTGACGAGACATAGTCATACGCTTTGATTCCCTAACTTTTGCCTGAATCGCCCTTTCGGGTTTTCGATCCACCGGGAGACCCCTTTTTGCCCAAGCCGCCCTTTCGGGTTTTCAACTTGCCGGGTGTACAGATTTTTTTCATTTTTATCCCTAATTTTTGCCTGAACCGCCCTTTCGGGTTTTCGGTTCACCGGGATGCCCATTTTTGCCCAAGCCGCCCTTTCGGGTTTTCGACTTGTCGGGTTATTTTATGCGTAGTATCTTTTGACTATGTCTGCGTTCGCAGGGTGCGGCAAATTGTCACCGTCCATGGTGGTCAGAATCATTGCACCACCAGAAAATATGCTCTTGATCACAAACGGTCCTTCATATGTAGGAGTCCATTTGCCCCTGGGATCACTTTGCGGCAAGATAATCCGCTTGATTACGAGATCTTCGACTTGATACACTTGACGTCTGACTTTCTTATTGAAGGCCTTGATCATCCGTTTTTGATACGTCTGACCATGGCAGATAGCAGCGAGTCGCTTCTCGTCGATCAGATTGAGTTGATCAAGTCGGGTCTGCATCCAATCATCTTCATTCAAACCTGCATCCTTCATAATCCTTAGAGAAGGAATCTGAACTTCCATAGGCAGGACAGCTTCCATGCCATATACCAACGAAAATGGGGTTGCCCCGGTTGAAGTACGTGCCGTCGTACGGTATCCATGTAGAGCAAGCGGTAACATCTCATGCCAGTCTTTGTAGGTGACTGTCATTTTCCGAATGATCTTCTTAATGTTTTTGTTCGCAGCTTCAACAGCACCGTTCATCTTCGGCCGGTAGGGAGATGAATTGTGATGATAAATCTTGAACTGTTCGCACAAAGCGGTGATCATCGTGTTATTCAGATTTGTACCGTTGTCTGTGATGATCCTGTCTGGAACACCATACCGGCATATGAGATTTTGCTTGATAAAGCGGGCAACCACATTTTTAGTAACAGAGGCGAAGGAAGCTGCTTCGACCCATTTGGTGAAATAGTCAATGGCAACCAGGATGAAGCGATGTCCGTTGGAAGTCATGGGCTTGATCTCTCCAATCATGTCAATGCCCCACATTGCAAATGGCCAAGGAGCAGTCAGAACGTTGAGAGGAACCGGAGGGATATGAACTTTGTCAGCGTAGATTTGGCATTTGTGGCAAGTACGGGAATGTTGATGGCAGTCAACTTCCATGGTAGACCAGTAATAGCCTGCCCTTAGGATCTTCTTAGCCATTGTATGCCCGCTCAAGTGAGTGCCAAATGTGCCACTGTGTATATCGGTCATGATCAACTCTGCTTCAGCTTTGTCTACGCATCGGAGTAACACACAATCATGGCTTCGTTTGTAAAGGATGTCGTTGCTCAGGAAGAATTTAGCAGCGAATTTCCTTAAGAACTTCTTGTCATTTACGGAAGCTCCTTCGGGATAATCTCTAGTCTCGAGATACCTTTTGATCTCATGGAACCAAGGTTGTTCCACTACTTCTTCGGTATTAATCTCGTGACAATGCGCAGGTTCATCCATTCGCTCGACGGTGATTTGGGGAGCCTTGTTATCCCAGTTGAGTTTAAACATGGAGGACATTGTGGCTAGAGCATCTGCTAGCTGATTCTCTTCTCGCGGGAAATGCTCGAAGGTAATTTGCTCGAAATGAGGCAACAATGTCAAGACATGTTCTTTGTATGGGATAAGATTAGGATGCTTGGTATCCTACTCGCCTTTGATTTGACTGATAACCAAAGTCGAGTCCCCAAATACGATCAAAGATTTGATCCCCAAGTCTATAGCAGCCTTGAGACCAAAAATGCAAGCTTCATACTCAGCCATGTTGTTTGTGCAGCTGAAGCAAAGTCGGGCCGTGAAAGGTGTGTGACAACCTTCCGAAGAAATGAGTACTGCGCCGATACCATTTCCAAGTGCATTTGAAGCACCATCAAAGTACAGGGTCCATAGGGATCCCTTTTCGGGTCCGTCATACGGTCTGTTACCTTCAATGTTGTCCAAATTCATGATGTCCTCGTCTGGGAAGTCAAATCTCATGGGCTGATAATCTTCGATAGCTTGATGAGCCAGATGGTCAGCTAGTACACTCCCTTTTATAGCTTTTTGGGTGGTGTACTGGATGTCATACTCAGTTAGGATCATCTGCCATCTGGCTATTCTTCCAGATAAAGCGGGCTTTTCGAAGATATACTTGATAGGATCCATTTTGGAAATTAACAAGGTAGTATGAGTCAACATATACTGTCTTAGTCGGCGAGCAGCCCATACCAAAGCGCAACAAGTTTTCTCGAGCAGTGAGTAGCGAGTCTCACAGTCGGTAAACTTTTTGCTAAGGTAATAAATAGCATGCTCTTTTCGACCAGACTCGTCATGCTGGCCCAAAACACACCCCATTGAGTTATCCAAGACGGTCAAATACATGACAAATGGTCTTCCTTCGACGGGTGGCATCAGAATAGGAGGTTCTAGCAAATACTCCTTGATTTTATCAAAAGCAGCTTGGCAATCATCGTTCCATTCGACTACCTGATCTTTCTTCAAGAGTTTGAAAATTGGCTCACAGGTAGAAGTCAGATGGGAGATGAATCTGGCAATATAGTTCAAGCGCCCCAAGAACCCTCTAACCTCCTTTTCAGTACGGGGAGCAGGCATTTCTTGTATTGCTTTCACTTTTGCTGGATCGACTTCAATTCCTTTGTTGCTTATAATGAATCCCAGGAGTTTACCAGACCTAACTCCAAAAGTGCATTTACTTGGATTCAGCCTGAGCTTGTATTCTTTCAACCTGGCAAACAGCTTTTCTAGATGTTCAAGGTGCTCCTCCTCTGTTTGTGACTGAGCTATCATATCGTCTACGTAAACTTCAATCTCATGATGTATCATATCATGAAATAAAGCTACCATGGCGTGTTGATAGGTTGCCCCTGCATTCTTCAGCCCGAACGGCATCACCTTGTAACAGAAAGTGCCCCATTGTGTGACAAAAGTTGTTTTCTCCATATCCTCGGGGGCCATTTTGATTTGATTGTAACCCGAGAATCCATCCATGAAGGAAAACACTTTGTGCTGAGCTGTATTGTCGATCAAAATTTCAATGTGTGGAAGTGGAAAATCATCTTTGGGGTTGGCCCTATTCAAATCCCGGTAGTCCACACACATCCTGACTTTGCCATCTTTCTTAGGTACTGGCACGATGTTAGCGACCCATTGAGGATAGGACGTAACAGCCAGAAAGCCAGCGTCGAATTGCTTCATCACTTCTGCTTTGATCTTTTCAGACATGCCAGGCCTCATTCGGCGGACTTTTTGCTTGATCGGTGGACAATCCTCTCTTGTGGGGAGACGGTGAACCACAATGTCTGTATCTAAACCCGATATGTCTTCATAAGACCAAGCGAAGATTTCAACATACTCATTCAACAAATGTATCAGGCGCTCCTTGACTCTTGGTTCCAGATTGGCACCCACTTGCACCTCCTTCCGGTCTTCCTCGGTCCCTAAGTTGACAGTTTCCAATGACTCTTCGTGCGGTAAGATAGCCCTTTCCTCTTGCTGTAGAAGTCTGGCTAGTTCCCCTGGTACTTCACAACCTTCGTCATCTTCATACTCGGCTTGATTGACCAGATCTTCAGGGTTATTGAAGGATATAGCGGAATCGTCACCCATGGAATCCGGAGTGGATGGGTACCTGCATTTGTGAGTGTGGGTGTGTGTAAGGGATAGCCATCCTTAAACAAAAATGCAAAAGGAAAGAAAATGAACACAAGCAGTTTATCAAATGAAAAACGTCCAATGAATCATTAAACATGGCATATGGATATGAAAAAATAATCAAAACCCTTACAAATGGACCTACATGCCCCGGGCAAGGCATGAGGTGAAAAGATAGTGTACGGATTGTTTGAAAATAAATATTACAGACCGGATAGGAAATGTTTAACAGATAAATTACTGATGAATAAAAGTGATGGGGACAAAGTCTTTTGCCTCCCAGTTGCACAATCCTCCTTTGACAGTTGGATAAATCCACTCTTCGATGTTGCTCTCTTTGTCTTCATCCTCCAAAGCGTTGATTCCGTAGGGAGAAATTTTGACTGGCGCTCTTTCAATCTTTGAACGGCGCATCGCTTTCTGGCCTGCGGTAGTGAACCCTAATCCAAATTTATCGGTCTTATGTGGAATTTCAGGTAACTGCCCCCATGCTGAATTCTTCCCTTCCTTTATTGCGGCCCTTGCATCCTCCAGAGATGCCATCCTGGCCATCTGCCTCGGTGTCTCAGCTGCCAACTTTGCTACTGCTATTTCAGGAAGGACTTCTTTGAAATGCTAAAAAGGCGTCTCAATGAACTCCCCTTCAACCTCCACATACTGGAAAGAATTCAAGTGGCTAATCATGTACTCCTCTTCACCATGGACAGTAATGATCTTTCCCTTGACAGGATACTTCAACATCTGATGCAAGGAGGAGGTGACTGCCCCAGCATGGTGTATCCAAGGCCTGCCTAACAAGCAAGAGTATGATGGACGGATGTCCATCACATAGAAAGTAGACTTAAACACCTCAGTGCCTATCTTGACGGGAATTTCAACCTCTCCATGGACCATTCTTTTTGAACCATCGAAAGCTCTGACAACAATATCACTCGGCTTCAACTCCAACCCTTCACAATCTAGTCGGTCCAAGGCCTTCTTAGGCAATACATTCAGCGACGAACCAGTGTCGACCAAGACATGTGCGAGAGTGGTTCCTCGACACTCGACTGAAATGTGCAAAGCATCATTGTGGTTTCTACCTTTAGGAGTTAGGTCGGCATCAGAGAAACCTAATCCATTATCCGCGGTCAGGCTAGCCACGCAATTTTGAAATTGATCCGCAGAGGTTTCCTGGGGCACATGGGCTGCCTTCAGGAATTTTATCAGGGCTTTAGCGTGCGCTTCTGAGCAAAGTAGCAGTGCCAGCATGAAGATCTTTAAGGGGGTTTTCCCCAGCTGTTCTACCACATCGTAATCACTCCTTTTGATTATCCTCAAAATCTCATCCATTTCCTTCTTGGAGGTTTCCGGGATGGCCAAGGGCTGAGCCCTCGTCCTGACAAGCTCATCTTGGATTCCCTTACCTTTATCAGCAGCGGTAGGAGAGACAGTACTAGGAACAACAACATCCTCAATCAAAGGGGTTCTAGCAGAGAGTTTTATTGGTGCAGGGATGACCTTATCAGCTGATGAGGGTCCAAAGATTGCTCTTGGAGGGGCAATCTCTGGAGAAAATATTCTCCCGCTCCGGGTGATTTTGCTCGTGCCCGCAATGTTACCAATGCTGGCTTCTTCATCATCCGAACTTTCTTCAGTTATTTCGATTTGTTTAATACCATGGTAGTAGACGTCGCCGCCGTAGTTCCATGGTATCGACTTCTCAGAAACATAGGGGACAGGCCCTGGCATTGTTATCTTCAAAGGAACAGATTTCGTAGCTGGTGTAATCTTAACAGGCTTTTTGAAGGCCTTGGAAAGATTGGCGCGAATGGTTATGATTGAGACATCTTCAGTATGAGTTGGAACAGCAGAAACTTTTTCAAACAAAATTTGTCGACTATCCATAAGGCCTTGGATGCCTTTCTTCATTAACCGACAAACAAACGGCAGAGAGTAACAACAATAGCAGTCTTCTTTACATCCCGAGAAGATCCCGGCCCTTAACAGATTCAACTTAATGGTTAACAAAGGAGTTACCAGATCATTAACATCAGCAACATACAAATCTTCTTCAATGGCATTGACATTTCGGCCGTGCTTCGGCATGGGTGCAGAGATCACATTAGGCTTCTCCGGAGCGTCAAACTCCACCTCCTTCGCCTCTATCAGGTCTTGGATTTTATGCTTGAGTGCCCAACAATCATTGGTGTCGTGCCCGACACTGTCAGAATGGTAGACGCATTTGGCATTAGGATGATAATGCGGAGAGGACGTATTCACATTCTTTGGTGCCTCCTTGATGTTGGCGAGATTCAACTTTAACAGATGGGGAAGCACTTGTGCTGGAGTCATATTAATGCGGGTGAACTTCCGTTGTGGCCGTTCCACCCGTTGTTGATTTGGTCTGGACTGGTTATAGCGAGGCTGCTCACTTGAAGTGTTTTGAATCATTACGGCCCCCACGGTCGGCCGGCGCTTAGTCTTCCCTGCTCTTCTCTGAGAATATACCACAGTTGTTTCCTTCTTAAAAGGCTTCTTCTCAACACTTGCAGCAACACTCTTCTGAATCTTTCCTGACTTGATGCCAGCTTCTATTCTTTCGCCTGTTAATATCAAATCGGTAAACCCCGCGGAAGAGTTACCAATCAGATGATTGAAAAATGTCCCAGATAGGGTCCCTAGAAACATATCAACGAGCTCTCGGTCGGTTAAAGGAGGCTGCACCCTGCCAGCCAAATCCCTCCATTTTTGTGCATATTCTTTGAATCCTTCGTCTGTTCCTAATGACATACTCTGAAGTTGGGTACGAGTAGGAGCAAGGTCAGAATTGTATTGATATTGCTTGTAAAAGGCGGTGGCCAAGTCTTCCCAATTTCGGACGCTGGTTCCCTCTAGCTGATAAAACCACTCCAACTGAGCTCCAGAAAGGCTGTCTTGAAAGAAATGAATCCAAAGGTTTTTATCTGCCGTATAGGGTTGGATCTTTCTCACGTAGGACCTGAGATGCATTTTTGGACAGGACAGCCCATCATACCTTACAAACACTGGCATCTTGAACTTTGGGGGAATCACAATCCCGGCGACCAAACCCAAGTCTTCAAAATCCAAACCCAGTACTCTTTGTAGCTCCATGGCAGCCAACCTGTCTTCTAGCCCTTTGTATTTGTCACCAGCTGGAGGGTATTGTTGATCAGAATAATCTTCATCCTCCTTGGCCTCCTCCTCTTCCACATCGGACTCGGAAGGTACCGCAACCCCACCTCCTTTGATGGTTCCTTCATCAGAAGTAGGAGGAAATTCAAGCACTCTCCGAGCTTCTCCGTCAAATCTTCTCCCTAAAGTAGCCACCCCGAGTCTCTTTTTCTTCTTCTTCACTGGGTCTTTATTCCCCAATTGGGTCTTGATATCCTCCTGACCCTTAGCCAAGGTCATCAGGAGTTGTTGGAACTGTGTATTTTGAGCTTGTAGGTCTTTGACTGTTTGCTCGAGATCCATCCTACTGAAATAAACAGCAGACAGATAAGGAAACCTGGAGTGAGACCTGCTTATGCACATGATGAATGGTATGCTTATGTATTCAATGCATTCAAGGATTTAGAACATCCAAAATTGTTGCAGACAAAGAAGAACGCACGTCATATTAATAAGAAGAAATTTGTTAGTACATAAATGCCCCATGGGCCAAATATTACAAAATAACTCCTCAGGGCAAAAAGACATTGCGCATCCTCTTTGGTGCGATGTAGGTGTTGAGGGCCTCTTGCTCATGGAGTCGGCGTGTAAGCTCTAGAACCTTCTTCTCACTGGCGTAGAAGCTAGCTTCAAAAGTATTCCGTTCCTCCTTGAGCTGAATCCAACTTTTCTGCATTTCCTCCCACGATGTAGGCATGTCAGGATGTAGGATGGTGTAGGGAACCTCTCCTTCCTTGACGGGCTCTTTAATCACAGGGAGAACATGAGGATAAGGCATCATCAGACTTTGGGCTCGGGCTCGTACCCACTTGAGATAAGGCTCAAGAGGGATGGAGTTCTTGTGTCCCAGAGTCTTACTATCAACCTTGTTGGGTCTTCCCCAAGCTCTGATGAATCTTTGGCGAAGTCCTTGCGCATCGTTGTCGAAGTCAAAAACTAGGTCAGGAATCAACATATCATGAGGGCCATCCCTCCGTGCATATCCAAATTGCCTCAAAGCTAGGCAAGGGTTGTAGGTGATACCTCCTCTGATTCCAAGTAAAGGAACATTAGGAAACTCTCCACAACGATCGACGATGATGACATTTTCTCTGGACCGAGAACACCAGTGTACATCAGAGTGAGTAAGAGTCATCAACCGTTGGGACCACCTTGAGCCTTGGTCATTCTTCAAGACAGATTGTGGAAGGTGCGAAATAAACCACCTTGCAAGGAGAGGAGTACAGCACATGAGAACACCCCTCTTTCTCATTGTTCGTGTGTAAAATGAGTGAAGAATGTCCCCAAGCAATGTTGGTATTGGATTTTTGGACAAGAAGATTTTGATGGCGTTGACATCTACTAATTGGTCAGGATTTGGGAACAAGACCAACCCATATATAAGGAGTGCCATAATCTCTTCAAAGGCTTGTAGGTCCAATGAGTTCCAACATTCTTGTGCCTTCTCAAACAAGAATTTTGCTAAGAATCCTTTGACGCCGCTTCTGGTTTCCCAATGCCCCTTGATGTCGGATGGTTGTAGATGTAATGCTCGAGCAACATCTTCTGGCTTTGGTTCCTTTTCCGTACCGTTGAAGGGTAGTTGATTAAGGATAGGAATTCTCAGGAGCTGAGAAAACTCCTCCAAAGTGGGTACCAACTGATAATCAGGGAAAGTGAAGCAGTGGTGAAGAGGGTCAAAGAACTGGAATAGCACTTTCATCATGTCTTCTTAAATGTTGGTGTTGACTAGGCTGAGCAGTCTACCATGTCTTTCACTGAAGGATAAGTTTTCCGGAATTCTTGAGGTGAGCTTCTTGAGTTGAGGAGAGATTCTCACAAGGTTGACTTGGATGGTGTTTCTGCGAGGAATTTCCATGACCTACAAAACAGGAACAAAGATGAAGATCCAAACCCTTGAAATGGTTAGTGAATGCATATGATGTTTTATGATGTTTATGATGTATGCACAAAACATATGTACAAGCACATCACACCAAACCCTAGTTTCAGGCTTGCATGGGGTTTCATAGGTAAGTACCCTCTTGAGTGTAGTTGGCTTAAAAACCTGGCCTATAAATAGTAACCGGGTTCTAAGGAGCTCAATATCACGGGATTGTCTTCATTGTTCATTGTTTTGGTTTAGCCACTTAACTGGCGACCAAAATATTCCAAGAAAACAACCCTCAATGAGTGTAGTATCGAGTATCTACCAACTTCGGACTGCACCAAAGCCGGTCATCTCACTACTCCTAATAAAAGGCCAAGATGGTCAAGTAAGGTTCTAGGTCATTAGTGCTTTAGTGACATCACTCAGCGGCCCCGTACTCTCCTTGATTGAACTCAAGGGTTACCGGTACTCATAAATATGTCGCACTAACGTAGCAGACTGCTTCAACCGTGTCGGTATACCCCGCACAGTTCCCTCACAGCCTTGTTGCTACTTTCTAAGAAGGTATCCCCCAGATCCGGGTTAGGGTCTATAGAACTCCCAGGACAGTACCCACAATAATAAAGCAAACAAAGCAATACAATTGAAAACACAAGTGATCTAATCCTAAGGTATACCTCACTTATTAATTACTCCCCAGCAGAGTCGCCAGTTCTGTGATACGGTGGGAGAACTGACTATGGTTTTGCGTTTGTTTTCGCAAATGTTTCGGTTGAGCAAGAGTCGCCACCGACTTTTTATTTTATCCTAAGGAAAGGTTTAAAAAGCACAGCAAAAACCTTTGAGATTTTTCTTGGGTTCGGGGAGTAGATTATAGAAAGGGAAGGTATTAGCACCCTTTCTATCCATGGTTATCCATGGGCTCTTAGGTACTTGCTTAGATCAACTTGCCTTGGTTTTCAATTGTTTGAAATTGTGCTTTGTGTGTGGCTTTTGAAAATGTTTTGAAAAATATGCCTTGTCTAGGCTACCCTTGTAACAATTCTTTACTCGAATGTTTTACAAAAGGTGTTTGTCTTTTTGAAAAGATGTTTCAAGGTTTTTTGAAAGTTTGTTTTGAAAGTGTTTGTGAAGTGTGGTTTGAAAATAGGCAAGTGTTTTGTTCTGCAAATTGACAAGTACTTAAGAGCTATCTACCCTAAAGTTCTCAAAGATTTATGCTATGTTTTAACCCTTTTAACAATTTTGTTCCATCATTGTATTTTGTGGACAATCTTGTATTAGGAGGTGAAAGGGACGGGCGCGGTTCATTGTTTAGACCATAATTGCAATAGTGCTAAGTATCTTTGGGCAATTTTTCCTTGAAAGGGACTTGATCATTTTAGGCAACTTTTCGAAAGCGTCATCGAGGGACTATGATCAATTGATTGTGTGTTTTACCCAAAGAAACCTAACATGCAATATGGCCCATTTATTTGAAGGCAACAAGTGGAATACCCTAGGGGTGCAAGTGTGATATGTGTTGTCCATTTTCATGCTTTGATTACCTTGAAATTAGGTCAAACTATTTCGTTCTTTTTATTTGCATACAAACCCTAATTCTAGCATGGTATATTTAGAAAGCATTAAAGTGCGAAAAGTAAAATTCCTACACTATTACAACACAATATGGGAAGGGGGTACAAATGTTCAAATGGGGGGGTATTTAGACAAGGAATTTAAACCTAGCTATTACATCAATTTTGGAATATATACAAGACAATTAATTACATAAATTAAATGGAAAATAAAATAAAGATGCAAAAATGCAAAAAGGGTTTTCATATGTATGGAAAAAAGATATTTTTTATGTCAAATAAATAAAATGAACAAAATAAAAAAGTAACATTTTTGGAGTTTTTTGTGTTTTAAGGGTAAAACCCTAATTTCATTAAATAAGTATATTAACTATTTAATATGTGTAATATTTAATAATTATATACAAAAAATAAAATAAAAAAATAAAAATAAAATGGAGTATATTTATAAAAAGTATTTTTTGAAGTCAAATATTAATAAAAGAAAAATATGTAGGTATTTTTGTATTTTAACCTAAATGGAAAAATATATATATATATATATATATATATATATATATATATATATATATATATATATATATATATATATATATATATATATATATATATATATATATATATATATATATATATATATATATATATATATATATATATATATATATATATATATATATATATATATATATATATATATATATATATATATATATATATATATATATATATATATATATATATATATATATATATATATATATATATATATATATATATATATATATATATATATATATATATATATATATATATATATATATATATATATATGTATTAATTCTAAATATGTATTATATATATAAAAATAATAATATTTAATATTTATAAAAAAAGGTATATTTTGTATAAAATATTTTCAAAAGAAAAAAATGAAATAAAAATCAGAAATAAAATATATTTACATTATTTTTCTAGTTTTTTTTTTCTAAATAATAGTATATATATATATTTATGTACAAATGGTTTGTATAAACAAATAAATGCTTAAAAATATAAAAATAGTGTAAAAATAATTTTTTATGTTTTTAATATTATGAGGAAAAATAAATAAACCAACATGAAAAAAGAAAAGTCAAAAAATCATGAAAATAAACATAATGGGCTCAGGGGATATGAAAATGAAAATAGGGTGTCAAAAGAAAAGACAAAGCAGGCCCAGCCCATGTGGCTTCTTCTTCAACCTTCAGACAAAAAATGTTCCAAAACGCGCGCCTGTTTTCCAAGTTCAAACATCTGGATTCTTTGATCTTTTGCACAAACTCACAACATAAGAAATGTTAAGCATTGAATCACGATTCTAAATATGTAAAGAACTCATCCTAACTCTCAGAAATGAGAGAGAATTTTGACATTCCCAAATCCTGACCTAACTTTTCTTCCATATTCAAACCCTAAATTCTCATAGCTCAGGCAAAATAAATGAAAAGTAAAAGCATGTACAGATTCAGGGGCATGAGTAGAACATTTCTTATTCACAAACCTAGAGCTAATGATGCCTACACTAAGAGTTAGAAGTTCAAAAAGATACTTGTTCAGTTGAAGTTCTATCTGGCAATGGGGGAGCTTTCAGGTCAAGATGATGATCTGTACAGCTTGCCTGAAGTGTGGTGATGTTATTCCAATGCTTACTTTGCTTTGAAACACCTTGAATCGAGCTATGGACCTTCAACTGCAAAACAAGAAAGTGAAAATGGTGGAACTGGTTAGAGGAGTTACAGGCCGTGTTTTGTGCTTTGGTTAGTTTCAAGTGATGCTAGGGAATGTGTTTGATGAGCTTTTAGCAAGGAAGCATGAAAGGAATGAGTTGTGGGATTCAATCTGCAGACCCTGCCCTGTTTTTGCAGTTTGAGAGTGATTCTGGGAATGGGAGTGTTTGGGACCTTGTTTGCTCGTGTTCTCGCTTGGGTTTGATGATTAGAAGGTGTATAAAATATTTGCTTAGGCTTGTTCTTGCTGAGATCAAAGTTATGTTGTGTTATGCTAAGTTACTTAACACTTAAGCAAGCAAAGGCCACTTGAGTTTATAGGCAGGTAGAGGCCCCCTAAACATGCTGCAAAACCTCTCCTTTATCAGTGTGTTTTTTTCATAATCTTGTGCCAATTAGATTTGATCTGTACTTCTTGGATTTGCATTATGACATAAAGCTTGCTTTTGCAAAAATGGCTATTTCACTTTTTCCATTTATGGCCTAATCCAACGTGTAATGCTTAAACTCATTAAACAAGGCCTTAGCACAATGAACATGCATTAAATTATTGAGTGTTGGATGGTTTAAGGGCCTGTAATCAAGTGGCATGCTGGTTTGAGAAATTTGCACAAGTTATGATCATGGAAATTGGCCAATTCAAAAGTGAGTTTTTGCCATATTGCAAAATTCGAATCTCTCAAGTTATGAGGTTGTTTGATGAGTTCTTGGACATCTTGGAAAGCTTGGAATGTTTAATACAATCCATATTTGAAATGAAAATTGAAATCCCAAGGGGAAGTATGTGGAAAATGGTCTTGAAGTTAGGTAGAAAACCTTGCCAAAATAGGTTAAATTTTCACTAAGTTAAGAATGGTTTAGTACCCTTATTCCAAAAATTGTAACTTGAGATACAAGCTTCTTTTGGGAAAACTTTGTGAATAAAAGTTGTAGATTATGCAATATACTACAACTTTCATGTTTTTACTTTTGCTAGAATCCAAATAAATCTTGGTGAGAAAGTGGGGCAAAGTTGGGAAAAAATTAGGGTTTTTCATAACTTAGAAAAATTCTAAGTTATGAAAAATTCTCATTTCAAACCCTAATTTGCAATTTTGGATTTCTTGATGAACAAGTTTCATGATTTTGCATGTTTTGATGAAAAATGAATCTTGACTCTTGATTTTGACCAAAAAGTCAAAGTTTGACTTTTCAGTATACAGTCAAAATTGATCAATTGACTGGGAAATTCAACTGTCAATCTTGTGCATTTGAGATCTTTTGAACTTGTTGAGCATGTCAAGACATTTCCAAGGGGTCCTTGAGTCCATATGTGAGCTTGGTTGGCCATGGGCTAGGTCAAACAGTCAAACATTGCCCTTGTGCAGTCAAAACCCTAAAAATGACCATTTTGCCCTTTTGGTGATCTGATCAAATTTCTTATGGAATTGTGATCCAAACTTGATCAAATGGTCCCTATGAGTTCATAATGTTTATGTGGGTCAATTTTCATGAGATTTGACTGTCAATTGGCTACAGTTGACTTTTCCCCAATACAGCTGATTTCTAGGTCAACTGTCCAATTGACTGGGCAAAACTTGGAATCAAGACTTGAAACTTGATGTGGATAAACTTGGGAGTCCAATATGAAGCAAGAAAGTCATCTTAGGCATTTTAGGTCACAACATCTTTGTGCAAACACAAACCCTAATTTGGGTCAGCAGTGCAGGGAGAAGTCTTGAGCAGATGAAACTCTAACTAGATCTTGATCTCCAAGGGCTTGGTGATGAGAAATCAATGAGAAATGGGAGGGCAAATTTTAGGGTACAACAGGTTGTAATAATTATTTAGATTTAATTTTCTTGCAATTTCCCCATTTGTAAATTTGTACACCCCCTCCCCTAATGATGTAATAGCTTAGTATTTTTTATTTTCTGCAATTTAATGCTTTATATAAATGCTAGTAAATTAGGGTTTGTATGGAAAGATAAAATCAACAAATTAACAAACCCTAATCAAGACAAATCAATGCATGTAAACCAATACACTTGCACACTTACACCCTTAGGATAAATCCACTTTGTTGCCTTACAAAAATGGCCATATTATGCATGAGGGGTATCTTAGCAAAAGCAATAAAAAATACAAGATCATAGTCCCTCGATGACGCTATCAAAGTTGCCTTTCGAAAATGATCTCAGTCCCTTAAAGAAAATGCTAAGATATCTTACAACGTTGCTAATCATGGCTATACGATGACCCATGCCCGTCCCTTTTACATCCAAAGATAGGGTTTCTTACCAAATCAATGGTAAGATAACAATGTCAAAGTAAAGAGGAAATAAACAAGAAATACTTTTGAGTAGGTAGATTGTTCCTAGTTGCTTGCTCATTTTCAAACCAAAATATCCTTGCTATTTTCAAAGCAAACACCAACACTTTCAAAACATCTTACAAACTTGAAACATTTTCAAAAGATAAACACTTTGTACGCGTTCTTATAGAAATGAAAACCATTACAAAGACACTTTTTCAAAATCACTTTCAAAAACACATTCCACAAACATTTCTTTGAACCATTCTCAAAATAACACTATGTACGCGTTCTTATAGAAACGAGAACCATTACAAAGACATTTTCAAAATACTTTCAAAAACCACATCACAAGCATATTTTCAAACAAAAGTAAGTGATCTAGCGAGCAACTAAGAGCCTGTAGATAACTATGGATGAAAAGGGTCCTAATACCTTCCCTTTTCATAATCTACCCCCCGAAATCAAGAAAACGTCTCAAAGGTATTTCCTGTTCTTTTCAACCTTTCCTTTTGGATAAAATAAAAGTCGGTGGTGACTCTTGCTAACCGCAAAATTTGCGATCAAACGCAAAACACTCAAGTCAGTTCTCCCACCGCGTTACACTGAGGTATCTAAGGGTAAGAATAGGTTGAAAGTCATGGCCATTTATGCTTGAAACAAGCATACTCATCTTCTCTGATTTGCTTTTCTTTCAAACATTCATATAATTAATTTCATACATTGCTAATGTTTATTAACTGCCCAAATAAGTTCATGTTGTTACGTAGAACAAGTTTGAATCATAAACAATAGTTTGGCTTGGTGGATGAGGCGCCTGACTGTGACCCAAGGGGCATGGGTTCAACATCCACCCCATGCATTTTTCACTTTTTTGACTATTTTCTATTCTAACCCTTTTCAATTACTTATTTTTCACTTAATTTGTTTTCTATCATTAATTTAATTAACATATAAAATCACAAAAAAATCATTAAATATTAGTTTTAGGCTTTTAATTAATTAAAATAATTTTTGACATAAAAGTTGTTTTGATTTAATCAATATTAATTTTATTTCATAATTAACTTGTAAATTAATCAGAGTTAGGTTTTTAATTATTAATTCACACTTTTATTATTTTCCAAACAAAAAATACCAAAAATATATTTTCTAACACTTAGAATATTAGGTTTTAATTATTTTCTTCACATTTTTCTTGTTTTTATTTCTATTCATTTGCTATTTATATTTATTAGACAAATTGTATAGGTCGCATAATAATTGTAATAGCCGTAGTTTAAATTCTCGCAGTTTCATTATTTATGTAACTACACCAAAGCCTTGTAATAGCGTAGGAACTTTATTTCTCGCCTTTATATTTCTTGTAAACTTGTATATATTTAACTGCTAGTAATTAGGCATGTATGGCAAGATCTAAAAAGAAACAGTAGAAAACCCTAATTTCAAGATAAATATAACTGAATTGAACACACTTCTCACACTTGCACCTCTAGGGTAACTTCTCTCGTTGCCTCAGAAAACAATGGTCATGTCCCTTGAACGTAGGGATACCATTAGCAAAAACCCTCGGTATAAATCATCATAAAAGATCATAGTCCCTCGATGTCCCTCAAAGTTGCCTACGGTATATGATCTTGTCCTTCGATGTTGCCTACGAATATATGATGACGTCCATTCAAATTGCTAAAGGTATCCCTACATGTTGCCTTCAATGACCATAACGACGACCCTACGCATGTCCCTTAAACATCCAATGATAGGGTTACATACTCACTAGTAGTAGGATAGCATTGTCTAAAGGAAAAGAGGAAAAGAACAAACCTTTTCAAGTAGGTAGATAGTTCTTAAATGCTTGCTCAAATAAAACAATTTTCCACACGTACACTCTTTTCTAAAAAATATTTTCAAAGACACTTTGTATACGTTCTCTACGACACGAGAAACATTACAAAGTTTGCCACACAGAGGCATTTTCAAAAATACTTTTCAAAAACACACAAAGTATAAGGTATTTCAAAATGAGCTAGCATCTAAGAGCCCGTATATAACTATGAATGGAAAGGGTGCTAACACCTTCCCTTTCCATAATCTACCTCCTTTACTCAGAAAACTCTCGAAGGGTCTTTTTTCTGTTCTTTTCACCCTTTCCTTTGTTGGATAAAAGAAAAGTCGGTGGAGACTCTTGCTTACCGCGACACTTGTATAACAGTCGGTTCTGCCACTGTATCATAGAACTGGCGAATCAGCTAGGGAATTATGAAAAGTGGGGTTACCTTAGAGTTAGTTCATTATTTAAACTGCTTTTGTATGCTTTGTTTGCTTTAACTTTTGGGATTGTTTGGGTTGTTACTATAGATTTACACATGGATCTGGGGCACCTTTTAGGTAAGTAGCAATAGATCGTGGAAACTGTGTGGGGTATACCGACACGGTTGAAGCGATAGCTACATTGATGTGACACTTTGGTTGGTATCGGTAGCCCTTGAGTAATCAAGGATAATACGGGGCCGCTGCGTGGTGTCATAAAGCATCAACTGACCTTAGAACCTTTAATTGACCAACTTAGCCATTAGGAAGTAGTGAGATAGCCGTCTTTGGTGTAGTCTTAAGTCGGTTGATACTCAATACTACACTCATTGAGATTTGACTCCTGGGTTTTGTTTGGTGGCAAGTCAGTTGTCGATCAGAATGAAACTTGTGGGAAAGATCAGTGATATTGAGATCCCTTAGAACCCGGTTACTATTACTAGGACAGGTTGAGCCAACTAAATTTCAAGAGGGTACTTACCTACAGACCCCAGGCAAGCCTAAACCTAAGGCTGCTTGTGTGATTTGTTTGCTTTTAACTTGAGCTACTTGCAGGGTTTTTATATAACAACATGATCTCCTTGTAGGATTTGTTTACAATCATTATCCAGTAACCTGCACTTCTTAGACTCACTTGTCTTCATTACCTTACACTTTTGCTTAACGCATAGTGTGATACGGTGGAAGAACTGACTGTTTTTTGGAATGCTGGTTTACATTTTGCGTTTTTTTCGCAAAATGTCGCGGTAAGCAAGAGTCGCCACCGACTTTTATTTTATCCAACAAGGAAAGGAAAAAAGCACAGAAAAATTCCTTTTTCGAGATATTTTTGAGTACGGGGGGTAGATTATAGAAAGAGAAGGTATTAGTATCCTTTCTATCCGTAGTTATCTACGGGCTCTTAGGTACTTGCTCATCATTTTCAAAATTGTTTTCTTTGTGCTCGTGGGTTTTGAAAAGTTTTTGTTTTAACTTCGATTTAACTCTTGCTTCTGTCTTCAAGAGTGTAATGAAGTGTTTTTGAAAACTTTGTTTGTAAAGGAGTGTAAGTGTGAAAAATTTGTTTGGAATGAGCAAGTATCTAAGAACTAATCTACCTACTCGAAAAAAGAATCGTTCTATGCTTGTTTCCTTTAGACAATGCTATCCCACTATTAGTGAGTAGGTAGCATCATCGTTAGAGTTTTGAGGGTCAATTTGAAAAGGGACATACGGTCACTAAAGCAATGTTAGGACGTTTTAGTAATAGCCCTAAAGTCTTAGATCAATTATCCGAGACAACTATTCTGAGGCAACCTTTCCGAGGCAACTATGATCTTTAGACAAAAGGACGACCACTAAAGCATCCTATACTCAATGACCGTTTACTGAAGGTAACCAAGTGGGAGTGTACTCTAGGAGTGCGCATGTGCATGTGTTCAATTTCAGTTATTTAATCTTTACACATTAGGTGATCTATCGTTTTAATTTTCCATACATTCTTTCCATACAATCCTATTAGCCATACATCTAAGCAGTTTATAGTTTGCAAAATTAAAATGCAGAAAGTAAGCTAAGCTATTATAAGGCTTCGGGTATTTACATAGCCAAAAACAAACCCTTTGAAATTAAAGCGATAAATGTAAATAAATGTCCTAATTAAACTATTACAAACTGTAGGCAGTTACATCAATATGATAAATAATAAAAATAAAGCGCACGAGAAAAATTAAGATCGACGAGAAAATAGGGTTTTGACCCTTCTATCCTAATTAAAAGAAAATGCTTTTTTTTTGTTGTTTTTAATATTTTTTAATAAAAAGATTAGGTTCTAAAAATTAAATGCTAAATTAATTAGTTATTAAATTAATTAATCAAAAATAATTACAAGACCTATTTTTGGTTTTTTTGTTATTTTAGGAAAGAAATAAAATAATTAAGTTAGTAATAAAACCTATTTATTCTAATTAATTTTAATTATGTAAAAAGAAATTAAAGTTGTCTAATAATTAATAACCTAATTAAATTAATTACTTTTTTTTTAATAAAAATAAATATCTTGAATTTAATTGGATAGAAAAAGGTTTTGTGATTTTTTGATAAAAAAGAAAATAATTTGATGGGTTAGTAAAATAAATAAATGAAATAATATAAATATAAAAGAATTAGAGAAAAGCAAACTGGGCCTGCAATGTGGGGGTGCAATCATCAGAAATCTCTAGGCCCGAATCTTCGAAAGCTCCATGCTCTAACTATGGTGTTTTTTTAATTCTTGCGTGGAACCTATGATTCAAACATCCATAACGTTCTATATAAACTCAAGCAAACTGTTGTACCCCAAAATTTGCCCTCCCATATTTCTCAAAACATTTCAAGAAAAATTCACAAGTTCAACCCGGCGCGTCATATTCAGGTGTTCTTTCACCAAGATATCTCTGATAACGTATTCTCAAATTCAGGTTCGGCTCAAGAGTTAATTATTTAAAGAAGATATCCGAATGTGTGAGTTTTCTTGAAGAAATATGGTGAAAAAGTGTGCTGAAAGTGCAGTTTTTACGCGCTAAAAAATTCATAACTTGAAGATCGTGACTCGTTTTGAACCCGTTCCAGTGGCCAAAATTCCGTCTTGACATTATCTACGTTTTCATCTCTCACAGCTGGAAGCCAATTTCGATCAGAAGATCTTCAAAAATGTGGATTTATCAAGTATTTTCGTACAGAAAATTTGTGACAGAAGTTTATTTGCGTCATGTTCAGAAAATCATAACTTGGTCGATTTTCATCGTATCGAGCTGGTTCCGGTGCCAAAATTTCACAAATTGAGTTGGCTACATTTTCACAGAAGGTATTGAGTTCAAACGGTATTCAAAAGGCCTTTGTTTTTTGCTCAGAGTGCTTGACACGCCAAAAATCCTGAATGCTGAATATTATTTCATCTGAGCCGAAACTTCGAAAATTCATAACTCGGTCAATTTTTATCGGATTGGGCTCATATTTTTACACAAGGTCACTGACTCAAAGATCTACAACTTTTTTTCAAAAGTCGAGACCAAATTATGCACCGATCAATACCAGTTTTTTATTGAAGAACGTGTCAGAGTCGACACTGGAGCCCAAAATAAGTTTGTCTGAGCTGAAACTTTAAAAATTCATAACTAATTCACCTTTTATCCGATTGAGCCGATTTTTGGACAGGAGTTAGTTCTCGATATCGGCTACATTTTGTTTTCACATTTCAACTTCAAATATTTCACTTAAGTCCCTGCGATTTAGCCTGGAAAGTGACGAACTCAAGTGAACATTGGAGGCCCAATTGCACATTCAAAGCCCATTTTTTTTACCCTAATTTTCATTATATAATCACATTCTTTTCACACAAACGAGAGAAGAAAAAAACCTTGCCACAACACTGTCAGAATATCAAATTCTTTCAAGAACCCTAAAACCTTGAAATCCTTATTACAAATCTCTCTCTCACTACAAACAAGTCATCTCAGTTACAAACCAACACCTCACTACTTCTTAAGTAAGGGTAAGGCTGGCTTGATCTCCATGATCAAAAGGACATAAAAGCATTCATGTCACTAATTTTCCAGTAAGGGTAAGATTGATTTGATCTCCATGATCAAAAGGATATAATCATTCATACATGTCATATTGTGCCTAAACATTAAATTTCTTCATATATTGGCTTTATTTGCATTTTATGATTTTATTTAATGTGTTCATGAGATTCAACATTGCAGATTTTAGACAGGATCCCATGCAGGTTCATTAAGGAACATTGAGACCAGAACACAAATGGCCAAAAGCCAAATGGCCAAAACAAAACAGTTTACACTTGACGCCAATAACTGTTTCACCCCTCCAATCAGGCTCATATACTGCTAAACTCTCTCTCTCTATTTGTATTATGTTCCTTTAATTAATTAATCGTTATTATTTTTATTAATCACTAACCAATTAACATTTTTTCCTAATAAAATCAAAAACACAAAAAAATATTTTATTTATTAAAATTAACTTCATCACTTTTATTTTTGTAAATAAATTAATTTAATCAATTTAGCTTTAATTAGATTTAACTTTTAATATTTTTTTGCAATATTTAAAATCAATTTAGAATATTAGGTTTTTATTAGCATTAATTCAATTTATTTTATTTCTTTAAAAACTCAAAAGTCCAAAAATATTTTAATTAATTAATTAGTTTATTAATTTAATTGTTAACTTAATTTAATTTCTTTTAATCCAAAAATAACCAAAAAATCACTTTCTTTAAAAAAAAAAGGTCAAAACCCAAAAAAAACTCGCATCCGATTTAATTTCTCGCACGCGATCTATTTTATCATATTATTGTATCTGTTTCCCGGAATGTAATAGCTTTTAATTATGACTTTAATTATTTACCGCTTTATTTTACTTTCCGCAATTTAAATTAAAGGGTTTGTTTTTGGCGATGTAAATACCCGACGCCTTGTAATAGTTTAGATTCAATTTTCCGCAATTTACTTTCCGCACAACTATTAACTGTTAATTATGCATGTAAGACTTGTCTGAAAAATAAAATCAAAGCGTAACTCACAAATAACATGTACAAGATAATCTTAACTGAATTTAACACACATGCACATGTCACTCTTATGGTACGCCTCACTTGGTTGCCTCGAGGTGGTCATTAAGTATAAGATGTTTTATAGGTCGTCCTTTTGTCCCAAGATCATAAGTTGCCTCCAAATGGTTGCCTCGGAAAAATGATCTAAGACATTAGGGTTACCGCTAAAGCATCCTAACATTGCTTTAGTGACCGCACGTCCCTTAAATCGAATTGACCCGAACACCTCCAACGACGGTGCTACCTACTTCTCAATAGTGGGATAGTACTGTCAAAAGGACTCTTACACAGCCTAATTCCTTAGGATAGGTGGACTTCTCTTAAGTACTTGCTCTCTCAAAACAAACAAAAACATCTTTTCACACTGACACTTTCAAAAGTTTTCAAACAAATTTTTCATACACTCTTGAGGACAGATACAAGAGTTACTTAGAAATTTTTTTAAACGAAACTTTTTTCAAAACCCACACACATTTGAAAAGCAAACAATTTTTGAAAACATAGAGCAAGTACCTAAGAGCCTGTGGATAACCACGGATAGAAAGGGTGCTAACACCTTCCCTTTCTATAAATCCACCTCCCGAACCGAGAAACATCTCGAAAAGGAATTTTGTTGTGCTTTTGTCCTTTCCTTGTTGGAGAACATAAAAGACGGTGGCGACTCTTGCTTACCGCGACGTTTCGCGAACCAGCATTTCAAAACAGTCAGTTCTATTTCCACCAATCACACAAACGTTAGCATACCATAAAATGTGATTAAAATTAGAGATTCAAAATTTAAAATTTTACCAAACTGGTGTTGTCAGATGGGGGTGTGCTAGGCGTGTGATGGATTGCTCTTGGGCCTTGTAAGACTCTTGAGGACTTCAAGAGGATGGTTTGAGGCTTAATGTCAATTGAGAGAGACCGGAACCTCGAGATATGACTTACACCAATTCTTTGATTTCTGGAGAGCTTTTTGAAGAGCTTTTTGAGAGCTTTTTGAAGATCTTTTTGAGAGCTTTTTAGAGAGGATTTTCGTCTCTTTCAAGCTTGTATGGCTCTATATTTATAGAGGAGAATGAGGATACAAGAAAGCATGGAAATAATCTCCCTCATAATGTTGTGTTTTAAGACCATGATCAAAATTTGAAAAAAATGCCATATTTGATGATTTTATGCCATTTTCACATATGGATGAACCTGGACATATTTTAAGAGTTATTGCACGAAATCAATTGACATAAACCAGCATAAAACTTTCCCAAAATAGATTCACATTAAAATTTATATTATTTCTATTATTTATTTATTTAATTCTGAATTTTAATGAATAAAATATCAAAATAAATAGCATAAATATTATAAAAATGTATGGGTGGGCTTAGAGGTCGTGGAACATGTTAGGAATGAGTTTCAAACTTGAAAAGATAGGCCCATTTGGAAAAAATCCAAGTTTGGTCAATATTTGCTTCATGCATTTTTTTCAAAAATTGTCCAACTTTGACAATGCATATCTCTCTTAATTTTAACCTTATGAGGGTGTTGTTGGAATTTTTAGAAAGCTTAGGATGTCCCCTAAGAGACCTCTTTGGTTTCATCTCAATTGGATCTTCCATGTTCATGTAAGAAGCTTTGACCCAAAAGGTGTTTTTGTTGACTTTTCAAAATGACCTATAATGTCCAAATTCATAACTTCTTGTGAGTGCATATTTTGAACTTGGGAGATGAATATTGATTGTAGGGAATTGCATCCTATTCAAAATGAGATTTGGATGGGTCATTTATCATAAAGTATGAGAAAGTTATGCTTGGTCAAAGTTGAGTTGACTTTTCCTACAAAACCCTAATTTAGCAACTTTTGAGTCTTGATGAATTATGAGCAATCCTTGATGAATCATTATCAACCCTTGATCAAATGATGAAATATACTTCAAAATGAGGATGTTGACCAAAAATCTTGAAGTTTGACTGTGTGTGGGCCATAGTTGGCTTTTGCCCTAGCATAGTCGATTTTTGGACCTTTGAGCAATTGACTGAGCAAATTTTCTCTGCAAGGCTTGAAACTTGACATAGATGATCTTGAGAACATATTAGGACAATGTTGAGAATTTGGGGTCACTTGGACTCAAGTATCTTGATTCAACATGAAACCCTGGTTTGGGATAGACTGCCTTAGGAGAGAGCTTGTCTGGCCAACCCTTGGACTACCTTGAGCAACTTGAGGATCTTTCTTGAAATGTTTTGAGAAATATGGGAGGGAAAATTTTGGGGTACAACACATAGCATACACATCATAACATCATGCCATAGCATTTCCTTAACCATTTCAAGGATCTCAAGGGTTTGTGATGCAGGTTATGATAAATCAGATGTCTAGCAAGGGGGCAAGAGGATTTATTTTCCTCTAGCCAATGCCGTCAAAAGATCAAAACACGACAACTTGAGTAAGGGGATATGACCAACTTGATATGGTGAGCTTGACTCTCGTAGAAGGACACTCAAATACACGAAGTTCTTCACTCAAAACTGCAAATTTCAACTTCTGACATTTTCTTGTTTACCCCGCGAGATCCTTGAAAACATTTACATATCATACATGTCATTGCATAAAAGTTATTCCAGGTACAAGCTTATTATCCCTTCGCTGCTTATTTCAGCAAGAAGAAATGGCTCTTGAGCAAACAATCAAAGACCTTCAAGCTCAAAATGCTCAGTTCCAACAAATGTTCCTGGCTCTGACCCAGGGGCAAGAAGACCTGAAAGCTCTGATCGTCAAAGAGAAGAAGAAGGAGGCAAAGAAACTGGCTGACATCCTGAATATAGGAAGAAGACTCAGAGGACCGGTTAAAGGAGTTCTAGATCTTTCAACTTAATCAAATAAGGGGGATAATCATGAAGAAGATAACAACCTGGGGACTGATGAAGACGAAGCTGATTATTCTGAGGAGCAATATCCTCCTGCTGATGATAAATACAAATAGCTGGAGGATCATCTCAATGCTATGGAGATTCAGCAGATACCTGGCTTGGACTTTGAAGAATTAAGGATGGTTTCTGGCGTGACCATCCCACCAAAATTCAAGGTCCCTACGTTCACTAAGTATGACGGTGTCTCCTGCCCTAAGTTGCACTTAAGGTCCTATGTCAGAAAGATCCAGCCTCACACAACTGACCGGAAGTTATGGGTCCATTTCTTCCAAGAAAGTTTAGCTGGCACGCAACTGGAATAGTTCTATCAGCTAGAAAGAACAAACACTCATACCTGAGAAGACTTGGCTGCTGCTTTCTACAAGCAGTACTAATACAATGCTGACCTCGCTCTAACTCGTACACAACTTCAAAGCATGTCTATGGGTTCTAGCGAAGGCTTCAAGGAATATGCCCAGAAATGGAGGGATCTAGCTGGAAGGGTACAACCTCCTCTGAATGATCGAGAAATGGTAGACATGTTCATGGGCACTCTAACAGGCCCGTTCTTTAATCTGCTAATTGGGAGTTCCTCATCCAGGTTCACAGAGATGGTTCTTACTGGAGAAAGGATCAAAAGTGGTATCAAGAGTGGGAAGATCCTGATGGATGCGTCTTTTAATACTGAGAAGAAGACATTTGCTGGTAAGAGGGTAGCCAATGTTGTGTATGGCCAGAAGGGTCGTAATAAGGAAGACTACCACCAATCTGTAGGGGCAGTGCTAGTCTCTAATTCGGCACGCGTGCAACGACCACAACAATGGGGTAATCAGCGAAGGTAAGACGAGCCTAAGAGACAATTTACCAAGATCAACATGTCGCTGTCTCAAGCATTACAACATATGTTGAGGATGAATTTGATTACATTGATAGGACCTCATCCAAACCCTAAGACTTCTTCTCCTAACTACAATCCTGATGCAAGGTGTGCCTATCATTCTGGCAGTCCTGGGCACAATACTAATGATTGTTGGGCACTGAAATATAAGATTCAAAATATGATTGACACCAAGGAGATTGAGTTCGACCCTCCCGAGACTCCCAACGTGATCACTGCTCCCATGCCAAATCATGGCCAGGATTGAGAGCATTTTTGTTCATTTGAATTATCAAGTTGTATTTTCTTTGTTTGTTCAAACAATTATTGTCATGTCAAACTTTGTTATTTCATTAATGCATTGCATATGTTTATCTTAAATTAATTTGTTTTCATTATGCCTAAACTGCTTTCTTACTTCCCTTTTATGATATTCAACTCTTTATTAAAATCTCTAAGCCTTTAGAGGGAGGATGACGAGAACGACACCATAATCTCTACAATATGCTTTTGAACAGACCCCACTGACGATGTACAAGCGTTATTTAAAATCCTAAACAATGGAGTTATAAGGAAGATAACCCCTAGTCAACCCCTTTAAGCCTAAGAAGTAGGAGTTTTCTTTTCACACAAATTAAAACCCTTAATCATAACCTGGGGCAGGGTAGTTTTTTCAGTTAATTCAGATGTGCGTTCAATCGTAAGATTTCCCTTCGTACACGACAAATAATGTAAAAGATGCTCTCCAAAAGATGGTGATGGTTCCACATAATCATTAAGAACAGGCAGTCATTATCTCTCAAAATAAAAGACCATTAAGTCAAAACCTATGAAGGATACTTTAAAAAAACTAGGGCATCACGCTGGCTGTAATCACAAAAGAAACAGTTCAGGAAAAAGACAGGGATAACAAAATCAAAAAGAAAGAGGTCCTATAAATCCTCAACAAAAAGAAAAGGTCACAAAAATGACTGCCTTCTCAAACAAACGTTCAATTTCTAAACCATCACCGGAATATCAGGGCCAACATTCCAGAACTCAACTGGGATTCGAAATGCACAATTAACTGAAGCATGGGTACAAATAAAATTTGAGCCTTTATCCTTTGTTTCTTGAACCGTAAACCAGGCCACGTTATAATCCTTAAAAGTCATAGCTGAAGCATGGGTTAGTTCGAGAGTATACTGTTACAAAGGTATCCTGACTCCTGTAAGGTTTGCTATAAATCATGAGTTGATATCACATTCTTGCAAATTTTGTTTTACTACAAAAAATGAATTTTCAAAAAATTTCAAGACAGACATAAGCTTTGCATTCTTCAAACGACATTGTTTGCATATGGTCAATTGTTCAAACGGCAGAGAAATTCACACAACGAATATTCAGTGAATGAAGACCCCCTCAATGGACAGAATCACCTCAGACGGAAAAAACATTACCAATAACAAGCCTTTCATAATCAAGGGGCATGACATGGTGTCTAATTAATTTGGAGCAGTCAAGCCAATATGCAAAGAATCTCTCTAAAAATGCTGAATAGCAAGGGGAAGATCGCCATCTGCATCACTCGGGGGCTGTTACATTGATCGGGGATTCCCAACAAAAAATTACTGTGAAATTTGAATCTTTTGTACCACCAAATTGTTTGTCTATGCCAGTAGTATCAGATGGTGTCAGTATTATGTATTTGAATCCTTCCATGATAGTTCTTAGAAAAGATACCTAGGAAATTCAAGACTATCAGAAACTTGATCAAACATCAGGTGCACCATATTCATCCTGAAGCAGCCCGACACAGGCTCCCATGTATGAAAGGGAGCATGCAATCACATAAACATTTTTTGGCATCTCTACAACACTTGTTGTCATAGACGGTGACAACTCTCCACATCCTATAAACGCGGACATAGTCAAAAAATACTACGCATGAAAAAGACCCGCTAGGTTGATAGGCCTAGGCAAAATTAAGGGCATCCCGGTGAACCAAAAGAGTTTGGGCAAAAATTAGGGATATATACAAAAAAAATTGTACATTCGGCAATTCGAAAACCTGAGAAGGAGGCTTGAGTAAAAAAGGGTATCCCGATGGACTAAAAACCCGATAGGGCGGTCCAGGAAAAAGTTAGGGATTAAAAATGTACGACTATGTCATGTCATCTTATCATTTGTTTATCAGTAGAAGACTTATCATCCTGATCAGCATTTACCAAGCACCCCAGGAGTTGGGATAACACTCAAACCATCCACAAAGTCTCTGCAAGTACTTTCTCCAACAGGTCCAGAGGCGGGGGAATCTTAATAAAGAGTCGTTTCCATATCCTCAGCTTATAACCTAGTGATGTCAGGTGTTCTTGTATCCCCGACAGAACAGGAATTTCCAACTACTGCTCCGACATCAGGTTTTCCCCAATAAAGTCGTCAAACTTCTCAGGATTCCACAATAGGATTTCACAAAATCCTCAGGAAATGCACAGAGCTTTCCTTCCCTAACAGAGTTTATTTCTCTAACAACGGAAGATCGTCTCCCATCAGTTCAGCTTCAACAAAATCTGAAGACCTACATTCTTCATCGCCAGCTGCAGTCAGGGATTTATTTTCCCTAATTCAACAGTGCAATAATAGAACAACTGATGCATTCACATATTGCATTCATACATCATTCTACAAACGTTATATCATATGCAGTACAAATGCATACATACCAATCTCATTTATTTTGAGAACACCATTACACAATGCATTTCATACATCATGACATTGCATACAGCTAACGCTTTACCTTTTCAGGAAAGATCAATCAACATATATTTATCATCAACAATTTTTAACAGATCCAGGATTAGCTCCTGAAACAAAACAGAGTAATTATCTGTGCGACTAAATACAGCTTTATACGGGCTCATCATGAAGCAATCTTACATGGGTTTCTTCTAACTTCCAAATACTGCTTTACACGGGCTCAACATGAAGCAATCTTACACGGGTATCTTCTGACTTCCAAATACAGCTTTACACGGGCTCATCACGAAGCAATCTTACATGAGTTTCTTCTGACTTCCAAATATAACTTTACATGGGCTCATCATGAAGCAATCTTACACGGGTTTCTTCTGACTTCCAAATACAACTTTACACGGGCTCATCATGAAGCAATCTTACACGGGTTTCTTCTGACTTCCAAATATAGCTTTATACGGGCTCTTCATGAAGCAATCTTACACGGATTTCTTCTAACTTCCAAATACAGCTTTATACGGGCTCTTCATGAAGTAATCTTACACGGGTTCCTTCTCCCTCCTTCTGAAGTTTTACACTGACTCATCATGAAGCAACCCTACCCAGGTTCCTTCTCACAATCTCCAGATGCAGATTTACACGAACTCATCTTGAGGCAACCCTACCCAGGTTCCTTCTCTTGAATTTCTAGATGCAATTTTACACTGACTCATCCTGAGGCAACCCTACCCAGGTTCCTTCTCTTGAATTTCCAGATGCTATTTTACACGGACTCATCCTGAAGCAACCCTACCCAGGTTCCTTCTCACAATCTTCAGATGCAGTTTTACACTGAATCATCCTGAGGCAACCCTATCCAGTTTCCTTCTCACAATTTCCAAATGTAGTTTTATACGGACTCATCCCGAGGCAACCCTACCTAAGTTCCTTTTTACAATTTCCAGATGCAGTTTTACCCAGACTCATCCTGAAGATGCCCTACCCAAGCCCCCTCTCATATATCTCCTAAAATAGCCCTACCAAGGTTCCTTCTTATAAATTTATAGATAAAGTTTTACCCGGACTCATCCTGAAACAACCCTACACAGGTTTCTTCTAATACATTTCCAGATAACAGTTAATGTCATTCTCCCCAGCAAATTACTGCAAAGCCTGGATTTTAACCAGAAAACAACAAACTTTCATCTCTCCAATCCAGAGATAACCCCTCAGTAGAATCATGGACAACTGAAGTTCCTAGACTCTATTACCCATAGAGTTTTCCTCAAACAGGAAAACAACATAAATCAACATCCCCCAATGGACACCTCCTCAGACAACAGGAACAGGAATCCCCACAAAGGGACCATTTATGACTCTCAATCATCTACTTCTGATGGCATCTTTAAGCCCATATCCGACGAATCTTAGTCGTCTACTCCAAATGGCATATGTAATCCCATTCCCAATTAGCATCAACCAATAGTGTTACTTCATGCGAGTGCAAATTTCTGGGCACTCTAGTGTTCAATCCTCTTTCACCTTTAGATCATGAAAGGCAGACAAGCCAATCTAAATCCTCAGGTTTAAGAAAATTGAACAGGGGCAGCTGTTGTACCTCAAAATTTTCCCTCCCATTTTTACTCAAGACATGCTTATTAAGATTCTCAATTGCTAAAGGTTGACCAAGAATTGATCAGGCAAATTCTCCTCCTAAACAATGGACTTCCAACCAGGGTTTCACTTTTCACAAAGATGTTTGAGCTTCAAAGGTATCAAATGTTTTCCATTGTCTTAATATGCATTCAAGATTGTTCACGACAAATTTCATGCCTTACACTACAAGTTTTCTCAATCAATTGCTCAAATGTTTGAAAATCAACTGTACTAAGTCAAAAGTCAAATGTGACCATATACAGTCAAACTTCAAGGTTTTTGGTCAACATCAAAATTTTGAAGTGATATCCATCATTTGATCAAGGGTTGATCATGATTCCTCAAGAAATACTCTTAATCTATCAAACGTTAAGAATTGCTAAATTAGGATTTCTATAGGAAAAGTCAACTAAACTTTGACCAAACATAACTTTCAAATACTTCATCCATTTTTCCCTAACCAAAGCTCATTTTGAAGAGAAACTAATTCCCTACAACTTCTATTTTTCCCTCAAGTATAATAAATGCACCATTGGAAATATATAAGCCCATACATTACAGGTCACTTTCAAAAAGTCAATAAAAGACACTTTTTCCAAGACCATTTACATCAAGATAATTTCTCCAAATGTAAAAGTGGTCAACATAGAGTTTGTAGGGGATATCTTGAGATTTCTAAAAAGTCCAGGATCATCTCCAAAAGATAAAAATTGAGTAAAGTTCAAAATCCCTACCTTTGCCCTGTACGATGGAGTCTCTTGCCCTAAGATGCACTTAATGTCTTATGTGCGCAAGATTCAACCATACACAACTGATCCAAAGCTTTGGATCCATTTATTCCAAGAGAGCCTAGTAGGGACTCAACTCCAATGGTTCTATCAATTGGAGAGTTCTCGTATACACACCTTGGATGATTTAGCTGCTACTTTCTACAAGCAGTATCAATATAATGCTGATCTTGCACCAACTCGTGTGCAATTGCAGAACATGACCATGGGTTCCAACGAGAGCTTCAAAGGATACGCCCAAACATGGAGAGATCTGGCTGGTAGGGTGCAGCCCCCTTTAACTGACAGGGAGCTGATTGACATCTTCATGGGAACTTTGACAAGACCTTTCTTCAAACACCTAATCGGAAGCTCCTCAGTCGGATTCACCAAGCTAATACTGACTGGTAAAAGGGTCGAAGCTGGCATCAAAAGCGGAAAGATCCAAGGAGTTATACCCTCTGATGCTCAGAAAAAGCCATATAATAGGAAGAAAGAGTCCAATGTTGTGTATGGTCAAAAGAGTCGTCATGACCAATACGTGGGGGCAGTCCTGATCTCTGGTTCTGTGTCGCACCGGCAACAACAAAGGAAAAATCAACGAAGGCCAAACGAGCCTAAAAGAAAGTTTACCAACATCAACATGCAGTTGTCTCAAGCGCTACAACACTTGTTGAGGATGAATCTGATTACGTTGATAGGACCTCATCCAAACCCCAAGACTTCTTCTCCTAACTACAATCCTAATGCAACGTGTACTTATCATTCTGGCAGTCTCAGGCATGATTCTAATGATTTTTGGGCATTGAAGTACAAGATTCAGAATTTCATCGACGCCAGGGAGATCGAGTTTGACCCTCCGGAGATTCCAAACGTGATCACTGCTCCTATGCTGAATCATTGAGAGCGTCTTGTTCATTTTAAATTTTCAATTGTAATTTATTTTGTTGTTCAAACACTTATTTATTAATGTCAAACTTTGTTTCATTAATGCATTGCATCTTTTTGTCTTGAATTAATTCATTCATTTTCATTTCATTTAAACTATGCTTTTTACTCTCTTTGTGACATTCAACTCTTGCTAAAAGTTACAAGCCTTTAGAGGGAGGATGACGAAAACAATGCCATAATCTCATACAATATGCTTTTGGACAGACCTTGCTGACAATGTACAAGCATTTTTTCAAATCTAAAACACTGGAGTTACAAGGAAGATAATCCCTAGTCAACCCCTTCGAGCCAAAGAAGTAGAAGTTTCCTTTTTACACCAATTAAAACCCTTAATCAAAACCTGGGGCAGGGTAGTTTCTCAGTCAATTCAAATGCGCGTTCAATCGCGAACTCTCATCTCGCAATACAATGAGTGACATCAAAAATATTCCTTTGGAATCAAAATACAATGATGGTTCCCTACCAAATAGGCAGTTATTAGCTCTCAAGAGAAAAGCCCACTAAGTCAAAACCTACAAAGGAGACTTAAGAAAAACTGGGGCATCCCGCTGACCGTAAGAACAGTCAGGAAAAATTAGGGATAACAAATCAAAAGAAAGAGGTCACTACAAATCCTCAAAAACATGAAAAATGTTGCAAAAATGGCTGCCTTCCGACAAACTTAACTTGTTTGAGCCATCACCAACGCGTCATTCCATACTTAATTGGAGTTCAAACGCACAATTAACTGAGTTTAGGACTGAAGAACATCATGAAGAGCGGGTGGGTACAAATACACTTTGAGCCTTTATCCTTTGTTTCTTAAATCGTGAACCAATCCACGTTACAACCCTTCAAAAGTCCTAATTGAAGCATGGGTTAGTTCGAAAGCATATTGTTACTAAAGGTATCCTGACTCCAGTAAGGCTTTACTCTAAATCTTGAGTTTGAATTTTTCTTACAAAATTTCTTTACTTGCTAAAACGCATTTTCAAAACTTCAACACAAGCATAAACTTTGCATTATTTGAATATCGTTGTTTGCATATGGGTATTTGTTTGACAATAGAGAAATTCACACAACGAATATCCAATGAACGAAAGCTCTCTCAGTGAACAAAATCACTTCAAGTAGGATGACACTTCCAATGACAAATCTCTCATAATCAAGGGGCACGACATGACCTTTGTCCAACATATCTGGGGCGGTCGAGTCGAGATTCAAAGAATCTCTCAAAGAATTGTTGAATAACCAGGGGCAAACCTCCGTATGTATCACTCAAGGGGCAATGTTACGTTGATCATGGGTTTGAACAAAATCCACTTTGAAGACCTTCAGTACCATCAAAAATTACTTGTCTGTACCAATGGTATCATATGGTGTCAATACCATGTCTTCAAATCCGCCCATGTCAGTTCTCGAAAATTCTGAGACTAGACCAAAGATCTTGGACCCCACCATTTTGTTCATCTGTGCCAGTAGTATTAGATGGTGTCAGTATCAGGTCTTTGTTTTCTTCCATAATAGTCTTAGAAAATATCTCTAGGAAGTTCAGGGATACCGAAAATGTGATCAAAATCTCAAGCGTCGAGGTGCACCAGTTTAACTCTGGGGGCAAACAGGCTCCGACATAAAGGGTCATGTGTGACCAAGCAAACATTTTCTAGCATTACTACAACATTTGCCACTAGGGACAATGACAAATCTCCTTAATATCCTCTTCATGGGATGACTCCCAGCCAGAGTTTCAATCTCTGAAAACTTCTCACCAGCAGAGTCGATCTCAAGAATCCTCAAGGTTATTCCCCAGTGAAGAAGACTCCTCTCCAACAGACCGACAACAGGGTTTATTTCCCCAACAAGATACAGATTCCCCAGATTGAGTTTTCCTCTCCGACTACTACAAATCAAAGGACCACAACTCCTCCTCCCCAGTAGACTACTCTATAATCCCCAGCAAGTTATTGTGAAACCTGGACCCGACCAGATATTAGTTCAACTTCGACTCTCCAATAAAGCAACGGACAACCGAGACTCCTGATCTCTTTTCCCCAAGCAAGAATCAACACTCTCCACAGGGTTTTCAATATTCCCTAGCGGAGTTCTCCTCAACAAAATAGGAAATCCCTAGTGGGAACATTCTAAGAAGAGTTTGAAGATACACCTACTCTTCAACAGCGGTCTCGGATTTATTAACTCCCCGGCATTTGTCAAGGATTTATTTTCCCAGACAAAAAATACATTCATTAACATTTCACACATGATAAGTGCATACGACACGATCTCATTTATTTTTGAGAACATTATGACATCATGCATTTCATACATCATGACTAACTCTTTACCTTTTCAGGAAAGATCAAGCAACAGATAAAGGTCGTCATCTTTTTGGGGTAGTAATCATCCAAAATTCCTTCATCATTCTACTGAGGTAGTAATCATCCAAGATTCCTTCATCATCCTGCTGAGGTAGTAATCATCCAAGATTCCTTCATCATTCTGCTAAGGCGACCAAAGACCTCCTCTGGTTAGATTTATTTCTTCCAGTTAATTATAGGCAACCAAAGACCTCCTCTGGTTAAATTTATTTCTTCCAGTTAATGACAGGCGACCAAATACCTCCTCTAGTTAGATTTATTTCTTCCAGTTAATAACAGGCGACCAAAGACCTCCTCTGGTTAGATTTATTTCTTCCAGTTAATGACAGGCGACCAGAGACCTCTTCTGGAAACAGTGCAGATGCGATCCAGATATGGATGACATTCTAATACTTACTCTAGATTCTCTCCAAATACAGTCCAGATACGATCCAGATATGGATGTCATTCTGATGCTCATTCAGTACATCTCTTAGATACGATTCATATACAATTCATTTATGGATATTATTCTGATATTCATCCCACGACCAAATTAAGCAACCCTACAAAAGTTCCTTCTATTTCCAAGATGAAGTTTTACACGGACTCATCATGAAGCAACCCTACTCAGGTTCCTTCTCTTTCCAAGATGAAGTTTTACACTGACTCATCATGAAGCAACCCTACACAGATTCCTTCTCTTTCCAAGATAAAGTTTTACACTGACTCATAATGAAGCAACCCTACTCAGGTTCCTTCTCATTTCCAAGATGAATTTTTACACGGACTCATCATGAAGCAACCCTACTCAGGTTCCTTCTTGTTTCCAAGATGAAGTTTTACACTGACTCATCATGAAACAACCCTACTCAGGTTCCTTCTCTTTCCAAGATGAAGTTTTACACTGACTCATCATGAAGCAACCCTACTCAGGTTCCTTCTCATTTACAAGATGAAGTTTTACACTGACTCATCACGAAGCAACCCTACACAGGTTCCTTCTCTTTCCAAGATGAAGTTTTACACAGACTCATCATGAAGTAACCCTACTCGGGTTCCTTCTTATTTCCAAGATGAAGTTTTACACTGACTCATCATGAAGCAACCCTACTCAGGTTCCTTCTCTTTCCAAGATGAAGTTTTACACTGACTCATCATGAAGCAACCCTACACAGGTTCCTTCTCTTTCCAAGATGAAGTTTTAAACTGACTCATCATGAAGCAACCCTACTCAAGTTCCTTCTCATTTCCAAGATGAAGTTTTACACAGACTCATCATGAAGCAACTCTACATAGGTTCCTTCTCTTTCCTAGATGAAGTTTTATACGGACTCATCATGAAGCAACCCTACTCAGGTTCCTTCTCATTTCCAAGATGAAGTTTTACACGGGCTCATCATCAAGCAGCCCTACACAGGCCCATCACAAATGAAAGATCAAAGACCTCTGCTGGTTCATTTTAAATCTCTCAATGATTTATCCTGATTCTTTCTAGTAGACATTCCCTCTGGTTCAGATAGATCGCTCCAAGATTTATTCTGATTTCTTCTCCAATTGAAGTCAGAATTTAGACTTAGTCTAATTTCTATAAACAATCACTCTGGATGGCATCTATAAGCCCATATCCAAAAACTATCCATCATTCCTCCAAATGGAATCTATAAGCCCATTCCCTACACAATCAACCATAACATCATCGAGTGCAAATTTCTGGGCACTCTAGTGTTCAATCATCTTCCACCTTCAAGTCACGAATGACAGATTTACCAATCCAAGTCTTCAGGTGTAAGAAGATTGAACAGGGGCAACTGTTGTACCCCAAAAGTTTCCCTCTCATTTCTCAAGGATTCTCTCACAAGATCTTCTATGATGTCAAGTTTGCAGCACTGATACATCAATTTAGGCTTGGAATTGGCACAAGGGCAAAATGGTCATTTACACCGGGGATCATTCTTATATTTCGTTGAGGAATATTAAGACTGTCGGGGATACTCTTATGCTTGCTGGGGAATATCCTTATACTCCGTTGGGGAATATCAAGACCTTCTGGGAATACCAAGCCTTTTTAGGGCTGATGATAGGCCAACTCTGCTTGGGGGAGAGTATTGCTGATTTGTTCATAGTTGCAAGTCTCAGTGGGGAGAGCTTCCATTATTGTCTTACTCTGCGGGAAGTGAAGGTATCTTGGTCATATTCTTCAGCTGAATCTACCTTGTACCTGGTGGACATAGCAGCTTGTACAGTTCAGACAATTCTTATTGCCCCAGTTTCTGCGGAAGAAGAAGGCATATGAAGTGTTTGATAGCTGCCGATTGACAAATCTTCTTCTGGTAGGCAAGTGACGAGATGACGGGACATAGTCGCACACTTTGATCCCTAATTTTTGCCTGGACCTCCCTTTCGGGTTTTCAGTCCATCGGGATACCCTTTTTTGCCCAAGCCGCCTTTTCAGGTTTTCGACTTGCCGGGTGTACAGATTTTTTTTTATCCCTTATTTTTGCCCGAACCCTTTTGGTTCGCCGGGAAGCCCTTATTTTTGCCTAGGCCAGTCGACCTAGCGGGTCTTTGATTATGCGTAGTATTTTTTTTTAGACTATGTCTGTGCCTCAGGATATAGAGAAGTGTCACTGTCGGTAGTTTTGTGTCGCCATGCTACAGAAGATGTTTGATCGTGCAAGATTCGTCGCTAGAATTCATGTCCAATGCCCCAAGTGACTCAGGCGGAGATTTGCCCCTGGTTATTTGGCATCTTGAGAGATTCCTTGAATCTTGACTTGACTTCCCCAGATGATGGACAATGATCATGTCGTGCCCCTTGATTGGAAGTGTTTTTCCACTTGAGGTGATCCCTTTTATTGAGAAGATTTTTTTTCACTGGATATTCGTCGCGTAAATTTCTCTGCTGTTTGAACAAATAGCCATATGCAAACAATGTTATTTTAAGAATGCAAAACTTATGTCTGTCTTGAAGTTTTTTGGAAATGCAGTTTTCAATAAAACAAGTGAATTTTTGTAAAACGTAATGTCAACTCAAGATTTTACAGCGAGCCCTACAGGAGTCAGAATACCTTTGTAACAATATGCTTTCGAATTAACCCATGCTTCAGCTAGGACTTTTTAAGGGTTATAACGTGGCCTGGTTCACGGTTTAAGAAACAAAGGATAAAGGCTCAAATTTTATTTGTACCCACCCGTTCTTCGTGATGTTCTTCGATCCTAAACTCTAATCGTGCATTAGATCTTGTTTGAGTCTTTTCTCTGATATTATAGTGATGGTTCAGATACTGATAGTTTATTTTGAATAGGCAGTCATTTCTTTTTGTTGAGGGTTTGTAGGACCTCTTCCTTTTTGATTTTATTATCCCTGTCTTTTTTCCTGAACTGTTTCTTTTGTGATTACAGTCAGCGGGATGCCCCAGTTTTTATAAGTCTCCTTCATAGGTTTTGACTTGTTGGGCTTTTTTTTTTGGACAGATAATGACTGCCTATCTTGACGATTATAGGGAACCATCACTGTCTTTTGTTTTGGAAGGACTCATCTGATGCCATTCATTGTGCACCTGGATCAACCGAGAAAACTACCCTGCCCCAGGTTATAATTAAGGGTTTTAATTTTTGCGTGAAAAGAAAAACTCCAACTTTTTTGGCTCAAAGGGGTTGACTAGGGATTATCTTCCTTATAACTCCACTGTTTAGGATTTGAAACAATGCCTGTACCTCATCAGCGGGGTCTGTTCAAAAGCATATTGTAAAGATCGTGGTATCGTTTTCGTCATCCTCCCTCAATAGGCTTAGAATTTTTTAATCGAGAATTTGAACATCACAAAAAATGAAAGTAATTTGAATATAGTGAATACGAATGGATTGATTCAAAACAGACATATGCAATGCATTGATAAAGTAATAAAGTTTGACATGACTAAATATTTGAACAATCAAAACAAAATTACAAATTGAAAATTCCAATGAACAAAAAGTCTTCTCGTCTCAGGACTTGTCACTTCAAATGGTGAACCTTTGAGGGATGGTAGAAGAACTCAGCCTGACCCTCTTGTGTGAATTCCAATGCTCCTTCATCAATCAGGTTTTGGATTTTGTACCTCAACTTCCAACAGTCGTCAGTATCATGCCCCGGGCTGTTAGAATGGTATGCACACCTTGCATCAGGATTATAGTTGGGTGAAGAAATCTTAGGATTCGGGTGAGGTCCTACCAACGTCACCAGATTCAAATTCAACAGGTGTTGTAAAGCTTGGGACAGCGGCATGTTGAGCTTGGTAAACGGCCTCGGAGTAACCCGTTGCTTATGGAAAGATTGTTGTTGGACCTGTGAGGTAGTAGCAACTTGGAGAGGTCCATTCTTCATCAAACCAAACCTTTGACTTCTCGGAAGTTGATTAATGACTTGATCCTCAACCTTGACTATTTGCTTCATACTGTTGTATCTGTCTTGATGAAGCTGGTTGATCATGGTTCTCAACTCTTCTTGCTCCCGAGCTAAACCTTGGATAAGAGCCATCTGCCCCATCATCTGGGTTCTCATTGCATCTACCTCAGTTTGCAGATGTTTCAGTCGTTCGTCCTTATTGTCTTCAGGACTTTTCTTGACCAAATTCCCCATGAGGAGTGTTCTCAACTCTTCCTGCCCCTTGGCTAGGTTTAGGAAGATTTCCCTGAACTGAGTCTCTTGAGTATGGAGATCCTAGTTGTCTTGTTGGAGAGCCATTGCTGAAATAAACAGCGAGAACATGAGAAACCTGTAAAGGGTGACCTGTTATGCAATGATGTATGTATGCAATGTTTTCAAGGATCTCACGGGGTAAATAGGAAACTGTTAGAATCTGAATCTGGTAGCTCGATTGAAGGCACTTCATGTTGCTGAGAGCCCTTCTTCAAGAGTCAAGCTCACCATATTGAGTGGGTCATAGCCCCTGACTCAAATTATCGTGCTTGGATTTCTGGACAGCCTTGGCTAGAGGAAAATAAATCCCCTTTGCCCCTTGCTAGACATTTGGCTCATCATGACCTGCATCACAAACCTTTGAGATCCTTGAAATGGTTAAGGAAAATGTTATGGTATGATGTTATGATGTGTATGCCATGTGTTTAAGCAAGGTGTGAGGTGATATAAGTAAGCCCTGCAATGAATAAGGACTGTAGACAAAACCTGCAAGGAACTCATGTTGTCAGATAACAGGAATGTGCAAGTAGTTCAAGTTTGAAGGAACATAAGTCACACAAATAGCCTTAAGTTTAGGCTATCATGGGGTTTAGGTGTTACCCTCTTTCAGTTTAGTTGGTTTAGACCTGTCCTAAAAATAGTAATCGGGTTCTAGAGGATCTCAATATCACTGACTACCCTTAATCGGTCATAATTCCAGTTTGGCAACCTTTTCTTGCAGCCAGAACCATCGCGGGAGTTTAGTCTCAATAAGCGTAGCATACTGCTATTGTTCTATGGCCAAGTTGGTCAATTTAAGGTTCTAAGGTCAGTTGGTGCTTAATGACTCCTCAGAAGACCCATATTCTCCTCGTTCCAACACAAGGGATATCGGTACAGACCAAGGTGTCACACCAACGTAGCTACCGCTTCATCCGTGTCGGTCTATGCCGGACAGATCCCTCACAGTTTATTGCTACTTACCTAAAAAAATGGTACCCCCAGATCCGGGTTAGGATCTATAAAACTTCGATACAAGCCCACAATATTAAAGCATTCAAGGCATACAATTGAAAACATAGTGATCTAATCCTAAGGTACACCTCACTTATTTAGATAGTCCCCAGCAGAGTCGCCAGTTCTGTGATTGGTGGAAATAAAACTGACTGTTTTGGAATGCTGGTTCGCGTTTGCGTTTCGCAAAATGTCGCGGTAAGCAAGAGTCGTCACCGTCTTTTATTTTATCCAACAAGGAAAGGACAAAAGCACAGAAAAATTCCTTTTCGAGATGTTTCTCGGGTTCGGGAGGTAGATTATAGAAAGGGAAGGTGTTAGCACCCTCTCTATCCGTGGTTATCCACGGGCTCTTAGGTACTTGCTCACTATGTTTTCAAAAAGTTTGCTTTTCTTTGTGTTCGTGGATTTGAAAGGAGTTTTGTTTGAAAACTTCGATTTAACTCTTGTATCTGTCCTCAAGAGTGTATGAAGTGTTGTTTGAAAAGTGTAAGTGCAAAAAGTATTTTTGTTTTGAAAGAGCAAGTACCTGAGAACCTCTACCTACTCAAAAGAAATTAAGCTGTGTAAATGTCCTTTAGACAGTACTATCCCACTATTGAGAAGTAGGTAGCACCGTCGTTGGAGTTTTCAGGTCAATTCGATTATGGGACATGTGGTCACTAAAGCAATAGTAGGACGCCTTAGCGGTAACCCTAATGTACTAGATCATTTTTTATCCGAGGCAACCGTTTCGAGGCAACTTTGATCTTTAGACAGGAGGGCGACCTCTAAAACACCCTATACTCAATGACCACGTCGAGGCAACCAAGTGAGGCGTACCCTAAGAGTGGCATGTGCGAGTGTGTCAAGTTTCAGTTACGTTATCTTTGTACATGTTATGGTGCGCTACGATTGATTTTAATTTAAGAGAGATCTTGTCATGCATAGCCTATTTAGCATACATCTAGCAGTTAATAGTTGCGGAAAATAAAACTAAGCTATTACAAGGCGTCGGGTATTTACATCGCCAAAAACAAACCCTTGAAAAGTAAATTGCGGGAAATTAAATGAAAGCGATAAAAATGGTCCTAATTAAAGCTATTACATCCTCGGAGCAATTACATAATTGGAACAAAATATGAATCAAGAATAATCACACGCGCGAGAAAAATTGAATCGGAGAGTTTTTTAGGGTTTTGACCCTTTTTTGAGAAAGAATGAGATTTTTTATTATTTTGCATTTAATTAAATTAAACCTAGACTAATTAATTAATTAAATAAAAGAAAGATATTTTTTGAGTTTTTTAATGTTTCAAGGAAAAAAATAAAAGATGGTCAAAAGTTATTAAAAACCCTAATTCTACATTGATTTTAAATTATTGCAAAAAAGTTAAAATTAACCTAATTAAAACTAAATTAATTAATTACTTATTTATTTACAAAAATAATGAAAGGGTGAAATTAATTTTAATAAATAATAATAAAAAATATTATTATTTTTTTGGTTTTCTGATTTTTATTATGAAAATAAATATTAATTTGTTAGTGCAAATAATAATTATAAAAAATAATTAAATGAAAGAAATAAAAAAAGGAAGGAAAAGAAATAAACTTGAAGGGGGGTGTTGGGCCCAATTTTGTGGTGAAAAAGCAATTTCCAGGCCCACTAGCATTTCAGCCACGTTGACTTTGGTGATTATCCACACGCCTGTTGACTGGGGAGTATGGTGATCTCCCACTCATGTCCATTGGATCTATGCCTGGAGACATCTGGCGCACTGAGATTTGAGGTATATGGTGGACCATCTTTTGAAACCTGCATGTGAACATACAAAGAAAAAAGGAATAAATGTTTTGGGGGGACCTGAGATTCGAACCCAGGTCCCAATGCTTCCAGGCCAACGCACCAACCACTCCACTACGCTGCTTTACTTGTTATTGAAATAAGTGGCAATCATTATATATAAAAACCAATCAATATACTGTAAATAAAAATAATAACGCTAGCTTTTCAAATTGGCCAATGGGATGTCAACACATCATCGTCTTCAACCTTTTTTCTGCATAATTAGAATCAGATAGCGGGGGTTTTTAACCCCCACTACTTCCTGCAAGGAAAAATAGCGATTAGAACCACAGTAAATATAAATATTTCGCGAGGTATGGGTTGTGTTCGTCTTGGTCTCACGATTTCAGTCATGTATCTCACTAGTCCCAATTTTTCTTGGATTGAAAAGCCCCATTTAAGAGCTCAAGAACCCTAGAAATTTAGTCATGGTATCTTACGATTCAGGGCACTATAGTCCAATTAATTCATTCCATTAGCTTTGTATGGTCTCTAGCAATGCAAATCAGTCACAAAAACATGTTAAATGCGCATGAATTAAGAGATACAATTATGAAACATAAGGGCAAACCGTGGGACTGTGTATCGTGATTCCTTGAGCTTTAATGCTTGGATTTGATTGTAAATCAATCCTGGGACCTCCTGCAATGTATTTGGATGATCAAAACGCCTTGAATTGGCCTAGAATGCAAGAACATGTTTTGACTTTTCTTGAAAATTATTGAATTTGACAGGGTCGTTTCTGCAGCTTTCTCACGTGTGCTAGGTCATGGTTTGCTTGCATACATATAGGAGAATCAAATTAGGTTAAAAGTTGGGCCAATATCCATGTGCATTGATGATTAAATCTTTGATTGAAAATCAAATATTCTTGATTTTTCATGATTGAACAATGTTGCCAAAATTGGATTTTTTTTTTGTATCTTTGACTTGTGCACGAATTTGCCAGCATGTTTTGATCATATTTGCTTCACAAATTGATTTAAAAATCAAATCTTCTATTTTCTTGTAATTTAAATTAATTAAATGAATTAATATGTATTAAAAATCCAATTAATCAATAAAAATAAGAAAATAAATCCAATTAAGGTTGGTGGGTCGTGCATAGGTCATGGGTGAAGTTTCAAGAAGAGATTTGAGGCCCATTAGCAAAAAGAAGGTGTTTTGAGCAAAGTTGACTTTTGCAAATTCATAAAAATTTCCCAACTTCTCCAATGCACAACTTGCTCAATTTTGATCATGTGACCATGTTCTTGGACATTTTGGAAAGATCTTGAAGTCCTCCAACCAATGCCTTTGGTCCCATGTCATTTGGATTTACCAATCTCAAGTTATGGCCTTTGACTTAAAGTGTACTTTTGTGGACTTTTGAAATTGACCTATAATGTAAAAATTGGTAATTTCTTGTGAGAGCATTTCTTGAACTTGGAGTGTGAAGATGGATTGTAGGAAATTTCATCCTCTTCAAAATGAGCTTTGGATGGGATTTTTCTGATAAACCATGAAAGAGTTATGCCCTGGTCAAGGTACAATTGACTTTTCTACTGTCCAAAAATAGTAACTTTTTGCACCTTGATGATTTTTGAGCTCTTCTTGTGGAATCATGATCAAGACTTGATCAAATGATGATTGTGAACTCAAAATAAGATGTTGACCAAAAATTCTGACTTTTGACTGCAAAATGACCATTTTGCCCTTGCAGTTGACTGTAGATCAAATGGAGCTTTTGACTGGGCAAATTGGCACTGTGAGTCTTGAAACTTGGCATGTAGGTGCTTGAGAATGTATATAGGCCTATGAGTCTTGATTTAACCATTGAAAACCCCAAATTCCTTGAAAGAACCAAAACCCTAATTTTGAGTTGACTGTCTTGGGAGGTGACTTGACTGTACAACCCTTGAGCAATCTTGAGCAATTTGAAAATCAATCTTGACAAATCTTGAGGAATATGGGAGGGCAAATTTTGGGGTACAACAATACTAATGATTGTTGGGCATTGAAGTACAAGATTCAGAATTTGATCGACGCCAAGTAGATCGAGTTTGACCCTCCGGAGACTCCAAACGTGGTCACTACTCCTATGCTGAATCATTGAGAGCGTCTTGTTCATTTTAAATTTTCAACTTTAATTTCTTTTGTTGTTCAAATACTTATTTATTAATGTCAAACTTTGTTTCATTAATGCATTGCATCTTTCTGTCTTGAATTAATTCATTCGTTTTCATTTCATTTAAACTATGCTTTTTACTCTCTTTATGACATTCAACTCTTGCTAAATGTTACAAGCCTTTAGAGGGAGGATGACGAAAACAATGCCATAATCTCATACATTATGCTTTTGGACAGACCTTGCTGACAATGTACAGGCGTTTTTTCAATTCCAAAACACTGGAGTTACAAGGAAGATAATCCCTAGTCAACCCCTTCGAGCCAAAGAAGTAGAAATTTCCTTTTTACAGCAATTGAAACCCTTAATCAAAACCTGGGGCAGGGTAGTTTCTTAGTCAATTCAAATGCGCGTTCAATCGCAAACTCTCATCTCGTAATACAATGAGTGACATCAAAAATATTCCTTTGGAATCAAAAGACAATGATGGTTACCTACCAAATAGGCATTCATTAGCTCTCAAGAGAAAAGCCCACTAAGTCAAAACCTACAAAGGAGACTTAAGAAAAACTGGGGCATCTTGCTGACCGTAAGAACAGTCAGGAAAAATTAGGGATAACAAATCAAAAGAAAGAGGTCACTACAAATCCTCAAAAACATGAAAAATGTTGTAAAAACGGATGCCTTCCGACAAACTTAACTTGTTTGAGCCATCACCAACGCGTCATTCCAGACTCAATTGGAGTTCAAACGCACAATTAACTGAGTTTAGGACTGAAGAACATTATGAAGAGCGGGTGGGTACAAATACACTTTGAGCCTTTATCCTTTGTTTCTTAAACCGTGAACCAAACCACGTTACAACCCTTCAAAAGTCCTAATTGAAGCATGGGTTAGTTCGAAAGCATATTGTTACTAAAGGTATCCTGACTCCAGTAAGGCTTTACTCTAAATCTTGAGTTTGAATTTTTCTTACAAAATTTCTTTACTTGCTAAAACGCATTTTCAAAACTTCAAGACAAGCGTAAACTTTGCATTATTTGAATATCGTTGTTTGCATATGGCTATTTGTTTAACAACAGAGAAATTCGCACAACGAATATCCAATGAACGAAAGCTCTCTCAGTGAACAAAATCACTTCAAGTAGGATGACACTTCCAATGACAAATCTATCATAATCAAGTGGCACGACATGACCTTTTTCCAACACATCTGGGGCGGTCGAGTCGAGATTCAAAGAATCTCTCAAAGAATTGTTGAATAACCAGGGGCAAATCTTTGTATGTATCACTCAAGGGGAAATGTTACATTGATCATGGGTTTGAACAAAATCCACTTTGAAGACCTTCAGTACCATCAAAAATTACTTGTCTGTACCAATGGTATCATATGGTGTCAGTACCATGTCTTCAAATCCGCTCGTGGCAGTTCTTCGAAAATTCTGAGACTTGACCAAAGATCTCAAACACCACCATTTTGTTCATTTGTGCCAGTAGTATCAGATGGTGTCAGTATCAAGTCTTCGTTTTCTTCCACAACAGTCTTAGAAAAATATCTCTAGGAAGTTCAGGGCTATCGAAAATGTGATCAAAATCTCAAGCATCGAGGTGCACCAATTTAACTCTGGGGGAAAACAGGCTCCCACATAAAGGGTCATGTGCGACCAAGCAAACATTTTCTGGCATCACTACAACATTTGCCACTAGGGGAAATGACAAATCTCCCCAAGATCCTCTTCATGGGATGACTCCCAGCCAAAGTTTCAATTTATGAAAACTTCTCACCAGCCGAGTCGATCTCAAGAATCCTCGAGGTTTTCCCCCAGTGAAGAAGACTCATCTCCAACAGACCGACAACAGGGTTTATTTCCCCAACAAGCTACAGATTCCCCATATTGAGTTTGTCTCTCCGACTACTATAAATAAAAGGACCACAACTCCTCCTCCCCAGTAGACTACTCTACAATCCCCAGCAAGTTACTGTGAAACCTGGACCCGACCAGATATCAGTTCAACTTCGACTCCCCAATAGAGCAACGGAAAACCGAGACTCCTGATCTCTTTTCCCCAAGAAAGAATCAACACTCTCCATAGGGTTTTCAATATTCCCCAGCGGAGTTCTCCTCAACAAAACAGGAAATCCCTAGTGGGAACATTCTAAGCAGAGTTTGAAGACACACCTACTCTTCAACAGCGGTCTGAGATTTATTAACTCCCCAGCATTTGTCAAGGATTTATTTTCTTAGATAAAAAATACATTAATTAACATTTCACACATGATAAGTGCATACGACACGATCTCATTTATTTTTTAGAACATCATGACATCATGCATTTTATACATCATGACTAACTCTTTACCTTTTCAGGAAAGATCAATCAACAGATAAAGGTTATCATCTTTTTGGGGTAGTAATCATCCAAAATTCCTTCATCATTCTACTGAGGTAGTAATCATCCAAGATTCCTTCATCATCCTGCTGAGGTAGTAATCATCCAAGATTCCTTAATCATTCTACTAAGGCGACCAAAGACCTCCTCTGGTTAGATTTATTTCTTCCAGTTAATTACATGCAACCAAAGACCTCCTCTGGTTAAATTTATTTCTTCCAGTTAATGACAGGCGACCAAATACCTCCTCTAGTTAAATTTATTTCTTCCAGTTAATGACAGGCGACCAAAGACCTCATCTGGTTAGATTTATTTCTTCCAGTTAATGACAGGCGACCAAAGGCCTCCTCTAGTTAGATTTATTTCTTCCAGTTAAGGACAGGCAACCAGAGACCTCTTCTAGAAACAGTGCAGATGTGATCCAGATATGGATGACATTCTAATACTTACTCTAGATTCTCTCCAAATACAGTCCATATACGATCTAGATATGAATGTCATTTTGACGCTCATTCAGTACATCTCTTAGATACGATTCAGATACAATTCATTTATGGATATTATTTTGATATTCATCCCACGACCAGCTGGAGCAACCCTACACAGGTTCCTTCTATTTCCAAGATGAAGTTTTACACGGACTCATAATGAAGCAACCCTACTCAGGTTCCTTCTCTTTCCAAGATGAAGTTTTACACTGACTCATCATGAAGCAACCCTACACAGGTTCCTTCTCTTTCCAAGATAAAGTTTTACACGGACTCATCATGAAGCAACCCTACTCAGGTTCCTTCTCATTTCCAAGATGAAGTTTTACACGAACTCATCATGAAGCAACCCTACTCAGGTTCCTTCTCATTTCCAAGATGAAGTTTTACACAGACTCATTATAAAGCAACCCTACTCAGGTTCCTTCTCATTTCCAAGATGAAGTTTTACACTGACTCATCATGAATCAACCCTACTCAGGTTCCTTCTCTTTCCAAGATGAATTTTTACACTGACTCATCATGAAGAGACCATACTCAGGTTCCTTCTCATTTCCAAGATGAAGTTTTACACTGACTCATCATGAAGCAACCCTACACAGGTTCCTTCTCTTTCCAAGATGAAGTTTTACACAGACTCATCATGAAGCAACCCTACTCAGGTTCCTTCTCATTTCCAAGGTGAAGTTTTACGCGGACTCATCATAAAGCAACCCTACTCAGGTTCCTTCTCTTTCCAAGATGAATTTTTACATGGACTCATCATGAAGCAACCCTACACAGGTTCCTTCTTTTTCCAAGATGAAGTTTTAAACGGACTCATCATGAAGCAACCCTACTCAAGTTCCTTCTCATTTCCAAGATGAAGTTTTACACATACTCATCATGAAGCAACCCTACACAGGTTCCTTCTCTTTCCTAGATGATGTTTTACACGGACTCATCATGAAGCAACCCTACTCAGGTTCCTTCTCATTTCCAAGATGAAGTTTTACACGAGCTCATCATCAAGCAGCCCTACACAGGCCCATCACAAATGAAAGATCAAAGACCTCTGCTGGTTCAATTTAAATCTCTCAATGATTTATCCTGATTCTTTCTAGTAGACATTCCCTCTGGTTCAGATAGATTGCTCCAAGATTTATTCTGATTTCTTCTCCAATTGAAGTCAAACTTTAGACTTAGTCTAATTTCTATCAACAATCACTCTGGATGGCATCTATAAGCCCATCTCCAAAAACTATCCATCATTCCTCCAAATGGCATTTATAAGCCCATTCCCTACACAATCAACCATAACATCATCGAGTGCAAATTTTTGGGCACTCTAGTGTTCAATCATCTTCCACCTTCAAGTCACGAATGACAGATTTACTAATCCAACTCTTCAGGTGTAAGAAGATTGAACAGTGGCAGCTGTTGTACCCCAAAATTTTTCCTCTCATTTCTCAAGGATTCTCTTACAAGATCTTCTATGACGTCAAGTTTGCAGCACTGATACATCAATTTAGGCTTGGAATTTGCACAAGGGAAAATGGTCATTTGCACACTGAAAAGTCAAACTTTGACTTTTGGATCAAAATCAAGCTTCAAGAATAATATTTCATCAAGACATGTTAGAATGTGAGATTTGTTTCATCAAGATATTCAAAAGTCAGAATTACATTGGAAAAGTCAAAACTCTAAAATACTTAGAATTTTTTTAAGTGTTTAAGAAATATGACAAGCTCAGAACTTTTGATCAAATTATCACCATGATGCAAACTGATTCTGGAAGAATTTCTAACACAAAAGTTATAGATTTCAATGAGATTTAAAACATTTCAGAACATAACTTCTTTTAGAAATGCTCGGATTTCAAGTTATACATCCTCAAAGGCACGTCTCTGAAGCTTAGGCATTTAGCAAATTCTGAGCATTTTCAAGTCAGAAGTTGTCTACAACTTCTGGGCCAGTTTTCACGTAGGCTCAGTCAGAAGTTGCAAGAGCAATTCAAATAGGATTTACAAAGTGTGTTACAAGCTTTTGGGGAATTTTGAGAACTCGCTCAGAACATGCTGAAGCAAAGGGATTCAAGGATCAGAAGTTGGAAATTGGTTCTAAGTTGCACTGTTGCTGAACTTCTGACACAGACTTAGGTTATGATGCACGATCTCATAGCACATGATTTTTGGTTTGATAAATCTTATCATCATTTAATGCTCACAACCATTTTTGAGTTTTTATCTAAAGGATTTCCCCACGTATGAGAAAGAAGTACCATTGTTGTCCTTGAAAGACAAACTTTTGTACAAGGTTATGCTAGGCCCCTGCTTTGTTTTTGCCTCTGAGGGTACTTTTCCTTAATTCATGCTTACAAATCCAGCTTAGGAACGGCTAAAAGCTGCTAACCATCATACTTTCTTCAAGAACAAGGCAGCGCCCTAGCATATGAAGGCTATGTTCAACGCTTCGGTCAGAACATCAACAAATCCCAAAAACCTCATTTATACAACCTGTTGCACTGCTACAGCATAGTCCTATAACTAATAGCTAATTCATCCCATGCATGCATCCTATAATTACACCAAACTAGCATACGAAAACTGTGATCAAAAAGCAATAGAACAGGATGCAAAAAAAGGTTCAAATCCCATTTGTTTTCCCTCCAAAACCACAACAAACCTGTCTATAAATAAGTGGCTCCATCACACGTTCAAGGGGCTGGCTTTTGGAGAGGGAGAATTGTCAAAAAGAGAGAAGAGAAAATTGTGAAACCTTCATAAAAATCCAGAATTTCCAAACAGAAAACCAAAACCTTTGTTCTTCCCTTTGAACCAAAGAACTTGGCATTTTCTCTTCCGTTGCTCTTGCTGACTCTAGAACATTTGAAGGCAACATTTCAAGTTCCAAGCACACGCTACAGATTCAAGGTAAGTCTTTTTGACTTTGCATCTCTTCATTTAGAACATCATTAAATATGTAAATATCATGGTATTGATGTTGTCCATATCATTGCATAAGTAAAAAAACTGTGGATCAGAACTTCTTGATTAGGGACAGGCTCAGATTTAGGATTATAACTTCTATAAAGTGTTGTGCTTTTATCCTTATGATTTTTTGTTTGTTAAGAACTGAATAAATTGTTGATGTGCTGATTAATATGAGAAAAGAGTTGAAATGTGGAACAGAACTTCTGATTTTCACTCACGGTTTTAGCACAACACATAACTTCTGAGTTCTCGTCACTGTTTTAACATACAGGACTTCTATGATTTCCTCACTTTTTAAACACACTGAAATTCTGATGTTCACTCACTGTTAACACACATTGAACTGCTGATGTTCACTCACTGTCTTAGCACATACTGAACTTCTGAGTTCTCTTCATTGTTTTAGTACACATAACTTTTAAGACTTTCTCATTGTTCTAACACTCGGAAGTTTCAGCACATAGCAACTCAAAACTTTTGTGTTTTCCCTCTAACGTGTCTTGCAGGACCTCATAGTGTATCAATCCAGAACTTCTGACGCCTCTTTCTGAACCACTGCGCGCCCAGCATCAGAACTTCTGATCCCCTTTGTTTCGCTTTCAGCAGCATGCTGATTCTTTTCTCTTGTTATTTTCCTTTTTTATCATTTTTAGCATTAACATCCTTTTTATTAATATATAAAAAACAGACATAAAAAATATTTTCTTTTTTATTTAATTTATTTCCTTTTTTATTATTCATTAAGACAAAAAAAAACATTTTCAAAACAAATCCTTTTTCTTTCTTGTATTGTACATTTCAATATGGTTGTAATAGTTAAATAGGATTTAAATTCTTATAACCCCCCATTTGTAAATTTGTACCTCCATCCCTAAATATTACAATAGCGTAGGACTTTATATTTCCGCAATTTATCGCTTTTCAAATATAATGCTAGTAATTAGGGCGTGTATGGCAAGACATGAAATAGATCACCTTAATCAAGACTAAATGCATGCAATCAAACACACTTTTCACACACGCACCCTTAGGGTAATCCCACTCGTCGCCTATCGAAAATTAGTCATGTCCCTCGAACATGGGAGTTTTAGCAAAATACCCTCGATAAAAGATCGTAGTACCTCGATGAACCTCGACGTTGCCTTCGGTAAATGATCTAGTCCATAAAACGACATTGCTAAAATGTTCCATGGGTTGCCTTCTATGACTATACAAACGTCCCATGCTTGTCCTTTCACATCCAACGATGGGGCTTCTTACCAAAATGATGGTAAGATAACAACATCTAAAGGAGGAGGAAAGGAACATCTAAGACCTTTTGAGTAGGTAGATTCTCTCTTAGTTGCTCGCTTGCTCACAACAAAAAAACATTCTATACACCAACACTCTCATTTTAAAACCTTTTTCAAAAGACAAAAGCTTTTTGTATACGTTCTTATAGAGACGAGAACCATTACAAAAACATCTTTTCAAGAACACTTTTAAAAACACATTCCACAAACACATCTTGGAACTATTTTCAAAACAAACACTTTATACGTGTTCTTATAGAAACGAGAACCATTACAAAAACATTTTAAAAATAATTTCAAACCCACAACACAAAGTTTATTTTCAAACAAAGCAAGTGATCTAGCAAGCAACTAAGAGCCCATGGAAAACCATGGATGAAAAGGGTGCTAATACCTTCCCTTTTCATAATCTACCCCCCGAACTCAAGAAAACATCTCTAAAGGTCTTTCCTGTTCTTTTCAGCCTTTCCTTATTGGATAAAAGAAAAGTCGGTGGTAACTCTTGCTAAACCGTAACATTTGCAAACACAAATGCAAAACGACCCGAGTATGTTCTCCTACCGTATCATAATATCCAATGAAAATGAGGTTTTGGGGGGAATTTGAACAAGTTTGAACATTTTTATAGCCTAATTTTCCACTTTTTATTGCATATTGGTTTTGGCTATTTTGATGTATTTTTTGGATGGTTTTGACAGGTTTTGGAGTGCTTTAGGGCAGTATTAACATAGCAAGGCAGCAGGTCGAAGTGGAGCAGCATTGCAGTAGGTTTTTAGACTGGTTGGGCAGTGTGGCATAACAGAGATATGGGTTGGTTTTGTAGGTTGTTTTGGGATGTTTTTCAGTGCTTTGGGACAAGTTTATGCAGACAATGTGGATAGCAACATTACATTAAGCATGGCAGCAGGTTTGTGTATTTAGTAGTGATATCAAAGTTGTCTTTTCCTCTGATTTTCCATGTGTACAAGTCTTGTACTTTTTTGATTTTCCCTCCTATTTTACTTTTGAATTTTTGACAGATTTGCACAAAGAAACAAGATGGAAAGAAACATGGTTTTAGGTTTGCAAAATAAGGCAAAGGCAAGGCATATGATCCATGTTGGAACAAGAGATCTTGAAGGCTTGAAAGAAAGTATTTAAGCTTGGGTTTAGTATAGGATTAGGACTTAGGTATCCATGTTCAAAAGACTTGTAATTTTCCTTTCTACTTGTCTTTCAAGAATGCCATGACAAAAAGAATTGTAACTTTTAATGATTTTAAATGGAAAATGAATGAACCTTGAATCTTGTTTGAATGATATTAAAACTTGAACTTTGAATGATGTCTTAAATGAATAATGAACAAAGGTGATGAATTTTGATACTTGTAACTTGACCATAGAATTTCAAAGTCGTGGATTTTCCCTCTTTAGTGTACTTGAGTAAATTTTTGAAATCAAGATTTACATTTAGCGTTTTGGTACTTGAATTCAAAATAATCCACGTGAATGAACTTGAATGAATTTAACCTTTGAATGAACTTGAATGAATTTAACCTTTGAATGAGCCTGAATTAAATTTGAATGTCTTATTACTTAAATGAATGAATTCGATCCAAGCCTAAACTTGAATGAATTCCTCAAATTACACTTTAATTCTCAAATGAAATCATCTTGTCTTGACAAAGTCTTATTCAATTGATAACCCTAACTCGACCATAATGCCTTAAAGAATCCTTTGATGAAGATATAAACTTGAAGTACAGAATGAACACCTTGACATAAATCTCAGTTGATGAACTAGCAAACCCAATTTACATGGATAAGAAACCCTAGTCTTTTTTGTCTTGGATACAGATTGGTGAGAAGATAACTTGAGATGTTGAGAAGAAACCAAACCCTAACTCACACAAATGAAAATCCTAATCCACCCGCTCTTGACGAAACTTGATAGAGGAAAATCTTATAGCTCGAGGAAAGGGAAGTTCACAATGATTGTGAATCCAAACCCTAATTACATAGCCCACTACCCAAGGAGTAACAAGGGAAATCAATTGTAGAATGTAAAAGCCTTAAACCAAAATTGAACCCTAGGTAGCACAACCTCTGATGCTGAACCCCTACCCTATTGAATGAAGGAATGATGTGTGAATAACCTAATGAGAATGATGCAAATCAAATGCAAATCCTAATCCAGATAAAAGTGAAAAGGTAGGACAAATTTGGGGTATGACATTATTTAATCGTATGGTTATTAATGAAAATCGAACTTATACAATATCATTTCGCACTTGTCTTTTATTTAAAATAGAAAAAAAAATCAATTTTCCCTTGTTGTACCCCAAAGTTTGCCCTCTCGTTTCTCAAGGGATCACCCTGGATCCCAGGTTTGCTTCCATTCATTTATAAGCCTTGAATTATCAATTTTCCAAGAAAAGCCATTCACAAGGGAAAATGGTCATTTGCATGCTGAGAAGTCTAACTTTGACTTTTGAATCAAAATCAAATCTCAAAAATCATATTTCATCAAGACATGTTGGAATATGAAGTTTGTTTAATCAAGAATTTGAAAAGTCAAATTTTACTTTGAAAAAGTCAAATTCTAAATACTTAGAAATTTTTCTAAGTGTTTAAGAAATATGACAATTTCCGAACTTCTGACCAGATTATCACCATAACGCTCAGCAAACTCTGGATATTCTCAAGACAGAGTTTGGTCAGAACTTCTGGGCAAGTTTTCACAAAAGCCCAGTCAGAGTTTGCCAGGGTAATTCAAAGAAGGTTAAGAAGCGTGTTGCAAGCTTTCTAGAAAGTCTGAAACCTCCTTCAGAACATGCTTGAGCCACAAGATCAAAGGATCAGAAGATTGGATGCTACGTTGAAGCAGAACTTCTAATCCAGAGTTAAGCAAGGATGCAGAGTTTCACATGGCAGGATTTCTGATTTGATAAATCTCATCATCATTTAATGCTCACTTAATACTCACAACCACTTTTAAGTTTTTTATCCAAAGGATTTCCCCCACGTGTACCCCTATTTCTTGGGAAGACAAACTTTTGTGCAAAAGTATGTTAGGCCCATGCGCTGCTTCTACTTTTCCTTAATTCATGCTGAAAAATCCAACTTAGGCGCTATTAACCATCCTACTTGGTGCATTGAACCGTGCTTGTTTAAAGCTTACTTCAAGAGTAAGTCAGCTTCTAGCATATGACGTTGGCGCCACTTGACCTCTTCAAACTACAAAACCTTTGCCTATAAATAGGACACCATTGGCCATTGAAAAAGGGTCGCAAAACTTGAGAAAGAAAAGCCTTGAACCCCTGCAAAAATTCCAAGAGTCCAAAAAGATTGCAAACACAAAAATAAAAAACCTTAACATTTGATTCTTGCATTAAAACTCCATTTTCCTCAAGTGTTTCTTGACCTAAACCACCCATACAGTTTCTGGTATATATTCAAAAACCATCCTAACTTCTGTAACCAAGCTGTAATACCCTCTCCATCAATATCCACCTTAAAGCGTCAAAACTTTATCACTTGGTTGTTACAAAATCTTCTAATCATTTACAGCCCAAGTTGAAAGTTTACAGCCTGCTGAACACGTGAGGAAGCTGTTCAGAACACCACAAGTGGTCAGAATCAGGTTCCGGCTCCCAGAGTATTTTCCAGCTGCCAGGTAAGTTTCTGCTAACTCTCATCATATTATTTAGGCATTGTCAGATTTTGCATATTTATCACAACGTAGATACTCTGATTCTGATGATGTACATATTCTGAGATTTCATGCATCTACCTGCCTAAGTAGAGAGAATTCCAGTTCAGAACCTCATGAAGGAGTTAGGACTCAGAATCAGGATTAGCAAATTCATGCTTGCTTCTGATTTATATTTCTGATATCCCTTGTTTCTGAAACATTATGAAACTTGTTATAACTGTTATATGCACAATTTCTATTTTGTTAAGAAATGACTAAGTTGCAGATGTTTTGACTAGCATGAAGAGAGGAAAAGTTCTGACAGTTGCATCAGAACTTCTGAAAACTTTTGAATTCTCAGAAGATCCAGAACTTCTGAACTTCCATATTTCTACTAATGTGGTTTCTGTTTGTGCAGCACGTCAGAGTCGGAACTTCTGACCTCTTCTGTTTCAGCATTTACGTTGATTCTGCCTTCTTTCTCTTTTATTATTTTTGCCATCACTTTTATCTTTCATTAATAAAAAAAACACCAAAAATATTTCATATTCACATATTATATTTTATTTTCTTTTAACATAAAAAGACAAAAAATATTTTCTTAAACAAAACTTATTTCTTTTCTTAAATAAATAAGCATTTTACATTTCCTGTACATTCTTATCCATTCAATGTGGTTGTAATAGTAACTTAGGATTTAATTTGCAATCCCCATTTGAAATTTGTACACCCCATCCCCCTAATGATTGTAATAGCGTAGAATCTTTATTTTTCGCACTTTTATTGCTTTCATATATTGTTAGTAATTAGGGTGTGTATGGCAAGACTAAAACCAATGTTTAGAAAACCCTAATTCAATACAAATTATGCATGCAATCAAATACACTCACACACTAGCATCCCCAGGGTTATTCCACTTATTGCCTTACAAAAATGGCCATGTTATGCATGTGGAATGTCTTAGCATAAACAAATCAAAATACAAGATCATAGTCCAGTGATGACGCTATCAAAGTTGCCTTTTCAAAATGATCTTAGTCCCTAAAGAAAAAAATGCAAAGTCATCTCACAACATTGCTATCATGGTCATACGATGACCCAACGCCCGTCCCTTCACATCCAACGATGGGACTTCTTACCAAATCAGTGGTAAGATAACAACATCTAAAAGAGGAGGAAAAGAACATCTAAGACCTTTTGAGTAGGTAGATTCGCTCCTAGTTACTCGCTTGCTCATAACAACAAAAACATTTTATACACCAAACACACCTTTGAACTATTTTTGAAACAAACACTTTGTATGCGTTCTTATAGAAACGAGAATCATTACAAAGTTACATTTTTAAAATACTTTCAAAAAACACACAATTTTTCAAACAAAAGCAAGTGATCTAGCAAGTAACTAAGAGCCCATGGAAAACCATGGATGAAAAGGGTGCTAATACCTTCCCTTTTCATAATCTACCCCCCGAACTCAAGAAAATATCTCTAAAGGTCTTTCCTGTGCTTTTTCACCTTTCCTTTTTGGATAAAAGAAAAGTCGGTGGCGACTCTTGCTAAACCGCAACATTTGCAAACACAAACACAAACCTCCAAATCAGTTCTCCCACTATATCACAGAACTGGCGACTCTACTGAGGAAAATCTAAAAGTGGGGTTACCTTAGGGTTAGATCACATTTATTTGCTTACATTGTTTGATTTGTTTGCTTTACATTTTGGTTCCTTGTCTTGGTTTGTTTTAAATCCTACACCCGGATTTGGGGGCACCTTTTAGGTAAGTAGCAATAGACTGTGAGAGAACTGTGCAGCATATACCGACACAGTTGAAGCAGTAGCTATGTTGATGTGGCACTTTGGTTGGTACCGGTAACCCTTAAGTCGAATCAAGGAGAGTACGGGGCCGCCGCATGGTGTCGTGAAGCATCAACTGACCTTAGAACCTTACTTGACAAACTTGGCCATTAGGAAGCAGTGAGATGACCGGTTTCGGTGTAGAGCTGAAAATTGGTTGATACTCGATACTACACTCATTAAGGCTAGACTTTTGGGATATCTCGGCCGTAAGAAAAGATTGATTATGCTGAGACAATGCCTAAGAGAAAGGTCGGTGATATTGAGATCCTTTAGAACTCGGTTACTATTTATAGGACGGGTTGAACCAATCCAACTTCAAGAGGGTACTACCTTAAAAACCATGCAAGCCTAAACCTAAGGTTGTTTGTGTGACTTGTGTGCTTTCAACTTGAACAACTTGCAGGGTTTTATTATCTGACGACATGAGTTCCTTGCAGGTTTTGTTTACAGTCATTATCCAATAACTTGGATTTCTTGCAGGGTTTACTTGGTTACATCACTTCGCACCTTTGCTTAAACGCGTAGCATACACATCATAACATCATACCATAACATTTCCTTAACCATTTCAAGGATCTCAAGAGCCTGTGGTGCAGGTTATGATGAACTAAACGTCTAGCAAGGGGCAGGGGAATTTATTTTTCTCTAGCCAATGCCGTCAAAAGATCAAAACACGATAACTTGAGTCAGGGGCTATGACCCACTTGATATGGTGAGCTTGACTCTCGTAGAAGTACATTCGACGATACAAAGTTTTTCAATCAAAGCTGCAAATCTCAACTTCTGACATTTTCTAGTTTACCCCGCGAGATCCTTGAAAACATTATATATATATATATATATATATATATATATATCATTGCATAAACATGTTTCAAAGTAGGTCTCTCATGTTCTCGCTGTTTATTTCAGCAATGGCTCTCAAACAAGACAACAGAGATCTCCAAATTTAAGAGGCTCAGTTCATGGAAATGCTCCTAAGCCTATACAAGGGGCAGGAAGAGTTGAAAGCACTCCTCGCTGGGAACCTGGCCAAGAAAAATCCCGAAGACAATAAGGACGGACGGTTGGAACAACTTCAAGCTGAGGTTAAAGCAATGAGAACCCAAATGCTAGGGCATATGGCTCTTATCCAAGGCCTAGCCCGGGGACAAGAAGAGCTGAGAACCATTATCAACAAACTTCATCAAGATGGATACAACCGCATGAAGCAAGCAGCCGAGGTTGGGGACCAAGTCATTGATCAACCTCCAAGAAGACAAGAGTTTGGTTTGGTGGAGAGTGGACATTTCCAAACTGCTACTACCTCACGGGTCCAACAACAACCTCACCAAAAACAACGGGTTAATCAGAGTAAGCTGGATATACCCAAAAGGAAGTTTACCAAACTCAACATGTCGTTGTCTCAAGCTTTTCAACACATGTTGAAGGCAGAGCTGAATACATTAAAGGCTCCTCTCCGGAACCCAAATACTTCCGCTCCTACCTATCATCCCAATGAAAGGTGTGCATACCACTCTGATAGTTCGGGACATGACACAAACAATTGTTGGGCTCTGAAGAACAAGGTCCAAGACATGATTTATGCCAAGGAGATCGAGTTTGACCCTTCGGAGACTCCAAACATAATCACTGCTCCTATGACGAATCATTGAAAGCTTTTGTTCATTTGAATTTTCAAGTTGTAATCTCTTTTGTTATTCAAACAATTATCTATTAATGTCAAACTTTGTTTCATTAATGCATTGCATATATTTGTCTTGAATTCATCCGTTCTTTTTCTCTATATTTAAACTATGCCTTTTACTCTCTTTATGACATTCAAATCTTGCTAAAAGATACAAGCCTTTAGAGGGAGGATGACGAAAACAATGTCATAATCTCATACAGTATGCTTTTGAACAGACCTTTCTAATGATGTATAGGCGTTTTTTCAAATCCTAAACATTGGAGTTATAAGGAAGATAATCCATAGTCAACCCATTCAATCCAAAGAAGTAGAAGTTTTCTGTTTTAACATAAATTGAAACCTTTAATCAAAACCTGGGGCAGGGTAATCTCTCAGTTAATTCAAACGCGCGTTAAGCCGCAAACTCTCATCTCGTAATACAACGAATGACATCAAGAAACATTCCTTTGGAATCAAAAGACAGTGATGGTTCCCTATCACATAGGCAGTCATTATCTCTAAAAAAAAGTCCCACTAAGCCAAAACCTACAAAGGAGACTTGAGAAAAACTAGGGCATTCCGCTGACTATAATCTCAAAACAAGAACAGTCAGGCAAAAATTAGAGATAACAAATCAAAAAAAGAGGTCACTATTGTTGTACCCCAAAATTTGCCCTCTCATTTCACAAGAGATCACCCTGGATCCTCAAGTTTGCTTCCATCCAATTCCAAGCCTTGAACTGCAATTTTCCAAGAAAATCACTCACGAGGGCAAAATGGTTATTTACACACTGAGAAGTCAAACTTTGACTTTTGGATCAAAATCAAATCTCAAAAATCATATTTCATCAAGACATGTTGGAATATGAAGTTTGTTTCATCAAGAATTTCAAAAGTTAAATTTTACTTTTGAAAAGCCAAATTCTAAATACTTAGAAATTTTTCTAAGTGTTTAAGAAATATGACAATTTCAGAACTTCTGACCAGATTATCACGATAACGCTCAACAAATTCTGGATATTCTCAAAACAGAGTTTGGTCAGAACTTATGGGCAAGTTTTCACAAAAGCTCAGTCAGAGTTTGCTAGGGTAATTCAAAGAAGGTTAAGAAGCGTGCTGCAAGCTTTCTAGAAAGTCTGAAAGCTCCTTTAGAACATGTTGGAGCCAGAAGATAAGAGGATCAGAAGATTGGATGCTACGCAAGCTCAAAACTTCTGATCCAAAGCTAAGCCATAGTGTAGAATCTAACGTTGCAGGATTTCTGGTTGTGATAAGTCTCATAATCATTTAATGCTCATTTTATGCTCACAACCACTTTCTGAGTCTTTATCCAAAGGATTTTCACCACATATACCTCTACTGTCTTGGGATAGCAAACTTTGGTACTAGGTCCATGCATTGTTTTGCTTTTCCTTAAATCCTGCTGACAACTCCAGCTTAAGCATGGCTAAAAGCTGCTAACCAACAGCTAATTCAGCCTACGCCTGCATCCCATAATTACACCAAACTAGCATACGAAAATAGTGATGAAAAAGCCAGGGAACAGGATGCCAAGAAAGTTTCAAATCTCATTTGTTTTTCCCCCCAAAATCATAACAAATTCACCTATAAATACTTTGCTCCATCACACGTTCAAGGGGCTGGCTTTTGGAGAGAGGTTGGCAAAAAGGAGAGAAAACAAAGCTGTGAAACCTTCATAAAAAATCCAGAAATCCCAAACAAAAAGCCAAACCTTTGTTCTTCCCTTTGAATCAAAGAGCTTGACGTTTCCTCTTTCGTTGCTCTTGCTTACTCAAAACATCCAAAGGCAGCCACTCAAAGCTCCAAGCACGCTCCAGGTTCAAGGTAAGTCTCTTTGACTTTGCTTGTTTTTTCATTCTGAACATCATTAACATGTAAATATCATAGTATTAATGTTGTCCATATCATTAAGTATAAAAACTGTGGATCAGAGTTTCTTGATTAGGTCTAGACTCAAATTTAGGATTAGAACTTCTATAAGCTGTTGTGTTGTTATCCTTCTGATTTGTTGTTTAATAAGAACTGAATGAATTGTTGGCGTGTTGATTAAAAGTCAAAATGTAACACAGAACTTTTGTTTTTCACTCAACATTTTAACACATAAAACTTTTAGGATTTTCTCACTATTTAAGCACGCAGAACTTCTGAGTTCTCTTCACTGTTTTAACACACAGAACTTCTATGATTTTTCTCACTGTTAATACACATTGAACTTCTGATTTTTTACATGTTGATAACGCACTGAACTGTTAATGTTCACTCACTGGCTCAACACAACACTGAACTTCTGATGCTTACATGCTGATAATGCACTGAACTGCTGATGTTTACTCACTATTTCAGCGTAACACATAACTTTTGACTTTTGGTTCACTGGCTGAACACCACCCAGAACCTCTATGTTTTCTCTCTAACGTGTCTTGCAGGACCTCAGAGTTTACCAATCTATAACTTCTGATTCCACTGACGTTCCTTTCTGAGTCATCATGCGCCTGGCTTCAGAACTTCTGATCCTTGTTGTTTTTCTTACAGCAGCACGTTGTTTTATGTCTTTCATTTATTTTCCTTTTCATCATTTTTAATATCAACATAAAAAGACATAAAAATATTTTTCTTTTATTAATTTATCTTTTTTTATTATTAAGACAAAAAACCATTTTCTAAACAAGTCATTTTTCTTTCTTATATTGTACATTTCAATATGGTTGTAATAGTAACTTAGGATTTATTTTTACTTACAACCCCCATTCATAAATATGTACCCCCATCCCCTAGATATTGTAATAGCGTAGGACTTTACATTTCTGCAATTTATCACTTTCAAATGTAAATGCTAGTAATTAAGGTGTGTATGGCAAGACATGAAAATAACAAAATAGACAACTCTAATCAAGATTAAATGCATGCAAATCAAACACATTATTCACACATGCACCCTTGAGGTTAATCCCACTTGTTGCCTTTCGAAAAATAGTCATGTCCCTCGAACATGGGCGTTTTAGCAAAGACCCTCGATAAAAGATTGCAGTACCTCGATGTTGCCTTCGGTAAATGATCTAGTCCCTAAAACGACATTGCTAAAATGTCCCACATGTTGCCTTCTATGACTATATGAACGTCCCAATGCTCGTCCCTTCACATCCAACGATAGGGATTCTTATCAAATCAATGGTAAGATAGCAACATCTAAAGGAGGAGGAAAAGCACATCTAAGACCTTTTGAGTAGGTAGATTCGCTCCTAGTTACTCGCTTGCTCATAACAAAACATTTTTACACCAACACTCTCATTTGAAACATTTTCAAAAGACAACACTTTGTATGCGTTCTTATAGAAACGAGAACCATTATAAAGACACCCTTTTCAAAATCATTTTCAAAAAACACATCTCACAAACACCTCTTTGAACTATTTTCGAAACAAACACTTTGTAGGCGTTTTTATAGAAACGAGAACCATTACGAAGTTCCATTTTCAAAAATACTTTCAAAACCCACACCACACAAAGCACAATTTCAAATAAAAGCAACTGATCTAGCGAGTAACTAAGAGCCCATGGAAAACCATGGATGAAAAGGGTGCTAATACCTTCCCTTTTCATAATCTACCCCCGGAACTTAAAAACATCTCTAAAGGTCTTTCCTGTGCTTTTTCACCTTTCATTTTGGATAAAAGAAAAGTCGGTGGCAACTCTTGCTAAACTGCAACATTTGTGAACACAAACACAAAACCTCAAGTCAGTTCTCCCACCGTATCACAGAACTGGCGACTCTGCTGGGGATATTCTAAAAGTGGGGTTACCTTAGGGTTATATCATATTTATTTGCTTACATTGTTTGATTTGTTTGATTTACATTTTGGTTCCTTGTTTGGGTTTGTTTTAAATCCTACACCCGGATTTGGGGGAACCTTTTAAGTAAGTAGCAATAGACTGTAAGGGAAATGTGCAGCATATACCGATACGGTTGAAGCAGTAGCTACGTTGATGTGGCACTTTGGTTAGTACCGGTAACCCTTGAGTCGAATCAAGGAGAGTACGGGGCCTTCGCGTGGTGTCGTGAAGCATCAACTGACCTTAGAACCTTACTTGACCAACTTGGCCATTAGGAAGTAGTGAGATAACCGGTTTTGGCGTAGAGCTGAAAATTGGTTGATACTCGATACTACACTCATTGAGGCTGGACTTTTGGGATATCTCGACCGCAAGAAAAGATTGATTGTGTTGAGACAATGCCTAAGAGAAAGGTCGGTGATATTGAGATCCCTTAGAACCCGGATACTATTAACTAGGACAGGTTGGGCCAACTAAACTTAAAGAGGGTACTTACCTACAAGCTCCATGCAAGCCTAAACCTAAGGACTTGTCTGCTCTATGAATATGATTATTTGTATATAAACTTGCTTACCTCGCATATCTGTACATAACATCATAACACCATACCACAGCATTTTCAATAACCATTTCAAGGATCTCGAGGGTCTTTGATGCAGGGTCACGTTGAACCAGACGTCTAGCAAAGGGCAAGAGGATTTATTTTCCTCTAAATAAACACCGTCAAAGATCAAGTACAAAACACTTGAGTCAAGGGCTATGACCCACTTGACATGGTGAGCTTATTTCTCGTGGAAGGATATCCACCGATACAACATTCTCCAATCCAAAACTGTAAGTGACTACTAACCCCGCGAGATCCTTGAAAACATGTATCCACATATCATGCATCATATCATGACAGATTTCTCCCATACAAGTCTCCTTATCTTCCTACTGTTTATTTCAGTAGAGATGGCTCTAGAGCAGACTATCAAGGATATCCAGGCTCAAAACTCTCAACTTCAAGAGATGTTCTCGAACCTATCTAAGGGATAAGAAGAGGTCAAGGCGCTCCTCACCAGGGGCATGATCATGGGGAATCCCGAGGGCAACAAAAATGACCAGTTGGAGCAGCTACAAACCAAGATAGCCGTAATGAAAGTCCAAATGATGGGACAACTGGTGGGTCAGATGACTCTTATCCAAAACTTGGCTTAGGGGCAAGAAGAGCTGAGAGTCCTCATCAACAAGCTTCGTCAAGATGGATGTAACCAAAGGGGGCAAACATCTAGAATTGGGGATCAAGTCATCATTCGGCCTCCCATGAGACAAGAAGCCAGTTTAAGGGAGAGAATACCTTCCCAAATTGCTTCCACGTCACGAGCCCAACAACGACTTCATCAACATCAACCAGAAAATCAACAAAGGTAAAGCGAGCCCAAAAGACTCTTCACCGAAATCAACATGTCATTGTCTCAAGCACTGCAATACATGTTGGAGGCCAAGCTGGTTATATTAAGGGACCCTCCTCAGAATCCCAGCATAGCCTCCCCAAGGTACAACCCAAATGAAAGATGTGTGTACCACTCCAACAGTCCTGGACATGACACCAACGGCTGTTGGGCGTTGAGAAATAAAATTCAAGATCTGATTGATGAAGGAATGCTGGAGTTCACACAAGATGGCCAGACTAAATTCTTTTGCCGTCCCTCAAAGGCTCACCACCTAAAGTGACAAGTTCAGACAAAGAGGCTTCTGTTCATTTGAATTTTCAGTTGTAATTTCTTTTGCTTGTTCAAACACTTATCTATTAATGTCAAACTTTGTTTCATTAATGCATTGCATATGTTTGTCTTAATTTAATCCACTCATTTTCATTAGATTTAAACTTTGCTTTTTAATCACTTTATGACATTCAACTCTTGCTAAAAGTTACAAGCCTCTAGAGGGAGGATGATGAAAACAATGCCATAATCTCATACAGTATGCTTTTGAACAGACCTTGTTGATGATGTACAAGCATTTTTTTTCAAATCCTAAACACTGGAGTTATAAGGAAGATAATCCCTAGTCAACCCCTTCGAGCCAAAGAAGTATAAGTTTTATGTTTTAACACAAATTGAAACTTTTAATCAAAACTTGGGGCAGGGTAGTCTCTCAGTTAATTCAAAAGCGCGTTAAGCCGCAAACTCTCATCTCGTAATACAACGAATGACGTCAAGAAACATTCCTCTGGAATCAAAAGACGGTGATGGTTCCCTATCACATAAGCAGTCATTATCTCTAAAAAAAAGAGAATAAAGGCCCACTAAGTCAAAACCTACAAAGGAGACTTAAGAAAACTGGGGCATCCCGCTGACTGTAATCTCAAAACAAGAACAGTCAGGCAAAAATCAGGGATAACAAATCAAAAAGAGGTCACTACAAACCCTCAATAACATGAAAAAGGTTGCAAAAAAAATGATTGCCTTCCGATAAACTTAACTTGTCTGAACCATCACTAAAATGTCATTCCAGACTCAATTGGAGTTTAAACGCACAATTAACTGAGTTTAGGACTGAAGAACATCACGAAGAGCGAGTAGGTACAAATATACTTTGAACATTTATCCTTTGTTTCTTAAACCGTGAATCAAGTCACGTTACAACCCTTCAAAAGTCCTAATTGAAGCATGGGTTAGTTCTAAAGCATACTGTTACAAAAGGTATCATGACTCCTGTAAGGCTTTACTCAAAATTCGGAGTTGAATTATAAACTTCTTTACTTGCTAAAAACGAATTTTTCAAAACTTCAAGACAAGCATAAACTTTGCATTTATTTGAATATCACTGTTTGCATATGGGTATTTGTTTGACAGCGGAGAAATTCACACAACGAATATCTAGTGAACGAAAGCTCTCTCAGTGAACAAGATCAATTCAAGTGGGATAACACTTCCATTGAAAAATATCCTATCAACAAGGGGGCATGACATGTCACTATCTAGCACACCTGGGGCAGTCCAGTCAAGATTCCAGGAAACCTCTCAAGAAGTGCAGAGTAACCAGGGGCAGGTCTCCATCTCCGTCACTTGGGGCATTGAACGCTAATCTCAGTAAAGGGTTACGTACAATCAAACATTTTTGGCAATACCACAAACATTTCCTGCTAGGGGCAATGACAAGTCTCCCCAAAGTCCTTCTCATAGGATAATTTCCCAACAAGAGTTTAACCTCTGAAAACCTCTCCCCAACTGAGTCGACTTCAAGAATCCTCGAGGATTTCTGCTAGTGAAGTCGCCGCCTCCCCAATAGACCGAAACCAGGGTTTATTTCCCTAACAAACTACATATTCCCCAGCTTGAGCTTGCCTCTCCAACTGCTAAAAATCAAAGGACCACAACTCCCTTTCCCTAGTAGAGTACTCTATAATCCCCATCAAGTTACTGTGAAGCCTAGACCCAACCAGACATTAGTTCAACTTCAACTCCCCAGTAGAGCAACGGACAACCGAGACTCCTAAACTTTTTCCCCCAAGCAGGAATCAATACTCTCCGCAGAGTTCTCAACTTTCCCCAGTGGAGTTCTCCTCAATAAAACAGGAATCCTTGGTGGAAATATTCTAAGAAAAGTTTGAAGACTCACCTACTCTTCAACAACAGTCCGGGATTTAATGACTCTCCAGCATTCTATCAAGGATTTATTTTTCGGACAAAGATACATTCAAATAAACATCTCACATTTCATATATCATATTACATACATGACAAGTGCACACGACACAATCTCATTTATTTTGAGAACATCACTACGCAATGCATACATCATGGCATTGCATACAACTAACTCTTTACCTTTTCAGGAAAGATCAGTCAACAGATAAAGGTCATCATCTTTTGGAGTAGCAATCGTCTCAGATTCCTTCATCATCCGTTGAGGTAGCAATCGTCTCAGATTCCTTCATCATCTTTATGAGGCGACCGAAGATTCCTTCTAGAGACAGTTCAGATGCGATCCAAATATGGCTGACATTCTGATACTTATTCCAGATTCCTTCTAGAGACAGTTTAGATGCGATCCAGATATGGCTGACATTCTAATACTTATTCCAGATTCCTTCTAGAGACAGTTCAGATGTGATCCAGATATGGCTGACACTCTGATACTTATTCCATATTCCTTCTAGAGACAGTTCAGATGCGATCCAGATATGGCTGACATTCTGATACTTATTCCAGATTCCTTCTAGAGACAGTTCAGATACGATCCAGATATGGCTGACATTCTGATACTTATTCCAGATTCCTTCTAGAGACAGTTCAGATGTGATCCAGATATGGCTGACATTCTGATACTTATTCCAGATTCCTTCTAGAGACAGTTCAGATGCGATCTAAATATGGCTGACATTCTGATACTTATTCCAGATTCCTTTTAGAGACCGTTCAGATGCGATCCAAATATGGCTGACATTCTGATACTTATTCCAGATTCCTTCTAGAGACAGTTCAGATGCGATCCAGATATGGCTGACATTCTGATACTTATTCCAGATTCCTTCTAGAGACAGTTCAGATGCGATCCAGATATGGATGACATTCTGATACTTATTCCAGATTCCTTCTAGAGACAGTTCAGATGCGATCCAGATATGAATGACATTCTTATACTTATTCTAGACAGATGCGATCCAGATATGGCTGACATTCTGATACTTATTCCAGATTCCTTCTAGAGACAGTTCAGATGCGATCCAGATATGGCTGACATTTTGATACTTATTCCAGATTCCTTTTAGAGACAGTTCAGATGCGATCCAGATATGGCTGACATTCTGATACTTATTCTAGATTCCTTCTAGAGACAGTTCAGATGCGATCCAGATATGGCTGATATTCTGATACTTATTCTAGATTCCTTCTAGAGACAGGTCAGATGCGATCCAGATATGGATCCAGATATGGCTAACATTCTGATACTTATTCCAAATTCCTTCTAGAGACAGTTCAGATGCGATCCAGATATGGCTGATATTCTGATACTTATTCAAGATTCCTTCTAGAGACAGGTCAGATGCGATCCAGATATGGCTGATATTCTGATACTTATTCAAGATTCCTTCTAGAGACAGTTCATATGCGATCCAGATATGGCTGACATTCTGATACTTATTCCAGATTCCTTTTAGAGACAGTTCAGATACGATCCAGATATGGCTGACATTCTGATACTTATTCCAGATTCCTTCTAGAGACAGTTCATATGCGATCCAGATATGGCTGACATTCTGATACTTATTCCAGATTCCTTCGAGAAACAGTTCAAATGCGATCCAGATATGGCTGACATTCTGATACTTATTCCAGATTCTCTTCTAGAAACAGTTCAGATGCGATCCAGATATGGCTGACATTATGATACTTGCTCCAGATTCTCTTCTAGAAATAGTTCAAATGCGATCCAGATATGGCTGACATTCTGATACTTACTCCAGATTCTCTTCTAGAAACAGTTCAGATGCGATCCAGATATGGCTGACATTCTGATACTTATTCCAGATTCCTTCTAGAGACAGTTCAGATGCGATCCAGATATGGCTGAGATTCTGATACTTATTTCGGATTCCTTCTAGAGACAGTTCAAATGTGATTCAGATATGGCTGAGATTCTTATACTTATTACAGATTCCTTCTAGAGACAGTTCAGATGCGATCCAGATATGGCTGACATTCTGATACTTATTCCAGATTCCTTCTAGAGACAGTTCAGATGCGATCCAAATATGGCTGACATTCTGATACTTATTCCAGATTCCTTCTAGAGACAGTTCAGATGCGATCCAAATATGGCTGACATTCTGATACTTATTCCAGATTCCTTCTAGAGACATTTCAGATACGATCCAGATATGGATGACATTTTGATACTTATTCCAGATTCCTTCTAGAGACAGTTCAGATGCGCTCCAGATATGGCTGACATTCTGATACTTATTCCAGATTCCTTATAGAGACAGTTCAGATGCGATCCAGATATGGCTGGCATTCTGATACTTATTCCAGATTCCTTCTAGAGACAGTTCAGATGCGATCCATATATGGTTGACATTTTGATACTTATTCCAGATTCATTCAAATACAGTCCAGATACGATCCAATTTCAGATGAAATTCTCTCACTCATTCAAATACATTCCAGATACGATCCAGATTCGGATGTCATTCTGTTACTCATTCAAATACAGTCCAGATACGATCCAGATGTCATTATGTCACTCATTCAAATACAGTCCAGATACGATCCAGATTCGGATGTCATTCTGTCACTCATTCAAATACAGTGCAGATACAATCCAGATTCGGATGTCATTCTGTCACTCATTCAAATACAGTCCAGATACGATCCAGATTCAGATGAAATTTTGTCACTCATTCAAATACATTCCAGATACAACACCTTTGGATGGCATCTTTAAGCTCATCTCCAACAACTATCCATTACCTCTCCAAATGGCATCTTTAAGTCCATTCCCTACATAATCAACTAACACATCATCGAGTGCAAATTTCTGGGCACTCTAGTGTTCAATCATCTTCCACCTTCAAGTCACGAATGGTAGATTTACCAATCTAACTCTTCAGGTGTAAGAATATTGAACATGGGCAGCTGTTGTACCACAAAATTTGCCCTCTCATTTCACAAGGGATCACCCTGGATCCTCAAGTTTGCTTCCATCCAATTCCAAGCCTTGAACTGTAATTTTCCAAGAAAATCACTCACAAGGACAAAATGGTCATTTACACACTAAGAAGTCAAACTTTGACTTTTGGATCAAAATTAAATCTCAAAAATCATACTTCATCAAGACATGTTGGAATATGAAGTTTGTTTCATCAAGAATTTCAAAAGTCAAATTTTACTTTGGAAAAGTCAAATTCTAAATACTTAGAAATTTTTCTAAGTGTTTAAGAAATGTGACAATTTCAGAACTTCTGACCAGATTATCACCATAACGCTCAGCAAATTCTGGATATTCTCAAAATAGAGTTTGGTCAGAACTTCTGGGCAAGTTTTCACAAAAGCTCAGTCAGAGTTTGCCAGGGTAATTCAAAGAAGGTTAAGAAGCATGCTGCAAGCTTTCTAGAAAGTCTGAAAGCTCCTTCAGAACATGCTGGAGCCAGAAGATAAGAGGATCAGAAGATTGGATGATACGTAAGCTCAGAACTTCTGATCCAGAGCTAAGCCATGGTGTAGAATCTCACTTTGCAAGATTTCTGGTTGTGATAAGTCTGATCATCATTTAATGCTTACAACCACTTTCTGAGTCTTTATCCAAAGGATTTTCACCACATGTACCTCTACTGTCTTGGGATAGTAAACTTTGGTACTAGGCCCATGCTTTGTTTTGCTTTTCCTTAAATCCTACTGACAACTCCAGCTTAAGCATGGCTAAAAGCTTTTAACCAACAGTTAATTCATCCTACGCCTGCATCCTATAATTGCACCAAATTAGCATACGAAAACAGTGATGAAAAATCAAGGGAACAAGATGCCAAGAAAGTTTTAAATCCCATTTGTTTTCCCCCCCAAAATCACAATAAATTTACCTATAAATACTTTTCTCCATCACACGTTCAAGGGGCTGGCTTTTGGAGAGAGGTTGGCAAAAAGGAGAGAAAACAAAGCTGTGAAACCTTCATAAAAAATCCATAAATCCAAAACAGAAAGCCAAACCTTTGTTCTTCCCTTTGAATCAAAGAGCTTGACATTTCCTCTTCAGTTTGCTCTTCCTGACTCGGAACATCCAAAGGCAGCCACTCAAAGCTCCAAGCACGCTCCAGGTTCAAGGTAAGTCTCTCTGACTTTGCTTGTTTTTTCATTCTGAACATCATTAACATGTAAATATCATAGTATTAATGTTGTCCATATCATTAAGTAGAAAAATTGTGGATCAAAGTTTCTTGATTAGGGCTAGACTCAGATTTAGGATTAGAACTTCTATAAGTTGTTGTGCTGTTATCCTTCTGATTTGCTGTTTAATAAGAACTGAATGAATTGTTGGTGTGCTGATTAAAAGTCAAAATGTAACACATAACTTCTGTTTTTCACTCACCATTTTAACACACAGAACTTCTAGGATTTTCTCACTGTTTAAGCACGCAGAACTTCTGAGTTCTCTTCATTGTTTTAACACACAGAACTTCTATGATTTTTCTCACTGTTAATACACATTGAACTTCTGATTTTTTACATGCTGATAACGCACTGAACTACTAATGTTCACTCATTGGCTCAGCACAACACTGAAATTCTGATGCTTACATGCTAATAACGCATTAAACTGCTGATGTTTACTCACTATTTTAGCGTAACACAGAACTTCTGACTTTTGGTTCGCTGGCTGAACACCACCCAGAACCTATGTGTTTTCCCTCTAACGTGTCTTGCAGGACCTCAGAGTTTACCAATCCATAACTTCTGATTCCACTGATGTTCCTTTTTGAGTCATCACGCACCTGGCTTCAGAACTTCTGATCCTTGTTGTTTTTCTTACAACAGCACATTGTTTTCTGTCTTTCATTTATTTTCCTTTTCATCATTTTTAATATCAACATAAAAAGACATAAAAATATTTTTCTTTTATTAATTTATCTTTTTTTTATTATTAAGACAAAAAACCATTTTCTAAACAAGTCCTTTTTCTTTCTTATATTGTACATTTCAATATGGTTGTAATAGTAATTTAGGATTTATTTTTACTTGCAACCCCCATCCCCTAAATATTGTAATAGCGTAGGACTTTACATTTCTGCAATTTATCGCTTTCAAATGTAAATGCTAGTAATTAAGGTGTGTATGGCAAGACATGAAAACAACAAAATAGACAACTCTAATCAAGATTAAATGCATGCAAATCAAACACACTATTCACACATGCACCCTTGAGGTTAATCCCACTTGTTGCCTTTCGGAAAATAGTCACGTCCCTAGAACATGAGCATTTTAGCAAAGACCCTCGATAAAAGATTATAGTCCCTCGATGACCCTCGATGTTGCCTTCGGTAAACGATCTAGTCCCTAAAACGACATTGCTAAAATGTCCCACATGTTGCCTTCTATGACTATACAAACGTCTCAATGCCCGTCCCTTCACATACAACAATGGGGCTTCTTATCAAATCAATGGTAAGATAGCAACATCTAAAGGAGGAGGAAAAGCACATCTAAGACATTTTGAGTAGGTAGATTCGCTCCAAGTTACTCGCTTGCTCACAACAAAACATTTTTACACCAACACTCTCATTTGAAACATTTTCAAAAGACAACACTTTGTATGTGTTCTTATAGAAATGATAACCATTACAAAGACACCCTTTTCAAAATCACTTTCAAAAAACACATCTCACAAACACCTCTTTGAACTATTTTCGAAACAAACATTTTGTAGGCGTTCTTATAGAAACGAGAACCATTACGAAGTTCCATTTTCAAAAATACTTTCAAAACCCACACCATACAAAACACAAATTCAAACAAAAGCAAGTGATATAGAGAGTAACTAAGAGCCCATGGAAAACCAAGGATGAAAAGGGTGTTAATACCTTCCCTTTTCATAATCTACCCCCAAACTAAAAAACATCTCTAAAGGTCTTTCCTGTGCTTTTTCACTTTTCCTTTTGGATAAAAGAAAAGTCAGTGGCTACTCTTGCTAAATCACAACATTTGCGAACACAAACGCAAAACCTCAAGTCAGTTCTCCCACCGTATCACAATTATAAATCCTCAACAACACAAAAAATGTCACAAAAATGACTGCCTTCCGACAAACTTAAGTTGTCTAAACCATCACCAAAATGTCATTCCAGACTCAATTGGAGTTCAAACGCACAACTAACTAAGCTTAGGATTGAAGAACGTCACAAAGAGCGGGTGGGTACAAATACGCTTTGAGCCTTTATCCTTTGTTTCTTAAACCGTAAACCAAGCCACGTTACAACCCTTCAAAAGTCCTAATTGAAGCATGGGTTAGTTCGAAAGCATACTGTCACGAAAGGTATCCTGACTTCTGTAAGGCTTTACTCAAAATCCAAAGTTGAATTACAAACTTCTTTACTTGCTAAAAACGCATTTTCAAAACTTCAAGATAAACAAAATTTGCATTACTTGAATATCACTGTTTGCATATGGTTATTTGTTTGACAGCGGAGAAATTCACACAACGAATATCTAGTGAACAAAAGCTCTCTCAGTGAACAAATTAATTCAAGAAGGATGACACTTCCATTGATTAATCTCCTATCAACAAGGGGACATGACATGTCACTATCCAACACACCTGGGGCAGTCCAGTCAAGATTCCAAGAAGTCTCTCAAGAAGTGCAGAGTTACCAGGGGCAGGTCTCCATCTCCGTCACTTGGGGCATTGAACGTCAATCTCAGCAAGAGGTTACGTACAATCAAATATTTACTAGAAGTGCCACAAAAATTTTCCGCTAGGGTCAATGACAAGTCTCCCCAAAGTCCTTCTCATAGGATGATTCCCCAGCAAGAGTTTAATCTCTGAAAACCCTTCCCCAACAAATGGTAGGATTCCCCAACTTGAGTTTGCCTCTCCGACTACCACAAATCAGAGGACCACAACTCCTCTTCTCTATAATCCCCAGCAAGTCATCGTGAAGCCTGTAAATCGACCAGATGACAACTAACTTTTGATTCTCTCCAGCTAAAGATAATTCCTTAATAGAGCAACGGACAATTAATACTCCTGAACTCTTTTTCCCAAGAAATAATCAACACTCTCCATAGAGTTTTCAATATTCCCCAGCGGAGTTATCCTAACAAAACAGGGATCCCCGGTGGAAACATTATAAGCAAAGTTTGAGGACACACCAACTCTTCAACAGCAATTCAGGGTTTAACGACTCCCCAGCATTTGTCGAGGATTTATTTTCCCAGACAAAGATATACTTCAATAAACATGTCACATTTCATACATCCTATTTACATACATGGTAAATGCATACGACACAATCTCATTTATTTTTGAGAATATCATGCATTGCATACAACTAACATTTTACCTTTTTCAAGAAAAGGTCAATCAACAGATGGCTACCAACAACCTTTTCAAGTTCCAGATTAATACCTGTAACAAGCCAGGGAAACTACCTGTGGACGATTGATTGTAGATTAATACCTGAAACCAGACAGGACATCTATTTACTTGACCATCATTAAAGCAACCCTACACCGGTTCCTCCTATTTCCAAGATGCAGTTTTACACGGACTCATCATCAGGAAACCCTACACAGATTCCTCATTTCCAAGATGCAGTTTTACACGGACTCGTCATGAAGCAACCCTACACAGGTTCCTTCTCAGGAAATTTCAGATGCAGTTTTACACGGACTCATCATGAAGCAACCTTACACAGGTTCCTTCTCAGGAAATTTCGGATGCAGTTTTACACGGACTCGTCATGAAGATACCCTACACAGGTTCCTTCTCAGGAAATTTCATATGCAGTTTTACACGGACTCATCATCAGGCAACCCTACACTGGTTCCTCCTATTTCCAGGATGCAGTTTTATATGGACTCATCATCAGGAAATCCTACACCGGTTCCTCCTATTTCCATGATGCAGTTTTACATGGACTCATCATCGGGCAACCCTATACAGGTTCCTCCTTTCCAAGATGCAGTTTTACAAGGACTCATCATGAAGCAACCGTACACAGGTTCTTTCTCAGGAAATTTCAGATGCAGTTTTACACGGACTCATCATGAAGCAACCCTACACAGGTTCCTTCTCAGGAAATTTCATATGCAGTTTTACACGGGCTCATCATCAGGCAACCTTACACCGGTTCCTCTTATTTCCAGGATGCAGCTTTACACGGACTCATCATCAGGCAACCCTACACTGGTTCCTCCTATTTCCAAGATGCAGTTTTACACTGACTCATCATCAGGAAACCCTACACAGGTTCCTCCTTTCCAAGATGCAGTTTTACATGGACTTGTCATGAAGCAACCCTACACAGGTTCCTTCTCAGGAAATTTCAAATGCAGTTTTACACAGGCTCATTATGAAGCAATCCTACACAGGTTCCTTCTCAGGAAATTTCAAGTGCAGTTTTACATTGACTCATCATCAGGCAACCCTACACCAATTCTCCCTATTTCCAAGATGCGATTTTACACGAACTCATCATCAGGCAACCCTATACAGGTTCCTCCTATTTCCAATATGCAGTTTTACACGAACTCATCATCAGGCAACCCTACACCGGTTCCTCCTATTTCCATGATGCAGTTTTACACGGACTCATCATCAAGAAACCCTACACAGGTTCCTCCTTTCCATATGAAGTTTTACACTAACTCATCATCAGGCCCTACACAGGTTCCTCCTTTCCAGATGAAGTTTTACACGGACTCATCATCAAACAACTCAACTTTTGATACATCCAACAATCATTTATGGATGGCATCTTTAAGCCCATCTCCCATAACTATCCATTGTCTCTCCAAATGGCATCTTTAAGCCCATTCCCTACATAATCAACTAACACATCTTCGAGTGCAAATTTTCTGGGCACTCTAGTGTTCAATCATCTTCCACCTTCACGTCACGAACGACAGATTTACCAATCTAACTCTTCAAGTGTAAGAAGATTGAACAGGGGCAGTTGTTGTACCCCAAAATTTTCCCTCTCATTTCTCAAGGGATCACCCTGGATCCCAGGTTTGCTTCCATTCATTTATAAGCCTTGAATTATCAATTTTCCAAGAAAAGCCATTCACAAGGGCAAAATGGTCATTTGCACGCTGAGAAGTCTAACTTTGACTTTTGGATCAAAATCAAATCTCAAAAATCATATTTCATCAAGACATGTTGGAATATGAAGTTTGTTTCATCAAGAATTTCAAAAGTCAAATTTTACTTTGGAAAAGTCAAATTCTAAATACTTAGAAATTTTTCTAAGTGTTTAAGAAATATGACAATTTCATAACTTCTGACCAGATTATCACCATAACGCTCAGCAAATTATGGATATTATCAAGACAGAGTTTGGTCAGAACTTCTGGGCAAGTTTTCACAAAAGCTCAGTCAGAGTTTGGCAGGGTAATTCAAAGAAGGTTAAGAAGCATGCTGCAAGCTTTCTAGAAAGTCTGAAAGCTCCTTCAGAACATGCTGGATCCAGAAGATAAGAGGATCAGAAGATTGGATGCTACGCTGAAGCAAAACTTCTAATCCAGAGTTAAGAAAGGATGTAGAGTTTCACATGGCAGGATTTCTGATTTGATAAATCTCATCATCATTTAATGCTCATAACCACTTTTTGAGTTTTTTATCCAAAGGATTTCCCCCACGTCCTACTGTCTTGGGAAGACAAACTTTTATGCAAAAGTATGCTAGGCACATGCGCTGCTTCTACTTTTCCTTAATTTATGCTGACAAATCCAGCTTAGGCGCTGTTAACCATCCTACTTGGTGCATTGAACCATGCTTGTTTAAAGTTTACTTCAAGAGTAAGTCAGCTTCTAGCATATGACGTTGGCGCTACTTGACCTCTTCAAACTACAAAACCTTTGCCTATAAATAGGACACCATTGGCCATTGAAAAAGGGTCGGAAAACTTGAGAAAGAAAATCCTTGAACCCCTGCAAAAATTCCAAGAGTCCAAAAATATTGCAAACACAAAAATACAAAACCTTAGCATTTGATTCTTGCATTAAAACTCCATTTTTCCTCAAGTGTTTCTTGACCTAAACCACCCATACAGTTTCTGGTATATATTCAAAAACCATCATAACTTCTGTAACCAAGTTGTAATACCCTCTCCATCAATATCCACCTCAAAGCGTCAGAACTTTATCCCTTGGTTGTTCCAGAATCCTCTAATCATTTACAGCCCAAGTTGAAAGTTTCCAGCCTGCTGAACACGTGAGGAAGCTGTTCGGAACACCACAAGTGGTCAGAACCAGGTTCCGGCTCCCAGAGTATTTTCCAGCTGCAAGGTAAGTTTCTGCTGACTCTCATCATATTATTTAGGCATTGTCAGATTTTGCAAATTTAACACAATGTAGATACTTTGATTCTGATGATGTACATATTCTGAGATTTCATGCATCTGCCTGCCTAAGTAGAGATAATTATAGTTCAAAACTTCATGAAGGAGTTAGGACTCAGAATCAAGATTAGCAAATTCATGCTTGCTTCTGATTTATATTTCTGATATCCCTTATTTCTGAAACATTATGAAACTTGTCATAACTATTATATGCCAAATTTTTATTCTGTTAAGAAATGACTAAGTTGTAGATGTTCTGACTAGCATGGATAGAGGCAAAGTTCTGACAGTTGCATCAGAACTTTTGAAAGCTTTTGAATTCTCAGAAGATCTAGAACTTCTGAACTTCCATATTTCTACTAACGTGGTTTCTGTTTGTGCAGCACGTCAGAGTCAAAACTTCTGACCTCTTCTGTTTCAGCATTTATGCTGATTCTGCCTTCTTTCTATTTTATTATTTTTGCCATCACTTTTATATTTCATTATTAAAAAAAACACCAAAAATATTTCATATTCACATATTATATTTTATTTTCTTTTAACATAAAAAGACAAAAAATATTTTCTTAAACAAAACTTATTTCTTTTCTTAAATAAATAAGCATTTTACATTTCATGTACATTCTTATCCATTCAATGTGATTGTAATAGTAACTTAGGATTTAATTTGAAATCCCCATTTGAAATTTGTACACCCCATCCCCCTAATGATTGTAATAGCGTAGAATCTTTATTTTCCGCACTTTTATTACTTTCATATATTGTTAGTAATTAGGGTGTGTATGGCAAGACTAAAACCAATGTTTAGAAAACCCTAATTCAAGACAAATTATGCATGCAATCAAATACAATCACACATTAGCACCCCTAGGGTTATTCCACTTGTTGCCTTACAAAAATGGCCATGTTATGCATGTGGGATGTCTTAGCATAAACAAATCAAAATACAAGATCATAGTCCCGCGATGATGCTATCAAATTTGCCTTTTCGAAATGATCTTAGTCCCTAAAGAAAAAATGCTAAGTCATCTCACAACATTGCTATCATGGTCATACGATGATCCAACGCTCGTCCCTTCACATCCAACGACGGGGCTTCTTACCAAATCAGTGGTAAGATAGAAACATCTAAAGGAGGAGGAAAATAACATCTAAAACCTTTTGAGTAGGTAGATTTGCTCCTAGTTACTCGCTTGCTCACAACAACAAAAACATTTTATACACCAAACACACCTTTGAACTATTTTCGAAACAAACACTTTGTATACGTTCTTATAGAAACGAGAATCATTACAAAGTTACATTTTCAAAATACTTTCAAAAACCACACAATTTTTCAAACAAAAGCAAATGATCTAGCAAGTAACTAAGAGCCCATGGAAAACCATGGATGAAAAGGGTGCTAATACCTTCCCTTTTCATAATCTACCCCCCTAACTCAAGAAAACATCTCTAAAGGTCTTTCCTGTGCTTTTCCACCTTTCCTTTTTGGATAAAAGAAAAGTCGGTGGCGACTCTTGCTAAACCGCAACATTTGCAAACACAAACGTAAACCTCCAAGTCAGTTCTCCCACCGTATCACAGCCCTCAAAAGCACTTAGGCGCCATCTGAGATGGCTTAGGGCAAACATATTGCACCTATGCGCCATCTTAGTTGGCGCATCCTTATAAAAATTAAGTGCATTTTCCAAGTCAATTGGCGCCACCATTCACATGTTTTCTGAAACATAGTTATTTGCATAATTTTATCCGAAACATGGTTATTTGTGTGATTTTTTTTCAATACATGGTTATTGCAAAAAAAAATTCACAACGTTACATATGGATGGTATTAACAATATGATTATTGTTAAGGGGATACGATTCCTTGATTTAGTAGGACAAGGGAAATCCTCTTAGAAGTAGAGAAAAGAAGAGATTTGTTTCTGTTATTGGATGCCTTTCATTCATAAAAGAGAGTACAATATATATAGTTCTTACTCTTTAGCACGATACAAAGAATCCCATGAAATCAGGGAGGAAATCTAACAATTCTTAGTACACTTAGCAGATATTAAAATATGCTTCTAACAACTTATAAAAACTTCCATTATTTTGGCATCTTATGAATATTGTTGCTTACTCACTAATCTTCAAATCTCTTGAGTCTTTTGATAATTCTTTTGGGCATGTTACTGACTTCCGCTATTGGGCTAACAACCCCTATTTCTTGAGAAGACACCTTGTCCTCAAGGTGATAATCAGCACAAAGATTTTCCCAGGACTCCTAACTCGTGTCTTCTGGTGCTAGACCAGACCATTGTACCAGTGCCATTTTGGTGGGAGGGTTTATGGGTGTATTAAATTTGGTATCAAGAATTATTAAGGGTGTGATAATGGGGTGATGGTCAATGAAAATTTGTGAGATGGAAGTGATTGTAGAAATGAGACCATGGTGTAATTTGAGTAGTGAGCAATGGAAAACAAGGTGGATTTTGGAATTTGCTTGAAGGTCAAGTTTATAGGAAACTTTTCCAATTTTCTGTAGTATCTTGAAAGTACCATAGAATCTTTTGGAAAGTTTGGTAAGTTTGGTATAAGGAGGATTAGTAGTTATTTTCTGGCGATAGGGGCATAGGCGGATATAAACATAAGAGCCTTCGGTGAATATGATGTCTCTTTGATGTTTGTCAGTGTTAAGTTTCACGACAGTTTGTACTTTGAGTATTTTGGCTATGAGTTTGGTGATAAGCTACTGGCGAAAATTGAGTAAGGAATCTACTGCTTCAATGGAATATTGTCCTTGTATATATTGGGGTATGGATGAAGGTTCCTTGCCATATGTTATTTGGTATGGTGTAAGGCCTGTAGTGGAGTGGACAGAAGTGTTATGGGACCATTCAACAAAGGAAAGATAACTAGACCATTAGGATGGTTTATGGTGAACAAAAGATCGTAAATACTACTTGAGAACTTGGTTAAAGACCTTTGTTTGACCATCCATTTCAGGGTGGTAGGCGGGGCTCATGCGTAATTTGGTGCCACATAGAGAGAAAAGTTCACTCCAAAATTTGCTAATGAATAAATGATCACGGTCAGATACTATACTCCTTAGCATACCATGTAGTCTGCATACAATTTCAAAGAAGACAGTGGCTATCTTATGGGCAGTAAAGTTAGGACTCAATGCATCCAAATGTATGCCTTTAGAAAGGCGATCTACTACGACCAAAATTACATTGTGTCCTTTAAAAAGTGGTAATCCGGTGATGAAGTCGAGAGAAAGATCCTCCCAAATGGCTTGAGGAACTAGGAGGGGTTGTAATAGCCCTGATGGTTTTTTTGTTTCGTATTTGACTTGTTGGAAAATGGAACAGGTTTTGACAAATTCTTGTACTTGGTGTATCATACATTCCCACCAAAAAATGGTTTTCAAATGGGCTAAGGTTTTGGCGAATCCCATGTGGCCAGCTGTAGGAGAACTATGGAATTCTTCTAAGAGTGCGTGACAAAAGGAAATGGAGTGATGAATCCAGATGTGGTTATTGAATAAAATGAGGCCTTGGTGAATTTTGGGGTTAGGAAATTGGGAAGGTGTTTGTGAAATTTTGTTGTATAGTAAGGTGAAATAGGGATTAGCAGCCAATGCTATTTTTAGTTGCTCTAAAAATAAAAAATTAGGCATAGAGAGAGAGAGAGAGATGTGTACCTGAGGTTGTGTATGGAATGCGAGAGAGAGCGTCTGCAACTAAATTGGATTTCCCTGTCTTGTATTGAATCGTGTAATCACATCTCATGAGTTTGGCTAAGTAAATATGTTGCTCAGGTGTTTGTATGGTTTGTGTGAGGAGTTATTTAGGGCTCTGGTGATTAGTATGAATGATGAATTGGTAACCCAAAAGGTATTGACTCCATTTTTTAATGGTGGTGGTGATAGCGTGGAGTTCATGGACGTATGTAGAAGCCTTTTGAAGTTTGGGGCAAAACGGTTTGCTGAAGTAGGCAATAGGGTATGAGTTTTGCATTAGGATTGTGCCCATAGCAAGGTTTGAAGCATTTGTTTCTAGGCAAAAAAGTTGTGTGAAGTTTGGGAGTGCTAGAGTAGGAGCAGAGGTGATGGTAAGTTTGAGGGTGTTAAAGGCTATGGTGGCTTCAGGATTCCAATTAAAGGCATTTTTCACAGTAAGAAGGTGAGAGGTGTAGCAATGGATGCATATCCTTGAATGAACTTGCGATAAAACCAAGTAAGTCCTAATAATCCTCTTAAGGTTGTGATGTTCTTGGGAAGGGGCCAGTTTAGTATGGCTTATATCTTAGAGGTTTCAGGTTTAACACCTTCGAAGGAAACAATGTGGCCCAGGTAGTTCAAACTGCATTGAGCCAATAAGCACTTAGATCATTTCAGAACATATTCACCTTGTAGTAGAGTGAGGAAAACACGTTCAAGGTGTTGAAGATGATCATTCAGTGATTTTCTATAGACGAGGATGTCGTTAAAGAAAACCGTGACAAATTTTTGCAAGAATGGTTGTAAGAGTGTGTTCATGGCTGCTTGGAAAGTCGAGGGTGCATTGCAGAGGCCGAAGGGCATAACGCACAATTCATAATGGCCCTGGTGTGTTCGAAATGATGTCTTAGGTATGTCAGCTGAGTGCATTCGAATTTGGTGAGAGCCTTGTCGAAGGTCTAGTTTAGAAAACCAAAAGGTATTTCCTAACTCATCAAGAAATTCATCAATGGTTGGCATGGGAAAGCGGTCGTGGATACTGATGGTATTTAGGGCTCTGTAATCGATGTAGAAATGTGAACCCACATCTTTCTTTTTGATAAGAAGTACTGGGGATGAGAATGGACTTTGACTAGGTTGGATGAATTTGGTGTTAAGCATAGTTTGGATTTGGTGTTCAATCTCAGTTTTCTGGAAGTAGAGGTAGCGGTAAGGGCGAGTGTTTATGGGGTTGGAGTTGAGTAAGAGATTGATATGGTGATCAATATCATGTTTTGGGGGAAGTTTGGGTTCTTAATTGAAGAGTTTAGTGAAACGAGTAATTAGGGATTGGATTTTAGGGATAGAATGTGGGGGAATTGGGTCGTGTTTTGGATATGGGTTGGTGGGTAAGATTTGTAGTTAGAATAGTTCAGTTGTGGAATGGGTTTGGATTAGGCGTTTAACTTGATGGGCCTAAGCTTGAGTTATTTGGGCCTTTTTGTCAATAGTGAGGGTGATGTGTTTATTTTGGTGGGTAAAGGATATACTGAGATTAATATAGTCCATGAGTACTGGCCCAATAGCTTATAACCAAGGGGCTCCTAAAATAACATCGGTGCCACAGAGAGGAAGAACATAAAAATCTACCGAGAAATTTTCGGATTAAAGGGAAATGGGTATGTTGGGGCAGAAGCGATCACAGTCAAGGTTTTCTGTTTCCAACCATAACTTTGAGTGTTGAAGTGGGGACTAAAGGGAGCTCAAGTAATTTGGCTATGCGGTCTTGGACAAAGTTTTGGGTACTTCCACCATCGATCAAGACAGTGACGAGATGATTGGAGATTCGTCCATTGAGGCGAATTGTAGAGGCCACAGTATATCCGGAAAGAGCATGCAATTTGATCAAGGCGTCATTAGTGAGTTCATCCAGAGGTGGGTTGTTATCGAGTTCATATGAGGCGGGTTGTTCATTAAGGAGATTTGGGATGGAATCCAAAGGTTCTTTAGTGATAAGGAGGAAGAAACGCCATTTGCATTTGTGTTAGGGAGTAAAGGTTTCATCGTAGTTGTAACATAATCCCTTTTCTCGTATGGACGCCATTTCTTCCGGTGATAATTTTTTATAGTTGAGTTTGTTAGGTTTTGGGTTTGACAATAGAGGTGGAAGATTTGTGGTTGTTGAGTTTGGTGTGGATATTTGTGAGGGTGATGCGGAAGATGGTGAACGGTTTTTGAAGAAGCAACATCGTTCCTCTATCTTGTCCTCTTAGAGTTTGGCCAAAACTGTTGCTTGGGTGAGTGAATAGGGGCAGAGTGCTTGCATTTCTCTGCGGATTTCAGGTGATAGACCTGAGATGAAGCATCTTAGCATAAATGGTTGTGGGAGACCCACGATACGGTTGGCTAGCTTTTCAAATTCAGTGAGATAACTGTTAACCGAAGATTTTTGGGTAAGTTCGAAGAGCACGCTCGAAGGGTCATCATAGTAGGAGGACGCAAAACATGTTTCGAGTGCGAGAAGAAATCTAGGCCATGTGGTGATCTGATCGTTATGAAACATCCATTAATACCAACTCAAAGCTGGTCCATCCATATAGAAGGAGGCAACCATGAGTCGTTCAGCTTCTGGTGTTTGGTGAAAATTGAAGAACTAGGAAATCTTAAAGATCTAGCCTGGTGCATCAGTACCATCGAATTTAGGTACGTCAAGTTTCATACGAGGCATGGGGTAAGTGATGACGAGTTGGGTCGGTTGGGGAGGTGGTGTGTGTGGTGTGGTGGGTTTGCGGTGGTAAGTATTGCGAGCTGTTCAGCAATAACATTGATTTTGGATGAAAAACCATCCAGCCTCTCTGCATTAGTGGGTCTGGCTGCCATGGGAGGTGAGCAATCAAGGTATGAAAGTACCAAATTATTAAGGGGATACGATTCCTTGATTTAATAGGACAAGGGAAATCCTCCTATACGTAGATAAAATAAGAGATTTGTTTCTGTTATTGAATGCCTTTCATTCATAAAATAGAGTACAATATATAAAGTTCTTACTCTTTAGCACGATACAAAGAATCCCATGAGACCAGGGAGAAAATCTAACAATTCTTAGTACAACTAGTAGATATTAAAATATGCTTCTAACAACTTATATAAACTTCTATTATTTTGGCATCTTGTGAATATTGTTGCTTACTCACTAATCTTCAAATCTCTTGGGTCTTTTGATAATTCTTTTAGGCCTGTTACTGACTTGTGCTATTGGGCTAACAATTATTCTGCATATGCCAAAAAAAATTGTTCTCATCTATTTTTCTCTTTTTGTGTATTAATGACCATTTCTTTTCAAATATATATATATATATATATATATATATATATATATATATATATATATATATATATATATATATATATATATATATATATATATTAAAAATTCTATATTTATTATTTGTTATCCTATTTTTGTTAATTTATTCCTCAATAAAAAAATAAAAAATGATTTATTTTTCATTTTCCTTAATTTTTCTATCAATTTTTATTTATTTCTATATATTTAAAAATATTGTTAGACATAAATCATCAATTTATTGTTAGAAATAAATCAGAAGACATAAGTTTGTATACAATATAAATAAAAAGATACTATAATTTATATTATTTGTTTCTTCATCATTTATCTATGTTTTTCTCTTTAGTTAGCTAAAGAAAAGTATCTTTCAATATTTCTAGAAAAACGTAACCTCTGATTAAATAAAAGTAGAGATAAGAAAATATGAGAAGAAGACAAAAAAAGTAAAAGCATTTAACAAAAATGTGAAAGTTTGTGTTATTCTATTTTATTTGAATGAAGAAAAATATCATTTAACATTCTTGAAAAAAATTGCATTTCCACTCGTTATAAAAATTGGATATAAGAAAATATCATAGAGGAAGAAATTAAAAGTAAAAATTAAAAATTTGAAAGGAAGAAAAATTGAAAGAAAAATAGTTTGAAATGAGAAGTAAAGAAACAAGGAAGTTCGAGCAGAAATATACAGCTGAAGAATGAAAATTGAGAGATAATTAAAGTTTTGAATGAGTGATAAAGATGGTTGAAAAATGTTGAACATTTTCCCACAAGTTATATGTATAACATGTTAGATATGAACTGAAAATTTTAATGAGTTTTGAAAAATTGTTTATTTCATTTGCAATTGAAGTAAAGTATGTTACTTTAATAATTTAGTCAAGAAAAAGTAATTTATTGAGATCATTTATCCTTATTTTGATGTCTTGTCAAAAAATAAAGAAATGATAGATTTTTTCACAACAATTTCCTTTCTTATATTATTATAATATTATTATAGACTATATATTAGAATTAGAATAATAGAAAGTAAATTTATGTAGTTTCCTCGTAATTATTATTTGTACAATTATTTAGAAGTTGATAAATTTGAATCGTCTGATTAAAATCGATCAATCAATTATTTTTTTTGTTGCTTAACATGGATAGTATAAGGTTTGTTTGATCGGGTGTCAAATGATTATTTTGGCTCTCTTGAAAATCAAACCCGACGGAACCCAATTAATATTTATTTTCTTTATTAATGATGACATTGTGTACTCATAAAAATACAAAGAGATGTCATATAAAATTTTGAATATTATTTAATTTAATTTAATAATAATAATCAAATTAATGTCAAATAATATTAAAAATATTATTTCCTAATAATAACTTGTTTCAATAATAAATGTATAGTGATTGTTTGGGTTATTCTAAAATTTTGACAAATTTTATATTTAAAATTAAAAAATAAATATTTGTGAATTTTATAAAAAATTAGTCATTTTATTGGTTTAGCCCAATATATATTAATTCAATCAAATCCAATCGATTTATCTGTCAAACTGATTTAATCGAATTCATAAAAAATTAAAATTTCATTAATTAAAATTGGATTTTTAAAATGAAACCACAATTTGTTTTGGATCTAAAATTTGAACCTGATATCGATCAAAAGTCACCGATAGTCCAACCTTACAATTATTAGAATTTTAAGGTACATTTATGGTATGTTTGGATTGATGAAATATGATGGAATGTAACATAATGAAATGGAATAAAGTTACGTTCCATCGTTTGGATTGATTAAAAAAAGATGGAATGGAGTGATATCAGATGGAATACATTACATCCCATTCCATCACTTCCCATCATTTTTTGTTCCCTCCGATTTGGGCGGCATGACAAAATTACTCTATCCCATCACGACATACCCAAATAATGGAATACCATCTTTATTCCATTCCGCTCCGTTCTGCTCCGTTCCATCTCGCTTCACTCCATTCTGCTATGTTCTTTTTTACGTATCCAACCATAACCTTGAAGGCATTTAGACAAAGATTGCTCTTTTTTTTTTATCATGTAGTTTAGTAATTGGGGTTCACCTTTTAAAGGGTGATTACATAAAGAGTATTTCTTAAAACACTTTATATACCTAAAAAAACACCTTATGCAAATTCTAAAAAGTCTCTCAGTTTTTGGAGATGCATCTTCGGACGCACCATTTTTTTGGTGAACGTCAGTTTATTTCGGAGATACATTTCCGTAAATATATTAAAGGTGCATTTTCCAAAATTTACGCAAACAATATCACAACTTATTTTCAATGATTCTCATATTAAGACTACAAAATGTAAGACGTTAGAACATTTTCTAAGATTTGACTATAATAAATCTATGAATATAATGATACATATAGATATAAGTTAATACTACAAAAAGTATTACGAGTTACACCGAAGTCGATAAACAAAATACAATCCAAAATATATCAAGCATATAAATGTCAAGACTACTGAGTATGTCAGACTATGAGTCGACTCCACACTCTCCCCGCGTTCATGCGCTGCCTTTTGTACTACATAACCTCCGCCATAATAGCGTCTATAACACCTCTCGCCTCAGAGCCATCAGAAAAGAGACCTTCATCAATACCCGCTTATCCAATCTCCATGATACGAGAGCACTCAACCTCCTCCTCCTCTAGAATCTCATAATGAGCTGGCCTAGGTGGATTTCCTGGAGCATCTTGTATCAAATATTGATGTGATACTTGGAAGAACCATCAAATATAATCGTCTACGTAGCTCTAGTTGTTCGGTGCTATGGTACTTTGTGCCTCATCTGGTACGAGATGATTAACATAATCATCAAATATGACATACATATCTATGCGTTTCATCAGAGGAGTAGCAGACACAATATGATCTATGAGAATGTACTGCATATAGCCAGACTGACGATGCCGCATATATGAGACAATATCGTCCAAAGATACATCTACATAAGAATGTCGGAGATGTATCTCCGAAATAATTTTGCGTGATACACTATGCCAAACAAGGGATTAGACAGCGCTTTTTTAGGCCTTTAACAACGCTTAAAAGCGCTACTAAAACCTCCGCTGCTAAAGGTATAAACAACGCTTATGTAATTTCAAAAGCGCTGCTATAGGTACCCCCTCTTAGGAACCCCTTTAGCAGCACTTACACTTTAGACAGCGCTTTTAATGTGGAACTTTAGACAGCGCTTGGTAAAAGCGCTGTCTATTCCCCCCTTTAGCAGCGCTTTTCCTTATTATTTTTTAATATATTTTTTTTCAATCACTTTAGACAGCGCTTTCATGAAAAGCGCTGCCTATTCCCCCCCTTTAGCAGCGCTTTTCCTTATTATTTTTTAATAAATTTTTTTTCAATCACTTTAGACAGCGCTTTCATGAAAAGCGCTATCTATTCGCCCCCCCCCCCCCCCCCCCCCCCCCCTTTAGCAGCGCTTTTCCTTATTATTTTTTTAATATAATTTTTTTCTAACACTTTAGACAACGCTTCTCATTAAAAGCGTTGTCTATTCCCCCCCTTTAACAACGCTTTTCCTTATTATTTTTTTAAATATAATTTTTTTTCATTTAAAACAAAACGATGCCTATCAAATTTAATCTCACCATTTTTGCACTAGAATTTATAGCTTCATTATAACATTTTAAACAACAACAACAACATCAATATACCACAATAAAACAATATTATAACAACATCAATATTCATCTCTTAAATCCTTTTTGCACAATATACACAACAACAACATTAGTATATACCACAATGAAACAATATTATAACAACATCAATATTCATCTCTTCAATCATTTTTGCACAATATACACAACAACAACATTAGTATATACAACAATGAAACAAAATCAACAATGAATTACAAAATAACTCTATCTTCTACATCGAGCTGCACCTATATAACCTAAAACAAAATCAAAAAATCAAAATTCATACAAGTTACCAAATAACAACAACAAAAACAATAATATTGTAACACAACTATAACGACATATATTATATTCTCAAAACTCAAAGTTATACCTTATAATAAAACTCTCAACTCCATAACAAATTGGCACCAATCCTCCATAAGTTCATCCAATTGATCCTTTGAGTATGAAGCACACTTGAATTCATCAAAGTACTACATAATAATATAACATAGTATGATTTAATTAAAATACTAAGTCATTTTATGAGAAATATGAAAATAATTCCTAAGTTAGAAATTCATACCGTGGATGGAATCTCTAATCGGTCCAAAAGAATAGTTTCTTTCATAAACCTCAACATAAAATAACCGCAATCTACACCATTACACTGACGAGGACACTACACATGGAAAGAAAATATGGATATACCTCAAGATATACACCTTAACTTGTTTTATCAAGTATCATCGCTATATAATCAAAACTGTGAAAATCTATACCTCCACTTTGATTCAAGAAATATTGTTGACTCTACTCCTTGGTACTTGAATATCTCTTTGTGCTCGAAAAATTTGTAGAATGCTATAATAAAATAATAATGAATATTTAGAACTATTGCACATAAATAATTAAATATACACAGTAATATTTTGGAACAATCTCACTTGCGTGTCAATCGTCTTCTTCATATCTGGGTATGTTGTCCAATCATTGCCAAATGAATCCAGATAATATACAATTTCTCTCACAGGATTAATTGCAACCAATAGCCAGTGTCCACTGGAATATTAAACAAAGGTTAGATGTAAATTTTCTGCACAACGTTAAAAAACGAAAAATTATAATAGAGGAAATTTAGAATGAAAATCTTACTTGGGGCCAGTATTATATGGTAAAAAGAACTGGCCATAAATAAACTGAGCACAAATGCTATTACTTCATCTGGTTTTGAGATGATTGACCCTGCATTGACAATGTTGGGATTTATGAAAGCGAATATGGACTCCAATCCACGCGGGCGAATCAACTTGTCATACAGAAACCTTAAATAAAAACATCATTAACATTAATTATTCATTGAAATGAGTAAATAAATTATGCAATTAATTAAACAAAGTTGATTGGAGTATACCTGATGTATGTATTGATAACAGTCATGCCTAATGTTAAGTGTCCAAAAACTTCTTCCAAATCCTCCTTACCAATTATTGTCATGCCTTCAGAATCATAAATCCCTTCATCCAGGGGTATAAGAGAAGTACCACCTTGCGAAATAGTTGTGAAGCTTATAAATGTCTAAAGGCACGACCTATATTGTGAAGTAGTTTTCTTTCTAGCCCCGGTCCTCTTAGCAACATTCTTTGTTTCTGTGGGAATGTTGCTAATTACAGGCTCCTTACCCCTACTTACAGCTTCAATCTCTTTAGCAGGAATAATCTAAATATCATAAAATTAGAGTGGTCAAGTATAGGACGACAAATTAACATTATATAAGCATAAATATCATATAATTGTGTTGTACCTGTTTTTTGTTGTCACTGACTCCTTTGGCCGCGTAATCCCTTTATCTTTTGGTTTGGGTTTTGTAGGAGTCTAACATTACCATGCAAAAAAAATGTAAGTAAAACGAACGTAACAATTTTGAGTACTAAAAGGTTCATAACGGTTTTAATTATACCTCATCATCTATGCAAACGAGTCTTGACAGTCATGCAACAAACGCTTCTATTGCCTCTCCCACCAATGTTGCATCGGAAACTTCATCTGGGATTGGTAATAACGCACCCTCCTCTAAAGCAATATCAATTGACACTTTCAAATATCCAGAAGGGAGCGGTTTATGATGAAGTACTTCTCCCAGAGTGTTATGGACTTCTCCCTTGCCAACCATGCGATAAGTTGGTGTCTCTAAAAAGAGTTTACAAGGTGAAATGCCCTAAAATCAATAATAAATATGACATCGTTAATGTGTATATATGTCAGTTAAATAAATTACACTAATTTAATTTCATAATAATATATGTAAGTACCTCGGGAATACTCGGTTGAGCTGCACAATTGACACTAGCTATGTCACTAGTTTCTTTCATCTGAAGCTTCCCTTTCTGATTGGTACTGTCTTGCTTTTTCCTTCCTCAATTCAAGAACTTCAGCTTCTAATGCATCCAACCTTGCCTGCAGTTCTTTATTGCTAGCAGATTTTGTCTTTGGATTGTTCTTTTTCAAGGAGCTTGGAGTAACCCCATGTCCTTTACCCCTCACCCGACCAGAATACTCATGAACATCTAATGCTCGACTAAGTATGCTCCTGCAATCATCTGGTGGAGATGTAGACTGAGACAGACTCTCCTGAAATTCATATGAATATTGGAAAAACATGAATACTATATGTTAAAAAAATTTTGATTTAATTAGAATTAATGTTATACTTACGCATTTTTCAAAAATTTGTTGTACATCTTCTTTAAGAACTCCATCCTTACCCACACAGGCAGCCTTCCACAAAACATGCTCCGGAAGAGATGTTTCAGAACTACTCTCCTCTTTTAACTACACATTAACACAAAAAACAAGCTCAGTTATAAATCTTGATGAACAAGTATATCATTGCAATTTGTAAATACTTACTATTTTTTGTTCTAATCGTGCATATCCCAAACGCCCTTTTTTGTATGGATATGCGGGAGATGATGCTCTTTGATGATTTACTTCACTTACACTCTGAAATTTTAGGGTTTTCCGTTTGGCTTTAAAAACATCCCATTCTTTAACTGAAATCACATCTGCATATTCTGCTGGACGCTCTGCATCAACAAATTTTTTTCCGGCATCTCTAAGATATTTTCTGTTTAAATATGTTCTAAACCCTCTTAGTATTTTGCCGGCCAATCCAAGACAATAATTTTTTCTTTTGTCATCAATGTTGAAAGACCTCTACAAAAAACATACACAAAGTGTGTTAGTATAAGTAATTTAAAGACATAATTTAAAGTACATAATCGTAATTTAAAGACATAATTTAAAGTACATAATCGTAATTTAAAGACATAATTTAAAGCACCTGTATCTCACTCCAGATTTTGTTTTTAGCATCATCCAACTTATCATCTCTCCACTCATCACAAGTTATTGGAATTTCTCTCTTTACAAGTGTACCAATGTAACTTGTCAATTTAGAACCGTTAGGCTCAATTAATTGGTCATTTGGACTCCAATGCACATCATATTTTATACCTCTATCTCTATCACGAATGATATTCTTCATAATAGTTTTTCCTCTTTTAATTTCTTTTTCCACTCCCTTACTGGATTTTCCTCCATCATTGTCTCCATCATTAATAGAATCATCGTGTGGGTGCTCCTCGTTACTAGCCATCTAACCTGTAATAAAGAAAAACATTAGTATCTAATGACAAATATTTAATTCCAAATATATAATTCCAAATATCTATTCAGTATATAAAATGACAAATATCAATTGAGTATATAAAATGACAAATATATAATTTATTAGAAGTTTTCTAAGTGTTAACAGGTATGGAGGAATATATATTACCTCTTTCACTAACATCTCTTTCTTTTCTTGGTTGGATTCCGAATTACTTGTCTCTTAAGAACGCGGACGGAGGGATTGATCCAAATTCCCTCATCATGATCTTTTCTGATATATGATTCACCCGCTGTAGTATTTTCATCTCGATTGTTTCTAATATACGACTCATTCTCAACATCAACATCAACTTGATCCACACTTTTATCATCAATCACTTTGTTAGATAAAAGCACTATAGACTATTTCGTACTCTTCGGGTCTGTGACATAGAACACTTGTTTAGCTTGAGAGGCTAGAATAAAAGGCTCATCTTTGTACCCCACCCTACTAAGATCCACTTGCAAAAACCTTGACTTATCCATTCGTATGCCACTAGTATGTACCCACTTGCAACCAAAGATAGGAATCTGAAACTTCTCGTAATCAAACACCCAAATGTGATTGATAACCCCAAAATATGACAATTTTTCATATTTGGGGTTTAAGTCCTTCATACTAGAAATGTGCATTGCTTCACATACCACCGTGACACCACTATTTTGCATGGTACTTTTCTCATCTTACTCTTTGGTATAAAATGTGTATCCATTAATTCTGTATCCTCTATAAGAGAACACAATCGAACTTGGACCATATGCCAAACATCTCAACCTGTCTGATATTGAAGCGGGATCTGAATGAAACTTTGAATATATATGATCCTTAAACCACTGTATAAAACTTTGATTGTGCTCTTGTACTATACAATTTTCATTTCTACTTTGATTCTCACCTCGGAGTATAGCCTTGTGCATTTCAACAAACGGCTCAACCTCAGTGTCATTGTATAGAACATACAAATGCACTTGATCCCGTTCATCCCTTGATACTGTCACAATTTCATTTCCAATTAATTTTTTACCTTCTTTTTTTCCGAATAAATGACATTTGGGGAGTCCAATAGATTGCACATTGGACAAAAAATCAGTACAAAACTCAACCGCTTCTTCAACAACGTATCGCTCAACGATACAACCCTCTGGACGACTTCGGTTTTTCACGTACCCTTTTAATATTTTCATATAACGTTCAACAGGGTACATCCATCTCATATAAGCTGGTCCACACAATTGTGTCTCTTTCACAAGATGTACCATAATGTCAAAAAATGATGGAGGAAAATACATTTCAAGGTCACACTGAGTAATAACGATTTCTTTTTGTAATACTGGTAAGATCTCAGGATCGATCACCTTACTACAAATTGACCTGGAAAAAAAACACAATTTAGTTATAGCGCTTCTTACTTTTTCTGGAAAAATAGAACGTATACCTATTGGTAGAAAATGTTCCATTATGACATGGCAATCACGTGTCTTCAGACTCTTTAACTTGAGGTCTTTCATGGACACGAGTCTTCTAATGTCTGAGGAGTAACCTTCTGGAACTTTAACTTCACTCAGAAACTTACACAATATTTTCTTTTCCTTTCTAGATAGAGTATAAGCAGCAGGTGGTAGATATGTTCATCTTCCTTTCTTCACGGGTCCTAATTCAGTTCTTATTCCCATCTCTACCATGTCCTCTCTTGCTTTAAGGCCATCCTTAGACTTTCCTTTTATATTGAGTAACGTACCAATAACACTTTCAAGTACATTTTTTTCAATATGCATAACATCAAGAAAATGTCTTACATACAAAGATTTCCAATATGGCAATTCAAAAAAAATTGACCTCTTCTTCCACCCACCTGTGACAACTTTATATGCAAAAGGCTTGCCAAACTGAATACTCACATCTTTCACCTTTTCACAAATTTGATCACCTGTCAATCCAGGTGGAGCTCTACGTTGTTCGGTATTTCCATTGAACGATTTTCTCCATCCACGATATTGATGTTTTGAATTTAAGAATCTACGATGACCGAGAAATACATTCTTCTGACAAAGTTTCAATCGTGTCGTATCGGTTCCATCTTCACAGACAGGACACGCTTTTTCACCTTTAATGCTATACCCGGATAGAATTCCATATGCTGGAAAATCGTTAATTGTGCCAAACAACATCACCCTCAAATTGAAACTTTCTTTCCTATATCCACATAAACCTCCACATCGTTCTCCCACAAAATCTTCAAATCTCCGATTAAAGGTTTCAAGTATACATCTATGTCATTCCCTGGTTGTTTAGGCCCAGAAATTAACATAGATAACATCATGTACTTGCGCTTCATACATAGCCATGGAGGTAGGTTATAAATCATAAGAATTACATGCCATGTGGAATGTGAGATGCTTTGAAGACCATGCGGGTTCATTCCATTAGTAGATAATGCCAAGCAAAGGTTTCTTGTTTCTCCTCCAAAATCAGGATAATCATTATCAATTTTCTTCCACTGTGGTGCATCTGCCGGATGTCGAAACTTTCCATCGATAATTCTTTCATCTGCATGCCAAGTCAAGTGTCTAGCATCGGTTTCACTACGAAACATGCGTCTAAATCTCGGAATAATAGGAAAATACCATAAGACTTTCGCTGGAGATAATTTTTTCTTATATCGAGATAAACCACACTTTGGGCACTCATTCAACGATGCATATTTGTTTCGAAACAAAATACACTCATTTAGACATGCATGTATCTTATCATAGCTCATGCCAATAGAGCACAACATTTTTTTGGCCTCTTAGGTTCGATTAGGAAGAACATTATCCTCAGGAAGCATATCTCTCAAAAGGGCTAATAATTGTGTGAAACTTTTATTCGACCATCCATTGCGCGCCTTTAAGTTGTACAATTTTAATACCGCAGACAATCTTGTAAATTTGGGGCAATCTTTATACAACGGTTTCTCCACATCGCTTACCAACCTCTCAAACATTTTGGGACAATCTTGAAGATCTTCTTCAAGTGCTTATGCAATCTCTTCGACTCGATCACAATCATATGTATCAGTGGCATTGTCGTACGAAACATAGGTCACATTACTTTTCACCCCCGGTTCAACATTCTTGATGCTTTTCTCACCATGAAATATCCCACACGTATAACTTCGATCAATTCCGCGCATTAGTAAATGCGATTTCAATCCATCTGCATCAACCCGACCCACATAACAACAACCCAAGCAAAGACATTTCATTATATTCGGGTCTTCAGCATATTCAACAGCAAACTTAACGAACTCTAATACCCCATTCTCGTACTCTTTTGACAATCGATCGGCACACATCCATTTTTTATCCATGGTTTTAACTATTATCTAAGTTAAACAAAAACACTAATTAGGGCACAAAACGGTAATAATGCGTTTCTGCCAAAACACAAAGTATACATGGATTTTATTATTCAAGTGAATATGTCATTGTTACGTGAACCTCTCGTGTTGATTATTACTAACTTGGATTATAAGCAATGTGGTGGGAGTACAATGAATTTAAAGAGTCTGTGTTGTCAACAAAAATTAAACATGTGATTAGAACAATTCTAAAAATGAGGATTGTAATGTGTGAGTGAAAGGAGCATAGCCACGAATGTGGTCCAACCTTAGAGGCCTAGTTCATGTTACTGTTATGGTCCTATAACATATTCAATCAATGATCGTCAACGTTACAATTTTAGAGACATTAGCTTAGTTGTGAACTCATTCGAAGATTCATGATTTGTGTTATTTTTTAGTATTACTAAGTTGAATACTAGATTGAACAAACAGAAACCTATGATCCAAATTCAAGTAAACCGGAAAAAGTCCTCTCGCCGCGATAAACTCATTGAAAGGACCATTAACATTAAGAGTACTAGTAATCACGGTAACATTCCTCTCAGACATAACCGCCGCAAAAGACCCCGAACCAATTCCAATATCAAAACCTATTCTAATCCCACCATTTCCTAATTGAAAAACATCATCAACAAGAAAACCATTCTTACTCTTAGACTTAACAAATCTTTGATTCTCATATCCATTAACCAAATCAAAGCAATGAACACAATCTCTATTCAGTTTCCTACCATTCAAACACTAGAAACTCTTGCAGTTAAAACCATTCCAATTCACTGTTTTATTACTAACAGGCTTCCATAGTGAAACCAGAAAAGGATGAAGAAATTTTACCTTAGATGAAACCGATTTTGCGAAACTTCTTCTTCTAGGTAAAGGCTCACACTGTTTTTGAATCAGTTTCTCTATCACGAGGAGATAGTGGTGTGCCTGATGTTGTAAGCCGTTTCCTAACAACAGCCGCACTATGACCCTCACGTGCCTCTGGCCCTTGCCCTCGTATAACCGGAGAATCCCAAGTTTGAAACGAGACAACAAATCAGAAGCTTTCTGGCATGAACCACAGTTGGACGGTGAGGAGGGAGGAGACGAGTTGGAGAAGAAGATGAACATGAGCGTTTTTTGGGTGTGTGGGGTTTCATTTGTATAATGTGGGGTTTTTGAAATCTGATAACCAATTTAGGGATTTAGACACTATTTAATTACCTTAGACAACGCTTTCAAGAAGCGCTGCTAAAGGTATTACCTTTAGCAACGCTTTTAGAGTAATGCCTTTAGCAGCGCTTCTTGAAAGCGTTGTCTAAGGTATACCCTTTAGTAGCGCTTCTGGAAAGCGCTGTCTAAGGTATACCCTTTAGCAGCGCTTTAGGCTTTAGCAATGCTTCCTAGAATAACACCTTTAGCAGCGCTTTTAGTAAGCGTTGTCTAAAGTATAACCTTTAGCAGCGCTTATTCTAATTTTTTTATTTATTTTTACTGAAAACCTATAGCGGCGCTTAGGGAAAGAAAGCGCTGTATATGGTAAGGCCTATAGCAGCGCTTATAATAAGCGCTGTCTATAGTATACCTTTAGCAGCGCTTACTCTAATTTTTTAATTTTTTTTACTGAAAACCTATAGCAGCGCTTAGGGCATAAGCACTGTCTATGTGGCGCTGTCTAAATTCAATTTTGGCATATTGATATTTGATCTTATAGCAATACATACATTGAAGTTGGGGTGTTTACGAAGATGCAATTGCAAAAGCTTTACGTAAATGCATCTTCGGATAATTCTTTCTATTGATTTAAGATTTTGTTCAACAATATACATATATTTTTGATGCGTCCCAACATAAGGTATCGCGAGTTGGAATCTACAATCCTACGGCTAATATCCATGCAATGCTATCAACCGAGACAATTGCTGTTTGAAGATAAAGAAAACACTAAAGTATATACTTTTGATGCGTCCCTACATAAGGTATCGCGAGTTGGAATCTATAACCCTACGACTAATATCCATGCAATGCTATCAACCGAGACAATTGCTATTTGAAGACAAAGGAAACACTCAGATATTGTCCATGATATCGTCTTTATGTTGGAGGAAGTCTTGTCTCTAGAATTGTTATTCGCTAACTATTACTCAACTTCAGTGAAAGGTGGAAGGAAATTGCATATTTTTTATCTCTCTTACTTTTACATTAGTTCATTACATGTCCTTTTTTTTACCTCACACTAAAAAAAATCCACATAGTCGTTTACAGAAATACCCCTCGTTCAAGGGTATTCCGCCTTCAATTCTCGGAATGGAAAAACAAATACCCGCGCTGATATCGTAATTTCCAAAAAACCAAGAAAATAAAATCGAAAACTCAAATTCAGAGTATCAACAAAATTCTCTTTTGCGAGGAACACAAATTTAGGGTTCGCAAAGATTCAATTTGCTTCTATCTATCCAAATCCCAACAGTGAAAATTCGTAGATTTGCATTGGATTTCAACAACGCTCGCTTTTCATTCCGCTTCGCCCAATTCCCATTCCTTAATTTCAACCCCTTCCCCTAAGGTACTCTCTTTAATCATGTATAAATTGAAGAATTTGTCTCTTAATCTGAATTGTATGAAAAAAACTGTGTTATTAGCTAGTACAAGTGTATATAAACCCTATCTCAATGCATGTTTGTAAATTTGTGTGGCAGGAGAGGGTGCAGAGTTTGGTACATTCTGTTTGGAAACAGCTATTGTTTTTTTTTTTTTTTTTTTTGATTTAGATTTCCCACACTCCTTTTTGTTCTTTAGTCCTTTTAATACCTAATTCACAACTTAATTTGTATCTCTGTTTGCATTTGACTGAAAAAGTTTTCATTTTTGCATTTTGATGCTTGTGCAATTTCCATTTGACTTATTGTTATTCAAGAGCTTGTGCTCATTAACATGCCTCTTGAACTCTCCTTTTGACCATCTTCGTTGTTTCAATTCGTTTCATTTTGCTTTTTGTTTTTTTTCTTTCCGACTTGCCTTTCAATGCTGCTATTTTGTTATCATTTGACCCTTTTGTAAATAGCCCTCTCTATAAGTCTGATTTCGTTGCATAGTTCCACTGAGATTCATTCAATGCAACGGCTCCAATTTTGGCCTTTCTTTTTGTTTCATCCTTTCGATATGTGTATAGTTCTTCCCATGAATTCTTCTGGCCGTTGTGCCTTCTTCATAGTTGCCTCACAAGCTTGTTTAATTAGTTTCGTAAGATGCCAGTGGAAAAGCCAAGTTCTTCAAGAGTTATTGGTAAGCAATCTGAGCCTGAAAAGCCAGTTGAATCTGATGAGAAGGTCAACCTTGAAGAAGAACCTGAGGAAGAAATGGAAGAAGAGATTGAATATGAAGAAGTAGAAGAAGAGGAGGAAGTGGAAGAAATAGAAGAGGAGGTGGAAGAAGAAGAGGAGGACCCAGAGGAGGTAGAGGTAGAGGTAGAGGAAGAGGAAGAAGAGGAAGAGGAGGAGGAGGAGGAGGAGGAGGAAGTGGAAGAAGACACGAACATTGATGATGATGAGAAGAAGAAACATGCTGAACTTCTTTCTCTTCCTCCTCACAAGTCTGAAGTTTACATAGGTGGCATTCCTCTTGATGCCTTAATGGAAGATTTGAAAGATTTTTGTGAGCGTATTGGGGAAGTTGTACAGGTATGCCTGTGCCATCTTTTATTGTTCTGCGTATGTGTATGTTTATATACAATGTCACCCATTGACTTAAAGATTGGTGAGAACAGGTTCGAATAATGAAAGGAAAAGATTCTTCGGAGAATAAGGGTTTCGCTTTTGTGCTTTTTAAAAATGAAGAACTGGCTTCTAAAGCCATTGAGGATCTGAATAATACTGAATTTAAGGTAATGTAATAACTTCAGTTTCTAACACTATAGATCATTCTTTTTTGAAGTTGGTAGCTACTTGGCTTCAATTCAACTCTAATATTTCAAAAATTTCAGATGCCTCATGCAAACACTTAGTATAATTTGGTATGATGTATTCAATCTGACTATCAATGATCAATTGTCTCAGGGTAAAAAAATAAGATGTTCTACATCTCAAGCAAAAAATCGTCTTTTTATTGGCAATATTCCTAGAAGCTGGGGCGATAAAGATCTAAAGAAGGTTGTGAGTGAGATTGGACCTGGTGTTACCGCTGTTGAACTAGTCAAGGTATGAATTAAGATGTTGTGCATTCCTACTCCATTTTTAATTGAAAGTTTCTAGTGTTTACTTGTTATGGTTAGATTGTTTTTTTTAAACTATTGTTATGGAGCTGCATTGGCATCATGCACAACTGCAAGTACTTTAAGTCAGGATATGCAGTTTCTTAATTAACTGTACTCTGTTCATTCCCTTGACTCAGGATATGAAGAACATAATCAATAACCGCGGTTTTGCTTTTATTGACTATTATAATAATGCATGTGCTGAATATTCGAGACAAAAGATGATGAACCCAACATTTAAGCTTGGTGACAACTCCCCAACAGTGAGCTGGGCTGACCCTAAAAATTCTGATTCCTCTGCCTCATCTCAGGTTTCAATTCACATGTCTTCTTTATTTTAAGATGTGTTGATAGTTATGGTTAATATGAAAATAATTTTTTTATTATAATAAAACATCTCCAATTATGAAGGAGACAAGAACCCATAATTTAATGCATCGATGTCTGAATGTGCAAGTGCTGCTTTCTAGGTTTTTAGTTATTAAAGCATTATTTATAACAATAATCCTGATAAAACGGAAATCATGGGATTGTTTGAGATATTTGACTTTCTGGGATTTGTTTGGTTTGAAAAGTACCCCTACGTTCTTTTTCACATTTTATATTCTATAATTCTTAAATACTCTAATGATTAAACGGAAAATGTATCTCCTAGTAAGAAAGGAACTGTTTCCGACATAATATTCACTTATATAACCTACTTGCTGTTGTCACCTAAGAGTACAACAACTGTGTTCATTCATTGGTTAGTGTTTTTTTTATAGAAGTAACAAATCAATATTAGTAAAACAAAATAATACAACAAGAGAGGAGACTAAGAAACCCTTAGTATTTGAGGCATGTAAAAGAAATTGAAATGACATATGAACAAGTCCAAACAGTAAAGCTCTCCTGTCCCTTTGCTTATCTGTTAGGAACACTCCCTTAATAAACTAAATACACAAGGCGGTGCTACTGAAAGGAATACCCACATAAGAAAGGGGACACTGATATGACTATGCAACATTAGGACACTGATATGACTATGCAACATTAATACCGCAAAGCCACCCTTATCCAAATTAAACATCAATTAGTAACCTTCTGAGACAGCTACAGTTTAAAATGAACATTTCCAAAGATGGTAAAGTGTGGCAGAATGGCTCAAAGCCTCACACTAGAAACTAAGGTTGGTGACTAACAAGTAAACTTAAAGTCATACAGTTTGTGGTGGTCTTGTATGCAGGGGATGTCTGATGTGTCTTCACATGCCGTCATCTCTGGCTAGTTCTTTTCCAATACTTGGCCCCCTACAGATGAGGACTTCTTATTCCAATGGTAGGTTCTAGTATTCTAAGACTAGGTTAGGCCATTGACTCAGTCAGGCTACTGAGTCAGAGTATAACCACATGAACTAATATACTAAATTCAGACGCTAAAGAAAATATTTAGTGTAGCGGCTCTAGTACTTTTATGGGTCCTTGTACGCTGGATCAATGTTGTCAACCATGCATTGCATAAAATATCGGTTTTCTAAAATTCTGCTGCGCAACAGTGCTATAGTGCTGCTATTTGACAACATTTTAAACAAAATAGCGAAGAGCATCCTCAATCAATAGTGTTTTGTTCAAATTAGAACCACTATTTAACAGCATTGCGTTGGATTGATCCTAGCGCCTGCCTTCTTTCCCGCTTTTCATTTATTGTAGCAACACACTCTTATACAGCTGGAAAGAGCTTTTTGTTTTTTAAATTCTTTCATTTTATAGATTTAATTTCTTAAGGTCCATAACAGGACATGTTAACTCAGGAGTTAACAATTATGCATACATTACTATACCTCTTTTTTATCTCTTGTTATTGAATAAATAAGTAGCTAAGCCTCTATTTGTATCAATATATGACTGGCAGCTGTAAGTACCAGTTCAGTTTAACCTGTAATAGCAGGTTACCCTTGATGCTATATATAAAGCATCAAGAAACCTTTTGTAACTAATTTTGAGAAATAACTGAATTCAGTTACGCAAATGAAAACTCTATTCTACTCTTCTCTTCTTTCTAATATGGTATCAGATTGCTGAGACGATCCATGGCTGCGATCTCTTCGCCCCAATCGCCTCCGTCTTCCGCTCGTGTTTCGCCTGAACCGACGCCGGCCCCGTCGCCGATGGTGGATGGTTCTCGCCTATTGCACTTCTCGCTCAAGATTGCGCAGAAGTTGGATGGAAAGAACTTCCATCTCTGGTGCCAACAGGTAGAACCGTATATCCCTAAACCCTAAACCCTAAACCCTAAACCCTAAACCTCTATTTGTATCAATATATGACTGGCAGCTGTAAGTACCAGTTCAGTTTAACCTGTAATAGCAGGTTACCCTTGATGCTATATATAAAGCATCAAGAAATCTTTTGTAACTAATTTTGAGAAATAACTGAATTCAGTTACGCAAATGAAAACTCTATTCTACTCTTCTCTTCTTTCTAATATGGTATCAGATTGCTGAGACGATCCATGGCTGCGATCTCTTCGCCCCAATCGCCTCCGTCTTCCGCTCGTGTTTCGCCTGAACCGACGCCGGCCCCTCGCCGATGGTGGATGGTTCTCGCCTATTGCACTTCTCGCTCAAGATTGCGCAGAAGTTGGATGGAAAGAACTTCCATCTCTGGTGCCAACAGGTAGAACCGTATATCCAATGCTCATGATCTCACAGATCTGGTTGTATGTGCTCGCGTTCCCCCGAAATTCGTTGAAACCGCCGCTCGTCGCACCGGTTCTGTTAATCCTGCGTATTCTAGCTGGATTCAGAAGGATCATTTGCTGTTGTCCTGGCTTCAATCTACACTTTCCAGTGAGATTCTCTTACGTGTGCTTGGCTGTACTCACTCTCATGAACTGTGGGATCGTCTTTTTAGCTATTTTCAGAAACAAACTCGTGCTAGGGCACGTCATCTGCGTGTTGAATTGTGTGCTCTTACACTTGATACTCTTTCTGTTCAAGACTATCTGCTGAAGATCCGTACCATTGTTGATGCGCTTGCATCCATTGGTGATCCAATTCCAGTGTCAAATCACATTGATGTTATCCTTGAAGGCTTGCCTGCTGAATTTGCTCCAGTTGTGTCTGTTGTTGAAAGCAAATTTGGAGTTATGGACATTGATGAGGTTGAAATTCTGCTATTGGCTCATGAGCTGCGTTTGAACAAATTCAATAAGCAGCCAATTCCAGATTTGGTTTCTCTTAACCTAACTCATGTTGTGCCTCAGTCACCAACAACAGATGAATCTCCAGCACCTGTCACTGATTCTTCCTCTGCTCAGACTGGTCACTCTAATCAAGTGCAGGATTATCAACCTTTTAGAGGTGGAAAAGGTTACCGTGTTGGTAGATTTGGCCGTGGAAGAGGTGGCAGATCCTCCAACTCATACATACAGTGCCAAGTTTGCTCCAAACCTGGCCATTCTGCACTACAGTCCTGGCACAGGTTTAACTATCAGTTCCAGCCTACTGGTGCAAACTATGTGCAACCTCAAATGGCAGGGTGCTCATGCCTATTACACTCAAGCACCACCTCAAGCCTCTCCTTATGTGTGGTCCGGGCCCCCTGCTGTGTCTCCTTATCCTCCTAACATCACACAACCTCCAAGTACCTTTGTGGCAAATGCTTTACCATCTCCATCCGGTTCCTGGTTTCCTGATTCTGGCGCTTCATACCATGTAACCAGTGATGCAAAAACTTACAACAAGTGACTCCCTTTGAAGGCCATGACCAAATTTACATTGGTAATGGACAAGGTTTGGCTATTCAATCTGCTGGTTCCATTTACCAAATATCTCACTGTGTTGGGTATTAACCATCACCTTATCTGTCCACACACCCACCACCAGAATGGTGTCAATGAAAGAAAGCACTGACACATAGTGGATTTAGGGCTTACCTTGCTTAGTCAGGCTTCCCTTCCCTTAACATATTGGGACTATGCCTTTTCTACTGCTGTATACCTTATTAACAGGCTGCCATCTGCTTCCATTAATTTTGAGGTTCCTTACACCCTTCTATTCCATCAGCAGCCTGTTACAAGTTTCTGAAAGTTTTTGGATGTGCTTGTTTTCCTCTCTCAAGACCTTATCTTTCTCAGAATCTTAACTTCAGATCTCAAGAATACCCCTTTCTTTGGATATTCCACATCTCACAAAGGCTATAGGTGTCTGGCTCCTAATGGTAGGTTGTACATCTCAAAGGATGTTCTATTTAATGAGGTCTAGATTTCCATATCTAGATTTATTTTCTTCATCCACACCTAGTTCTGCTTCCAGCCAAAGTACATCCTTGGCACCTCATTACTCTAGCCCCCTGTTGAGTTCTCTTACTCCACATATCACCACTTCACAATCTCTTATCCCTAGTCCCTCAAATGATCTCCAACCTGCCTCCCCTACTACCTCACCTGTTCATGCTCCCACCTCTGCTTTTTCTGTCCCAGGTATTCATCACCAACTAGTCATTCTGCAGCTTCTTCACCTACAGCTGCCAGCAACTCCTCAGGGACCTTCTCTAGTCAGGCTGACTCTTCATCCAGCTCACCTTCAGTCACTGAACCTGAGCCACATGTTCCTCCTAATGCTATTCCTGTGGCTGTTATCCCTCAGAACTCTCATCCTATGAAAACTAGGGCCAAATCTGGATTCACTCAGCCTAGACTGGACCCTAGGGTGCTTATTACTCACTCTGAGCCAAAATCTGTTAAACAGGCTCTTGCTGATTTGCATTGGAAGGTAGCTATGCAAGATGAGTTTGAAGCCTTACAGAAAAATGCCACATGGTCCCTTGTGCCCTTACCTCCCAACAAGAATGTTATTGGCTGCAAGTGGGTCTTTAGGCTCAAGGAAAGTCTTGATGGTACCATCAACAGATACAAGGCCAGGTTGGTGGCCAAAGGCTTTCACCAAAGGCATGGCCTGGATTTTACTGAGACTTTTTCACCTGTTGTTAAGCCTATTACTATTAGGATCATCCTCACTATTGCCATTACTCACAGATGGTCTATTCAACAGTTGGATGTAAATAATGCGTTTCTTAATGGACTTCTTGATGAAGAAGTTTACATGGAACAACCTCCAGGGTTTGTTCACTCCAATTCTTCCTTGGTTTGTAAACTCAACAAGGCCTTATATTGCCTAAAACAGGCTCCAAGGCAGTGGTTTGAGAGACTGCAATCAGCTCTTCTCAAGCTCAACTTTAAAGCCAGCAAGTGTGACACCTCTCTTTTCACCTAGTTTTCCAAAGGGCACTCTCTTTATCTACTTGTTTATGTAGATGATATTATCCTCACAGGCAGTTCTACTGCACTTCTCAATGAGGTAATTCACAAGCTTAATTCTGCCTTCTCTCTCAAGCATCTTGGGGATCTTGACTATTTTTTGGGTATTGAGGTTAAGCAGTCAGCTAATGGTTCTATGCTTCTCACTCAAACTAAGTACCTCAGAGATTTACTGCAGAAAACTAACATGTTTGTATCAAGCATGTTCTGTCAGCAAGCGTCTATTTGTATCAATATATGACTGGCAGGTGTAAGTACCAGTTCAGTTTAACCTGTAATAGCAGGTTACCCTTGATGCTATATGTAAAGCATCAAGAAACCTTTTGTAACTAATTTTGAGAAATAACTGAATTCAGTTACACAGAAATGAAAACTCTATTCCACTCTTCTTTCTAATACTTGTTATATACAGAACTGAAGGGCCTCATTTCTTCCATGCGTTGTGTTATTTTCACTCTTTCTTTCTCTCGGCACTCATTTTTTTAAAGGATTTTTACTCAGCATTCATGTTTTCTTCCTCCATTCTTTTCATTCATCATTTCTTCTCTCGTGCTTCATTTTTTGTCTTTACCTTTTCTTTTCTTGCACTCTTTTTATCTTGAAAAGGGATCTGCACGTGTTTCTTTTCTTTCTTTCATGGACTTATTTTTTGGATAAACTAAATTAATGAGACCCAATCGGGTTTTGTTGAACTGCCAAGTTGTCATTTTGTCCTATAACATATCCGATCCCACAAACAGCTCAAACCGGTCATAGCTCCTGTCAGGTACTTGGTTTGAGTATTAGCCCAACAAATGAGTCAAATAGAGGAATGAGTTATATTTGCTGATGTGGCTAGTTACTTAGATGAGAATGATAGTTATATAAAGGATATGGATAGCAAGAGAGAAGGGTTGAGAATCATTTAGTTAGGAACCATAATGGTTTGGGCAGAGAGAATTGTCTCTTCACTGAGGAGCTTAGCTCTGGGATTGCAGGGGTTCATCTTCTGTATTAGTTAGTTTTTCCATTAATAATACAGTTTTATTTTCTCTTGAATTTGGGTTCCTAAGAGCACCTGTTCCGGTTAGCCTGGGGGGTATGAACCAATTTTAAAATGCTTGTTGATTCATTTTGTTGATCAAAGACTGAGATGGTCGAGAACCGGATTGTGGTTGTGGCTCAGAGGAGACACAACCACTAATATTGGATTGGGTTATAGTCAGAGGGTGGAAAACCTGCTTGAAATTGTAGCCAGAGATTGAGGAATTAGGATTCCTGTGGCCAGAGTCAGTGTACAGACAATAGGAAGAGTCACTAGACAGAGACACCGTGGGAAGTTACACGCTTTTGAAACTTGGTAGCAGAACAGTGGCTGGATATGGTTACAGAGAATGGTACTACTCTTAGGCATGATACCTTGTTTAGAGATCCCGGAAGAGAGATATTTGTGTGTGGGAGAAATAGTGTTTTTAGCTTTGACACAGTCCATCTCAAGGCCTTGAGTGCATTAACAATCCAACTACTAACCTAGGATTAGCTGTAGAACTAATTAACAGCTATTAATCACATTACTACAGTTATTATATGGATTACTAATATTATAACATGCACTCAACTATGCTAATAAATCTAGATTCTATACTACTGGTACTAGCTATTGAATTAGTATTCTAACCGTTTTTATCCTAGATGCATTACTTTGTACGCATTGAATATAGTGAATTTTTAAACATGCATGAACAGGTGAAGGCAGTATATGTGAAGAATCTTCCTAACAATGTAACTCAAGAGCAGTTGAAGAAGCTTTTTGAACACCATGGGAAGATCACAAAGGTGGTTCTTCCACCACCAAAATCTGGTCAGGAAAAGAACAGAATCGGCTTTGTTCATTTTGCAGAGCGATCAAATGCTATGAAAGCACTAAAGAATACTGAAAGATATGAATTAGAAGGTAACATTAGAATTTGTTAAATACATGCATTTTAAAAGTTATGTAACTGTTGCAAATATTGATTAGGTTTATTCTAAGCTTTCAGGTCGAATGTTAGAGTGTTCTCTAGCAAAACCACAGGCTGATCAGAAGGCTGTAGTATCAAATATACAGAATCAAGGATTGCTTCCAAGTTATCCGCCACATCTTGGTTATGGTTTGATTGGTAATCCCTATGGTGCACTTGGGGCTGGATATGGTGCTCCTGGTCTTGCACAGGTGATCCGTGCTTTTATGTTTTGATTAGACATTCTTTAACTGTTACGACACGAAATGTGGTTTTCGTTGTGTTACTGGTCACATTAATTACTATTCTATGAATTAATGACATTATAGTCTTATTGCATGCATACCTCTTTTACATGTTCGACACTCCTTCCTGCCCTTGTTATAAGAGAATACGACAAAATCAGACAGACCGTATAATTTGCTTTTAACTAGTTAATGCTAATTTATTTTCCAAAAATATCCATATCATTTATTAATGCTTCCACTAAACTCGGGGATGGTGGAATCTAGTGAAAATAAAACAAATAAAATGGGAGTATTCACAACTAAATACACTTTAAAATTGTATTTTGTTTCTCACATTAAGAATAAAAGATACTCAAAGTGTCTTATAAATGAGACTGCCGGGAGTATATTTTAAAATTTCATTAGTAGTCATGTACATCTAACTTATCAGTATCATGCTACATACATTAAGTGTTTTTACATGGAAGGTGATAAATGTAATATGTGCCATTGATTTATTCTCACATTCACCATATATTTATCTGAGATTCTGATGATTGGAGTTGAATCTTGTACAGCCTTTGATGTATGGACCGGGTCAAACTCCCGCTGGAATGGCCATGATGCCGATGCTTCTGGCTGATGGACGCATTGGATATGTCTTGTAAGTAGAACTGCAAATGGCTGCTCTGTGTATTACATTTATAGCGTGTCATATAATGACATTTAATATATTGGTAGATAGTGGTAGATAGTGTTGCAATAATGATTTGGGAAAAACAAGTTCTGATGTCTACCTAGTTTCTTGAATCCAGAACCTAAGAATGTATTTTCTTGTGCAGGCAACAGCCAGGATTGCCCCCACAAACCCCGCCTTCACATCAAAGAGGTGGCAGGAGTAGTGGAGGCGGCGGAAGTAGTGGTGGGAGTGGCAGCAGGAATACGGGCAGTTCAAGTAAGGGAAGGCACAGCAATGATAATGGTCATGGGCGAAGATACCACCCTTACTAGCCTACCTTTGACTTTATTATTTATTTTTATCATTGTGTGATACACAATTGTTTTTCATTAAAAATTTACTATTTATCTGCAAGTTCAGTCTTGATTACATTCATGATTTCAGGGAGTTTTCATGTATGACTTCTTTAAGATTTTTGGGTCTATCATACCAACCCACAGAGCCATTGCGGGCAACCAGCCAAGGCGTAGAAAAAGTTTACATTCACTTAACGTTTTGGAGTAGAATCAAATGTTTATCGTGTAACTCACATTGATCCAATCGCTATAGGAGACTAATATTATGCATGCAACCTTGCATGATTAAATCGAATACAGTACATGATTAGATTCACTATTAAGAGAGTCAAATGTGTATGAAGACTTTAAATTGATTGATATGTTTTCAAATAGATTTTGACTGTCTCTGGAATTATTTATAACTAGATTAAGATGTTCTGCACGTAGATTTTCATGTTTATAGTTATTTCATAATTCATAATTTCATTTTTATAGTTTTCATAATTTTAAAAAAGTTTATGAAAAACCATTACATAAAAGAGTAATAATATAGTCGGTGCTAGTGAAAATGTAAAAAATATTGAGATGTAGAATAATATTACTTCAAATTATATAAATTTTTATATTTACGGAACGCTGTCTCCTACCTTTTGTCCTCACAGGAACATACTGCTCGCATCATCATCATTCGACAACTCCAATCTGCATCCCACCACCACTGAACGCCATCAAGCCACTGCGTCTCACCCTCGCAGGACTGCAACACTTTATACCGGACTTCCACCATTCACCATGTCGGACACAACTGTTGTACAATATAGAACTGCCGACGAAAATCAAAATGGTAGCTTCATTTTTCTCTCTTTGAAATTATAAGTTTTCTTTAAATATAAATTCGAAATCGTGAATCAAGAAAGAGTGTGAATCGAGTGTCAAGTTCATAACTGTTATGAACTTGGATGTATACTTGGCATCACATTTATGATCATATTTTCATCTATTTCTATTTATACATACAATCTTATGGTTGATTGTTATAGATATCCAGATTCAGATTCAGTTGTTGGAAAAAGAAACCATACTTATATGCAAGTTGTGCATGCATACCTTGGTATATATATCATCACATTTCCATATTTAATTTACATAATATGATAGATAATATTAAAAGTGTGGTTCCACATTTGTGCTCAACTCTTTGTTTATTAACGATTTCATTGTTTGAAGAAGGCGGAGTCATCGTCTTGGCAGATGGACATGTTATCTTTATTGATGAGTTTTAAGGGAAGACAATTGATAGTTTAACCTCAAATATGTGATTGCAAAGCTTTAGATATATCATTGTTGGAGCTGATCCGAAAATAATTCTGGCCAACATAACCAACATTGATCAACAACTACAACCAAAGCACCAATTTATCAGTGGAAACTGTGATACGGTGGGAGAACTGACTTGGGTGTTTTGAGTTTTATCGTAATTGTCGCGGATAACAAGAGTCGCCACCGACTTTTCTTTTATCCAATAAAGAAAAGAGTGAAAAAAACAGGAAAGACCTTTTGAGAATTTTCTTGAATTCGGGGGTAGGTTATGAAAAGGGAAGGTGTTAGCACCATTTTCACCCGTAGTTATCTACGGGCTCTTAATTGCTAGCTCACTTTGAAAATGCTTTGCGTGAATGTGTTTGTTTGAAAATATTTTGAAAAGTGTCGTCGTTGGGTATACTTTTTAATGATTCTCGTCTCTATAAGAATGCATACAAAGTGTTGACTTTGAAAATATTTCAAGAAAATGTTGGTGTGTGGTTTGAATTTGTGGTCCCCAACAACATTATTATTTTGATTTCTGCAAGCTTTGAGCCCTAATTTGAGAATGTATTTATTTTGCACGTGAAGACTTTAGTTCCTCAGCAGGAATATATTGGCATTCTCCCAAGAAGTCCCGTTTCTTTCCCCAAGAGGTCATTATTACAACTCCTTTTCATAACAGCAAGTGGCGGTCTCTTTATTTGAGTAAATTGTACCTCCCTAGCGAGTCTGTTAGTTCCCTGAGAAGATTCATGATTTGTTACTCCAATGAATGGTAGTCTCGTCATTATGGGAGATAGTTTACTCCAGTGAATGATAGTCTCGTCATTATAGAAGATAGTTCATTGTTGAGATTTATTACTCCAATAAATAGTAGTCTCGTCATTATAGGAGATAACTCATTGTTGAGATTTGTTACTCTAATGAATGGTAGTCTCGTCATTATGAGAGATAATTTGTTGTTGAGATTTGTTACTCCAATGAATGATAGTCTCGTCATTATGGGAGATAGTTCATTGATGAGATTTATTACTCCAATGAATGGTAGTCTCGTCATTATGAGAGATATTTCATTGTTAAGATTTGTTACTCCAATGAATGGTAGTCTCGTCATTATGGGAGATAGTTCGTTGTTGAGACTTGTTGCACCGATGAATGGTAGTCTCTTCATTATGAGAGATAGTTTGTTGTTGAGATTTATTACTCCAATGAATAGTAGTCTCGTCATTATGGGAGATAGTTTGTTGTTGAGATTTGTTACTCAAATGAATGGTAGTCTCGTCATTATGGAAGATAGTTTGTTATTGAGATTTGTTACTCTAATGAATGGTAGTCTCATCATTATGGGAGATAGTTCGTTGTTGAGATCTTTTTCCAATGAATGGTAGTCTCTTCATTATGGGAGATAGTTTGTTGTTGAGATTTGTTACTCCAATGAATGGTAGTCTCGTCATTGCAGGAGATAGTTCGTCGTTGAGATTCACATTACTCTGAAGAATTTTGTCTATTTCCAGTCATAAGTATTGATGCCTATCATTTTTTACCACCCCTAATGTTGATGTTTTCTGGTATTATCCTACCACCTTTTCCCCCCAGAGGGTCGACATTACCTTTTTTTGCTATCTTCTCTGAGAGTGGATAGTTTGCGGTTATCTGTTAATCATTGTTATCCTTTATTTTTTCTCCTCGATGTCTGAGTTGATGTTATTTTGTCTCCTCCTCAGGCTTTACCCCAATAGAGTAGAGTCTTTTATTTACCAGTGATTTATTTTCCTGGTCTAATCTTCTTTTGATCTTTTATTTTCTATATCCCCAGTGGTGTATTGTATCACCCTTGGATATGTTCATTTGCATGCACAATCATAAACATTTCAAGGCATCTTAGGGTCAAAAATAGGGCTTGTTTTATATTTAAGTATCTTCAATCACGTCGATACGAAGATTTTGACCTTCGTATCTCTGGATAGAAGACACTTAGATAAGGGAAGCTGTTGTACCCCAATTTTCCCCCTAAGATCTCTCTATCATCTCATATCAACTCAATCACAACAAGATCACACTAGGGTTTGGTTTTTCTTCTTATCTTTAGCTTTGCTCATGGGGAATCACCAAGAACCTTGACTTGTATATTGTGATCATCTATATTTTATATTGATTAACTTTTAACTAATAAATACAATGAATCTTTGCCCTAATTGATGATATTATAGGTGAAAGCACAACACATTCCATCAAGTTGGTCTATAGGTTCATGAGTTTATTTTCGTGCCTTCTTCAACAAAGATTCATTGAGATCCAAGCTTCATCATTGAAGATTCTTCGAAGTAATATCATGACAAAGTCTATTATGATTCACCATGCCTCAAGTTGTCAAAGATAGTTCAAAGATGTAAGAGTTGATTGAAGAAGTTTGACCTAATTGGATAAGTCCTTGATTTCTTGATCACAAGTGCATATTTCCCTTAATTCTTAATATTTGTAAGTGGTTATGGTTTCTATGTTTTCTCATTATCATCCTCAACAATTTCTATTTACATGAAAAAATTATTTGTGCAAGAAAGTTTGTCAAAATTAAAAAGGGTTTCCAAGGCATTTTATTGCTCTAGGAGCTGGAGTTTTGAACTTCTAAGGGTTATATCTTGCTCATATTTTGGTATTTCTGAGTGATTCCAAAGACATTCTTCTTTTTAAATGTTTATCAACAACTCACTTCAAAAGTTTCAAGAAAATTTTATGTCGAAGATGCCCCAACGATGCAAAAGATTATAGGTCATCTCATAAATTTTCACCAACTTCACAAAGTCATAACTTTCTCAATTTTTAGAGTTTTTAAATGGTTCAAGTCTCAAAATGTCATTCAATAGATCTAATTCATGCCATATTTTTTGGTCAAGGGCAAATTTTAAACGAAAGGCCGTGTTTGGATGCAAGATATTATAGGTCATTTTTGGAGAAAAACTTAGAATTTTTCTAAGTACAAAAAGTCAACATCTTTTTCTCAACTTTGACTCATCACAACTTTCAGCTCAAGCATCCATTTGATTCCATTCTTTTCACATTGTAAAGTTTGTGATCTCATCTTTCCAATGCATCAAGAATCAAGTCTTAAGGTTCCCTAAACAGTTCACACCATTGATTCAAAGATGGTACCTTGAAACTAAAGTTTTTTCCAAAGTCAGAATTTGAAAATCATGATTCGGCCTCTAAAAAAATTTCTGTGTGTTTTTACTTCTAATCATGTTTAGCAATCTTCCATAAGTGATTAGCATATTGAAACTCAAGTTTTGGTTGAATTTTGAGCAAAATAGAAGTCACACTTTTCATGTTTGCAACTTCACACGATTTCCATCCAACCTTCATCATTTCACACGCTTAAGCATTCCATTAGCTTCCATATAAATAGAGGGTCATACCTCATTCATTTTATCAAGCTTAGATAGCCAGAATCACCCTGCCAAACTCTCTCTTCAACCCATTTTTCTGCAACTTCAAATTTGGTTTTACAGCTTTCTTCAATCCATTTTCTTTGTAAATTCTCCATCCTTGAACTTCACTGAAGCTAACAGAAGAAGAACCAAGATCTAAGACTTCCTAAATCGTGCTAGCCAAGTCAAGTTTCAGAGCTCTGAATTTGAACTTCAATAGGTAGATTCCTTCATCAATTCTCTTAAACTTTGGTACTGTAATGAAGCTCTCATCATTCTGATTCTGGTCGCAATATTTGTTTTCAACTGGAAGTGAGTTTTGGATATGAATTTTCAAATCTCTTTTCAAATCTTTCCTTCTGAAATGACTGAACTACATCTTACATAAATTTTTCGCGAGGGTACCATTGGCATCGTCTTGAAGAAACAAAGCAAATGGTACCAGTCTCAAGCTCTAATTTTTCCATTTTATGAACCTGTAAATCGCATGGACAGAGGTTGAAGACGGCCTACGCGTCCGTATTCAACCAATGGGAATTTGCCACACATTTTTTTTTCAAATCTGATTTAATAGTTGATCACATGTTTTATTCATTAAAGACCATGATATGTATAACGCGTCTGATCCATTGGATTAACTTACTAACGTGTTTTGACTCTCATCTATTGGTCTATATTTTTTGACTATTTTTTATTTCTGATTTTTATATTTAATTGTTTTAAATTTCAAAAATTCATAAAAAATTCATTTCAGACTAAAAAATTATGAAAAAATTCACAAAAATATTTTCAAATATTCTCTTTCTGACTTTTATTTTTCCATAATTTTATTTTCAGATTTGATATTTTTTTTATAATTTTTCTTTGTTTTGGCTTGTTTTTAATTGCTTAAAAATACTTTTGGACATTTTTAAATTCTGAAAAAAATTCATCAAAGTCATTTCCTTTATTTCTGACCTTCTGAACATTTTTTAGAATTTCATTTTGACTTCTACTATTTTTGATATTTTTTTCACTTATTTGAGTAATTTTAATTAGTTTAAAATACTTTTCTGATTTGAAAAATTACCAAAAATTTTGTAAAAATATTTGAGGTTATTTCTAATTTTTCTATAGTCCATTTTAATTTTTCTTTGATATTTTAAATATAGTTTGCTATTTTCCCTTCCATTTTCATTTTAAAAACATTTAAAAAAATCATTTTCCTTTTTTTTATTTTGTTCATTAAATGTAATTTTATTTTTGTACATATTTTGACCTTTTGACTTTTGATCATGTACTTCATTAACATCATTGAATCTTGGGTGTTGAGTTTAACTCTGCCAAAATGGATGAATGATTTTAATGATAGTTTGATTAAATTTTTATTTCAAATATATCCCTTTCCTCTTCATCTCATCCTTTTCTTGTTGTGTTACATGTTGTTAGAGGATGATATACATATCATCTCTACAAACATATGACACATAAATTGCTATTGACCAGCCTCAAAATAGGTGCGAATTTTATGTAAGTCCACTTACAATTGCTTAACATAGCGCTAAATTGTGTCCCGATTCGAGAAGTGATCATTCGTGGCCCAAACTTATGTTTGCAAGCCCAAGTATGTTAATTTGAAACCTTTGATCCAATAATCTTGAGATTCATTGTTAGGAGGCTTTGGTCTTATCAATACTCTAATGAATCTTCATAAACTTTGGTCAAAGTGAATCACTTAACATTGTTGATCATTTTTTGTTGCATTGAGATTTTGAAATGAATGATATACTTGACAAAAAGCAGACGAAACTTGTTGTTGAGAGGATTTGGTTTTATCAATCCTCTAATGAGTTTCAAATGCAAGTTTCAAGATGATCATTCAACTAACCTCTAATTACTAATTCATTAGCATTTGACTTTTATTTTATGTTCTTTATTTTATGCCTTTACTTTATGCACCATTTTATTTTAGCATTTACATTTCATGCTATTTTCATTTTTGCTCACTTGAGCTTTTCATTTCCTTTTGAAGATACCTAATAATCAATTTGAACTATAAATTTTTTTAATGTTACTTGGACTATTTGGTTACTATCATTGGCATTATGGAGTGATGAACTTCTTGGACTTAGGATTAGAGACCTTGACCTACCTTGAGATCTTGTGACTTCAACTGTTATTTTGTCTGGAGTTCTTGGGGTTTACCCCAAGACATTGGGTTGTTTGTTTGCTTGGTGTGTATGTTGTTTTGATTACATGCTTTGTCTGCCATTGGAAATTCATCTGTATACAGCCGTTACTCTGCCCAATTTTTGTGAAGACTTAATGCAATTGAAGTTTGGTTTTCTTAAGAGGTTTAGTATTTTTTCTTGTTTGTTTTCAATCTAAAGGATGAGAATTCTAAATTGACTCATTGTGTCAAGTGTTGGCTTCTTGTTGGTTAGACGGTTCTTTTCCCTAGCTTTTACTTTTATGCTTTAGGATAGTCCCTTTATCTCCTCCCATCTTCTTTAATTTCAAAAATATTCTCCCTCATTTCAAAAACTATTCTTGTTTTCTAAACTTGAATCGCTTTCATAATAAACTTGGACTTAGGTCCATGCATTTTCAAAATATTTTTTTAATCAAACTCTAAACAACTTAATAATACTTTGACATTTTTTTGAAAAGACTAAAAGTCAATCAATCTCATTCAAACTATTTTTGCCACTTTGACTTTTTACCTTAAAATTTTTCTCAAAAGATTAAACTCTTGTCAATCCTTGTAGTGGTGAGAGCTACTATACTTCTACGATATGTAGTAAAGTGAGATGTTTTCCACTTGGGTGTTGAGTGAGGCTTTGTTGATTTTAAAATCTAAGCTACATCCTCCACTTTGAGATGACACAAATTCTCATTTCTCATGATCGTGGGTAGTAAGTATGTTCTTCCACCCAGATAAGATGAAGATGTCTCATCTCTTAAAATTAACAAACAGACTTGTGTTTTAAATTTTTAAAAAGGTGAACTACGATTACCCTGACCCCCTATTGCACGGAAGGTGGTACGTAGACACTAAAGGTTCGCAACCGTGATGGGTGCAAAAATTATAAAAATATACTTCTTTTCTCATCTCCACAATCTATTTTTATACAACATTTATAGCCAAAATACACAGATTTTCAAAGAGGTTCATGCGGAGTACCATAGATTTTTAGGGTACTAATACCTTCCCTTTGCATAATCAACCCCCGAACTTAAATTCTCTCCCCCTTTTTTGGGTTATTCGATCTTTTCCCATTCCTTTGGAAATAATAAAGCGCGATGGCAATTTTTAATTTGATCTGTGCGAGTCAAGTCAATCTAATGGCTTAGTATCAACATTTCTACCGCTACACCAGAGTGGAGACATGCAATACTTGATGAAATGTCAGCTTTAGAATATAATCATACTTGGGAGCTTGTTCCTCTCCCGCCTGGAAAGTTTGTTGTTGGTTGTAGGTGGATATTTAATGTTAAGGTAGATCCTGATGGACAAATAGATCGATTAAAAGCTCGCTTAGTGGAAAAAGGGTAAACTCAAGTCCCTGGTCAATATTATAGTGATACTTTCTCTCTTGTTGCAAAGATGGCTTTTTGTTCGCCTCTTTCTAGCCATGGATTCCATGAAACAATGGCCTCTATCTCAATTGGATATCAAGAATGCATTCTTGCATGGTGACTTGGAAGAGGATATTTACATGGAGAAACCTCACGGGTTTGTTACTCAGGGGGAGTATAAGCAGGTATGTAAATTACACAAGTCTTTGTATGGCTTGAAACAATCACCTCGGGCATGGTTTGGAAGATTTAGTAAAGTGTTGCAAAAATTTGGGATGAATCGGTGCGAATCATATCACTCTGTTTTCACCAAATGCTCCTCCAATAAATATATTTATCTAGTGATTCATGTTGACGACATTGTAATTACATGTGATGATTCTGAGGGTATCAAGGCTTTAAAAACAACACTTTTTTCATAATTTTCAGACCAAGGATTTAGGTCCTCTTTGTTACTTTCTAGGAATTGAGGTAGTTCAATTAAAGTCAAGTATTGTTATCTCTCAAAGGAAGTATGCTTCTGATATTTTGGAAGAAGTAGGTCTTACAGATTGCACACTAGTTGACACTCATATGGATCCTAATGTAAAGCTTCTTCCTAATCAAGAGGGGGCTATATACTGATCCAAGAAGATATCAGAGACTTGTAGGAAAGTTGAATTATCTTACCTTGACTATACCATATATATCTTTTTCAGTCAATGTAGTATGTCAGCTCTTGAATTCTTCTTGTGACAACCATTGGGATGTTGTTATCCGAATCCTTAAGTATATCAAAGGATCACTTGGGAAAGGACTTGTTTTCTGTGATAGAGGCAACACATATATCATTGGATATTTATATGTTGATTGGGCAGGAGATGCAAGTGATAGATGTTCTACATCGGGTTATTGTGTTTTTATTGGTGGAAATTTGATCTCTTGGAAAAGAAAAAAAGTAAACGGTTGTTGCTCGATCAAGTACAAAAGCTGAGTATCGAGCCATGGCCCATGCCACATGTGAGATCTTGTGGTTAAAGCATTTACCATAGGAACTTCATTTTTGTGAAGTCAGCCCTAAGGAACTTGTATGTGACAACCAATAAGCTTTGCATCTCTCCTCTAATCCAGTTTTTCATAAAAGGACAAAGCATATAAAAGTTAAGTGTCACTTTCATAGAGAGAAGATTACCACAGGGGCCATCAGAGCCTCCTTTGTTAATTCCAAAGATCAACTTGCTGACCTCTTTACAAAATCTCTTCGAAGACCTCAGATTACATACATATGTGACAAGATGGATAATTATGATGTATACGCACCACCTTGAGGGGGAGTGTGGAGATATTATTTTATTTTTATTTAGTATTCATTGTTGTTATTAGTAATATTAATTAGGATATTATTTAGGATATTATTGTATCAAATCTTTCCATATTTAGTGGTGTTGATAAGGAGGTTGAGACCTATATATATGTATATTTTTCTCTTCATTATGAGATATGAAATACAGTTTCACCAATATTGAAGCAATGCTATTTAGTCATTGTTAGATATAACATTAAATAAGATTTCCAATGCTTCTGACCGTGCATAAATCGGAGTTAGGGTTCTCAAGTTAATGGGGAAAGCAAGAACTCATTTTGATGTTTGCTGTCAGTTTTGCCCGGCGAGGTTGGGGTGAGCCTGGAGCATTGTGAGCACCCAGAGCTCGCCGGGTGAGGTCGGGGCGAGCCTGCCTAATCCTGCACTGTATTTTGTGAATAAAATGCTTCGTCGGCCAAGATTTTTGGTTGTCGGGCCAGACGGTTGAGGCAGAAACTCATTTTAAGGGCAAAAACACACATTTTTAGGGTATGGTTTGGGGATTTTTTGCTCCCACTCCATCACCAAACATTCCTTGGTATAGAGAGCTTAGAAAGCACCAATGGAGGTTGCAACTCAACAATTCAGGGTTGATGATTCTTGGGTCGTGATTGACACCGCATGGGATTTAGATTCATCGCCTCTCTTCCCTTTGTAGTTTCCATTTGGCGTGAGCTTGTATGTAATTTTACCTTGATTATATGTATATTTATTGCTCATGGAGTTGTATAAAACATATTTTACAAATCAATATGATGATTTCTTTCTTTTTTGGATTTGAGTTGCTATAGACATGTACGGTTCAAATCCGGATTTCTGATGAACTGTTAGAACATAGTTTGATTCTACAACCCTTAATTAGAGTTTTGATGATAATAAAATACAAAGAATAAATAAATTGTAAGATATATATATATATATATATATATATATATATATATATATATATATATATATATATATATATATATATATATATATATATATATATATATATATATATATATATATATATATATATATATATATATATATATATATATATATATAACAAATATGCTTCTTAAAATTATATTTTATATATGCATAAGTTCTGATGGAATCAGCATCAGAAGATCAGTAATATGTCAGCATCAGAAGATCAGTAATATGTCAGCATCAGAAGATCAGTAACATATGCTACATGCTGAAGCTACCAGATCATACGCTGAAGCTTGATGACCAGAATCTGCGCTTAAACATATACACTCTGACTCTGATCAAAGATCTTTACCAAGTCATCAGCATTCAGAAGCGTCATCATAAGTTAAAGCAAAGAACACTCTGAAGTGTTATCATAAGCAAAGAAGACTCTGAAGCGTTATTAAGTATTCAAGACAGAAGTTAATGCTAACGGCTCTCTTCAGACAAGATCTTCTCAAAAAGGAAAGTGCGTTATTATCAGTAAAAGTGCTTTATGGCCAACGTATCTTTTCCTTGGCTATATAAACAAGTCTACTTGAGAAAAGACGCACGCATGCACTCAAAAATTGCAAAGCTTTCAAAACCACGCTTACTCAAACGCTTTAGCAAATTCAGTTTTATTCCAAGCTTAAATTGTGTATTATCACAGTTGTGATATATTGTTTTATTAGAAAACGTTAAACACATTCCTGTTCAATTATTTGTAAGTGATTTCCTTGAGATAAATCGGTTTGTGGTTATACTCAAACAGTTGTTAAAGTAACTGTGTAATCCTTTGAATATAGTGGATTAAGACCTCGTTGGAGAGAGGCGAAATCACCTTGATGGGTGGACTGGAGTAGTTTGAGATCAAACGAACCAGGATAAAAATACTGTGTTGTCTAAGCATTTGATTTAAGTTTTACAATTCAACCCCCCTTCTTGTGTTTTTCACATCTTCAATTGGCATCAGAGCGCCTGGTTCTGAGCTTATAACACTTAACCGTGTCAGTACAAGATCCAGCGTCAGAAAAACACAATGGCAGGACCAAATCAAAACATCAACAATGACAACAATGAAGAAAGAGACAAATTCAGTGGAAAACCTCCAGTCTTTGATGGAGAGAACTTTGAATACTGGAAAGACAGAATTGAGAGTTTCTTTCTGGCCCATGATGCTGATCTGTGGGACATGGTGACTGATGGATACACGCACCCAGTGGATAGAAGTGGTCAGAAGATTGACAGGAAAACAATGTCTGATCAGCAAAAGCGTGAGTTTAGAAATCATCACAAGGCCAGAACAATTCTTCTCAGTGCCATCTCTTATTCAGAATATGAGAAGATATCAAACAGAGACACTACAAAGAATATGTTTGACTCTCTGAGAATGACGCATGAAGGCAACATTCAAGTCAAAGAAACCAAAGCCCTTGCACTCATTCAGAAGTATGAGGCATTCAAGATGGAAGAGAGTGAATCAATAGAAACTATGTTTTCAAGATTTCAAATTCTTGTTGCTGGTCTAAAAGTTCTTGACAAAGGGTATTCTACTGCTGATCACATTAAGAAGATCATCAGAAGCTTGCCAAAACAATGGAGGCCAATGGTCACAACGCTTAAGCTAGCCAAGGATCTCAACAAAATCTCTCTGGAGGAACTTGTCAGCTCCCTCAGAAGTCACGAGATAGATCTAAAAGCAGATGAATCTCAAAAGCAAGGTAAGCCATTAGCTTTAAAATCTAACAGAAAATTTGACTCCAAAGTTTTGCAGGTTGTGGAAGAAACCTCTGATGGGTCCTCATCAGAAGAAGATGAACTATCTCTCCTCTCCAGAAGGGTGAACCAATTGTGGAAGCAGAGGAAAAGGAAGTTCAGGAATCCCAGAAGATCAGAAAATCAGAATGAATCTTTCTCCAGATACAGAAGGTCAGAATCCTCCTCTGGACACAGAAGATATGAAGGTTCTTCAGGAAATAGAAAGCCAAAAAACAAAGACATCATCTGCTATGAATGTAACGAGCAAGGGCACTACAAAAGTGATTGCCCAAAGCTTCAGAAGGAAAAGCCCAAAAAGAAGTTTGGCAAGGAAAAGAAGAAAAGTCTCATGGCTACATGGGATGATTCTGACACATCTGAAGCTGACTCAGAATCAGATGATGAAAGAGCAAACATAGCTCTCATGGCAAACATAACAGAAGACAGTGAAGCTTCTGAGTCAGAATTTGAATCAGATACAGAAGAGGTATTCCCTGACTTTACTATAAACTTTACTAAGGCTGAACTAGCTGAAAGCCTTAATGAAATTCTGGAAAGATATCAGCAGATCAGAGTCAAATTCAGAAACTTGAAAAGAAATCTTGCTTCTGACTCTGATAAGACTGAGAGTCTCAAATTGGAGAATTCTGAGTTAAAAGATAAAATTTCAAAATTAGAAAACCAATTGCAAAACTCTCAGAAGGAAACAATCCCTGAAATTCCCAGCAATGCTGATGAGATCATCAAGGAGTATGATCACAACTTTCAGAAGTTTCTAGCTAAAAACATAGACATAAGCAAAATGGCTTCAATGATCTATGGAGTTAGCAGAAATGGCAGAAAAGGGATAGGATATCAAGGTAAGGTACCTACACCAAAAAATGCCATGGATTTAGTTATAAAACGTACTCCACTTGATTCACACTTTATATATGGGCACACACATGACATAAAATATACAAGTAGTGATTACCCTGTCAAACCAAAATTCAACCAGAGTTTTGGTAAAACTAACAAATCAGGACCCAAGAAAATATGGGTACCTAAGGATAAAATAATACATGTGGCAGATATCTTTAGCAGCAAAGCAAAAACACCAATCATGGTATCTGGACTCTGACTGCTCATGACACATGACGGGAAGAAGGCATATGTTCCAAAGCCTGGAACTTAAGCCTGGAGGCCACGTAGGTTTTGGAGGCAATCAGAGAGGAAAGATCATTGGCTCTGGAACAGTATGTAATGGAAATCTTCCCTCTATAAGTAATGTTTTATTAGTAGATGGATTAATGCATAACCTGTTATCCATAAGTCAATTAAGTGATAACGGTTATGATATAATCTTCAATCAAAATTCATGCAAAGTTGTTAGTCAGAAAGATGGGACTATCCTATTTAATAGAAAGAGGAAAAACAACATTTATAAAATAAAACTTTCTGAACTAAAAAGTCAGAATGTAAAGTGTCTTCTGTCTGTTAACAACGAGCAATGGATCTGGCACAGAAGATTGGGACATGTTAGTATGAGAAGAATATCTCAGATTAACAAACTCAATCTGGTCAGAGGACTTCCTAACCTGAAGTTCAATTCAAATGCTCTGTGTGAAGCATGTCAGAAAGGCAAGTTTGCAAAACCAGCTTTCAAATCCAAAAATGTTGTTTCCACCTCCAAGCCATTAGAACTTCTGCACATTGACTTATTTGGACCAGTTAAAATTGCTTCAGTCAGTGGCAAGAAGTATGGGTTAGTAATCGTAGATGACTATAGCAGATGGACATGGGTAAAGTTCTTAAGACACAAGGACAAGTCACACTCTGTGTTTGTCACCTTCTGCAACCAAGTTTAGAATGAAAAGGATCTTAGAATCGTCAAAGTCAGAAGTGATCATGGTGGAGAGTTTGAAAACAAAGATTTTGAGTTATTCTTTAATGATAAAGGCATTCTGCATGATTTCTCTTGTCCTAGAACTCCCCAGCAAAATGGAGTTGTAGAACGAAAGAACAGAACATTGCAAGAAATGGCCAGAACCATGATCAACGAGACTAACGTTGCTAAGATCTTCTGGGCAGAGGCAATAAACACAGCGTGTTACATTCAGAATAGAATCTCCATAAGACCTATTCTGGAAAAGACTCCATATGAATTGTGGAAGAACAGAAAGCCCAACATTTCCTATTTTCACCCATTTGGATGTACATGTTTTATTCCGAATACAAAAAATTATTTGAACAAGTTTGACTCTAAAGCACAAAAGTGTATTATGTTAGGATATTCTGAACGCTCAAGAGGGTATAGTGTATACAATACAGAAACACAGATTGTGGAAAAGTCAATCAGTGTTCGTTTTGATGATAAGTTTGACTCTCAAAAGTCAAAGCAGAATGAATTCCTTGTAAGTATGGAAGTTGAACTCACAGGTACTGAAGACAAAGCATCAGAATCTCTCAACAAAGACACCCCCTCAACATCAGAAAGAGGCACTGCAAGCAATCCAGCACCTTCTGTTGATCAACTCCAGAAAAGACCATCCAGAAGCAGCATGGATCACCCAGAAGAAACAATCCTAGGAAGAAAGGAAGATCCAATCAGAACAAGATCTAGCTTCAGAAACTCTGAAGAATCCCTCATGGGACTGGTTTCTCTAATTGAACCAACAACAATTGATGAAGCACTTCTGGACAATGACTGAATTCTAGCAATGCAAGAGGAGCTAAATCAATTCACAAGAAATGACGTATGGGATCTAGTTCCTAAACGAAAAGGATTCAACGTCATTGGAACAAAATGGGTGTTCATAAACAAACTGAACGAACAAGGTGAAGTCATCAGAAACAAAGCACGACTGGTAGCACAAGGTTATAGTCAACAAGAGGGGATAGACTATACATAAACCTTTGCTCCAGTCGCCAGGTTAGAATCTATCAGACTCTTAATCTCATTTGCTGTTAATAAAGGCATCACTCTGTATCAGATGGATGTTAAGAGTGCATTCTTAAATGGCTATATAGAAGAAGAGGTATATGTGCACCACCCCCTGGTTTTGAAAGTTCCAAAAATCCAGAATATGTTTTCAAACTAAAGAAGTCACTATATGGTCTGAAACAAGCTCCCAGAGCTTGGTATGAAAGACTAAGTAACTTCCTGTTAGAAAAGGAATTCACCAGAGGGAAAGTGGACACAAACTTGTTCTGTAAGACAGTTAAGAATGACATTTTAGTATGTCAGATTTATGTTGATGACATCATATTTGGATCCACTAAACCCTCTCTGGGAAGAAAGTTTACTAAATGTATGCAGGCAGAATTTGAGATGAGCCTAATGGGGGAACTGAAATTCTTTCTGGGCATTCAGATTAATCAAACCCCAGAAGGAACTTACATTCATCAGAGCAAATATGTCAGAACTTCTGAAGAAATTTGATCTCTCAGAATGTAAGCCATCAAAGATTCCAATGCATCCCACGTGCATTATGGAAAGAGAAGAGGTAAGTAAAAAGGTAGAACAAAAGGTCTACAGAGGCATGATTGGTTCTCTTCTCTATCTGACGACCTCAAGGCCTGACATTCTATTCAGTGTTTGCATTTGTGTTAGATTCCAATCATATCCTAGAGAATCTCACTTAACAGCAGTTAAGCGAATTTTCAAGTATCTGAAAGGTACTACTAATCTGGGTTTGTTTTATAGAAAATCAAGTAATTACAGCTTAATAGGATACTGTGATGCTGATTTCGTTGGAGACAGAGTAGAACGTAAAAGTACTTCTGGAAGCTGCCAGTTTCTGGGAGAAAATCTGATCTCATGGTCCAGCAAAAGACAATCCACAATAGCTCTATCAACAGCAGAAGCTGAATACATAGCAGCAGCTGGATGCAGCACACAAGTGCTCTGGATGAAAAGTCAACTTGAGGACTTCCAGATATTTGAGAGTAACATTCCTATCCTCTGTGACAATACTTCTACTATTTGTCTCAGTAAAAATCCTATTTTGCATTCTAGGGCTAAGCATATAGAAATAAAACATCATTTTATTAGGGACTATATTCAGAAAGGGATTCTAAATTTAAAATTTATTAGCACAGACCATCAATGGGCTGATATTTTTACAAAACCTCTTTCTGAAGATAGGTTCAACTTCATTCTGAAACATCTCAGCATGAAGCTCTGCCCAGAATAAAACTGTTTTGATTCCATATCTTAACCTTCAGAACTTTGTTTATTTTTCTGTGAACTACTGATCAATCTTTCTTCAGATCTTTAGAAGTACAGATTGTATCAGAATCTATCCATGAAGATCTGAGCGCTTCATTTCAAGGATAGAAATGTGCAGTTCACTCAAGCAAACAAGTGTCATCCAGTCATCAGCTACTTTCTGAGGCTGAACACGCGTTCACGTTTCTGAAAGGACAAAAGTGCTGATTAGTTGCATTAAGACACATGTCATGGGTAACCGTTCCAATATCTTTTCTGAATCCCCCAAAATCAGCTATCATTAAATGCTAATAATCATTATTTAATTTCTCTCTCTTACTGTTTATGTTTTCAAAATTGTTTAGAAATCTATTTAAACACATTTCTCACCACTTACACTCTTTTACCTTCACTTTCATTTTCTCTCAATCTTACTGATTTCAGTTTGCATACTTTCCCAAAACCCTTTCAATTTCTTCAAAACCTTCGTGTGAACATGGCTTCCTCAAGCATTCCTACTTCCAGTTCTCAGAAAACAGGTTCCTCTGAACAATACGAAGAACCCTACAGAACGCTTCTCACACCAATCAAAAATCTAGAAGTTCTGTCAGAATTGATCGTGGATTTCAACAGTCTTCAAGAGAATGGGTTTAATCTCTCTGAAGAGGTTAAGGCTCAAGGCTGGGAAAGATACTTTGACAGACTGGTGGGTCCAACATTCCCAATTCTGGTAAAGGAATTTTGGATTCATGCTTCATCTTCCAACCATCAAGTTACTTCATACATTATGGGGAAGAAGATTGTTATTACTGAGGACCTCATTGCAAGATTAATAGGCTACAGTGGTGGTGGTGTACGTTGCATTGACATGGCTGAAAGATGCGCTGATGTTGCCCTAATTGTTAGAGAAATCTTCACTCTGGGGCTTCCCTCCAGCAAGATAAGGGATTTAAAAGATCATCACAGAATATGGGCCAAGATCATTCTGGGATGCATAAACCACAGGAAGCCTACCAACTCTCCTGATTACATCAATATTGATCAGCAATTTCTGATCTACTTCATCTCCCAGAAGGTTAAGGTGAATCTGGCTCATCTGCTGTTTAACCATCTAAGGACAAGTGTTAAAGAAACCAGAGAAGAGGAGCGCGCAAAAAGGGATTGGATACCCCTAGGAAGACTTATATCAGATATTCTAACAGAGAATAAGCTGATTGATCATCTTACAGAGGCTCAGGAAATCAACTCTTTGGAAGCTACTGTTGGCAAACAGCTGAATGCAAAGAATCTGAAGAAAATGAAGTTGATTGAGAACATCAAGAAGGAACCCAGTGTCACTCCTTTTGCAGCAATCTCCAGCAGAAGAGTCCCTCTGGATAACTTTCCTCTGTTCTCAGAAATTGATTCTAAACCTGATATAATAGTCAAATATCTGGATGCTTGCAAGGAGGATGGTACAACACCAAATTTGAACATTCAGGATCTGCAGCAGAAGGCTCCAGAAGTTGTGCTGAAGAAAACTAAGAAAAGGAAAGCTGTAGCAGAAGGATCATCCCAGCAGACTCCTAAAAAGAGAGGTAATCCTTCTTCTGTAACTGTTTTAGATTCAATTTCTGTATCAACATATATACCAATTCCCACTCAATCTGAAAACCCCACACCACAAACTTTTGATGACTTTGACATTGATTTTGACCCCTCTGAATCCTTAACTCTTAGAAGATCTCGCTCCTAACCTCAAAATCCAAATATTGAAGCAACCCAACAAGAACTTGCAAAAGTTCTATCTGATATAGACCAACACACTTCTGCTCCCATGCCAGAAAATCCAAACCCTGAAACCACCACAGAAGCACAACCAGAAATTCCCCTCTCTCCACAACCAGAAATCCCACTACCTCCATCTCCTCAACCAGAAATTAATCCACCTTCTCCACAACCTGAACCATTTCAACCAGAAGTTCAAACTTCTGAGGCTCAACCCTCTGAATCCTGTGAACCAGAACCTCATAACGATCAATCAAACCAAACTGTTGATTCTGATACCATTCCCATTCCTGGAATCACAGAACCTCTGGCCATTCGTATGCCCCTTGGTACCATTGTGAATATTTCCCAACTTCCCTCTTCACCAGAATTAACTCCACCAAACTCCCCATCAAGTCCAATCATAATTCCTGACTCTCCCACTCCCTCACCAAAGAACAATCCAAAAGACAACATCAAGACTGTCATTGACTTAACAGTTTTTGAACGTCTTGCTGCCATAACCCACAAAACAGCTATCCCAAAACCAAAACATCCAGATGTTGGTACCAACTTATTGACATTTGAAACAGAAGTACAGAAGTGGATCACTTCTCTGAAACAAGCTAGTCTTGAGCTGGTTGATCCTGCTGCATCAGACTACCTTTGGACAAAGTTCAGAAGATGGGTATGCTCTGAAACTTACAAGTTGCAAGAACAGAGCTACGGACAAGCTGAACAGAACTTCATCAATCTGCTGAAAGAAATTGAAGGTCCAGTTCTGAGCAAGCTGCTTAAGGAAGAAGTTCTCCCTCTGGACAATGCTCCCTGGTCTGAACATCATCCAACATCCAAAGTTCAACATGATACTCAAGAGCAGATGATTCCTGCTGAAGAACTGGGTCAAGAAAAGGATATTGCAGAAAGCTCTGAGAAGCATCCAGTTTCTGAAGATCCTCAAGCTTCCTCCCTTGACAGGCAGACTCTAGAAGACCTAAAAAGATCTGATATGTTGATGAAGGAAAGAATGGATAAGCAGGACAACAAAATTGATGCAATAGCAAGCATGTTAACCTAGCAACAGGAAACCAACACCCAGATCAAGAGCATGTTGGAAGCTTTGTTCACGCGTCTACCTCCTCCTCCTTAGAATTTCCTTGTTTTTAAAACATGTTTATCTGTAATATTTTTACATTGTTTTGAACTTATCATTGCTTCTGGCTTTTAATATAAATGCATTTTGGCTCTGATTATTTGTTCTTTTTTATAACTGACAAAAAGGGGGGAGAAAGAATGATATTTTTCAATAACGGATTACTGAGACATAAGTCTCAAACATTCTGATCTATTTAAATTTTCTCTCTTATGAAAAGCTTACAGGTACAAAACTCTAATGAAAGAGACAGTAAAAGTTCTGATGCTCAAAGACTCATGGAATTAAAGGGAAGTAATCAACTCAGGGGGAGTTTTCTCTTCTTAAATCTATACTTTTTATTCTTCATTTTTAATTGAAAAATCTGGTTTTTGTCATCATCAAAAAGGGGGAGATTGTTAGAACATAGTTTGATTCTACAACCCTTAATTAGAGTTTTGATGATAACAAAATACAAAGAATAAATAAATTGTAAGATATATATAGAACAAATATGCTTCTTAAAATTATGTTTTATATATGCAGAAGTTCTGATGGAATCAGCATCAGAAGATCAGTAATATGTCAGCATCAGAAGATCAGTAACATATGCTACATGCTGAAGCTACCAGATCATACACTGAAGCTTGATGACCAGAATCTGCGCTTAAACATATACACTCTAACTCTGATCAAAGATCTTTACTAAGTCATCATAAGTTAAAGCAAAGAACACTCTGAAGTGTTATCATAAGCAAAGAAGACTCTGAAGCATTATTAAGTATTCAAGACAGAAGTTAATGCTAACGGCTCTCTTCAGACAAGATCTTCTCAAAAAGGAAAATGCGTTATTATCAGTAAAAGTGCTTTATGGTCAACGTATCTTTGCCTTGGCTATATAAACAAGTCTACTTGAGAAAAGACGCACGCATGCACTCAAAATTTGCAAAGCTTTCAAAACCACACTTACTCAAACGCTTTAGCAAATTCAGTTTTATTCCAAGCTTAAATTGTGTATTATCACAGTTGTGATATATTGTTTTATTAGAAAACGTTAAACACATTCCTGTTCAATTATTTGTAAGTGATTTCCTTGAGATAAACCGATTTGTGGTTATACTCAAACAGTTGTTAAAGTAACTGTGTAATCCTTTGAATATAGTGGATTAAGACCTCGTTGGAGAGAGGCGAAATCACCTTGACGGGTGGACTGGAGTAGTTTGAGATCAAACGAACCAGGATAAAAATATTGTGTTGTCTAAGCATTTGATTTAAGTTTTACAATTCAACCCCCCTTCTTGTGTTTTTCACATCTTCATGAACATCTTTAGGTTCTAGATTCTAGAAATAGATTTAGGCTCAATACTCACGTGGCTATCGGTTCTTAATGCCTCCATATTTTTTGAGTTGCGCGCGTCATTGTCTTTGAGAGCAATATGGTTGATATCTCACTCTGCGTTAAAAATAACCTATGTGTGGGAGATACGTGATGATTTTGACGAATTATTTTGGTTGTGTATAACTGAGTAATATGTTTAAGTATTTGATAGGGTAGATGAAATTCAAACCTGGAAGAGTTCTCTCCTCTCCATGGAAGGTATTTATTTTTCTGTTGATAATTTACTTTCCACACCACATACCTTAAACCCATTTAACTCAAGCTTGGAAATACAAAGACTATTGAACGACATTCTTACCCTTGCACTGATCTCCGTGGATACAATAAAACCTGGAATACTTCCAATCTTTTGCTTTCCGCTTTACTACAATACTTTGCTATATTTGGAACTCAAATCTACATTGGAAAGCAAGCAATACATTGAAGATATTTAGAGTGTTAGGGTTTATTTCCATCTTTATTATTACTTTATGTACACAACACTATGTTTCAGTAACTTGACATAGTTGTAGGTTTGTCTAGTTGAGTTGTAAATCAACCTTTGACATTGTTAGGTGAAATTGATCACTAGGGTTTAAGGATTGAGAGAAAGTGAATGGGTTCTCTCCTAAATAGAAAGTAATTGGGTAGTGTTAAGAAGAGACATTTAACAACATGGACTTGTTGTTCCTGTAAGACTAAGTGTACTAAACTACTAATAGTAAATTTCATTTCTTGGGTTGGAATCCAACCCTCCAGACGTAGGTGTTGTTGCATCGAACTAGGTTACTAATTATATTTTTCTTTACTGATTTTCTGCTACATCTTCTTCTACAAGTTAGACTGTGTTAATTGTGGTGATTATGGTTTAACTTGTTAAACCAGTTGTCGAGGTCATTGTGTTCGACAACTGTCCTCTGATGAACATAATTTCAATTGGCATCCGAGTAGGCACCCTAGCATATTGGGTGAGATTTAGAGAAGATAAATTATGCTCAAATGGACATAAATAAAGATAGAAGATCAATCAACAAACCACCTATTTTGGATGACGCTAAATATGAGTAGTAAAGTCTATGATGTCTGCCTTTCTCAAATCCATGGGTAACAAATCATGTAAAGTTATGATAAAAGGGGGAAAATATCTAGTGGTTACTTCTGAAGATGATACAACCAGTTTGAAACCAGAAACTTATTGGATTGTTGTTGAAGATAATGAAACTCTTGGAAACTTCAAGGCTTTGAATGATATTTTTAATGGTATGGACAAGAACATGTAGGTGTTGTTGCATCGAACTAGGTTACTAATTATATTTTTCTTTACTGATTTTCTGCTACATCTTCTTCTACAAGTTAGACTGTGTTAATTGTGGTGATTATGGTTTAACTTGTTAAACCAGTTGTCGAGGTCATTGTGTTCGACAACTGTCCTCTGATGAACATAATTTCAATTGGCATCCGAGTAGGCACCCTAGCATATTGGGTGAGATTTAGAGAAGATAAATTATGCTCAAATGGACATAAATAAAGATAGAAGATCAATCAACAAACCACCTATTTTGGATGACGCTAAATATGAGTAGTAAAGTCTATGATGTCTGCCTTTCTCAAATCCATGGGTAACAAATCATGTAAAGTTATGATAAAAGGGGGAAAATATCTAGTGGTTACTTCTGAAGATGATACAACCAGTTTGAAACCAGAAACTTATTGGATTGTTGTTGAAGATAATGAAACTCTTGGAAACTTCAAGGCTTTGAATGATATTTTTAATGGTATGGACAAGAACATGTAGGTGTTGTTGCATCGAACTAGGTTACTAATTATATTTTTCTTTACTGATTTTCTGCTACATCTTCTTCTACAAGTTAGACTGTGTTAATTGTGGTGATTATGGTTTAACTTGTTAAACCAGTTGTCGAGGTCATTGTGTTCGACAACTGTCCTCTGATGAACATAATTTCAATTGGCATCCGAGTAGGCACCCTAGCATATTGGGTGAGATTTAGAGAAGATAAATTATGCTCAAATGGACATAAATAAAGATAGAAGATCAATCAACAAACCACCTATTTTGGATGACGCTAAATATGAGTAGTAAAGTCTATGATGTCTGCCTTTCTCAAATCCATGGGTAACAAATCATGTAAAGTTATGATAAAAGGGGGAAAATATCTAGTGGTTACTTCTGAAGATGATACAACCAGTTTGAAACCAGAAACTTATTGGATTGTTGTTGAAGATAATGAAACTCTTGGAAACTTCAAGGCTTTGAATGATATTTTTAATGGTATGGACAAGAACATGTACAGGTTGATCAATACGTGTTGTGAAGCTAAATAAGCTTAGGATATTCTTAAAAATGCACATGAAGACACATCCAAAGTTCGTATGTCAAGGTTGAAACTACTTATAACTAAGTTTGAGAAAATGAGAATGAATCAAGATGAGTCTATCTGTGAATTCCACATCAGGTTGTGTGATATTGCCAACACTTATTTTGCCTTATGTGAAGAGATGTATGAAGAAAAGCTTTCCACAAAAATTCTCAGATCATTGCCTAAGAGTTTTGATATGAAAGTGACTGCTATTGAAGAAGCTTAGGACCTGAGCAACATTAAGGTTGATGAACTCATTTGTTCCTTACAAACCTTTGAGATGTCCCTCAATGATAGAAATAAAAATAAGAACTAAGGTATAGTCTTTTCTCTAACGCTTACGGAGATGGAAGTCAAGGTGATAAATAGGAGAGCATATCCGATTCTATATCTCTTCTTGGGAAAAAGTTCAACAAATCCTTAAAGAACCTGGACAGGAAGTGGAGGACTAATGTCCCAGACAAAGGCTCTGACATCCGCCCCCATAACAAAGGCAAGGGGACCCAATGCTTTGAGTGTGAAGGGTATGGCCCGTTAAATTTGGATGTCTTACCTTCTTGAAGAGACAAAAGAAGGGGTTGATAACCACTCGGTCTGGCACTGATAGTGAAAGTGATGGGGAAACTGCTAAGAAAGTGATGGAATACACTAGTAAGTGGGATACTAAGGGTGAGTGTATCTAAGAGGACTTAACTGATGAAGAGATAGTTGATACTTATAGACTATTGATCACCATGTGGGAAGAATCTTGTATAGAAATAAAGAAACAAAATAAAAATATTATTGATCTTCATCAAGAAAAAGATAAACTTGTTACAACCGTCACAAGTCTGGAAGAGGAAGTTTCATTGTTAACATCCAAGCTCAAGGAGATTACAAAAATGGGTGGAATGTTGAATAAAGGTCCTAACATGTTAGATGAAATAGTGGAATATGGGAAGAAGTTAAGGTTGAAGATTGGTGTAGAATTGCTAGAAGAAATCCATGTAGAATGGAAGAAGTCAAGAAATTCAGTAGCAATAGGATTTAACTACAACTTTATGAACAAGAAGGACCTTATGCTCCAACATTACCCTCAACATGTAATTCCTCATCACATGGGTTGCATGAACTTTAATAGAAGATGCCATCACTGTGACCGATATGGGAAAGAGTGAAAATCAACTATGTTACTTTTGGTGATGTTACAAAAGGAAAAATCAAGGGTATAGACAAGTTGGTGTATCATGGTCTTCCTAGCCTTGAGAATATGCTACTAGTAGAAGGTCTAATTTCCAACTTGATCAGTATAAGTCAGCTATGTGATCAAGGTCTTAAAGTACTTGTTCATGAGAGACTGTATAGTGATATACATTTACTAGCCCTTAAGAAGAGATGGGTTATGGGATGTCCCCTCGAAGTTAGGATCTATAAACCCGCATTCATGGTCCACCTGATGGGAATAATGTGTCCATATAATAATTAATTCAAGACCAATCAAAGAGGGGTATAAGCTTCCTCCATTATTCTGAGAAGAAAAAGACTTCTATTGATTGTTTCCTTGGTAGTGGAGCTAGGCAAAACAATGCCACTAACTCTAAAACACTTTCTCAACAATCCTCTGTAAATATTCCAACCTTAGGGTTAAGGGGGATATTCTGAATACACAGAAAATACCCTTAAATACAGAACTTCTAACCTCACATAAACGATCTCTCTCCACACCGAAAATACCTTTAAAACAAGATCTCTTACCATCACGAGTTTGCCCTAAACCACCACAAATTCTAAAGTCTCTTATTATTCCTACCAGCATAAGGGTGACACACATTTGTACTTTTTTTTATCAAGTACAATTTTCATTAAAAATATTTTGATCTATAATCTTGATTGGAAATCACCCATGAAACAATTGGAGGAAGTGTTGTTAAAACTACAAGATTACATGTTGGTGGCTAATAAAAAGAAGTGTAATTTGTCCCAAGGGAGGGTGGAATATTTGGGACATCTCATATCTTCTCAAGGTGTTGCAGTAGTTACAATTAATGTCAATAAGTACTTAGCTGCATCTCTTGGAAGAATATTGCAGTCACACTAAAAATTATTGAAAAGGTGTTAGAGAATATTTTAAAGATTTCATTATCGAGCTCCCAAAATCTAAGGGGTACGAAACTGTATTAGTGATTATGGACATATTGTCTAAATACTGCCACTTTATTCCATTGAAACACCATTGTTTTGCTCAAATTATAGCTAAAATATTTAGCAAGGAGGTGGTACACTTATATTGAATTCTTGCTTCGATTTTAAGTGATAGATATATAATTTTTGTGAGCCATTTTTAAAAAGAGTTGTTTAAACTAAAAAAATGTTAAAGATAAGCTAGGACTTTTGTTCAATGTCAAATGGACAAACAAAAATGGCGAGTTGTTCTCTAGAGACATATTTGTGATACTTTATAGCTGATCAACCAAAAACCTTGGTATTATGGGTCCATTGGGATGAGTATAGGTTTAACAGATCAATTCATGTTGCTACTAGACAAACACCTTATGAAATAGTTTATGGGCACAAGCCTCCAAGTATCATCTGTTGGAGGCAAGGTGAGACAAGGTTAGAGGAAGTGAAAAGAGAATTAATTGACTGTGATGAAGCCTTAAGAAAGCTTCATGATCATTTACTGCGCCCCCAAGAATGCATGAAGGTTCATGCATATAAGAAAAGAAAAGAAACCACCTTTTAAACCATAAAGTGAGTTTTTTTGTCAAGCTAAGGGCACATAGTCAACAATACGTGGTTACTCCCAATCAATGTAAAGCTAGTATCACGTTAATATAGGCCATGCCATATGGTGGAAAGGATAAGGGAAGTAGTTAGGGGTTGGAATATATCAAGTTAAAATACGAGAGATTAATAGACATTTGAATAAATTGTGTGTTTTGAATATAGTTGATGTGTGTCTATTCTATATATAAATATTCTTAACACTATATTTATAAACATCAACACTATCCCTCAAGCTTGAGCATATAAGTCAAATGTAGCAACCTTACCACATATATAATTAGTTTAGGGACTTTGCAAGGATTTTGTAAACACATCTGTCAATTGATCATTAGAATTGACAAAGCTTGTGACGATGTCGTCTGATTCAATCTTCTCTCTAACAAAGTGACTCAATATGTTTGGTCCTCTCATGGAAGACTGAATTTGAAGTAATGTGCATGCAATTTGATTATCACAAACAAGTGTCATTGGTCTTGCTTCTTCAATTTGAAATTCTTTGAGCGACTGTTTTAACCAAATCAGTTCACATGTTGTCATTTCCATGGCCCTATACTCTGTCTCGGCGCTTGATCTTACAACTACGTTTTGTTTCTTACTTTTTTTTAGGATATAAGATTTCCTCCAACAAGTACATAATACCCAGAGGTGGATTACCTATAATGCGTGATCCAGCCTAATCAGCATCGGAGTATCCAACTATCTGAGTATGTCCTTTATCTTCATAACCTAGACCTTTTCCTGAAGCACGTTTTATGTATCTCAGAATTCGGATAACATCATCCATGTGTTCAGAACAAGGGGAATTTAAGAACTGGCTTACCACACTGGTTGCAAAAGAAATGCTCGGACGAGTGTCTGTGACATGAAGCTTGGATCTATACACTACTACAAATAATGCATCTAATCGAACATGAAATGCGTTTTACCTCGGCATTAGAAGCGAGGTAAATAAGGTCTTCATAAAAAGAAAAGACTTATCATCTCGGTGTTTAAAACACCGAGGTCCAATTTTATTAGCGCATGGGTTCGAAATCTAACTTTTGCATTTTTATTATTTACAAAAACTAGTGCCTTTTTTATCTCGATTTATTAAGAAAATCGAGGGTTTTTTATATAATAAAACTCGTTACGTTGTTTACCCAGAATATTACATTTTTTACACAGAAAAAATTAATTGTCCATGAAGATCATATGTTGGATCTTCAATTCCTTGATATTCTGGGGAATATCAAATGCATGGGAAATTCTTTTCTCCAAACCAAAAAAAATGGTATTCTCTATGGCTTTTGGTTGCATTTGTTTCTGATATGAACAAAAATAAAAGGTTAGACAAAAAAATAGGGTTAGATAAATAAATAATATTTTGCTCAAATAAATACTTAAGAGCACAAACCTTAAACTCAAATAATTTTCTGCTCTTGCAATCTATCATATAGAACTATTCATGACAAACACTCTTGCAAATCCTAAACTCTTCAAGATGTTAGATCTTAAAATCCTTGATATTCTGGGGAATATCAAATGATGGGTGCATGATATTCTCTATAGCTTTTGCTTGCATTTGTGATATGAACAAAAAAAGGTTACACAAAAAAATGGTTAGATAAATAAATGATTTTTTGAAAAAGACTCTTGCAAATCTTAAAGTGGAGGATAGTTTCAAGCGCTTCATGATGTTTTAAAATGCTTTTATAATGAAAGTTATTTATGTTTCACGTGGATCACTAATGGTAATATCTTGAGCATTGATACATAGTCATGAAATGGACGGCAAGAATTTGATTAAGGATTTGATAAATATCCTTAATTTTAACGCTAAAAATGTTTCCTCGATTTAGGAAAACTGACCGGTTAGAATATTTAATTTACAAGTAAAAAATACAATTAAAATAGAGGTTTCAATTTAAACGCTTAATTTTAATGTTAAATGTTCCCTCGGTTTTTATGGAAAACTGACGGGTTAGAACATTTAATTTACAAATAAATAATACAATTAAAAGAGATGTTAGAACACCGACGTGGCACACATGAATTGGAATCATATCACTAGACTAGCAATGATAAACTATATTCAAACTGTAACGTCTCTTTTGGATTATCAAGGAGGCTTTTAAGCTATTTAAACGTCTAATTACCAACTCGACGTGTCTTTAAATATTGTTTCAAATTTTTTTCCTATTTTCAACATCTCATTACCAACTCTCTGTATCTTGTTTCCTTGTTTCAAAGTCTTTTTTTTCCTATAAAAAATGGATGCAAATTTGTTGTTCATTATCAATGAAAAGTATGTTGATTTTAATGGTTTCGATTGTTTTGAACTAAAGAAAGTTGTTAACAAACAAAGGTTGAATGGTTACTTTCACATTCTTCATGGTTCCATATACACTAATATCGTTAAAGAGTTCTGGATGAATGTCTTTGTTGTGTCAGCTGGTCATGATGAAGTCATCCAATCTTATGTCAATTACTCTCATTTCTTCATTACTTCATCACTAATTTCTATGAAAATTAACTGTCAATAGATAGGTAGTTATGTTGAATAATATGAATTAAATAATGTCTACTCAACCCAACTTCACCAAATTTATGTCAACCAAAATAAGCTTTCCAGTCCTGCTTCTCTACTCTCAATCGCAAAATTTTGGTTTCAACTTCTAGTGGTAAATCTCCGCCCAAAAGAGTAAAGCCTGAAAACGCTTACTTGGTATGACAAACATCTCTTGTTATTCCTCACCTACAACATCAGAGTTAATCTTTCTCTGACCATTTTCAACTTCTTGAAGGAAATGATAAAGACTTCTCGAGAGGAAATGACTTTCCTCGTACCTTATGAAAGAGTTCTTTATGAACTTTTCTATAAGTTAGGATAGTTAGGGGTAACATTGAAGTATAGTTGACTGAGATGTTTGAATTTATTGAGTAGTTTTCTTTGTTGTGGTTTTTTATTATCAATAAAATATTTATTTTTCTATTATTTCCTATTCTTGTTTATTGATAAAAAAATTTGAGCATTACTAATTAACAAAAAAAGCATGGCATCTGGAAAAGACGCCAAGTGATAAATCATTAAAAAAAGTTTTAAATGCGACAACAGGGATTCGAAGAGAGGTTCCTTATAGCTATATTACCTCGGTTCTCAAGAAAACCGAGATAACATGTTTATTATTTTTTTATGGATAAAAAAAGGTGCTAACTTATAGTTGTGTTACCTCGGTTTCTTATAACACCAACGTAACATGTTGTTTATCTTATTAAAAAAATAAAACATTACGCTCTCAGGATATATCCTCTCGGTTTTTAGCATGTTAGAGATGAAATTTTTATCATAAAAAGTGTTATTCATTGTAGTGATAGGAGTATCAGCTGGTTTATCATTCAACAAACATGTTTCTAACAAAATATTCATAGCATATTTCCGCTAAGAAATCACCAAACCATCTTCAGATTGGGCTACCTCAATACCTAAAAAATAGTGGAGTTTACCAAGATCGTTTGTATGAAATTGATTCAAGAGATGTTGTTTCAACTAGAGTATTCCCTGCTGATCACTACAAGTTGTGACAATATCATCTACATACACAATAAGATAAATACACCCTTGGGTTAAGTGACGATAAAAAAACATAATGGTCATCTTCACAACGGACCATACAAAATTCTTGTACTACAATGTTGAATATATCCAACCAAGCTCTTGAAGAATGCTTAAGACCGTAAAGAGACTTGTGAAGCCTATACACCATATTCGATGACTCCCTCTGAGCAACAAACTCAGGTGGTTGCTCCATATATACTTCATCTTCAAGATCACCATGTAAAAATGCATTTTTTATGTCAAGTTAAGGAATAGGCCAATGTTGAATGGATGCAATGGCTAGAAGAAATCTAACAAATGCCATATTGGCTATAGGCGAGAAGGTATCACTAGAATCCAACCCAAAAATTTGAGTGTATCCTTTGGCTATCAAGCGAGCTTCAAATTGATCAATCTTACCATCTAGACCAACCTTCACTGTATAAAACTACGATAACCTACTAAAGATTTCTTAGGGGTATAAGAACTAGTTCCCAGGTACCACTGCTTTTAAGAGCACACATTTCATCAATAATTTCTTGCCTCTACTCAGGGTGAGATAATGCTTCGCCTAGAGTTTTAGGAATAGAAACATAAGACAAAGAAGACAAACAAGTATACTGCAAAGGGGAAAGACGATGATAACATAAATCAATATAATATGGAGAAGGATTTTGTGTTTGACATATACCTTTTTGAAGGGAAATCATAAGATCAGACTCAGGTTACAGGATCAGATCTGGTGATGGCGAGAGCGTCGGAGGAGAGTCTGCAATGACCTCAGGGATATGTATGACCTCGAGGATAGGTACATCCTCAAGTACATGTACAACAAATGTTAGTAGACGATGTTGATATGTTTGAAGTGGGAGATAAGTGAGGGGTCGACTGTAGGAGTATCTTGTAGGCCATGTTACCTATAATAATGGGGGGCAATGACAGATGGGACTTCCTGAAAATATGTAGAATTATTTTCCTGAAGGGGTTCCTAAGTTACTTGGTTGGACTCGAAATATGGAATAGACTCAAAGAAGGTAACATCGACTGATATGAGGTATCATTGTAGAGTATGTGAGTAGCAACAATAACCTTTTTGGGATCAATGATAACCAAGAAAGACACACTTTAGTTATCGAGATGATAGTTTATCAAGAACATGAGAGAGATTATGTACAAAACATGTGGACCCGAAGACTCGGGGAGGAATTGGGTGAAGTGGAGAATTGGGAAAAAATATTGAATGAGGGATTTTATTGTTAAGGACAAATGAGGACATATGATTTATAAGTTAACCTGCCGTTAGCACAACATCCCCCCAAAACCGAAGTGGAACATTACCATGGAGAAGTAGGGTCTGAGTGGTTTCTATGAGATGCTTATTTTTGCGCTCGGCTACCCCATTTTTTTGAGGTGTATGAGGGCAAGATGTTTGGTGGAGAATACCATTGCTAGACATAAAAGTTTGAAATTGTTTGGATAAGTATTCACTAGCATTATCACTTATTAAGGTACGAATAGACATGCCAACCTGAGTTTTTATTTATTTATAAAATCGTTCAAAAATAGAAAATAACTTAGATCTATTATTCATTAAAAATAATCACGTGCAACATGAAAATTCATCAATAAAGGTGACAAAATATGTAGACTCAAGAGCATGACAGTACGCGAGGGACCCCAAACATTGGAGTAAACTAAAGCAAAAGGGGATGAAGTTTGTTTATTTACTCAATTCAGACTACGAGTGTGTTTCCCTAACTGATATGACTCACAATGTAAATTAGACACCTTCGATAAACTTGCACCAACTTCTGTAGTTTGGAAAGACTGGGATGACCTAACTGAGCATGGATAGTGAGTGAAGAATCTTTGGTTGAGCATGTCTGAGATGACATTGAGAGATAACAAAGGCCTTGAACCCATATACAACACCAATCGCCTGTCCTGAACTCTAATCATGCAGAGTAACATTATTGTTAGTGAAGGTGACAATACAATCAAGAGAACGAATTAAACTACTGACTGAAACTAAATTAAATGGACAATTAGGTACATGGAGAACATAAGTAATAAAGAGAGAAGGTATAATTTGAATAGTGCCAATCACTTCAAATCGAGTTTGAGAACCATTGGCAGAAGTTATAGTAGGTAAGAAAATCGAGTTAGATATGGAAGAGAGAATATTTTTATTACCAATAACTTGATCAGACACATCAACATCAAGGACCCAAGGTCCAAGGTAATATTATTGAAAGAGGAAAATAAATGAATTACCAGTGTGTGCAGCCGAAGCAATAGAATCTGAGTTTTGATCATTTTGATACCACTTGAGAAAATCATCATAGTTTGGCGTAAAGTTATGAGGAGTAGCCATAATTATGTGAAAAGAGAAAATATCACACGAACCAGGTGAAAAAGGATATGTTTGAATTGGATCACAGTTTTCCTTGAGTAGAAAATAAAATCTGAGATCAGATTTGGAACAGTTGCACGAAGGCGAGTGAGACGTTGGAAAAATCGTCGTGATTAGCGGGGTCGAAGGATTCGCTTCTGCTGGTACGGTTATTATTCCAGAAGGTCGCCGGAAATAGTAGCGGCAGCGGCAGTTCGGTGTTGACCGGAGAAATTCAAAAACTGATGCCGGTATGGGTCATGACAGTGTATGAAAGGAAAATTGTGTTATGATACAATTTGCCAAAAATTTCTCGTTGAAAGACAATGGGTCAATCGGGTAAAGCACGATGAAGGATTGTCTCTCAGTAGGCTCTGGATATCATGTTAAAATACGAGAGACTAATAGACATTTGAATATAGCGTATGTTTTGAAAAGCACTACAAATACTTTATTTTTTAATATATATATATATATATATATATATATATATATATATATATATATATATATATATATATATATATATATATATATACATTACATCTAATTACATGATATAGCCGATGTAAGACTATTCTATATACAAATATTCTTAACACTATATTTACAAATAACAACGGATCATACCAACAAATAAAGGCCTATAGCTAGGCTACGCATGGGGTCTATAACCTAAGCTACACTAACCTAGACTAGATCAAATTTTTTTATAAATAGAAATGACTTAAATTTTTTAATAAATTTATTTAGGTAAAAAGATTAGGTCACATACCATGAAAAATATTTTAAATCTATCAGACTGCTCTATTTAAATAAATATGAATAATTCTATTATTATTTTTGTATTATATTTTGGGCTTTTTAGTTATTTTAAAATATTTATGAAAATAGGATGAAAACACCTTATGAACAACGTTGTAAGTTGTTTTATTAAGTTTTTCTAAACAAATAGTCTCAGGAAATTTATATTACTATGCGTCTCTTTGTTTCTGCGTCCAAGAGGCTAAAAGACGTGTGTCTGGCCAATGCTCCGAATTGGAGCTTCTTATTCCCCCCGCATTTTCTTTGCATAGGGACATGAGAGGTACCCTCTAAATAGGTTACCAAACATACACTAGATAAGTTAAGATAAATCAATGCAAACAAACTTTTAGTATAATTGGTCTTTTAGCGTGTTAGTTAGGGGTGAGAATAAGTCAGTCCAACTAAACAGAGGCCTACGACCTAGCCTACACAGGTCCAGACCAGGCTAGACTTGTTTTAAGTAAAAAAGGCTTAGGCTTTTTTATAAGCTTATTTAGCTTAAAAGGTTAGACCACATGCCATATAAAAATCCTTTTAAGCCTATCAAGCTGGCCTGTTTAAGTAAACATAAATAAATTTTGTTATTGTTATATTATATTTTATACTTTGAATTAAAATAGAAAAATAAAGCATAGTTATCTTGAAGATTATTATGAAAATAAATTGAAAAACCCTTATGAACAATGTTATAAGTTGTTGTCATAAGTTGTTTCAATATGTTCTGTCAAATAAATAGTATCACAAAACGTATGCTAATAGGTAAACTCGAATGAGTAAATGAAAAATAATGTTTATGATTGATGATCTTTTAATTTGTTAGTCTATTTAACATCAATTGAATTGCTTATTTACAAACATTCAAATGAAGTATGCTCTTAAGTAGGTTAGTAAACCAATCAGGCCTTCGAAAAGGTTAGACTCAGACCTAAAAATAAGCATATGATAGGCTACATGTTAGACTTAGGCTTTAAATTTTTAGCAGACCATGCTCAGACTTGGCAAAGCCTAGCTCGGGCTAGCCTATTCTCACCCCTAGTGTTAGTCTATTCAAACATTAGTTGAATTGTTTATTTATATATGTTAAAATGAAAAAGTTTAAAGTAGATTAACATGCCAATTGGGCCTTCTAAAAGGCTAGAGTGGGACTTAAAAATAAGATTATGACATACTACATACCAGACATAGGCTTTGGTTTTTTTAGCACGGTAGAATTATTTTGGACAAAGTTTAGATCGAAACTCAACCTATTCTCACCCCTAGTAGTAGTATACAAAATGAAGTTTTCCATAGGGTCAAAAGTCCACCCAATTTTTTATGTATCACTTCTAAAGAAAGTTGTAGGGGACTACCAAGTGGAAGAGGATTTCCCTGACAATCTGAATGGTGATTTTGCATAATTTATGGAATCAGAGATTGTGCTAACTTAATGCAAAGTACATCAGAATGGGGAGGAGACCTGACATTTTTTATATAATGGAAATTCAATGCCTTTTTTGGTCTTTGTGGAAGCCCTTCACATATGCAATTGGTAACATGGGTGTGATCTGGGTCCTATTTTGATACTTTAAAAGCAAGATGCTACCAAATTTCTCTTCTTTTGTTAGAAGATTATATTGGAGTCTATACTCCTAGGTTGATTGCTATGTAATTTTTTCTCTTTGAACTTAGACTCTTCACCCCCCCCCCCCCCCTCAAAATACATATCAACGGTTAGGTCGAAAAGAATGAATGTTGTATATAAACTATTCTTAACGTCGATTTTCAAACGATGAGTGGCTTTCTTGGTGTACTGAAACAAGAAAACTTTTATTTAACATTTTATTACTTGCACACATTTACTTTAAGGCGTAGAGATTGTATAGGGTCATGGATTGTCCATCTATTATCACCAAGAACATCAGAAATGTTTACCCTATACCTCTATAATTTTCCTCCTACCGCAACAATTTTATAAATATTCAAAATTTACCAATTATAAGTTCACTTTAATATTTTAACTTTTACCATCCGTCTGAGTCTTACGAAATTGGCTACTATGTACCCCATTCATGCGAATCGCATAACTTGACTTGAAGACATCTGGTATGTTGAATTAGAAAATCGGAGAACTTAATATCATGATTTCTTGTAAATATATATTACATACCGGATAACATATTGTGTAGTTATCCGGTTTACAAAAGCCAACTGGATAACTTGTCTATATGTTCTCCAGTTATGTTTTTCTACTAATCGGAAAACATTCACCTACGTTTTTCGGTGATGTTTTTTTATTAATCGGATTACTTGCTTATATGTATTTTGGTTCGCATTTTTTATTTTTATTTTATGTTTTGTTGATTTTTTTTATCTATATTTAAAAGGTATGGATACTCCTTTGATGACATGCGATAAAAACCAGATATGTGTAGATACCACTAATATATTCTCAACTACATAAAAACTTGCTACCCGAGAAGAGGAAATAAGGTCGATTAGAGATGTTGGAATCAGGAATAAAGTGACAGTTATAATAACTCATTTTAGATACCAAAACATGAAAGATGGATAGAAGTCACAAAGTAAAATTTGGTTGTAATAAAGGGGTAGAAATTACAAAGGAGGAGATAATGTAACACAAAGTGCTACTAAGAAATGTAGTTGTCCATTCAAAGTTAGGTCAACACCATCAAAAGATAGTTTGGAGGGAAGATTGATGTAAAATATGGACTTCCCAATCATGGTTTACCTGATAGATTTGAAGGTCATCCGTTTATAGGTCGACTAAATGCAGATGAACAATAACATATTGTTGCTTTGACAAAACGTCATGTTCCACCAAGACACATACTATTTTCATTGCAAGAATGAGATCTGGAGAATGTCACTAGGATCGCGCAAATATATAAACATAAGAGTAAGTGACAGAAAGACATCAGGGGTCCTAGAACAAAAATGCAACATTTGTTTAAGCTAATAGAGGTTTTAGATTATGTTTACTAGGATAGAAAAATATGAGTCAGAAGTTGTGAGAGATATTTTCTGGGCCCACCCAGAATTAGTAAAGTTGTTGAATATGTTTTGTATTGTGTTACTTATGGACAACATGTACAATACACACAAGTATAGACAACCTCTGATAGAAGTAGTTGGTATGACATCAATTGAGTTAACATTTGTTGTTGCATTTTCCTATATGGAATCTGAGCAGACATAGAAATTGTGTTGGGTATTGAATAAGTTGAAATAGTTATTTATTGTTAATTCTCTGTTTTATGGTTGCCATTATGTTTTGTGAAACTAATATAGCAGCAATATGTTAAATAGGATTTTCTAACTTGTAGGAGAAAATAGGTTGATGTCCTATTTTATGTTGGGACATGTTGAGTTGAAGTGTTTCAACATCTAGAGCAACATATCGGATAAGATATCTTATGTAGGGTCATACGACATCGCGTCTGAGCTAAGCTGAACAATTGGATTTTGTTATGATTTAACAGATGCAGAATATTCTGAGAATATTATGCAATATTTTATGGCACTGATTTGTAGGTCAAGAAGAATCAATAATAATATTGAAGAATATTGACTTTCTAAATATGGAGATAATTTAGGAACGATTTGATTGAAGACCTATTTTGTAGCAGAATTTTCTGCAAATTTGTAACAGTCAAAGAGTTGTCATTTGAAGGTCCAAATCCAGTTGAATATAGGTTATAAATAGAAGCATTGTAACCTAGGATTGGTACCAGCCGAGAATTAGAAAGATGTAATCATTAAGGCTGAGTCTGTAAGCCACTCTTTAGGAGAGTTAGTATGTGTGATTCACTCGATATGTGAGTTGGATTATGTTCCTTGGATTTCAAGGTTCTGTTCTCACTCAGAAACCTGTAGGTAATGAGTTGAGTATTGTTCTTGTAGGAAGCTTGTAAGAAACTCCAAGTTGTGTTCTTAGTCAAGAGTCTTGGCTATGTATTATCATGGAAGTGTGTCTTCTGGTTGTTAAGTCATGGAAGTGTGTCTTCCTATGTTTGTCCAATCGCTGACTGTGATTGATGGGGGATTAAGGAGGGCCTCATATCTAGGTGAGTCTTAGATATAAAGTTAGCACGAGTAGTGATTAAGTGAGAAGTTGTAAACTTGGGACTAGTTTAGCTTCGAATTGATACTATTATAGTGGACTTTATCCCTGGCTTGGTAGCCCCCAGAATAGGAAGGTTGTTCCGAATTGGGTTAACAATTCTTGTGTGTTGTCTATGCTTTTTCAGTATTGTTTTTAATGTTTATACCTTGTCTGTGTTGTTTAAGTCAGATCAGATGTCCCAATATGTCATAGGACATCTGAGTTCTGTCATACCAGAATTTCATTTACTAAGCAAGGGTTATGGCCACAATTTGTTTTGACTGATATAGATATTGTTGTGATGAAAGAAATTAAAACTGTGTTTCTAAGGATAATTAATTTGCTTTATTGATTTCACGTCAACAAAAATGTGAAATCAAAGTGCAAGGAATATGTTGTGAATGATATGAGAGAGACGATAGAGAAATTATGTTACGAACTTGTAAGGGCTAATGATAAGGTGGAGTACCATCCACAGTTGCAACAACTTGAGTACGCATGTGTTGGTTTTAGAGAATTGTTTGATTATGTGAAAGACTCATAGTTGACTGCTCATAGACATAGGTTTGTTGGAGCATGGATCAATCAAGTGTTGTATTTGGGAAACACCGCGACTAATAGGTATGTTTGATTTTAGCCATGGTTTGTTTATCTTAAGATTATGGATATTGATTTGTTTTTTTTGGTCGAGTTCGCGCATTGGAAACTAAGGCATATGTTGGAGAACAACTTAGGTGATATGTGCAAATGTTGGGAGGCTATGAATGGAAATCTGAAGATACAATTGGGCAATATTAGAGCTTCATTTCAGAAGAGTTTTTATTAAGTTGAGCACGCGCACACTAGTCCATTTTATGGAAATTTGCATGGTTTGGTATCAAGAGCTGCTTTGAGGCACGTTGCTGAAGAGTGGTTGAAGATTGAAATTGTGGGTACAAACACCCAAATGTGCGGGTGTACACATAGAAAATATTATGGGTTATATTGTGCTTGTGAGTTAGGGAGATACATACTGAGTAGTGATCTGATACCAATTGATGTTATTCATATCCATTGGAGCAAGCTAAGCATGGAAGGTGAACAAGAGGCAGATGCAGAGGATGGATCTGAGATGGACATGACCAATGCAATATATGCCATGTGGAAAAGGTACAGGTCACTAGATATTGCAGGAAAAAGAGCACTAAAAAGTAGGGTGTGTGAAATTTCTTACCCTACTACAACAAGGATCTGTCCACCGCCTGAAAAAATAAATACCAAAGGTGGGGTGAAGAAAGGGAAGAAACATGTGGGATATGATGTTTATCGTGACCCCTCATATCATGAGTATGTTGATCAAGAAAGCTCGGGTTCTCAAAAATATTCAAATAGGTCATGTTCGCATTTACCCCAAACCTCGAAGAAGCAAGTAACACTATAAATAACGATGAAGCTCATGTGAAATAAATGATAACCTCGGATCTGACGGTCCTTCGTCAGAGACAAGAACCGAAACTTCTCCCACCTTCTCTAGACGTGGTGATATCAAACGAGGATATAACACCCTATAATACCAAGCCACGTAATCATCGACCACATCATATGGGGTGGTAGCGAAAACTATTAGACAGATCACATCCATCACGCTCGCATGATATTCAATGCATTCAACATCCACATCAAATGTGTCAGAATCAGGAAGTGGGCGCAATATGTATTGCTTATAACCAAATTAACGCATACACATGTCAGGTAAGTTTACTACAATTGTGTCATACCATTTCAAGCCACCCCTGTACAAACATATATCATCAAATGAACGGTGCACTCTATGATCCTCAAAAGGGCGCCAAATGACATCAGCAAGTGTCAATTCATCCAACACAGACCTAAGCTAATCAACCTTTTATGCTCATTGCCTGTAAATCCATTTCATCGCCCTGAGAAGTGGACTACCGCCACCAGTAATCACAAATAATCCTCTCTTTCCAACAATTGGAAAATACTCATGAATCCAACATTGTTACACAACATGAATATTATCAATTAAAATAATCATATATAAATAAAGATAAGTTAAAATAAAATTAAAATTAAACATTTGTACCAATAGCAAAGAGGCATATCCGCTGAACTGCTTGCATGTATAGTAGGAAGCATCTCCTAAATATCTGTAGAGCGTGACAAGTGCAGCTGCCCCTAGCTATATCGACCACATCCTTCCAAGTCCCTAAATAGTGATAAATATTTTGCCTCTACACGAGTAAAAATTTTGTCGACAAAAATGGTGCAACCTACCAACAACAGTATACAGGCTCTAGCAGCACAGTCAAATCTACTATCAGCTCACTGACGCACAAATACCTCTTTCAACCAATCCAGCTTATAATAAGCACCCCTACAATTACGGACCTCTTCAACTGCCTCCTCCAAGAGAACACCCAACAGATTAATAGCAAGATTAATAGCATCGGCATCAGCGAAACCTTATCCAGGGTCCCAAAACTTACCCTTACACGATAAATGAATAAGACAAGAAACATCGTCCAATGTAATGGTCATCTCGCCAAATGTCATATAAAAGGACGATGTTTCTGGGTGTCATCTCTCTACAAATGTCGATACTAAATTTTAATCTATCCTCGACAAAATGGTTCTCTAGAGAGAGGATAGATCATAGTTAGAAAACCAACTCTTTATCAGTGGTGGGAGACTGTGTGGAACTCATCCTATCAATTTTCTTCCATGTGCATCAATATTTAATACTTTCTTCGGATGTCTCTCATAAAAACAATTTATAGTATATGTTATAAAATATAAATAATTAAAAATAAAAATGATTCAACATAAAACAATAGAGATTAACTTACCTCGTCGTACCATAAATGGTGAGCAACATGATTCTGGTACCTCACCAGAAGAGATGTATCGTAAGGTCTCTCGGAGAACTGTGATTGTCCTGGACCAGGCTCAGGTGCAACTATCTGAGATTCCTATCCATCCATCGCTTGTCGAGGTTGTCGTCTTTCACTTCTCCGTCGCATAATATCCATGTTCCAGCCTCTCCTGCACATTATTAAAAATAACAAAAAATGAGAACCAAATAACCTTAGGGAAAGTTCTTCGGATTAAAAAAATTAAGAATCAGATAACACGATTCCAAGTTATCCGGCTAGCAACAATGTAAACCGAATAACCTCGTGTCAAGTTATTCAGTATGTAAAAAAGTTCCATATAAAAACCGAAAAACTTGTACGTCATCCGGTCTGTAAAAAACTTTAGAACGCCGATTAGTTGAAATTTTGAGTCGGATTTTTTTATTTCTTATTCTTGAGTTGGTTGCTGAAAAAATGCTCTCGCTTTCTTCAAATGAAATAGGAAAAAAATGAATTTTTTTTTAAAGTCTAGTGTTTATACATAGGTATTTTGATCCAAACTCATAATTTGTAGGGGTGGATGATAAACATGGGGGTATGGGGTATAATTTTCATAACATCATCACCCCTTCAATAATGATTTTCTTTTGAAAACCAAATTAAACTGTTGCTTCCAATTCGTTTCTACACATTATAATTATTTGAAACTATTTGGACGAAAGGTTTAGCTAAAAAAGATTATTTTGTTTGGATATATTGTTCTTTTCATTTTTTCCTCCAAAGGTCATTCAAACACATACAGAAATTACACTATAAATGAACTTATTGCATAGCCAAATATCATTTGAATGTAGGGAAATTTTACAACCAATGAGATAATCTTAAATTTGTAGCAGCAGTGGGTGTGAATAGAACCGCTCATGTTCAACCCTCTATATCCCAACGCACATAATGAAAAAACGAAATCATCAGATTTAGGATGGAATATTTATTTCTAAAAGCTTTCTTCAATCAAGGTTAGTGGAGGCTAGCATTTTACAAACAAAACTTGGTTGAAAGCTATATTTGTGACATTAACACGTAGTTGACAAGTACGCAACATCCAAGCCACGAGGAATCATAAATAAGTTTTACATCTTGACTCAGGTGTGACTAGTAACTAATGTCATTGCCCTCATTCCTCTAATGCCATAGGTCATCATCATCACCTTGTTCTAATGCCATAGGTCATCATCATCACCTTGTTCGCCTTTCTCAGATGGCTCACCTTGTTCGCCTTTCTCAGATGGCTCACCTTGATCGCCTTTCTCAGATGGTTCACCTTGTTTGCCTTTTTCAGATTGCTCACCTTGATCGCCTTTTTCAGATGGTTCACCTTGATCGCCTTTTTCAGATGGCTCACCTTTTTCGCCTTTTTCAGATGGCTCACCTTTATCGCCTTTTTCAGATGGCTCACCTTTATCAGACAGCTCACCTTCCAACTTTCTTTTCTTTCCCTTCTCATCTCCCTTTCCCTTTGACACCCTTGCTTTCTTCCCAGCATTCTTCTTCCTAAACTCTGATAAGCAATAAAGAAAGTGTTAAGGTCTGCCAAATTCCGCAGACACAACAAATGAATCCTTACATATGCCAAGTTAGCACAGACATTAGTCAAATCCAAACAATTACACATATTGTTTCTTATTATATGCATGAATGATATGACATTCATTTCTTTTAAAATGAAAAAAAAAAGTAGTGTCGCATGTGATTCCAAAACATACTCCAAGAAATCGTCCCAGCCCTCTTTGTAGAAATGAACCAAATATTACTCACTAGCTGATCACGCTTGTTAGTGCAGCATAGCACTTCCCCATGCTCAGAGTTGGTGGACAATGTACACAACACAGCATAGAACAAGCTCAGTTTTAGGCTTTTAGCTAAGGAATACAAACTTCAGAGTAACCATCTGACCTAGGTTAAACACTTCATGGACACTTTGTATACTCGTAATTATCAACAACCATCCAACCCTTTCCCCGCCAAGAAGGGATTAGTTCAAATTACACACATTATTTCCTAATTACTAACATTCAACACAATTATAGACAACCCTTTTTCCATTAAATGAGGATTAGTCCTAATCATACTTTACAATTTATTCGAACTTCTATTGCAGAGAAAATAAGATTAACATAATAACTAAATAAATGATAACCTCTGTAACACCGACAATTCTGAAAAACAATTCTGAAAAAAGGTCTTACACCAACACTTATAATTAAGTTTAATTTATTCATTTTTCCAAATTATTACAGGTGTCGTGGTCTCACTAACAATGTCATGTCTAGGGTGCCTTTGTTTCATAGATGATAAACTGATCATAGCTTCACTTCACTGAAAGTTAACAAACTAATACTCATAGAAAACTAAAATATAAATCTCAACTAGTCTAAAAACATAGCCATAACATATCATAGGTAAGTGAAAGTGACCTTCAAGAGAATCTTTTAGAGGGTTAACAAATTCAGTAAACTCAGTTTCTTCAAGAGCTTTGAGAACATCTTCAGCATTGATAATTTGCCTCTTTGACTCCTTACATATATCATTAGCCCTGCACATACAAACAACACCCATCATTGTTCATCTTCTCCAATCTCACAAAGTTCCCATTTTTAAAATCACCCACGAATCAATTACCAAAACCCATTGCAAAATTTCCCCAATTTGCCTCCAAAATGATTCAGCAAATTAGGGTTTCAGAGAGAAGGAGAAAAAGGTTACTTACGTAGCGGAAAGGTAGTGGATGAAGATTTTGGCACTTTCGGAGAATGCGAGAAGAGCGTCTTTGTGGACGGCAATGTCTCCGTCGTCGGAGCAAGTGGATAGCTTTTCCTTCACCACGCGGCGTACGATAGTTTTGGGAAGCTCCTCCGCCTCTGCCATTTCAACTTCTCTTGTTCGTTTTCTAATTGGGATTGGAATTAGGGTTAGAAGTTGGGTCTCGTGGCCAATAACTAGGCTTCATTTCCCGCCATATCATCACTTTCGCTTCATAATATAAATATGGAAAATTTCCATCTCTTGTCAAAGAAAAAAAAAATACAAACTTGTAGTATATATTTTTCTAAATGAGTACAACAAACATATAATAATAATGTTATAATAATAATAATAATAATTATTATTATTATTATTATTATTATTATTATTGTTGTTGGTATTTAGATTTAATATATTTTTCTGTCTCGTATATTTAGGGTGAGGTTCATATTCATTCCTAAATTTTAAAAATTAATAGTTTGGCCTCTTAATTTTTTTTACTAATTATTTCAAATTTATCCTTCTGAACCATTAGCTTAACGTTAACATGATTGTCACGAAAGATCACACGTTATAAACCTTAGAAGCTCACTCAAAATCCTTAGAATCAGAACAAAGTAAAAGTATGAATTCTTCAAATTCGTATTTGTTTCCAAAAGATTTCAATATTGGTGGAGAATAGAGTAATGTTTTTGAATCTAAGGGTTATTCATGTTCTTCTCGAAAGAAGTAATGAGGTCTAAGATGTTTATGTGGAAACTTTGTTGTACTTAGAAAAGCAATGTTAATTAAGAATTTTAGGAAGCAATTTTGAGGATGCCCACATTATAAGGTATGATTTGTCTTCTAATCTTTCAATTTTAATTTGGTAGTGTTTTTTATGTCCACGCTTATTTTTTTATGTGTAACATTATTTGTAAATTCATGCAGTTGTATATTAAAAATGGATGTTGTGATATGGTGACAGAACCGACTGTTAATATTGGTTTTTGCATTTGTATTCACAAATATTACGATAAACAAGAGTCGCCACCGACTTTTCTTTTATCCAAATTAAGGAAAGGGTGAAAAGAACAAAAAAAGACCTTTTCGAGATTTTTCTGAGTAAGGGGGTAGATTATGGAAAGGGAAGGTGTTAGCACTCTTTCCATCCGTAGTTTTCTACGGGCTCTTAGATGCTAGCTCATGTTTTGAAAATTGCTTGCGCTTTGTGCTTTAAAAAAAATGTTTTGAAATGCCTTAGTGCGGCGATTCGCTTTGTGATAACTCTTGTATCAGTCCTCAAGAGTGTTGACAAAGCGAATATTTTTGAAAGTGTTTTTGAAATCTGTAAGTGTAAAAAATTTGTTTTATTTGAGCAAGCATCTAACAGCTATCTACTTGTACTCGAAAAGGTAGTTCTTTTCCTTCTGTCCTTTAGACAGTGTTATCTTACTATTAGTGAGTAGGTAGCTCTATCGTTGGATGTTTGAGGGACATTCGAAGGGACGTTACGGTCACGAAGGCAACTTAATAAGGAATTTTAGTAACTGTCCTAAAGTTTTAAGATCACTTTTAACGGAGGTAACATCGAGAGGGTCATCGAGGGACTTATGATCTTTCAAACTAGAGGACAACCACTAAAACTTCTCGCATTTCGAGAATTGTGACCGTTTTCCGAAGGCAACCGAAGTGGGGTACCCTAGAGGTGTGTATGTGCATGGTGTGTTATGTTCAGTTATTTTAGTCTTGCACATTTAGATTTGCTAGCGTTTTAATTTTCAGTTTTTCCATGCAATCCTAATTACTGGCAGTGGTATATGCAGTAATTTAAAGTGCAGAAATATAAAGTGCGAGAATGTAAATCATACGCTATTACAATGTTTTGGGGAGGGGGTATTTACATGTTCAAATGGGGAAAGAATAAAGAGAGCGATGAAATCTTATTTTAATCTATTACATACTGTCAGCAGATACATTATTATAAAAAATGCGAAAGTAAAATAATGCGCGCGAAATAAATAAACGTCTAAGAAGTCCTAAGAATTAAGCTAAGTAAACCTAAAGAAATTTTTTTTTTTGTTTTTGATTTTTGATTTAAGAAAATAATGAAAATTGCCCTAAAATCTATTTAGAAAATAAAGTTAATTTAAGAAAATAGTCTAAGTTTATTGTTTTTTTGTTATAAAAAGAAAATAATTTAAACATTTAAATTAAACATAATTCTATTTTATTTTAGATTAAGAAAAGGTTAAAGTTTAATTAATTAATCAATTAAAGAAAAAAAATTAGTCCTAAGTTTTTTTGTGATTTTTTTAGTATTTGATTAGTTAAGTAAACAATAAAAAAAAAGCAAATAAAAAAAAGAGTCAAAACAAAAAAAAAAATTAAAATGGGCCGAGGTGGTTAAAGCAAAAATGGGGGTGTTGTTTGGGTATTTGCTTGGCCCAAATGAATGTTGAGCCCATGCCACGCTGGATCAGGTGAGGTGAGGCCTTGAGGGTGCATGATAGATTCCATATGGAAGCCCCTTGGATCCAGCTCAGTGATGATCTGATGACTAGATCTGATGGTGTATTATGTGTAATTGGCCTTGAGGAGCATTGAATATGCACACAATTCATTAGAAAAGATAAAAATGATGGACCTGAGATTCGAACTCAGACCCTCTCCTTCACACATGCGTGTCTTTACCAATTGAGCTGCTTTACAATTCGCGTGTTATAACCAAAGCATTACATTATATGTGAAATAAAGTCAAATATATTCAAAAAATAAAAACGCACGCGTTGGCCTCTGTGAGCCAATGGGAGGACGACAACCAAGTTGCCGGAGTTAGCGACCGGAGTCATACCTCTGATCACCTTCTCCGGCCAATCCAAAGCTCGTTTCCTGAAAAATACACAATTTAAAACAAAACCAAGGGTCCTATCCTATGTAAAATCATATTCTGGTTCTGAATCTGGCCTTAGATTGGCCTAAAAGTAACTGTATCGCCCGGATCGAAGCTCAACAGCTTCAAGATCCTAACAATGGAAAGTTGGCTTTTAAGCCTCAAAACACACATGCCTTACGTAAAATCTATCCTATGAGTCATCCTGAGTACGAATCAAACATTAAAAGACATTAATATATCATGAAACTAGAGATATGAATTTGAAAATTTTACCAAAAATGGTGGTTCTGGTTTGGCACTTCTGGGCGTGTGATAGTTTGAATAAGGGCTGGGAATGAATCCTGGGAATCTCAGGATGTTGATGGAACATTTGAGTCAGATTGAAATAGACTGGAATTGGGTTTTTGGATTTTTACAACTTTGCTATTTTTTGTAATTTTGCGTGGCTCTTTTAGGAAATGGTATCCGTCCATGAGGATTGCAAATGTCACCCTTATATAGAGCAGATTGAGGGGACAAGGTAGGAGGGAAATAAGCATGTTCAATAATGTTCTTTAAGAGCCATAAACAAATATTTGTAACTTTGCCAAAGGTATGGAATTCTTGTCTCTTTTTTTGAATTTGAATGAATGTGGATATCAATGGCTTTCGAATTCCTTCAGTCCCTACCCTTCTATTAGACCTCTTGTACATCCTTCAAATGGGTCTTTTGGATGTCTTTCAAATAGTCCCTATATATGCCTTGTGCCCTCTTCGAATGGGCCACCAAGGTGTGTCCTTCGAATGGCCCAAGTCTCATCATTTGGGTCTCTTCGATTGAGCCCTTACTCAGCTAGCTGCTTGATTCAAGCAACTCAAACGAAAACCTCAATCTGGCCAATCGAAAACCTTCTTTGTCACCACCTTCGAGTGCCATTGCACAAAAGGCCTGGGCCTGGCCACATGCAATACCCATCACAAAGCAAACTTATTTTTCAATAATCACGTGTCCTTCGAATGGGCCAATGGATGTTTCTTCGAAGGGACCACATGAATGCACCTTCGAAGGGACTATCATGTGTGTTGAAGTGTGTACAACTGTTTCAAAGGGGACCATTGCCCAGTCGAAGCTGGCGCAAAGGCAGCCTGTGCCTTGTGGGTCGAAGGAAGCTTTTGCCTTGTGGATCGAAGGCAAATCTGAAGGAGTCTTGGCCTTGTGTGCTGAAGGCAAGCTGAAGATAGGGCCTTTTGACTTGTGAATTGAAGACTAGTGAAAGGGGCCTTTTTCCTTGTGAATCGAAGACCAGTGAAAGGGGCCTTTTGCCTTATGAATCGAAGACCAGTGAAACGGGCCTTTTGCCTAATAGACCAAAAACAAGCATGAATAGGCATACGTGTGCTGATGACAAGCTGAAGGGGCCTTTTTCCCAGTGGGAGCTTTGTGAACTAGGCTTGATCGAAGGATACTAAATGCCTAATCGAAGCTGGTATGCAGGAGTTCATTGCTTTGTAGGGGATTCTTGATTTGTGTGCTGAAGGCACGCACATAGGGAGTATTTTCCTAGTCAAAGCAGGAATCAAGCTTGCTCCAAAGAAATCAAATGCCCAATCAAAGCAGGAATCAAGCTTGCTCCAAAGAAATCAAAAGCCCAATCGAAGCAGGAATCAAGCTTGCATGCAGGTAGTCATCAAGACAAACTTGCAGAGGCCCTTGCTCAATCGAAGTAGGCATGCATGTAACCGTTGCATTGTGAATCAAGCAAGCATGTAAAGCCAATGGTGCAATCGAAGGATGTATGCAGGAGGTTCTTTCCTTGTGCCTGCTGGTATGAAGGAAGTTCATGGCTTGTGAATTGAAGGCAAGCTTAGAGAAGGAACTTGTCTTCTAAATTGAAGGAAAGTTGTAAGAGGCCATTACCAACACCTTTTGAATCGAAAGAAACCAGTAGGAAGCCACTAATTTCTGAATCGAAGGACACCAACAGAAGGCCCTTCCCTTTTGAATCGAAGGAGGTTGTTTCAAAGGAAACAAATGCCCAGTCGAAGCTTGTATACAAAAAACAAGCAAAAGGACAAGGATTCAATCGAAACTTGGAAATTTGAAGCAAGCATGAAAGAGGTTAGGTGCTCAATCGAAGCAAATTTTGTGCAGCCTTAACTTAGTGAAAATTTTGTGAGAAAAATATTTGAGAGATGGGAGGGCGAATTTTGGGGTACAACAGCTGCCCCTGTTCAATCTTCTTAAACCTGGAGATTTAGATTGGCTTATCTGCCTTTCGTGATATGAAGGTGGAAGATGATTGAACACTAGAGTGCCCAGAAATTTGCACTCGCATGTAGTAACATTGATGGTTGATGATGGCGGGAATGGGCTTACAGATGCCATTTAGAGAAGATGACAAAGAGTCGTTGGAGATGGGCTTAAAGATGCCATCCAAAATAGATGTTGATTTCACACATGGTCCCTTTGGGGGGTTTCTGTTCCTGCTGTCTGAGGAGGAGTCTGCTGGGGAATATGGGTTTCTGTTGTTCTCCTGCTTGAGGAAAACTTTGTGAGGAATAGAGTCTAGGAACTTCAGTTGTCCATTACTCTACTGGGGAAGATATCTCTTGACTAGAGAGATGAAAGTTTGTTATTTTCTGGTCGAAATCCAGGCTTCACAGTAACTTGTTAAGGATAACAAAAATTGACTGTTATCTGGTCGTATTCCAAGCTTCACAGCAATCTACTGGGGAATATGAATTTAAATTGTTATCTGGTTGTACCCCAGGCTTCACAGTAACTCAAACTGTTATCTGGTTGGAATCCAGGCTTTAGTGACTTGAACTGTTATCTGGTTGTGTCCAGGTTTCTGTTTGAAGAGATTAAGTTGTTATCTGGTTGGATCCAGGCTTCAATTTGAATTTGAGGTATACTATTATCTGGTCGAGTCAAGGCTTCATAGTAATTGACAGTGTAAACTTCTATCTGGTCGGACTCCAGGCTTCGTAGTAAATTGACAGAGTAAACTACTAACTGGTCGAATTCTAGGTTTCATAGCCACTTAAATTGTTATCTGGTTGAAATCCAGGCTTCATAGTAGCTTGCTAGGGATAATGGAATTAACTGTTACCTGAAAATGCATTAGAAAGAGCCTTCGTAGAGTTATTCCAGGATGAGTCCGTGTTAGTCTACTCTTGGAGATATATGAGAAGGAACCCGTGTAATATTTCTCTGTTGGGTCGTGTAGATAGTTTTCCTGTCTAGTTTCAGGTATTAATCTGGAACTTGAAAATTGTTGGTCGCTGAGATAGTTGTCCTAGCTTGTTATAGGTATTAATCTCTGACCTGAGAAAGAAAGACAATTTTCTTGGCTTGTTACATGTATTAATCTTTAATCTCTTTATGTAGATAGTTCTCTTGGCCGGTTACAGGTGTTAATCCATAGTTGGTCGTCCACAAATAGTTCTCCTGGATGGTTACAGGTATTAACATGGGACTTGTTTTATTTATTGGTAAACATGTCTTGCTTCGGGAGTTCATACCACTTGGTCGTATAGATAGTTTCCCCGTATGGTTTCAGGTATTAATCTTTGACCTGCTGTATAAGTTGATGGTGTTTGTCTGCCCGCTGATTTAACCTGAAAAGGTAAAGTCAATTTCATGCGATGTCATGATGTATGAATTGCATGATGCTCTCAAAATAAATGAGATTTTGATATACGCATTTGTGTTACATATGCTATGATGTTTGTAGAAATGATGTGTGAATGCAATGTATGAACGTGTCAGTTATTCCATTTTTGTATTGTTGAATTAGGGAAAATAAATCCCTGAATGTTGCTGGGGGAGAAGAATGTAGGTCTTCAGATTTGTTGAAGTTGAAATGATGGGAGATGAACTTCTGTTGTTAGAGAAATAAACTATGTTAGGGAAGGGAAACTCCATGCACAACTTGGGGATTTTGTGAAATCTTGCTGGAGAATCCTAAAAAAGCTTGGCGACTTCACTGGGAGATGTTGGAGCAGTAATTTGGGAATTATGCTCCGTCGGGAATATGAGAACACCTGACACCATTAGGTTGCATATTGAGAATATGGCAGTGACCTTGTAGTAGGATGCCCCTGCCTTTATACCTGCTGGAGAAGGTATCTGTCGGGGAAAACATCTGCGAGGATTTTGTGGATGGCCCTTAGATATTGTCCCGCTTCTTAAAGTCATTAGCAACTGTCTTTCTGTTTTTATGTATATATTTGTAAGCAGTAATCACATTCAAATGCATATGTTTAAGAATAATCATTGGACGTTTTTGCACACAAAACAGAAAAAATAAAAAACAGAAGTTTTGCACTTTCAAAGGAATAGTTTTGTATTAACTTGAAATAAGCGTTTATGTATAATGAGACAGAGATCCTAGTAAGAGAATGCCATCATAGGAATGGAAATTATACAAAAATAGTATACAAAGAAAGACAGTTATGTGAAATAATCCCACTGGGTTCCCATTTTGCTATTGCCTTTATGTCTTTGAGCGTCTCATCCCTTTCACTGCTTGTCCGAAGTTGATTGGATTGATTAGTACCACTTGAGCTTGATAGTTGATACTGAAGATTTGGCTATAAGGTGACCCAAAGGGACAAGTTATACGCTTTAAATCCCTAACTTTTTCCTGGACCGCCCTTTCGGGTTTTCAGTCCACTGGGATACCCTTTTTTGTCCAAGCCGCCTTTTCAGGTTTTCGACTTGCCGGGTGTACAAATTTTTTATGCATATCCCTAATTTTTTCCCGAACCCTTTTGGTTCGTTGGGATGCCCTAATTTTTTCCTAGGCCAGTCGACTTAGCGGGTCTTTATTTATGTGTAGTATCTTTTAACTATGTCTGCATTTATAGGGTGCAAAAGGTCGTCGCCGTCCATAGTGGTTAAGATCATGGCTCCACCAGAAAATTTATTCTTGATCACAAATGGCCCTTCATATGTGGGAGTTCATTTTCTCCTGGGATCACTTTGTGGCAGTATGATGCGCTTGATTACCAGGTCACCAACCTGATATACCTGATGTCTAACCTTCTTGTAAAAAGCTTTGATCATATATTTTTGGTACATCTGACCATGATAGACAGCCGCGAGCCTCTTCTCGTCAATCAGGTTTAACTGGTCAAGTTGAGTCTGAACCTCTTCGTCTTCGCTCAACCTGCATCTTTCATGATCCTCAAGGAAGGGATCTGGACCTCAATGGGCAGGACATCTTCCATACCGTATACCAAAGATAAAGGAGTTGCCCCTATGATGTGCGTACTATGGTGCGATAACCATGAAGAGCAAATGGTAACATCTCATGCCAATCTTTATATGTCACCGTCATCTTCTGTATGATTCTCTTGATATTTTTGTTATCAGCTTCAACAACGCCATTCATCTTCGGCCGTTAGGTAGAAGAGTTATAATGCTGGATTTTGAATTACGTGCAGAGCTTGGTAATCATAGTGTTATTGTGATTGGTACCATCATCTGTAATGATTCTTTCTGGAATACTGTACCGATAAATAAGATTGTGTTTAATGAATCGGGCCACAATGTTCTTGGTAACATAAGCAAATGAAGTTGCCTCGACCCACTTCGTGAAGTAATCAATGGCAACCAGGATAAAGCGGTTCCCACTGGAAGCTGTAGGTCTGATTTCCCCAATTATATCGATGCACCACATTGTGAACGACTAAGAGCAGTCAAGACATTTAGAGGAACTGGAGGTACATGTACCTTATCAGCATATATCTGGCACTTGTGATAAGTCCGTGAATGTTGATAACAGTCTGCTTCCATAGTGGACCAGTAATATCCTGCCCATAGGATCTTTTTAGCCATCGAGTGCCCACTAGAATGAGTGCCAAAGGTACCTTCATGCAAATTATCCATAATATTTTCTGCCTCACTCTTGTCTACACACCGAAGCAAGGTAGAGTCGTGGTTGCGCTTGTAGAGGATCATGTTACTGAGGAAGAACTTGGCAGAGAACCTTCTTAGGTACTTCTTATCGTTGATTGAAGCTCCCTCAGGGTATTCTTGGATTTCGAGATATCTTTTGACTTCATAGAACCAAGGCTTGTCCATTACTTCTTCAGTATCAATTTCGTGACAGTATGCTGGCTCGTCCATCCTCTCAATGGTGATTTGAGGAGCTTCATTATCCCATCAGACTTTGAACATTGATGACATCATAGCTAACGCGTCCGCTAGTTGATTTTCCTCTCGTGGAAAATGCTCAAAGTTAATTTCTTCAAAGTATGGGATTAGTGTCAACACATGCTCCTTGTACGGGATAGGATTAGGATGCTTCGTGTCCCATTCTCCTTTGATCTGGATGATTACCAAAGCTGAGTCTCCAAACACACTTAAGAACTTGATCCTTAAATCGATTGTCGCTTTGATACTCATGATACATGCTTCATACTCAACCATATTGTTGGTACATCGACTACCGACTAAAGAGGATTGTCCTCTAATTAAACAGAAGGTCCGCCGTATGCGCCCTGAAATGTCAGAGAAGATCAAAGCAGAGCTTATGAAACAGTTCAACACTGGGTTCTTGGCTGTCACCTCCTATTTGCAGTGGGTTTCTAACACCGTTCCGGTGCCAAAAAAGGATGGTAAGGTACGGATGTGTGTAGACTATAGAGACCTGAACAAGGAAAGCCCCAAAGATGACTTCCCGCTTCCTTATACTGATGTTCTAGCTGACAACACCGCACAACACAAAATTTTCTCCTTCATGGATGGTTTCTCTGGCTATAACCAGATCAAGATGGCTCCTGAAGACATGGAGAAGACAACCTTCGCCACACAGTGGGGCACTTTCTGTTACAAGGTGATGCCTTTGGGGTTGAAGAATTTTGGGGAAACTTATCAGCGAGCCATGGTCGCTTTGTTCCATGATATTATTCACCATGAGATAGAGGTTTATGTTGATGACATGATAGCCAGATCCCAAACTGAGGAAGAACACCTTGAGCATCTACAAAGGTTGTTTGACAGGTTGAAGACATACAAGTTAAGGCTAAATCCGAACAAGTGCACCTTTGGGGTAAGGTCTGGTAAACTTTTGGGGTTCATCCTCAGTGACAAGGGTATTCAGGTAGACCCCGCAAAGGTAAAGGCCGTACAAGAAATGTCGGCTCCCTGTACAGAGAAGGAGGTTAGAGGTTTCTTGGGACGCCTAAATTATATCGCCAGGTTCATCTCACATCTAATTTCTACTTGTGAGCCCATCTTCAAGCTTCTGAAGAAAGATCAAGTGGTAAAGTGAAATGACGAATGCCATACTGCTTTCAAAAGAATCAAGGAATACCTTCAAGAACCGCCAATTCTGATGCCTCCGGTTGAAGGAAGACCTTTGATATTGTACTTAACAGTGCTAGACAATTCAACGGGGTGTGTGATGGGGCAGCATGACGAGTCTGGTCGAAAAGAGCATGCAATATACTACCTTAGCAAAAAGTTTATCGACTATGAGACAAGATACTCGCTGCTCGAGAAAACTTGTTGCGCTTTGGCATGGGCTGCTCGCCGGCTAAGACAGTATATGTTGACCCACACTACTTTGTTGATATCTAAGATGGGTCCAATCAAATACATCTTCAAGAAGCCCGCTTTCTCCAGAAGAATAGAGAGATGGCAGGTGATCTAACTAAATACGATATACAATATACAACCAGAAAGCAATCAAGGGAAGCGTATTGGCTAATCATTTGGCTCATCAGGCCGTGGATGACTACCAGTCCATGAATTTTGAGTTCCTAAATGAGAATATCATGCTAGTGACTGATTTCGAAGAACCTGGGCCGGATGAAGGACCCGAGGAGGGATCCCGATGGACTATGGTTTTTGACGGAGCTTCGAACACACTCGATAATGGCATTGGCGCCGTAATTATATCTCCTGAGGCTTGTCACACTCCTTTCACTGCCCGACTATGTTTCAACTGCACTAACAATATGGCGAAGTATGAAGCCTGCATCATGGGTCTTAAAGCTGCTATCGACCTCAGGATCAAGTTCTTAAATGTCTTCAGGGATTCAGCTTTAGTGATAAGTCAGATCAAAGGCGAATGGGATATGAAACATCCAAACCTCATCCCATACAAAGAGCATGTACTAACATTACTCCCACACTTTGAGAAGGTAACCTTTTAACATTTCCTACGAGAGGAGAATCAGTTAGCGGACGCGCTAGCTACCATGTCTTCTATGTTCAAAGTCAGGTGGGACAACGAAGCTCCCCGGATCACCATTGAGAGGTTGGATGAACCGGCGCACTGCTACAAGATCGATACTAAAGAGGTAGCAGATAAGCCTTGGTTTCACGAAGTCAAAAGGTATCTAGAGACTCAAGAGTACCCCGAAGGGGCATCTATCAACGATAAGAAGTTTCTGAGATGGTTCTCTGTGAAATTTATCCTCGATAATGGAATCCTCTACAAGCGCAACCATGACTCTACCTTACTGCGGTGTGTAGATAAGAGTGAAGCAGAGAGGATTATGACATATTTACATGAAGGTACCTTCAGGACCCATTCCAGTGGAAATACCATGGCTAAGAAGATCTTACGGGCAGGATACTGCTGGTCCACTATGGAAGCATATTATTATCAGCACTCCCGAACCCGTCATAAGTGCCAAATCTATGCTGATAAGGTGCATGTGCCTCCGGTTCCTTTGAATGTCTTGACATCTCCGTGGCCCTTTGCAATGTGGGGCATTGCCATGATCGGAGAAATTAGGCCTACCGCTTCCAATGGGCATCGCTTCATCCCGGTAACTATCAATTACTTCACAAAGTGGCTTGAAGCTGCTTCTTTTGCTACTGTGACCAAGAACGTGGTGGCGCGGTTTATCAGGCATAACCTGATCTGTCGGTACGGTGTGCCAGAAAGAATCATCACGGACAATGGTATGAATCTCAATAATACGATGATCACCAAACTCTGTAAGCAATTCAAGATACAACATCATAACACTTCTCCCTACCGGCCGAAGATGAATAGCATTGTTGAAGCGACTAACAAGAACATCAAGAAGATTATACAAAAGATGACGGTGACCTACAAATACTGCCGTGAGATGCTACCATTCTCTCTTCATGGGTACTGTACATCAGCACGGACATCGACAGGGGCAAGCCCCTACTCCCTGGTATGTGGCATGGAGGCAGTCCTACCCATTGAGATCCAGATTCCTTCTCTAAGGATTTTGAAAGATGCAGGTTTGGATGGAGACGACTAGATCCAGACTCGACTTGATCAGCTGCATTTGATCGATGAGAAGAGACTTACTGTTGTCTGTCATGGTCAAACGTATCAAAAACAGATGATCAAGGCTTTCAACAAAAAAGTCAGACGCCAAGAGTATCAACTCAGGGATCTAGTGATCAAGCGCATCATACTTCCGCAAGGTGATCCCAGGGGCAAATGGACTCCCACCTAAGAAGGTTCGTTTGTAATTAAAAACATTTTCTTGGGTGGAGCCATGATTCTAACCACCATGGACAGTGACGACCTTCCTAACCCTGTTAATGCAGACATAGTGAAAAGATACTACGCATAATAAAAGACTCGCTATGATGTTGGCCTAGGAAAAACTAAAGGCTTCCCGGTGAACCAAAAGGGTTTGGGCAAAAATAAGGGTTGAAAATAAAAAGATCTGTACACCCGGCAAGTCGAAAACCTGAAAAGGCGACTTGGGTAAAAAAGGGTACCCCGGTGGACTGAAAACCCGAAAGGGCGGTCCAGGAAAAGTTAGGGATGTAAAGCGTATAATTATGTCCCATTGGATCATGTGATACGGTGGGAGAACTGACTTGGGATTTTGCGTTTATGTTTGCAAATGTTTCGGTTTAGCAAGAGTCGCCACCGACTTTTTATTTTATCCTAAGGAAAGGTCAAAAAGCACAGGAAAGACCTTTGAGATGTTTTCTTGGGTTCGGGGAGTAGATTATAGAAAGGGAAGGTATTAGCACCCTTTCTATCCATGGTTATCCATGGGCTCTTAGTTACTTGCTTAGATCACTTGCTTTGCATTTCTAATGTTTGAAATGGTGATTTTCAATTGTTTGAAATGGTGCTTTGTGTGTGATTTTGGAAAATGTTTTAAAAAGAGGCCATCATCGTGGCGACCTTTGTAATGATTCTTGTTTGAATGTATACAAAAGTGTTTTTGTCTTTTGAAAGGTTTTCAATGTTTGAAAGTAGGGTTTTGTTTGTGGAGTGTGTTTTGAAAAGTATCAAGGATGTTTTTGCAAGCTTGATCAAGTAACTAAGAGATATCTACCCTATTTTACTCAAAGATCTTTCTTATGTTTTTAACCATTTTAACAGTGTTGTTTCACCATTGTATTTGGTGAACAACCTTGTGTTAGGATGTTAACGGGACAGGCACGGGTCATCATATAGACTATGATAGCAATGGTGTCAAGTATCTTTGGCAATTTTCTTGAGGGACTTGATCATTTTGTTTAGGCAACTCAGATAGCGTCATCGAGGGACTATGATCTTTTTATTTGTTTTTGTTTTGCCAAAGTACTCAACATGCAACCATGGCCCATTTTTGAAGGCAACAAGTGGATGAAACCCTAGGGGTGCAAGTGTGCATTGTGTTTGTTTTGCAGGCATGTTATCTTGGATTATGTCAAACTAATTATTGATTTTATTTGCATACAAACCCTAGGGCTAAGCATGGCATAATTGAAAGCTTTTTAAATATGCGAGAATTTAAATGCTACACTATTACAACATGATATAGGGAGGGGGTACAAATTTGAATTGGGGATATTTGACAAGAAATTTAACCCTAGATTACTATTACAACCAAATTGAATGTACAAGATACAATATTTAACGGTACAATAATTGAATAAATACAATGAAATGTGTTATGCAAAAATGTTTTCTATGTATGTAAAAAAGTAACTTTTTCAATGTGAAAATAAAATAAAAGAAAGGGATCAATTGTTTTGTTCTTTAGGGCAAAACCCTAATTTCTAAATAAATGGCATTGTTTGTTATTTATATGCAATAATGTATTAATTTGTATAAAAAATAAAAGTATATTGTAAAAAGATATTTTTAGTGTAAAATATTAATAAAAATATATATATATTAAACATATTAAATATATAAAAATAAAAATTATTTTTTTACAAAAAATGTATATATTCAAGAAAATATAAATAAAATAATAAATGAAAAATAGACATATTTTTTCACATTATTTTAGGTTTTAAAAAAAAGAACATAAAGCATTTAAATATTTTTTATACTAGTAATAATTAGAATAAATTCCAAATAAATATAAAAATTTATGAAAATAATTTTTAGGTATTTTTTTGTTAGAAGATAAAATATCAAAATAAAAAATGAAATAAAATACAAAAAATGACAAATATGCAAGCAAATGGGCCAGGGGGGTGCAAACTGAATATGCATGTGTGAAAAGCAAAAGCAACTCAGGCCCAGCCCAAGCAACTTCATCTTCTTCCTCAGTTTCAAACAACACACGCGTTCTGTACTTCCAATGCTATCTCCCGATTCTTTGATCTTTTGACAAAACTCACAACATGAAACTTGTAGAGCATCAAACAACGAATTCAACCATATAAAAAACTTGGATTAACTCTCAAAGACCAGAGAGAATTTCTCTGGCCCTAATTTTTAACCTAGTTTTTTCAGAAAGTCCATGAGTGAAATTCTCTCAGCACGATTAATGTAAATGAAAACTAAGCATATGTATGGCTTCAGGGCTATGAGTACAACATATTTCATTCACAAACCTAAGCCTAACCATTCCTATATAGGGAGATAGAAGTCCATGAAATACCTGTTTCAGTTGACTTCTAGCTGGACAATGTAGCAACCTTCAATGGTGTTTGAGCTTCTGTTGAGCTTGCCCGAGGTCCAAGGAAGCTTCTCCAATGCTTGGCTTGCTTTGAAACAACTTGAATCATGATGTAGAACTCAACCTGCAGAGCTTTGAAATGAAAATGGCAAAGTGTGTTAGAGGTGTTACAGCTTGCAATGGGGGCCTGGGATAGTTCAGGTGAGTTGATTGGAAGGTGTTGGAACTATCTTGGGACAAAACGCACGATGGAATTTGGTTGTGGCTTGCAAGATGCAGAACTTGCCCTGTTTTGCAGAAAAACAGTGATCCTGAGTATGATGGGGTTTGAATGATGAAAAGGTCGTGTTTCAGGCTTGTTGGGAGGTATGGAACTTGTTCACAAAGTTCTTGTAAGCTTGTGTTAACAGTTATGAAAGATTGCTTATGTTTTTGCAAGTTTTCTCTACTTGAAGTTCAAATGTGGAAGTGAAGTTACAGGCTTGTATAGGCTGTCAAATATGCTTGCCTACATTGCTCTTGGCCCCTCTGATTTGTGGATTTGTTTTGCTGCAAGAGATCTTGGACCAATGCTCAAGGATTGTTGGTTTGACATAAAGCATACTTAAGCAAAAATGGAAATTTGCCTTTTTCTACTTAAGGCTTAATCTTGTGTATAATGTCCAAATGAACAAAACAAAGGCTTAGACTGATGGATTGGAATTAAATTATGGAGTGAAAATTGGTTTTGAGGCCTGTAATGTCAAACCAAGCTAGCTAGATCAGAATTGCAAGTTGTTATGAGCATGTATTGGCCATGGACAAAAGTGAGTTTTTGCCAACTTCAAGCATTCGATTCTCTCTAACCACAAGGGTGTTTGAGGAGTTCTTGGACAATTTGGAAAGCTTGGAACATGTACTATAATCCATCTTTGAAATGAAACTTGAAACTACAAGTGTAACTATGTGAAAAATGGCCAAGAAGATCGGTAAAAATCCTGCCTAGATTAGGGCAAATTTTCTCTAAGTTAAAAGTTTTAGGTACCCTTGTTCCAAAAATCATAACTTGAGATACAAGCATATTTTGAGGAAACTTTGTGAATAAAAGTTGTAGACTTTGTGATGGACTACAACTTTCATGTTTCAAGTTTTGTTTGAATCCATTTTAATCTTGGTGAAAAAATGGGACAAAGTTAGGAAAAAATAAGAAAATTTTATAACTTAGAAAATTTCTAAGTTATGAAAATTTTCCATTTTAAACCCTAATTTGCATTTTTGGGTTTCTTGATGAACAAGTTTCATAATTTGACATGTTTTGATGAAAAATAACTCTTGGCACTTGATTTTAACCAAAAAGTCAAAGTTTGACTTTTCAGTGTACAGTCAAATTTTGATCAGTTGACTGAAAAATTCATCTGTCAATCCTATGCATTTGAGATATTTTGAATTTGTTGAATGGTTCAAGACAAATTCATTGAGTCTTTAAGTCCATATGTGAGCTTGGTTTTCCATTGGTTAGGTCAAACAGTCAAAAATTGCTTTTGTGCAGTCAAAACCCTAAAAATGACCATTTTGCCCTTTTGGTGATCTGATCAAATTTCTTGTGGAATTGTGATCCAAACTTGATAAAATGGTTCATATGAGTTCATAATGTTGATGTGGGTCAAATTTCATGAGGTTTGACTGTCAATTGGCCACAATTGACTTTTTCCCCAATACAGCTGATTTCTAGGTCAACTGTCCAATTGACTGGGCAAAAACTTGAATCAAGGCTTGAAACTTGATATGGGAAAAATTATGAGTCCAACATGAAGTATGAAAGTCACTTTTGGAATTGTAGGTCAAAACATCCTTGTGCAAACTCAAACCCTAGTTTAGGTCAACAGTGCAAGTAAGTGTCTTGAGCAGAGCAAACCCTAGCTTGATCTTCAGTTCCAAGAGCCTTATGATGAGAAAATGTTGATGAAATGGGAGGGAAAATTTTGGGGTACAATAGTTGCCCCTGTTCAATCTTCTTGAACCTGAAGAGTTAGATTGGCAAGTTTGCCTTTCGCGACTCGAAGGTAAAAGAGGATTGGACACTAGAGTGCCTGTAAATTTGCACTCGTCAAAACATAGATGCGGGAATGGGCTTAAAGATGCCATTTGGAGATGGTAGAATATTGCTGGAGATGGGCTTAAAGATTCCATCCAAGAATCTTTGTTGAATTGCAATGCTGTAGGTCAAAAGAATGAGTATCAAAAGGGTATTCGTGTCTGGAATGCACTTGAACTGTATCTGGAAACTGAGTTTGTATGAGCAAAAGAATGGCGTCCGCGTCTAGGGCGTATCTGAGTTGTAACTGTGTTTGAATGCTGAATGAATATCAGAGTGACTGCCATGTCTGGAGTGTATCTGTATTGTATCTGAATTCTGAATGGGCGATAGAGAACATCTGTGTATGGAGCATCTCTAGGCTGGGGATAAATTCCGAATGAGCGGCAGAATGGCAACCGTGTCTGGAGCGTATCTGGACTGTATCTAAAGTTTGAGATCTGTATGAGTGTCAGACTACTCCCGTGTTTGGAGTGTATCTGAGACTGTAACTGGGATCTGAATAGGTGGCAGAATGATTTTCGTGGCGATTGCACTGGGGAGAATCAAACTGCTGGTGTAAGGGCCAGAATGACATCCGAGTCTGGAGCATATATGAACCTATGGTTGATAATTGAATCTGAATGAGAGATAAAATGGCTGCCGTGTCTGAAGCGTATCTAATCTGTATCGGATTGCTGAAGTCTGAATGAGTAGTAGAATGACCGTCGTGTCTGGGGTGTATCTGTACTGTTTTTGACTTGAAATTCTGAATGAGTGATAGAATGACCACCGTGTCTGGGGTGTATCCACACTGTATCTGAATAATCGTTAATGATAGCCTTTTAATCTTATCCTGAAAAGGGTAAAATGTTAGCTAAAACATAAAGTTATGTTGCATGACATGTATGATGTAATGAACTGTATTTCATCAATGTTTATGATATATGAATGCAATGGTTATGCATGTAAGCTGAGTAGCTGTCTTGTTGAGGAAGATAGAATTCAGATAGCTGGAGATAATGAATTCTTTGACTGCTGCCAGGGAAAATAAATCCTTGACCGATGCTGAGGATTTGAAGATGAGAAAACCTTGCTGACTGCTTGGGGAATAAGGGAAACTCTGAAAATCTCTAATGGGGAGTTAAAACCTAGAAGACTTCTGCTGGAGAAATGAGACTGAGAATCTTCAATCTGCTGGGAAATAACTCTGTGGGGAAATGTTCACTATTCTGGCTCCGCTAGGGATAGGATTTTCAGGGTTTTCGGGCTCCACTGGGGATCTTGAAGCTTAACTCTGAGGGGAATTTTGAAACTTAACTCAGCTGGGGAATCAAGCTTTAGAAAGCATTGGCTCTGCTGAGGATCCTGAAGCTTAAATCCTTTGGGGAAATATACTCCAAATTTTAGCCTTGTTGGGGATCTGACTGATGTATCGTAGGGGATTTCTTCTGAAATGGCATAAAGATATCTTCCTACACCTTCAAACTATCTGTAATTATCTTTCTTTTCAATTTCGTTTTATTTGTAAGCAGTGATTATATTCAAATGCATATGCCTTTTTAACAAAACATTGGACGTTTTCAACTAAAACATAAGTGTAAAAAGAAAAGAAAGGCAAGCAAGTTTCTGCATTTTGAAGTATCTTTGTATTAACTTTTGTGAGTATTTTTGTACAAAGGATACATACATCCTAGTAAGAGAATGTTGTCGTAAAAAATTGAAAAAATTATATACAAAAGAAAGATGGCTATGTGTAACAATTCCATGGGATTCCCATTCTGCGATAGCCTTCACAACTCTGAATATCTTGTCCATTTGCTGCTTCGCCCGCTGATGACTGGATTGATCAGAAGCCTGGAGCTTGTTGGTGAAGAGATTGTTCTTAAAGTGATCCGATGAGACATAGTCATACGCTTTAATTCCCTAACTTTTGCCTGGACCACCCTTTCGGGTTTTCGATCCACCGGAAAACCCTTTTTTACCCAAGTCGCCCTTTCGGGTTTTCAACTTGCCGGGTGTACAGATTTTTTTTGTTTTGTCCCTAATTTTTTCCTGAACCGCCCTTTCGGGTTTTCGGTTCACCGGGATGCCCATTTTTGCCCAAGTCGCCCTTTCGGGTTTTCAACTTTCCGGATCGTTTTATGCGTAGTATCTTTTGACTATGTTTACGTTCGCAGGGTGTGGCAAGTCATCACCGTCCATGGTGGTCAGAATCATTGCCCCACCAGAAAAGATGCTCTTGATTACAAATGGTCCTTCATAAGTAGGAGTCCACTTGCCCCTGGGATCACTTTGCGGTAGTATGATCCGCTTGATTACAAGATCTCCGACTTGATATACTTGGCGCCTGACTTTCTTGTTGAAAGCCTTGATCATGCGTTTTTGATACGCCTGACCATGACAAACAGCAGTAAGTCGTTTCTCGTCGATCAAATAGAGTTGATCAAGTCGGGTCTGAATCCAATCGTCTTCACTCAAACCGGCGTCCTTCATAATCCTTAAGGAAGGAATCTGAACTTCCATAGGCAAAACAACCTCCATGCCATATACTAAATAAAATGGGGTTGCCCCTGTTGAAGTACGTGCCGTGGTACGATATCCATGCAGAGCAAACGGTAACATCTCATGCCAGTCCTTGTAGGTAACTGTCATCTTTTGAATGATCTTCTTGATATTTTTGTTCGCGGCTTAAACAGCACCGTTCATCTTCGGCCGATAGGGAGATGAATTGTGATAATAAATCTTGAACTGTTTGCATAGAGCGGTGATCATAGTATTGTTCAAATTCGTACCTTTGTCTGTGATGATCCTGTCGGGGACACCATACCGGCATATGAGGTTCTACTTGATGAAGCGGACAACCACATTCTTTGTAACAAAGGCAAAGGAAGCCGCTTCGACCCACTTGGTAAAATAATCAATAGTGACCAAGATGAAGCGATGTCCATTGGACGCCGTGGGCTTAATCTCTCCAATCATGTCAATGCCCCACATTGCGAATGGCCAAGGAGCTGTCAGAACGTTGAGAGGAACAGGAGGAATATGTACCTTGTCGGCGTAGACTTGGCATTTGTGGAAAGTACGGGAATGTTGGTGACAATCAGTTTCCATGGTAGACCAATAGTAGTCTGCCCTTAGAATCTTCTTAGCCATCGTATATCCGCTCAAATGGGTGCCAAATGTGCCACTGTGTATCTCAGTCATGATCAACTCTGCTTCGGCTTTGTCCACGCGTCGAAGTAAAACACAATCATGGCTGCGTTTATAAAGGATGCCATTGCTTAGGAAGAACTTGGCAGCAAATCTCCTTAAGAACTTTTTGTCATTGACGGAAGCTCCTTCGGGGTATTCTCTAGTCTGGAGATACCTTTTGATTTCATGAAACCAGGGTTGTTCCACTACTTCTTCGGTATTAATCTCATGACAGTGCACAGGTTCGTCCATTCGATCGATGGTAATTTGGGGAGCCTCGTTATCCCAGTTGAGTTTAAACATGGAAGATATTGTAGCCAGAGCATCTGCTAGCTGATTCTCTTCTCGCGGGAAATGTTCGAAAGTAATCTGCTCGAAATGAGGCAACAATGTCAGGACATGTTCTTTGTATGGGATAAGATTAGGATGTTTGGTGTCCCACTCTCCTTTGACTTGACTGATAACCAAAGCCGAGTCTCCAAATACGACCAAAGATTTGATCCCCAGGTCTATAGCAGCCTTGAGACCAAAGATGCAAGCTTCATATTCGGCCATGTTGTTGGTACAGCTGAAACAAAGTCGGGCAGTGAAGGGTGTATGGCAACCTTCCGGAGAAATGAGTACTGCACCGATACTGTTGCCAAGTGCATTTGAAGCACCATCAAAGTATAGGGTCCATCGGGATCCTTGTTCAGGTTCGTCATACGGTCCGTTACCTTCGATGTTGTCCAATGTCATGATGTCCTCGTCAGGGAAGTCGAATCTCATAGATTGATAATCTTTGACGGCTTGATGAGCTAGATGGTCAGCTAGTACACTCCCTTTTATAGCTTTTTGGGTTGTGTACTGGATATCATACTCTGTCAGGATCATCTGCCATATAGAGATTCTTCCAGATAAAGCAGGCTTCTCGAAGATATACTTGATTGGATCCATCTTGGAAATCAGCAAAGTGGTATGAGTCAACATATACTGCCTTAGCCGGTGAGCATCCCATACCAAAGCGCAACAAGTTTTCTCGAGCAGTGAGTAGCGAGTCTCACAGTCGGTAAACTTTTTGCTAAGGTAATAAATGGCATGCTCTTTTAGACCAGACTCGTCATGTTGGCCCAGCACGCACCCCATTGAGTTATCCAAAACAGTCAGATACATGATTAACGACCTTCCTTCAACGGGTGGCATCAGAATAGGAGGTTCTAGAAAATACTCCTTGATTTTATCAAAAGCAACTTGACAATCGTTGTTCCATTCAACTACCAGATCTTTCTTCAACATTTTGAAAATTGGCTCACAGGTAGATGTTAGGTGAGAGATGAACCTGGCGATATAGTTCAAGCGTCCCAAGAATCCTCTAACCTCCTTTTCAGTACGGGGGGCAGGCATTTTTTGTATAGCCTTTACTTTAGCTGGGTCAACCTCAATACCCTTGTTGCTGACAATAAATCCCAGAAGTTTACCAGATCTAACTCCAAAAGTGCACTTGCTTGGGTTCAGTCTGAGCTTATACTCCTTCAACCTGGCAAACAGCTTTTGCAAATGTTCAAGGTGTTCTTCTTACTTCGATCTCATGATGTATCATATCATGAAACAAAGCCACCATGGCGCATTGATAGGTTGCCCCTGCGTTCTTTAGTCCGAACGGCATCACTTTGTAGCAGAAAGTACCCCATTACGTGACAAAAGTAGTTTTCTCCATGTCCTCGGGGGCCATTTTGATTTGGTTATATCCCGAGAATCCATCCATGAAGGAAAATACCTTGTGCTGAGCTGTGTTGTCAACCAAGATGTCGATATGTGGCAACGGAAAATCATCTTTAGGGCTAGCCCTATTCAAATCCCGATAGTCCACGCACATTCTGACTTTGCCGTCCTTTTTAGGCACGAGCACAATGTTAGCAACCCATTATGGATTGGAAGTAATAGCCAGAAAGCCAGCGTTGAATTGCTTCATTACCTCAACTTTGATCTTCTCAAACATGTCGAGCCTCATTCGGGGGACCTTTTGTTTGATTGGTGGACAGTCTTCTCTTGTAGGGAGATGGTGAACCACGATATCTGTGTGTAATCCCGACATGTCTTTATAAGACCAGGCGAAGATTTCAACATACTCGTTCAACAACTGCACTAAGCATTTCTTGACACTCGATTCCAGGTTGGCACCCACTTTTACTTCCTTCCTGTCTTCCTCTGTCCCTAAGTTGATGGTTTCTAGCAGCTCTTCATGAGGCAGAATGGCCCTCTCTTCCTGTTGTAGAAGTATGGCCAACTCTCCCGGAACTTCACAATCTTCGTCAACTTCGTACTCAGCCTGATTGAGCAAATCTTCAGAGTTATTGAAGGCTAAAGCAGAATAATCACCCACGGAATCCGGAGTGGATGGGTACCTGCATTGGTGAGTGTGGGTGTGTGTAAGGGATAGCCATCCTTAAACAAACAAAAATGCAATAGGAAAGAAAATGAACACAACAATTTATAGATGAAAAATGTCCAATGATTCATTAAGACATGGCATATGGTTATGAAGAAAATCAAACCCTTACAAATGAACCTACATGCCCCGGGCAAGGCATGAGGTGAAAATAGTGCGCGAATTGTTTTAGTTATTACAGACCATAAAAATGGGAAATTGTTCAAAGATAAAATTACTGGTTGATAAAGGTGATAGGAACAAAATCCTTTGCTTCCCAATTGCTCAAACCCCCTTCGACAGTCGGAAAAATCCAATCTTCAAAGTGGCTCTCCTCATCTTCATCTTCTACAGCATTGATTCCATGGTGAGAAATCTTGACGGGTGGTCTTCCAATCTTAGAGCGACGCATAGCCCTTTGTCCTGCAGCAGTAAACCCTAAACCAAACTTGTCCGTCTTATGGGGAAAGTCAGGAAATTGTCCCTATACTGTGCTCTTTCCCTCCTTAATCACAGCCTCTGCGTCCTTGAGAGATGCCATCCTAGCCACATGCTTGGGAATGATAGGCACCTTAACCATTATCTTCGCGGCTGCTAGCTCGGGAGAAACTTCCTCAAAATGTTGGAAAGGCGTTTCGATGAACTCGCCATCCAACTCCACATATCGAAAGGAATTGAGATGACTGATCATGTACTCTTCCTCGCCGTGCACTGTTATAATCTTACCCTTAATAGGATATTTCAGCAATTGGTGCAAAGATGAGGTAACTGCCCCGGCATAATGGATCCACGGTCTTCCTAGAAAACATGAGTATGACGGACGGATGTCCATTACGTAGAAGGTGGAGTTGAACACTTCGGTGCCTACCTTGATATGAATATCAACCTCTCCATGAACCATTCTTTTGGAACCATCGAAATCCCTAACGACGATGTTACTAGGTTTTAGGGTCAAACCTTCGCAATCCAAATGGTCTAAGGCCTTCTTTGGCAGCATATTCAGGGAAGAACCAGTATCAACCAAGACATGGGCGAGGGTGGTTCCTCGGCATTCAACTGAAACATGTAACACATCATTGTGCTTCCTTCCTTTGGGAGTTAAGTCAGCATCGGAAAAGCCAAGGCCATTGTCAGCAGTAAGACTGGCCACACAATCCTGAAATTGGTCAGCCGAAGTCTCTTGGGGTACATGTGCCGTTTTCAAGAATTTAATCAGGGCCTTAGCATGGGCCTCTGAACAGAGAAGGAGGGCTAACATTGAAATTTTAGAAGGGGTCTGCCCCAACTGTTCTACAACGTCGTAGTCACTTTTTCTGATTATTTTTAGGATTTCATCCATTTCTTTCTGAGTGGTTTCGGGGATAACCACAACATGGGCCTTCATCCTGACAGGCACTTCCAGTATCCCCTTACCTTTGTTGGTATTATCAGCAGATGGTCTTACTTCAGGAGTAACCACTTCTTCAATCACTGGGCCTTGCACAGAGGGTCCAACAGGTGCAGAAGCTTTTAAGGGTCCAAAAACTGCTCGGGGGGGGGGGGGGGGGAGCAATCTCCGGAGAAAAGATCCGGCCACTGCGGGTTATCTTTCTTGTACCCATGATGTTTCCTATGTCATGGTCTTCTTCATAAATCTCTTGGACTGTTTCGATTTGTTTGATGCTGTGGTAGAAGATTTCTCCCCCATAGTTCCACGGTATCATTTTGCTTGATTGGTACGGGACAGGTCCCGGCATGGTGATCTTTAAAGGTACACATTCAGAGTTGGGTGTAATCCTGACAGGCCTTTTGCAAGCCTTGGGAGGATTGTCGGAAATGGTTATGATAGCAATATCGTTGGTTGAAGTATCACAAGTATCAGGAGTAATCGGATTGAAAGTGTTAATAGGGGTTTTCTGGAAAAGTATCTCTTGAGTATCCATCAGGCGTTGGACACCCGACTTCAACATTGGACAATCACCTTGAATGTTCAAACAAAAATAACAGTCTTTACCACAACCAGGAAAGATCCCGGCTCTCAACATATTTTCTTTAATCACAAGCAATGGAGTCAACAGATTGGCAACATCAGTAACATGGAGGTTTTCCAAAACAGCATGCACATTGTGGCCGTGCTTGGGCATCGGAGCAGATATAACATAGGGCTTCTCAGGAGCATCAAATTCAACTTCTTTGGCGTCAATTAAGTCTTGAATTTTGTTCTTAAGTGCCCAGCAATTATTGGTATCGTGTCCAGCACTGTCGGAATGGTAAGCACACTTGGCGTTGGAGTGATAGTATGGAGATGAGGTGTTAGGGTTTTTTGGCGCCTCTTTCAAACTGGTCAGGTTCAGCTTCAACAAATGGGGAAGGACCTGAGCGGGCGTCATGTTGATACGGGTGAACTGCCGTTGTGGCCGTTCTACCCGTTGTTGATTAGGTCTTGACTGATTGTTACGAGGTTGATCATTTGACGAATTTTGAATCATCACGGCCCCTACAGTCGGCCGGCACTCAGTTCTTCCCAATCCCTTCTGAGAATACACAACAGATGCTTCCTTCTTGGCTGGGAAAGGTTTCTTAACAGCCATGGACACAGAAGCATCCTTTTGAATCTTTCCACTTTTAATACCGGCTTCCACCCTTTCACCGGTCAAAATCAGTTCAGTAAATCCCGCAGAAGAGCTCCCGATTAGATGGTTGAAGAAGGGGCCAGACAGGGTCCCCAGAAACATGTCAACTAATTACCTATCTGATAGCGGTGGCTGCACCCTCCCAGCCAGATCACGCCACTTCTGGGCGTACTGCTTAAACCCTTCATTTGAAGCCATCCCCATACTTTGTAACTGAGTACGAGTGGGCGCCAAATCAGCATTGTACTGATACTGACGATAAAAAGCAGCTGCCAAATCCTCCCAATTGTGAACCTCTGACCTCTCGAGCTGATAAAACCAATCTAAATGAGTGCCAGACAAGCTATCTTGGAAAAAGTGTACCCAGAGGTCTTTATCGGATGAATGAGGTTGGATCTTTCTAACATACGACCTCAGGTGCATCTTAGGGCAAGATAGACCGTCGTACTTGGCGAATGTTGACACCTTGAACTTCGGAGGGATTACAATCCCAGCTACCAACCCCATTTCCTCAAAATCCAATCCGGGCACCCTCTGCAATTCCATAGCTGCCAATCTGTCTTCAAGGTTCTTATACTTGTCATCCGCTGGTGGATACTGTTGTTCTGAATAGTCTTCGTCTTCTTCCTCTTCCTCCTCTTCTACCTCAGACTCAGAAGGTACAGTAACTCCTTTCCCTTTGCCAATCCCTTCGTCAGACGTTGAAGGGAACTCAAGAGTCCTTCTAGCATCGCCCTCAAACCTTCTTCCGAAAGTGGCTACCCCCAGTTTCTTTTTCTTTTTCTTCTCTTTATTCTTCTCTAGCAGAACTTTGAGATCCTCTTGACCCTTTGCCAAGGTCATGAGGAGTTGCTGAAATTGTGAATTTTGTGCCTGTAGATCCTTTACTGTTTGCTCCAAATCCATCTTGCTGAAATAAATAGCAGAAAGATAAGGAAACCTGGCTTGAAGACCTGTTTATGCATATGATGAATGGTATGTTATTCATGTAATGCATTCAAGGGTTCAAAAATTCAAATTTGTTGCAAACAAAAAGGAACGCACGTCATATTAAGAAGAAATTGTTAGTACACAAGTGCCACATGGGCGAAATATTACAAAATTCTTAATGTAAAAAGACATTGCGCATCCTCTTTGGTGCGATGTAGGTGTTGAGAGTTTCCTCCTCGTGAAGTCGGCGGGTGAGCTCTAAAACCTTCTTCTCACTGGCATAGAAGCTGGCTTCAAAAGTATCCTGTTCTTCTTTGAGTTGGATCCAACTCTTTTGCATTTCCTCCCATGATGTTGGCATGTCAGGATGTAATATGGTGTATGGAACCTCTCCTTCCTTAACAGACTCTTTGATCAAGGGGAGAATGTGAGGATATGGCATCATAAGATTCTGGGAGCGGGTTTGTACCCACTTGAGGTAAGGCTCAAGGGGGATGGAATTCTTGTGCCCCAGTGTCTTACTATCCACCTTGTTAGGCATCCTCCAAGCTCTGATGAACCTTTGTCGAAGTCCTTGCGCATCGTTGTCGAAGTCGAAAACTAGGTCAGGAATCAGCATGTCATGAGGGCCATCCCTTCGAGCATATCCAAATTGTCTCAAAGCTAGACAGGGGTTGTAGGTAATGCCTCCCCTAATGCCAAGTAATGGGACATTAGGGAATTCCCCACAACGATCAATGATGATGACATTTTCTCTGGACCGAGAACACCAATGTACATTAGAATGTGTGAGGGTCATCAATCGTTGTGACCACCTCAAACCATGCTCATTCTTCAAAACTGCTTGTGGATGGTGAGAAATAAACCACCTTGCTAGGAGAGGAGTGCAGCACATGAGAACACCTCTTTTCCTCATTGTTCGTGTGTAAAATGAGTGTAAGATGTCCCCAAGCAATGTAGGTATAGGATTCCTGGATATGAAAATCTTGACAACATTCACATCTATAAGTTGGTCAGGGTTTGGGAACAAGACGAACCCATAGATAAGGAGTTCCATAATATCTTCAAAGGCTTGTAGATCAAGAGAATTCCAGCAGTCTTGGGCCTTCTCAAACAGAAACTTTGCCAAGAATCCCTTGACACCACTTTTGGTTTCCCAATGCCCCTTGATGTCAGATGGTTGCAAGTGTAATGCTTGAGCAACATCTTCAGGTTTTGGTTCTTTCTCCGTACCATTGTAGGGTAGTTGATTAAGAATAGGAATTCTCAAGAGTTGAGAAAATTCCTCCAAAGTATGCACCAACTGATAATCAGGGAATGTGAAACAGTGGTGTAGGGGGTCAAAGAACTGGAAAAGTACTTTCACCATGTCTTCTTCAATGCTGGTGTTGACTAAGTTAAGGAGTCTACCATGTCTTTCACTGAAGAGAGAATTCTATGGAATCCTGGAAGCAAGCTCCTTGAGTTGAGGAGGGATCCTCACAAGGTTGATTTGAATTGTTTTCCTGCGAAGAGATTCCATGACCTACAAAACAAGAACAAAGATGAAGATCCAAACCCTTGAAATGGTTAGCGGATGCATATGATGCTTTATGATGTTCATGATGTATGCACAAACACATGTACAAGCAAGTCACACAAAACCCTAGTTTCAGGCTTGCATGAGGTTTCATAGGTAAGTACCCTTTTGAGTTTAGTTGGCTCAAAACCTGTCCTATAAATACTAACCGGGTTCTAAGGAGCTCAATATCATTGGATTGTTTTCCATGTTCATTGTTTTGGTTTATCCACTTAACTAGCAACCAAAATATTCCAAGAAAACAACCCTCAATGAGTGTAGTATCGAGTATCTACCAACTTCGGACTGCACCAAAGCCGGTCATCTCACTACCCCTAATGAAAGGACAATATGGTTAAGTAAGGTTCTAGTTCATTAGTGCTTCATGACATCACTCAGCGGCCCCGTATTCTCTTTGATTGACTCAAAGGCTACCGGTACTCACAAATATGTCGCACTAATATAGCTATTGCTTCAACCGTGTCGGTATACCACGCACAGTTTCCACAATGTATTGCTATCTATGAATGTTTCCCAAATCCGGGTGGAGGATTTCAAGCCCAAACAAGAGAACCAAAATGTAAATCAATCAAAGCAAACAATAATCATGCAAAGGGTGATCTAAGCCCTAAGGTTACTCCACTTTTAAAGAGCATTTCCCCAGCAGAGTCGCCAGTTCTGTGATACGGTGGGAGAACTGACTTGGGATTTTGCGTTTGTGTTTGCAAATGTTTCAGTTTAGCAAGAGTCTCCACCGATTTTTTATTTTATCCTAAGGAAAGGTCAAAAAGCACAGGAAAGACCTTTGAGATGTTTTCTTGGGTTCGGGGAGTAGATTATAGAAAGGGAAGGTATTAGCACCCTTTCTATCCATGGTTATCCATGGGCTCTTAGTTACTTGCTTAGATCACTTGCTTTGCATTTCTAATGTTTGAAATGGTGCTTTTCAATTGTTTGAAATGGTGCTTTGTGTGTGATTTTGGAAAATGTTTTGAAAAGAGGCCATCGTCGTTGCGACCTTTGTAATGATTCTTGTTTGAATGTATACAAAGGTGTTTTTGTCTTTTGAAAGGTTTTCAATGTTTGAAAGTAGGGTTTTGTTTGTGGAGTGTGTTTTGAAAAGTAGCAAGGATGTTTTTGCAAGCTTGATCAAGTAACTAAGAGCTATCTACCCTATTTTACTCAAAGATCTTTCTTATGTTTTTAACCCTTTTAACAGTGTTGTTTCACCATTGTATTTGGTGAACAACCTTGTGTTAGGATGTTAACGGGACAGGCACGGGTCATCGTATAGACTATGATAGCAATGGTGTCAAGTATCTTTGGCAATTTTCTTGAGGGACTTGATCATTTTGTTTAGGCAACTCAGATAGCGTCATCGAGGGACTATGATCTTTTTATTTGTTTTTGTTTTGCCAAAGTACTCAACATGCAACCATGGCCCATTTTTGAAGGCAACAAGTGGATGAAACCCTAGGGGTGCAAGTGTGCATTATGTTTGTTTTGCAAGCATGTTATCTTGGATTAGGTCAAACTAATTGTTGATTTTATTTGCATACAAACCCTAGGTCTAAGCATGGCATAATTGAAATCTTTTTAAATATGCGAGAATTTAAATGCTACATTATTACAATATGATATAGGGAGGGGGGTACAAATTTGAATTGGGGATATTTGACAAGAAATTTAACCCTAGATTACTATTACAACCAAATTGAATGTACAAGATACAATATTTAACGGTACAATAATTGAATAAATACAATGAAATGTGTTATGCAAAAATGTTTTCTATGTATCTAAAAAAGTAACTTTTTCAATGTGAAAATAAAATAAAAGAAAGGGATCAATTGTTTTGTTCTTTAGGGCAAAACCGTAATTTCTAAATAAATGGCATTGTTTGTTATTTATATGCAATAATGTATTAATTTGTATAAAAAATAAAAGTATGTTGTAAAAAGATATTTTTAGTGTAAAATATTAATAAAATTGAAAATACATTATTTTTGTATTTTTGTCCTAATTATTTAATAAAATAAAGTATATATATATTAAACATATTAAATATATAAAAATAAAAATTATTTTTTTACAAAAAATGTATATATTCAAGAAAATATAAATAAAATAATAAATGAAAAATAAACATATTTTTTCACATTATTTTAGGTTTTAATAAAAAGAATATAAAGCATTTAAATATTTTTTATACTAGTAATAATTAGAATAAATTCCAAATAAATATAAAAATTTATGAAAATAATTTTTAGGTATTTTTTATGTTAGAAGATAAAATATCAAAATCAAAAATGAAATAAAATACAAAAAAATGACAAATATGCAAGCAAATGGGCCAGGGGGTGCAAACTGAATATGCATGTGTGAAAAGCAAAAGCAACTCAGGCCCAGCCCAAGCAACTTCATCTTCTTCCTCAGTTTCAAACAACACACGCGTTCTGTACTTCCAATGTTATCTCCTGATTCTTTGATCTTTTGACAAAACTCACAACATGAAACTTGTAGAGCATCAAGCAACGAATTCAACCATATAAAAAACTTGGATTAACTCTCAAAGACCAGAGAGAATTTCTCTGGCCCTAATTTTTAACCTAGTTTTTTCATAAAGTTCATGAGTGAAATTCTCTCAGCACGATTAATGTAAATGAAAACTAAGCATATGTATGGCTTCAGGGCTATGAGTATAACATATTTCATTCACAAACCTAAGCCTAACCATTCCTAAATAGGGAGATAGAAGTCCATGAAATACCTGTTTCAGTTGACTTCTAGCTGGACAATGTAGCAACCTTCAATGGGGTTTGAGCTTCTGTTGAGCTTGCCTGAGGTCCATGGAAGCTTCTCCAATGCTTGGCTTGCTTTGAAACAACTTGAATCGTGCTGTAGAACTCAACCTGCAGAGCTTTGAAATGAAAATGGCAAAGTGTGTTAGAGGTGTTACAGCTTGCAATGGGGGCCTGGGATAGTTCAGGTGAGTTGATTGGAAGGTGTTGGAACTATCTTGGGACAAAACGCACGATGGAATTTGGTTGTGGCTTGCAAGATGAAAAACTTGCCCTGTTTTGCAGAAAAACAGTGATCCTGAGTATGAGGGGGTTTGAATGATGAAAAGGTCGTGTTTCAGGCTTGTTGGGAGGTATGGAACTTGTTCACAAAGTTCTTGTAAGCTTATGTTAACAGATATGAAAGATTGCTTATGTTTTTGCAAGTTTTCTCTACTTGAAGTTCAAATGTGGAAGTGAAGTTACAGGCTTGTATAGGCTGTCAAATATGCTTGCCTACATTGCTCTTGGCCCCTCTGATTTGTGGATTTGTTTTGCTGCAAGAGATCTTGGACCAATGCTCAAGGATTGTTGGTTTGACATAAAGCATACTTAAGCAAAAATGGAAATTTGCCTTTTTCTACTTAAGGCTTAATCTTGTGTATAATGTCCAAATGAACAAAACAAAGGCTTAGACTGATGGATTGGCATTAAATTATGGAGTGCAAATTGGTTTTGAGGCCTGTAATGTCAAACCAAGCTAGCTATATCAGAATTGCAAGTTGTTATGAGCATGTATTGGCCATGGACAAAAGTGAGTTTTTGCCAACTTCAAGCATTCGATTCTCTCTAACCACAAGAGTGTTTGAGGAGTTATTGCACAATTTGGAAAGCTTGGAACATGTACTATAATCCATCTTTGAAATGCAACTTGAAAATCCAAGTGGAACTATGTGAAAAATGGCCAAGAAGATGGGTCAAAATCCTGCCTAGATTAGGGCAAATTTTCTCTAAGTTAAAAGTTTTAGGTACCCTTGTTCCAAAAATCATAACTTGAGATACAAGCTTCTTTTGAGGAAACTTTGTGAATAAAAGTTATAGACTTTGTGATGGACTACAACTTTCATGTTTCAAGTTTTGTTTGAATCCATTTGAATCTTGGTGAAAAAATGGGACAAAGTTAGGAAAAAATAAGAAAATTTTATAACTTAGAAAATTTCTAAGTTATGAAATTTTTCCATTTTAAACCCTAATTTGCATTTTTGGGTTTCTTGATGAACAAGTTTCATAATTTGACATGTTTTGATGAAAGATAACTCTTGGCACTTGATTTTAACCAAAAAGTCAAAGTTTGACTTTTCAGTGTACAGTCAAATTTTGATCAGTTGACTGAAAAATTCATCTGTCAATCCTATGCATTTGAGATCTTTTGAATTTGTTGAATGGGTCAAGACAAAGTCATTGAGTCTTTAAGTCAATATGTGAGCTTGGTTTGCCATTGGTTAGGTCAAACAGTCAAAAATTGCTTTTGTGCAGTCAAAACCCTAAAAATGACCATTTTGCCCTTTTGGTGATCTGATCAAATTTTTTGTGGAATTGTGATCCAAACTTGATCAAATGGTTCATATGAGTTCATAATGTTGATGTGGGTCAAATTTCATGAGGTTTGACTGTCAATTGGCCACAGTTGACTTTTTCCCCAATACAACTGATTTCTAGGTCAACTGTCCAATTGACTGGACAAAAACTTGAATCAAGGCTTGAAACTTGATATAGGCAAACTTGTGAGTCCAACATGAAGTATGAAAGTCACTTTGGGCATTGTAGGTCAAAACATCCTTGTGCAAACTCAAACCCTAGTTTAGGTCAACAGTGCAAGTAAGTGTCTTGAGCAGAGCAACCCCTAGCTTGATCTTCAGTTCCAAGAGCCTTATGATGAGAAAATGTTGATGAAACGGGAGGGAAAATTTTGGGGTACAACAGATCACCTTGCGATCATACCACAATATCGACTGTCAAACTCAAATGGCACCAATCAATCTAATCTTCTTCGGACAAACAGCAAAGTGATGAGACGCTCGAAGACATAGCGACATTAGCAGAATTGAAACTCAATGGGATTGTTGTACAAAGCTGTTTTATTTTACTCAATATTGTATAGTTTCTATTTTTACGGCAGCTTTCTCTTACTAGAGCGTCCGCCTCTTTGTACAAAAAAAATGCCAATTGTAGGCCAACTTCGAAAATCAATACAAATCATTTTTACGAAAAACTTTGTGTTTTCCTTTTTATGTTTTATCCTGCAAGAACGTCCAATGGTTTATTCTTGACATATGCATTTGAATATGATTACTACTCACAAATGTTTACATAAGAAACAAAAAGACAAATTGCTCGGGGGAAAAACAAGAAATGTCAAAACCCGACAGTCACTCTATCCAGCAGGTACCGAGGCATAGACAACTTTGAAACATAATCATCAGTACCCACGACCTCGTGACATCTACACTCCCCAAAGAATAAAAACAATCAAGGCATTGACATCAGCTTTACAAAAACAGGAGGTAATCTCCCCAGCCAGGGTCTTTCAAGAATCTGACATCTATATACCCCAGCTGAATCTCATAATCGCGAGCGGGTCATAAAATTTATCTCTCAAGCAGAAGTTCATTCCTCTGAATACAAAGACTCAATCCTCGACATATTTTATCCCTCCAGCTACAGAAGTTCATCCTCCAACAAAATTTCTTTTCCCCCACATAATCATTCTCAAAGCAGAGTCTCTCCCCAGAAGAATATCCGTCAACAAGGAGCAAATCTCCAGCATGATCATCTCTGTTCACCATCCCCAACGAAAGTTGAAGAACCATGTTTTTCCACAACAGCCAAGAAGGCTATTTCCAATACTCTCAGACAGTAGTCAGGGATTTATTTTCCTAGACTCAGATATGTCACAATAACATCTCATGTTCATACATCATGACATACGCATACATATCGCATACAACACAATCTCGTTATTTTGAGAACATCGCCCCACCATGCATTTCATGCATCGCACACAATTAACCTTATTATTTTTTCAGGAATGACAATTATCACCAACGATTCCAGCATTTTTACTTATCACATCTGCAGACAACTTATGGAAAATCAGTTCCTGAAATCAAACGGGTCAACTAATCAACATGATCAAATGAAGTAGCCCTACTACCCAGGCTTTCATTCTGAAGTAAACCTACTATCCAGGTTCCATCTCATAGCCCTACTATCCAAGCTTTCATTTCGAGGTAACCCTACTACCCAGGCTTTTATTCCAAAGTAACCCTACTATCCAGGTTCCTTCTCATAGCCATACCACCCAGGATTTCATTCCGAAGTAACCCTACTATCTAGGTTCCTTCTTATAGCCTTACTACCCAGGCTTTCATTCCGAAGTAACCCTACTATCCAGGTTCCTTCTCATAGCCCTACTACCCAGGCTTTCATTCTGAAGTAACCCTAATATCCAGGTTCCTTCTTATAGCCCTGCTACCCAGGCTTTCATTCCGAAGTAACCCTACTATTCAGGTTCCTTCTCATAGCCCTACTATCCATGCTTTCATTTCGAGGTAACCCTACTATCCAGGTTCCTTCTCATAGCCCTACTACCCAGGATTTCATTCTGAAGCAACCTTGCTATCCAGGTTCTTTCTCCCTTATCTCCAAACAACAATTTACAACACTGTAAGACCTGGACCCGACCAGATACGGTCAATTTCACATTTCCCCAGTTGAAGTCAAACTTCGACTTGGTCTAATTTTTGTCAATAATCACCTCCAAATGGCATCTATAAGCCCATCTCTAACAACTTTACGTCATCTATCCAAATGGCATCTTTAAGCCCATTCCCTACGCAATCAATAACCACATCATTAAGTGCAAATTTCTGGGCACTCTAGTGCTCAATCATCTTCCACTTTCAAGCTACGAATGACAAACATGCCGATCTCACTTTTCAAGTTTAAGAAGATTAAACAGGGGCAGCTGTTGTACCCCAAAATATGCCCTCCCATTTTTTATTCAAGATACTATCTTAGGTCTTCTCGAATAGTCAATTTGGCTCAGAAGTTTGATCAGACAGACTCTCTTCCTAGGAAGTAAGTCAACGATTAGGGTTTGATGTTTCTCAAAGAAAATTGATTCTTCTAAGTTTCAAGTGGGCTTCACAGATCTTCATGTCTCCTCAAGGGTGTTCATGCCGAGTTCCAAACCTCGCATTGCAAGTTTGCTCAGTCAATGGTTCAGACGACTGAAAATGACTCCATTAACCTAAAATCGACCTTTTATGTGAGAGCAAATTCAAGCGATTGGAACTTCTTCATTATTCGATATTTTTAAGCGGTTCTTCTTGCGTATGACTCTCCTCAATGTCATCTCCAATTTCTCTTCACAAATCAAGAGTTGATTACGTGTAGAAGATCACCAAATTCGAATGCGTTAGAAGTCATTTCATGGATTTTGACCTAATCTTAAATAACTGTCGCCTGATTTCTAAGAATTGTGATTTCCTCAAATTACGAGATCTTCAAATGATTATTTCTGCATATGGTCATAAGTGATGTTGCACACGAGTTTATCTTCAAAGATCGAAAGTAAATTGCATTGGGAAGACTTTGAAAGTTATTGAATCGTCGCAAGTCATTTGTTTGATTTCAAGTGTTCTTAATCACCATTGTTTTTGAAATTTGTTAAGGTTGATGATTGTTCTCAAAGCATGATTGTTTGACAATGAAGTTCCATTTTAATCGAGTATGGTGCGCGAGTTCATTTTGAATGCAAATTTGGTTTGGACAAGAGTTTAAGATTAAGACTATCATTTAGATGACCATGGCTTTGGGCTTGAGTTAACATAGTTAGAATTGAATTTTTAAACATTTATTTTGTTTAGAAATTTGATTGGAGTACAAGGCGCATTAGTTTATTTGATCATTTTGTGATTGCTTGAAGTTCAAGTTACCAAAACAAGATGTTTTATTCAAAGCATTCAATTGAGAATTGCAAAGTTTAAATAAATTCAGGATTAGTACGACAAATTTCATCATTTACAAATTTATTCAAGGCCTTGTGTTCATTACATCACAAATGAAATAAAATTACACATTTTTTGCTTTGTTTACAAAGAATTACAATGTTTGCTTTGGCTACAAAGAGAGAACTTTTATTTTGTTTCTTCAAGTCTCCATTGCTTCATCTTCAAGCAATCATCGCTTGCCATCCACACCTTATGTTCATGAAACAAAGAAGAGAAAGTTAGTAATTCAAGCAAAGTGATGTGTAAAGAAAAGAAAAAGAATTTCATCACTAGGGTTTGTATACAGGAATCAGAATTTAAGTTGTTTTGTTTTATCATAATCCCTCTTCTCCCATTCTTGAAAATCACAAGGTTGGACCTTGGTTCACAAGAAGGAAAAGCAAATATGCAAGCCCAAAGTTATCAAAGCAAAATATGCAAGCCCAAAGCTGTCAAAGCAAAATATGCAAGCCCAAGATTGATAAACCTGTAACAAATATAGCAGCATGCAGCAAGCAATGCAAACAAAAAAAAACAAAGGCAGGCTGCAAAGCAGCAGCAATATAGCAAACAGAGACGGGCTGCAAAGCAGCAGCAACACAACAGTACGCAAGCTGCCAAGCACAAGTTAACAAACCTACAACAAATATAGCAGCAGCCAGCCAACAATGCAAACAAGCAAAACAAGGCAAACAAGTAAAGCAAGAACAGGACAATGCAAAACAACAAGTTAACTTGCTCATCAAACCAAACACATCATCATGTTCCTTAAAATTATACAAACCCTTCAGAATTTTTCATAGAAAGAAAAGCATAGTAGCCTTATATTTTCATTAAAAGATAAAGAGAAAAAGGAATAGGCTTGAAAAGATGTCACCTGGAAATAACAGTCCCCAAACCAGCATAAGCCTGCCCATAACCTGCTGCATTTTCTGTCCAAACAGTCCAAGTACAAGAGTCCACAGGCTGCTACACATCAGTTCAAAAGCTGTCCAAAGACCAAACAGAACATGCCAAAAAAAACTTTGTCCATCTTGCACATAATAATCTGTCCAAGGCAGGCAAAAAACTTGCACCAAAATAGGCAATCCCCATGCCTTTTATTATCCATGTCACCTCAAAATAGCTCCACTTATCTACATCACATCTCACCTCTAAAACTAATCCTTCATAACTAAAAAACTCAACATCTACAAATTCATAACGAGGAATCCTGAATCGGTGGTGCTGATCTCCAATACGATGGTACATGGTGGATCTGCAAGTTTATCACTCCAACGTACAAGTCAGTTCAAAATTCAAGATGAATATAACGAAAAGTAGATATAAAAAAAAGAGTACTTTCCATTTCAAGTGATGTGACTTTTATACCTTGGATCGTGTAGAGTGAATTTGCATTAATTTGGACCTTAGCTATTTAGGTCTTTGACCGACCTAAAACAACATAGATTGTTTGAAATATTTTATATTTAAATATTATTTAATTATTATATTCATATATATATATATATATATATATATATATATATATATATATATATATATATATATATATATATATATATATATATATATATATATATATATATATAGGGTTAAATGTTTTTGGTCCTTCTAAATATTTTAAATTTCGTTATTAGTCCCTCTAAATTTTTCCTTCAAAGAATGGTCCTCCTAAAAAATTAAATTTTAACTTTTGGTCCCTCTTGACAAAATCATATATAAAATGGTCTCTAATTTTGTCTAAATAAAAATCGAAGCTAAAACCGTCGCTAAATTACAAGAGGGACTAAAAGTTAAAGTTTAATTTTTTGGGAGCACCATTCTTTGAAGAAAATGTTTAGAAGAACTAAAAAAATCTTTAAAATATTTAGAGGGATCAAAAACTTATTTAATAACTATATATATATATATATATATATATATATATATATATATATATATATATATATATATATATATATATATATATATATATATATATATATATATATATATATATATATATATATATATATATATATATATATATATATATATATATATATATATATATATATATATAGTTATTTATCAAATAAAATTAAAAAGTTTAATAAGATTTGTATTTATAATTTAATTAATTATAAGTAGATTCTAGGATAAATCATATAGATATTATGGTCCAATAAATCATTATCTCTTCTTCCTGTCTAAAGAGATTTAGAAGTCTACCTTGAGGAAGAACCATAAGCTAATAAGTATTCCTTTTTATGTGTTTCAAGGTTAACATCATCTCTGTCTAGAGACTTTTCTTATGAATTCATATAGTCTAATATATCAATATGTCGTAAATCCTAGATTTTATGCATGCTCGTGTGTTTATTTTGCTCTTGCAATAAACTATGATTATAATTGTAATCTTTGTTGTCGAATATGCCTTGCATATATTAATCATTAAATTAATTTCAACAAATTAATCACAACATTTATAAAATATATTTTCTATGACTTTTACTTTTACTTTTTCTTTGGTACTCTAATTTTGAAAATTTTGCATGCGCTAATAACATTCCATATCCGTAACGGTGTTTTAGCACAGTAACTTTTAATGTGATTTTTTTAATATAGATTTAATTGTAATTTTGATTCCTGCATTTTTTTAGCTTTTTTAAATTTTGGTTTTTCTATTTTAAAATTTAATTTTTTCGACTCTATTTTATTTGAGATTTTAGTCCACTTTCTAATTTAAACTCAAATTTTAATAACATGGCAATTCATTTGATGATGTGTCATTGTCATATGTATATGAATTAGTTATATTCTAGACTGTGCCGGGCTGGCCCAAAAGCAAGGATGAAGGCCCAATCTAAACGGCCTTGCAGGGGGTCGCGCCGACCAAGAAGCCACAGCCGTGCCCGACACTCTCCGCTAGTACGACATCCTCGACTTCATGCAGTCCAGCTCGACCTCAGCTCGAGCGCCCCTCGTAGGGCAGACTATGACCACTACACCATCACCTGGATTCCGAAAAGACCGCGTCCTCGTTCATCCGTACTTCTCGCAGTACATCCAGGAAGGAGACCACGTGCGGGTCCCCACTACACACGTAGAACCTGGCAGTTTCTTCATTGGACCAAACCTGCCCGGCCCAATGAAGGGACCTTGGTCCAGCGCTGGGGGCTATAAATACCCTATGTTCTCAGAGGGTCAGGTATTCATTCTCTTACCCATACTCATACTTTTTGCCTGCTCGTACTCCCACTTACTTTAGCATCGGAGTGCCTTGCAGGTACCCCCCCCCCCCCCCCCCCATCTCGTTCAACTTCAGCTCGGAGCCAGTCGTGACGGTCCAAGTCTGATCCGGTAAGATCAGTTGCGCCGTCTGTGGGAAACTAGCTTCCCCGTCTTGCAAAAACTCAAAGACCAAAGCTCAACTCAACTACCACTGTCATGGCTGACCAAGCTCGCGATGAATAAAACGTTTGCGTCGTCGACACCAACAACGACCCCGCAGACAAAAACGGACACCTTGACAACGCCGACAACCCCGGTCATAACACCATCCCTGTGTCAACTGCCCCCGGACCTTCAACCCACCGCGACGGAGCTACCGCTTCATCCTCCTCGGTCCCTCCGCCACTCGGAGAAGACGATGCGGCTCTCGCGAACTATCGGGCCGCGCAGTTTCAGGATGTCCCCGTCCCCGCCGGGGCGGATGCCACAACCCGAGTGCTGTTCGCAGCGATCAATCAGACAAACTACCTCATCTTCGCCCAAGGGGAAAGATTGAGGGCACTTGAAGACGATCGAAGACCCCCGAAGAGGCACCAGAGGCCCCAGACTCCACCTCCTCGAGTGACTGAAGTCCACTTCCCATCTCCCCCGCGGAGACATTACAGAGATACCTCTCGAAGCCCGTCGCCCCGCCCAACGGGGAGACGGCCCCCTTTGGAGAGGCAGCCCATCATCGAAGCCGGAGGACGCGGCCGCGCCCCCGCGAGACAGGAAAGAAGACACTCCGGAGACAGGCGTGGAAGAATCAACCAAAAAGCGCCACGCTCGAGAGATGCCCAGCACGACCAGGACCGTCGTGCCCGACAGTATTACAGGTCCCCGTCTCTGTCCCCGGAACGGAGCGACGAGGACGACCCCCGTGGTCCCCTGTCGCAAGCTATCATGGAGGCGCCCATCCCCCTGGGCATGGAGAATCCTCCACACTTGAAGGAATATGATGGAGTCGCGGACCCGGTCGACCACATAGACGGGTTCGAGGCTATGCTGCACTATCACAACATCGGGGGGCCCATCAAATATCGACTGTTCCCCACGACCCTCAAGAAGGCGGCAATGGACTGGTACAAAGGAATCGCCCCGGGGTCAATCACCTCGTGGCGGAACCTGAAGAACCAGTTCATCAGTTCATTCACAGCATCTCGGCGACACCCGAAGATCGAGGCGGCTCTCGAGGCCATCATCCAGAGACAGGATGAAACCTTGAGAGAGTTCATCAATCGCTTCAACCGCGAAGCCATACAGGTCCCCTGCGCGGACCATATGAAGAGATATCTGCTGGAGAGGGGGCTCCTCCCCGGCATGGAGTTCAGAAAGGCCGTGGGCATCGAGCCACCCAGAACATTCGATGCCCTCCTCGAAAAGGCCCGGGCATACATGGACTACGAGGAGAGAGAGGTAGCCAACCGAGCCCGAGACTCCAAGACTCGCGGGTCCAACAGCAACTCGCGCCAGGAAGCTCCTCCTCCTCGACACACCGGGGAGAAAAGAAAAGAAGACAGACTCCGGGAAGTCCGAGAGCAACGGGGACCCTTAGGGCGTTTTACCGAGTACACTCCGCTCACAGCTTCCCGCGAGCGCATTTTGGCGGAGTGTGCCAGTACGGACTTCAAGGACGGCGGCGTCAAACGTCCCCGATCTTCTTCCGCCAAGCCCGGAGCAGACAAGAACAAATATTATCAGTACCATAGGAGCCATGGTCATCTGACTGAGGATTGCGTCCACCTCAAGGACGCCATCGAAACCCTCATCAAGGGGGGAAGGCTTGCACAATACCGGCGAAACGACGCTCCTCGCTGCGATGCCCGGGAGACAGGAGAGCCAAAGAAAGATGCCCGACCATCTGACGAGTCGGTCCCCATCCAGACCGCCTTCTCCGTAACAAGACCCGAGGACTTCGACGTCCCCGAACACCTGCAGGAGCCGCTCACAACACACAGCAGGTGGGAATATTTCCCCTCCGCCATGGTTATCAACGATGAAGGATTCAACGACTTGACCATTAATTCGGCAAAGAGGAAGTTGGATGAGTTGGTTGACGCGGCACCCCCATAATAGTGACATTTGAAAAGGTGAAGGGCAGGTCAGAACCCATCACCTTCTATCTAGAAGAGCTCCCCGGGGGAGCCCCCAACGCGGTCATCCCCTTACTAATAAGGGCAAGAATGGCCAACTTCGATGTGCATCGCATCCTCGTTGACGAAGGAAGTTCCGTCGACATGATGTACAGCCAATTGTTCTGAACTCTACAGCTGGACGACTCACATCTCTCGCCATATGTAGGGTCGGACTTACAGGGTTTCAACGGCTCGACCTCCAAACCTTGGGGATATGTCGAACTACTGGTTACATTCGGCGAGGGAACAACGACAAGACAGGTCAAAGTACGCTTCCTCGTCATCGACTGCCCGTCCCTCTACAACTGCATCCTGGGGAGACCGACACTGGCAGAACTGACAGCGGTGCCCTCCACCGTCCACCTGAAGATGAAATTCTACACCAAAAGGGCACGGGTAGCTACTATCCAAGGAGACCTAGCCGCTGCTCGGAGGTGTTTCAACGCTGCATCTAAGGGACGCGACACTGTCGACATAGGGACAAGGCCCGCCAAAAGGACACGACAGGAGCCCGACAAGCAAGAGTCCGTCAAGGAAGAAGTCCAGAAAGCTCCACCAAAGGTCGACTCTATAACTCCGGACGCTCGTTTCGACCAGGACGAACCTCCCAACGGCGAGCAAGTTCCACTCCGACCAATACCGGACGGGGATTTTGAGCTCGTCCCCCTCGGCACAGACCCGAGCAAAGGAGTAAAGATTGGCAAGGATCTCCCCGACCTGGAAAGGAAGCAAATCAAGGTCTGCTTGCTCGAGAATGCTGACCTGTTCGCCTGGAGCGCCGCGGAGATGCCCAGACTCGACCCTGAGGTCGCCTGTCACCACCTCGCCATAGATCCTGCCATTAGGGTTGTAGTACAACGTAGGCGTAGGCAGTCTCCAGAGAAAACGGAGGCTGCTGAAAAAGCTGTAAAAGACCTCCTAGAGACAAATTTTATTTCTGAAGCCCGGTATTCCACCTGGCTGTCAAACGTTGTACTTGTTAAAAAGAATAATGGAAAATGGAGGATGTGTGTTGACTATACCGATCTCAACCGGGCTTGCCCGAAAGATGCTTTTCCTTTATCGAACATAGACATGCTGGTCGACAACTCGGCCGGCTACAAAACGTTGTTATTCATGGATGCTTACTCGGGCTATAACCAAATCCCGATGGTCGTGGGCGACAAACACTGCACGGCTTTCATGACCAGCTCGGGTAACTATTACTACAACGTAATTCCCTTCAGACTAAAAAACGCCAAGGCAACTTACCAACGCATGACGAACAAGGTTTTCCACAAGCAGATTGGGGACATGCTCGAGGTTTACATGGATGACATGATCGTCAAATCCCGAGCAGACACCAACCATGCAGCACACCTCAAGGCAGTCTTTGCCCAAGCAAGACAAAGTAAAATGAGATTCAACCCCGAGAAATGCACGTTCGGAGTCAAGGCAGGAAAATTCCTCGGATTCTACCTAACAGAACGAGGAATCGAAGCCAACCCCGACAAGTGTCGAGCATTCTCCGACCTCCCGACACCGACATCGAAGAAGTCGATACAAGTCATGAACGGCATGCTCACATCATTGTCCCATTTCGTCGCGAGGTCCACTCAGCACGCCCTCTCCTTCTTCAAACTCCTTCGTAAAGAAGCAGCCTTCGAATGGAACGAGGAGTGTGAACGGGCACTGCGCCACCTGAAGTAAAGTCTATCTCAACCACCCGTACTATCTCGACCGGCCGACGGGGAACCATTATTCCTATACTTAGCCGTCTCAAACGAAGCCGTCAGCGCGGCTCTCATCCGCGAAACCGTCGACGAGCAAAAGCCCGTTTATTTCACGAGCAAGGCCCTACAAGGACCCGAGAGCAGGTACCAACAGATAGAAAAAGTAGCTCTAGCCCTCGTCAATGCAGCGAGGAGACTCATACACTATTTTCTGGCCCACACAATCATCGTACGAATCGACCAACCAGTGAGGCAACTCCTGGGTCGGCCCGACATGGCGGGCAGAATGTTGAAATGGTCATTAGAGCTCTCCGAATTCGACATTCAGTACGAGAGTAGGAAATCCCTGAAAGCACAAGCCCTGGCCGACTTTGTCGCGGAAATGACCGCTCGTGACCCACCCGCTGGGAAGGAACACAAATGGACCATCTTCGTTGACGGGGCCTCCAGCTCGTCCGGAAGTGGCGCGGGAATCCTCCTAGAGAACGAGGAAGGCGTAGTGGTCGAACACTCGTTAGCTCTCTCCTTCCCGACGTCGAACAACCAAGCAGAATACGAGGCCCTGCTCGCAGGACTAAGGCTAGCCGAGGACCTGGGAGCCCACGAAATACAAATCTACACAGACCCCGATTTAGTGACGAGCAAATAAGCAAGCGAAGAAAATCAAACAAAACGAAAAAAGTAAAAGACCTAACAGGTTCTTGGCCTGTCCAAAGGACTGGCATTCCACGAGCGCCTTCATATCGATAGGTCGGGCCTCAAAGGTCGGATAACCATCTTCGTCAAGAATATCCTTCCCCTCCCTCGTGGCCCACCGGGCGAGGAAGAAACTATCAACATATCGGCAAAGGGTACCATAAGCCCGTCGAGAGTCCCCCAAGCACTCCTCGAAAGGAATTATCTCACGGGCGCGACACGGGGGAAACTCCTCGAGTAACCACGGGAGAACTACATCTCTTATCCGGACACGGGACCCCGCGACGGAGGCGACCTAAGATCAAGTCATGGCTTCTACTCCAGGAACCACGACTTGGGGGGCTCCTGTTTTGGACTGGGCCGGGCTGGCCCAAAAGCAAGGTCCTCGGCTAGCCTCAGTCCTGCGAGCAGGGCCTCGTATTCTGCTTGGTTGTTCGACGTCAGGAAGGAGAGAGTTAACGAGTGTTCGACCACTACGCCTTCCTCGTTCTCTAGGAGGATTCCTGCGCCACTTCCGGACGAGCTGGAGGCCCCGTCGACGAAGATGGTCCATTTGTGTTCCTTCCCAGCGGGTGGGTCACGAGCGGTCATTTCCGTGACAAAGTCGGTCAGGGCTTGTGCTTTCAGGGCTTTCCTACTCTCGTACTGAATGTCGAATTCGGAGAGCTCTAATGACCACTTCAACATTATGCCCGCCATGTCGGGCCGACCTAGGAGTAGCCTCACTAGTTGGTCGGTTCGTACGATGATTGTGTGGGCTAGAAAATAGTGTCTGAGTCTCCTCGCTACATTGACGAGGGCTAGATCTACTTTTTCTATCTGTTGGTACCTGCTCTCGGGTCCTTGTAGGGCCTTGCTCGTGAAATAAACGGGCTTCTTCCCGTCGACGGTTTCGCGGATGAGAGCCACGCTGACGGCTTCGTTTGAGACGGCCAAGTATAGGAATAATGGTTCCCCGTCGGCCGGTCGAGATAGTACGGGTGGTTGAGATAGACTTTGCTTCAGGTGGCGCAGTGCCCGTTCACACTCCTCGTTCCATTCGAAGGCTGCTTCTTTATGAAGGAGTTTGAAGAAGGGGAGGGCGTGCTGAGCGGACCTCGCGACGAAACGGGACAATGATGTGAGCATGTCGTTCATGACTTGTATCGACTTCTTCAACGTCGGTGTCGGGAGGTCGGAGAACGCTCGACACTTGTCGGGGTTGGCTTCGATTCCTCGTTCTGTTAGGTAGAATCCGAGGAATTTTCCTGCCTTGACTTCGAACGTGCATTTCTCGGGGTTGAATCTCATTTTACTTTGTCTTGCTTGGGCAAAGACTGCCTTGAGGTGTGCTGCATGGTCGGTGTCTGCTCGGGATTTGACGATCATGTCGTCCATGTAAACCTCGAGCATGTCCCCAATCTGCTTGTGGAAAACCTTGTTCATCATGCGTTGGTAAGTTGCCCCGACGTTTTTTAGTCCGAAGGGCATTACGTTGTAGTAATAGTTGCCCGAGCTGGTCATGAAAGTCGTGCAGTGTTTGTCGCCCACGGCCATCGGGATTTGGTTATAGCCCGAGTAAGCATCCATGAACGACAATGTTTTGTAGCCGACCGAGTTGTCAACCAGCATGTCTATGTTCGGTAAAGGGAAAGCATCTTTCGGGCAAGCCCGGTTGAGATCGGTATAGTCAACACACATCCTCCATTTTCCATTATTCTTTTTAACAAGTACAACGTTTGACAGCCAGGTGGAATACCGGGCTTCAGAAATAAAATTTGCCTCTAAGAGGTCTTTTACAGCTTTTTCAGCAGCCTCCGTTTTCTCTGGAGACTGCCTACGCATACGTTGTACTACAACCCTAGCGGCAGGATCTATGGCGAGGTGGTGACAGGCGACCTCAGGGTCGAGTTCGGACATCTCTGCGACACTCCAGGCGAACAGGTCAGCATTCTTGCGCAAGCAGGCCTTGATTTGCTTCCTTGCCAGGTCAGGGAGATCCTTGCCAATCTTTACTCCTTTGCTCGGGTCTATGCCGAGGGGGACGAGCTCAAAATCCCCGTCCGGTATTGGTCGGAGTGGAACTTGCTCGCCGTTGGGAGGTTCGTCCTGGTCGAAACGAGCGTCCAGAGCTATAGAGTCGACCTTTGGTGAAGCTTTCTGGACTTCTTCCTTGACGGACTCTTGCTTGTCGGGCTCCTGTCGTGTCCTTTTGGTGGGCCTTGTCCCTACGTCGACAGTGTCGCGTCCCTTAGATGCAGCGTTGAAACACCTCCGAGCAGCGGCTAGGTCTCCTTGGATAGTAGCTACCCGTGCCCTTTTGGTGTAGAATTTCATCTTCAGGTGGACGGTGGAGGACACCGCTGTCAGTTCTGCCAGTGTCGGTCTCCCCAGGATGCAGTTGTAGAGGGACGGGCAGTCGATGACGAGGAAGCGTACTTTGACCTGTCTTGTCGTTGTTCCCTCGCCGAATGTAACTAGGAGTTCGACATATCCCCAAGGTTTGGAGGTCGAGCCGTTGAAACCCTGTAAGTCTGACCCTACATATGGTGAGATATATGAGTCGTCCAGCTGTAGAGTTCGGAACAATTGGTTGTACATCACGTCGACGAAACTTCCTTCATCGACGAGGATGCGATGCACATCGAAGTTGGCCATTCTTGCCCTTATTAGTAAGGGGATGACCGCGTTGGGGGCTCCCCCGGGGAGCTCTTCTAGATAGAAGGTGATGGGTTCTGACCTGCCCTTCACCTTTTCAAATGTCACTGTTTGTGGGGGTGCCGCGTCGACCAACTCATCCAGCTTCCTCTTCGCCGAATTAATGGTCAAGTCGTTGAATCCTCCGCCGTTGATGACCATGGCGGAGGGGAAATATTCCCACCCGCTGTGTGTTGTGAGCGGCTCCTGCAGGTGTTCGGGGACGTCGAATTCCTCGGGTCTGGTTACAGAGAAGGCAGTTTGGATGGGGACCGACTCGTCAGATGGTCGGGCATCTTCCTCTGGCTATCCTGTCTCCCGGGCGTCGCAGCGAGGAGCGTCGTTTCGCCGGTATTGTGCAAGCCTCCCCCCCTTGATGAGGGTTTCGATGGCGTCCTTGAGGTGGACGCAATCCTCAGTCAGATGACCATGGCTCCTATGGTACTGACAATATTTGTTCTTGTCTGCTCCGGGCTTGGCAGGAGCAGGTCGGGGACGTTTGACGCCGCCGTCCTTGAAGTTCGTGCTGGCACACTCCGCCAAAATGCGCTCGCGGGAAGCTGTGAGCGGAGTGTACTCGGTAAAACGCCCCGAGGGTCCCCGTTGCTCTCGGACTTCCCGGGGTCTGTCTTCTTTTCTTTTCTCCCCGGTGCGTCGAGGAGGAGGAGCTTCCTGGCGCGAGTTGCTGTTGGACCTGCGAGTCCTGGAGTCTCGGGCTCGGTTGGCTACCTCTCTCTCCTCGTAGTCCATGTATGCCCGAGCCTTTTCGAGGAGGGCATCGAATGTTCTGGGTGGCTCGATGCCCACGGCCTTTCTGAACTCTGTGCCGGGGAGGAGCCCCCTCTCCAGCAGATATCTCTTCATATGGTCCGTGCAGGGGACCTGTATGGCTTCGCGGTTGAAGCGATTGATGAACTCTCTCAAGGTTTCATCCTGTCTCTGGATGATGGCCTCGAGAGCCGCCTCGGTCTTCGGGTGTCACCGAGATGCTGTGAATGAACTGATGAACTGGTTCTTCAGGTTCCGCCACGAGGTGATTGACCCCAGGGCGAGTCCTTTGTACCAGTCCATTGCCGCCTTCTTGAGGGTCGTGGGGAACAGTCGATATTTGATGGGCCCCCCGATGTTGTGATAGTGCAGCATAGCCTCGAACCCGTCTATGTGGTCGACCGGGTCCGCGACTCCATCATATTCCTTCAAGTGTGGAGGCTTCTCCATGCCCAGGGGGATGGACGCCTCCATGATAGCTTGCGACAGGGGACCGCGGGGGTCGTCCTCGTCGCTCCGTTCCGGGGACAAAGATGGGGACCTGTAATACTGTCGGGCACGACGGTCCTGGTCGTGTTGGGCATCTCTCGAGCGTGGCGCTTGTTGGTTGATTCTTTCACGCCTGTCTCCGGAGTGTCTTCTTTCCTGTCTCGCGGGGGCGCGGCCGCGTCCTCCGGCTTCGATGATGGGCTGCCTCTCCAAAGGGGGCCGTCTCCCCGTTGGGCGGGGCGACGGGCTTCGAGAGGTATCTCTGTAATGTCTCCGCGGGGGAGATGGGAAGTGGACTTCAGTCACTCGAGGAGGTGGAGTTTGGGGCCTCTGGTGCCTCTTCGGGGGTCTTCGATCGTCTTCAAGTTCCCTCAATCTTTCCCCTTGGGCGAATATGAGGTAGTTTGTCTGATTGATCGCTGCGAACAGCACTCGGGTTGTGGCATCCGCCCCGGCGGGGACGGGGACATCCTGAAACAGCGCGGCCCGATAGTTCGCGAGAGCCGCATCGTCTTCTCCGAGTGGCGGAGGGACCGAGGAGGATGAAGCGGTAGCTCCGTCGCGGTGGGTTGAAGGTCCGGGGGCAGTTGACACAGGGATGGTGTTATGACCGGGGTTGCCGGCGTTGTCAAGGTGTCCGTTTTTGTCTGCGGGGCCATTGTTGGTGTCGACGACGCAAACGTTTTATTCATCGCGAGCTTGGTCAGCCATGACAGTGGTAGTTGAGTTGAGCTTTGGTCTTTGAGTTTTTGCAAGACGGGGAAGCTAGTTTCCCACAGATGGCGCAACTGATCTTACCGGATCAGACTTGGACCGTCACGACTGGCTCCGAGCTGAAGTTGAACGAGATGGGGGGGGGGGGGTACCTGCAAGGCACTCCGATGCTAAAGTAAGTGGGAGTACGAGCAGGCAAAAAGTATGAGTATGGGTAAGAGAATGAATACCTGACCCTCTGGGAACATAGGGTATTTATAGCCCCCAGCGCTGGGCCAAGGTCCCTTCATTGGGCCGGGCAGGTTTGGTCCAATGAAGAAACTGCCAGGTTCTACGTGTGTAGTGGGGACCCGCATGTGGTCTCCTTCCTGGATGTTCTGCGAGAAGTACGGACGGACGAGGACGCGGTCTTTTCGGAATCCAGGTGATGGTGTAGTGGTCATAGTCTGCCCTACGAGGGGCGCTCGAGCTGAGGTCGAGCTGGACTGCATGAAGTCGAGGACGTCGTACTAGCGGAGAGTGTCGGACACGGCTGTGGCTTTTTGGTCGGCGCGATCCCCTGCAAAGCCATTTGGATTGGGCCTTCATCCTTGCTTTTGGGCCAGCCCGGCCCAGTCCAGAACAATTTGTATAATTAACTAAATGTAATTTGTATAAATGAAAATTTCAAGTTAATAGGTGTTGAACCCAGACCTTACTAAAATATGCATAATGCACCATTTCTACCATATGAGCCACTTTGATTTTTATTTAATTTCAATCAACACTAATATGTAACACTAATATATAACTCGTATTATATTAGAAACTCGGTGACCTTATGATCGAGAGTTATTATAGCTGCAGGTATTGACATATTGGAAATATGTGTATTGTTAATTATTAAATTCTCTCTACAGAAGGACTAATAAAATAAGACATGGTTTGTTAATATTTTGATACTTGCATGAACTTGATTTGGTTTGGCTGGTTTTGCTTCTCGCATGAATTGCCAACCAAAATATGATATACTGTATTAGTGTTGAACAAAAATATTACACGAAAGCAAAAATATTAGTCTCCATATCTTCCTCTCATACAACTTGTTGTCTCTTTCACCCTATTAATCTCATGCAACTTTTACTTGCTTTTACTTGTTTTCAATTTCTTGTGTATTTTTACTTTTCTGTTTTTACTTGCTTTCAATTTCATCAATATTTTTATCATATAGTATTGTGATAGTAATTGAATTATAAGAAATTTTCTCTCAAAATCTATTTTTGAAATATGTGTGGATATAGCTTATAATCAATTTTAATTATAAATGGATTTGTATATCAACAATACTCATAAATTCTGAAAATTCACTTGCACGCCAAATATTTGATAAAACGATTAAGTTAGTTGTTTGATTATTTAGCCTTGAAAATAGCATTGCAAAGTGATTGTGTTCAACCAATAAATAAGGGAATTGTTGATTTGAGTTTGTGTTAATCAATTACTCAATTTTATCTCATAAATTTATCTTTCATAATTTATATATCCGAGTTTCCAATAAGTTTTCTTTTTAGACGACTTATCAAGTTAATTGCTTCTGCATCAAAAAGTTTTGAAAACAAATTAAATTCTAGATTTGTGTCTAGAAATATTTTTTGCACCTCTATTCACCCCCCTCTAGATATGCGCCATCGTCTAACAAGTGGCATCAAGAGCCTTACTCATTCAGGCTTAAGAACACTCTTTAGAAAATGACTTACGAATCTAAGGGGGGAATCATAAGAGAGCTTCAATTTTCACGGAAGAAAATTATACTTATTGGAAAACTTGTATGCAAATTCATATCAAATCATATGACAAAGGTGTTTGGGAAGCCAATCAAAATGGTCCAACAATGGTGACATATGATGTTGATGGTATTACTATGTCTAAGCCGAAAAATCTATGGAATGAGAATGATAATAAAAAGTGGTCTTACGATTGGAAAGCTAAGAACATCATCATATCCGCACTTGGTGTTGATGAATTCTATCGCATTTTCCATTGTCAAACCGCTAAGACTATGTGGGAGACTCTACTAGTTGCCCATGAGGGAATTAATGAGGTTAAACAAGCTAGGATTATTATACTTAATCAAGAGTTTGAACTCTTTCGCATGATAAATGGTGAAACCATTACAAAAATGCAAAAGAGATTCTCTCATCTTATTAATCGTTTGAACTTACTAGGTAATCATATTTCCAAGGCTATTGCTACTAATAAATTTTTGAGATGTCTTACTAGGTGTTGGCAGCCTAAGGTCACCGCGATCAAGGAAGCTAATAATCTTGAAACACTTGAGCTCACTGCACTTTTTGGTAAGTTTGAAGAACACGAGCAAGAACTCAATTGCTTGGATAAATATGAAGAGAAGCCTGAGATTAAAAAGAAGAATAAGTAAAGTCAAGGAGGAAGCTATGAAGTCCAAAGCTCTTAAGGCTTCTAGCTTTAAATCCTCAAAAGAAGAAAAAAGTAAGGATAACGACTCTAGTAATGATGAGATTTAAGATGATGAAGAAATGAGACTATTTATGAAGAAATACAATTGGTATATTTTGAAAAATGGAATTAAACATCCCGACAATAATCTCATGAAATTTAGAAGGCAATCCTCCTACCTAAAAGAAGAGAACAACAAAAAGGACAAAGGAAAGGTTATTTGCTACGAATGTGGTAAACTCAGTTACTACAAACCGGATTGTCCATATCTTGCCAAAAAGAAAGGAAAAGGCCAAAGAAAAAAGCCTAGACAAGCCTATGTTGCTTGGGAAAGTGAAAGTGAATCCTCAAGCGATGAAAGCTCAAGTGAGAGTGATGAAAAGGCAAATTATTATTTCATGGAAAACATCTACAAATCAAGAAAAAAGATGTAAGTTCTAAATACTCAAAAATTTCCACTTTGTCTTATAATAAATTAGAAAGGGAATTTGAAAAACTACAAATAGAGTTTTTGAATGCTAACAAAAGATTGGCCTCCCAAGAAAAAAGTCTTCACATTTTTAGAGACCGAGGTTGATGAAACCAATGATGAGTTAGAATCATTAAAAAATTTATTGTAGATAGTTCAAATCATGAAAAAATGGATGAGCCTTCTTACATGTACGGTTGTGACACATGTCAAATTTGAAAAGAAGTGAGTACTCTTGCTACTAAATTAGATAGTCTACATTATTCCATGGAGAACATGTCTATTAGGTCCTTGTAGGTTGACAAATCTCATAAAAAATACTCTTTGATTAAGAAATTTCCTAATAGCATTATTAATTATCATCATAGGATATTTTGTCACTATTGTTGCAAAAAGGGTCACACTACTAAAAAAAATGAAAGTTTAGGACTTCTTTGATTCCTAAGGGTGATTTTCAATGATTGCCCAAATGCAACATTTATTTAACTCACTCTCAAGGATCCAATGAGAATTAGGTACCTACCACCCTTGTTCGATTTTTGTAGGATGAATGTCTAAATTCTATGACAGGAACGTGGATTCTCGATAGTGGATGTTCAAGACATATGATGTGAGAAGTATCGCTCTTTTTTGACTTTGTGGCGAAGAAGAAAGGATTTGTGTCTTATGGTGATCACAAAAAAGGTGAAATACTTGGAAAAGGTAGTATAGGTAATCCCTTAACTATTACTATCTCAAACGTTATGTTAGTTTAAGGTCTTAGACATAATCTTCTTAGCATTAATCAATTATGTGATAATGGATATAAAGTGTCATTTGTAAAATATTGTTGCATAATTGAACATAGTGAAAAGAAGGATTGTATGTTTAAGGGTTTGAGGGTTAGTAAAATTTATATGCTTGACTTAAGATATATTTACTTGAATAATTCTCAATGTCTTGTTACCTTGAGTGAAGACTCTTGACTATGGCATAGACGTTTAGCTCATATCAACTTTGACTTACTTAATAAAATTGTCTCAAAAGATTTAGTAATCGGTGTACCCAAAATAAAATTTTCTAAAGACCACCTATGTGATGCATGTCAAAAGGCGTAAGCAAACAAATCCCTCTTTTAAATTTAAGAAAGTTATTTCTACATCAAGACCACTTGAGCTCCTTCATATGGATTTGTTTGGTCCCTCGCGAACTAAAAGCATATGTGAAAACTACTATGGTTTAGTGATTGTAGATGATTACTATAATACGATGGGAGAGTTGACTTTTGGTTTTGCATTTTATCGCAAATGATGCGGATAGAAATAGTCGCCACTGACTTTTCTTTTATCCAATAAAGGAAAGGGTGAAAAGTGCAGGAAAGACCTTTGAGAATTTTTCTGAGTAAGGGGGTAGGTTGTGAAAATGGAAGGTGTTAGCATCCTTTTCATCCGTAGTTATCTACGGGCTCTTAATCGCTAGCTTACTTTTTTGAAATGCTTTGTGTTTGTGTATATTTGAAAATATTTTGAAAATGCCTAAGTTCAGCAATTTTGTAATGATTCTCGTATCGTTGAGAATGTATACAAAATATTTGTTTTGAAAATATTTATTGAAAGAAAGTGTTGTTTTTGAAAGTGTTAGGTGTGAAAATTGTTTTAGTTTGTGAGCAAGCGATTACGAGCGATCTACCTACTCAAAAAGTATTTGTTATTTTCCTCCTTCTTTATATAGTTCTACCCTACTATTAGTTAGTAGGAAGCCCAATCATTGGATGTGAGGGACATGCATGAGTCACCGTACAATCATAAAGGAAACTTGTAGGGCGCTTTAGCAATTTTCGTAAGGGACTAAGAACGTTTACCGAAGGCAACATCGAAGGGTCATCGAGGGAGTATAATCATTTAATCGAGGGTCTTTGCTAAAGCGTACCACGTTCGAGGGACATGACTGTTTTATCCAAAGGCAACAAGCGAGGTCACCCTAGAGGTGCGTATGTGAATAGTGTTTTAATTTCAGTTAATTTGTCTTGACTAGGGTTATCTAGCGGTTGATTTTAAATCTTTCCATACACGCCTAATTACTATACAATGATAAGTAAAAGCAGTAAAGTGCAAAAAATAGAGTTCTACGCTATTACAATGCTTCAGGAATGGGGATACAAATTTATGAATGGGGATGATATAAGAAATAAATACCCAAGCTATAATTAAATCATACAATACAAATTCAAACTATTAAATAATTATTAAAGTTAAAACTCTTTTCATTTGATAAAATTAATTAATAATTTAATTAATAATGTCAAATAAAAATTATTTTAAAATTAGTAATCATTTAAAACTTATTGATCACTTTTTATATTTTAAACTATAATACCAAAATAAATTAATAAGAAAAACAAAAATAAATAATATGTAAAAGAAATAAAGAGAAATAGAGAAAGTTTAGAAATGGGCCTGGACTGAAGCAAAATCTGGGGGGTGCAGAGATTGAATTATAAAAAGCCCAAATAAAGGGAATCCGGAAATCCAGTGTGACATGTTTGAGATGGTGCACCGTAAGCGTGCTGATCCAAAATGCTGGATAATGATGATGAGGATGATCTAGTTGTGATCAAACTGATGGAGACCGAGGGTACATTATATAGCCGGTGGGGGTGATGTACAGGCTTGGTCAGGTGGAGGATTAGGGATGGTGACAATTGTCACCACCAGATTAGATCTTGATTAACAATTATTTAACAAAACAAACAGATCAAGACAAATTAAGCCATTTAAACAAAATAATCCTCTTTGTTCCTCTAATGCTCTCTCGTTCTTCTTTGAATGACCTCTGCCAGAGACAAAGAATATGTCGCGCTGGAAATCGCCTCACGGCAGTGACGGCAGTGGCGTAGCTCCTATCTCACATTTTATTACATGTTCTAATTCCTCATCTTCTTCTATTGTCTAATCTGTGATTTATGTTTTCAGAAAATGCAACGATATAGCCTAGATCTAGAAGGGGATTTCAAAACCTTAAATGCTCAGATGTAACAACAATCAATGATTATGATGAAGAATGCTAAATAGAAAGCAAAACAAAAAGAATAAGAGAGAGAGAGAGAGAGATTGAGTCTGTAGCGTTCAGATCCATGAGCTTTCCAACCTTTTGAGGCTTTTTCTATTGAGATCTTTCTGATTTTCTACGAAAACCTCTTCCTCTTCTTCTTTATGATTCAAAACTTGCAATCATTTTATATTTTCTGAAGGGTTTTGTGAATCTGGAAAATAACGAACGTTAGGGTTTGTGTTTGATAGGTTGCTGAGTGTTGTACCCCAAAATTTTCTCTCTCATTTCTTAAGATATTTCCTACAAAGATTTTCAATGCCTCGAGTTTGCGCAAGTACCGACTAGGTTAAAAAATCTCCTCAACACTGATGCCTCAAATTAGGGTTTGAGTTTGTACAAAGGCAGTCGAATTTCTAATGTTTCAAATGACTTTCATGGATCATTATGGACCCTCAGGATTACTTCTGTCAAGTTTCAAGTCTTGGATCACAATTTTCCAAGAAGGTCATTCAAATTATCAAAAGGGCAAAATAGGCAAAATAAGGGTTTTGACTGAAAATGACCGAACTTTGATTTTTGACCTAATACCTGACTTATTGGTTGGAAGCATGATCTCAAGGATCCGAGCGCTTCATTTTGACCTAATCACATATTTCAATTCATCTCCTGAGATCAGTGGATTGATAGACGAAATTCGGTCAACTGGTGGAAAAAGTCAATTGTACATTAAAAAAGTCAAATTTTAACTTTTTGACCAAAATTGAGTCCCAAAAATCAAATTTCATCAAGACATCCAAAATATGAAATTTGATCATGAAAAATCAAGAGAGTCAAAAATCCAACTTTGCAAGACTTGGAAATTTTTCTAAGTATTTTCTATACTTGTTAATTCCATTGCTTCATGACATATTTTTACTACAATTCAAAATAATTCAAGATGTTACAAATAATTCAAGATATTACAAATAATTCAAGTTATTACAAAGTGGAATTTTTGCAAGATTATAAATCCTATGTTTGGTCTTGTTTGAACTCTTTCCCTTTGACTCAAACCTTGCCACTATGTTGCCCACCAACATGCTTTGTCTTTGTTACAATCTGCATAAATTAGTCCACAAACCAGATTTTGTATCATGTCACAAACAATGTTGTCCAAGCTTGCTGTATTACCCACATAACAGCCCAAAACCATGTATAAAATAGTCTGCTATACTGCTATAAAACAGCCCTGCACCAAGCTGCCACAACATTCCAAAACTGCTGCAAAACAACCCTGCTATGCTGCTCCTAATCCAGTCTAAGCCTGCATTATCTCAACCCCATATTTACACCAAATTAGCACATAAGAGCTGCATAAAAAAAGCTACGAAGACAACATACCCAAACAGTTCAAATTTTTATTTGTTTCCCTCCCAAAATCCCAGCAAAACTCATCTACAAATAGACTGTTTTCACAACACACAAGTGGTTGGCTTTTAGAGAGAGAATATAGAGTTTTTGAGCAGAAAAAACATCATTCTTTGTAACCTTGACTCATTCAAAAAACTAGATCTACTTTCATTCAAAACAGAACCTCAATCCATTATTCCATCTTACAAACTCTCTCATAAACCAAACACCTTATCACATAGAGATTGTTCAAACACTAGAACAGTTTCTGTTAGTGCCATTATCTTCACCCTTAAAAAAAAAATAGTACTGTACAACTTGACTAAATTTCAACAGTTTGGAACAAGCTTCTTGGAGATTCATTGGAGCCATCACATCATCTTGGAAAGTATTCAGACTTAAAACACCAAGTGCAGTCTCAAGGTAAGTCTTCTTAACTTGGCATTTTTTCATACATAATTAATGATTTATTTTTGAATATAAAATGTAGTAATCATTACCCCTTTTGAGCTAACCATTTGCTTGTTGTTTATGTTTATCAATCATATGCTGTAAACTGATATGTACAGACAATAAAACAATGTTTAAGGCAAAAAAAATACAACATGAGTCGACACATAGCCTTATGCATCGACTCATACTGTTATCCAGGCCTCAAAACAGAAGGATGAAAGGTGCATGAGTCGACACAAAACGCGTATGTGTTGACACAAACAGGTGCATGAGTCAACACAAAATGCGTATGTGTCGACACAAACAGGTGCATGAGTCGACACATCCCATTATGCATCGACTCATACTGAGTTGGTTTGGTTTTACAGGAGAAAAGAAAGTAATGTGTCGATGCATAGCAGCATGTGTCGACACATAATAGTTCAAAATGTAATTTTTCCTTTATTTTACACTGTTTTTACATTGCCTTTATTATTATTCGATATGGTTGTAATATTTAAGTTTCTACTTAATCCCCATTTGTATATTGTACCCCACTCCCCTAATGATGTAATAGCTTAGGATTTTAATTTCGGCAATTTACCACTTTAATATAAATTGTTAGTAATTAGGATGTGTATGACAAGATAAAATAAACCTTAGAAAACCCTAATTTCAAAGACAAAAATGCATGCAATCAAACACACTATTCACACGTGCACCTCTAGGGTAACCTCGCTTGTTGCCTCAGAAAATATTCATGCCCCTCGAATATGGACGTTTTAGCAAAGACCCTCGATAAAAAAAGATTGTAGTACCTCAATGTCCCTCGATGTTGCCTTTGGTAAACGATCTAGTCCCTTAAGGAAATTGATAAAACGTCTCATAAGTTGCCTTCTATGGCTATACGATTGACCCATGCCCGTCCCTTCACATCTAATAATGGAGCTTCTTACCAATCAATGGTGAGGTAGCAATACCTAATGGAGGATGAAAAGAATAAAGACCTTTTGAGTAGGTAAGACACTCGTAGTTGCTTACTCACAAACTAAAACCATTTCCGCACTCACACTTTCAAAATACCTCCAAAAACAAACATCTCTTTGAACTATTTTCAAAACTAACACTTTGTATACATTCTTATAGAGACAAGAATCATTACAAAGTTTGTCGAAACAAAGGCGTTTTCAAACGACTTTCAAAAACCCACCACAAACACATTTCAAACAAAGCATTTTTCAAAGTGATCTAGCAAGCAACTAAGAGCCCGTAGATAACTACGAATGGAAAGGGTGTTAACACCTTCCCTTTTCATAACCCCCCCCCCCCCCCCCCCCCGAACTCAAGAAAATATATTGAAAGGTCTTTCCTGTTCTTTTCACCCTTTCCTTTATTGGATAAAAGAAAAGTCGGTGGCGACTCTTGCTATCCGCAACATTTTGCGATAAAACCCAAAACATCCCAAGTCAGTTCTCCCACCGTATGACAGAACTGGAGACTCTGCTGGGGAATGAAACTTAAAAGTGGGGTTACCTTAGAGTTAAATCACATTTAATTTCTTTCATTGTTTAATTTTTTTGCTTTACATTTATGGGTCCTTGTTGGGTTTGTACTGATCCTCTACCCAGATCTGGGAACATCATTAGGTAAGTAGCAATAGATTATGGAAACTGTACGGCGTAGACCAATATGGTTGAAGCAATGACTTCATTAGTGTGACACATTTGTTGGTACCGGCATCCCTTGTGTTGAATCGAGGAGAATACAGGGCCGCTGAGCGGTGTCATGTTGCACTTATTGACCATAGAACTTTTAATTGAACAACTTGGCCATTAGGAAGCAGTAAGATAGTCGACTTTGGTGTAAAGTTGAAGATTGGTTGATACTCGATACTACACTCATTTAGATCGAACTTTTGGGATATTTCAGCCGTAACAAAGGATTGATTGTGCTGAGACAATTCCCAATGAAGAAAGATCAATGATATTGAGATCCCCTAGAACCCGATTACTTTTTAGGACAGGTTGAACCAACTAAACTTCAAGAGGTTACTTACCTATGAAACCCATGTAAGCCTAAACCTAAGATCTTGGTGTGCTTTGTTTGCGATTATTATTCATGACATCATAAGAATCATGACATCATAAGAATCATGACATCATAAGCATTCCCACTAACCATTTAAAGAACTTAGGGATTTATCTTTGTTCCATTTTGTAGGCCATAACTTCCATTCGTAGGAATACCATCCGAGTTAACTTCGTGAAAGTGCATCCTCAACTTAAAGAATTAGCATCAAGGGTGCTTGGAGATTCTTCCTTCACCAAGAAATATGGTAGACTTCTCAACTTAGCTATCTCAAACTTCCAAGAAGAAATAATGTGTGTGTTTTTCCAATTCTTTGATCCTATGCATCATTACTTCACCTTTCCTGACTACCGATTGGTGCCTACATTAGAAGAGTTCACTCAATTGCTAGGAGTGCATGTGCTTGATCAAATACCATTCACCGGTTTATAGGAGACTCTAAAGCTTGAAGTTATTGTCGAAGCCTTGCATTTGAAGAGATCTGACATTATGACAAATTGGGAGACAAGAAGTGAAGTTAAGGGTTTCTTAGCCAAGTTTCTGTTGGAGAAGGCTCATTCGTTCTGGGAAGATATGGATTTTCGAGCTTTCGAGGATGTCTTGTCCCTTCTAATATATGGTTTGGTTCTATTTCCCAATTCGGACCAACTCATAGATGTGAATGCCATCAAGGTTTTTCTCTCTCGCAATCCGGTACCTACCCTACTTGGAGACATTCTCTATTATTTCCACATTCACACCATGAATAAAAGAGGTACTCTTTTATGTTGCATTACATTACTCTCTAGGTGGTTTATCTCGCACCTACCTCGATCAATGTTGAAGAATGAGCAAGGCTTGACATGGTCTCAAAGGCATATGTCACTCTCACACTCGGATATCCATTGGTGTTCTCGATCTTTGGAGGATATTACCATCATTGACCATTGTGGGGAATTCCCTAATGTCCTAATCCTTGGCATTAGGGGAGGAATCACCTATAACCCTTTTTTTACTTTACGAAAGTTTTGATATGTTAGAAGAGATGGTCCCCATGATGCGCTCATCCAAGGATTGGTATTCGACTACGAGGGAGACGACCAAGGCTATGGACAAAGGTTCAAATGAGCTTGGAGAATGGTAAACAAAGTGGACAGTGAGACATTGGGACATAAAAATTCCATCCCCCTTGAGCCTTACCTTAAGTTGGTACGAACTCGTGCTCAAAGTCTCGTGATGCCTTACCCCTCCATCTTACCAATCATCATGGAGCCTGTTGCCGAAGGAGATGTTCCATATACTGTCCTTTATCCTGATATGCCTACTTCACTTGAAGATTTACAAAGAGCCTGGATTCAGCTAAAGGGGGAGTGAGACACCTTCAAAACTCGGTTCTACGCAAGCGAGAAGAAGGTTTTGGAGCTTACGAGGCAACTTCATGAAGAGCGAAGTTTAAACGCCTACATTGCACCAAAGAGGATGCGCTCATGGGAAGCTTTATTTCTTTTTGTTTTAGAATGTTTATTTTGTATTATTTTTGTTTCTTCCATTGTAAGCCCAAGAGGCATTATTGTAACCGTTTAAACTTATTAATGCAATTAATGTTTGTTCTCTCTTTGTCTAAGCAAATTTAAATCTTAAAAGTCCTTAGAAACATTGCATAAGCATATCATGCATATCATCACATAAACAAGTTTTAAGACCAGTTTCTTATCTTTTCTCTGTTTATTTCAGCAAAAAGAAATGGCTCTCGAACAAAATATTAAGGATCTTCAAGCACAAAATGCTCAATTCCAGCAGATGTTCCTAGCTCTGGCTAAGGGATAAGAGGACCTGAAGGCACTCATCCTCAAGGAAAAGAAGAAAAAGACAAAGAAACCAATGGGTGTCCTGAATATAAGAAGGAGATTCAGAGGACCAGCAAAGCGAGCTCTAGAATTCGCAACTTCGTCAAATGAGGGGGACAATTAAAAAGATGACAAAATAAGAGGACCATAGTCCAGGGTTTGATGAAGAAGAGGCTGACTACACTGAAGAACAATATCCTCCTGCTGATCACAAATATAAACAACTGGAGGATCGTCTTAAAGCCATAGAAATTCAGAGAGTACTTGGTCTGGATTTTGAAGAATTATGGTTTGTTTTTGGGGTGGTCATTCAATAGAAGTTCAAGGTTCCCAAATTTGCTAAATATGACGGGGTTTCATATCCTAAGCTACATATGAGGTCTTATGTCAGGAAGATCCAACCTCACACCGTTGATAGGAATTTGTGGGTGCATTTCTTCTAGGAAAGTTTATCGGGGACTCAATTGGAACGGTTCTATCAGCTGGAGGGAACCAACATCCACAACTGGAAGGATTTGGCTGCTGCTTTCTACAGGCAGTACCAATACAATGCTGACCTCGCTCCAACCCGTACATAACTTCAAAACATGTCTATGGGTTCCACTGAGGGCTTTAAAGATTATGCCCATAACTGGAGAGATCTTGCAAGAAGAGTCCAGCCTCCTATGTCTGATAGAGAGTTGGTAGATATGTTCTTCGGTACTTTGTCAGGCCCATTTTTCAACCATCTGATCGGAAGCTCTTCAGCTGGGTTCACCGAGCTGATATTGATGGGTGAAAGAGTAGAAGTCGGTATTAAGAGCGGTAAGATTCAAAGGGATGTATCTTCAAGTGCAGTGAAAAAGCCTTTCAGTGGGAAGAAGGAAGTTAATGCTGCTTATGGCCAGAGAAATCAGGGTAAAGCTGAATGTTGTCCAACGGTAAGAGCTGTAATAATCTTCAACCCTGTATTGACTCAACGATAAAATAATCAGCGCATATAGGATGCGCCTAGAAGACAATTCACCAGACTCAAGATGCCCTTATCACAAGTATTGCAACATCTAATGAAGGCTACCTTGGTCACTCTAAGAGAGCCTCCTCAAAATCCAAACACCACATCTCCCCATTATAATCTAAATGCTCGGTGTTCCTACTGTGATATGGTGGCAGAACCGACTATTATACTGGTTTTGCATTTGTATTCGCAAATGTTGCGGTAAGAAAGAGTGCAACCGACTTTTCTTTTATCCAACAAAGGAAAGGGTGAAAAGAACAGAAAAAGACCTTTTTGAGAGTTTTCTAAGTAAGGGGGTAGATTATGGAAAGAGAATGTGTTAGCACCCTTTCCATCCGTAGTTATCTACGGGCTCTTAGATGCTTAGCTCATTTTTTAAAATACCTTGTGATTTTGTGTGTTTTTGAAAAATATTTTGAAATGCCTTAGTGCGGAGATTTGCTTTATGATAACTCTTGTATCAGTCGTCAAGAGTGTTGATAAAGCATTTTTTGAAAAGGTTTTTTAAAGTTGTTTTTTGTAAGTGTAAATTTTTTTTTTGAGCATAGCATCTAGGAACTATCTACTTTACTCGAAAAGGTCGTTATTTTCCTCATTTCCTTTAGACAGTGCCATCCTACTATTAATGACTAGGTAACCCTAGTCGTTTGGATGTTTGAGGGACATTCAAAGGGACGTCCCAGATCTACGTCTAGGGTTGAACAACACAGTCCTCTTCTTCTTCTTCTTCTCTTTCAGAAGCAGAGTCTTCAAATCCTGTTGACCCTGGGCTAGGCTCATAACCATCTCTTGGAACTGGGCATTCTGGGCCTGGAGGGCCTTGATAGCTTGTTCATTGGATGATTCAGGATTCATGATGATTGCTGAAATAAACAGCAAAGAAGATAAGTGACATGTCAAAAGGGTACCTGTTATGCAATGATATGTATGTATGCATGCAATGTTTTCAAGGATCTCGCGGGGTAAACAAGAAAATTGTTAGAATCTGGTAGCTTGATCGAAGGAACTTCATGTTGTTGAGAGTCCTTCTTCAAAAGTCAAAGCTCACCATATCCAGTGGGTCATAGCCCCTGACTCAAGTTATCAACCTTGGCTAGAGGAAAATAAATCCCCTTTGCCCCTTGCTAGGCAGTTGGTTCATCATGACCTGCATCACAGACCCTTGAGATCCTTGAAATGGATTAGTCCTTATGTAGGATGTATGCAATGGTATGAGGTTATGCTATGCATGTGGTGATGTAAGTAAACCATGTTATGAGCTCAGATTAAGGACTATAAACAAAACCTGCAAGGAACTCATGTGTCAGATAACAAGCATGCAAGTAGTCAAGTTTGAAGGCACACAAGTCACACATAAGAGCCCTTAGAGTTTAGGCCAGCATGAAGTTTAGGTACTACCCTCTTTCAGTTTCGTTGGTTAAGACCTGTCCTAGGAAATAGTAACCGGGTTCTAAGGAGCTCAATATCATTGGGTTGTTTTCTATGTTCATTGTTTTGATTTAGCCACTGAACTGGCGATCAAAATATTCCAAGAAAACAACCCTCAATGAGTGTAGTATCGAGTATCTACCAACTTCGGACTGCACCAAAGTCGGTCATCTCACTACCCCTAAAGAGGCCAGGATGGTCAAGTAAGGTTCCTAAGGTCAGTTGATGCTTCACGACCCCACGCGGCGGCCCCGTACTCTCCTTGACTTGACTCAAGGGTTACCGGTACTCACCAAAGTGCCACATCAACGTAGCAACTGCTTCAACCTTGTCGGTATACCCCGCACAGTTCCCTCACAGTTTGTTGCTACTTTCTAAGAGGTATCCCCCAGATCCGGGTTAGGATCTATGAAACTCCAAGACATGCCCACAATATTAAAGCAAATAAAACAAGCAATTGAAAACATAAGAGTGGTTTAATCCTAAGGTACACCTCACTTATTAGTCTCCCCAGCAGAGTCGCCAGTTCTGTGATCGGTGGGAATGAGAACTAACTGTTTTTTAAGCTGGTTCGCGAAATGTCGCGGTAAGCAAGAGTCGCCACCGTCTTTTATTTTCTCCAACAAGGAAAGGACAAAAGCACAACAAAATTCCTTCTTTGAGATGTCTCTCAGTTCGAGAGGTAGATTTATAGAAAGGAAAGGTGTTAGCACCCTTTCTATCCGTGGTTATCCACGGGCTCTTAGGTACTTGCTCTTATGTTTTCAAAAATTGTTTGCTTTTCAAGTGTTTGTGGGTTTTGAAAAAAGTTTCGTTTGAAAAATTTCTAAGTAACTCTTGTATCTGTCCTCAAGAGTGTAGGAAATATTTGTTTGAAAAACTTTTGAAAGTGTAGGTGCGAAAAGTTGTTTTTGTTTTCGAGAGAGCAAGTACCCAGGAGAAATCTACCTACTCTAAGGAATTAGGCTGTGTAAGAGTCCTTTAGACAGTGCTATCCCACCATTGAGAGGTAGGTAGCACCGTCGTTGGAGTTATTCGGGTCAATTCGATTATTAGGGACAATGTGTGGTCACCAAAGCAATGGTAGGACACCTTAGCGGTAACCCTAATGTCCTAGATCCTTTTTATCCGAGGCAACCGTTTTGAGGCAACTGGATCTTATACAGGAGGGCGACCTCTAAAACACCCTATACTTGACGACCACGTTCGAGGCAACCAGTGAGGCGTACCCTAGAAGTGGCATGTGCATGTGTGTTTTTTCAGTTTATATTTATCTTTGAACATGCATTTGTGAGCTACGGATTGATTTTATTTTTCATACAAGTCTTTCATGCATTTTTAACAGTTAAGAGTGCAGAAAATAAAGTGCGGAAAGGTAAATCTACGCTATTACAAGGTGCGGGTCTATACATCGCCAAAAACATAACCCGTTTGGAAAATAAATGCGGGAAAGTAAAAGAAGCAATAAAATCCTAATTAACTATTACATCCTTGGAAACAGATACATAAATAATCAAAATAATGATAATGCGCGAAAAGAAATTTAATCAGGACGTCCTTAGGGTTTTAACCCTTTTGAGAAATAAAGAAAGTAGTTTGTCCTTTTTTGCAATTAATCAAATATTAAACCTAAACCTAATTAATTAATTAATTAAGAAAAAAAATGTTTTTGTGGTTTTTTATGTTTTTAATGAAATAAAATAAAAAGAAATTAAAAGTGTCAAAGGAAAAACCCTAAGTCTAAGTTTATTTTATTTATTGCAAAAAAGATTAAAATTAAACCTAATTAACAAAAGACTAAATTAATTAATTTGCAAGTATTTACAAAATAATAAACCAAGGTGAAATTATTAAATAATAAAATATTCACATTTTAATTTTCTGAATTTTATTGTGAAAAATGTTAATTTGTTAATTAATTAAATAATAATAATAATAGTTATTAAAGAAAATAAAAAGAAAGAAAAATGAAATAGAAAGAAAACCAGGGGGGTGGATGGACCCAAATGGAGGTATGAAGAAGCAATTTGGCCCATTAAGAATCAAGCCTGCTTTGACTTTCTGGATGGTCTACGCTGGCTTTGACTGGGGAACATGATGGCCAACCATCCCTGGCCTTTGGATTCACCTTTGTGGCCACTTGGCATGCTGATCTGTGAGGTGTATGATGAACAACGCTCAATAGCCTGCATATGATCACATTGAAAAAAATATGAACAAAGGTTTTGGGGGACCTGGGAATCGAACCCAGGTCCCAATGGTGACCGTCCACCTCACTAACCACTAGGCCATCATGCTGCATTTGATATAATATTAACAACTGAAAATAATATATAAAAAACAATCATATGCTGGAGAGAGAAAACAAAATAGCGTGCGCGTTTGAATGATCTAATGGCATAGCACCACGTCTTGTCTTCTTCGCTGAAACCTGAAAAAAAGGAAATCAAATAGCGGGGGTTTTTAACCCCCACAAACTGAAAAAGGAAAAATAACGATTAGGTTTGTGTGCAATATAAATTCATCGCGAGGGTTGGGTTTGATTCGTCTGGCCTTGACGAATTCAACCATATGCGTCTCAAAGTCCAATTTTTCCTATAGAGCAAACCCCCAAATTCAGAGTTTGAAAACCCTAGAAAACGTCCATGGTGATTCCTGTTCTAGGGCGTTTCAAGGCAATTGGACCACACTATTAGCTTCCTGTGAATTCTATGAACATAAAACAATCAACAAAACATATCAAATGCGCATGAATAATGAGATGTGATTCTGAAAAATATGTGCAAACCGTACGACTGTGTAGAGCGTTTTCTTGAGCTTTGGCACGCGAATTTGATTGCAATAGGTTCCTTACACCTCCAGCAATGTATTGGAATCAAGAAAAGGCTTTGAATTGGCGTGGAAAGTAGAATTCAGCTTTGAGTTTTCTTTGATATTTTTGGAATTGGCTTATGGCTTTTTGCAGCAATTTGCACGTGTGAGGCATTAGGTTTAGGTTCTGTATATGTAGTAGAATGGAATTAGGGTAAAACTTTGTCCAAGAATCCATGAAATAATGTTTTCAATATTTGATTTCCAATCAAATCTTTTTGCATATTTTTGATTGAAATACCTTGCCAAAATTGGATATTCTTGTCTCTTTGATTGACACACAAAATCTCCAGCTCATATGGTCCTATTTGCTTCATGAAAAGATTGCAAAACCCTATCTTGATATTTTCCTACAATTAAATGAATTAAATGAATTAATAATCAATTAAAAATCCAAATAATTAATAAAAATAAGAAAATAATTTAATTTAATCTCAATGGGTCGTGCATAAGCCTTGGATAAATATTCAAGAAGAAATTTGAGGCCCATTAGCAAAAATGATGTGTTTTGAGCAAAGTTGACTTTTGCAAATTCCCAAAAATTTCCCAACTTCTCCAATGCATATCTTGCTCAATTTGGATCATATGAACATGTTCTTGGACATTTTGGAAAGGTATTGAAGTCCTCTAACCAATGCCTTTAGTCCCATGTCATTTGGATTTACCAATCTCAAGTTATGGTCTTTGACTTAAAATGCCTTTTTGTTGACTTTTGAAATTGACCTATAATGTAGAAATTGATAACTTTTTGTGAGAGCATTTCTTGGACTTGGAATGTGAAGATGAGTTGTAGGAAATGTCCTCCCCTTCAAAATGAGCATTGGATGGGATTTTTCTGATGAACCATGAAAAAGTTATGCCCTGGTCAAGTTATAGTTGACTTTTCAGCTGTCCAAAAATGGAAACTTTTGCATCTTGATGATTTTTGAGCCATGCTTGTGGAATTATGATAAAGATTTGATCAAATGATGATTGTGTGCTCAAAATAATATGTTGACCAAAAATTTTGACTTTTGACTGCAAAATGACCATTTTACCCCTATAGTTGATTGTGAAGCAAATGGGCTTTTTTTGACTGTGCAATCTGATGATGTGAACCTTGAAACTTGGCATGTAGATGCTTGACAATGTATATAAGCCTATGGGACTTGATTGAGCCCTTGAAAACCTCAACTTCCTTGCAAGAACCAAAACCCTAATTTTGACTGGCTTAGGAGGATGTTTGACTGTGCAACCCTTGAGAGATTTTGAACCATTTGAAGATTGATCTTGACAAATCTTGAAGAATATGGGAGGGCAAATTTTGGGGTACAACAGTTGCCCCTGTTCAATCTTCTTAAACCTGAGGATGTAGATTGGCTTGCGTGCCTTTCGTGATCTGAAGGTGGAAGATGATTGAACACTAAAGTGCCCAGAAATTTGCACTCGCATAGTAGAGTATCAACAATGTGATGTCGGGAATGGGCTTACATATGCCATTTTGAGAGATGATGGATAGGAGGATGGGCTTATAGATTCCATCTGGAGATGTGACAGAACTTTGTCGGGAATGGGCTTATAGATGCCATTTGGGAAGTGTAATGAATAGTTGTGGAGATGGGCTTAAAGATGCCATCCGGAGGTGTCGATCGCGTAAGAGATTCCTTAGCGAGAACTTGCGTACTTGAGAAAGAAATATAATTTCCTGGCCTGCTACAGGGGTTGATCTTCAAACTCTTCATGCAGATATGCCCTGGCTAGATACAGGTATCGAATCTGGAATTTATCGTCTACAGATATGCCCTGGCTAAATACAGGTATCGAATCTGGAATTTCAAAAGGTTGGTGGGTTGTCTCTACTGACAGGTTATCTCAGAAAATCTTCAGGAATCGATTTAACTGAACCGGGGGAGGTGTTGTCTTCTTTGACGAGTTGTCTCTCTTAACGGGTTGTCTTCGATGACGTGTGTCTATAACGATGGGTGTCTATAACGACGGGTGTCTATAACGACAGGTGTCTATAACGACGGGTGTCTATAACGACGGGTGTCTATAACGACGGGTGTCTATAACGACGGGTGTCTATAACGACGGGTGTCTATAACGACGGGTGTCTATAACGACGGGTGTCTATAATGACGGGTGTCTATAACGACGGGTGTCTATAATGACAGATGTCTATAACGACGGGTGTCTATAACGACGGGCGTCTATAACGACGGGTGTCTATAACGATGAATGTCTATAACGACGGGTGTCTATAACGACGGGTGTCTATAACGACGGGTGTCTATAACGACGGGTGTCTATAACGACGGGTGTCTATAACGACGGGTGTCTATAACGACGGGTGTCTATAACGACGGGTGTCTATAATGACGGATGTCTATGATGACGGGTGTCTATAATGACGGGTTGTCTAAGATGACAGGCTGTCTTCTTTGACTTTAGGAATTAATTTAACTGGACTTGTCTTCTTTGACTGGATGAGCATCAGAAAAACCTTTGGGATTTAACTGGACTTGTCTTTTTGACTGGATTTGTCTTCTTTTGACTGTATTTGTCTACTTTGACATAGCTTTTCATTTAACTATCCTTCCTGAAAGGTAAAGGTCAGTCATATGCAATACATGATATGGATCAAGCAATGATGTTCTCGACATAAATGAGATTGTATGATATGATGCGTATATGCATGTATCATGATGTATAACAATGTGATGTTTATGAATGTATCTTCGTCTGGGAAAATAAATCCTTGACGGATGCCGGGAAGTTAACTCCAGGGCTGATGTTGAAGAGTAGAGTTCTTCGTTTCCGCTGGGGTGACGATTGCAAGAATAAACCGGTAGGAGAAGATGACTCCGTTGGGGAATAAACCTGATGAAGAGATTACTCTGCGGGGAATTACTCTGTGGGAAGAGATACTTTGCTGAGGTTTGATGATAACTCCACTGGGGATTCCCTTGATAAGTTATGTTGAGGAATTTGATGAACTCCACTGGAGAATAGGAAGAACTTCGCCGAGGACGATCTTTCCGTGGTAATTAGCTGAGGATAACCCAGTTAGACCCTGGTGGGGAATAACCTCTGAATATGGCTGGGAGAGATATTTGTACTCTACGGGAGATAAGCTTCCAGGATCTACTGGGGAGATTGATTCAACTCTCCTGGGGAAACTTTTTTGGACTGCACTGGGGAATGGCTCCACTGGGGTGTCTGGTATTCCGCCGGGGAACAATCTTATATTAAGACTGCCGGGGATGCTTGCTGAGGAACATCTGTATACTCTGCTGGAGAATATTGAGATATTCTGGGGATATTCCACTTGATGCTAGACTAACTCTGCTCGGGGGAGAGTGTTGCTGACTTGCTGGAGATGCTGTGCCTTTTTAGGGCTGCTGGGAGATCAACTCTGCTTGGGGAGAATTGTTGAATCTTGTCTTACTCTGCGGGGAGTGAAGGTATCTTGGTCATGTTCTTCAGCTGAACTTACCTTGGTACCTTGGTGAGCAGAGCGGCTGTATTGCTTAGACAATTCATTGCCCCGGTTTCTGCGGGAGAAGGTACCTGTGGAGGTGCTTGATAACAAATCTTCTTCTGGTAGGCAAGTGACGGGATGCCGGGACATAGTCGTACACTTTGATCCATAACTTCTGCCTGGACCGCTGTTGTACCCCAAAATTTGCCCTCCCATATTCTTCAAGATTTGCCAAGATCAGTCTTCAGATGATTCAAAATCTCTCAAGGGTTGCACAGTCCAATTGCCTCCTAACAGTCAAAATTAGTGTTTTGGTTCTGGCAAAGAAGTTGAGGTTTCCAAGGGTCCAATCAAGTCCCACATGCCTATAAACATTGTCAAGCATCCTTATGTCAAGTTTCAAGACTCACATCATCAAATTGCACAGTCAAAAACCCTAAATGCTTCACAGTCAACTGTAGGGGCAAAATGGTCATTTGACAGTCAAAAGTCAAAAATTTTGGCCAACATCTTATTTTGAAGCCACAAACATCATTTGATCAATTCTTGATCATGATTCTCAAGGCATGGCTCAAAAAGTCTCAAGATGCAAAAGTTTCTATTTTTGGACAGTTGAAAAAGTCAACTACAAATTGACCAGGGCATAACTTCCACATGGTTTATCAGAAAAATTCCATCCAAAGCTCATTTTGAATAGAATGAAATTTCCTACAACTAATCTTCACACTTCAAGTCCAAGAAATGCTCTCACAAAAAGTTATCAATCTCAACATTATAGGTCATTTTCAAAAGTCAACAAAAAGGCACTTTAAGTCAAAGACCATAACTTGAGATTGGTAAATCAAAATGACATGGGACCAAAGACATGGGTTAGAGGACTTCAAGACCTTTCTAAAATGTCCAAGAACATGATCAAAGCTTAAAAATTGAGCAAGATATGCCTTGTAGAAGTTGGGAAATTTTTGGGAATTTTGAAAAGTCAACTTTGCATAAAAGGGTTCAAAAATGCTAATGGGCCTCAATTTCTTCCATGAAACATTACCCAAAGGCCATGCACGACCCATTGACCTCCAAGGGAGTTATTTTCTCATTTTTGATTAATTATTTGAATTTTTATTATTATTAATTCACTTAATTAAAATTAAATATGAAAAAATAACAAATGACACCTATCAAATCTTTTTGTGCAGCAAGTTCACCCATTATGACCTCAATATCTCGTGTATCAATCACCAAGGAAAGAATCTTCCATAATTGGCATAATTGGCATGAAAAAGATTGAAAAAAAGATATGGAAAATCAAATATTCAAAATCATAAATGGATGGATTTTGGGATGGCTTTTTGACTTAATTCTATTCAGTTACATATACAAAAGCTAACCTAATGCACACAGACGGAGAAGCTGCGCAGGAATCAAAGAACAACATTGCACTTTTTCACAAAAATATTGAAAACTGTTTTCATACATAGAGGCCAAGTCAAGGCTTGAAAGGCATTCCAAAAGCTTGCCAAGACATCCAGGAAACGATTCCAATCAAAACCAGCCCTCCATACTCAAGGAATTGGTAAAACAAGATTGCACTTTTCATGAAATTTTTCATAATCGTGTTTCAGTTTCCATGCATCATTTGTGATTTTTAACTATTGATTTATACTAATATGAATGTCCTGAAGCTATTGGTGTCCTTGAATTGAATTAATAACGCCTGTATAGAAAGTTGCCATTAACGCTTGCTAGGGTTTCTGAAGCTCCAAAAGAGGGGTTTCTTCATCTGGAAAAATTGGACAATCAAAGTGATACCATTGAAATCGTGACCTCCAAACGAATGGAATCCACACCTCGCGCCCTTTTTATTTTTGACTATCGTCTAATCGCTATTATTGTAGGTCTGGTTTAGTGGGGGTTTAAAACCCCCGCTATTTGATATTATTTACAGGCAAAAAGATGAAGACGAAGCTGGCGTGTCCATACGTGACTGGATAGTTTGAATATTCGCGTGTGATTTTTGTTTTATACCAATAGCGTTTGTTTTCTCATATATTACTCATGTCCCATAATAATAACAAAGAGATTCAATAGCTTGGATGGTTGATGCATTGGCTTGCAGGTATTGGGACCTGGGTTCGATTCCCAGGTCCCCTACTTCTTCCATAATATTTTTCTCAATATATTTCTATGCAGCATGCCCTCAAAGGTCCATTGTACAACCCCATCTCCTAGCTTGCCACGCGCCCAGAAGCTTCAATCTGAAGGCTATGAATGGAGGTCCTCCATATACGCTGGTCAACTGATGCACTCGTAACCACAAAAAGTCAAAAAGGGCCTGGATTGCAGTGGGCCAAATTGCTTCATAAACCTCCCTTTGGGTCCAGACACCCCCAGGGTTTGCTCAATCTTTTAATTTCTCTTTCTTTCATTGTTTTTCCTTTTTTATTCTTTTATTTGTTTTATTGTTTTATTTAATTCACCAAAATAATTTTCATAACACAAAAAATCAGAAATCAAAAAAATAAAAATATGTTTATTTAATATTTATTTCATTAATATTTTTTGTAAATAAATTTTTAATAATCAATTTAGTAAAATTAGGTTTCAATTTTAATCTTTTCTTAAATAACTAAAATATGTAGAAATTAGGTTTTTTTAGTATTGTTATTCTTTTTCTTAATAAATAATTTTTTCTTGTTATCACTATTATTAATTATTAATTAATTTTGTAAATAAACATGTAATTAATTAAATAGTGTAAATTAGGTTAAAACTTGAATATTTTTCTTTAACAATTAAAAATAATTTAGAACTAGGGTTTCATTTAACTTCTAACTTTAATTAATTTTTTTTATTTTCATTAAATACAAAAAAAACATAAAAAAAAACAACTTCTTTTCTTATTAAATAATTAATTAATTTTTAATTTCATTTAATTTCTTTAAAGGGTCCAACGCCCTCGAACACTCGATTCTAATTTCTTTTCGCACGTTTGTCCTTATTTTCCATTTTAAATATTATGTAATTGCCCAAGCCTTGTAATAGTAATTAGGAAATTTATTTACTTTCTGCATTTTATTAAAAAACGGGTCTTTGTTAATTTGGCGATGTATAGACCCGCGCCTTGTAATAACGTAGGACTTTATTTTCTGCACTTTAATTTCCGCACCTTTAAAACTGCTAAAATTTTGCATGAAAGAATGTATGGCCCAAATAAAATCAAAGCGTAGCTCACCAAATGCATGACAAGATAAAACATAATTGAAGACAATACACAAATTCACACACCACTCTTAGGGTACGCTTCACTGTTGCCTTGCCCCCTCGAAACGTGGTCGTCGAGTATAGGACGTTTTAGTAAGTCATTATGTCCATGCCCCATGGCATAAGGGTAGCTTCTAAGGTGTCCTACTGTTGCTCTGGTGACCACATTGTCCCTACAAACCCGAATTGACCCGAACACCTCCAACGGTGGTGCTACCTACCTCTCAATGGTGGGATGGCACTACCTTAAGGACAATTACACAGCCTAATTCCTTAGGGTAGGTAGATGACTCATAGATACTTGCTCTAATTCAAAACAAATCAAAACTTCTTTTCACACCGACACTTTTCAAAAAGCTTTCAAAAACAACTTTTCAAACACTCTTGAGGACTGATACAAGAGTCGATCTGAAACTTTAAACGAAACTTTTTTCAAACCCACTCATAATTGAAAAGCAAACACTTTTGAAAACACAATGAGCAAGTATCTAAGAGCCCATGGATAACCATGGATAGAAAGGGTGCTAACACCTTCCCTTTCTATAAATCTACCTCCCGAACCGAGAAACTATCTCATAAGGAATTTTGATGTGCTTTTGTCCTGTCCATGTTGGAGAAAATAAAAGACGGTGGCGACTCTTGCTTCCGCGACATTTCGCGAACCAGCGTTAAACAGTCAGTTCCAGATCCACCGATCACAGAACTGGCGACTCTGTTGGGGATTTACTTAAAGTGAGGTGTACCTTAGGACTAAGATCACTTGTGTTTTCAATTGTTGTGCCTGTTTGCTTTAAATTGTGGGTACTGTCTTGGGAGTTCTATAGATCCTAACCCGGATATGGGGATACCTTCTTAGAAAGTAGCAACAAGGCTGTGAGGGAACTGTGCGGGGTATACCGACATGGTTGAAGCAGTCTGCTACGTTAATGTGGAACTTTGGTGTGTACCGGTAACCTTTGAGTTCAGTCAAGGAGAGTACGGGGCCTCCGCGTGGTGTCGTGAAGCATCAACTGACCTTAGGAACCTTAATTGAACCATCTTGGCCTCTTTAGGGTAGTGAGATAACTGACTTTGGTGCAGTCCGAGGTTGGTTGATACTCGATACTACACTCAATTGAGGGTTGTTTTCTTGGAATATTTCGGTCGCCAGTTCAGTGGCTAAATCGAAACGATGAACAATGAAAGCAATCCAGGGATATTGGGACCCTTAGAACCCGATTACTTCTGATAGGACAGTTTGAGCCCACCAACTTCAAGAGGGTAATACCCAGACCCCATACAGGCCTAAACTCTAAGGGATTGTCTTGTGTGACTTGTGTGCCTTATCATGTTTGCCTTTGTGAATATTTGTGGTGTGCTTAATCATAGCATCATGACATCATACAACATCATATGCATTGACTAACCATTTCAGGGGTTCGAATCTTCATCTTTGTTCTTGTTTTGTAGGACATGGAAACTGTTCGCAGAAAGACAATTCAGATCAGCCTTGTAAGGGTCCCTCCTCAGCTTAAGGAACTTATATCCAGGATTCCCGAGAGCTCTTCATTCAGTGCAAGACATGGAAGACTCATCGGCTTGGTCAACACCAACATTGAGGAAGATATGATAAAGGTCCTGTTCCAGTTCTTTGACCCTCTGCACCATTGCTTTACTTTCCTGGATTACCAACTGGTACCTACATTGGAAGAGTTCTCCCGGCTTCTGAAGATCCCTATCCTTGATCAACTACCCTATAACGGTACGGAAAAGGAACCCAAACTTGAAGAGATTGCTAAAGAACTACACCTACAATCATCTGACCTCAAGGGACATTGGGAAGTTAGAAGTGGTATCAAAGGGTTCTTAGCCAGGTTTCTGTTTGAGAAGGCCCAAGAATGTTGGAACTCCCTTGACCTACAAGCTTTTGAAGAAGTTGTGGCCCTCCTTGTCTATGGTTTGGTGTTGTTCCCTAATCCAGATCAGCTTATAGATATCAGTGCTGTCCAGATCTTCATGTCCAGGAATCCTATACCTACGTTGCTTGGGGACATCCTTCACTCATGTTACACTCGAACCATGAGAAAAAGAGGTGTTCTTATGTGCTGTACTCCTCTCCTGGGAAGGTGGTTTATTTCGCACCTTCCACAATCAGTTTTGAAGAATGAGCGGGGTTTGAGATGGTCACAACGATTGATGACTCTTAAACATGCAGATATACATTGGTGCTCTCGGTCCAGAGAGGATGTCACTATCATTGATCGTTGCGGGGAGTACCCTAATGTTCCTTTACTTGGAATCAGAGGAGGTATTACTTACAACCCGTGCCTGGCTTGGAGACAGTTTGGTTATGCTCGGAGGGACGGCCCTCATGACATGTTAATTCCTGACATAGTTTTTGACTTCGACAACGATGCACAAGGACTTCGCCAGAGATTTATCAGAGCTTGGAGGATGCCAAGTAGGATAGATAGCAAGACCCTGGGGCACAGGAATTCCATCCCATTGGAGCCTTATCTCAAGTGGGTACGAGCCCGCTCCCAGAAGTTAGTGATGCCATATCCTCATGTTCTCCCTGTGATCAAAGAGCCAGTCTTGGAAGGAGAGGTGTCCTACACCATTCAACATCCTGACATGCCCACGTCCTGGGAAGAGATGTAGAAGAGCTGGGTCCAGCTTAAGGAAGAACGGAATTCTCTTGAGACCAGTCTACATGCTAGTGAAAAGAAGGTCTTGGAGCTCACCCGCCTACTGCACGAGGAGAGGAATCTCAACACTTACATAGCTCCAAAGAGGATGCGTAGTGTCTTTTGGGATTGATTTGCTTTTGTAATGTTTTGCCCATGAGGCCCTGATGTACCAAACAATTATTTTCTTAATGATAACATGTGTTCTTTTTGTCTACAACAAATTTGAACTTTCGAACCCTTGAATGCATGACATAAACACATATCATGCATCATGTGCATAGCAGGTACTCTTCGTTTCAGGTTGCTTAATGTTCTTCGCTGTTTATTTCAGCATCATGAACCCTGAATCATCTACCGAGCAGTCTATCAAGGCCCTTCAGGCGCAGAACGCACAATTTCAAGAGCTGATCATGGGTTTGGCTCAAGGTCAAGAGGAGCTGAAGGCTCTGCTGGTCAAGAAGAACAAGAAGAGAACTGTTCTATTCAACACGGGCCGGAGATTTGGTAACACACTGCATAATGAGGAAGCTGGTTCTTCTGTAGGCAAAGACAGTCCCCAGGGGGGAAGGGCTCCTAGTCCGGTGGTCTCTGACAACGAGACTGATTTTAATGAGGAACAGTATCCTCCAGCTGAAGACAAATACAAGCAGTTGGAAGACCGTCTGAATGCCATGGAAATTCAACAGGTGTCTGGGTTGGATTTCAGAGACTTGGGTTTATCTTCTGGTGTGATCATCCCGCACAAGTTTAAAGCACCATCTTTCGCAAAGTATGACGGGGCATCCTGCCCTAAGTTACACCTCAGATCTTATGTGCGGAAGATTCAGCCGTATACAGTGGACAAGAACTTGTGGATCCACTTCTTCCAGGAGAGTCTTTCAGGGACTCATCTCGAATGGTTCTATCAGCTGGATGGAACTAAGGTTCATAACTGGGAGGAGTTGGCTAGTGCTTTTTACAAGCAGTATCAATATAATGCCGACCTCGCTCCTACACGTACCCAACTCCAGGGTATGTCGCTAGGATCGGGAGAAGGTTTTAAGGAGTATGCGCAGAAGTGGAGGGATTTAGCTGGCAGGGTGCAGCCACCATTAACAGACTGTGAGCTAGTGGATATGTTCTTGGGGACCCTATCCGGGCCATTCTTCAATCATCTTATCGGTAATTCATCTGCAGGGTTCACAGACCTTATTCTGACTGGGGAAAGGATAGAGGCTGGTATGAAGTCAGGAAAGATTCAGAAAGGTGCGTCTTCAAGTTCTGAGAAGAAACCTTTTAAAAAGGAGGCCAGTGCTGTGTATGGGTCTAGAAGGCAAGATAAACCAGAGCGCCGCCAATCTGTCAACACAGTGGTGATTGCAAAGCCTGCTGCCGCTCCTCGGCAAGCTAATCAACCAAGGGGTGAGAGACCCAGAAGAGAATTTACCCGTCTAAGTATGACCTTGTCATAAATCCTGCCGCAACTACTATCGACCAACTTGGTGACCGTCAGAGAGGCTCCGAAGGTTGTGAACACTGCATCTCCTAAATATAACCCAAATGCCCGCTGTGCTTATCACTCCGATAGCCCGGGGCATTCTACTGATGATTGCTCGGCCCTAAGAAATAAGGTGCAAGACCTTATTGATGCAAAGGAGATACAATTTGAGACGCCTGAGAGGCCAAATGTGGTGACTGCTCCTATGCCCCAGCATGGAGTGAATGCTGTTGATGAAGATTTGTATGCAGTTTCTGTGAATGATGTGGCTACCCCTCTATTGACTGTTAAGAGGAACTTGCTGCTGGCCGGTTTATTTCCGGATTGTAGCAAGGGTTGCCTGTTGTATGTTGTTTCCCCTACTGGTTGTCCGTTGCTGAAGTCAGGCATCCAAAGCCTGATGGACAACAAAGAGATTCTGTTCAAGAAGACCGCTGTTCCTTGTGTTCCCTCTGAAGAAGTATCTGTCGTTACAATTTTCAACAATCCAATCAAGGCTCCCCCGAGGAAGCCAGTTAAAATCATGTCTGTTGCACCCATTATTATTACTGTTCCGGGGCCCCTCCCCTATGAATCTGACAAGGCTGTCCCATAGCACTATGGGGCAGATGTATATGTACTTGGAATAAAGCAAGAGTTTAACACCGGTACCAGCATCAGCAACATCACCGGTCCCGCCAAAGTAACTCGCAGTGGCAGGCTCTTCTCGCCTGACATTGCTCCACCAGTTATCCGAAGACCTCTTATAATAACGCCTGCAAGTGCGTCTGTTTCCACTTCTGATCAAGTTGCTTCCCCTGCTGCCGAGTCATCTAATACACGGGGCAAAGGGATTGATGATGAGCCTGCCCGGATGGAGGCACCAAAGTCTGTGAATGTTGAAGCCTCCCAGCAAGAGATGGAGGAAATTCTTAAGATAATCAAGAAGAGCGACTTCAATGCCATTGAACAGCTGGGGCATACACCCTCCAAAATCTCTATGCTATCATTGCTGCTATGATCAGAGGCCCATGCCAAGGCCCTGATTTCATTTCTGAAGACGGCCCATGTGCCACAAGAGACCTCTGCAGATCAATTCACTGTGTGGCCAATTTTACAGCTGACAATGGCTTGGGTTTCTCGGATGCTGATCTTACCGCCGAGGGAAAGAACCACAATGATGCCCTGCATGTCTCCATAGAATGCAGGGGCACTACTCTTGCTCACGTGTTGGTGGACACCGGTTCTTCCCTGAATGTGTTACCCAAGAAGGCCTTAGACCGGTTGGATTGTGAGGGCCTGGAGTTGAAACCTAGCAACATTATTGTTAGAGCCTTCGACGGTTCTAAGAGGATGGTTCATGGAGAGGTAGACATTCCTATTCGTGTTGGTTCCCAAGTCTTTGATTCAACGTTCTATGTGATGGATATCCGTCCATCTTATTCCTGTTTGCTGGGTCGATCTTGGATTCACAAAGCTGGGGCAGTGACCTCTACCCTACACCAGAAGCTCAAGTACCCTGTCAGAGGGAAGATTGTCACTGTGCAGGGGGAGGAAGAATACATGGTTAGTCATTTGAATTCCTTCCGGTATATTGAGATGGACGGGGATTTTATTGAAACCCCCTTTCAACATTTTGAAGAGGTACCTCCCACATTGGCAGCAGCAGAAGCAGTAACTGAAGAGGGTTCTCCTTTGAAGATGGCCTCCTTGAAGGACGCCCGGGCTGTAATCGAGAAAGGTGAATGTGCTAACTGGGGAAGGCTCCCTGATTTCACTCCTAAAACTGACAAGTTTGGACTGGGTTTTACTGCAGAGGCTCAGAGTGCTCTGCGCAAAGCTAGGATCGGAAGACCTCCTGTGTTCATCACCAATCCAGGAGTGAATGCTATTGGGGATGATGACGAAGTGGAAGAATCAGAGTTCGATAGCTGGATCTACCCGACGACTGACGGTGGACTGACCAATTGGACCGCAAAAGATCATACACCTGTTACTTTTGTTACGCAGTAATGAATTCCTTTGTTTTTGTTATTTGTAATAAACAATAAACTTAAACTTTATGGACCGGTGTCTTACCCGGGGCACCGTTGGCTTCATTTGTGAGGGCTTATAACTGTCATTTCCATATATCATGAATAAAGACCTTGGACGTTTTTTCGCATTTCAAATCTTGTGCTCCCTTTCTTTCTTTCCTTCTTTATATATTGCAAAATAGTTATATTTACACACATTCACCCATACAGGTTTCAATCCACTCTGGATCTCACTGGTAACGACTCTGCTACTGCCAGTTATGACTTCGAAAATCTGATCAACTTAGCCGAAGACGAAGGTGAAGATAATTGCGAAGTGCCTGGTGAGCTTGCAAGACTGTTACTCCAGGAAGAGAGGGAAATTCAACCACATGAAGAGCCAGTGGAAACGATAAATCTGGGTACTGAGACAGATAGGAAGGAAGTCAAGATTGGTGCCAATCTGGAGCTCAGCGTAAAACAACGGTTGATTCAGATGTTGCACAATTATGTGGAGACCTTTGCCTGGTCCTACGAAGACATGCCTGGGTTGGATACCAACATTGTGGTCCATCATTTGCCTACCAAGGAAGACTGCCCTCCGGTTAAGCAAAAGGTCCGCCGTATGCGTCCAGATATGTCCGAAAAGATCAAAGCTGAGGTTATGAAGCAATTTGATGCTAGTTTTCTTGCAGTGACTTCTTACCCTCAGTGGGTTGCCAACATGGTGCCGGTACCTAAGAAAGATGGTAAGGTCAGAATATGTGTCGATTACAGGGATCTGAACAGGGCCAGCCCCAAGGATGATTTCCCCTACCTCACATTGATGTTCTGGTTGACAATACTGCTCAGCACAAGGTGTTCTCCTTCATGGATGGTTTTTCAGGTTATAATCAGATCAAGATGGCTCCGGAAAACATGGAGAAGACTACCTTTGTTACTCAGTGGGGCACCTTCTGCTACAAGGTCATGCCTTTTGGACTGAAAAATGCTGGGGCAACCTACCAACGTGCCATGGTTGCTTTATTTCATGACATGATCCATCATGAGATTGAAGTGTATGTCGACGACATGATTGCAAGGTCCAAAACTGAGGAGGAACACCTTGGCCATCTACAGAAGCTGTTTGACCGCCTGAAGTTGTACAAGCTGAGGTTGAACCCAAACAAGTGCACCTTCGGGGTAAGATCTGGAAAGTTGCTAGGCTTCGTCGTAAGTGACAAGGGTATTCAAGTGGACCCTGCCAAGGTTAAGGCCATTCAAGAGATGCCAGTTCCCAAGACAGAGAAAGAAGTCAGAGGCTTTCTAGGACGTCTGAATTACATTGCCCGATTCATCTCGCACCTAACTGCTACCTGTGAGCCAATCTTCAAGCTGCTGAAGAAAGATCAGGTAGTACGTTGGAACGATGAATGTCAGGCCGCTTTTGACAAAATCAAAGAGTATCTCCAAGAACCACCCATCCTTATGCCACCGGTTGAAGGGAGACCTCTGATACTATACTTGACAGTACTTGACAGCTCAATGGGGTGTGTGCTGGGGCAGCATGACGAGTCTGGCCGAAAAGAGCACGCCATTTATTACCTTAGCAAAAAGTTTACCGACTGTGAGACCCGATACTCACTGCTCGAGAAAACTTACTGCGCTTTGGTATGGGCTGCTCGCCGGATGAGACAGTATATGCTGACTCACACTACCTTGTTGATCTCAAAGATGGATCCAATAAAGTACATATTCGAAAAGCCTGCTCTGTCTGGGAGAATAGCAAGATGGAAAATGATCTTGACAGAATACGATATCCAGTACACAACTCAGAAAGCTATCAAGGGAAGTGTATTGGCAGATCACTTGGCACACCAGGCAGTGGACGACTACCAGTCAATGAACTCCGAGTTTCCAGATGAGAGCATCATGATAGTGACTGATTGTGAAGTACTTGGACCGGATGAAGGACCTGAGGAAGGATCCCGATGGTCTATGCACTTTGACGGAGCCTCCAACGCTTTGGGTAACGGTATCGGCGCTGTGATCATATCCCCCCAAGGCACTCATACTCCACTTACTGCCCAGCTATGTTTCAACTGCACCAACAACATGGCGGAGTATGAGGCGTGCATCATGGGTCTTCAAGCTGCGATCGACTTAAGGATCAAGTTTCTAAGTGTATTCGGAGATTCCGCTCTCGTGATCAATCAGATCAAAGGCGAGTGGGATACGAAACATCCGAATCTTATTCCTTACAGAGAATGTGTGTTGACATTGATCCCCCATTTCACAGAGATAACTTTTGAACACTTTCCGAGAGAGGAGAATCAGCTGGCGGATGCGTTAGCTACGATGTCTTCCATGTTCAAAGTCAAATGGGACAATGAGGCTCCCCGGGTCATTATCTGGAAACTGGACGAACCGACATACTGTTGTGATCTTGAAGCTGAGGTAGTGACTGAAAAACCCTGGTACCACGAGGTGAAGAGATACTTGGAAGCTCAGGAATACCCTGAAGGTGCATCTGTCAACGACAAGAAGTGTCTGAGAAGGTTCGCAACAAAGTTCTTCCTCAGTAATGGCATTCTATACAAGCGAAACCATGATTCGACCTTACTGCACTGTGTGGATAAAGCTGAAGCAGAAAGAATCATGGCGGAACTGCATGAAGGTACCTTTGGAACACATTCTAGTGGACACACCATGGTAAAGAAGATCCTTCGGGCAGGATATTTCTGGTCCACAATGGAAGCTGACTGTTACCAACATTCTCGGACGTGTCATAAATGCCAGATTTATGCTGATAAGGTGCACGTTCCTCCAGTCCCTCTGAATGTCTTGACAGCACCTTGGCCGTTTGCAATGTGGGGCATAGATATGATCGGCGAGATTAAACCTACGGCATCCAATGAGCATCGCTTCATCCTGGTAGCGATTGATTACTTCACGAAGTGGGTTGAAGCAGCTTCCTACGCTACAGTAACCAAGAATGTTGTAGCATGGTTCATTCGGCACAATCTGATTTGTCGATACGGCGTCCCGGAAAGAATCATCACGGACAATGGTACCAATCTTAATAACAAGATGATCACTGAGCTCTGCGAGCAATTCAAGATACAACACCACAACTCTTCTCCCTACCGGCCGAAGATGAATGGGGCTGTAGAAGCAGCGAATAAGAATATCAAAAAGATTGTGCAGAAGATGACAGTGACCTATAAAGATTGGCATGAGATGTTACCGTTCGCTCTTCATGGGTACCGTACCTCAGCAAGGACGTCAACCGGGGCAACTCCCTTCTCCTTGGTCTATGGCATGGAAGTAGTCTTACCGATTGAAGTGCAGATACCCTCTCTCCGGATAATGAAGGATGCAGATCTGAGCGAAGATGATTGGATCCAGACACGACTTGATCAGTTAAACCTAATTGACAAAAAGAGACTTGCTGCTATTTGTCATGGTCAGACGTATCAAAAACGGATGATCAGGGCATTTAACAAAAAGGTCAGACCACAAGAGTATCAAGTTGGGGATCGGGTAATCAAACGTATCATCCTTCCTCAGAGTGATCCAAGGGGAAAATGGACCCCTACATACGAAGGGCCATTTGTGGTTAAACATGTGTTCTCAGGAGGAGCCATGATCCTAACCACCATGGATGGTGACGACCTTCCTCACCCCGCCAATGCAGACATAGTAAAAAGATACTACGCATGATAAAAGACCCGCTAGGTTGACATACCTAGGCAAAAATTAGGGCTTCTCGGCGAACCAAAAGGGTTTGGGCAAAATGAGGGATGAAATGAAAAAAATCTATACACCCGGCAAGTCGAAAACCTGAAAAGGCGGCTTGGGCAAAAATGGGTATCTCGGTGGACTGAAAACCCGAAAGGGCGGTCCAGGCAAAAGTTAGGGATTAAAGCGTAATACTATGTCTCATTGGATCACTTTGTATCCAGAATCCGGTATCAGCCATCAAGATCAGACGGCATCGATCGATCAGCTTCATCGTCAACTGAGCAGCAAAGTGATGAGACGCTCGGAGATATAAAGGCGATAGCAGAGTTGGAACCCAGTGGGATTATTCTTTTCACATAGCTGTTTTGTTTTCCCTTTGTACAAATTTGTATAAACTCTCTTATTCGGCGGTGTTCTCTTACTAGGACGTCAGCCTCTTGTACAAAAACGCCTATTTACAGGCAAATTCAAAAATCAATATAAATTCACTTTTCAGCTAAAGTTGCCAATTGTTTTTCCTTTTCTGTTTTGTTTTGCGAAGAACGTCCAAGGTCCAATTTGTGATATACGCATTTGACAATAATTTCTAACTCATAAATATTTGCATACGAAACAAAGGATTAATTACAGGTAACATTAGAAACAGGGGCAATAATGAGTTGTCTAAGCGATCTAATTGTTCTGTCCACCAAGGTACCAAGGTAAGTTCAGCCGAAGAACATAACCAAGATCTCTTAACTCCCCAGAGAGTGAACCAGCAAGTCAACATACTCTCCCCAAGCAGAATTAGTCCACAGGAATCCTTAAGGAAGTTGGGTATCCCCTACAGATCTCAACATTCCCCCAGAAGTATACAGACATTCTTAACAAGCATCCCCGACAGTCTTGGTCTAAGATTGTTCCCCGACGGTATATCAGACATTCGGTGGAGCCACTTCCCCAGTATATCTCAAAACTTTCCCCAGGAGAATCCAATCCAAGAATTTCCCCAGGAAAGTTCAATCCATATCCCCAGCAGGTCTTGAAGCTTATCCCTAGTAGATTTTGGAAGCTTGTCACCCGCAGAGCACGAACGCGCCCCCGGCTTTATTCAGAAGGTTATTTCCCCACCCGGATATAACTGGGTTATCCTCAGCCAAAAGCCACGGAAAGATCGTCCTCGGCGAAGTCTTCTTATCCCCAGCGGAGTCTATTAAATCCTTCAACATAATGCATAACAATGGTATCCCCAACGGAGTTACCATCAACATCTCAGCAAAGTACCTCTCTTCCCACAAAGTATTGTTCCCCAGCAAGGTCGCTAGAGTAATTTCCCCCCACAGAGTAATCTCCAAGTTTATTCCCCAACAGAGTCATCTTCTCCTACCGGCATTCTTGCAACCATCACTCCCTAGTGGAAACAAAGAATGCTATTCACATCAGCCCAGGATTTAACTTCCCGGCATCCGTCAAGGATTTATTTTCCTAAGACGAAAACATACATTCATAAACATCGCATCTTCATACATCATAGCATGCATATACGCATCATGAACATACAATCTCACTTATTTTGAGAACATACGAATGTCATACATCATGACATTGCACGCAACTAACGTTTGTCTTTTCAGGACAAAAGTTAATACCAAGATGATTACCATCAACGGTCGCAACTAAAGATCCGATTCCTGTATCTTGCCAGGGTGTATCTGTTGACGACTGATTCCAGACCCGATTCCTGTATCTTGCCAGGGTGCGTCTGAAGAGTTTGAGGATCCGATTCCTGTATCTTGCCAGGGTGTATCTGTTGACGACTAGCATTACCAGACCCGATTCCTGTATCTTGCCAGGGTGCGTCTGAAGAGTTCAAAGATCCGATTCCTGTATCTTGCTAGGGTGTATTTGTTGACGACTAACATTACCAGACCCGATTCCTGTATCTTGCCAGGGTGCGTCTGAAGAGTTTGAGGATCCGATTCCTGTATCTTGCCAGGGTGTATCTGTTGACGACTGATTCCAGACCCGATTCCTGTATCTTGCCAGGGTGCGTCTGAAGAGTTTGAAGATCCGATTCCTGTATCTTGCCAGGGTGTATCTGTTGACGAATAGCATTACCAGACTCGATTCCTGTATCTTGCCAGGGCACGTCTGAAGAGTTCGAAGATCCGATTCATGTATCTTGCCAGGGTGTATCTGTTGACGACTATATTCTCCATACTCGATTCCTGTATCTCGCCAGGGCACGTCTGAAGAGTTCGAAGATCCGATTCCTGTATCTTGCCAGGGTGTATCTGTTGACGACTATATTCTCCAGACTCGATTCCTGTATCTCGCCAGGGCACGTCTGAAGAGTTTAAAGATTCGATTCCTGTAACCAGCCAGGGCACATCTACATAAAGAGTTTGAAGATCAACTCCTGTAACAGGCCAGGTAGTTATTTTCTTTTTCTCAGGTACGCACATTCTCGCTAAGGAATCTCTTACGCGATCGACACCCAAATGGCATCTATAAGCCCATCCACCTATCCATCACCTCTCAACATGGCATCTGTAAGCCCATCCTCCTATCCACCAGTCTCCAAATGGCATCTGTAAGCCCATTCCCACCATCATACTGCTGACACTCTACTATGTGAGTGCAAATTTATGGGCACTCTAGTGTTCAATCATCTTCTACCTTCGGATTACGAAAGGCACGCCAGCCAATCTACACCCTCAGGTTTAAGAAGATTGAACAGGGGCAACTGTTGTACCCCAAAATTTTCCCTCCCATATTCTTCAAGATTTGCCAAGATCAGTCTTCAGATGATTCAAAATCTCTCAAGGGTTGCACAGTCCAATTGCCTCCTAACAGTCAAAATTAGGGTTTTGGTTCTGGCAAAGAAGTTGAGGTTTCCAAGGGTCCAATCAAGTCCCACATGCCTATAAACATTGTCAATCATCCTTATGTCAAGTTTCAAGACTCACAGCATCAAATTGCACAGTCAAAAACCCTAAATGCTTCACAATCAACTGCAGGGGCAAAATGGTCATTTGACAGTCAAAAGTCAAAAATTTTGGCCAACATCTTATTTTGAAGCCACAAACATCATTTGATCAATTCTTGATCATGATTCTCAAGGCATGGCTCAAAAAGTCTCAAGATGTAAAAGTTTCTATTTTTGGACAGTTGAAAAAGTCAACTGCAAATTGACCAGGGCATAACTTCTACATGGTTTATCAGAAAAATTACATCCAAAGCTCATTTTGAAGAGAATGACATTTCCTACAACTCATCTTCACACTTCAAGTCCAAGAAATGCTCTCACAAAAAGTTATCAATCTCAACATTATAGGTCATTTTCAAAAGTCAACAAAAAGGCACTTTAAGTCAAAGACCATAACTTGAGATTGGTAAATAAAAATTACATGGGACCAAAGCCATTGGTTAGAGTACTTCAAGACCTTTCCAAAATGTCCAAGAACATGATCAAAGCTTAAAAATTGAGCAAGATATGCCTTGTAGAAGTTGGGAAATTTTTGGGAATTTTGAAAAGTCAACTTTGCATAAAAGGGTTCAAAAATGCTAATGGGCCTCAATTTCTTCGATGAAACATTACCCAAAGGCCATGCACGACCCATTGACCTCCAAGGGAGTTATTTTCTCATTTTTGATTAATTATTTGAATTTTTTTTATTATTAATTCACTTAATTAAAATTAAATATGAAAAAATAGCAAATGACACCTATCAAATCTTTTTGTGCAGCAAGTTCACCCATTATGACCTCAATATCTCGTGTATCAATCACCAAGGAAAGAATCTTCCATAATTGGCATAATTGGCATGAAAAAGATTGAAAAAAAGATATGGAAAATCAAATATTCAAAATCATAAATGGATGGATTTTGGGCTGGCTTTTTGACCTAATTCTATTCAGTTACATATACAAAAGCTAACCTAATGCACACAGACGGAGAAGCTGTGCAAGAATCAAAGAACAACATTGCACTTTTTCACAAAAATATTGAAAACTGTTTTCATACATAGAGGCCAAGTCAAGGCTTGAAAGGCATTCCAAAAGCTTGCCAAGACATCCAGGAAACGATTCCAATCAAAACCAGCCCTCCATACTCAAGGAATTGGTAAAACAGGATTGCACTTTTCATGAAATTTTTCATAATCGTGTTTCAGTTTCCATGCATCATTTGTGATTTTTAACTATTGATTTATACTAATATGAATGTCCTGAAGCTATTGGTGTCCTTGAATTGAATTAATAACGCCTGTATAGAAAGTTGCCATTAACGCTTGCTAGGGTTTCTGAAGCTCCAAAAGAGGGGTTTCTTCATCTGGAAAAATTGGACAATCAAAGTGATACCATTGAAATCGTGACCTCCAAATGAATGGAATCCACACCTCGCGCCCTTTTTATTTTTGACTATCGTCTAATCGCTATTATTGCAGGTCTGGTTTAGTGGGGGTTTAAAACCCCCGCTATTTGATATTATTTACAGGCAAAAAGATGAAGACGAAGCTGGCGTGTCCATACGTGACTGGATAGTTTGAATATTCGCACGTGATTTTTGTTTTATACCAATAGAGTTTGTTTTCTCATATATTACTCATGTCCCATAATAATAACAAAGAGATTCAATAGCTTGGATGGTTGATGCGTTGGCTTGCAGGTATTGGGACCTGGGTTCGATTCCCAGGTCCCCTACTTCTTCCATAATATTTTTCTCAATATATTTCTATGCAGCATGCCCTCAAAGGTCCATTGTACAACCCCATCTCCTAGCTTGCCACGCGCCCAGAAGCTTCAATCTGAAGGCTATGAATGGAGGTCCACCATATACGCTGGTCAACTGATGTACACATAACCACAAAAAGTCAAAAAGGGCCTGGATTGCAGTGGGCCAAATTGCTTCATAAACCTCCCTTTGGGTCCAGACACCCCCAGGGTTTGCTCAATCTTTTAATTTCTCTTTCTTTCATTGTTTTTCCTTTTTTATTCTTTTATTTGTTTTATTGTTTTATTTAATTCACCAAAATAATTTTCATAACACAAAAAATCAGAAATCAAAAAAATAAAAAATATGTTTATTTAATATTTATTTCATTAATATTTTTTGTAAATAAATTTTTAATAATCAATTTAGTAAAATTAGGTTTCAATTTTAATCTTTTCTTAAATAACTAAAATATGTAGAAATTAGGTTTTTTTAGTATTGTTATTCTTTTTCTTAATAAATAATTTTTTCTTGTTATCACTATTATTAATTATTAATTAATTTTGTAAATAAACATGTAATTAATTAAATAGTGTAAATTAGGTTAAAACTTGAATATTTTTCTTTAACAATTAAAAATAATTTAGAACTAGGGTTTCATTTAACTTCTAACTTTAATTAATTTTCTTTATTTTCATTAAATACAAAAAAAACATAAAAAAAACAACTTCTTTTCTTATTAAATAATTAATTAATTTTTAATTTCATTTAATTTCTTTAAAGGGTCCAACACCCTCGAACACTCGATTCTAATTTCTTTTCGCACGTTTGTCCTTATTTTCCATTTTAAATATTATGTAATTGCCCAAGCCTTGTAATAGTAATTAGGAAATTTATTTACTTTCTGCATTTTATTAAAAAACGGGTCTTTGTTAATTTGGCGATGTATAGACCCGCGCCTTGTAATAGCGTAGGACTTTATTTTCTGCACTTTAATTTCCGCACCTTTAAAACTGCTAAAATTTTGCATGAAAGAATGTATGGCCCAAATAAAATCAAAGCGTAGCTCACCAAATGCATGACAAGATAAAACATAACTGAAGACAATACACAAATTCACACACCACTCTTAGGGTACGCCTCACTGTTGCCTTGCCCCCTCGAAACGTGGTCGTCGAGTATAGGACGTTTTAGTAAGTCCTTATATCCATGCCCCATGGCATAAGGGTAGCTTCTAAGGTGTCATATTGTTGCTCTGGTGACCACACTGTCCCTACAAACCCGAATTGACCCGAACACCTCCAACGGTGGTGCTACCTACCTCTCAATGGTGGGATGGCACTACCTTAAGGACATTTACACAACCTAATTCCTTAGGGTAGGTAGATGACTCATAGATACTTGCTCTAATTCAAAACAAATCAAAACTTCTTTTCACACCGACACTTTTCAAAAAGCTTTCAAAAACAACTTTTCAAACACTCTTGAGGACTGATACAAGAGTCGATCTGAAACTTTAAACGAAACTTTTTTCAAACCCACTCACAATTGAAAAGCAAACACTTTTGAAAACACAATGAGCAAGTATCTAAGAGCCCATGGATAACCATGGATAGAAAGGGTGCTAACACCTTCCCTTTCTATAAATCTACCTCCCAAACCGAGAAACTATCTCATAAGGAATTTTGCTGTGCTTTTGTCCTGTCCATGTTGGAGAAAATAAAAGACGGTGGCGACTCTTGTTTCCGCGACATTTCGCAAACCAGCGTTAAACAGTCAGTTCCAGATCCACCGATCACAACCGCCCTTTCGGGTTTTCAGTCCACCGGGATACCCATTTTTGCCCAAGCCGCCTTTTTAGGTTTTCGACTTGCCGGGTGTACAGATTTTTTCCATTTTCATCCCTTATTTTTGCCCGAACCCTTTTGGTTCGCCGGGAAGCCCTTATTTTTACCTAGGTGTGTCAACCTAGCGGGTCCTTGATTATGCGTAGTATTTTTTTGACTATGTCCACGCTCTCAGAATGCAGGGAGTTGTCACTGTCAGTAGTGGGGTGTCGCCATACTACCAGAAGATGTTTGGTCAGGCAAGATTCGTTGCTGGAATTCCTGTTCAATGCCCCAAGTGACTCGGGCGGAGATTTGCCCCAAGCTGGTTGGCCTTTTGAGAGATTCTCCGAATCTTTACTTAACTGCCCCAGATGATGGCCAATGATCATGCCATGCCCCTTGATTGGAGGTGCTTTTGTTCATTAGACATTCGTCGTGCGAACTTCTATGTTGTTCAAACAAATAGTCATATGCAAGCAATGTTATATTAAAAATGCAAAGCTTATGTCTGTCGTGAAGTTTTTGAAAATGAATTTTTTTCTTCTAAAAACAAGTGAATTTTTTGTAAACTGTGATGTCAACTCGTTATTTTACCGCAAGCCTTAAGGAGTCATGATACCTTTCGTAACAGTATGCTTTCGAACTAACCCATGCTTCAGCTAGGACTTTTAAGGGTTGTAGCGTGGCTTGGTTCACGGTTTAAGAAACAAAGGATAAAGGCTCAAATTATATTTGTACCCACCCGCTCTTCGTGATATTCTTTAAACCTTAACTCAGCTGATCATGCGTTAGACCTTGTTTGAGCCTTAGCTCTGATATTCCAGTGATGGTTCGGATATTGACAGTTTATTTTGAATAGGTAGTCATTTTTTTTAGGGTTAGTAGAACCTCTTTCTTTTTGATTTTGTTATCCCCCTTTTTTGCCTGAACTGTTCCTTTTGTGATTACAGTCAGCGGGATGCCCCAGTTTTATAAGTCTCCTTCATAGGTTTTGACTTGATGGGCTTTTATTTCTGAGAGATGACGACTGCCTGTCTTTATGGTTATACGAACCATCACCGTCTTTTCGTCTCGGAAGGACTTCTTTGATGCTATTCGCTGTGCACTTGGATCAACTGAGAGAACTACCCTGCCCCAGGTTATGATTAAGGGTTTTAATTTTCGAAAAGAAAAACTCCTACTTCTTTGGCTCGAAGGGGTTGACGAGGGATTATCTTCCTTATAACTCCAGTGTTTAGGATTTGAAACAATGCCTGTACCTCATCAGTGGGGTCTATTCAAAAGCATGTTGTAGATCGTGGTATCGTTTTTGTCATCCTCCCTCAAGAGGCTTAGAATTTTCAATCGAGAGTTGATCATCACAGAAAAATGAAAGCAATTTTGAATATAATGAATACGAATAAATTAATTCAAACATACATATGCGATGCATTAATGAAATAAAAGATTTTGCTATGACATTAATTGTTTGAACAATCAAAGAAAAATACAACTTGAACATTCGAATGAACAAAAGTTTTTTCAATCCTAGCCATGTTTTGGCAAGGGAGCAGTGATCACATTGGGAGCCTTGGGCGCTTCGAACTGGACCTCCTTTGCATCGATTAGATCCTGAACCTTGTTCCTCAGAGTCCAACAATCATCTGTAGCATGCCCCGGGCTGTCAGAATGAAAAGCGCAGCGGGCGTTGGGGTTATACCTTGCAGGTGTCCTGTTGGGATTCTTAGGAGGGTCCCTTAGAGTTACCAAATTGGTCTCCAGCAACTGTGGCAATATCTGGGACAAGGTCATGCCGAGGGGAGTGAATTTCCTTTTAGGTCTCTCTTCCCTTTGTTGGTTGCGATGTTGAGGAGCACCGGCCGATTTTGAAATCACCACCGCGTTGACATCTTGGCGGTGTTCGGACCTATTCTGCCCTCTTGAACCATAGACAACACTAGATTCTTTCTTGGATGGTTTCTTCTCAGTGTTCGAGGGGTCACCCTTTTGTATCTTCCCAGACTTGATACCAGCTTCTATCCTCTCCCCAGTCAGAATGAGGTATGTAAACCCAGCAGAAGAATTCCCAATCAGATGGCTGAAGAATGGACCAGACAGGGTCCCCAAGAACATGTCAACGAGCTCACGGTCAGTCAAAGGTGGCTGCACCCTTCCAGCCAGGTCTCTCCACTTTTGCGCATACTCTTTGAATCCTTCACCCGTCCCAAGTGACATACCCTGGAGTTGGGTACACGTAGGAGCAAGGTCGGAATTATACTGATACTACTTGTAGAACGCAGTAGCCAAGTCCTCCCAGTTATGAATGCTGGCTCCATCTAGCTGATAGAACCATTCGAGTTGAGTCCCTGAAAGACTTTCCTGGAAGAAATGGATCCATAGATTCTTGTCAACCGTGTAGGGCTGGATCTTCCTTACGTATGAACAGAGGTGCAGCTTAGGACAGGAAGCCCCGTCGTACTTTGCAAAGGCAGGTGCTTTGAACTTATGCGGAATCACTACCCCAGAGGATAGACCTAGATCTTCAAAGTCCAGGCCGGGCACTTTTTGTATCTCCATAGCGCTTAACCGGTCCTCTAGCTGTTTGTACCTGTCTTTGGCAGGAGGGTATTGTTCATCATTGTAATCTGTCTCGTTGTCGGAGACCACGGGACTAGGAACCCTTTGCTCTTGGGGACTGTCTTTCCCTACAGAGGAAGTAGCCATCTCAGCCTCATTCTGTACTCCGTTCCCAGATTTGCGTCTAGGGTTGAACAACACAGTCCTCTTCTTCTTCTTCTTCTTCTCTTTCAGAAGCAGAGTCTTCAAATCCTGTTGACCCTGGGCTAGGATCATAACCATCTCTTGGAACTGGGCATTCTGGGCCTGGAGGGCCTTGATAGCTTGTTCATTGGATGATTCAGGATTCATGATGATTGCTGAAATAAACAGCAAAGAAGATAAGTGACCTGTCAAAACGGTACCTGTTATGCAATGATATGTATGCATGCATGCAATGTTTTCAAGGATCTCGCGGGGTAAACAAGAAAATTGTTAGAATCTGGTAGCTTGATCGAAGTAACTTCATGTTATTGAGAGTCCTTCTTCAAAAGTCAAAGCTCACCATATCCAGTGGGTCATAGCCCCTGACTCAAGTTATCAACCTTGGCTAGAGGAAAATAAATCCCCTTTGCCCCTTGCTAGGTAGTTGGTTCATCATGACCTGCATCACAGACCCTTGAGATCCTTGAAATGGATTAGTCCTTATGTAGGATGTATGCAATGGTATGAGGTTATGCTATGCATGGGGTGATGTAAGTAAACCCTGTTATGAGCCCAGATTAAGGACTATAAACAAAACCTGCAAGGAACTCATGTGTCAGATAACAAGCATGCAAGTAGTCAAGTTTGAAGGCACACAAGTCACACATAAGAGCCCTTAGAGTTTAGGCCAACATGAAGTTTAGGTACTACCCTCTTTCAGTTTCGTTGGTTAAGACCTGTCCTAGGAAATAGTAACCGGGTTCTAAGGAGCTCAATATCATTGGGTTATTTTCTATGTTCATTGTTTTGATTTAGCCACTGAACTGACGATCAAAATATTCCAAGAAAACAACCCTCAATGAGTGTAGTATCGAGTATCTACCAACTTCGGACTGCACCAAATTCGGTCATCTCACTACCCCTAAAGAGGCCAGGATGGTCAAGTAAGGTTCCTAAGGTCAGTTGATGCTTCACGACCCCACGCGGCGGCCCCGTACTCTCCTTGACTTGACTCAAGGGTTACCAGTACTCACCAAAGTGCCATATCAACGTAGCAACTGCTTCAACCTTGTCGGTATACCCTGCACAGTTCCCTCACAGTTTGTTGCTACTTTCTAAGAGGTACCCCCCAGATCCGGGTTAGGATCTATGAAACTCCAAGACAGGCCCACAATATTAAAGCAAACAAAACAAGCAATTGAAAACATAAGAGTGGTCTAATCCTAAGGTACACCTCACTTATTAGTCTCCCCAGCAGAGTCGCCAGTTCTGTGATCGGTGGGAATGAGAACTGACTGTTTTTTAAGCTGGTTCGTGAAATGTCGCGGTAAGCAAGAGTCGCCACCGTCTTTTATTTTCTCCAACAAGGAAAGGACAAAAGCACAGCAAAATTCCTTCTTTGAGATGTCTCTCGGTTCGAGAGGTAGATTTATAGAAAGGAAAGGTGTTAGCACCCTTTCTATCCGTGGTTATCTACGGGCTCTTAGGTACTTGCTCTTATGTTTTCAAAAATTGTTTGCTTTTCAAGTGTTTGTGGGTTTTGAAAAAAGTTTCGTTTGAAAAATTTCTAAGTAACTCTTGTATCTGTCCTCAAGAGTGTAGGAAATATTTGTTTGAAAACCTTTTTAAAGTGTAGGTGCGAAAAGTTGTTTTTGTTTTCGAGAGAGCAAGTACCCAGGAGAAATCTACATACTCTAAGGAATTAGGCTGTGTAAGAGTCCTTTAGACAGTGCTATCCCACCATTGAGAGGTAGGTAGCACCGTCGTTGGAGTTATTCGGGTCAATTCGATTATTAGGGACAATGTGTGGTCACCAAAGCAATGGTAGGACACCTTAGCGGTAACCCTAATGTCCTAGATCCTTTTTATCCAAGGCAACCGTTTTGAGGCAACTGGATCTTAGACAGGAGGGCGACCTCTAAAACACCCTATACTTGACGACCACGTTCGAGGCAACCAGTGAGGCGTACCCTAGGAGTGGCATGTGCATGTGTGTTTTTTCAGTTTATGTTTATCTTTGAACATGCATTTGTGAGCTACGGATTGATTTTATTTTTCATACAAGTCTTTCATGCATTTTTAACAGTTAAGAGTGCGGAAAATAAAGTGCGGAAAGGTAAATCTACGCTATTACAAGGCGCGGGTCTATATATCGCCAAAAACATAACCCGTTTGGAAAATAAATGCGGGAAAGTAAAAGAAGCAATAAAATCCTAATTAACTATTACATCCTTGGAAACAGATACATAAATAATCAAAATAATGATAATGCGCGAAAAGAAATTTAATCAGGACGTCCTTAGGGTTTTAACCCTTTTGAGAAATAAAGAAAGTAGTTTTTCCTTTTTTGCAATTAATCAAATATTAAACCTAAACCTAATTAATTAATTAATTAAGAAAAAAAATGTTTTTGTGGTTTTTTATGTTTTTAATGAAATAAAATAAAAAGAAATTAAAAGTGTCAAAGGAAAAACCCTAAGTCTAAGTTTATTTTATTTATTGCAAAAAAGATTAAAATTAAACCTAATGAACAAAAGACTAAATTAATTAATTTGCAAGTATTTACAAAATAATAAACCAAGGTGAAATTATTAAATAATAAAATATTCACATTTTAATTTTCTGAATTTTATTGTGAAAAATGTTAATTTGTTAATTAATTAAATAATAATAATAATAGTTATTAAAGAAAATAAAAAGAAAGAAAAAGGAAATAGAAAGAAAACCAGGGGGGTGGATGGACCCAAATGGAGGTATGAAGAAGCAATTTGGCCCATTAAGAATCAAGCCTGCTTTGACTTTCTGGATGGTCTACGCTGGCTTTGACTGGGGAACATGATGGTCAACCATCCCTGGCCTTTGGATTCACCTTTGTGGCCACTTGGCATGCTGATCTGTGAGGTGTATGATGAACAACGCTCAATAGCCTGCATATGATCACATTGAAAAAAATATGAACAAAGGTTTTGGGGGACCTGGGAATCGAATCCAGGTCCCAATGGTGACCGTCCACCTCACTAACCACTAGGCCATCACGCTGCATTTGATATAATATTAACAACTGAAAATAATATATAAAAAACAATCATATGCTGGAGAGAGAAAACAAAATAGCGCGCACGTTTGAATGATCCAATGGCATAGCACCACGTCTTGTCTTCTTCGCTGAAACCTAAAAAAAAGGAAATCAAATAGCGGGGGTTTTTAACCCCCACAAACTGAAAAAGGAAAAATAGCGATTAGGTTTATGCGCAATATAAATTCATCGCGAGGGTTGGGTTTGATTCGTCTGGCCTTAACGAATTCAACCATATGCGTCTCAAAGTCCAATTTTTCCTATAGAGCAAACCCCCAAATTCAGAGTTTGAAAACCCTAGAAAACGTCCATGGTGATTCCTGTTCTAGGGCGTTTCAAGGCAATTGGACCACACCATTAGCTTCCTGTGAGTTCTATGAACATAAAACAATCAACAAAACATATCAAATGCACATGAATAATGAGATGTGATTCTGAAAAATATGTGCAAACCGTACGACTGTGTAGAGCGTTTTCTTGAGCTTTGGCACGCGAATTTGATTGCAATAGGTTCCTTACACCTCCAACAATGTATTGGAATCAAGAAAAGGCTTTGAATTGGCGTGGAAAGTAGAATTCAATTTTGAGTTTTCTTTGATATTTTTGGAATTGGCTTATGGCTTTTTGCAGCAATTTGCACGTGTGAGGCATTAGGTTTAGGTTCTGTATATGTAGTAGAATGGAATTAGGGTAAAACTTTGTCCAAGAATCCATGAAATAATGTTTTCAATATTTGATTTCCAATCAAATCTTTTTGCATATTTTTGATTGAAAAACCTTTCCAAAATTGGATATTCTTGTCTCTTTGATTGGCACACGAAATCTCCAGCTCATATTGGTCCTATTTGCTTCATGAAAAGATTGCAAAACCCTATCTTGATATTTTCCTATAATTAAATGAATTAAATGAATTAATAATCAATTAAAAATCCAAATAATTAATAAAAATAAGAAAATAATTTAATTTAATCTCAATCGGTCGTGCATAAGCCTTGGATAAAGATTCAAGAAGAAATTTGAGGCCCATTAGCAAAAATGATGTGTTTTGAGCAAAGTTGACTTTTGCAAATTCCCAAAAATTTCCCAACTTCTCCAATGCATATCTTGCTCAATTTGGATCATATGAACATGTTCTTGGACATTTTGGAAAGGTATTGAAGTCCTCTAACCAATGCCTTTGGTCCCATGTCATTTGGATTTACCAATCTCAAGTTATGGTCTTTGACTTAAAATGCCTTTTTGTTGACTTTTGAAATTGACCTATAATGTAGAAATTGATAACTTTTTGTGAGAGCATTTATTGGACTTGGAATGTGAAGATGAGTTGTAGGAAATTTCCTCCCCTTAAAAATGAGCATTGGATGGGATTTTTCTGATGAACCATGAAAAAGTTACGCCCTGGTCAAGTTACAATTGACTTTTCAACTGTCCAAAAATGGAAACTTTTGCATCTTGATGATTTTTGAGCCATGCTTGTGAAATTATGATCAAGATTTGATAAAATGATGATTGTGTGCTCAAAATAAGATGTTGACCAAATTTTTTGACTTTTGACTGCAAAATGACCATTTTACCCCTACAGTTGATTGTGAAGCAAATGGACTTTTTTTGACTGTGCAATCTGATGATGTGAACCTTGAAACTTGGCATGTAGATGCTTGACAATGTATATAGGCCTATGGACTTGATTGAGCCCTTGAAAACGTCAACTTCCTTGCAAGAACCAAAACCCTAATTTTGACTGGCTTAGGAGGATGTTTGATTGTGCAACCCTTGAGAGATTTTGAACCATTTGAAGATTGATCTTGACAAATCTTGAAGAATATGGGAGGGAAAATTTTGGGGTACAACACTGGGTATCGAACCCAGGTCCTTTTGACTGCAAACATCCTTCTTCACCATCTCAGCTGGATTTAAGATTCGAATGAATCCATTTCACATGCCTTAGTAAAGGTATCCTGTTACTTTAGAGTTTACATGTAACACACTAACCATCACAAACATTATGCAGCATGAATATACAATCAAACTTAAATTACATATGAAATGAATTTGAGATCGAAGGTTTGTTACCAGTGGGGTGCTTATTTTGGGTTGAAGAGGCCTATAGAGGTTGCTTCGATTCTGATAACCTTGTTGGAACTTTGGCAGTTTTGTGGAGCTCTTATGGGGAAACATGCGTGTGTGGCAAAAATACTTTCGTTTAGCAATGTGTCTGCAGCTTCGATTGGTATTCTGTGTGATGCAGTTTGTCTCCTCCCTTGCTTCTGACTTAGTCTGGTATTTATAGGAGGCAATGGGGAATGGAAATGGCAAGAATCAACCATTAACAAGGCTTTGAAGGAAAAATCAAACAAATTAAAGGATTGTCATTTTTGATGAATTCATACCCTTTTGGGTTTTGGGATGAACACGAACATGTTTCACTCCCTGACTCCTTCGAATGCCTCCACGCCTTGTTCTTTGATTGGCTCTTAATTGCTCCTTTCGATGGCTCTGAGTTTCATTATTGTGGCTTCTTCAATTGAGCCCATATTCGCCTTGTTCTTCTATTTGAAACTATCCAACTATCCCAATCGAACACTTCATTCTGACCAGTCGAAGCTTCTTTTATTATTTCCTTCGAATGTAATTTGAAGATGTGAAAAACACAAGAAGGGGGGGTTGAATTGAAAAACTTGAATCAAATAAAAACAACTTTAGGAAACAGTATTTTTATCCTGGTTCGTTTGATCTCAAACTACTCCAGTCCACCCGTCAAGGTGATTTCGCCTCTCTCCAACGAGGTCTTAATCCACTATTCTCAAAGAGTTACAACAGCTACTTTAACAACTGTTAAAGTCTTCTTGAGTATGACCACAAACCGGTTTATCTCAAGGAAATCTTTTACAAGAAATGAACAAGAGTATGTTGTTGTTTTCTAACAAAACAGTATATCACAACTATGATAGTTACACAAATTAAGCTTGGAATAAAATGAATTTGCTAAAGCTTTTGAATATGCGTGGTTTGGAAGGCTTGACAAATTGTTGTGTGCGTACGTACGTTCTTCTTTTCTCAAGCAGACTTGTTTATATAGGCAAGGAAAATATACGTTGTCCATAAAGAAAGTTTAATGATAATAACGCACTTTCCTTTTGAAGAAGATCTTGTCTGAAGAAAGCCGTTAGCATTTAATTCTGTCTTGAATAATTAATAACGCTTCAGAATCTTCTTTGCTTTAACTGCTGATAACGCTTCAGAGTGTTGATGGCTTGGTAAAGATGTCTTTGATCAGAGTCAAAGTGTATTTGTTTATGCAAAGATTCTGGTCATCAAGCTTCAGCGTATAATCTGGTAGCTTCAACGTGTAGCACATATTACTGATCTTCTGATGCTGATTCCAATCTGATGCTGATTCCATCAGAACTTCTGTATATACAAAACATAATTTTAAGAAGCATATTTGTTCTTTATATATATCTTTGAATTTATTTATTCTTTGTATTTTGTTATCATCAAAACTCTAATCAAGGGTTGTAGAATCAAACTATGTTCTAACAATCTCCCCCTTTTTGATGATGACAAAAACCAGATTTTTCAATTAAAAATAAAGAATAAAGAGTATAGAATTTAAGTAGAAAAAACCCCCCTGAGTTGATTACTTCCCTTAAATTCTTTGAGTCCTTGAGCATCAGAACTATGTCTTTCATCAGAGTTTTGTACTTGTTCAAGTTTTTAAGAAGAAGGAATTTATGTTTGAGACTTATGTCTCAGTAATCCGTTATTGAAAATATCTTGTTCTTTCTCCCCCTTTTTGTCAGTTATCAAAAAGAACATATAACCAGAAACAAAAAAGATTTATATTATAATTAGAAGCAACGATAAGAGGTTTAGAACAACAACAAAGTAGAAACGATTACAGATAAACATATTTATTTTTTATTTTTATTTTTTATTTTTTATTTTTTTAAAAAATAAGGAAAAACTAAGATGGAGGAGGAAGACGCGTGAACAAAGCTTCCAACAAGCCCTTGATCTGGGTGTTGGTTTCCTCTTGTTTGGTTAACATGCTCTTGATTTCTGAAATTTTGTCATCCTATTTATCCATCCTTTCCTGCATAATAATGTCTGCTCTCTTCAGTTCTTCTAGAGTCTGCCTTTCATAGGAGGAAGCTTGAGAATCTTCAGTAACTGCATGCTTCTCAAAGCATTCGGTAATGTCATCTTTTTGACCCAGTTCTTCTGCATGAATCATCTGCTCTGGAGTATCAGTCAGAATGAGACCTTCTGGCTCTGGTTGAGGTTTGTCTGCTGGACGATGTTCTGACCAGGGAGCATTGTCCAGAGGGAGAACTTCTTCCTTGAGCAGTTGGCTCAGAACTTAGTCTTCAATTACTTTTAGCAGATTACTGAAATTCTGTTGAACTTGTCTGTAGCACTGTTCTTGCATCTTATGAGTTTTAGAACATACCCATTTTCTGAAACTTGTCCAAAGATAATCTGAAGCAGCAGGATTGATCATCTTAAGACTAGCTTGCTTCAGGGAAGTTATCCACTTCTGCATTTCTGTTTCAAGCGTCAATAAACTTATACCAACATCTGGAGAGGGTTCATATGGTTTTGGTTTTGGAATAGCTGTTTTGTGGGTTATGGCAACAAGACGTTCAAAAATCGTTAAATTAATGATAGTCTTGGCGTTGTCATCTGGATTGTTCTTTGGTGAGGGAGTGGGAAAGTCTGGAATAATTATTGGACTAGTTAGGGAGTTTGGTGGAGTTGATTCTAGTGAAAGGGAATTTGGGGAATATCCAGAATGGTTAGGGGCATACGGATGGCCAGAGGTTCAGTGATTCCAGGAATGGGAATGGTATCAGAATCAACAGTTTAGTTGGATTGATCGTTATGAGGTTCTGGTTCACAAGATTCAGAAGTTTGAACTTCTGGTTGAAATAGTTCAGGTTGTGGAGAAGGTGGATGAATTTCTGGTTGAGGAGATGGAGGTAGTGGTATTTTTGGTTGTGGAGAGAGGGGAATTTCTGGTTGTGGTGCTTCTGTGGTGGTTTCAGAGTTTGGATTTTCTGGCATGGGAGCAGAAATATGTTGGTCAAATGTTTCTATATCTGATAGAACTTTTGCAAGTTCTTGTTGGGTTACTTCAATATTTGGATTTGGAGGTAGGGAGTGAGATCCTCTAAGAGTTAAGGTTTCTGAGGGGTCAAATTCAATGTCAAAGTCATCAAGTGTTTGTGGTGTGGGGTTTTCTGATTGAGTGGGAATTGCTATAGATGTTGATACAGAAATTGAATTTAAAACAGTTACAGAAGAAGGATTACCTCTCTTTTTAGGAGTCCGCTGGGATGATCCTTCTGCTACAGCCTTCCTTTTCTTGTTTTTCTTCAGCACAACTTCTGGAGCCTTCTGCTGCAGATCCTGAATGTTCAAATCTAGTGGTTTACCATCCACCTTGCATGCATCCAGATATCTGACCATTATCTCAGGTTTAGAATCAATCTCTGAGAACATGGGAAAGTTATCCAGAGGGATTCTTCTGCTGGAGATTGCTGCAAAAGAAGTGACACTGGGTTCCTTCTTGATGTTCTCAATTAACTTCATCTTCTTCAGATTCTTTGCATTCAACTATTTGCCAACAGTAGCTTCCAAAGAGCTGATTTCCTGAGCTTCTGTTAGATGATCAATCAGCTTATTCTCTGTTAGAATATCTGATATAAGCCTTCCTAGGGGTATCCAGTCTCTTTTTGTGCGCTCCTCTTCTCTAGTTTCCTTAACACTAGTCCTTAGATGGTTAAACAGCAGATGAGCCAGATTCACCTTAATCTTCTGGGAGATGAAGTAGATCAGAAATTGCTGATCAATATTGATGTAGTTAGGAGAAATGGTAGGCTTCTTGTGGTTTATGCATCCCAGAATAATCTTGGCCCATATTCTGTGATGGTCTTTTAGATCCCTTATCTTGCTGGAGGGAAGACCCAGAGTGAAGATTTCTCTAGCAATTAGGGCGACATCAGCGCATCTTTCAGCCATGTCAATGCATCGTACACCACCACCATTGTAGCCTATTAATCTTGCAATGAGGTCCTCAGTTATGACTATCTTCTTCCCCATTATGTATGAAGTAACTTGATGGTTGGAAGATGAAGCATGAATCCAAAATTCCTTCACAAGGATTGGGAATGTTGGACCTACCAGTCGGTCAAAATATCTGTCCCAGCCTTGAGCCTTTACCTCTTCAGAGAGATTAAACTCGTTCTCTTGAAGACTGTTAAAGTCCACAATCAATTCTGAGAGTACTTCTAGATTTTTGATGGGTGTGAGAAGAGTTCTGAAGGGTTCTTCATATTGTTCGGAGGAATCTATTTTCTGAGTGCTGGAAGTAGGGTTGCTTGAGGAAGCCATGTTCACACCGAAGGTTTTGAGAAGAAATTGAAAAGGTTTTGAGAAAGGATGCGAACTGAAATCAATTAGATTGTAGAGAAAATGAAAGTGAAAGTGAAAAAGTGTAAAGAGTGAGAAATGTGTTTAAATAGATTTTGAAAAAGATTTTGAAAACATAAACGGCAAGAGATAGAAATAAATTATAATGATTATGAGCATTTAATCACAGCTGATTTTGGGGGATTCAGAAAGATATTGGAACGGTTACCCATGACATGTGTCCCAATGCATCCAATCAGCACTTTTGACCTTTCAGAAACGTGAACGCGTGTTCAGCCTCAGAAAGTAGCTGATGACTGGATGACACTTGTTTGCTTGAGTGAACAACACATTTCTATCCTTGAAATGAAGCGCTCAGATCTTCATGGATAGATTCTGATACAATCTGTACTTCTAAAGATCTGAAGGAAGATTGATCAGTAGTTCACAGAAAAATAAACAAAGTTCTGAAGGTTAAGATATGGAATCAAAACAGTTTTATTCTGGGCAGAGCTTCATGCTGAGATGTTTCAGAATGAAGTTGAACCTATCTTCAGATAGAGGTTTTGTAAAGATATCAGCCCATTGATGGTCTGTGTTAATAAATTTTAAATTTAGAATCCCTTTCTAAATATAGTCCCTAATAAAATGATGTTTTATTTCTATATGCTTAGCCCTAGAATGCAAAATAGGATTTTTACTGAGACAAATAGCAGAAGTATTGTCAAAGAGGATAGGGATGTTACTCTCAAATATTTTGAAGTCCTCAAGTTGACTTTTCATCCAGAGCATTTGTGTGCTGCATCCAGCTGCTGTTATGTATTCAGCTTCTGCTGTTGATAGAGCTATTGTGGATTGTCTTTTGCTGGACCATAAGATCAGATTTTCTCCCAGAAACTGGCAGCTTCCAGAAGCACTTTTACGTTCTACTCTGTCTCCAGCGAAATCAGCATCACAGTATCCTATCAAGCTGTAATCACTTGATTTTCTATAAAACAAACCCAGATTAGCAGTACCTTTCAGATACTTGAAAATTTGCTTAACTGTTGTTAAGTGAGATTCTCTAGGAACTGATTGGAATCTAGCACAAATGCAAACACTGAATAGAATGTCAGGCCTTGAAGCCGTCAGATAGAGAAGAGAACCAATCATACCTCTGTAGACCTTCTATTCTACCTTTTTACTTACCTCTTCTTTTTCCAGAATGCACGTGGGATGCATTGGAATCTTTGATGGCTTACATTCTGAGAGATCAAATTTCTTCAGAAGTTCTCTGACATATTTGCTCTGATGAATGTAAGTTCCTTCTGGGGTTTGATTAATCTGAATGCCCAGAAATAATTTTAGTTCCCCCATTAGGCTCATCTCAAATTCTGCCTGTATACATTTAGTAAACTTTCTTCTCAAAGAGGGTTTAGTGGATCCAAATATGATGTCATCAACATAAATCTGACATACTAAAATGTCATTCTTAACTGTCTTACAGAGCAAGGTTGTGTCCACTTTCCCTCTGGTGAATTCCTTTTCTAACAGGAAGTTAGTTAGTCTTTCATACCAAGCTCTGGGAGCTTGTTTCAGACCATAGAGTGACTTCTTTAGTTTGAAAACATATTCTGGTTTTTTGGAACTTTCAAAACCAGGGGGTTGGTGCACATATAACTCTTCTTCTATATAGCCATTTAAGAATGCACTCTTAACACCCATCTGATACAGAGTGATGCCTTTATTAACAACAAATGAAATTAAGAGTCTGATACATTCTAACCTGGCGACTGGAGCAAAGGTTTCTGTATAGTCTATCCCCTCTTGCTGACTATAACCTTGTGCTACCAGTCGTGGTTTATTTCTGATGACTTCACCTTGTTCGTTCAGTTTGTTTCTGAACACCCATTTTGTATCAATGACGTTGAATCCTTTTGGTTTGGGAACTAGATCCCATACGTCATTTCTTATGAATTGATTTAGCTCCTCTTGCATTGCTAGAATCCAGTCATTATCCAGAAGTGCTTCATCAATTGTTGTTGGTTCAATCAGAGAAACCAGTCCCATGAGGGATTCTTCAGAGTTTCTGAAATTAGATCTTGTTATGATTGGATCTTCCTTCCTTCCTAAGATTGTTTCTTCTGGGTGATCCATGCTGCTTCTAGATGGTCTTTTCTGGAGTTGATCAACAGAAGGTGCTGGATTGCTTGAAGTGACTCTTTCTGATGTTGAGGGAGTGTCTCCGTTGAGAGCTTCTGATGATTTGTCTTCAGTACCTGTGAGTTCAACTTCCATACCTGCAAGGAATTCATTCTGCTTTGACTTTTGAGAGTCAAGCTTATCATCAAAACGAACACTGATTGACTCCTCCACAATCTGTGTTTCTGTATTGTATACTCTGTACCCTCTTGAGCGTTCAGAATATCCTAACATAATACACTTTTGTGCTTTAGAGTCAAACTTGTTCAAATAATTTTTTGTATTCAAAATAAAACATGTACATCCAAATGGGTGAAAATAGGAAATGTTGGGCTTTCTGTTCTTCCACAATTCATATGGAGTCTTTTCCAGAATAGGTCTTATGGAGATTCTATTATGAATGTAACACGTTGTGTTTATTGCCTCTGCCCAGAAGATCTTAGCAACGTTAGTCTCGTTGATCATGGTTCTGGCCATTTCTTGTAATGTTCTGTTCTTTCGTTCTACAACTCCATTTTGCTGGGGAGTTCTAGGACAAGAGAAATCATGCAGAATGCCTTTATCATTAAAGAATAACTCAAAATCTTTGTTTTCAAATTCTCCACCATGATCACTTCTGAATTTGACGATTCTAAGATCCTTTTCATTCTGAACTTGGTTGCAGAAGGTAACAAACACAGAGTGTGACTCGTCCTTGTGCCTTAAGAACTTTACCCATGTCCATCTGCTATAGTCATCTACGATTACTAACCCATACTTCTTGCCACTGACTGAAGCAATTTTAACTGGTCCAAATAAGTCAATGTGCAGAAGTTCTAATGGCTTGGAGGTGGAAACAACGTTTTTGGATTTGAAAGCTGGTTTTGCAAACTTGCCTTTCTGACATGCTTCACACAGAGCATCTGAATTGAACTTCAGGTTAGGAAGTCCTCTGACCAGATTGAGTATGTTAATCTGAGATATTCTTCTCATACTAACATGTCCCAATCTTCTGTGCCAGATCCATTGCTCGTTGTTAACAGACAGAAAACACTTTACGTTCTGACTTTTCAGTTCAGAAAGTTTGATTTTATAGATGTTGTTTTTCCTCTTTCCATTAAATAGGATAGTCTCGTCTTTCTGACTAACAACTTTGCATGAATTTTGATTGAAGATTATATCATAACCGTTATCACTTAATTGACTTATGGATAACAGGTTATGCATTAATCCATCAACTAATAAAACATTACTTATAGAGGGAAGATTTCCATTACCTACTGTTCCAGAGCCAATGATTTTTCCTCTCTGATTGCCTCCAAAGCCTACGTGGCCTCCGGGCTTTGGAACATATGCCTCCTTCCCATCATGTGTCGTGAGAAGCCAGAGTCCAGGTACCATGATTGGTGTCTTTGCTTTGCTGCTAAAGATATCTGCCACATGTATTATTTTATCCTTAGGTACCCACATTTTCTTGGGTCCTGATTTGTTAGTTTTACCAAAACTCTGGTTGAATTTTGGTTTGACAGAGTAATCACTACTTGTATATTTTATGTTATGTGTGTGCCCATATATAAAGTGTGAATCAAGTGGGGTACGTTTTATAACTCAATCCATGGCATTTTTTGGTGTAGGTACCTTACCTTGATACCCTATCCATTTTCTGCCATTTCTGCTAACTCCATAGATCATTGAAGCCATTTTGCTTCTGTCTATGTTTTTAGCTAGAAACTTCTGAAAGCTATGATCATACTCCTTGATGATCTCATCAGCATTGTTGGGAGTTTCAGGGATTGTTTCCTTCTGAGAGTTTTGCAATTGGTTTTCTAATTTTGAAATTTTATCTTTTGACTCAGAATTCTCCAATTTGAGACTCTCAGTCTTATCAAAGTCAGAAGCAAGATTCCTTTTCAGGTTTCTGAATTTGACTCTGATCTGCTGATATCTTTCCAGAATTTCATTAAGGCTTTCAGCTAGTTCAGCCTTAGTAAAGTTTATAGTAAAGTTAGGGAATACCTCTTCTGTATCTGATTCAGAGTCTGACTCAGAAGCTTCATTGTCTTCAGTTATGTTTGCCATGAGAGCTATGTTTGCTCTTTCATCATCTGATTCTGAGTCAGCTTCTGATGTGTCAGAATCATCCCATGTAGCCATGAGACTTTTCTTCTTTTCCTTGCCAAACTTCTTTTTGGGCTTCTCCTTCTGAAGCTTTGGGCAATCACTTTTGTAGTGCCCTTGCTCGTTACATTCATAGCAGATGATGTCTTTGTTGTTTGGCTTTCTGTTTCCTGAAGAACCTTCAGATCTTCTGTGTCCAGAGGAGGATTCTGACCTTCTGTATCTGGAGGAAGATTCATTCTGATTTTCTGATCTTCTGGGATTCCTGAACTTCCTTTGCCTCTACTTCCACAATTGGTTCACCCTTCTGGAGAGGAGAGACAATTCATCTTCTTCTGATGAGGACCCATCAGAGGTTTCTTCCACAGCCTGCAAAACTTTGGAGTCAAATTTTCTATTAGATTTTAAAGCTAATGGCTTACCTTGCTTTTGAGGTTCATCTGCTTCTAACTCTATCTCGTGACTTCTGAGGAAGCTGACAAGTTCCTCTAGAGAGATTTTGTTGAGATCCTTGGCTAGCTTAAGCACTGTGACCATTTGCCTCCACTGTTTTGGAAAGCTTCTGATGATCTTCTTAATGTGATCAGTAGTGGAATACCCTTTGTCAAGAACTTTTAGACCAGCAACAAGAATTTGAAATCTTGAAAACATAGTTTCTATTGATTCACTATCTTCCATCTTGAATGCCTCATACTTATGAATGAGCGCAAGGGCTTTGGTTTCTTTGACTTGAATGTTGCCTTCATGCGTCATTCTCAAAGAGTCAAACATATTCTTGGTAGTTTCTCTGTTTGATATCTTCTCATATTCTGAATAAGAGATGGCACTGAGAAGAATTGTTCTGGCCTTGTGATGATTTCTGAACTCACGCTTTTGCTGATCAGACATCATTTTCCTGTCAATCTTCTGACCACGTCCATCCACTGGGTGTGTGTATCCATCAGTCACCATGTCCCACAGATCAGCATCATGGGCCAGAAAGAAACTCTCAATTCTGTCTTTCCAGTAGTCAAAGTTCTCTCCATCAAAGACTGGAGGTTTGCCATTGAATCTATCCCTTTCTTCATTGTTGTCATTGCTGATGTTTTGACTTGGTCCTGCCATTGTGTTTTTCTGACGCTGGATCTTGTACTGACACGGTTAAGTGTTATAAGGTCAGAACCAGGCGCTCTGATACCAATTGAAGATGTGAAAAACACAAGAAGGGGGGGTTGAATTGAAAAACTTGAATCAAATAAAAATAGCTTTAGGACACAGTATTTTTATCCTGGTTCGTTTGATCTCAAACTACTCCAGTCCACCTGTCAAGGTGATTTCGCCTCTCTCCAACGAGGTCTTAATCCACTATTCTCAAAGAGTTACAACAGCTACTTTAACAACTGTTAAAGTCTTCTTGAGTATGACCACAAACCGGTTTATCTTAAGGAAATCTTTTACAAGAAATGAACAAGAGTGTGTTGTTGTTTTTTAACAAAGCAGTATATCACAACTGTGATAGTTACACAAATTAAGCTTGGAATAAAATGAATTTGCTAAAGATTTTGAATATGCGTGGTTTGGAAGGCTTGACAAATTATTATGTGCGTACATACGTTCTTCTTTTCTCAAGCAGACTTGTTTATATAGGCAAGGCAAAGATACGTTGTCCATAAAGCAAGTTTAATGATAATAACGCACTTTCCTTTTGAAGAAGATCTTGTCTGAAGAAAGCCGTTAGCATTTAATTCTGTCTTAAATAATTAATAATGCTTTAGAGTGTTGATGACTTGGTAAAGATGTCTTTGATCAGAGTCAGAGTGTATTTGGTTATGCGCAGATTCTGGTCATCAAGCTTCAGCGTATAATCTGGTAGCTTCAACGTGTAGCACATATTACTGATCTTCTGATGCTGATTCTAATCTGATGCTGATTCCATCAGAACTTCTGTATATACAAAACATAATTTTAAGAAGCATATTTGTTCTTTATATATATCTTTGAATTTATTTATTCTTTGTATTTTGTTATCATCAAAACTCTAATCAAGGGTTGTAGAATCAAACTATGTTCTAACATAATTGTGCAGGAGGCTTGGGCTTGGCAGCATGTAGGATTTTGGCCAGCAAGCATCTTGGACTAAGACTCATCAAAAGATAAAACAAACTTGTTTTCAACAATTATGTGTCCTTCGAATGGACCAATTGTATGTCCTTCGAAGGCACCGTTTGTGTGTCCTTCGAATGGACCAAATGTAAGTCCTTCGAAGGCACCACTTGTATGTTTCTTCGAATGGACCTTTGGAATGCTTCTTCGAATGGACCTACGTGTAGCGGTAGAAATGTTTAAGACTAAGCCATTGGATTGACTATACTTGTACAAATCAAAATAAAAATTGCCACCGCGCTTTATTGTTTCCAACGGAATGGGAAAAGAGCGAATAACCCAAAAAGAGGGGGAAAGATTCTAGGTAAGGGGGTTGGTTATGCAAAAGGAAGGTATTAGCACCCTAAACATCTACGGTACTCCGCAGGAACCTCTTTATAAAATCTGTATATTTTCGCTATAAAATATTGTATAAAAATAGATGGTGGAGGTGAGAAAAGAAATATTTTTTATGATTATTTTACACCCGCCGCGGTTGCGAACCTTTAGTGCCTACGTACCACCTTTCATGCAATAGGGGATTAGGGTACACGTAGTTCACCTTTGAAAATTAAAAAAAAACACTAGTGTGTTGGTTAATTTTATGAGATAAGACAACATCGTCATTGTCCATGTGGAAAAACATACTTACTACCCACAATCATTAGAAAGGAGAATTTGCATCATCTCAAAGTAGAGGATATGGTTTGGATTTTAAAATCAACAATGCTTAACTCAACACCCAAGTGGAAAATATCTCACTTCAATACATATCGTAGAAGTATAGTTGTTTGCATCACTACAAGGATTGACAAGAGTCGAATCTTTTGAGAAAAGTTTAAGATGAAAGCCAAGATGGAAAAATGGTTTGAATGAGATTGATTGATATTTAGTCTTCTCACAAAAAAATGTCAAGGTTTTATTAATGTTGATTGAAGTTTATTTGTGAAGGATGTTTTGAAAATGCATGGACCTAAGTCCAAGTTTATTATGAAAGTAGTTCAACTTTAAAAAATAAGAAGAGTTTTCAAAAGGAGGGAGAAGATTTTTTTGAAATTTAAGAAGATGGAAGGAGAAGAAGAGGCTATCCTAAATAATAAGGTAAAAGCTAATGATAAGAACCATCTAGTCAACAAGAAGCTAATACTTGACATTATGAGTCAAGATAGAATTCCTATTATTTGGATTGAAACCAAGCAAGCAAAGATACTAGACCTCTTGAGAGACTAAACTTCAAGTGTATTAAGTCTTCATAAAAATTGGGTAGAGTAACGGTTGTATACGGGTGAATTTTAGATTAAAAACAAAGAATGTAATCACAATAACCTGCATACAAAACAAACAAACAACCCAATTTCTTGAGGTAAACCTCAAGAACTCCAGACAAAATATCAATTAAGGTCACAAGGTCTCTAACATAGGCCAAGGTCTCTAATCCTAAGTCCAAGAAGTCTAATACTCCATAATGCCAAGGATAGTAACCAAATAGTCCAAGTATCATTAAAGGTTGTTAAGGTTCATGTTGAATATTAAGTGTCTTAGAAGAGAAAAGAAAAGCTAAAATGAGCAAAATAAAAATGACATGAAATGTAATGCTTAAAGTAAATGGTACATAAAGCATAAAAAAATAAAAGGGCATAAAGTAAAAACAATTTAATAATTAGTGGTTAGTTGGATGACCATCTTGAAACTTGCATTTGGAATTCATTAGAGGATTAGTAGAACCAAAGCCTCTACACAACAAGTTGCATTTGCTTTTTGTCAAGTATATCATCCATTTAGAATCCTCAAAAGTACCATTTAATGATCAGCGATGTTTAAGTGATCCGCGTTGACCAAAAGTGTTATAGATCCATTAGAGGATTGGTAGAACCAAAGCCTCTACACAATGAATCTCAAGGTTATTGGATCAAAGAGATCAAATTAACATACTTGGGCTTGCAAACATAGGTTTGGGCCACGAATGATCATTTATTCGAATCGGGACAAAATTTAGCGCTATGTTATGCAATCGTAAGTTGACTTATATAGAAGTCACACCTTTTTTTGAGGCCGGTCAATAGTAATTTATGTATTTCATGTTTAGATAAATGATATAGAGATCATTATCTCATAACATGTAATACAGTGAGAAAGGGGAATAAGATGAAGGGGGAGGGGATGAGACAAACAAACCACATTTGAATTAAACTTTAATTAAACTATTATTAAAAGAATTCATCTATTTTTATGGAGTTAAACTCAACACCATGGATCACAAGATGTTAACAAAGTTCATAATAAAAAATTCAACCCAAGATCAGCCAGAAAATAATCACAAAATAATATTGTATTTAATATATACATTAAAAAAGGTTTTCAAAATGTTTTAAAATAGAAATAAAAGAGAAAAATATCAACTATATTCAAATTAAACAAGAAATAAAAAGTAAGACCATAGAAAAATCAGAAATGAACTAAAATGATTTTATAAAATTTTTGGTAATTTTTTAAAGTCAGAAACTATTTTTAAAATTAAAAAAATGAGTAAAATAAACCAAAAATGATAAAAAAAAAGCAAAGTGAGAAATAAAAATAAATGAGGTCACCATTATTTGTCACAATATCATTGGATCATTTCATAATTTTTTCAGAATTAATAAATACATAAAAGTATTTTTAAAATTTTAAAACAAATCAAATAAAGTGAAAATTTATAAAAAATATCAAAACACAAAATATAATTGTGAAAAAATAAAAATCAGAAAGAGGAAAATCAAGAATATTTTTCATAATTTTTTAAGATTTTTTTGACTAAAAATGAATTTTCTATGATTTTTTTGAAATTTAAAACAATTAAATATAAAAATCAGAAAAGAAAAATAAAGTCAAAAATATGTGGATCATTGGATGAGAGTTAAAACGCGTTAGTAATCAAATCCAAGGGATCTGGCGCGATGTGCATATCATGGTCATTAGTAAATAAAGCACTGAATCAAATGTAAATCAGAAATTCAAAAAATCCAAATGGCGTTGTTTCATTGGTTGAAGGATGACACGTTGGTCATCTTTAACCTCCAGTCAGTCCCAAAACCAGGTTGCTAAATCTGTAGAATTAGGGCACGAGACCTATGCCATTCGCTTCGTCTCTTCAAGACGAAGACAACCACACCTTCGAGATAAATTTATATAAACTGTAGCTCAAGCAATTTGGAAAGAAAGTTTTGAAAAGGGATTTGAATTTTCATGGTCAAAACAAGTTTCCAGATGAAAGTAAGTGTTGTGACTAGAACCAGGGTAATGAGAGCATCACAATGATATCAAAGTTTTGAAGAATTGATGAAGAAATCTATCTATTGAAGTTGAGTTGCAGAGCTCTGAAACTGGACTTCTATGGAGCAATATAGGACACAATTCTTGAATGTAATTATATGGTTAGCCTCAGGGAAGATAAAGGAAGGTAAATTGATAGAAAAATTGAATTGAAAAGGCTTGAAAATACATTTCGAAGTTGCAGAATTTTGAGTTATGTAACAAGTTTGGCAGGGTGATTCTGGCTATCCAAGCTTGAGGAAATGAACGGGGGATGACCCTCTATTTATAGGGAATCAAATGGAATGTCCAAGCGTGTGAAATGATGAAGTTTGGAGGGAAATCGTGTGAAGTTGCAAACAAGAAAAGTGTGACTTCTAATTAGATTAAAACTCATACAAAACGCACGTTTTGTTGTGCTAATCATTTCTGGAAGTTCACTAAACATGTTTAGAGGCAAAAACGTGCAGAAACAAAGTGTTTAGAAGCTAAACCAATGATTTCAAATTCTGAGTTTTGAAGAAACTTCAGTTCCAAGTTACCAAGTTCAAATCAGTGGCATTCTCAGCTCAAGGGGTCTTAGGGCATGATTCTTGATACTTTATAAAGATGAGGTTACAATATTTGAAATGGAAAATGAATGGAATCAAATGGATGCTTGAGCTAAAAGTTGCATTGAGTCAAAGTTGGGAAAAAGAAGTTGACTTTCCATACTTAGAAATATTTCAATTTTTTCTTCAAAAGTGACCTATAATGTCTTACATCTAAACATGGTCTTCCACTTGAAATTTGCTCTTTACCGAAAAAGATGGCATGAAATAGACCTCTTGAATGACATTTTGAAACTTGAAACATTCAAAATATCCAAAAATTAAGAGAGTTATGAATTGTTGAAGTTGGCAAAAAATTATGAAATCACCTATAATCATTTGTATCCTTAGGGAATGTTCCATCCATTTTCTCACTTTGCATATAAAAGAATGCATAAAGTTCACATTCTCAAGATCACTATGGAAAAAGAATGGGCTCAAGGTGATAAAAATTGACCAAATTATGATATTTGAAGTCAAAAATGAGAAATTAGGGGTTCATCTGGAGGACTTGTAATCTTTCTTCATCATCGAGCTTCTTCCACATGAAAATTCCTTGAAACTTTTGAAGTGATTTGTTGATAACCCTTTTAAGAGAAGTATGTTTTTGGAATCACTCAAAAATACCAAAAGATGAGCAAGATATGCTTCTTTGAAGTTCAAAACCCTAGCTCCTAGATCAAGAAAATGCTTTGAGGAACTTTGACAATTTTGAACAACCTTCTTGTACCAACACAAATGATTTGTAAATAGAAGTTGTTGAGGATGAAAATGAGAACTCATAGCCACCAAAAACACTTCCATATCTTGAGAATTTAGATAAATATGCACTTGTGACCAATGGGAACAAGACCTTGTCCAAGCATGACAACTTCTTCAATCAACCCCTTGTACTTTTGGATAAATCTTGATATCTTGGAATGTAGTGAACCAAAATGACCTTGCCATTCCATTTCTTCCAAAACAAATCCAATGGTGAGGTTTGAACTTCTCAAGACTTATTGACTAAGGCATGGAAATAAACTCATGACCATGGAGCAACTTGCTAAATCTCATTGCCTTTACCTACATTAGTAACAAGCAAGAAAAACCAACATTGTATTTTATTAATTAAAAGAAAAAATAAAGACAAAAATATTCATGATCACAAAAGAAAACAAGTCAAGGTGCTTAGTGATTCCTCAAAGAGCAAAGCTAAAGATAGGGGGAGAACCAAAAGCCCTAATGTGATCTTGTTGTGATTTAATCAACATGGTATGATGAAGGGATCTTAGGGGGGAAAATTGGGGTACAACAGCTGCCCTTATTTAAGTTTCTGCTATCCGGAGATACGAAGGTTGAAAATCTTCGTGTCGACGCGATCGAAGATACTTAAATATAAAACAAACCATATTTTTGGCCCTAAGATGCCATGCAATGCTTATGAGCATGAATAAATATGAACAAAACCAAAGAGACGCAAAACACCACTGGGGATGTAGAAAGGAAATACAGAAACAAAAGAGAAACCCGACCAGGAAAATAAATCATCGGTGGATCAAAAGTCCTGACTTGTAGAGGATGATAAAAAGGCCAAAGGATACACCAACTTCTATTGAAGGAGGAGCTACCAACGTTCAATGAAGGTAGAAAGAGGAAAGAAATAACAACACCAATGTTCACTGACGGTGAGCTACCAACATTCACTGAAGGTAGAGAGAAGAAATCATCGACGTTTACTGACGATGAACTACCAGCTTTCACTGAAGGTAGAGAGAAAAGAAAATATCATAGCATCGCTGTTCATTGATGATGAACTACCAACGTTCACTGAGGGTAGAAAAAAGATAACAATCACCAACTTTCACTGAAGGTAACCTACCAACTTTTACTGATGGTAGAAAGAGAATATATCATAGCATCGCCGTTCACTGACGATGAACTACCAACATTCACTGAGGGTAGCAAAAAGATAACAATCACCAACTTTCACTGAAGGTGACCTACCAACTTTCACTGAAGGTAGAAATATAATATACCATAGCACCTCCGTTCACTGACGATGAACTACCAACATTCACTAAAGGTAGAAAAAAGATAACAATCACCAACTTTCACTGAAGATGACCTACCAACTTTCACTGAAGGTAGAAAGAGAATATATCATAGCACCGCCGTTCACTGACGATGAACTACCAACATTCACTGAAGGTAGAAAAAAGATAACAATTACCACCTTTCACTGAAGGTGACCTACCAACTTTCACTGAAGGTAGAAAGAGAATACATCATAGCACCACCGTTCACTGACGATGAACTACCAACGTTCACTGATGGTAGAAAAAAGATAACAAGCACCAACTTTCACTGAAGTTGACCTACCAACTTTCACTGGAGTTAGAAATAGAATATATCATAGCACCGCCGTTCACTGACGGTGAACTACCAACATTCATTGAGGGTAGAAAAAAGATAACAGGTTTCCCCAAAATTCTATCATTTCACCTAGAACGAGTCTCAACTTCTTCTTTAACCAAAGCATTCTGCCTGGAAAGGGTAATATATAAGCTGTCTCAAATAAAGAGACTACCACTTGTAAAGATTTCACTGGAGTAATTTGGCAACGAACTGCAAACTATCCACTCATAGAGAAGATAGCAAAAAACAGTTACATCGACTTTTACAGGGAAGTACAGGTTGCTCAAATAAAGAGACTTGCCACTTGCTATTATGGAGGATTGTAAAAAATGACTTTCTGGGGAAAGAAATATGACTTCCCGGGGAAAGAAATATGACTTCCTGGGGAAATGCCAACATATTCTTGCTTGAGGAGATAAAGGTCTTCTCGTGAAAAATAAATGCACATCTCAAACCAATGCTCGAAGCTTGCGGAAATCCAAAGTAATAATATTGTCGAGGATCAAAAATTCAAACCAGAAATAAACTAGAATGAGACAGTCGTCCGAAACACTTCCTTTGAGAAATAAACTCAAGAGGGAGACCCAAATCATCCAGACAAAGAGCTATACAAGAAGGATTAAGCAAAAAATCTTCCACGAGGGATAACTCAGTGGTGAAATTGTAAGAATATACGCTTTCTGCTTAAGGCCAACACTCTATTGGAGAGAGGACAACATAACATCTAGAAAATAGGGTAATATGTTAACAAAATATTAACGAATGTGAATGAGCGATGATATGCCAATTTAGCTATGCATGATGTATGTATGAATGTATGAGTGTTATCGCACATATGCTGACAAAACAGATATATAACACTGGGAGTAAATAGGAAAAACCAACTCGGGAACAATCAACACTCGGCTAAATTACATCCAACATGAACAATCCAAGAAAAAGTAAGCGCCAACTGAGGAAACAAAACCTACTGCCTGGTTTAACTTTACTGGGGAGAAACGTAATTCAGAAGTAAACAAAACATAACGACCAAACAATACAGATACAAAGATACAACATCCTCTCCCATGCTTTTCCAAGGAATATCACTCAAACTTTAACGGGGAATCAAATATTTTCAAAATTAATGCCTCTACTGGGGGTTTGAAAAATCAATTTCAAGTAGAGTAGACGGACACCATATTCGTGCCGACTTCATTGGGGAGGTCAACACCATATTCACAAAGGTAAAACCAATATACATTCTTCACTGGGGGAAATAGAGGCATGCGTTCTTAGAGAGTAATTATCGTACCAACTTTTCTGAAAAAAGAACTTCTATTAAACAAACGAAACCTTCATTGGAGAAATCTTAGATTGAATCTTCATATCATGCAAACTCAGAAAAGCGGAGAAATGAACCAAAACTTGACCGGGGATACTGGAGTTACAAACCCTATACGGCAAAACATCTTGAGCAAAACTTCTCCGGGAAACAAAACTTCTTAAAAGCAACTGGAGTTCGTCCATTCCTGGGATCACCACTTTTGTTGTTTTTTCTCTCGTGCGTCACAAATTTTAAAGTAAAGGCAAATTGTAAATTCTTTTTGAAAATCAATTTTGTTATTCAATCTTTTCGCTTTGAAAGTTATTATTAATAATAAATGGAGTCTTTGCAAGCTAAATAAAATAAGAAATACAAAGAATTGGGTAAAACTCAAATTTCATTAATAAAATGGTAGTCTGTGAATGGCGAGACTCCATGGATAATTACAAAGTTCGGAAAATGGTAATATATAATGGAAAAGATACATTGAGATACAATGACCAATATACCCTCTAACAACTTTTGAACTCCTGAGCAGCAGCTTTTGTTGAAGTATGATGAGGATCCGAGAAGATTGTTGCTCCAATGGTTAAGTCTTGTCTGATGTAGTTATTTGTCAAGAAAGTCCCTAACTTTTGCCTAAGCTTCCCTTACGGGTTTTCAACTTAGCGGGAAATTTATTCTGTTTATGTCTCTCATTTTTTCCTAGACCGCCCTTTCGGGTTTTCGGCCTACTGAGACTCTCTTTTTTGCCTAAGCCGCCCTTTCAGGTTTTCAACTTAGCGAGCTGTTCTTTTATTTCTTTAGGAAAAGTATTTCTTGACTGCATCAGCATTCATGGAACGTGGGAACTCCTCGCCATCCATAGTTTCAATAATTAATACACCTCCAGAGAAGGCTTTCATGACAACATATGGGCCTTCAAAATTGGGAGTCCACTTTCCCCTAGAATCAGCGTTAAAAGACACGATCTTCCTGAGCACGAGGTCTCCTTCTCTGAATTCACGAGATTTTACCTTCTTATCAAAAGCTTTCTTCATCCTTTTATGATATAACTGGCCATGACACAAAGCCACCATTATCTTCTCTTCAATCAAATTCAATTGGTCAAACCTATTCTGGACCCATTCAGCCTCTGACTACATGGTTTCCATTATTACACGCAAAGAGGGAATCTCAACCTTGATTGGGAGCACAACTTCCATTCCATACACAAGGGAGAATAAGGTTGCTCCTGTTGAAGTGTAGATAGATGTTCGATATCCATGCAAAGCAAAAGGGAGCATTTCATGCCAATCCTTATAAGTAACAACCATTTTCTGGAAAATTTTCTTGATATTCTTATTAGCAGCTTCAACAACCCCGTTCATCTTCGGCCTGTACGGAGATGAATTGTGATAGACAATCTTGAATTCTTCACATAGTTCCATCATCATTTTGTTGTTCAGATTCGAGCCATTGTCAGTGATAATCCTGTTCGACACACTATACTGACTTATAAGATTATTCTTAATAAAGCGCACAACCACCTGCTTGATAACATTAGCATATGAAGAAGCATCCACCCACTTGGTGAAGTAATCAATTGCTACCAAGATAAATCAGTGTCCATTCGAAGCTTTGGGTTCTATCATTCCAATCATGTCAATACCCCACATAGAGAAAGGCCATGGGGAAGAGATCACATTGAGAAGTATCGGAGGCACATGAACCTTGTCCGCATAAATCTGGCATTTATGACACTTATTTGCAAATTTATAATAATCAGATTCCATTGTCAGCCAATAGTAACCCGCCCTTAGAACCCTTTTAGCCATCGAATGTCCATTGGCATGAGTGCCAAATGAACCTTCATGAACCTCATGCATCAACATGTCTGCTTTGTGTCTATCCACACATCTGAGCAAGACCATGTCATAATTTCTCTTGTACAACACATTTTCACTGAGGAAGAAACTGTCGGTCAATCTTCTCAATGTCTTTCTATCTTTGTTCGATGCACCAATCGGGTATTCTTGAGTTTAGAGAAAATGCTTGATATCATAATACCAAGGTTTCTCATCTGCTACCTCTTCTGTTGTAAACACATGAGCGGGCCTATCCAATCGACGAACCATAATTTGAGGTATATCATTCTAAGTAATTACTTGATACATAGAAGCCAGAGTTTCCAGAGCATCCGCCATTTGATTTTCATCCCTAGGAATGTGATGGAATTCAACTTTATTAAGGAAGGGTAACAATCTTATAGCATAATATTTGTAAGGGATCAATCCGGGGTGACGAGTATCCCATTCTCCTTTAATCTGGTTTATTACCAAAGCTGAATCACGATACACATCTAGAATTTTAATTCTGAGATCAATAGCTTCCTCGAGACCCATGATACAAGCCTCATATTCTGCCATATTATTAGTACAATCAAATGTCAACCTTGCAGTAAAAGGAATCTGCGATCCCTGTGGGGTGACAATCACAGCATCGATTCCTTTACCATAAGCATTCACAGCTCCATCAAATATCATAATCCAACGAGAGTCAGGATCAGGACCTTCCTCAGGCAATGGTTCATCACAATCTTTCACTTTCAGAAACATCGCATCCTCATCGAGAAATTCTTACTTCATAGAATGATGATCCTCAACTAGTTAGTGAGCAAGATAATCTGCCAACGTGCTTCTTTTAATAGCTTTTTGAGTGCGGTATTCGATGTCATATTCAGATAATAACATCTGCCAACGGGAAATTCTCCCATTAAGAGAAGGCTTTTCAAGAATGTACTTGATTGAATCCATTTTGGAGATCAACCAAGTGGTTTGATTCAACATATACTGCCGCAAACATTTTGCCGCCCCGGCCAGAGCACAACATGTATTTTCCAGCATGGAATACCGCAACTCACAATCAGTAAACTTTTTGTTGAGATAATAAATGGCGTACTCTTTCTTCCCCGTTTCATCTTGTTGTCCCAGAATGCAAGCCATGGAATTATCTAACATTGTCAGATACATAATCAACGGTATTCCTTCAACAGAAGGGAGCAAGATAGGAGGTTCAAGCAGATATTATTTAATACTTTCAAATGCCCTTTGGCAATCATTTGTCCACACACAACCTTGATCTTTCTTTAACAACTTAAATATTGGTTCACACGTTGCAGTCATGTGGGAAACGAATCTGGAAATATAATTCAAACGCCCGAGAAAACCTCTGACTTGCTTTTCAGTTCTCGGTGTTGGCATCTCTTGAATTGTTTTGAATTTATCAGGGTCAACTTCAATTCCTTTCTGGTTAACAATGAAACCCAACAATTTCCCCGATCGAACACCGAAGGTACATTTATTTGGATTCAAGCGGAGACGATACTTCCTCAAACGCTGAAACAACTTCAACAAATCTTCTACGTGCCCTTCTTCTGTCTGGGATTTAGCAATCATATCATCAACATATACCTCGATTTCCTTGTGCATCAAATCATGGAATAGGATTGTCATAGCCCTCTGGTACGTTGCACCAGCGTTCTTCAACCCGAAGGGAATCACTCTGTAACAGAATGTTCCCCAGGGTGTTATAAACGTTGTTTTTTCCATGTCCTCTGGAGCCATTCTTATTTGATTATACCGGGAAAATCTGTCCATGAACGAGAATACTTTGAATTTTGTTGTGCTATCCACTAACATGTCAATGTGTGGCAATGGAAAATCATCTTTTGGACTAGCTTTATTTAGATCTCTGTAATCTATGCACATGCAAACTTTTCCATCATTTTTCAGTACTAAGACAATATTGGCAATCCATTGAGGGTACACTGATGTCACAAGAAAACCAGAATCAATCTGCTTTAGAACTTCCTCTTTTATCTTTACTGCCATATCTAGGTGAGTTCTTCTCAACTTTTGTTTGATTGGAAGACACGCTGGCTTCAACGGAAAACAGTGCTCTACAATATCTGTATCTAGACCAGGCATATCTTGATAAGACCAAGCAAAAATATCCATGTACTCTTTCAACAACTCAATCAACCTGCTCTTCACATCAGGATGCGGCAATGCTCTAATCTTGACTTCTTTCGGATCTTCTTCTGATTCCAAATTGATTACTTCCAATGGCTTTTTATATGGTTGAATGGAATTTTCCTCGAGCTCAAGCAATTGTGAGACCTCTTTTGGAATCTCATCATAGTCTTCTCCTAAAGCCCCATACACAGGATATTCAAAGTTGGAAGAGGGTGCAGGGTCATTGTATTCAACGGGTTTTTTAATTAATCTGCACATATGATTTATGATTGCATTTAGAAACTGACACATATAACAAGTGATCATGCAGATTGTATTTCAGTTATTATTTATTTTGAAAGGTTTTTTTTATTACCATTTTCCAAGAAAAAGCAGAAAATAAAGACATAATTTGGGAAACAAAGACAACTTTTATTATTGATTTTAAAAGTCACAGCAAACAGATAAGCCCATACAATATTAATACTTCCACCTTGGGCAGAGTGAAAGCTTTTCAAAAAGATTAACAAATAAAATTACTTTGAAACATGTATGCAAGAGGGAACATCAATGGTAGTCCAGTTCTGAACCCTAACTCTGCGTCACGTAATTTGGCATTTCCTGTTCTTCTTCATCTTCCACAATGGCATTAATCCTGGAAACAGTCGAATGAAGATAACCCCCGCTACGGAAGATGTCTTGATACTTGTTTGTAGTAGACTTCGTCTTCATGCTCTTACCCTTATCATTCTTCACAGAGAATCCCAAGCCAGCTCTATTCTTGTTTACAGGTGGATCAACAACCTATCCCCATACTTCACTACGACCCTTACACATAACTTTCTATGCATCCTTAAGTAAAACCATGAAATTCTCATTTCCTCTTATATTGTTAATGGATAAGGATTGGAACTGGGTTCCAACAACATCTTCATTCGCTTCCACAATGCTGAAAGAGGACAAATGAGATATCAAAAATGACTGTTCTCCACTTATAATCACCACTTTTCCTTCACGTGCAAACTTTAGTTTCTGGTGTAGAGTTGAAGTGACAGCCCCTGCCTCATGTATCCACGGCCTTCCTAGCAAAAAACTATAAGCAGGTACAATATCCATGACCTGGAAAGTAATCTGAAACAAATGTGGGCCTATATGAATAGACAAGTCCACTTCACCAATAACAGATTTCCTTGATCCATCAAACACTTTCACAATAATGCCACATGGACGCACAGGCGTTCCTTGCTATTTCAACTTCATAAGCGTGCTCCTTGGTATAATGTTCAATGCAGATCCATTATCAGTCAGCACATTGGATAGTGAATTATTCTTGCAATTCATAGAGAAGTGGAGGGTCAGGTTGTGATTCCTTCCTTCATCTGGAAATTCATCGTCGCAGAAACTCAGGTTATTACATGATGTAATGTTCCCTACTACGCTGCTGAACTTGTCTATAGGCATGTCACTTTCCAAAAATCTTGGTCCAATACCCTCATCAAAGATTCTTTGTGAGCAGAGGAGTTCATCAATAAAGCCAAGATATATATTTTTGAAGGAGTCCGCAGTAGCTGATCTACAATTCTGTAGTCGCTCATCTTAATTATCTTCAAAATATCATCCACTTCTTTCTCTAACATAGCCCCACTAGTTTCACCCGTAACCTTCTTGGGTTCAACATTCTCAGCAAGTTTCTTTCCAGCACTAACATCTCCTCAAACAACTGGTGCAAATACATGACTGTTGTGGGTCACTCTGCTAGAATCAACAATATTTCCAACACCAGGCATTGGCTGGATGGGAACTTCCACACCATCCTCCAAGATTGTAGTGTTATATTTGTAGGGTACAGCCTTATCTGACTTGTAGGGGACAGGACCCGGCAAACTAATCACCAATGGGGTAATAGTTGGCTAGCTATAATACTCAACTTCAAAATGGGCGGGTGCACCAAAACAAGGCACAATGACGTTTACCCCTTCTTCAACATAATAAGTCATTATTGAGCCATCTCTGGAAAACAAATCCCCATCTGAGGAGAAATACTCATCTGCAGAGGCATACTCATCATCTGACTCTTCTTCAGCCAAACAAACCTCAATCATACCAACTTCATGGTAATCATCCCTTTGACCTGTAACCTTGATAGTTCCATTGTCCAACAACAAATGAACACCTTTCTTCACGATTGAAGATCCTCTGGAGTCTTGACAGCAAATTCATCAAGATCCATACTGATGTTCCACATGACCAGCCAAGTGGCAGAAAGTAGCATGCAATTGCACAAGGCCTTCATTCATATACTCCACGTCAAAAATTCTGAACTCTCCAGGACATCCAGAAACCATATTCACCTCCTCTTCATACTCTGTCCTAGTCCTGATTATGTGGATGAGGCCCTCATCCATCATCTCCTGCAAATCAGCCTTTATCTTGTCGCAACCTTGTATGTATGTACTGCAAATAGCACAACCGGAATGGTCATGTGTATAGTAGCTTAATTCACAGAGGTCTACATTCATTTTCACCAAATCCCCTCTAACCAGATTAATATCAATAATCCGAAAGTCGCCTGGACAACCGGCCACCATATTCACAACATTTGCTCCTCCATGCTTGGGTAGAGGATTGTCCTTCACATTAGGACCCACATCCTTGAAAGATAGAATACCATACTTCACCAATTTCTGCACCTCATTCTTCAAAGGATAACAATTCTCAACATTATGCCCTGGTGCTCCCTGATGAAAAGCACATGTTTGGTCTGCCTTGTAATACCAAGGCAAAGGTGATGGTACAACAGGAGATGGTCAGGTCTGTACCAAATTATTCTGAATCAATGTAGGTAGTAACTCTATATAACTCATAGGAATCGGGTCATAACTCTCCCTTCTCTGATTATACCCTTGATTCCTCTGCTGGGATGGTCTCTGATAAGCAATGGTGGTTGGAGCTACACCAACAACTGGAGTAACTGAGGCGACTTGATGATGACGCTAATAATTTATTCTAGGAGGATTAACCCTCCTCTCTTGCATAAGAGCATTTGCACCCCCTTCCTTCTTCTTGGTAAACCCATAAGATGGATTCTTCGCACTTCCATAATTTTCACTCTTCGTTAAACGACCCTCTCTTACAACCTCTTCTAACGGATACCCATGCCTACCATTTCAGTAAAGTCACTTGGCGCACTTGCTACCATCCTTTAATAGTAGAAAGTACCTAGAGTCTTCAAGAAAATCTTAGTCATCTCTTTCTCTTCCATGGGAGGAATCACTTGGGCGGATACCTTTCGCAATCTCTGTGCATATTCTTCGAATGATTCCCTGTCTCTCTGAACCATGGCCCTGAGTTGATCACGGTCATGCGCCATGTCCATGTTGTACTTGTATTGTCTGATAAATGCTTCTCCCAAGTCATTAAAAGTATGGATATTGACGTTGTCTAAACTCATATACCACTTCAGCGCAGCACCGGTCAAACTATCCTGAAAAAAGTGAATCAGCGGATGTTGATCATCAGTATGGGTAGACATTCTCCTTACATACATTACCAGATGAGCATGAGGGCAAGTGTTGCCCTTGTACTTCTCAAACTCCGGGACCTTAAACTTTGCAGGTATCTTAACATTCAGGACCAAGCATAATTCATTCACATTTTTCCCGAATAACTCTTTTCCCCTGAGGGCCTTCATCTCCCTCTGCATCTTGTCAAACTACTCTTGAAAATCATCCATTCTGTCATAGAGACCCAAGTCTTCACTTGGTGGAGGAAAAGGACGACACACATCATCATTAACAAACAGAACCATATTCACCGAAGGAGGTGCAACAGGAGCAGCATGCACCACAGAAGGTGCAGGAGTAACAATAGTCTGAACAACTGAAGTATCTTGAGGACCAAGATTGAAACCTTCAGGTGAAAAATTCTCTGGAATTTTCCATGGATAACCTTGAGGCATGCGATTCTGAACAACAACTGGGATAACAAATACAGGAACAACCAAAGCTTCAGCAGTAGCCCTTGTTGGTTGAGGTTGAACACTCGGTGGCTGATTCTGAGCAGCTACCAGAGATTTCATCAGAGCAGTAAGATTGGCCATACCGACCTTCAAAGCAGAAACCTCCTCGCGCGGCTCGTGATTCTCCTATTCTAAGTTGTCTATCTTCCTTATGAAATTAGCCCGAGTGTTATAGTGGTGAGTCAGCTTGCTGAACGAAGTAAAGAAGCTTGGTAAAACACCTGGATATGCATAACAAATGCAAGAAATATGTGCAATATGATGCATGATATGGAATGCATATGATTTTATTTTATAATTTAATATTTCAAGGGATTTAAAATTTATAGACACATTGCAAATATCAAAGTAATAACGTATTTGAAATACTGAATTTTTTTTATTATAATAATTTCAAAATAGGTTACAAGTCTCAACAATCCCAAGTACAAGATGAAAATAAAGTCTAAAACACTGAGAAGTAAAGCTGTCGGAGATCACTCTACACGCTGGCGCTTCCCTGTAAGCCTGGAAATTTGAGCCTTCAACCTCTGGTTTTCTTCCGCATACCTGGTGGCAACCTCTTTCCAATCACCTGAATCAGGAAGTGAGTAATCAGTATTTAATTAAGGCTTAGGAGAAAATAAATCCCCTTACCTCTCCATAGTCTCTACCGCTCGACTCTCAAGGATCTCGATCAAGTCGTCTCTCTCCTTCAAGTATGCTCTATAGGAAATCTCTAAAGTTTGGCACTTATTCTTCCAAGCATCCTTTTCCTGCTGCATCCTGACCAAAGCAAGCTGCATCTCTTTTATATCATCCAATAAGGGAGGAGTGGTCTTCACAAAAAAATCAGGCATATGTGTTTCTTGGGAATACGACATCTTCAACTGAATAGCCCTCGCTTGGACCCTATGAAGATATGGCTCCAAAGAAACATCCCCCTAGGTCCCAAGTCTTTCCTACTCTTCTTATGAATGTGACGCCAGGCCTTCACAAATGAATACTATTTTGTTTATCCCTCATCGGATAACCAAGCTATCATCGTGCAAGAACAAGGTTATAGTTAATTCCTCCCTTTGTACCAAGAAGAGGTACATTGAGGAAACTACCACAATTGACAAAATCTCTATATCCTGGTAAGATCGATGGTACCAATCAATATCTGAGTGAGTAAGTGCCATGATCTTAGGAGCCCAACGAGGTTCCTTCTTGACATCCCAGAAAGCATCAGACTGAGGCATATGAGAGATAAACCAACGGTACAACAAAGGCGTGCAACAGATAATCATCCCTCCATGATAAGAATTCCGAAGATGAATAGAGTAATAAGTATCACCCAACAACGTAGGAACTAGGTTTCCAATCATGAAGATCTTGATAGCATTAATGTCAATAAACTTGTCTACATTAGGAAATAAGAACAATCCGTAAGCAAGTAGAGCAATGATGGCCTCAAAAGCGACCGTACTCTTCATCCTGGAAAAGTAACGAGCTTTCTCCAATAAGGACTGAGCTGGTAATCCTTTAATCCCTCCTTTAGTAGTCATATGGGCTTCCACCTCATACTTCCCTAGATGAATCAAAGCAGCAATCTCATGTGGTTTTGGCTCACCCTCCAAACCAGTAAAAGGAACACGACCGGTAACAGGTAAATCCAGCAAATAAGAATACTCCTCCAGTGTAGGCATCAACTAATAGTCTTTAAAAGTAAAGCAATGATACACCGGATCATAGAACTGGACCAGAGTCGAGAGAATACCCTCCTTTATCCTAAGCTTCATAAGAGGAATAATGGATCCATACTTCTTTCAAAAATCTACAGAACACTCGATCTCGGGAATTAGACTGATCAACTCATCTATCTTGGGATCCTTGAAACTGTACTTACCGGTCTTTCTTTTTCCAGAATCCATGGTTAAAAAGTACCTGAGATATTCACAAGTGGTCAACTTTTTAAGTCCCTTGAAATAAGATTTCTTCAAAAGATGCTTATGAGTGCATGGATGCATGACGCAACAATCACATACAAGATCACACATATAGGGTTCATAGGTTCAACGTCACGAGCATGAGGTCAAACATACTACCCATAAGATGTTGGTCTAAAAGTTATAACCTGCCAAACAAGGTTCTAGAGGTTCCCAGAGTCTACATCCTTCCTTCGGATATTACCAACTTCCCGATTAACTCAGTAATTAGTAATATTCTCAAGAAAAACTCGTACGAGCGTAGTATCGCGTGACGACTATTTTCGAATTACTCTGTCATAGCTTCCGCACTACACCTAAGAGGCCAAGATGGGTTTGGTATTCTACGGTCCTCAACTTCAGCAGGCTTCCAGGTTCAAAGCAATACGTCTTCCCGATTACTCGGTAAATGACACTACAGTCAAAGGGGCCTCCACTTAGTGGGGGATCTCATGCCTCCTTTTTTAGGATTACTCCCTCAAAATTAACATGACTATACCACCCTTCCTATATTAAAGTTTGCCCAAGTCCGGGTATAGGACTTATAAGTAATCACCAAGCACCCTGAAAACCATGAAAATCCAGACAAGCATATATACAACATATAATATATAAACAACAATAGCACATATATAGATACAAACAAAGATAGGCTCAACCCACTTAGGGATGAACCAACAAAAGGTCAATCTTTCCCCAGTGAAGTCGCCATTTTTTCAGTAGCGGTAGAAATGTTTAAGACTAAGCGATTGGATTGACTAGACTTGTACAAATCAAAATAAAAATCGCCATTGCGCTTTATTATTTCCAAAGGAATGGGAAAAGAGATAATAACCCAAAATTAGGGGGAAATATTATAGGTAAGAGGGTTGGTTATGCAAAGGGAAGGTATTAGCACCCTAAACATCTACCGTACTCCGCATGAACCTCTTTGTAAAATCTGTATATTTTAGCTATAAAATGTTGTATAAAAATAGATGGTGGAGGTGAGAAAAGAAATATTTTTTATGATTTTTTTGCACCCCCCGCGGTTGCGAACCTTTAGTTCTTACGTACCACCTTTCGTGCAATATGGGATCAGGGTACACGTAGTTCACCTTTGAAAAAAAACACAAGTGTGTTGGTTAATTTTATGAGATAAGACATCATCGTCATTGTCCTTGTGGAAATATATACTTACTACCCACAATCATGAGAAAGGAGAATTTTCATCATCTCAAAGTGGAGGATATGGCTTGGATTTTAAAATCAACAATGCCCCACTCAACACCCAAGTGGAAAATATCTCACTTCACTACATATCGTAGAAGTATAGTTGTTTGCATCACTACAAGGATTGACAAGAGTCGAATCTTTTGAGAAAAGTTTAAGATGAAAGCCAAGATGGCAAAATGGTTTGAATGAGATTGATTGATTTTTAGTCTTCTCACAAAAAAATGTCAAGGTTTTATTAATGTTGATTGAAGTTTACTTGTGAAGGATGTTTTGAAAATACATGGACCTAAGTCCAATTTTATTATGAAAGTAGTTCAATTTTAAAAAATAAGAAGAGTTTTCAAAAGGAGGGAGAAGATTTTTTTGAAATTTAAGAAGATGGGAGCAGAAGAAGAGGCTATCCTAAAGCATAAGGTAAAAGTTAAGAATAAGAACCATCTAACCAACAATAAGCCAATACTTGACATTATGAGTCAATATATAATTCCCATTCTTTGGATTGAAACCAAGCAAGCAAAGATACTAGACCTCTTGAGAGAACTAAACTTCAAGTGTATTAAGTCTTCATAAAAATTGCACAGAGTAATGACTGTATACGGGTGAATTCTAGATTATAAACAAATAATGTAATCACAATAACCTGCACATAAAACAAACAAACAACCCAATGTCTTGAAGTAAACCTCAAAAACTCTAGACAAAATATCAATTAAGGTCACAAGGTCTCCAACATAGGCCAAGGTCTCTAATCCTAAGTCCAAGAAGTCCAATACTCCATAATACCAAGGATAGTAACCAAATAGTCCAAGTATCATTAAAGGTTTTTATGGTTCATGTTGATTATTAAGTGTCTTAGAAGAGAAAAGAAAAGCTCAAACGAGCAAAATAAAAATGACATGAAATGTAATGTAATGCTTAAAGTAAATGGTACATAAAGCATAAAAAATAAAAGGGCATAAAGTAAAAACAATTTAATAATTAGTGGTTACTTGGATGACCATCTTGAAACTTGCATTTGGAACTCATTATAGGATTGGTAGAACCAAAGCCTCCACACAACAAGTTGCATTTGCTTTTTGTCAAGTATATCATCCATTTGGAATCCTCAAAAGTACCATTTAATGATCAACGATGTTTAAGTGATCCGCGTTGACCAAAAGAGTTGTAGATCCATTAGAGGATTGGTAGAACAAAAGCCTCCTGTTGTACCCCAAAATTTGCCCTCCCATATTCTTCAAGATTTGTCAAGAATCATCTTCAAATGGTTCAAGATTCCTCAAAGGTTGCACAGTCAAACCACCTCCTAAGCCAATTGAAATTAGGGTTTTGGTTCCTTCAATGAATTTGGGATTTTCAATGGCTCAATCAAGTCTCATAGGCCTATATGCATGCTCAAGCACCTACATGTCAAGTCTCAAGACTCACAGTGTCAAATTCCACAGTCAAAAGCCCTATTTGAACTACAGTCAACTGCAGGGGTAAAATGGTCATTTTACAGTCAAAAGTCAAAATTTTTGGTCAACATCTTATTTTGAGCTCACAATCATCATTTGATCAAGTCTTGATCATGATTCCACAAGCATGGCTCAAAAATCATCAAGATGCAAAAAGTTACTATTTTTGGACAGTAGAAAAGTCAACTGTACCTTGACCAAGGCATAACTTTTTCATGGTTCATCAGAAAAATCCCATCCAATGCTTATTTTGAAGGGGATGACATTTCCTACAATCCATCTTCACATTCCAAGTCCAAGAAATGCTCTCACAAAAAGTTATCAATTTCTACATTATAGGTCAATTTCAAAAGTCAACAAAAATGCACTTTAAGTCAAAGACCATAACTTGAGATTGGTAAATCCAAATGACATGAGACCAAAGGCATTGGTTAGAGGACTTCAATAACTTTCCAAAATGTCAAAGAACATGTTCATATGATCAAAATTGAACAAGCTATGCATTGGAGAAGTTGAGAAATTTTTGTGAATTTGCAAAAGTCAACTTTACTCAAAACACTTTGTTTTTGCTAATGGGCCTCAAATTTCTTATTGAAACTTTATCCATGGCCTATGCACGACCCATCAAGCTTAAATTGATTTATTTTATTATTTTCTATTAATTAATTGGATTTTTAATCAATTTTAATTCATTTAATTAATTTAAATTGTAGGAAATATCAAGATATGATTTCTCAATCTTTTTGTGAAGCAAAAGTGGTCAATATATGCTGGAAATTTCGTGTGCAAATCAAAGGGACAAGAATCTCCAAATTTAGCAAGTTTTTCCAAACCAAAAGATTCAAAAATATTTGATTTTCAATCAAATATACAATCATCAATTCCATGGATTTCTTGGCAAAGATTTGACCTAGTTTCACTCTACTATATATACAAGAGCTAACCCTAATCATGCAGACGTGAATTTTCTGCAGAAAAGCCATAATCACATTCAAGAAAATTCAAAGAAAAGTCAAAACTGATTTCCATATTCTAGCATAATTCAAAGCTTTTTATTAATTCTAACACGTTGCAGGAGTCCCCAGAGACGTATTGCAATCAAAACCATACGCTAAAGCTCAAGAAATACTCAAGAACAGACCCACGGTTTGCTTCTCATGTCCATAATCGTATTGGCTATTTCATGCATAATTAACATGCTTTATTCATTGTTTTGTATTGTTTGAGTTCATATAAAGCTAATGGTATTAATTAATTGGATTATAGTGTGCAGAATCGTAAGTTGCCATTGACAAAATCTAGGGTTCTTGAGCTTCCAAATTAGGGCTTTATTATCTAGGAAAAATTAGAACCTCTAAGATATATGGTTGAAACCGTCATAACAAGACAAACACGTTAGCACCATCGCGAAATATTTATGTTCATTGTAGCCCTAATCGCTATTATTGGTCATCATGTTTTGTGGGGGTTAAAAACCCCCGCTATCTAACTGTGTTTTTTACAGGCAAACGAGGAAGATGAATACGTGGTGATACATGGTTGGTCTATTCAAAAATAAGCACGCGTTTTCTTTTATGCAACATACTGTTTGATTTTTTAATATAATGATTACTTGGTATTATAATATCAATTGCAGCGTAATGGCCTAGTGGATGGTGCGCTGGCTGAGGATCATTGGGACCTGGGTTCGATTCCCAGGTCCCCCAAAATAATTGTTTCGTATTTTTCTTCATGTAATTACATACAGGTCTCCAAAAGCGTTCCACCATACGCTTCTCATCTCAGCATGCCAAGTGGCCACAAGCTTGGATCTAAAGGTCAGGATTGGAAGACCATGGTACTCCCTGGTCAATGCATTCCTGGACAATTCCCAAAGTCAAACGTGGCTGAATAGCTTAATGGGCTTCAGATTGCTGTCTCACCTCCATAATGGGCCCATTACCCCCTGGTTTCTTTATTCTTTTTCTTTTCTATTTTTAATTTCTATTTAATTATTATTATTATTATTTAGTTACCTCACAAATTATATTTTCATAATAAATTCAGAAAATAAAATAATTATATTATTATTATTATTTTCACCTTTAATTATTATTTTGTAAATAAATACTAACAAATTAATTTAGTTAATTAGGTTAACTTTGACTTTTTTCACAAAAAATAAAATCAACATAGAATTAGGGTTTTTTTTTGACAATTTTAATTTCTTTTTATTTTATTTTATTTTCATTAAAGTATTAAAAAAACTCAAAAATATTTCTTTTATTTAATTAATTAGAATTAGGTTTAATTAATCGCAAAAAGGACCAAAATTCATTCTTTTCTCAAAAAGGGTCAAAACCCTAAGGACTTCTCTGATTTAATTTCTTTTCGCGCATTATTATTTTTGATCATATTGATGTAACTGTTCCAAGGATGTAATAGCATAATTAGGACCCCTTTTTATCGCTTTCTTTTATTTTCCCGCATTTACTTTTCAAGGGTTATGCTTTTGGCGATGTAAATACCCGACGCCTTGTAATAGCGTAGATTTACTTTCCGCAATTTACTTTCCGCAAATTATTAACTCTTAACTATGCATGACAAGACTTGCCTGAAAAATAAAATCAACCTGTAGCTCACAATGATATGTGCAAAGATAATTAAAATGAAACCTGACACACGTGCACATGCCACTCCTAGGGTACGCCTCACTTGGTTGCCTCGACGTGGTCATTGAGTATAGGGTGTTTTAGAGGTCGCCCTCCTGTCTAAAGATCCAAGTTGCCTCGAAACGGTTGCCTCGGATAAAAAAGGATCTAGGACATTGGGGTTACCACTAAGGCGTCCTACTATTGCTTTGGTGACCACACATGTCCCATATAATCGAATTGACCCGAAAAACTCCAACGACGGTGCTACCTACTTCTCAATAGTGGGATAGTACTGTCTAAAGGACATTTACACAGCTTAATTTCTATTGAGTAGGTAGATTTCTCTTGGGTACTTGCTCTTTCAAAATAAAAACAACTTTTCGCACTTACACTTTCAAACAAAAAGTTTTCAAACAAACACTTCATACACTCTTGAGGACTGATACAAGAGTTACCTAGAAGTTTTCAAAACAGACTTTTTCAAAACCCACAAACACAAGAAAAGCAAACATTTTTTGAAAACATAGTGAGCAAGTACCTAAGAGCCCGTGGATAACCACAGATAGAAAGGGTGCTAACACCTTCCCTTTCTATAATCTACCTCCCGAACCGAGAAACATCTCGAAAAGGAATTTTGTTGTGCTTTTGTCCTTTCCTTGTTGGAGAAAATAAAAGACGTTGGCGACTCTTGCTTACCGCGACATTTCGCGAACCAGCATTTCAAAACAGTCAGTTCTATTTCCACTGATCACAGAACTGGCGACTCTGCTGGGGAAAATATAAGTGAGGTGTACCTTAGGATTAGACCACTCTTGTTTTCAATTGTATGCTTTGTTTGCTTTAATATTGTGGGCTTGCATCAGAGTTCTATAAATCCTAACCCGGATCTGGGGATACCCTTTTAGAAGTAGCAACAAACTGTGAGGGAACTGTGTGGGGTATACCGACATGGTTGAAGCAGTTGCTACGTTGATGTGGCACTTTGGTGAGTACCGGTAACCCTTGAGTCAAGTCAAGGAGAGTACGGGGCTGCCGCGTGGTGTCGTGAAGCATCAACTGACCTAGAACCTTACTTGACCATCCTGGCCTCTTTAGGGGTAGTGAGATGACCGACTTTGGTGCAGTCCGAAGTTGGTAGATACTCGATACTACACTCATTGAGGGTTGTTTTCTTGGAATATTTTGGTCGCCAGTTAAGTGGCTAAATCAAAACAATGAACATAGAAAATAATCCAATGATATTGAGATCCTTAGAACCCGGTTACTATTCATAGGACAGGTTTTGAGCCAACCAACTTCAAGAGGGTAGTACCTAAACTTCATGCTGGCCTAAACTCTAAGGGCTGTCTGGTGTGACTTGTGTGCCTTATCATGTTTGCCTTTTGTGAATACTTGTGGTGTGTCTTTATCATAACATCATAACATCATAAAGCATCATATGCATTTACTAACCACTTCAAGGGTTCGAATCTTCATCTTTGTTCTTATTTTGTAGGACATGGAGTCTCTCCGCAGAAAAACAATTCAGGTCAACCTTGTAAGGATCCCTCCTCAGCTCAAGGAGCTTACATCCAGGATTCCCGAGAACTCTTCCTTCAGTGAAAGACATGGTAGACTCATCAGCTTGGTCAACACCAACATTGAAGAAGATATGATGAAAGTCCTCTTCCAGTTCTTTGACCCCCTGCACCACTGTTTTACTTTCCCGGATTATCAATTGGTGCCTACTTTGGAAGAGTTTTCTCAACTTCTGAAGGTTCCTATTCTTAGTCAACTACCCTACAACGGTACGAAAAAGGAACCAAAACTTGAAGAGGTTTCTCAAGCACTACGTCTGCAACCATCTGATATCAAGGGGCACTGGGAAATCAGAAGTGGTATCAAGGGATTCTTGGCAAAGTTCCTGTTTGAGAAAGCACAAGAATGTTGGAATTCTCTCGACCTACAAGCCTTTGAAGAGATTGTGGCACTCCTTGTCTATGGGTTGGTGTTGTTCCCAAATCTGGATCAACTAATAGATATAAATGCCGTCAAGATTTTCATGTCCAGGAACCCCATACCTACATTGCTTGGGGACATCCTCCACTCATTTTACACTTGAACAATGAGAAAAAGAGGTGTTCTCATGTGCTGCACTCCTCTCATGGCAAGGTGGTTTATTTCGCACCTTAATCAGTTTTGAAGAACGAGCGGGGTTTGAGATGGTCACAACGATTAATGACCCTTACACATTCTGATATACATTGGTGTTCTCGGTCCAGAGAAAATGTCACAATCATTGATCGTTGCGGAGAATTTCCTAATGTTCCTTTACTTGGAATTAGAGGAGGCATTACTTACAACCCATGTCTGGCTTTGAGGCAATTTGGATATGCTCGGAGGGATGGCCCTCGTGACATGCTGATTCCTGACATAGTTTTTGACTTCAACAACGATGCGCAAGGACTTCGCCAAAGGTTCATCAGAGCTTGGAGGATGCCTAACAAGGTGGATAGTAAGACACTGGGGCACAAGAATTCCATTCCCCTTGAGCCTTACCTCAAGTGGGTACGAGCCCGCTCCCAGAAGCTTATGATGCCATATCCTCACATTCTCCCCGTGATCAAAGAGCCTGTTTTGGAAGGAGAGGTGCCATACACCATTCAACATCCTGACATGCCAACATCTTGGGAAGAAATGCAAAAGAGCTGGATCCAACTCAAGGAAGAACGAAATTATCTTGAAGCCAATTTACATGCCAGCGAGAAGAAGGTTCTGGAGCTCACCCGCCTACTTCACGAGGAAAAGACCCTCAACACTTACATCGCTCCAAAGAGGATGCGCAGTGTCTTTTGGCATTAAGTTTTGTAATGTTTTGCCCATGAGGCCCTGATGTACTAAACAAATTATTTATTAATATAACGTGTGTTCCTTTTTGTCTACAACGAATTTGAACTTTCGAACCCTTGAATGCATTGCATAAATAGCATACCATGCATCGTATGCATAACAGGTACCCTTTTTCACAGGTCACTCATCTTCTTCGCTGTTTATTTCAGCAATCATCATGTCTTCTGAACCTACTACTGAACAAGCTATCAAGGCCCTCCAGGCCCAGAACGCCCAGTTCCAAGAGTTGGTCATGAGCTTAGCCCAGGGTCAACAGGAGTTGAAGACTCTGCTTCTGAAGAAGAAGAAGAAGAGGACTGTCTTGTTCAATACTGGACGCAGATTCGGGAATGGACTGCAAAATGAGGTGGATCTGACTACTTCCTCTGTAGGGAAAGACAGTCCCCAAGAGAGAAGGGTTCATAGTCCCGTGGTCTCCGACAACGAGACAAATTATAATGATGAACAGTATCCTCCTGCCGAGGATAGGTACAAACAGCTAGAGGATCGCTTAAGTGCTATGGAGATTCAACATGTGCCCGGGTTGGACTTTTGAGACCTAGGTTTATCCTCTGGGGTGGTGATTCCCCATAAGTTCAAGGCACCTGCTTTTGCAAAGTACGACGGAGCTTCCTGTCCTAAGCTGCACCTCCGGTCGTATGTGAGGAAGATCCAACCGTATACAGCTGACAAGAATTTGTGGATCCATTTTTTCCAGGATAGTCTTTCAGGGACTCAACTCGAATGGTTCTATCAGCTGGATGGAGCCAGTATTCGTAACTGGGAGGACTTGGCTACTGCGTTTTATAAGCAGTATCAGTATAATTCCGACCTCGCTCCTACGCGTACCCAACTCCAGGGTATGTCACTAGGGACGGGTGAAGGATTTAAGGAGTATGCTCAAAAGTGGAGAGACCTGGCTGGAAGGGTGCAACCACCTTTGACTGACTGTGAGCTGGTGGACATGTTCTTGGAGACCCTGTCTGGTCCTTTCTTCAACCATCTGATTGGGAATTCTTCTGCTGGGTTTACAGATCTGATCTTGACTGGTGAGAGGATAGAAGCTGGTATCAAGTCGGGGAAGATACAAAAGGTGCCTCCTCGAGTACTGAAAAGAAACCCTTCAAGAAGGAATCTAGTGCTGTTTATGGTTCAAGGAGACAGAATAAACCGGAACGCCGCCAAGCTGTCAACGCGGTGGTAATTTCAAAGCCGGCTGCTGCTCCTCAGCAATACAACCAACCAAGGGGTGAGAGACCCAAAAGGCAGTTCACTCGGCTCAGTATGACCTTGTCCCAGATATTTCCGCAACTACTGTCAACCAATCTGGTAACCATAAAAGAAGCTCCGAAGGTTGTAAACACCACATCTCCAAAGTACAATCCCAACGCTCGCTGCGCTTATCACTCTGACAGCCCAGGGCATACTACGGATGATTGTTGGGCTCTGAGGAATAAGGTTCAGGACCTAATTGACGCTAAAAAGGTTGAGTTCGAGGCGCCCGAGAGGCCTAATATGGTAATAGCCCCCATGCCCAACCATGGAGTAAATGCTATTAGGGATGATGATGATGTGGAGAAATCTGAATTCGACAGCTGGATCTACCCTACGACCAACGATGGACCAAGCAACTGGACAGCCAAAGACTTCACACCCATTACTTTTTTCACTCAGTAATGAACTCCTTTGTTTTGAATTTGTAACAGACAATAATTTGAAACTTTATGGCCCGGTGTCTTGCCCGTGACACCATGGCTTCATTTGTGAGGGCTTTTGTGTGTCATTTTCATATATCATTAATAAAAGCATTGGACGTTTTTTGCATTTCAAATCTTGCGCTCCTTGTCTTTCTTTATTATATATTGCAAAACAGCTATATTTACACACACTCACATATACAGGTTCCAACCCACTCTGGATCCCACTGGTAACGACTCTGCTACTGCCAGTTATGACTTCGAAAATCCGATCAACTTAGCCGAAGACGAAGGTGAAGATGATTGTGAGGTGCCTGGTGAGCTTGCAAGACTGTTACTCCAGGAAGAGAGGGCCATTCAGCCACATGAAGAGCTAGTGGAAACGGTAAATCTGGGTACTGAGACAGACAGAAAGGAAGTCAAGATTGGTGCAAATCTGGAGTCTAGTGTGAAACAACGGTTGATTCAGATGCTGCATGACTACGTGGAAATCTTTGCCTGGTCTTACGAAGACATGTCTGGGTTGGATACCGACATTGTGGTTCATCACTTGCCTACCAAGGAAGAATGCCCTCCGGTAAAACAGAAGGTCTGCCGTATGCGTCCAGAGATGTCCGAGAAAATCAAAGCTGAGGTTATGAAACAATTTAATGTCGGGTTTCTAGCAGTGACTTCTTACCCTCAGTGGGTTACCAATGTGGTTCCAGTGCCGAAGAAAGATGGTAAGGTCAAAATGTGTGTTGACTATAGGGATTTGAATAGGGCGAGCCCTAAGGATGACTTCCCTCTACCTCACATCGACGTTCTGGTTGACAACACTGCTCAGCATAAGGTATTCTCCTTCATGCATGGGTTCTCCGGTTATAATCAAATCAATATGGCTCCTGAAGACATGGAGAAGACCACTTTTGTTACTCAGTGGGGCACCTTTTGCTACAAGGTCATGCCTTTTGGGTTGAAAAATGCTGGGGCAACCTACCAACGTGCCATGGTTGCTCTGTTTCATGATATGATCCATCATGAGATCAAAGTATATGTCGATGATATGATTGCAAGGTCCCAAACTGGGGAGGAACACCTTGACCATCTACAGAAGCTGTTTGACCGTCTGAAGTTATACAAGCTGAGGTTGAACCCGAACAAGTGCACCTTCGGGGGAAGATCTGGAAAACTGCTAGGCTTCGTCATAAGCGACAAAGGTATTCAAGTGGACCCTGCCAAAGTGAAAGCCATACAAGAGATGCCATTTCCCAAGACAGAGAAAGAAGTCAGAGGCTTTCTAGGACGGCTGAACTACATTGCCCGATTCATCTCGCACCTAACTGCTACCTGTGAACCAATCTTTAAGCTACTGAAGAAAGATCAAGTAGTACGTTGGAACGATGAATGTCAGGCCGCTTTCGAAAGAATCAAAGAGTATCTCCAAGAACCACCCATTCTTATGCCACAAGTTGAAGGGAGACCTCTAATCTTATACTTGACAGTACTTGACAGCTCAATGGGATGTGTGCTGGGGCAGCATGACGAGTCTGGCCGAAAAGAGCACGCTATTTATTACCTTAGCAAAAGGTTTACCGACTGTGAGACCCGATACTCACTGCTCGAGAAAACTTGTTGCGCTTTGGTATGGGCTGCTCGCCGGCTGAGACAGTATATGTTGACTCACACTACTCTGTTGATTTCAAAAATGGATCCGATCAAGTACATATTCAAAAAGCCTGCCTAGTCCAGAAGAATAGCAAGATGGCAGATGATCTTGACTGAATATGACATCCAGTACACGACTCAAAAAGCAATCAAGGGAAGTGTATTGGCAGACCATTTGGCACATCAGGCAGTGGATGACTACCAATCTATGAACTTTGAATTTCCAGACGAGAATATCATGGTAGTGACTGATTGCGAAGTACCTGGACCAGATGAAGGACCTGAGGAAGGATCCCGATGGTCTATGCACTTTGACGGAGCCTCAAATGCTTTGGGTAATGGTATTGGCGCTGTGATCATATCTCTTAAAGGCTCTCATACTCCACTTACCTCCCGACTATGTTTCAACTACACCAACAACATGGCGGAGTATGAAGCATGCATCATGGGTCTTCGAGCTGCAATCGACCTAAGGATCAAGTTTCTGAGTGTCTTCGGAGATTCCACTCTCGTGATCAGTCAGATCAAAGGCGAGTGGGATACGAAACACCCGAATCTTATTCCTTACAAGGAATATGTATTGACGTTGATTCCCCATTTCGAGGAGATAACCTTTGAACACTTCCCAAGAGAGGAGAATCAGTTGGCGGACGCGTTAGCTACAATGTCTTCTATGTTCAAAGTCAAATGGGACAACGAGGCTCCCCGGATCATTATTTGGAAATTGGATGAACCTGCACATTGCTGTGATCTTGAGACTGAAGAGGTAACAGAAAAGCCTTGGTATCATGAAGTAAAGAGGTACTTGGAAGCTCAAGAATATCCCGAGGGTGCATCCGTTAATGACAAGAAGTTTCTGAGAAGGTTCTCGGCAAAGTTCTTCCTCAGCAATGACATTCTGTATAAACGAAACCATGATTCAACCTTACTGCGTTGTGTGGATAAGACTGAAGCAGAAAGGATCATGGCAGAGCTGCATGAAGGTACCTTCGGAATGCATTCCAGTGGACATACCATGGCAAAGAAAATCCTTCGGGAAGGATATTACTGGTCCATAATGGAAGCTGACTGTTACCAACATTCTCAGACATGTCACAAATGCCAGATCTATGCTGATAAGGTGCATGTTCCTCCAGTTCCCTTGAACGTCTTGACAGCGCCATGGCCTTTTGCGATGTGGGGCATTGATATGATCGGCGAGATCAGACCTACGGCATCTAACGGGCATCGCTTCATCCTGGTAGCGATTGATTACTTTACAAAGTGGGTTGAGGCAGCTTCCTTTGCCACCGTAACCAAGAACGTCGTGGCACGGTTCATTCGGCATAACCTGATCTGTCGCTACGGTGTACCTGAGAGGATCATTACGGATAATGGTACCAATCTTAACAACAAGATGATCACTGAGCTCTGCGAGCAATTCAAGATACATCACCACAACTCTTCTCCTTACCGGCCGAAGATGAACGGGGCTGTAGAAGCGGCGAACAAGAACATCAAGAAGATTGTGCAGAAGATGACAGTGACGTACAAAGATTGGCACGAGATGCTACCGTTTGCTCTTCATGGGTACCGTACCTCAGCACGAATGTCAACAGGGGCAACACCCTATTCCTTGGTCTACGGCATGGAGGCAGTCTTTCCTATTGAAGTCCAGATACCCTCTCTCCGGATAATGAAGGGTGCAGGTTTGAGCGAAGATGACTGGATCCAGACTCGGCTTGATCAATTAAATCTAATCGACGAAAAGAGACTCACTGCTATTTTCCATGGTCAGACGTACCAAAAACGGATGATCAAGGCATTTAACAAGAAAGTCAAACGACAAGAGTATCAAGTCGGAGACCTGGTAATCAAGCGCATCATCCTACCTCAAGGTGATCCCAGGGGCAAATGGACCCCTACGTACGAAGGGCCATTTGTGGTTAAGAATATCTTCTCAGGAGGAGCTATGATTCTAACCACCATGGATGGTGACGACCTTCCTCACCCCGCCAATGCAGACATAGTAAAAAGATACTACGCATGATTAAAGACCCGCTAGGTCGACTGGCCTAGACAAAAATAAGGGCTTCCCGGCGAACCAAAAGGGTTCGGGCAAAAATAAGGGATGAAATATGAAAAAAATCTGTACACCCGGCAAGTCGAAAACCTGAAAAGGCGACTTGGGCAAAAATGGGTATCCCGGTGGACTGAAAACCCGAAAGGGCGGTCCAGGCAAAAGTTAGGGATAAGCGTAATACTATGTCTCATTGATCACCCTGCATCCAGACTTCTGTATCAAATATCAGGCTCAGACGGCACCAATCAGTCAGCTTCATCTCCAACTAAGCAGCAAAGCGATGAGACGCTTGAAGACATAAAGGCGATAGCAGAGTTGGAACCCAGTGGGATTTTTCACATAGCTGTTTTGTTTTCCTTTTCACAAAATGTATAAACTTTATTTTGTTCGGCGGCGTTCTCTTACTAGGATGTCAACCTCTTGTACAAAAACGCCTATTTACAGGCAAATTTCAAAATCAATACAAGCTCATCTTTTCCAGATAAATTGCCAATTATCTTTCCTTTATCTGTTTTGTTTTGCAAAGAACGTCCAATGTTCATTTTTGATATATGCATTTGACATTAATTGCTAATCACAAATATTTGCATGCGAAACAAAGGACTAATTACAGGTGACATCAGAAACAAGGGCAATAAGAATTGTCTAAGCGATCTAGTTGCTCTATCCGCCGAGGTACCAAGGTAAGTTCAGCTGAAGAACGACCAAGATACCTTCACTCCCCGCAGAGTAAGACAAGGCTCAACCATACTCTCCCCAAGCAGAGTTGGTCTCCCATCAGCCCGAAAAAGGCACAATATCTCCAGCAAGTCAGCAATACTCTACCCCAAGTAGAGGTGGTCTACTATCAGTCCTAAGGAAGTTGGGTATCCCCAGAAGATCTCAATATTCTCCAGCAGAGTATACAGATATTCCTCAGCAAGCATCCCCGGCAGTCTTAATATAAGATTGTTCCCCGGCGGAATACAGACACCCCAGTGGAGCCATTTCCCCAGTGTAGTCCAAAGTTTCCCCAGGAGAGTTGAACCATCTCCCCAGTAGATTCTGGAAGCTTGTCCCCTGAAGAGTATAAATATCTCTCCCAGCCATATTCAGAAGGTTATTCCCCACCAGAGTCTAACTGGGTTATCCTCAGCAAATTGCAATGGAAAGATCGTCCTCGGCAAAGTTCTTCCTATCCCCAGCGGAGCTTATCAAATTCCCCAACAAAGCTTATCAACGGAATCCCCAGCGGAGTTATCGTTAAATTCTCAGCGAAGTATCTCTTCCCCACAGAGTAATTCCCCGCGGAGTAATCTCTTCACCAAGTTTATTCCTCAACGGAGTCATCTTCTCCTACCGGTTTATTCTTGCAATCATCGTCCCCAGCGGAAATGAAGAATTCTACTCTTCAATATCAGCCCAGGATTCAACAAACTTCCCGGCATTCGTCAAGGATTTGTCTTCCCAGACGAAAATACATTCATAAACATTTCGCATTTCATATCTCCTATGTACATACATGATAAAGTGCATACGACACAATCTCATTTATTCCTGAAAACATCATGACATCATGCATTTCATACATCATGACATTGCATACAACTAATGTTTTGCCTTTTCAGGAAAAAGTCAAATCAAAAGATGATTACCATCAACCTTTTGAAGTTCCAGATTCGATACTTGTATCTAGCCAGGGCATATCTGTGAGCGATTGATTGTAGATATACCTGTATCTAGCCAGGAAAGTATCTGCATGAAGAGTTTGAAGATAAACACCTGTAACAGGCCAGGAAATTATCTTTCATTCTCAGTTCAGAGCTCTACACCTGTATCCAGCCAGGAAAGCTATCTCGACCAACCTTTTGAAGTTCCGGATTCGATACCTGTATCTAGCCAGGGCATATCTGTGAGCGATTGATTGTAGATCTATACCTGTATCTAGCCAGGAAAGTATCTGCATGAAGAGTTTGAAGATCAACACCTGTAACAGGCCAGGAAATTATCTTTCATTCTCAGGTCAGAGGTCTACACCTGTATCCAGCCAGGAAAGCTATCTCGACCAACCTTTTGAAGTTCCGGATTCGATACCTGTATCTAGCCAGGGCATATCTGTGAGCGATTGATTGTAGATCTATACTTGTATCTAGCCAGGAAAGTATCTGCATGAAGAGTTTGAAGATCAACACATGTATCTAGCCAGGAAACCATCTTTCTCTCTCAGGTCAGAGGTCTACACCTGTATCCAGCCAGGAAAGCTATCTCGACCAACCTTTGAGGTTCCAGATTCGATACTTGTATCTAGCCAGGGCATATCTGTGAGCGATTGATTGTAGGTCTACACCTGTATCTAGCCAGGAAAGTATCTGCATAAAGAGATTGAAGATCAACACCTGTAACATGCCAGGAAATTATCTTTCATTCTCAGGTCAGAGGTCTACACTTGTATCCAGCCAGGAAAGCTATCTCGACCAACCTTTTGAAGTTCCAGATTCGATACCTGTATCTAGCCAGGGCATATCTGTGAGCGATTGATTGTAGATCTATACCTGTATCTAGCCAGGAAAGTATCTACATGAAGAGTTTGAAGATCGACACCTGTAACAGGCCAGGAAATCATCTTTCATTCTTAGGTCAGAGGTCTACACATGTATCCATCCAGGAAAGCTATCTCGACCAACCTTTTGAAGTTCCAGATTCGATACCTGTATCTAGCCAGGGCATATCTGTGAGCGACTAATTGTAGATCTATACCTGTATCTAGCCAGGAAAGTTATCTACATGAAGAGATTGAAGACCAACACCTGTAACAGGCCAGGAAATTATCTTTCTTTCTCAGGTACGCAAGTTCTCACTAAGGAATCTCTTAAGCGATCGACACCCCTGGATGGCATCTTTAAGCCCATCTCCACAACTATCCATTACATCTCCAAATGGCATCTATAAGCCCATCTTTCTATCCATCATCTCTCCAAATGGCATCTCCAAGCCCATTCCCGACATCACATTGCTGATACTACACCATGCGAGTGCAAATTTCTGGGCACTTTAGTGTTCAATCATCTTCCACCTTTGGATCACGAAAGGCACGCAGGACAATCTACATCCTCAGGTTTAAGAAGATTGAACAGGGGCAACTGTTTTACCCCAAAATTTGCCCTCCCATATTCTTCAAGATTTGTCAAGAATCATCTTCAAATGGTTCAAGATTCCTCAAAGGTTGCACAGTCAAACCACCTCCTAAGCCAGCTGAAATTAGGGTTTTGGTTCCTTTAATGAATTTGGGATTTTCAATGGCTCAATCAAGTCTCATAGGCCTATATGCATGCTCAAGCACCTACATGTCAAGTCTCAAGACTCACAGTGTCAAATTCCACAGTCAAAAGCCCTATTTGAACTACAGTCAACTGCAGGGGTAAAATGGTCATTTTACATTCAAAAGTCAAAATTTTTTGGTCAACATCTTATTTTGAGCTCACAATCATCATTTGATCAATTCTTGATCATGATTCCACAAGCATGGCTCAAAAATCATCAAGATGCAAAAAGTTACTATTTTTGGACAGTAGAAAAGTCAACTGTACCTTGACCAAGGCATAACTTTTTCATGGTTCATAAGAAAAATCCCATCCAATGCTCATTTTGAAGGGGATGACATTTCCTACAATCCATCTTCACATTCCAAGTCCAAGAAATGCTCTCACAAAAAGTTATCAATTTCTACATTATAGGTCAATTTCAAAAGTCAACAAAAATGCACTTTAAGTCAAAGACCATAACTTGAGATTGGTAAATCCAAATGACATGAGACCAAAGGCATTGGTTAGAGGACTTCAAGACCTTTCCAAAATGTCCAAGAACATGTTCATATGATCAAAATTGAGCAAGATATGCATTGGAGAAGTTGGGAAATTTTTGTGAATTTGCAAAAGTCAACTTTGCTCAAAACACTTTGTTTTTGCTAATGGGCCTCAAATTTCTTCTTGAAACTTTATCCATGGCCTATGCACGACCCATCAAGCTTAAATTTATTTATTTTATTATTTTCTATTAATTAATTGGATTTTTAATCAATTTTAATTCATTTAATTAATTTAAATTGTAGGAAATATCAAGATATGATTTCTCAATCTTTTTGTGAGGCAAAAGTGGTCAATATATGCTGGAAATTTCGTGTGCAAATCAAAGGGACAAGAATCTCCAAATTTAGCAAGTTTTTCCAATCAAAAAGATTCAAAAATATTTGATTTTCAATCAAATATACAATCATCAATTCCATGGATTTCCTGGCAAAGATTTGACCTAGTTTCACTCTACTATATATACAAGAGCTAACCCTAATCATGCAGACGTGAATTTGCTGCAGAAAAGCCATAATCACATTCAAGAAAATTCATAGAAAAGTCAAAACTGATTTCCATATTCTAGCATAATTCAAAGCTTTTTATTAATTCTAACACGTTGCAGGAGTCCCCAGAGACGTATTGCAATCAAAACCATACGCTAAAGCTCAAGAAATACTCAAGAACAAACCCACGGTTTGCTTCTCATGTCCATAATCGTATTGGCTATTTCATGCATAATTAACATGCTTTATTCATTGTTTTGTATTGTTTGAGTTCATATAAAGCTAATGGTATTAATTAATTGGATTATAGTGTGCAGAATCGTAAGTTGCCATTGACAAAATCTAGGGTTCTTGAGCTTCCAAATTGGGGCTTTATTATCCAGGAAAAATTAGAACCTCTAAGATATATGGTTGAAACCGTCAGAACAAGACGAACACGTTGGCACCATCGCGAAATATTTATGTTTATTGTAGCCCTAATCGCTATTATTGGTCATCATGTTTTGTGGGGGTTAAAAACCCCCGCTATCTAACTGTGTTTTTTACAAGCAAACGAGGAAGATGAATACGTGGTGATACATGGTTGGTCTATTCAAAAATAAGCGCGCGTTTTCTTTTATGCAGCATACTGTTTGATTTTTTAATATAATGATTACTTGGTATTATAATATCAATTGCAGCGTAATGGCCTAGTGGATGGTGCGCTGGCTGAGGATCATTGGGACCTGGGTTCGATTCCCAGGTCCCCCAAAATAATTGTTTCATATTTTTCTTCATGTAATTACATACAGGTCTCCAAAAGCGTTCCACCATACGCTTCTCATCTCAGCATGCCAAGTGGCCACAAGCTTGGATCTAAAGGTAAGGATTGGAAGACCATGGTACTCCCTGGTCAATGCATTCCTGGACAATTCCCAAAGTCAAACGTGGCTGAATAGCTTAATGGGCTTCAGATTGCTGTCTCACCTCCATAATGGGCCCATTACCCCCTGGTTTCTTTATTCTTTTTCTTTTCTATTTTTAATTTCTATTTAATTATTATTATTATTATTTAGTTACCTCACAAATTATATTTTCATAATAAATTCAGAAAATAAAATAATTATATTATTATTATTATTATTATTTTCACCTTTAATTATTATTTTGTAAATAAATACTAACAAATTAATTTAGTTAATTAGGTTAACTTTGACTTTTTTCACAATAAATAAAATCAACATAGAATTAGGGTTTTTCTTTTGACAATTTTAATTTCTTTTTATTTTATTTTATTTTCATTAAAGTATTAAAAAAACTCAAAAATATTTCTTTTATTTAATTAATTAGAATTAGGTTTAATTAATCGCAAAAAGGACCAAAATTCATTCTTTTCTCAAAAAGGGTCAAAACCCTAAGGACTTCTCTGATTTAATTTCTTTTCGCGCATTATTATTTTTGATCATATTGATGTAACTGTTCCAAGGATGTAATAGCATAATTAGGACCCCTTTTTATCGCTTTCTTTTATTTTCCCACATTTACTTTTCAAGGGTTATGCTTTTGGCGATGTAAATACCCGACGCCTTGTAATAGCGTAGATTTACTTTCCGCAATTTACTTCCCGCAAATTATTAACTGTTAACTATGCATGACAAGACTTGCCTGAAAAATAAAATCAACCCGTAGCTCACAATGATATGTGCAAAGATAATTAAAATGAAACCTGACACACGTGCACATGCCACTCCTAGGGTACGCCTCACTTGGTTGCCTCGACGTGGTCATTGAGTATAGGGTGTTTTAGAGGTTGCCCTCCTGTCTAAAGATCCAAGTTTCCTCGAAACGGTTGCCTCAGATAAAAAAGGATCTAGGACATTAGGGTTACCACTAAGGCGTCCTACTATTGCTTTGGTGACCACACATGTCCCATATAATCGAATTGACCCGAAAAACTCCAACGACGGTGCTACCTACTTCTCAATAGTGGGATAGTACTGTCTAAAAGACATTTACACAGCTTAATTTCTGTTGAGTAGGTAGATTTCTCCTGGGTACTTGCTCTTTCAAAACAAAAACAACTTTTCGCACTTACACTTTCAAACAAAAAGTTTTCAAACAAACACTTCATACACTCTTGAGCACTGATACAAGAGTTACCTAGAAGTTTTCAAAACAGACTTTTTCAAAACCCACAAACACAAGTGTGATCGGTGGATCTGGAACTGACTGTTTAACGCTAGTTCGCGAAATGTCGTGGAAGCAAGAGTCGCCACCGTCTTTTATTTTCTCCAAATGGAAAGGACAAAAGCACAGAAAAATTCCTTAAAGAGATTGCTCTCGGTTCGGGAGGTAGGTTATAGAAAGGGAAGGTGTTAGCACCCTTTCTATCCATGGTTATCCATGGGCTCTTAGATACTTGCTCATTTGTGTTTTCAAGAATGGTTTGTTTGCTTTTCAACTGTGGGTTTTAAAAAGTTTCTTTGAAAATTCCAGTTCGACTCTTGTATCGGTCCTCAAGAGTGTTTGAAAAATTGCTTTCGAAAGCTTTTTGAAAATGTGTTGGTGTGAAAAGTATTTTTGATTTTTGTTTTGAAATTTAGAGCAAGTATCTACGAGAACCTACCTACCCTAAGGAATTCGTCTGTGTAAATGTCCTTTAAAGTAGTGCCATCCCACCATTGAGAGGTAGGTAGCACCACCGTTGGAGGTGTTCGGGTCAATTCGAGGTTCGGGACATGGTGATCACCAGAGCAATGGGAAGACACCTTAGAAGCTACCCTCATGCCAGGTTCCCGGATCATGAGGACTTACTAAGACATCCTCTACTCGACGATCACCTTTCGAGGCAAGGCAACAGTGAGGCGTACCCTAGGGGTGGTGTGTGATTTGTGTGTCGTTTTCAGATATTTTGTCTTTTGTCATGTTATTGGTGATCTAGCGTTTGTTTTTATTTTTGTCCATACATTCTTTCATGCCTTGATTAACAGTTAAAATATTGCGAGAAATTAAAAGATTCTAAGCTATTACAAAAGGCGCGGGTCCACATCACCAAAATTTCTCGAACCCGATTTGACAGAAAAATAAAGAATTAATGAAAATAAAGTGCGACAAATAATTTACAAGGCCTTGGGAGAGATACAGAAATATTAAAGAATAAAAGAAATAAACACGCGAATTGAAATTTAAATCGAAACGAGGGCGTTGGACCCTTTTTGCAAGATTAAATTAAATTATTAAATTAATTAATTAAAAGGAAAAGAAATTGTTTTTTTTGGTATTTTTTGGTATTAATGAAAAAAGAATTAATTAAGATAAATGCTAACCCTAATTCTAGTTGTTTTTTAATTTATTAAAAAAAGAAGATTAAATTTTAACCTAAAATTAACCCTAATTAATTTACATGCAATTTAATTACAAAAATAAATATTTAATGTTTTAATTATTATGAAAGAAAAATAAAAAGGAATAAAAATTATCATAAACCCTAATTCTATATTTTTTAGACTTTTGTTAAAAGAGTTAAAATTAAAACCTAATTTAAAACTAGTTAATTTATGAATTTATTTACAAATACTAAAATAAAAAATATTCATTATTTTTTCTCTTTTCTGATTTTTATGTGTTTTTTATATTTTATGAAAATATTAAATTAATTAATAAAACAATAATTAAAAGAAAGTATAAATAATAAAAAATAAAGAAAGTAAAAAAAATGGGCAAACCTAGGGGGTTCAGACCCCAAATAGGAGGTTTTCTTTTAGCAAATCTGGCCCATTTACCCTTGGCCCGTTGGACTTTTCAGGACGCGTGTGCACGCGTTGACTAGGGTCCACTATACTCTCCAGTTCATGGCCTTTGATTTGATGCTCTGGGACGCGTGGATGTTTGATTTTTGTGGGTGCACGGTGTGCCTTGATATTGAATCTGCATAGGAATATGAGTTGAAAAACAATATTGAAAGGGTGAAGACCTGGGGCTCGAACCCAGGTCATGGATGTTACCGGCCTACACGTGCACCACTGAGCCATGTTACACGCTTTGTATGTAATACTACAAACAAATAATATCAAATAAAACAAAAGCGTTAGTGGGTTTGAGCGCGAAATTTTGAACCAGCCAACCATCGCCTGCCACGAGATCATCTTCTCCATTGATTTTGTTTTCCTGAAAATATAAAAGAAAAAGGCAACGACTTTTACACCGTTCTTTTAGGCAACATATCAGAAAATAGCGAATAGCCCCTGGGGCTCCATAAATTAGGCGCGAGGGTGGCCTTGTGATCGTCTGAGCATGCTGAATCGAGTGGCCTAAGTCTCATGCTCCGATTTTTCCATACTTTAAAACCCCCAATTCAAAGTCCTGTAAACCCTAAAACACGACCATGGCATCTTTGCATACAGTGCATAATAATTCAATCAAAGCATATGATTAGCTTGCAAACATTATTCTAAACACAAAAATAACAATGAAACATGTTAACAATGCATGAATGATAGAAAACGATTCTGAAATTTTCTTTACCAACTTAAATGGTGATTTCACGTTTTCTTGAGTATGGGGCTTAGGGAATGATTGGAACACGTCTTATGATCCTTAAGGAAGCTAATGGAGTAGCTATTTGGCCCTGAATCGCCCTAGAATTAGGTTTTCGGAATTGAGTTTTCTTGATGAAATTTCAAGTTTGTGCAAGGGTTTCTGGCGCAGCTTCTTGGTTCCTGGCATTAGGTCTTGCTTGCAGCTTATGTATGGAGTGAATTAGGTTAAAAAATTTGATCAAAATCCTTGAATTAATGAATGCAATATTTGATTTTTTCACCATGATTTTCAAATCTTTTTTCACATGCTTTTTGATACAAATCACCTCCAATTGCATTGGTTCTTTCCATATTTAGCTAGGCACTAAATCTTGAGGATATAATATGCACAAAAAGATTGAAAAACTAGGTTTAGCATTTTTCATGTATTTATTTTAATTTAAATGAATTATTATTAATAAAAATCCAAATAAATAAATAAAAAATGAATAAAAACTTCCCTTTGGGCCAAGTGGTCGTGCACATGCTTTGGATAATGAATTGTGGAAGAAAAATAGGCCCATTAGCAATTTTAGGTCATTTGAATCAATGTTGACTTTTCAAAATATCCAAAAATTTCCCAACTTCCACAAAGCATAACTTGCTCAATTTTTAAGCTTTACTCATGTTCTTGGACATTTTGGAAAGGTCTTTGAGTCCTATAACCAATGTCTTTGGTTCCATGTTATTTTGATTTACCAATCTCAAGTTATGGCCTTTGACCTAAAGTCCCTTTTTGTTGACTTTTGAAAATGACCTATAATGTTGAAATTGATAACTTTTTGTGAGAGCATTTCTTGGACTTGAAGTATGAAGATGAGTTGTAGTAAATGTCTTTATCTTCAAAATGAGATTTGGATGGAATTTTTCTGATAATCCATGTGAAAGTTATGCCCTGGTCAATTTACAGTTGACTTTTTCAGTTGTCCAAACAAGGAAACTTTTGCATTTTGATGATTTTTGAGCCAAGCTTTGAGAATCATGATCAAGCATTGATAAAATGATGTTTGTGGCTTCAAAATGAGATGTTGACCAAAAATTTGAACTTTTGACTGTCAAATGACCATTTTGCCCCTACAGTTGACTGTAGTGCAATTAGGGTTTTAACTGTGCAATTTTGGGCTGAAAGTCTTGAAACTTGGTATGAGGATGCTTGACCTTATTTGTAGGCATGTGAGACTTGATTGGACCTTTGGAAACTTCATTTTCTTGATCAGAACCAAAACCCTAATTTTGACTGTTTATGAGACCCTTGCACTGTGCAACCCTTGGGGAATTTTGAAGCTTGTCTTGGCAAATCTTTGAAGAATATGGGAGGGCAAATTTTGGGGTACAACAACAAGAAAAGCAAACATTTTTTGAAAACATAGTGAGCAAGTACCTAAGAGCCCGTAGATAACCACAGATAGAAAGGGTGCTAACACCTTCCCTTTCTATAATCTACCTCCCGAACCGAGAAACATCTCGAAAAGGAATTTTGCTGTGCTTTTGTCCTTTCCTTGTTGGAGAAAATAAAAGACGGTGGCGACTCTTGCTTACCGCGACATTTCGCGAACCAGCATTTTAAAACAGTCAGTTTTATTTCCACCGATCACACCTCCACACAATGAATCTCAAGGTTATTGGATCAAAGAGATCAAATTAACATACTTGGGCTTGCAAACATAGGTTTGAGCCACGAATGATCATTTATTTGAATCGGGACAAAATTTAGCGCCATCTTAAGCAATCGTAAGTGGACTTATATAGAAGTCGCACCTATTTTGAGGTCGGTCAATAGCAATTTATGTATTTCATGTTTGGATAAATGATACAGAGAACATTATTCCATAACATGTAATACAATGAGAAAGGGGAATAAGATGAAGGGGGAGGGGATGAGACAAACAAACCACATTTGAAATAAATTTTAATTAAACTATTATTAAAATCATTCATCCATTTTTATGAAGTTAAACTCAACACCATGGATCCAATGATGTTAACAAAGTTCATAATAAAAAATTCAACCCAAGATCAGCTAGAAAATAATCACAAAATATCAACTATATTCAAATTAATCAAGAAATAAAAAGTAAGACCCTAGAAAAATCAGAAATGAACTAAAATGATTTTATAAAATTTTTGGTAATTTTTTTAAGTCAGAAACTATTTTTAAAATTAAAAGAAATGAGTAAAATAAACCAAAAATTATAAAAAATAGCAAAGTCAGAAATAAAAAATAAATGAGGTCACCGATATTTGTCACAATATCATTGAATCATTCCATAATTTTTTCAGAATTAAAAAATGCATAAAAGTATTTTTAAACATTTAAAACAAATAAAATAAAGTGAAAATTTATAAAAAATATCAAAACAAAATAAAATTGTGAAAAAATAAAAATCAGAAAGAGAAAAATTAAAAATATTTTTCAGAATTTTTTCAGATTTTTTTGACTAAAAATGAATTTTCTGTGATTTTTTTAAATTTAAAACAATTAAATATAAAAATCAAAAAAGAAAAATAAAGTAAAAAATATGTGGACCATTGGATGAGAGTCAAAACGCGTTAGTAATCAAATCCAAGGGATCTGGCACACTGTGCATATCATGGTCATTAGTGAATAAATCACTGAATCAAATGTAAATAAGAAATTCAAAATATCTAAATGGCGCTGTTTCATTGGTTGAAGGATGACATATTGGTCATCTTCAACCTCCAGCCAGTCCCAAAACCAGGTTGCTCAATCTTTAAAATTAGAGCACAAGACCTATTCCATTCGCTTCGTCTCTTCAAGACGAAGACAACCACACATTCGCGATAAATTTATATAAACTGTAGCTCAAGTAATTTGGAAAGAAAGTTTTGAAAAGGGATTTGAATTTTCATGGTCAAAAAAAGTTTCCAGATGAAATTAAGTGTTGCGACTAGAACCAGGGCAATGAGAGTATCACAATGATATCAAAGTTTTAAAGAATTGATGAAGAAATCTACCTATTGAAGTTGAGTTGTAGAGCTCTGAAACTGGACTTCTATGGAGCAATATAAGACACGATTTTTAATGTAATTATATGGTTAGCTTCAGGAAAGATCAAGGAAGGTAAATTGATAGAAAAATTGGATTGAAAAAGGGTTGAAAATAGATTTCAAATTTGCAGAATTTTGAGTTATGGAACAAGTTTGGCAGGGTGGTTCTGGCTATCCAAGCTTGAGGAAATGAATGGGGGATGACCCTCTATTTATAGGGAATCAAATGGAATGTCCAAGCGTGTGAAATGATGAAGTTTGGAGGGAAATCGTGTGAAGTTGCAAACAAGAAAAGTGTGACTTCTGATTTGATCAAAACTCATCCAAAATGCGCATTTTGTTGTGCTAATCACTTCTGCAAGTTCACTAAACATGTTTAGAGGCAAAAATGCACAGAAACAAAGTGTTTAAAAGCTAAACCAATGATTTCAAATTCTGACATTTGAAGAAACTTTAGTTTCGAGTTACCAAGTTCAAATCAGTGGCATTCTCAGCTCAAGGGGTCTTAGGCCATGATTCTTGATGCTTTAGAAATATGATGTTACAAGCTTTGCAATGGAAAAAGAATCGAATTAAATGGATGCTTGAGCTAAAAGTTGCATTGAGTCAAAATTGGGAAAAAGAAGTTTACTTTCCATACTTAGAAATATTTTAAATTTTTCTTCAAAAGTGACCTATAATGTTTTGCATCCAAACATGGTCTTCCACTTGAAATTTACTCTTGACTAAATAAGATGGCATGAAATAGACCTCTTTAATGACATTTTTAAACTTGAACCATTCAAAATATCCAAAAATTGAGAGAGTTATCAATTGTTGAAGTTGGCAAATAATCATGAAATGACCTATAATCTTTTGTTTCCTTAGGGAATCTTCCATCCATTTTCTCACTTTGCACATAAAATAAGGCATAAAATTCACATCCTCAAGATCATTATGGAAAAATAATGGGCTCAAGTTGATAAAAATTGACCAAGTTATGATCATTTGAAGTTACACATGAGAAATTGGGGGTTCCTCTGGAGGACTTGTAATATTTCTTCATCATCAAGCTTATTCCACAAGAAAACTCCTTGAAAATTTTGAAGTGATTTGTTGATAACCCTTTGAAGAGAAGTATGTTTTTGGAATCACTCAAAAATACCAAAAGATGAGCAAGATATGCTTCTTTGAAGTTCAAAATCCTAGTTCCTAGATCAAGAAAATGCTTTAAGGAACTTTGACAATTTTGAACAACCTTCTTATACCAACACAAATTATTTGTAAATATAAGTTGTTGAGGATGAAAATTAGAAATAATAACCATGAAAACCACTTCCATATCTTGAGAATTGAGAGAAATATGCACTTGTGACCAATGGGAACAAGGCCTTGTCCAAGCACGACAACTTCTTCAATCAACCCCTTGTACTTTTGGATCAATCTTGATATCTTGGAATATAGTGAATCAAAATAACCTTTCCATTCCATTTATTCCAAAACAAATCCAATGGTGAGGTTTGAACTTCTCAAGCCTTATTGACTAGGGCATGGAAATAAACTCATGAACCCATGGAGCAACTTGCTAAATCTCATTGCCTTTACCTACATTAGTAACAAGCAAGACAAACCAACATTGAATTTTATTAATTAAAAGAAAAAATCAAGACAAAAATATTCATGATCACAAAAGAAAACAAGTCAAGGTGCTTGGTGATTACTCAAAGAGCAAAGCTAAAGATAAGGGGGAGAACCAAAAGCTCTAATGTGATCTTGTTGTGATTGAATCAACATGGTATGATGAAGGGGTCTTAGGGGAAAAAATTGGGGTAAAACACTTTGGAATGTTTCTTTGAATGGACCTTTGGAACATTTCTTCGAATGGACCTTTGGAATGTTTCTTCGAATGAACCATACTATGTGTCAAAGTGTAGAAAACTTGTGAATTGAAGGAAATCATGGAGAGGAAGCCGTTGCCTTGTGTGTCGAAAGAAAGCACATAGGAGGAATTTGTATTGTGGATAAAAACAGACACGTAAGAAGCCAATGCTCAATCGAAGCTTGCATGAAGGAGGCCACTGCTTTGTGGATCAAGGCAGGCACAAAGGAGGCTATTGCCCAGTGAATCGAGCCAAGCATGAAGGAAGTATTCGCCTAGTGAATCGAAAGCAAGCCTGAAGCAGCCAACGCTCAGTCGAAGCTTTGTGAATTAAACTTGACCGAAGAAGGCCAAATGCTCAATCGAAACTTGTGAACCAAGCTTGCATCGAAGAAGGCCAAATGCCCAATCAAAGAATTTGAAATAAAAGCTCGCTCGAAGTATTTTAGATGCCCAATCTTAGCTTATGAATCAAGGCAAACTTGCTCTTCTTTGATTTGATGCTTGAGATCCTAATATGATCCATGGAAACTTGTGCAGTCTTGACCCAGTAGAATTTTTTGAGAAAAATCTTGAGAAATGAGAGGGAAAATTTTGGGGTACAACAGCTGCCCCTGTTCAATCTTCTTAAACCTGAAGATTTAGATTAAATTGTTTTCCTTTCGTGATCTGGAGGTGGAAGATTATTGAACACTAGAGTGCCCAAAAATTTGCACTCGATGATGTGATGGTTGATTGTGTATGGAATGGGCTTAAATATGCGATCCAAGGTAGATGTTGACTTCAAATAAGGTCTCTTTGTGGGGATTCTTGTTCCTATTGTCGGAGGAGGACTCTGTTGCGGAAAGTTGATTTCTGTTGTTCTCTTGATTGAAGAAAACTCTGTGGGGAATAGAGTCTAGGAACTTTAGTTGTCCAAGGCTCTACTGAGGAGTTATCTTTGGACTGGAGAGATGAAAGTTTTCTATTTTCTGGTTGAATTCCAAGCTTCACAGTAACTTTTTGGGGAGAATGAAATTAACTGCTATCTGGAAATGTATTAGAAGATACCTGTGTAGGGATGTTTCAGGATGAGTCTGTGCTAGACTGCATTTGGAGATATATGAGAAAGAGCCTGTATAGGGAGGCTTCAGAATAAGTTTGTGTTAGACTGCATTTGGAAATTGAGAAGGAATCCGTGTAAGATTGCTTCAGGAAGAGTCAATGTAAACATGCATCTGGAAAGTTGAGAAGGAATACGTGTAAGATTGTTTCATTTGGTCGTGTAGGTAGTCACCTCGTCTTATTTCGGGAATTGATCTACAATCAGCTATTCACAGATAGTTGTCTTATTTCAGGTATTAATCCAAAACTTATTTTTGTTAGTCTTTAGGATAGTTGTCCTGTCTGGTTTCAGGTATTAATCTCTGACCTAAGAGAAAGGAAGATATTTTTCCCTTCTAGTTTCAGGTATTAATCTTTAATCTGCTCATATAGATAGTTTTCATGTCTGGTTTCAGGTATTAATCTACAATCAGTCATTCACAGATAGTTGTCCTGCCTGGTTTCAGGTATTAATCTGGGACTTGCTTTTGTTGGTTGTTGAGATAGTTGTCCTGTCTGGTTTCAGGTATTAATCTCTGACCTAAGAGAAAGGAAGGTAGTTTTCTGTCTGGTTTCGAGTGTTAATCTTCAATCTGCTCATGTAGATAGTTTTCCTGTCCGGTTTCAGGTATTAATCTATAATTAGTCATTCACAGATAGTTGTCCTATCTTATTTCAGGTATTAATATGGAACTTTTGAAAATTGTTGATGATGTTCATCTATCGATCTTTCTTGAAAAGGAAAAAAATTAGCTACATGCAATACCATGATGCATGAAGTGAAAATGATGCTCTAAAAAATAAATGAGATTGTGATATCTGCATTTTTGCTGCATATGCTATGACGCTTGTATAAATGCAATGTATGAACGTATTAGTTGTTCTAATACAGTGTTGTTGAACTGGGGAAAATAAATCCCTGTTTGTTGCTGGGGATGAAGAGTGTAAGTCTTCAAATTTTAAAGTTGAAATGCTGAGAGACGGATTTCCGCTGTTAGAGGAATAAACTCTGTTGAGGAAGGAAAACTCCATGAACTGCTTGGGGATTTTTATGAAATCCTGCTGGGGAATCCTGAAAAGCTTGTGAACTAGGCTAAGGAATTCTTTAAGATGTCGGGGCAGAAATTAGAGATTCTTGCTATGTCGGGGATATCAGAACACCTGACCTCATTAGGTTGTATGCTAAGGATATGGCAGTGACTTTATAGTAGGATGCCCCTGCCTCTGTACCTGCTGGAGAAAATATCTGTGGGGATTTTGTGGATGGCCTTTAAACATTGTCTCGTTTCTTAAAACCATTAGTAGTTGTCTTTCTGCTTTTTTTATGCGTTTATTTGTAAACGGTAATCACATTCAAATGCATATGTTCAAAAATAGTCATTGGACGTTTTCGCAAACAAAACAGGAAAATAAAAGACAAATAGTTTTGCACTTTCAAAGAGATAGTTTTGTATTAATTTGAATCAGCATTTTTTGGTACAAGGAGACGAACATCCTAGTAAGAGAATGTCGTCGTAAGAATGAAAACTATACAAAATAGTAAACAAAGAAAAACAAGTATGTGAAATAATCCCATTGATTTCCCATTCTGCTATTGCCTTTATGTCTTTGAGCGTCTCATATCTTTTGCTCCTTGTCCGAAGCTGACTGGATTGATTAGTACCACTTAAGCTTGATAATTGATACTGAAGATGGGATGTAAGGTAATCCAATGGGACATAGTTATACGCTTTAAATCCCTACCTTTTTCCTGGACTACCCTTTCGGGTTTTCAGTCCACCGGGATACCCTTTTTTGACCAAGCCTCCTTTTCAGGTTTTCGACTTGTCGGGTATACATATTTTTCCATGTATATATCCCTAATTTTTGCCTGAACCCTTTTGGTTCTCCGGGATGCCCTTATTTTTGCCTAGGCCAATCAACCTAGCGGGTCTTTGTTCATGTGTAGTATTTTTTAACTATGTCCGAGTTTACAGGGTGCAGAAGGTCGTCACTGTCCATAGTGGTTAAGATCATGTCTCCACCAGAAAATATGTTCTTGATTACAAATGGTCCTTCGTATGTAGGAGTCCATTTGCCCTTGGGATCACCCTGTGGCAGTATGATGCGCTTGATTACTAGGTCACCAGCCTGATATATCTGATGTTGGACCTTCTTGTTAAAAGCTTTAATCATATGTTTTTGATACATCTGACCATGGTAGACAACTGTGAACCTCTTTTCATTAATCAGGTTTAATTAATCAAGTCGAGTCTGAACCCAATCGTACATTCTTCATGATTCTCAAGGAAGGGATCTGGACTTCGATGGGTAGGACAGCTTCCATACTGTATACCAAAGAGAAAGGGGTTTCCCCTGTTGATGTGTGCACTATGGTACTGTAACCATGAAGAGAAAATGGTAACATCTTGTTCCAGTCTTTGTATGTCACTGTCATCTTCTGGATGATCTTCTTGATGTTTTTATTAGCAGCTTCTACAATGCTATTCATCTTTGGCCGATAATGAGAAGAGTTATGATGGATTTTAAATTGCGTGCAGAGCTCAGTGATCATAGTATTATTGAAATTGGTACCATTATCTGTAATGATTTTCTCTGGAATACCATACTGACAGATAAGGTTATGTCTGATGAATCGGGCCACAACATTCTTGGTAATAGAAGCAAATGAAGCCGCCTCGACCCATCTTGTGAAGCAATCAATGGCAACGAGGATGAAGTGGTGCACATTAGAAGATGTAGGTCTAATCTATCCAATCATATCGATGCCCCACACTGCGAATAACCAGGGAGCAGTCAAGACGTTTAGAGGAACCAGAGGCACATGTACTTTATCAGCATATATCTGGTATTTGTGACAAGTTCGTGAATGCTGATAACAGTCTGCTTCCATAGTGGACCAACAGTATCCTGCCCGTAGGATCTTTTTAGGCATTGTGTGCCTACTAGAATGGGTGCCAAAGGTACCTTCGTGCAAATCCGCCATAATCTTCTCTGCTTCACTCTTGTCCATACACTGGAGCAAAGTAGAATCGTGGTTACGCTTGTAAAGGGTTCCGTTACTAAGGAAGAACTTGGTGGAGAACCTTCTTAAGAATTTATTATCATTGACTGAAGCTCCTTCAGGGTACTCTTGGGCTTCGAGATATCTTTTGAATTCATGGAACCAAGGTTTGTCCACCACTTCTTCAATATCAACCTCGTAACAGTATGCTGGTCCATCCATTCTCTCAATAGTGATTTGAGAAGCTTCATTATCCCACCTGACCTTGAACATGGATGACATAGTAGCTAGCGCGTCCGCTAGTTGATTTTCCTCTCGTGGAAAATGCTCAAAGGTAACTTCTTCAAAGTGTGGAATCAGTGTCAACACATGCTCTCTGTAAGGGATGAGATTAGGATGCTTCATGTCCCATTCTCCCTTGATTTGGATGATTACTAAGGCCGAGTCTCCAAATACATTCAAGAATTTGACCCTCAAGTTGATAGCAGCTTTGAGACCCATGATGTATACTTCATATTCAGCCATATTGTTGGTACAATTGAAACATATTCTGGTAGTGAAAGGAGTATGACAGCCTTCTGGAGATATGATCACGGCACTGATGCTATTTCCAAGTGCGTTGGAAGCTCTGTTAAAAACCATGGTCCATCGGGATCCTTTTTCAGGTCCTTCTTCCTGTCTAGGTTCTCCACAATCAGTCATTAACATGATGTTCTCATCTGGGAACTCAAAATTCATGGATTGGTAGTCGTCCACAGCCTGATGAGCCAAATGATCATCTAATATACTTCCCTTAATTGCTTTTTAGGTTGTATACTGAATGTCGTATTCGGACAAGATCATTTTCCATCTTGCTATTCTTCCGAAGAGAGCGGGCTTCTCAAAGATGTATTTGATAAGATCCATTTATATATCAATAAGGTAGTGTGAGTCAACATATATTGTCTTAGTTAGCGAGCAGCCCATGCCAAAGCGCAACAAGTTTTCTCAAGCAATGAGTATCTTGTTTCACAGTCGGTGAACTTTTTACTAAGATAGTATATTGCATGCTCTTTTCGACAAGATTCGTCATGCTGCCCCAACACACACACACATTGAGTTCTCTAACACCGACACCTTTTTAAAAGCTTTCGAAAGCAATTTTTCAAACACTCTTGAGGACTGATACAAGAGTCAAACTGGAATTTTCAAAGAAACTTTTTAAAACCCACAGTTGAAAAGCAAACAAACCATTTTTGAAAACACAAATGAGCAAGTATCTAAGAGCCCATGGATAACCATGGATAGAAAGGGTGCTAACACCTTCCCTTTCTATAATCTACCTCCCGAACCGAGAGCAATCTCTATAAGGAATTTTCTGTGCTTTTGTCCTTTCCATTTGGAGAAAATAAAAGACGGTGGCGACTCTTGCTTCCGCGACATTTCGCGAACCAGCTTTAAACAGTCAATTCCAGATCCACCGATCACAATGATCATAGGTCTTCCTTCAACCGGCAGCATCAAAATTGGAGGCTGTTAAATATATTCCTTGATTTTGTCAAAGGCGTTCTGGAAATCGTCATTCCACTTCACTGCTTGATCTTTCTTTAGCAATTTGAAGATTGGATCACAAGTAGCGGTTAGATGGGAAAAGAATCTGGAAATTTAGTTTAGACGTCCCAAGAATCCCCTAACCTCCTTCTCAGTGCGAGGAGTTGGCATTTCTTGTATAGCTTTAGACTTTGCAGGGTCTACTTCAATACCTTTTCCGCTGACAATGAAGCCTAAAAGCTTACCGGATCTTCCCCAAAGGTGTACTTATTCGGGTTCAACCTCAGTTTGTACTTTTTCAGCCTTTCAAAAAAATTCTGTAGGTGATCAAGGCGCTCCTCTTCATTATGAGACCTGGCTATCATATCATCGACGTAGACCTCTATCTCGTGATGGATCATATCATGAAACAAAGCTACCATGGCCCGTTGATAGGTTACCCCGACATTCTTTAACCCAAATGGCATAACTTTGTAGCAGAAAGTGCCCCACTGCGTGACAAAGGTTGTTTTCTCCATGTCCTCGGGTGCCATTTTGATCTGATTGTACCCGGAGAAACCATCCATGAAGGAGAATACCTTATGTTATGCGGTGTTGTCAACCAGAACGTCAATATGGGGAAGAGGAAAATCATCCTTTTGGATTTCCCTATTCAGGTCTATGTAATCCACATACATATGTACCTTATCGTCCTTCTTAGGTACCGGAACAACATTAGCAACCCATTATGGATAAGAGGTGACAACTAAGAAACCAGTGTTGAACTGTTTCACGACTTCAGCCTTGATCTTTTCTGACATCTCTGGCCTCATACGATGAACCTTCTGTTTCACTGAAGGGTAGTCTTCTTTTTTCAGTAGACGCTGGACTACGATATCAGTGTCAAGTCCTGGAATGTGTTCGTATGACCAGGAAAAGACCTCAACATAGTCATGTAACATCTGAGTTAACCATTTTTTGACACTATGCTCCAGATCGGCACCTATCTTGACTTCCTTCTTATCCTTTTTAGTACCCAAATTTACTGTCTCAACTGGCTCTTCATTGGGCTGTATTGCCCTTTCCTCCTGTTGTAACAGTCTGGCAAGTTCTCCTAGTACTTCACAATCTTCCTCACCTTCGTCCTTGGCTTGGTAGATCAGATTTTCAAAGTCATGATTGGTAATAGCAGAATCGTTATCAGTGGGATCTAGAGTGGATGTGGAACTGCAGTTTGATATGTGGGTGTGTGTAAGAGAGCATAGCTATTTTTGATAAGGCAAAAAGTAGAAAAGAAAAACAAAGAGCGTAAAATTTGCATGCAAAATGTCCAATGATTTATTAATGACATGTAAAGATGAAGTAATAACCCTTACAAATAGAACATTGTGCCTCGAGTAAGACACAAGGCTTTAGAGTTTCAATTGTTCAAATATTACATATCCCAAAAAAACTAAGACAATTGCTCTTAAATAAAATTAATAGGAACAAAATCTTTGGCCTCCCAATTGTTGAGTCCACCGTTGATAGTTGGGAAGATCCACTTGTCCATGTCATAATCGATATCCCTATCTTCTAGAGCATTGACTCCATGATTGCTTATGTGTAGTGGTGGTCCCCCGGCGCGAGCACGATGAACAACTCTCTGGGCTCCTGAAGTAAAACTCAAACCAAATTTTTCAGATTTGTAGGGAATATCCAGAAGTTGGCCCCAAATGGTACACCCACCTTCTTCAACTATTGTTTTAGAATCTCTCAGAGAATCCATCTTTAACTACTGGTAATCTTCGGGATATTGGTAAAATTCTTGGTTGCAACAATTGTCTATGGAACCTCCTCAAAGTTCTGACAGGGGATCTCAATGAACTCGCCATCCATCTCAACATACCTGAAAGAGTTCAGGTGGCTCACCATGTATTCTTCCTCGCCATGGACCGTAATAATCTTTTTGTTAACTGGGTATTTCAACATCTAGTGCAGAGTAGAAGTAACAACACTGACCCCATGGATCCAAGGTCTACCTAATAAACAAGAGTAAGATGGGTGGATGTCCATCACATATAAAGTTGAGTCAAAAGTCTGAGCACCAACTTTGATAAGGATGTCCACCTCCCCTTGCACCATTCTCTTGGAACCATCGAAGGCCCTCACCACAATATTACCGGGCTTCAGTGTGAGTCCTTCATAATCCAACTTGTCTAAAGCATTCTTGGGTAAGACATTTAACGATGAACCTGTATCTACCAGAACATGAGCTAGGGTAGTGTCCCTGTACTCAATGAAGACATGCAAGGTATCATTGTGCTTTCTTCCCTTGGATGTCAAATCTGCATCAGAGAAACCCAGTCCATTGTCAGTTGTCAAACTAGCAACACAATTCTCAAATTGATTGGCGGAGGTCTCTTGAGGCACGTGGGGAAACTTCAGGAATTTTACAAAATCCTTAGCATGGGCTTCAGAGCATAAAAGTAAGGCCAACTTTGAGATTTTTGAAGGGGTCTTCCCCAACTGCTCCACAATGTTGTAATCACTTTTGTTTATTATCTTCAGTATCTCTTCCATTTCTTTTTTAGAAGCCTCGAGAGTGACTTCTTTGTGTGCCTTCGTCCAGACAGGCTCAACCAGTACCTCTTTGTCCTGAGTCTCAGCTGACTCGGTAGCAGGGATAACAACAGGGATAACAGTGGTAGTAGCAATGGGAGTACAAACAAGAGTAGCAGTAGGAATAATCACAGGAGTAGCAACGGTCTTCGAAGAGATTTCGGGAGAGAAAACCCTTCCGCTTCTCGTAATTTTACAGGTCCTGACGATGTTGTCGATGTAAGGATCAATATCTTCGGCAACTTTATCTTTAACAGCCAATAGGTCTTGCTTGACTCCATGGTAGTAGACGTCAGCCCCATAATTTCAAGGAACAACATTATTAGAGGAATATGGTATTGGCCCAGGAAGGGTGATAATCAAGGGAGCAAACTTAGGAACGAATGTAATCCTGACAGGTCTTTTGGTGGAGACCCTGGGAGGATTGTCGGAAATGGTAATTATTGAGACATCTTCACACAAATTTCTTGCAAGGGGAACTTCTTCAAATAGAATTTCTTTGTTAATAATTAGGTGTTGGGCACCCATCTTTAACAACAAACAACCATCTGGTAGGGACATACATAAGTGGCAACCCTCACCACAGCTCGGAAATAAACCAGCTCGCAACACATTCTCTTTAACAATCAGAAGAGGGGTAGCTAATTCATCCACAGAGGAAACAAACAGGTCGTCGTCAATAGCATTGACACCATGGCCATGTTTGGACATTGGCGCAGTTATTACATTAGGTGTCTTTGGAAGGTCAAACTCAATCTCCTTTGCCTTGATAAGATCCTGCACCTTATTTTTCAGAGCCCAACAATCGTTTGTATCGTGCCCCGGACTCTCAGAGTGGTAGGCACATCGAGCACTTGGGTTGTAGAGGGGAGATACGGTATTAGGATTCTTGTGAGCTTCCTTTAGAGTCACCAGATTAGACTTTAACATGTGTGGCAAAACCTGGGATAAGGTCATGTTGATTCGGGTGTACTGTCTTCTGGGCATATTCGGTCTGTGCTGATTGTTTCGTTGTTGATTTGATACAAGATTAGAGATCATAACAGCCCCTACCGTCGGACGATGTTCATTTTTGCTTTGATTTCTATGGCCATAAGCAGCACTGGCCTCTTTCTTCCCAGAGAATGGTTTCTTTACTGTACTGGAGGATGCATCTCTCTGGATCTTACCACTCTTGATGCCAGCTTCTACTTGCTCACTAGTCAAAATCAGTCCCGTAAACCCAGCTGAAGAACTTCCAATCAGATGGTTGAAGAATGGACCAAACAACGTGCCCAAGAACATGTCTACCAGCTCTCTATCAGACAGAGGAGGCTGGACTCTTCCCGCAAGATCCCTCCATTTCTGGGCATAATCTTTGAAACCTTTGGTGGAACCCATAGACATACTTTGCAATTGTGTACGAGTTGGAGCGAGGTCAGCATTATATTGGTACTTCTTGTAAAAAGCAGCAGCCAGGTCTTCCCAATTATGAATGTTGGTTCCCTCTAGCTGATAGAACCATTCCAACAGCGTCCCTGCCAAACTTTCTTAGAAGAAATGTACCCACGGATTCCTATCAGTAGCGTGGGGTTGAATCTTCCTGACATATGACCTTAAGTGCATCTTAGGACAGGAAGCACCATCATACTTAGGAAACGTGGGTACCTTGAATTTCTGCAGGATGACCACCCCTGAGACCAGTCCTAGTTCTTCAAAATCCAGCTCAGGTACCCTCTGTATCTCCATAGCATTGAGACGATCCTCTAGTAGTTTGTATTTATCATCAGCAGGAGGATATTGTTCCTCAGAGTAATCAGCCTCTTCCTCATCAGTCCCAAGGTTGTTGTTTACTTCTGTTGGCTTTTCTTCTTGATTGTCCCCCTCATTTGATGGGGTTGCAAAATCTAGAGCCCGCTTAGCCGGTCTTCTAAACCTTCTTCCCAAATTCAAGACACCAGCTGGTTTCTTTTCCTTCTTTGTCTTCTCTTTGATGATAAGAGCTTTCATATCTTCTTGCCCCTTAGCCAGAGCCAGGAACATTTGTTGGAACTGAGCATTTTGAGCTTGAAGGTCCTTTACTGTTTGTTCAATAGCCATTTCTTTTTGCTAAAATAAATAGCGAAAAGAATAAGAAACATGTCTCAAAATACCTATTTATGCAATGAAATGCATGATATGCTTATGCAATGTTTTCAAGGACTTCTAAGATTTAAATTTTCTTAGACGAAGAGAGAATAAAAATTAATTGCATTCATAAGTTTTAATGATTACAACGATGCCTCTTGGACTTACAATAAAAGAAACAAAGATAAAACAAAACTCCTAAATTAAACCGGACTCAGGCTTCCCATGAGCGCATCCTCTTTGGTGAAATATTGGCGTTCAAACACTGTTCTTCCTGTAGTTGTCTTGTAAGCTCCAAAACTTTCTTCTCGCTTGCGTAGAACCGGGTTTCAAAGGTGTCTCATTCCTCTTTGAGTTGCATCTAATATCTTTGCAATTCCTCGAGAGTAGTAGGCATGTCAGGATGGAGAATAGTATAAGGTACATCTGTATCGGCAATAGGTTCCATGATGATAGGTAGAATGGCGGGGTACGACATCATGAGATTTTGAGCGTGTGATCGCACCCACTTTAGATAAGGCTCCAAAGGGATGGTGTTATTATGCCCCAATGTCTTGCTATCCACTATGTTCACCATGCCACATGCTCGAATGAACCTCTGACGACACCCTTGGACATCATTCTCATAGTCAAATGCAATTTCCTAAACCAGTGCATCATGAGGACCATCCCTCCTAGCATACCTAAACTTCCACAACGCCAAACAAGGATTATAAGTGATTCCTCCCCTAATTCCAGGGAGAGGAACATTAGGGAATTCCCCATAGCAATCAATGATGGTGACGTCTTCTACAGATCGAGGGCACTAGTGAATATCTGAATGCGTGAGGGATATCAACCTATTAGACCACCTCATGCCTTGCTCATTCTTTAACACAGATCGAGGTAGGTGGGAAATAAACCACCTAGCCAATAGAGGAGTGCAACACATAAGGGTCCCTCTTTTCTTTAAGGTGTGAGTGTGAAAAGAGTGCAAAATGTCTCCAAGTAAAGTAGGCATCGGGTTACGAGACATGAAAATTTTGACCGCAGACACGTCTATGAGTTGGTATGGATTAGGGAACAGTACCATCCCATAGATGAGAAGGGAAAACACCTATTCAAAGGCTTGTAAGTCTAAAGTATCCCAAAAATAGTGAGCTTTCTCAAATAAAAACTTGGCTAGAAACCCTTTGACACCGCTTCTTGTTTCCCAATTGGTCACAACGTCAGACCATTGTAAATACAGGGCTTGAGCGATCTCCTCGGGCTTTGGGTCTCTTTCCATAACATTTAAGGGTAATTGATTGAGAATAGGCACTCCCAATAACTGAGAAAACTCTTCCATGGTAGGCACCAACTGGTAATCAGGAAATGTAAAACAATGATGTAAAGGGTCAAAGAACTGGAAGAGAACTTTCACCATGTCTTCATCAGGGCTTGAGGTGACCAAACTGAGGAGTCAACCATGTCTTTTAGTGAATGGGGAGTTCTAAAGAACCCTTGATGCAAACTCTTTTAGTTGAGGAGGCACTCTTACGAGGTTGACTTGGATAGTATTTCTGTGAATGAGAGCCATGTCCTACAAAACAAACACAAAGATAAGTCTTAAAAGTCCTTGAAATGGTTAGTGTGACATGCCATGTTATGATGTTATGTACAAACAAATATATACAAGCACACAAAAAAATCCTTAGTTTTAGGATTGCATGGATTCCATAGGTAATTACCCTCTTGAAGTTTAGTTGGTTCAACCTGTCTTATTAATAGTAACTGGGTTCTAAGGAATCTCAATATCATTGATCTTTCTTCACCGGGCATTGTTTCAGCGCAAGCCTCTTTACTGGAGACCGAAATATCCAAAAAGTCGGATCTCAATGAGTGTAGTATCGAGTATCAACCAACTTCGGACTGCACTAAAGCTGGCTATCTCACTACTTCCTAATGGCCAAGTTGTTCAATTAAAGGTTCTAAGGTCAGTTGGTGCTTCATGACACCACATAGCAGCCCCGTATTCTTCTTGACTAATCAAGGGCTACTGGTACCAACAAATGTGTCACACCAACGTAGCTATCATTTCAACCGTGTAGGTATACCCTGTACAGTCCCCACGATCTATTGCTACTTACCTAAAAGGTGTCCCAGATCCGGGTGTAGGATCTTTACAAGTAAACCCAAACAAACCATTAAAGATAAAGCAAACAAAACACACAATGTAAAGAAAATTTTAAAATGATCTAACTCTAAGGTAACCCCACTTTATAGATTATCCCCAGCAGAGTCGCCAGTTCTGTGATACGCTGGCAGAATATACTATTATACTAGTTTTTCATTTTTATTTGCAAGTGTTACAGTAAGCAAGAGTTGCCACCGACTTTTCTTTTATCCAACAAAGGAAAGGGTGAAAAGAACAGAAAAGACCTTTTCGAGATTTTTCTGAGTAAGGGGGTAGATTATGGAAAGGGAAGGTGTTACCACCCTTTCCATCCATAGTTATCTGCGGGCTCTTAGATGCTTAGCTCATTTTTTGAAATACCTTGTGTTTTCGTGTGTTTTTGAAAAAGTATTTTGAAATGCCTTAGTGCGGTGATTTGCTTTATGATAACTCTTGTATCAGTCCTCAAGAGTGTTGATAAAGCGTTTTTTGAAAAGGGTTTTTAAAGTTATTTTGTGTAAGTGTAAAAATTTGTTTTTGGAGCATAGCATCTAGGAACTATCTACTTTACTCGAAAAGGTCGTTCTTTTCCTCCTTTCCTTTAGACAGTGCCACCCTACTATTAGTGAGTAGGTAGCCCTAGTCGTTTGGATGTTTGAAGGACATTCGAAGGGACATTTATAGTCACGAAGGAAACTGGGCAAGAAACCTTAGTGACTACCCTAGGGTTTTAAGATCATTATTTACCGAGGCAACGTCGATAGGGTCATCGAGGAACTAATGATCTTTTTAAACCAGAGGGTAGCCAATAAAATCTCTCACGTTTCGAGAGTTGTGACTATTTTTCCGAAGGCAACCAAAGTGAGAGTACCCTAGAGATGCGTATGTGCAAGTGTGTTTGTTTCCAGTTATTTTTGTCTTGTGTTAAGTTTGCTAGCGTTGGTTTTAATTCATGACATTCAATCCTATTAATCGTACATCTAAACAGTTCAAATATGTACAGGAAATAAAATACGGGAATTTAAATATACACTATTACAAAGCTTCGGGAGGGGGATTAATTACATAGTCCAAAACTTGGGGGAGAAATAAAAAGCAGAAAATAAAGTCCTAATTTTAACTATTACAACCCGTAATCAGATACAATAATGATAAGAATAACAAATGCTAAAATAATAAATGTGCACGAATTGAAAGGACTTTTAAATCTTAAAAATGAAATCTTTTTATTATTTTGTTTTGTTTCATAAAGAAAATTGAATTCAAATAAATCCTAATTCTATTAATTTTAAAATTAAGAAAATGGTTTAAATAAATATTAGTTAATTTACAATTAGTTTAATTAACAAAAAATACTAACCTAATGTTTTTATTTTATTTTATTTGTTTTTACTGAATAAAAAAATTAAAACAAAATTAAAAGAAGTAAATAATAAAGATAAAACAAAAATATAAATGGGCCTAATAGCAAAATAAATAGAGGTGGTGTTGTACCCCAAAATTTGCTCTTCCATTTTTCTCAAAACATTTCAAGAAAGATCCTCAAGTTGCTCAAGGTAGTCCAAGGGTTGGCCAGACAAGCTCTCTCCTAAGGCAGTCTACCTCAAATTAGGGTTTCATGTTGCATTAAGATACTTGAGTCCAAGGGACCCCAAATTCTAAACATTGTCCCAATATGTTTTCAAGAACATCCATGTCAAGTTTCAAGCCCTACAGAGGAAATTTGCTCAGTCAATTGCTCAAAGACCTGAAAATCGACTGTGCTAGGGCAAAAGTCAACTATGACCCCCATACAGTCAAACTTCAAGATTTTTGGTCAAGATCCTCATTTTGAAGTATATTTCATCATCTGATCAAGGGTTGATCATCATTCATCAAGACTCAAAAGTTGTTAAATTAGGGTTTTGTAGGAAAAGTCAACTCAACTTTGACCAAGCATAACTTTCTCATACTTTATGAGAAATGACCCATCCAAAGCTCATTTTGAAGAGGATGAAATTCCCTATAATCCATATTCATCTCCCAAGTTCAAAATATGCACTCAAAAGAAGTTATGAATATGGACATTATAGGTCATTTTGAAAAGTCAACAAAAACACCTTTTTTGTCAAAACTTAATACATGAGGATGGAATATCAAATTTATATGAGGCTAAAAGGGTTGATTAGAGGACATCTCAATATTTCTAAAAAGTCCAAGAACACCTCCAAAGAGTCAAAATTGAGGAAGTTATGCATTGGTGAAGTTGACCCTTTTTGCAAGATTGCCAAAAGTCAACTATGCCAAAAACTTCAATTTTTTCCAAATGGGCCCAATCTTTTTCATTTGTTTTGAGTTGGAAACATAGTCCACAAGCTCTAGCCCTTGCCACTTGTCCTTATCATGTTTTTATTATTTATTTTGATTTTTATTTGAATTAATTCAATTTAAATCAAAACAAATCATGTAAAATCCAAAATATTGAAAACAAAAGATTTTGTGTTTGTTTCAGGTTTTAAATTACAGCTAGCATCAAATAAAAATCGTGCAAGGCATTAGGATGGATAAAAAGATTGATTTTAGGCCAATTTTGAAATGATATTCAAGAGAATCAAATCACAATCAAATTTAATAATGGAAGAAGATTGAGTACATTCTATCAACCCTAATCCATTCCTTGATACATATAGAACGAAGGCAGACCAAAAACTAGGTTAGAGGTAGGCACAGCATCAAGAAGAAAAACTTGAAAAAACACCAAAAAGTGTAAACACAAATTCCTATTTCCAGGCATCCTTAAGGCCCTCTATCCATCTCAATCACTTCCTGTGATTCCTAGCAAGTGAAAGCAATCGAAACCAAGCATTTCCAGGCCCTATATCACGCTGTAAGTCCATCACGACCTTGCTTGTTTCTTGAATTAGGTTTGTATGATTTAAACATTGTTAGCATGAATTAACCATATATTCTTGATCCATGGAACATTTGTAAGCTTTATATATTGTTTAATTGCATTTATATGGCCTATAGTGGATTTCACCATTATTAGGGTTCTTTGTTTCAAATAGGGATTTTTATTTACAGGAAAAATTGGGCCATGAAAGGGCCATCATTGAACTCAGCAGGTCCAGACGAAGCCATTCATGGCTTTAGTTTTGATTTATCTTACTCATGCTTGATTTTGAGAAATGGCAGGGATATAGTGACGGACAAACGTCCGTAAGTAAAAGTTTCCAACTTTTACCAACAGAACAAGGTTGAAGACGACTACGTGGCACCTTTCCATTGGGTTGTTTGAAATTTCGCGCTAATATTTGGTTACTGCGCTTGTTTACTTTACATTAATTCTTGTTTATATTACATACAACAAAAACAATTGGCCCAGTGGTAGCCAGGCAAGCGTTAAGGCGTTGGGGGAGCTTGAGGTCAGGGGTTCGACCCCTGCCTCCAACGTTTGTTATTTTTCTTAATTTCTTTCAGGTAATCACATGCGTTTACAAGTCCAAGGCCTATCATATGTCTTCAAGATCCAGTCTACCAAGTGGCTAGATGGCCAAATCTGATGGACAACAATGGAGGAGCACCATGAAGCCTCAGTCAACACAATACACTGAATCCAGGAGGTCAACGCGGAATTCCATCTTTGGGCCCAGAATTTTAATTTTTGCACCCTCCAAATTGCTTTTGCAGGCCCAATTTCTTATCCCTTTTTCTTTTTATATTTTATTTTAACTAATTTATTTAATTTTCTTTACTAACAAAAATTAATTTTCTTTTTATTAAAAAAATCACAAAAATATTTTTCTATCCAATTAAATTTAAGATATTTATTTTTTATACAAAAATTAAATTAATTTAATTAGGTTATTAATTTTAGATAATTTTAATTCTTTTTGTAAATAACTTAAAATTAATTAGAAAATTAGGATTTTATTTCTAATTTAATTATATTTTCTTTTTCCTAAAAAATAACCAAAACATAAAAAATAGGCCATGTAATTATTTTCATTAATTAATTTAATCACTAATTATTTTTGCATTTAATTTTAAAACATAATTCTTTTTTTCTTAAAAATAATTAAAAACAACAAAAACATTTTCTCTTTTAATTAGAATAGACGGGTCAAAACCCTAGTTCGCACTCGTTCTAATTTTCATCGCGCGCTTTATTATTTTATTTTTATCCATATTATTGTAACTGCTCACAAGGTGTAATAGTTAATTAGGACTTTTTACTTTTCATTTATCGCTTTATTCTTTTTAAAGGGTTTGTTTTTGGCTATGTAAATACCTGAAGCCTTGTAATAGCGTAGTTTAATTTCCGCACTTTAAATTCCGCAAAATTATTAACTGTTAGATGTATGATATAGGGATGCATGACAAGAATGTATGATTAACTTTAAAACAGTTAGATAACCCTAAAATGTTCAAAGATAAACAATCTGAAATTGAATCACTCACACATGCGCACTCCTAGGGTACACTCCCACTTGGTTGCCTTCGGTAAACGGTCATTGAGTATAGGATGCTTTAGTGGTCGTCCTTTTGTCCAAAGATCAAAGTTGCCTCAGAGTTGTTGCCCCAGATACTGCTGCCTCAAATAATTGATCTAAGACATTAGGATTACTACTAAGACGTCCTAACATTGCTTTAGTGACCGTACGTCCCTTTCGAATTGACCCTCAAAACTCCAACGACGGTGCTACCTACTCATTAATAGTGGGATATCACTGTCTAAAGGAAACAAGCATAGAACGATTCTTTTTTCGAGTAGGTAGGTTAGCTCTTAAGTACTTGCTCAAACAAAACAAACTTTTTTTCACACTTACACTCCTTTACAAATAAAGTTTTCAAAAACACTTCATTACACTCTTGAAGACAGAAGCAAGATTTAAATCGAAGTCAAAACAAAAGCTTTTCAAATCACGCAAACACAAAGAAAATAATTTTGAAAATGGTGAGAAAGTACCTAAGAGCCCGTAGATAACTACAGATAGAAAGGGTGCTAATACATTCCCTTTCTATAATCTACCCCCCGTACTCAAAAATATCTCAAAAAAGGAATTTTTCTGTGCTTTTTTCCTTTCCTTGTTGGATAAAATAAAAGACGGTGGCGACTCTTGCTTACCGCGACATTTTGCGAACACAAACGCAAAACGCAAACCAGCAAATTCCTTAAAAAAGGGAAACACGTCCCGGTTCTGGCCACCGTATCACAGAACTGGCGACTCTGCTGGGGAGGTTTAATAAGTGGGGAGTACCTTAGGATTAGTTCATCATATTGTTTTCAATTGTTTGATTTGTTTGCTTTATTTTGTGGGCTTTGTATCGGAGTTACTATAGATCCTAACCCGGATCTGGGGATACCTTTTAGGTAAGTAGCAATAGACTGTGAGGGAACTGTACGGTATAGACCGATACCGTTGAAGCAGTAGCTACGTTGGTGTGACACATTAGTTGGTACCGATATCCCTTATGGAGGAACAAGGAGAGTATGGGGCTGCTATATGGGTCATTAAGCATCAACTGACCTTAGAACCTATAATTGACCAACTTGGCCATAGAAAGTAGCAGTATGCTACACTCATTGAGACCATACTCTCGAGATGGTTCCGACCGCGAGAAAAGATTGCGTGTCTGGAATTATGACCGATGGAGGATGGTCAGTGATATTGAGAACCTCTAGAACCCGGTTAATATTACTAGGACAGGTTGAACCAACTAAACTGCAAGAGGGTAATACCTAAACTTCATGCCAGCCTAAAATTTAAGGGTTATTGTGTGACTTGTTTGCCCTTACCATGTTTGCTATCTGTGATACATGTGGTGTGTTTTTATCATGACATCATGCATCATGACATCGCATGCATATTTCATTAGACTAACCATTTCAAAGACCGAGGGGATTCATCTTTGTTCTGTTTTGCAGATCATGGCTTCTATGAGCAGAAATACCATTCGAATCAGCTTCGTGCAAATCCCTGCTCAGCTCAGAGAGTTAGTCTCATAGGTTCCTGATACTTCTTATTTGTTAGAAGACATGGTCATCTCCTTAGCCTGGCCACTTCCAAGTTGGATGAGCAAATGATGAGTGTGTTGTTCCAGTTCTTTGACCCATTCCATCACTGTTTCACCTTCCCGGACTATCAATTAGTCCCTACTTTGGAGGAGTTTTCTGATTTACTTGGCATATCTATTCTAGAGAAGACACCCTTTACAGGTTTGGAGATAGCTCCTAGGCCAGAGGGTATTACTTCAGCCCTGCATCTAAAAATGGCTGATGTAGTATCTAACTGGGAGATTCAGAGTGGGGTTAAAGGTTTCTTGGCTAAGTTCTTGATCGATCAAGCTCAACAGTTCTGGGACAACTTAGACTTTCAAGCTTTTGAAGACATCCTGGCTCTCCTTATCTACGGTTTGGTTCTTTTCCCGAATCTGGATGCCTTCATAGATGTGAATGCAGTCAAGATTATCATGTCTCTTAACCCAGTGCCTACTCTCTTAGGTGATATTCTGCATGCTCTTTATACCCGTACTGTTCGGAGAAGGGGAACTCTCATGTGTTGTTTACCGCTGCTGGCGAGGTGGTTTATTTCTCACCTCCCCAAATCTGTATTAAAGAATGAGGAAGGTGTAGGTTGGGCTTACAGAATCATGTCCCTTTCTCATACGGACATCCTTTGGAGTACTAAGGATATGGAAAGGGTAGCTGTCATTGATCGGTGTGGGGAATACCCCAATGTTACATTGCTTGGAATTAGAGGAGGAATAACCTATAATCCTTTTTTGGCCTTACGACAGTTTGGAAGAGCTCGGAGGGACGGTCCACATGAGCTGCTGCTTACAAGCATTGTCTTTGACTTCAAGGGGGATGTTGAGGGACATCGCCGCAGGTTTATACGAGCTTGGGACAGGGTGAACAGGTCTTATCCATATGATCTAGGAATGAAGACTTCTCTCCCAATGCAACCATATCTCCAGTGGGTTCGAGCCCGTGCTCAAAAGCTGGGGATGCCATATGAAGCTGTTTTGTCGGTGATCATAGAGAATACTGGTGAAGAAGTTGTTCCTTATACGGTCCTCCATCCATACATGCCTACTGATATTGGGGCATTGAATAGATCTTGGATCCAGCTAAAGGAAGAAAGGGATACCTACAGAGAAAAGTATCATGAGCAGGAGCGGAAGATATTGAAGCTTACAAGGCAACTTGAGGATGAGAGGACCATCAACGATTATGTCAGCACAAATGGAAGGCGACCATGGGATTTTTGATTTCTTTGTTGTTTTTCTAGTTTAGATTTTCTTTTCAGTATTTCTTTTTGTAACGCCTTAAAGGAATTGTTAAACATTGTTACAAGTTTATCTAATAAAGTGTGTTTTATTTTGGTTTACAAATTTGAATCTCCCTAAGTCTTTGAAATCATTTCATACGCATTCCATTACCATGCACCTCATCACAGGTACCCTTGCAGGTTTCTTATCTTCTTCGCTGTTTATTTCAGCACAACATGTCTTCTAAAACATCTACTGATCAAGCCATCAAGGCTTTGCAAGCCCAAAATGCTCAGTTCTAGGAAATGTTCTTGAACTTGGCCAAGAGTCAACAAGATTTAAAGTCTCTCATCTTGAAGGAAAAGAAGAAGAAGAATAAGGTGGTCTTCTTGAACATGGGTCACAAATTTGGGAACAGGTTGAGACAGGAAGTTGATCTATCTCATTCATCTAGAGGAGGAGAGAATTAAGAAGAAAGGAAGGCTCCTAGCCCTGTTGTTTCTGATAATGACACTGACTTTGATGAAGACCAGTATCCTCCGGCTGAGGATAGGTATAAGCAACTCGAAGACCAGTTGAGCGCAATGGAGATCCAGAAGATACCTGGGTTGGACTTTAGAGATCCGGGATTAGCATCTGGCGTGGTGATCCCACACAAGTTTAAAGCTCCTATCTTTGGTAAGTACGACAGGGTATCCTGCCCGAAGTTACACCTCCGCTCGTATGTCAGAAAGATTCAACCCTATACAGCTGATAGGATCCTGTGGGTTCATTTATTTCAAGATAGTCTGTCAGGGACTCAACTTGAATGGTTCTGTCAACTAGAATTAGCTAATGTCCGCAACTGGGAGGACCTTGCTGCCGCTTTTTACAAGCAATACCAGTATAATGCTGACCTTGCTCCCACGCGTACCCAACTTCAGGGTATGTCCATGGGTACGAGCGAAGGTTTTAAGGACTACGCTCAGAAGTGGAGAGATCTTACTGGAAGAGTACAACCCCCTCTGGCTGATAGGGAGTTGGTGGATATGTTTCTTGGGACTTTGTTTGGTCCATACTTCAATCATTTGATCGGTAGTTCATCGTCCGGGTTTACCAAATTGATTATGATTGGGGAGAGAGTTGAAGCTGGTATTAAAAGTGGCAAGATACAGAAAGGTGCTTCGTCAAGTACAGAAAAGAAGCCTTTCAGAAAAGAAGCTAGTGCAGTTTACAACTCGAGGAGCCAAAACCAACCTGAGCGCCGCCAAGCAGTTAATGCGGTGGTAATATCAAGACCTACTGTTGCCCCACAACGCAACAATCAGCAGAGAGTAGAGAGACCGTAAAGACAGTATACTCGGCTCAGTATAACTTTATCTCAAATTCTGCCGCAACTGTTGAAAACCAACTTGGTGAATCTGAAGGAGGCTCCAAAGAATCCTAGTACTACATCACTGCTGTATAATTCGAATGCCCGCTGTGCTTATCACTCTGATAGCCCAGGGCATGATACAAACAACTGCTGGGCTTTGAAGAATAAAGTGCAGGATCTGATTGATGCTAAGGAGATTGAGTTTGAAGCGCCAGAAAAGCCTAATGTCATGACTGCTCCTATGCCCAAGCATGGAGTAAATGTTGTGGACGATGATTCGTTTGTAACCTCTGTGGAAGACATTTCTACTCCGTTGTTGACCGTTAAGAAGAACTTATTGTTGGCCGGTTTATTTCCGGGTTGTGGCGAAGGTTGCCACCTATGTTCCATCTGGCCTACTGGTTGCCATCTATTGAGGTCAGGTGTTCAACGCCTGATGGACAACAAATAGATCTTGTTCGAGAAAAATTTGGTTCCATTGATTCCTGTTGAAGATGTTTCCATAATCACCATTTCCGCCAATTCTTCTAAGGCTTCCACAAGAAAGCCTGTTAGAATTACATTTGTTCCGAGAGTTGCTCCATTGATCATTACTATTCCTGGACCTATCCCTTACACGTCGGATAAGGCTGTCCCGTGGCACTATGGGGCCGATGTGTATTATCATGGGATCAAACAAGACTTGAAGGTTGAAGAGGCTGATACTGATGTCAGCAATATTGTTTTGTCTAGCAAAGTCACCCGAAGTGGAAGACTTTTCTCTCCTGAGATTTCCCCACCAACTGTTCGGAAACCTATTGCTGTTCCACCTGCCAATACATCTGCTACTATTCCCATTCACATTCCAATTATCACCCCTGTCGCCGAGTCATCTAACGCTCGGGGCAAAGAGATCACAGGTGAGCCTGCCCGAACGGAGGCGCCTAAGAAGGTTGTTGTAGAAACCTCTAGACAGGAGATAGAGGAGATTTTGAAAATCATCAATAAAAGCGACTACAACATAGTCGAATAGTTGGGGCAGACCCCGTCTATGATCTCCATGTTATCCTTGTTTCTATGCTCAGAAGCCCATGCAAAGGCTTTAATTGCTTTCCTTAAAACTGCGCATGTACCGCAGGAAACGTCTGCTGATCAGTTCAAAGACTGTGTGGCTAGTTTGACCGCTGACAACGGGTTGGGTTTTTCCGACGCAGATCTGACTGCCAAAGGAAAGAATCACAATGACACTCTGAATGTTTCAATCGAGTGCAGGGGCACTACTTTGGCCCACGTACTGGTGGATATTGGGTCCTCGTTAAATGTTTTACCCAAGAAAGCGTTAGACCGGTTGGACTGTGAAAGGCTGATTCTGAAGCCAAGTAATATTGTTGTTAGGGCCTTTGACGGGTCCAAAAGGATGGTACATGGAGAGGTGGATGTTCCTGTTAAGGTTGGTTCCTAGACTTTCGCGTTTACATTCTACGTGATGGACATTCGACCATCTTATTCCTGTTTGCTGGGTCGCCCGTGGATTCATAAAGATGAGGCAGTAACTTCTACGCTCCATCAGATGTTAAAATACCCAGTGAAAGGGAAAATCGTTACAGTACGAGGAGAAGAGGAGTACATGGTGAGCCACCTTAACTCTTTTCGGTATGTGGAGATGGATGGGGAGTTCATTGAAACCCCGTGTCAAAACTTTGAAGAAGTCCCCCAGACTCTAGCGTCGACTGAAACTGTTGCTGAAGATCCCCCAATGAAGATGGCTTCCCTCAAGGATGCCCAGGCTGTTATTGAAAAAGGTGGGAGTGCAAATTGGGGCCAACTCCCTGACTTTGCACACAAGACTGACAAGTTTGGTTTGGGTTTTACTGCAGAAGCTCAAAGGGCTGTTCGGCGTGCGTGGATTGGAAGACCTCCCCTACGTATCAGTAATCCGGGAGTGAATACGATTGAAGATGCTGATGAAGAGTCTGAGTTTGACAGCTGGATTTCCCCGACTACCGATGGCGGATTAAGCAATTGGACGGCAAAGGACTTCGTGCCCATTTCTTTTATTACACAGTAATAAGACTTTTGTTTTGAGATTTGTAACAGACAATTTTAAACTTTATGGCCCGATGTCTTACCCGAGGCACCGTGGCTTTGTTTGTGAGGGATTAATATTTGTCATTTCCATATATCATCAATAAAGCATTGGATGTTTTCTTGCATTACAAATTTTGCGCTCCTTGTTTTTCTTTTCTATCTTGCAAAACAGTTATTTTACACACACTCACATATACAGGTCTACATCCACTCTAGATCCCACTGATAATGACTCTGCTACAGCCAGTTATGACTTCGAAAGTCCGATCAACCAACCCGAGGACGAAGGTGAGGATGATTGTGAAGTGCCTGGGGAACTTGCTAGACTGTTACTTCAGGAAGAGAGGGCCATACAGCTGCATGAAGAGCCAGTGGAAACAGTAAATCTAGGTACAGAGGTAGACAAGAAAGAGGTCAAGATCGGTGCAAATTTGGAGCCTAGTGTTAAGCAACGGTTGATTCAAATGTTGTGTGATTATGTTGAGATCTTTTTCTGGTCTTATGAAGATATGCCTGGGTTGGATACTGATATTGTGGTTCACCGCTAGCCAACTAAGGAAGAATGTCCTCCAGTGAAGCAGAAAGTTCGCCGAATGCGCCCAGAGATGTCTGAAAAAATCAAAGCTGAGGTGATGAAATAGTTTGATGCCGGCTTTCTAGCTGTTACTTCTTACCCACAGTGGGTAGCCAATGTGGTTCCCGTGCCGAAGAAAGATGGTAAGGTTCGAATGTGTGTTGACTATAGGGATCTGAACAGGGCAAGCCCCAATGACGATTTCCCTCTGCCTCATATCGATGTTCTGGTTGACAACACCGTGCAACATAAAGTCACCTCCTTTAGGGATGGTTTCTATGGTTACAATAAGATTAAGATGGCTCCCGAGGATATGGAAAAGACAACGTTCTTTACTCAATGGGGTACCTTTTTCTACAAGGTCATGCCGTTCGGATTGAAGAATGCTTGGGCAACGTATCAGCGCGCCATGGTCGCCTTGTTCCATGACATGATTCATCATGAGATTGAGGTATACGTTGACGACATGATTGCAAGATCCCAGACAGAAGAGGAGCATCTTGACCATCTCCAGAAATTATTTGACAGGTTGAAGTTGTACGGACTAAGGCTAAATCCGAACAAGTGCACCTTCGGAGTGAGGTCTAGTAAGCTGCTGGGTTTCGTCGTTAGTGATAAAGATATTCAAGTGGATCCTGCAAAGGTGAAGGCTATACAAGAGATGCCAGCTCCCCGAACAGAAAAAGAAGTCAGAGGCTTTTTGGGACGTCTGAACTACATTGCCCGATTCATCTCACACCTAACTGCTACTTGTGAGCCAATCTTCAAGTTACTGAAGAAAGATCAAGTGGTAAGATGGAACGATGAATGTCATGCCGCTTTCAAAAGGATCAAGGAATATCTCCAAGAGCCTCCTATTATGATGCCTCCAGTTGAAGGAATACCTTTGATCTTATACTTGATAGTACTCGACAATTCGATGGGGTGTGTGCTGGGGTAGCATGACGAGTCTGGCCGAAAAGAGCATGCCATTTACTACCTTAGCAAAAAGTTTACCGACTGCGAGACCCGATACTCGTTTCTTGAGAAAACTTGTTGCGCTTTGGCATGGGCTGCTCCGACTGAGATAGTATATGCTGACTCACACTATTCTGTTGATATCAAAGATGGATCCAATCAAGTATATCTTCGAAAAGCCTGCTCTGTCCGGAAGAATATCGAGATGGCAGATGATCTTGACTGAGTATGACATCTAATACACGACCCAAAAGGCAATCAAGGGAAGTGTGTTGGCAGATCATTTGGCGCATCAGGCAGTGGATGATTACCAGTCTATGAATTTTGAGTTCCCGGACGAGAACATCATGTTGGTAACTGACTATGAAACACCTGGACCGGATGAAGGATCTGAGGTGGGATCCCGATGGTCTATGTATTTTGATGAAGCTTCAAACGCTTTGGGTAATGGCATTGGCGCCGTGATCATATCTCCAGAAGGCTGTCATACTCCGTGTGATCGGTGGATCTGGAACTGACTGTTTAACGCTGGTTCGCGAAATGTCGCGGTAAGCAAGAGTCGCCACCGTCTTTTATTTTCTCCAAATGGAAAGGACAAAAGCACAGAAAAATTCCTTAAAGAGATTGCTCTCGGTTCGGGAGGTAGGTTATAGAAAGGGAAGGTGTTAGCACCCTTTCTATCCATGGTTATCCATGGGCTCTTAGATACTTGCTCAATGTGTTTTCAAAATTGTTTGTTTGCTTTTCAATGTGGGTTTTAAAAAGTTTCTTTGAAAAATTTCAGTTCGACTCATACGTCAGAGTGTTTGAAAAGTTTGCTTTGAAAGCTTTTGAAAATGTGTTGGTGTGAAAAGATGTTTTGATTTGTTTTTGAAATTAGAGCAAGTATCCTTGAGAACCTACCTACCCTAAGGAATTCGTCTGTGTAGATGTCCTTAAAAGTAGTGCCATCCCACCATTGAGAGGTAGGTAGCACCACCGTTGGAGGTGTTCGGGTCAATTCGAAGGTTCGGGACATGGTGATCACCAGAGCAATGGGAAGACACCTTAGAAGCTACCCTCATGCCAGGTTCCCGGATCATGAGGACTTACTAAGACGTCCTCTACTCGACGATCACCTTTCGAGGCAAGGCAACAGTGAGGCGTACCCTAGGGGTGGTGTGTGATTTGTGTGTCGGATTCAGTTATTTTATCTTGTCATGTCAAAGTGATCTATGCGTTTGTTTTTATTTTTGTCATTCATTCTTGCATGCATTTATTTAACAGTTAAAAAGCGCGGAAAGATAAAATTCCTAAACTATTACAAAGGCGCGGGTCCACATCGCCAAATTATATCCAGGACCCGATTTGACATAAAATAAAGAAATAAAATGCGGGAAATATAAAATGTCCGAGTTACATGGCTTGAGCAATTACATAATATTTGAAAGAAAATAAATGTGCGAAAGAAATAAAAATAGAACGTTCGAGGGCGTTGGACCCTTTAAAGAAATTAAATGAAATTAAAAAGCTAATTAATTATTTAATAAAAGGAAAGAAATGTTTTTTAGTTTTTTTGCATTTATGAAATAAGAAAATTAAAATTAAAATTAAAAGAAACCCTAATTCTAAGTTATTTTTAATTATTTGAGAAAAATGTTAAAGTTTAACTTAATTTACTAAAGAATTTATGTACATGTTTATTTACAAAATAAATTAGTAATTAATAATAATAATAATGATGAGAAAATTATTTATTAAAAAAATGATGAAAAATTTAAAAAAACCTAATTTCTACATAGTTAATTTATTAAAAAAAATATTAAAGTTTTGAAACCTAAATTAATCTAATTAATTGTTTAAAGTTTATTTACAAAAATAATAATAGTAAAATTAATATTAATAAAATAAACATTTTTTGATTTTTCTGTATTTTATATTTATTATGAAAATTATTTTATGGAATTAAAAGAAAACAATTAAAAAAACAATTAAAAGAATAAAAAGGAAAAACAAATAAAAATTAAAAATTGAGCAAACCATAGGGGGTGTCTGGCCCAAGGGGAGGTTTTTTGAAGTATTGACTCCTGAGTACCGTGGTCTGCATTCTTTGGCCATTGGATTGAGTTTCATGCATAAGTTGTTCTACTTTGGCCAATTGGCTTTTGGCTTTTGGCCATTTGTGTTCTGGCTTCAACGTTCCCTTAATCTCTGGCTTAATGTCTGCCTCGCCATGTATTTGACTTTTGGCTTTTGGCCTTTTGGCCTTTTGACTTTTTGGCTTTTGGCCTCAACGTTCCTAAATAAACCTGGGATCCTGTCTAAATCTGCAGTTGAATCTCACGAACACATTAAATAAAATCATAAAAATTCAAATAAAACCAACATATGAAGAAATTTAATGTTTAGACACAATATGGCATGTATGAATGATTATACCCTTTTGATCATGGAGATCAAATCAACCTTACCCTTACTGGAAAAGTAGTGACATGAATGCTTTAATGCCCTTTGGATCATGGAGATCAAGCCAGCCTTACCCTTACTGAAGAAGTAATAAGATGTTGGTTTGTAGCTGAGATGGTTTTGTTTGTAGTGAGAGAGGGATTTGTAATAAGGATTTCAAGGTTTTAGGGTTCTTGAAAGAGTTTGATATTCCAACAGTGTTGTGGCAAGGTTTTTTTCTCTCTTTTTTTCTTCCCTCTTTTTCTTTTTTTCTCCCCTTTGGTTTGTGTGACAAGAAGGTGATTATATAGTGGAAATTAGGGTAAAGAAAATGGGCTTTGAATGTGCAATTGGGCCTCCAATATTCACTTGAATTCGTCACTTTCCAGGCTAAATCGCAGAGACTTAAGTGCATTTTTTGAAGTTGAAATGTGAAAACAAAATGTAGCCGACATCGAGAACTAACTCCTGTCCGAAGATCGACTCAATCGGATAAACGGTGAATTAGTTATGAATTTTTGAAGTTTCAGCTCAGACAAACTTATTTTGGGCTCCAGTGTCGGCTCTGACACGTTCTTCAATAAAAAACTGGTATTGATCGGTGCATAATTTGGTCTCGACTTTTGAAGCAAAGTTGTAGATCTATGAGTCAGTGACCTTGTGTAAAAATATGAGTCCAATCCGATAAAAATTGACCGAGTTATGATTTTTCGAAGTTTCGGCCCAGATGAAATAATATTCAGCATTCAGGATTTTCAGCGTGTCACGCACTCTGAGCAAAAAACGAAGGCCTTTTGAATACCGTTTGAACTCAATTCCTTCTGTGAAAATGTAGTCAACTCAATTTGTGAAATTTTGGCACCGGAACCAGCTCGATACGATGAAAATCGACCAAGTTATGATTTTTTGAACATGACGCAAATAAACTTCTGTCACAAATTTTCTGCACGAAAATACTTGATAAATCCACATTTTTGAAGACCTTCTGATCAAAATTGGCTTCCAGCCGTGAGAGATGAAAACGTAGATAATGTCAAGACGGAATTTTGGCCACCGGAACGGGTTCAAAATGAGTCACGATCTTCAAGTTATGAATTTTTTAGCGCGTAAAAATTGCACTTTCAGCACATTTTTTCACCATATTTCTTCAAGAAAACTCGCACATTCGGATACCTTCTTTAAAGAATTATCTCTTGAGCCGAACCTGAATTTGAGAATATGTTATCAGAGATATCTTGGCGAAAGAATACCTGAATATGACGCGCCGGGTTGGACTTGTGAATTTTTCTTGGAATATTTTGAGAAATATGGGAGGGCAAATTTTGGGGTACAACAGTTGCCCCTGTTCAATCTTCTTAGACCTGAGGATGCAGATTGGCTGACGTGCCTTTCGTAATCCGAGGGTAGAAGATGATTGGACACTAGAGTGCCCAGAAATTTGCGCTCACATAGTAGCAATGATGATGAGGGAATGGGCTTATAGATGCCATTTGGATGTTGCTTGGATAGGATGATGGGCTTATAGATGCCATCTGGACGTTGATCGCGTAGGAGATTCCTTAGCGAGAACCTGCATACCTGCAAAACAGAAAAATGAGTACCTGACACGCCGCAGGAGCTGATTTTAGATGCCTGATATAGATATGTCCTGACTGGTTACAGGAGCTGGGTCTGGAGCTTCAAACGCTGATGAATGAACCAGGGATGGTTACTGCCTTAGCATGAATGGTAAGAGAATCCTGAATGATTTCAACCTCAACAATGCTCGTTGAGAAAATCTTGGTGAGAATTACCATCTTCGTAGTGTCAGGAAGAGAACCAAAGGACATTATAATCTCAAAGGGAGTCACCTCACTCACCGTTGGAGAGGGAACTATAGGAAATTATAATCTGAAAGGAAATATCACCTCACTCGCCGTTGGAGAGGGGACCATAAAAGAATATCACCTCACGCTCATGCCGGAGAGGGGAACATCTGTAAAAGGAATTACCACCCCACTCGCCGTTGGAGAGGGGACCATAAGAGAATATCACCTCACGCTCATGCCGGAGAGGGAAACATCTGAAGAAGGAATTACCACCTCACTCGCCGTTGGAGAGGGGACCATAAGAGAATATCACCTCACGCTCATGCCGGAGAGGGGAACATCTGAAGAAGGAATTACCACCTCACACGCCGTTGGAGAGGGGACCATAAGAGAATATCACCTCACGCTCATGCCGGAGAGGGAAACATCTGAAGAAGGAATTACCACCTCACACGCCGTTGGAGAGGGGACCATAAGAGACTATCACCTCACGCTCATGCCGGAGAGGGAAACATCTGAAGAAGGAATTACCACCTCACACGCCGTTGGAGAGGGGACCATAAGAGAATATCACCTCACGCTCATGCCGGAGAGGGAAACATCTGAAGAAGGAATTACCACCTCACACGCCGTTGGAGAGGGGACCATAAGAGACTATCACCTCACGCTCATGCCGGAGAGGGAAACATCTGAAGAAGGAATTACCACCTCACACGCCGTTGGAGAGGGGACCATAAGAGAACTTCTACTGAGTCTTTATCAGAAAAATCTGCTTGGAGTCGATTTAACTGGACTAGAGAAGTCCTTGAAATATGTTTGAGAATTTCAACTGCATCTTTCCTGAAAGGTAAAGGTCAGTTATATGCAATGCATGATATGGATCAAGCGATGATGTTCTCAATATGGATGCGATTTATATGATATGATGCGTACATGCATGCTGTAATGATGTATGTGATGATTCATGTATGTTTTTTGTCTAGGAAAATAAATCCTTGACGGGTGCCGGGAAGTCACATCCTGGGCTGATGTTGAGGAAGAGATTTTGCTTCCGCTGTGGATGATTGTTGCAAGAATACCGGTAGGAGAAGATAACTCCGTTGAGGAATAAACTTGGCAAATGGAATAATTCTGCGGGAGAAAAGATATTCTAGCGATCATGCTGGGGAGTGCTACTCTGTGGGGATAGCGATGCTTTGCTGCGTTGATGAAGATAACTCCGCTGGGGATACCGTTGATGAGTCATGCTGGGGGATATCCTTGTTATGCTGGAAGTGTTGATAGACTTTGCTGGGGGTAGGAAAGATATTTTGCCGAGGACGCTCTTTCCGTGGCTTTTGGCTGAGGATAACCCAGTTATATCCTGTTACGGAAATAACTCTTTAAATCAAGCCGGGACGACGCGTTCGTGCTCTGCGAGGGATAAGCTTCCAGAATCTACTAGGGATAAGCTTACTGCTTGGGGGTATGAACTCCAATTTTCCCGGGGAAACTGGATTGGACTTTCCTGGGAAAGTTTTGACTGCGGGGAAGTGATTCCTTTGAATGTTGATACGCCGCCGGGGAACAATATTTAGAGCAAGACTACCGGGGATGCTTGTTTAAGAGTGATGTGCTGGGGGATGTTGAGATCTGCTGGAGGACACCTAACTTCCTTGAGATTTGATAACTCTGCTTGGAGGAGAATGCACTGACTGCTGACTCACTCTCTGGGGAATTAGGATGTACCGGTCATGTTTTTTAGCTGAACCTATCTTGGTACCTTGGAGGACCGACCAACTAGATTGTTTAGACGACTCATCATTGCCCCCTGTTTCTGAGGTGGGAGAGGAAGACCTGTGAGGTGCTGATAGTTGTTGATGGACAAACCTTCTTCTGGTAGGCAGATGACAAGATGTCAGGACATAGTCGTACGCTTTAATCCCTAACTTTTGCCTGGACCGCCCTTTCGGGTTTTCAGTCCACCGGGATACCCTTTTTTGCCCAAGCCGCCTTTTTAGGTTTTCGACTTGCCGGGTGTACAGGTTTTTCATTTCATCCCTTCATTTTGCCCGAACCCTTTTGGTTCGCCGGGAAACCCTTATTTTTGCCTAGGTATGTCAACCTAGCGGGTCTTTGATTTTGCATAGTATTTTTCCGACTATGTCCATGCTCTCAGAATGTAGGGAGTTGCCCCTGTTAGAAGTGTTTTGTCATGCCGTCAGAAGGTGTTTGATCAGCCCAGATTCGTTGTTGAAATGCCCCAAGTGACTCAGGCGGAGATTTGCCCCAGGCTATTTGGCCTTTGAGAGATTCTCCGAATCTTGATTGGACTGCCCCAGATGATTGGACAATAGTCATGCCATGCCCCTTGATTGGAAGTGCTTCTGTTCACTAGGTGTTCATCGTGCGAATTTCCCTGCTGTTCAAACAAAAAGTCATATGCAAACAAAGTTATGTCAAAAATGCAAGGCTTATGTCTGTCTTGAAGATTTTGAAAATGCATTCTTTTTTTCATAAAACAAGTGATTGTTTGTAAAACGTGATGTCAACTCCGTATTTACCGTAGGCCTTAAAGAGTCAGGATACCTTTCGTACAGTATGCTTTCGAACTAACCCGTGCTTCAGCTAGGACTTTTAAGGGTTATATCGTGGCCTGGTTCACGGTTTAAGAAACAAAGGATAAAGGCTCAAATTTATTTGTACCCACCCGCTCTTCGTGATGTTCTTCAAACCTAAACTCAGTTGATCGTGCGTTAGACCTTGTTTTGAGTCCTTGCTTTGATATTCCAATAATGGTTCAGATGTTGATGACTTATTTTGAATAGGCAGTCATTTCCTTTTTCTGCTGAGGGTTTGTAGGACCTCTTTCTTGATTTTGCTATCCCTTTCTTTTTTTTGCCTGAACTGTTTCCTTTTTTGGAATTACAGTCAGCGGGATGCCCCAGTTTCATAAGTCCCCTTTGTAGGTTTAGACTTTTTTGGGCTTTTTCATTTATGAATTTTGATGATGACTGCCTGTCCTTTTGATTGTTCTGAACCATCATTGTCTTTGTTCGTTTTGTAAAGATCTCTTCGGTGCCATTCGTTATGCACTTGGATCAACTGAGAGACTACCCTGCCCCAGGTTATGATTAAGGGTTTTGATTTTCGAAAATAAAGACTCCTACTTCTTTGGCTCTGATGGGTTGACGAGGGATTATCATCCTTATAACTCCAGTGTTTAGGGGTTGAAACAATGCCTGTACCTCATCAGCGGGGTCTGTTCAAAAGCATACTGTAGATCATGGTATCGTTTTCGTCATCCTCCCTCAAGAGGCTTAGGATTAAAGATCAAGAGTCGACATCAGAAAAAATATGAAAACAATTTGCATATAGTGAATGCGAATATATTGATTCAAAACAGACATAAGCGATGCATTAATGAAATAACAACGTTTGACATGAATAAATGTTTAGACAATCAAAGAAAAATGCAACTTGAACATTCGAATGAACAAAAGTTTTCTAGTTTGAATTAGTCACTTCAGATGGGAGATTCTCAGCAGAAGCATTTCATTTGGCCACCCGGCATGAACTCCAGCACCCTTCCGTCGATCAAGTCCTGGATCTTGTTCTTCAAGCTCCAACAGTCATTGGTGTCATGTCCAGGACTGTCAGAATGGTAGGCACATCTTTTATCAGGGTTGTAAGTAGGAGCAGAGATGTCAGGATTCTGGGGAGGACCCTTTAAAGTAATCAGATTGACCTCCAACAAGTGTTCCAGCATTAGAGATGGTGGTATGCCAGTCTCAGTGAAATGTCTTCCAGGCGTATATCGCTTACGCCGATTGCCCCGTTGATGCTGGGTTTGTGAAGTAGTAACAACTTGGGGAGGTCCATTCTTCACCATACCAGACTGTTGTCCTCTTGGTAGCTGATCAAAGACTTGGTCCTTGACTTGGACTGGTAGCTTCATGTTGGATTTGCCTAGGTGGAGTTGACTGATCATGGCTCTCAGCTCTCCTTGCTCCTGAGCTAAACCTTGAATGAGTGCCCTTTGCCCCAGCATCTGGGTTTTCAGTGTGTCTACCTCAGCTTGTAGACGTTTCAGCTGCTCGTCCTTGTCATCTTCGGGACTTTTTCTGATCAGATTCCCCATGAGGAGGGTCCTCAGCTCTTCTTGCCCCTTGGATAGACCTAGGAAGATTTCTCTGAACTGAGACTCTTGAACGTGAAGGTCCTGGTTATCTTGTTGTGAGGCCATTGCTGAAATAAACAGCGAGAAAGGTAAGTGACCTGCAGAAGGGATACCTGTAATGCGATGATGTGTATGATATGCATGCAATGTTTTCAAGGACCTCGCGGGATAAACAAGAAAATTTGTTAGCATTTGGATCCGGTAGCTTGATTGAAAGAACTTCATATTTGTTGAGAGTCTTTCTTCCAAGGGTCAAAGGCTCACCATATCAAGTGGGTCATAGCCCCTGACAACCTTGGCTAGAGGAAAATAAATCCTCTTTGCCCCTGGCTAGACAATTGGTTCATCCTGACCTGCATCACAAGCCCTTGAGATCCTTGAAATGGGTTAGGATGTATGCAATGGTATGCAATGGTATGATGTCATGCTATGCATGGGGTGATGTAGGTAAACCATGTTATGAGTCCCAATTAAGGACTATAAACAGACCCTGCAAGAAATTCAGTATACTTTGTTATGAGTCCCAATTAAGGACTATAAACAAAACCTGCAAGAAACTTAGTACCCTGTTATGAGTCCTTGTTAAGGACTATAAACAACACCTACAAGAAATTTGGTAAACCCTGTTATAAGTCCCAGTTAAGGACTATGAACAAAACCTGCAAGAAATTTAGTACCATGTTATGAGTCCCAATTAAGGACTATAAACAAAACCTGCGAGAAACAAGTGTCAGGTAACAAGCACGCAGATAGTCAAGTACGAAGGCACACAAGTCACACAAGAGAAACCCTTAGAGTTTAAGGCCAGCATGGGGTCTGGGTATTACCCTCTTGAAGTTGGTGGGTTCATACCTGTCCTATCAAAAGTAACCGGGTTCTTAGAGGATCCCAATATCATTGACTACCCTCAATCGGTCATAACTCCAGCATCGCAATCTTTTCTTGCGGCCAGAACCATCACGAGAGTTTAGCCTCAATGGGCGTAGCATACTGCTACTGTTCTAATGGCCAAGTTGGGTCATTTAAGGTTCTAAGGTCTGTTGGTGCTTAATGACTCCTTGGAAGACCCATATTCTCCCCGTTTCAACACGAGGGATATCGGTACAGACCAAGGCGCCACACCAACGTAGCCACTGCTTCACCCATGTCGGTATACGCCGGACAGGTCCCTCACAGCTTATGCTACCTAAACAGGGTATCCCCAGATCCGGGTTAGGATCTATGTAACTCCGATACAACCCACAATAGTAAAGCAAGCAAAACAATACAAGTGAAAACACAGTTATGACTTAGCCCTAAGGTACACCTCACTTTATAAAGGGTCCCCAGCAGAGTCGCCAGTTCTGTGATCGGTGGATCTGGAACTGACTGTTTAACGCTGGTTCGCGAAATGTCGCGGTAAGCAAGAGTCGCCACCGTCTTTTATTTTCTCCAAATGGAAAGGACAAAAGCACAGAAAAATTCCTTAAAGAGATTGCTCTCGGTTCGGGAGGTAGGTTATAGAAAAGGAAGGTGTTAGCACCCTTTCTATCCATGGTTATCCATGGGCTCTTAGATACTTGCTCAATGTGTTTTCAAAATTGTTTGTTTGCTTTTCAATGCGGGTTTTAAAAAGTTTCTTTGAAAAATTTCAGTTCGACTCATACGTCAGAGTGTTTGAAAAGTTTGCTTTGAAAGCTTTTGAAAATGTGTTGGTGTGAAAAGATGTTTTGATTTGTTTTTGAAATTAGAGCAAGTATCCTTGAGAACCTACCTACCCTAAGGAATTCGTCTGTGTAGATGTCCTTAAAAGTAGTGCCATCCCACCATTGAGAGGTAGGTAGCACCACCGTTGGAGGTGTTCGGGTCAATTCGAAGGTTCGGGACATGGTGATCACCAGAGCAATGGGAAGACACCTTAGAAGCTACCCTCATGCCAGGTTCCCGGATCATGAGGACTTACTAAGACGTCCTCTACTCGACGATCACCTTTCGAGGCAAGGCAACAGTGAGGCGTACCCTAGGGGTGGTGTGTGATTTGTGTGTCGGATTCAGTTATTTTATCTTGTCATGTCAAAGTGATCTATGCGTTTGTTTTTATTTTTGTCATTCATTCTTGCATGCATTTATTTAACAGTTAAAAAGCGCAGAAAGATAAAATTCCTAAACTATTACAAAGGCGCGGGTCCACATCGCCAAATTATATCCAGGACCCGATTTGACATAAAATAAAGAAATAAAATGCGGGAAATATAAAATGTCCGAGTTACATGGCTTGAGCAATTACATAATATTTGAAAGAAAATAAATGTGCGAAAGAAATAAAAATAGAACGTTCGAGGGCGTTGGACCCTTTAAAGAAATTAAATGAAATTAAAAAGCTAATTAATTATTTAATAAAAGGAAAGAAATGTTTTTTAGTTTTTTTGCATTTATGAAATAAGAAAATTAAAATTAAAATTAAAAGAAACCCTAATTCTAAGTTATTTTTAATTATTTGAGAAAAATGTTAAAGTTTAACTTAATTTACTAAAGAATTTATGTACATGTTTATTTACAAAATAAATTAGTAATTAATAATAATAATAATGATGAGAAAATTATTTATTAAAAAAATGATGAAAAATTTAAAAAAACCTAATTTCTACATAGTTAATTTATTAAAAAAAATATTAAAGTTTTGAAACCTAAATTAATCTAATTAATTGTTTAAAGTTTATTTACAAAAATAATAATAGTAAAATTAATATTAATAAAATAAACATTTTTTGATTTTTCTGTATTTTATATTTATTATGAAAATTATTTTATGGAATTAAAAGAAAACAATTAAAAAAACAATTAAAAGAATAAAAAGGAAAAACAAATAAAAATTAAAAATTGAGCAAACCATAGGGGGTGTCTGGCCCAAGGGGAGGTTTTTTGAAGTATTGACTCCTGAGTACCGTGGTCTGCATTCTTTGGCCATTGGATTGAGTTTCATGCATAAGTTGTTCTACTTTGGCCAATTGGCTTTTGGCTTTTGGCCATTTGTGTTCTGGCTTCAACGTTCCCTTAATCTCTGGCTTAATGTCTGCCTCGCCATGTATTTGACTTTTGGCTTTTGGCCTTTTGGCCTTTTGACTTTTTGGCTTTTGGCCTCAACGTTCCTAAATAAACCTGGGATCCTGTCTAAATCTGCAGTTGAATCTCACGAACACATTAAATAAAATCATAAAAATTCAAATAAAACCAACATATGAAGAAATTTAATGTTTAGACACAATATGGCATGTATGAATGATTATACCCTTTTGATCATGGAGATCAAATCAACCTTACCCTTACTGGAAAAGTAGTGACATGAATGCTTTAATGCCCTTTGGATCATGGAGATCAAGCCAGCCTTACCCTTACTGAAGAAGTAATAAGATGTTGGTTTGTAGCTGAGATGGTTTTGTTTGTAGTGAGAGAGGGATTTGTAATAAGGATTTCAAGGTTTTAGGGTTCTTGAAAGAGTTTGATATTCCAACAGTGTTGTGGCAAGGTTTTTTTCTCTCTTTTTTTCTTCCCTCTTTTTCTTTTTTTCTCCCCTTTGGTTTGTGTGACAAGAAGGTGATTATATAGTGGAAATTAGGGTAAAGAAAATGGGCTTTGAATGTGCAATTGGGCCTCCAATATTCACTTGAATTCGTCACTTTCCAGGCTAAATCGCAGAGACTTAAGTGCATTTTTTGAAGTTGAAATGTGAAAACAAAATGTAGCCGACATCGAGAACTAACTCCTGTCCGAAGATCGACTCAATCGGATAAACGGTGAATTAGTTATGAATTTTTGAAGTTTCAGCTCAGACAAACTTATTTTGGGCTCCAGTGTCGGCTCTGACACGTTCTTCAATAAAAAACTGGTATTGATCGGTGCATAATTTGGTCTCGACTTTTGAAGCAAAGTTGTAGATCTATGAGTCAGTGACCTTGTGTAAAAATATGAGTCCAATCCGATAAAAATTGACCGAGTTATGATTTTTCGAAGTTTCGGCCCAGATGAAATAATATTCAGCATTCAGGATTTTCAGCATGTCACGCACTCTGAGCAAAAAACGAAGGCCTTTTGAATACCGTTTGAACTCAATTCCTTCTGTGAAAATGTAGTCAACTCAATTTGTGAAATTTTGGCACCGGAACCAGCTCGATACGATGAAAATCGACCAAGTTATGATTTTTTGAACATGACGCAAATAAACTTCTGTCACAAATTTTCTGCACGAAAATACTTGATAAATCCACATTTTTGAAGACCTTCTGATCAAAATTGGCTTCCAGCCGTGAGAGATGAAAACGTAGATAATGTCAAGACGGAATTTTGGCCACCGGAACGGGTTCAAAATGAGTCACGATCTTCAAGTTATGAATTTTTTAGCGCGTAAAAACTGCACTTTCAGCACATTTTTTCACCATATTTCTTCAAGAAAACTCGCACATTCGGATACCTTCTTTAAAGAATTATCTCTTGAGCCGAACCTGAATTTGAGAATATGTTATCAGAGATATCTTGGCGAAAGAATACCTGAATATGACGCGCCGGGTTGGACTTGTGAATTTTTCTTGGAATATTTTGAGAAATATGGGAGGGCAAATTTTGGGGTACAACACTCCGTTTACCACCCGATTATGTTTTAACTACTGTGATATGGTGGCCAGAACCGGGACGTGTTTCCCTTTTTAAGGAATTGCTGGTTTGTGTTTTACGTTTGTGTTTGCAAAATGTCGCGGTAAGCAAGAGTCGCCACCGTCATTTATTTTATCCAACAAGGAAAGGAAAAAAGCACAGAAATATTCCTTTTTCGAGATATTTCTGAGTACGGGGGGTAGATTATTTGGATCCGACCAGATATCAGTTTTCAATTTCACCTTTTCAAGCAAGTTGTTGTGAAGCCTGGATCTGACCAGATAGCAATTACCCTCAGAGGTTCCTTGTGAAACCTAGAATTCGACCAGATAACGACTAAATCCCCAAACAGTTTATTGTAAAGCCTGGACCCGACTAGATAGCAATTGACCTCATCAATCTCAGAAATCTGCAAAGCCTGGACTCGACCAGATGACAGTTTTTCAAACGGTTTATTGTAAAACCTGGAGCCCGACCAGATAACAACTAACTATGATCCCCAGAGAGACACTATGAAGCCTGGACTCGACCAGATAATAGTACAACTTTCCAAAAATCATGAAACCTGGACCCGACCAGATAGTAGTTACCACTTCAAGTTACTGCGAAGCCTGGATCTGACCAGATAACAGTTAACTTCCATATCCCCGACAAGTTGCTGTGAAGCCTGGATCCGACCAGATAATTATTCAATTTCAAGAAAATTTCCTGAAAAGCCTGGAATCCAACCAGATAACAATTAATTTGTCTCTTCCCCCAGTAAGTTACCGTGAAGCCTGGATCCGACCAGATAACAGTTAACTTCCGTATCCTCAGAAAATCGTTAATCCTGGATCCGACCAAATAACAGCTGACATTCAAGCAATATTCCCCAGCGGAAGCATCCTTTCAATAAAGTGTGAAGATATGCATATTCTTCATCCCCAACGACAATCAGGGATTCAACCCCCCAGAATTTCCTCAACAGCAGTCAGGGATTTAGGACAAAAACATACATCTCACATTCATACGTCATAACATGTACATACCATATGCATTTAACATAATACCACATCTGGTGAACATCATGCAGGCATCTGCATTTTACTAACTCTTTTCCTCACAGGTAAAACATCAAATTTTGGTATAAATCAACAAGAGATTTATGTTGAAGCCTCTTCTGGTATTTACCAACATTCCTCCAAATGGAATCTATAAGCCCATTCACCATCCATCTTCGAGTGCAAATTTCTGGGCACTCTAGTGTTTAATCATCTTTCACCTTCAAGTCACGAATGGCGGATCCGCCAATCTAACTCTTCAAGTTTAAGAAGATTGAACAGTGGATGTTGTACCCCAAAATTTTCCCTCTCATTTATCATATATTTTCTCACAAAGACCTCTCTTGGTTCAAGACTGCACTAGGGTTGATCAGCTCAAGACACCTCCTTAAGCACTAATGACCAAACTTAGGGTTTGAGATTGCACAAGGATAATTGAACTTTAAATGCTTCATATGACTTTCATGGATCATTATGGACCCCTAAGATTACTCATGTCAAGTTTCAAGCCTTGGATCACACTTTTGCTCAGTCAATTGAGCAATTGACCTAAAAATCAGCTGTATTGGGGAAAAAGTCAACTATGGCCAATTTACAGTCAAACATCATAATTTTTTATCCACATCAACATTATAAACTAATATGTATCATTTGATCAAGTTTTGACCACAATTCCTCAAGAAATTTGATCAAATCATCAAAAGGGCAAAATGGTCAAAATTAGGGTTTTGACTGAGAAAGGGCAATTTCTGATTTTTTGACCTAGCAAATGGTCAATTGGTTTGAAGCATGATTTCAAGAGTTCAATTGCATAATTTTGACCTAATGGCATGACCTAAAACATTGCTCAAGATCAATTGGATTGACAATGAATTTTCAGTCAATTGATCAAAAGTCAACTGTACACTGAAAAGTCAAACTTTGACTTTTTGGTCAAAATTTAATGTCAAAGATCAAAATTCATCAAAACATGTCAAAATATTAAATTTATTCATCAAGAAATCAAAAAGTCAAGATTTCATTTTGAAAAGTCAAAGTTTTATAACTTAGAAATTTTTCTAAGTGTTTAAAACTTCATGTTTTTTCATGACTTTAAGTCAATTTTTCACTATGATGCAAGAGGAATAAGAAGAAACTTTCAACATAAAAGTTGTAGATATCCATGATATCTACAACATTTCTTTACACAACTTCTTCTAAAAGTGCTTGTATCTCAAGTTATTAATTCATAAATTCATGGTCTTGAAATTAAACACTTAGTGAAATTTTGCCCTAGTTTTAGTCAGGATTTTGACCTAACTTCATGACACTTTTTCATATAGTTCCAAGGGGAATTTTCAAAAGTGATTCGAAGATGGATTGAAGATAACATTACAATCTTTCCAGAATATCAAAGAACTCCTTGATATCACTCTTGAGCAGGGAGAATCAAAGAGATGAAGTTAGGGTTTTCACACTTGAAATACAAGTCATTTTGTGATGAACAAGATTCAAATTTCAAACCTATGATGCATAATCTCTACTTTACATGCCTCAAAATTGTTAGGAATTCCATAGTTAATTTCTTGCACAGTTGTTAGAGGTCTCAATTAAAGCATTCAATGCAAAGCCATGTTATATATCCATTTTAGGAAGAAAGTGCACAATGCCATTTTGATAAAGTAGCTTTTTGCACAAAACTTGTTCTTGAGCCTTGCAATTGTTTTCTTCTGATCATACATGTCCTAAAACTCAAGAGAAGTTTTTCTGAACACTTACAATCACTCAGCCCATGCTTGTACTTCCTCTTGGAACCATACTTCCCACTTTTCTTCAAAATCAAGTAACATAGCCATAAGTCTATATCTTGCTTTTCTGACCTCCTCAAGTGCACAAACCTTTTCCATATGATTATACAAATGTATTTCAAGCTAACACACGATTGAAAAAGCCCTCAAACTCCCCAAAACCAGAAATTGCCATACAAGCACAAAAACTTGTCATTTCTGATTTTTGAATCCAATCTCCAAATCCCTCGTGCGTTTCTTGGCCAAACCCTCCACAAAGCTTCTAATACCCATATAGAAGCTATCCCAACCCCTGTTTTCAAATTGTAATACCATTTACACCATCCTCCATTTTCAAAAACAGGGTATTGCACATTGAGTTCTTCAGCTTGATTCAAGAACTCTCAGCACAAAGTAAGCTTTGCAATAGCTTTCTGGAGGTGCAAGGAAGCTCACCCAATCATCAAAACACTTTGAAAGCAGCTCTAACTCAAAACACGATCTCCAACTGCAAGGTGAGTTTTCTGACTTTTCATCTCATTATTTAGGCATTCTTATATCTTGATTTGTAAAGATAAAATGTAGATAACTTTGCCACGAAACTGTACATATCCATAGTTTGCATTTATATGGCCTGAGCCTAGAGAATTTTAGAGTTGAAGTTTTCTGAAATTTTTAGGTTTTAAATTAGGGCCAGAGAAATTCTCCTTCATCTTTGATTGTTAGCTTAAGTTATTTACATGGTTGGATTCGTGGGAAGAAATGCCACAACTTTCATGTTTGAACTTTTCATTTTTTATTGAGAGATGAAGAAGATACAGGTCCTTTGGCTGGAGGTTGAAGATGAAGTCATTTTCAGGACTGGATTGATGTTATGTATTTGTTGTTTTTCTTATATTAACGGATGTATAGCCACCCCAGTGGTAAAGCGTGCGCTTGTTCCTCCTTAGGTCCTGGGTTCAAGCCCCAGCGTGACCTTTTGCAATTTTTTCACAAATTTCTGACTTTTTTTTTGTGTTTTTTGGCAGCATTTGGACTTTTCATGTGGGTCTGGGTATTTTTTTCTCACAATACCTCTTGCCTGACTAATTCACCCCCTTGACTTTTTTCTTTATATTTTATTTTTTATTTATTTTATCTTCATTATTATTATTATTATTATTCTTAATATTTTTATTATTATTATTATTATTTTCATAAAATCATAAAAAATCAAAATTTATTTTTTATAACTCATGTATTTTATTTTTCATAAAACAAAAGATTAAAAATATTTTCTTAAAGATAAATTAATTTCTTTTTTCCTTAAATAAATTCTTAGACTTAGGATAAATTAATATATTTTTTTATTTTTTTAGTTAAAATCAATTTAGAATTTAGGTTATTTTTATAATTAATTTTCATTTTATTTTCATTAATTTAAAACCCTTTTCATAAAAAATCCTAAAAATCCTTTTTAAATTAATTTCTTTTCTTAATTAGTTTTATTTTATTTTATTTAATTTTAATTAATCTTTTTCTTTAATTAGGTCAAGACAAAAAACCCTTTTCATAAAAACAACAAAAATCATCTCTTTTTTCCATTTATATTCTTGCATTTTTATTTTCAATTTTGTACAATATTCAATATGATTGTAATAAGATAATTAGGTTTAATTTTCTTGAAATCCTCATTTGTAAATTTGTACACCCCCTCCCCTAATGATGTAATAGCATAGTAATTTTACTTTTCGTAATTTATCGCTTTATATAAATACTAGTAATTAGGGTTTATATGGAAAGACTAAAACCAATCAATTAGCAAACCCTAATCAAAGACAAATCAAGCATGAAAAATTAACACACTTGCACACAAGCATCCCTAGGGTAAAATCCACTTGGTTGCCTTACAAAATGGCCATGTTATGCATGTGAGGCATCTTATCAAAAACAAACAAACACAAGATCATAGTCCTCGATGACGCTATCTATGTTGCCTTTTCAAAATGATCTTAGTCCCGAAGGAAAGATGCTAGGATACCTTGAAACATTGCTAATCATGGTTATACGATGACCCACGCCCATCCCGTTTACATCCAAAGATAAGGTTACTTACCAAATCAATGGTAAGATAACCATGTCAAAGGAGAAAGGAAATGAACATGAAAGACTTTTGAGTAGGTAGAATGCTCCTAGTTACTTGCTCAATTTCAAAACAAAACATCCTTGCTATTTTCAAAACAAACACCAATACTTTCAAAACATCTTTCAAACTTGAAAAACATTTTCAAAAGATCAACACTTTGTATACATTCTTACGAACGAGAATCATTACAAAGTTGCCTAAACGATGGCGCCTTTTCAAAAATACTTTCAAAAAACACACAAAGCATAGTTTCAAACAAAAAGCAAGTGATCTAGAAAGTAACTAAGAGCCCGTGGAAAACCATGGATGAAAAGGGTGCTAATACCTCCCCTTTCTATAATCTACCCCCCGAACCCAAGAAACAATCTCAAAGGTCTTTCTTGTGCTTTTTCACCTTTCCTTTTGGATAAAAAAAGTCGGTGGCGACTCTTGCTAACCGCAACATTTACGATAAAACACAAAACACCCAAGTCAGTTCTCCTACTGTATCACACTCGGAAACCCTAGATACTAGCTCTTTGAGTTAAAGAGGTATTCTCAAAAAGCTGATTCGAATGGTATTTCTACGAGCGGAAGTTATGATCTCTAAAACATAACAAAGATAAATTCCCCTAATCCTTGAAATGGTTAGTGTAATGAAGAATGAATGTTTATGAGGCATGATTCCATGTTTAAGCAAATTAATCACACACAAGCAAAGCACACAAGACCTTAGGTTTAGGCTTGCATGGGGTTTATAGGTAAATACCCTCTTTAAGTTTAGTTGGTTTTAAACCCGTCCTAGAAATAGTAATTGGGTTCTAAAGAGTCCCAATATCACTGATCTTTCTTTATCGAGCATTATTTCAGCTTAGCAATCTTTTCTTGCGATCGAAACATCCCGAAAGTCTGATCTAAATAAGTGTAGTATCGAGTATCAACTGATTCCCAAATTTACACTAAGGCCAGGTATATGATCTTTACAAGAATGCCCCAACAAACCCTCAATGATAAAGCAGTCAAAGCAAACAAAGAAAGCAATTTTAAAATGACCTAGACCCTAAGGTAAACCCAACTTTATAATATTCTCCAACAGAGTCGCCAGTTCTGTGATACGGTGGAAGAACCGACTGTTAATACTGGTTTGCATTTTGTATTCGCAAATGTGTGGTAAGTAAGAGTCACCACCGACTTTTCTTTTATCCAACAAAGGAAGGGGTGAAAAGAACAGAAAAAGACCTTTTTTCGAGATTTTCTGAGTAAGGGGGGTAGATTATGAAAATGGAAGGTGTTAACACCCTTTCCATCTGTAGTTTTCTACGGGCTCTTAGGTACTTGCTCATTTTTTAAAATTGCTTTCGTGTTTGTGTGAAAAGTTTTTTGTTTGAAAATGGCTTAGTGCGGCATTTCGCTTTATGATAACCCTTGTATCAGTCCTCAAGAGTGTGATAAAGCATTTTTGAAAACAATGTTTGAAAAGTGTTTGAAAGTGTGGTGTGTAAAAGAATTGTTTGAGCAAGTACCTAATAGTTATCTACCTACTCGAAAAAAGTTTGTTCTTTTCCTCCCATCCTTTAGACAGAGTTATCCTACTATTAGTGAGTAGGTAGCCCTAGTCGTTGGATGTTGAAGGACTATTGAAAGAGACGTACGGTCACTAAAGGCAACTGGGCAAAAACTCTTAGTAACTGTCCTAAAGTCTGAAGATCACTTTTTTAACCGAGGCAACAGTTGAGAGGGTCATCGAGGGACTAGTGATCTCTTAGACTCAAGGACAACCACTAAGGATTCTCACGTTTCGAGAATTGTGACTGTATTCGAAGGCAACCAAAGTGGGAGATACCCTAGGGGTGAGAATGTGCAAGTGTGCTTGATTATGTTCATTTATCTTGTGCATTTAGGGTTATCTATGTTCAATTAATCATTATTTTTCATGCAACCCTATTAACCATTCATCTAAGCAGTTTATTGTGCGGGAAACTAAATGGCGAAAAAATAAAGTTCCTAACTATTACAGGGCTTTGGTGTAATTACATAATTAACGACTGAAAAGTAAAGTGCGGAGATTATAGACCCTAATTAAACTATTACAAAATGGGCGCAGTTACATCAATAATAAAATAATCGTACGAAAATAATAACGCGTAAAAATTGAGACAAGAATAAGTTCTAAACCCTAAAAATCTAATTGACTCATTTGAAAATATTTTTGTGATTTTTATAAAAAAATATTATGAGATTTAACCTAATTTCTAACTAATTTTAAAATAAAGAAAACAAGTTAAAATTTAATTAAATTAATTTGCAATAATTAATTTTAAAAAAAACTAAATCTATTTTTTTGATTTTTGATGATTTATTTAAAAATAAAATTAATTAAAACATATTTTTTGTGTTTTTTTTATGTGAAAGAAAATTAAATTTGATTCATTGGCCTGCAGCTTGACCACTCAGCCATGTTGTTGTACCTGTTAGAGAAAAAGAAAACAAATAATATATAAAAACATTAAATTTGAATTTCAAACACGCGCACAGGTGACAACTCATCATCGTTTTCGTTTGAAATACACAGACCCTTTAGTGACGGCCGTTGTCGTCTCTAAAGGCTTTAGTGACGCTTCTCACCGTAGATATAGCACATGCTGTGATCGGTGGATCTGGAACTGACTGTTTAACGCTGGTTCGCGAAATGTCGCGGAAGCAAGAGTCGCCACCGTCTTTTATTTTCTCCAAATGGAAAGGACAAAAGCACAGAAAAATTCCTTAAAGAGATTGCTCTCGGTTCGGGAGGTAGGTTATAGAAAGGGAAGGTGTTAGCACCCTTTCTATCCATGGTTATCCATGGGCTCTTAGGTACTTGCTCATTATGTTTTCAAAAAATGGTTTGTTTGCTTTTCAACTGTGGGTTTTAAAAAGTTTCTTTGAAAATTCCAGTTCGACTCTTGTATCGGTCCTCAAGAGTGTTTGAAAAATTGCTTTTGAAAGCTTTTTGAAAGGTGTCGGTGTGAAAAGTATTTTTTGAATTTTGTTTTGAATTTAGAGCAAGTATCTAGAGTCGTCTACCTACCCTAAGGAATTCGTCTGGGTAAATGTCCTTAAAAGTAGTGCCATCCCACCATTGAGAGGTAGGTAGCACCACTATTGGAGTTGTTCGGGTCAATTCGAGGTTCGGGACATGGTGATCACCAGAGCAATGGGAAGATACCTTAGAAGCTACCCTCATGCCAGGTTCCCGGATCATGAGGACTTACTAAGACATCCTCTACTCGACGATCACCTTTCGAGACAAGGCAACAGTGAGGCGTACCCTAGGGGTGGTGTGTGATTTGTGTGTCATGTTCAGATATTTTTGTCTTGTCATGTCATGGGTGATCTACGCTTTTGTTTTTATTTTCACATTCATTCTTGCATGCAATTATTAACAGTTAAAAAGTTGCGAGAAATGTAAAGTTCCTAAACTATTACAAAGGCGCGGGTCCACATCGCCAAATTAAATCCAGGACCCGATTTGACAAAAAATAAAGAAAAGTGCGAGAAATATAAAATGTCCGAGTTACAGGGCTTTGGGAGAATTACATCAATATTATACGAAATAAAATAAAATGCGCGAATTGGAATTAAAATTGAAAGCGAGGGCGTTGGACCCTTTTTAATGAAATTAAATTATTATTATTAAATTAATGAAATTAAAATGAAAAAGAAATTATTTTTGAGATTTTGGTATTTATGATTTAATGAGAATTAAATGGAATTAAAATATTAATTAACCCTAATTCTAGCTATTTTTTAATTATTAAGAAAATATGAAAATTAAACCTAAAATTAATCTAATTAATTAATGCAATTTGATTTATAAAAATAAATAATTAATTATTAGTGATGAGAAAATAATAATAAAAGAAAAAGTAATTAAAGTAATTTAAACCTAATTCTACAAGTTTTTAATTTATTAAGAAAAGATATTAAAATTAACCCTAAATTTAAATCTAATTAATTAGTACAAGACTTTATTTAACAAAAAATATTAATTAAATAAAATATATTTAACTTTTCTTTTTTTTGTCTTTTCTGATTTTCTATTGTTTTTTATATTTTTATGGAAATAAATTGGTTTAAAGAATTAAATTAAAAAAAAAAACTAATTAAAACAAAAATAGAAAAATATGAGAAAAGAATGAGAAAGGCAAACCATGGGGGGTCTGTCCCCAATAGGAGGTTTTGTTCAGTAATTCAGGCCCATTAAGCTCCTGGCCTCGTTTGACTTTTGTGCTGGCATGCATGTGCGTTGACTAACGTCCATGATGTTCTTCAAATTATGCCCCTTGGATTGGTCTTAGTAAGCACGTGGAAGGCCTGGATGTGGAGAGTATGGTGAACCCTTATAGTGAAACTACACAGAAGCATCATTAGCAAAATAATATGGAAAGGGAGGGGGGACCTGGGATTCGAACCCAGGTCCCAGGGGTTACCAACGCGTTCCTTGCCAGCTGCGCTGCTGATGCACTTTGTATGTATAATGGGTAACAATTAACATAAGGTAAAATAAGCGTTAGTGGGACTTTAGCGCGAAAATTCAAATGACTCAATCATTGCCTTACACATCAGCGTCTTCTTCCTCGTTTTGCTTTTTCCTGAAACATAACAAAGGTTAGCGGGGGTTTTAAACCCCCCCAAAATATGCCGTTTTTCAAAATAGCGATTAGGCTATGGTATCACATAAATTAGGCGCGAGGGGTGTGTTGTATTCGTCCAAGCTCCCTGATTTCATCCATGGTATTAAGGTGTCCTAATTTTACAAGATTCAAAAACGCCCAATTCCACAGCTTGGTAACCCTAGCATGCATCCATGGTGAAATCACGCACAATGCTTAAAAACTCAATTAAATCATGTAGTTAGCTTCGTAATGAGTCAAATAACACAAATCAAATGTTAAAAACTACAGAAAACGCATGAATCATGATGCAAGAATGTGAAAAAAATTATGTACAAGACGCGATTGTTCTCACGTTTCTTGGTGTTAGAGCTTATGGTTTTGATTCAAACTCCTTCCTTGAAGCTTCAGGAACACGATAGAATAATTATTTGGCCTTGAATCGCACTGGAAGATGGTTTTCAGTATTTGAATTTTTCACAAAAAATGCAAAAGTGGTGATGATGTTCTTGCGCCGCTGGGAGGTTCTGATCACTAGGGTTAGCATGTATATATATGTATGAGTGATTAGGGTTGAGAAATTGATCCAAAGAACCTTTGTATTGATGAAGAGATATTTGATTTTTATGGCATATATTTTCCAATCTTTTTCATGCAAATTTGCTTCAAATCATGTCCAATCACATGGATTCTTTCCCTATCTAATAATGCACGAAAATCTGAAGTTATCCCATGCACAAAAAGATTTGATTGACTTGCTTTGATATTTTTCATATATTTTAATTAATTAAATGAATTATTAGCAATTAAAAATCCAAATAAATAAATAAAAATGATGAAAAACTTCCCTTTGGGCCAAATGGTCGTGCACATGCTTTGGATGATGGATTTTGGAAGAAAAAGAGGCCCATTAGCAATTTTAGGACATTTGAAGCAAAGTTGACTTTTCAAAATATCCAAAACTTTCCCAACTTCCACAAGGCATAACTTGCTCAAATTTTAAGCTTTGCTCATGTTCTTGGACATTTTGGAAAGGTCTTGAAGTCCTATAACCAATGTCTTTGGTCCCATGTCATTTTGATTTACCAATCTCAAGTTATGGCCTTTGACTTAAAGTCCCTTTTTGTTGACTTTTGAAAATGACCTATAATGTTGAAATTGATAACTTTTTGTGAGAGCATTTCTTGGACTTGAAGTGTGATGAGGAGTTGTAGGAAATGTCTTTCTCTTAAAAATGAGCTTTGGATGGAATTTTTCTGATAATCCATGTGAAAGTTATGCCCTGGTCAAGTTACAGTTGACTTTTTCAACTGTCCAAATATGGAAACTTTTGCATCTTGAGACTTTTTGAGCCAAGCTTTGAGAATCATGATCAAGCATTGATCAAATGATTTTTGTGGCTTCAAAATGAGATGTTGACCAAAAATTTGAACTTTTGACTGTCAAATGACCATTTTGCCCCTACAGTTGACTGTAGTGCAATTAGGGTTTTTGACTGTGCAATTTTGTGCTGTGAGTCTTGAAACTTGACATGAGGATGCTTGACAATGTTTATAAGCACGTGAGACTTGATTGGAGCTTTGGAAACTTCATTTTCTCTGTCAGAACCAAAACCCTAGTTTTGACTGTTAGGAGGCCCTTGAACTGTGCAACCCTTGGGGAGATTTTGAAGCTTTGACTTGGAAATCTTTGAAGAATGTGGGAGGGAAAATTTTGGGGTACAACAGTTGCCCCTGTTCAATCTTCTTAGACATGAGGATGCAGATTGACTGACGTGCCTTTCGTAAGATGCAATTTGCGCTCACATAGTAGTAGTGTGATGGTGGAATGGGCTTACAGATGCCATTTGGAGATTGATGGATAGGATGATGGGCTTACAGATGCCATGCTAAGAGGTGATAGATGGTGGATGGGCTTATAGATGCCATCTGGATGTCAATCGCGTAAGATATTCCTTAGCGAGAACTTGCGTACCTGCAAAAGAAAAGGATTACCTGACCCGTTACAGGAGCTGGTCTTCAAACTCTTTGCATAGATGTGTCCTGACTGGTTACAGGAGCTGGATCTGGAGCTTCAAAAAGGTGATGAATGAACCAGGGATGGTTACTACCTCAACAGGAACGCTGAGAGAACCTTGGACGATTACTACCTCAACAGGAACGCTGAGAGAATCTGGGGACGATTACTACCTCAACAGGAACGCTGAGAGAATCTTGGATGACTTCTACCTCGGCAGTAACGCTGAGAGAATCTTGGACGACTTCTACCTCAACAGTAACACTGAGAGAATCTTGGACGACTTCTACCTCAACAGTAACGCTGAGAGAATCTTGGATGACTTTTACCTCAACAGTAACGCTGAGAGAATCTTGGGCGACTTCTACCTCAACAGTAATCATTGAGAGAATCTTAGATATCTTCTACTGAGTCTTTATCAGGAAAATATTTTAGGGGTCGATTTGGCTGGACTAGAGAAGGCCTTTGACTGGATAGGAAACAGGAAAATCTTAGGGTCGATTTAACTGAACCGGTCTAGGTCTTGAAATCTTCAACTGGATAAGAAACAGGGAGATCTTAGGGTCGATCTGACTGAACCAGAGAAGGCCTTGGACTGGATAAGAAACAGGAAAGTCTTAGGGTCGACTTAACTGAACCGGTCTAGGTCTTGAAATCTTCAACTGGATAAGAAACAGGGAGATCTTAGGGTCGATCTGACTGAACCAGAGAAGGCCTTGGACTGGATAAGAAACAGAAAAATCTTAGGGTCGATTTAACTGAACCGGTCTAGGTCTTGAAATCTTCAACTGGATAAGAAACAGGGAGATCTTAGGGTCGATCTGACTGAACCAGAGAAGGCCTTGGATGGGATAAGAAACAGAAAAATCTTAGGGTCGATTTAACTGAACCGGTCTAGGTCTTGAAATGTAGCTGAGAACTTAACTGGATCTTTCCTGAAAGGTAAAGGTCAGTCATATGCAATGCATGACGTGAATCAAGCAATGATGTTCTCAATATAAATGAGATTTGTAAGATATGATGCGTATATGCATGCTATAATGTATGGAAGTGCGATGTTTATGAATGTGTCTTTTCGTCTTTGGAAAATAAATCCTTGACGGGTGCCGGGAAGTCACTCCGGGGCTGATGTTTGGAGAATAGATTTTTGCTTCCGCTGGGGATGATAGTTGCAAGAATACCGGTAGGAGAAGATAACTCCGTTGGGGAATAAACTTGGCGAATGGATTATTCTGCAGGGAGAAAAGTACTCTAGTGATCTCGCTGGGAAGCAATACTCTGTGGGGAGAGAGGTACTTTGTTGAGTTGTTGATAATAACTTGCTGGGGATACCCTTGTTGTGTTGGAAGTGTTAATAGACTTCGCTGGGGATAAGAAGACTTCGTCGAGGACGCTCTTTCCATGGCTTTTGGCTGAGGATAACCCAGTTATATCCTGGTAGGGAAATAACTCTTTGAATAAAGCCGGGAGACGCGTTCGTGCTCTACGGGGGTAAGCTTCCAGAATCTACTGGGGATAAGCTTACTGCTTGGGGAGATGGATTCCAACTTTCCTGGGGAACTAGATTGGACTCTCCTGGGGAAGTTTTGAACTGTATCGGGGAAGTGACTCCATTGAATGTTTTATATACCGCCGGGGAACAATCTTTAGACCAAGACTGCCGGGGATGCTTGTTAAGAATATATGTACTGCTGGGGAATGTTGAGCTCTGCGGGAGGATACCCAACTTCTTTAAGATTTGATAGTAGCTTTGCTTGAGGAGAGTATACTGCTTGCTGGCTCACTCTCTGGGGAATTAAGATATCTAGTTATGTTCTTTAGCTGAACTCACCTTGGTACCTTGGAGGACAGAACAATTAGATTGCTTAGACAACTCTTTATTGCCCCTGTTTCTAATGTTACCTGTAATTAATCCTTTGTTTCGTGTGCAAATTTTTATGAGTTAGCAAATTATTGTCAATGCGTATATCACAAATTGAACCTTGGACGTTCTTCGCAAAACAAAACAGAAAAGGAAAAATAATTGGCACTTTTAACTGAAAAGCATATTTGTATTGATTTTCGAATTGCCTGTAAATAGGCGTTTTTATGTACAAGAGGCTGACGTCCTAGTAAGAGAACTCCGCCGAACAAAAGAGTTTATACAATTTGTACAAGAGAAAATAAAACAGCTGTGTGAAATGAATGATCCCACTGGGTTTCAACTCTGCTATTGCCTTTATATCTCCGAGCGTCTCATCACTTGATGACCTTAGTTGAAAGATGAAGCTGACTGATCGATGCCGTCTGAACTCGATGTAGATACTAGATTCTGGATGCAAAGTGATCCAAGGAGACATAGTATTACGCTTTATCCCTAACTTTTTCCTGGACCGCCCTTTCGGGTTTTCAGTCCACCGGGATACCCATTTTTGCCCATGCCGCCTTTTCAGGTTTTCGACTTGCCGAGTGTACAGATATTTTTCATTTCATCCCTTCATTTTGCCCGAACCCTTTTGGTTCGCCGGGAAGCCCTAATTTTTTCCTAGGCAAGTCAGCCTAGCGGGTCTTTTTTTCATGCGTAGTATCTTTTTACTATGTCTGCATTAGCGGGGTGAGGAAGGTCGTCACCATCCATGTTGGTTAGAATCATGGCCCCTCCTGAGAACACATGTTTAACCACAAATGGCCCTTCGTACGTAGGGGTCCATTTGCCCCTTGGATCACTCTGAGGAAGGATGATTCGCTTGATTACCAGATCCCCAACTTGATATTCCTGTGGTCTGACCTTTTTGTTAAATGCCCTGATCATCCGTTTCTGATACGTCTGACCATGACAGATAGCAGCAAGTCTCTTTTCATCAATAAGGTTTAGCTGATCAAGTCGTGTCTGGATCCAATCATCTTCGTTCAGATTTGCATCCTTCATTATCCGGAGAGAGGGTATTTGCACTTCGATTGGTAAGACTGCCTCCATACCATAAACCAAGGAGAAAGGAGTTGCCCCGGTTGACGTTCTGGCTGAGGTACGGTACCCATGTAGAGCGAACGGTAACATCTCGTGCCAATCCTTATAAGTCACTGTCATCTTCTGCACGATTTTCTTGATATTTTTATTTGCTGCTTCTACAGCCCCATTCATCTTCGGTCTGTAAGGAGAAGAGTTATGGTGCTGTATTTTAAACTGCTCGCAGAGCTCAGTGATCATCTTGTTATTCAGATTGGTACCGTTGTCTGTAATGATCCTCTCAGGGACTCCGTATCGACAGATCAGGTTGTGCCGAATGAATCGTGCTACAACAGTCTTGGTTACCGTAGCGTAGGAAGCCGCTTCAACCCACTTCGTGAAGTAATCAATTGCTACCAGGATGAAGCGATGCCCATTGGATGCCGTAGGTTTAATCTCACCGATCATGTCTATGCCCCACATTGCAAACGGCCAAGGCGCAGTCAGAACATTCAGAGGAACTGGGGGAACATGCACCTTGTCTGCATATATCTGGCATTTATGGCATGTCCGAGAGTGTTGGTAGCAGTCTGCTTCCATTGTGGACCAGAAATACCCTGCCCGAAGGATTTTCTTTGCCATAGTGTGTCCACTGGAGTGTGTACCAAAGGTCCCTTCATGTAGCTCTTCCATGATCCTTTCTGCTTCAGTCTTGTCCACACAACGCAGTAAGGTCGAATCATGGTTTCGCTTGTACAAGATGCCGTTGCTAAGGAAGAACTTCGCTGCGAACCTTCTCAGAAACCTCTTATCATTGACAGATGCACCTTCAGGGTATTCCTGAGCTTCCAAATATCTCTTCACCTCATGGTACCAAGGCTTCTCAGTCACCAATTCAGTCTCAAGATCACAACAGTATGCTGGTTCGTCCAGTTTCCAGATGATGATCCGGGGAGCCTCATTGTCCCATTTGACTTTGAACATGGAAGACATCGTAGCTAACGCGTCCACCAGCTGATTCTCCTCTCTCGGAAAGTGTTCAAAGGTTATCTCTGTGAAGTGGGGGATCAATGTCAACACACATTCTCTGTAAGGAATAAGATTCGGATGTTTCGTATCCCACTCTCCTTTAATCTGATTGATCACAAGAGCGGAATCTCCGAAGACACTCAGAAACTTGATCCTTAGGTCGATCGCAGCTTGAAGACCCATGATGCACGCCTCATACTCTGCCATGTTGTTGGTACAGTTGAAACATAGCCGGACAGTAAGTGGAGTATGAGTGCCTTGAGGAGATATGATTACAGCGCCGATACCGTTACCCAAAGCATTGGAGGCTCCGTCAAAGTGCATAGACCATCGGGATCCTTCCTCAGGTCCTTCATCCGGTCCAGGTACTTCACAATCAGTCACTATCATGATGCTCTCGTCTGGGAACTCGAAGTTCATTGACTGATAGTCATCTACGGCCTGATGTGCCAAGTGGTCTGCCAATACACTTCCCTTGATGGCTTTCTGAGTTGTGTACTGAATGTCGTATTCTGTCAAGATCATCTGCCATCTTGCTATTCTCCCAGACAGAGCAGGCTTTTCAAATATGTACTTTATAGGATCCATCTTTGAGATCAATAAGGTAGTGTGAGTCAGCATATACTGTCTCAGTCGGCGAGCAGCCCATACCAAAGCGCAGCAAGTTTTCTCAAGCAGTGAGTATCGGGTCTCACAGTTGGTAAACTTTTTGCTAAGGTAATAAATGGCGTGCTCTTTTCGGCCAGACTCGTCATGCTGCCCCAGCACACACCCCATTGAGTTGTCAAGTACTGTCAGGTATAGTATCAGAGGTCTCCCTTCAACCGGTGGCATAAGGATGGGTGGTTCTTGGAGATACTCTTTGATTCTGTCAAAAGCAGCCTGACATTCATCATTCCAACGTACTACCTGATCTTTCTTCAGCAGCTTGAATATTGGCTCACAGGTGGCAGTTAGGTGCGAGATGAACCGATCAATGTAATTCAGGCGTCCTAAAAAGCCTCTAACTTCCTTCTCTGTCTTAGGAATTGGCATCTCTTGAATAGCTTTGACCTTGGCAGGGTCCACTTGAATACCCTTATCGCTTACAACGAAGCCTAGCAACTTTCCAGATCTTACCCCGAAGGTGCACTTGTTCGGGTTCAACCTCAGCTTGTACAACTTCAGACGGTCAAATAACTTCTGCAGATGATCAAGGTGTTCTTCCTTAGTCTGGGACCTTGCAATCATGTCGTCGACATACACTTCTATCTCATGATGGATCATGTCATGAAATAAAGCAACCATGGCACGTTGGTAGGTTGCCCCAGCATTTTTCAGTCCAAAAGGCATGACCTTGTAGCAGAAGGTGCCCCACTGAGTAACAAAGGTAGTTTTTTCCATGTCTTCAGGAGCCATCTTGATCTGATTGTAACCTGAAAAACCATCCATGAAAGAGAACACCTTATGTTGAGTTGTATTGTCAACAAGGACATCAATGTGAGGTAGAGGGAAGTCATCTTTGGGGCTGGCCCTATTCAGATCCCTGTAATCGACACACATTCTGACCTTACCGTCCTTCTTTGGTACCGACACCACATTAGCAACCCACTGAGGATAAGAAGTCACTGCAAGGAACCCAGCATCAAACTGTTTCATAACCTCAGCTTTGATCTTCTCGGACATCTCTGGGCGCATACGGCGGACCTTTTGCTTAACCGGAGGGCAGTCTTCCTTAGTAGGCAAGTGATGGACCACAATGTCAGTATCCAACCCTGGCATGTCTTTGTAGGACCAGGAAAAGATCTCCATATAATCATGTAGCATCTTAGTCAACCGTTGCTTCACGTTGAGCTCTAGGTTGGCACCAATCTTTACCTCCTTCCTGTCTGTATCAGTACCCAGGTTTATTGTTTCCACTGGCTCTTCATGTGGTTGAATTGCCCTCTCTTCCTGGAGTAACAGTCTTGCAAGCTCGCCAGGCACTTCGCAATCATCTTCACCTTCGTCTTCGGCTAAGTTGATCGGATTTTCGAAGTCATAACTGGCAGTAGCAGAGTCGTTACCAGTGAGATCCAGAGTGGATTGAAACCTGTATGAGTGAGTGTGTGTAAATACAGCTGTTTTGAAATATATAAAGAAAGGAAAGAAAGAAAAGGAGCATAAGATTTGAAATGCGAGAAACGTCCAAGATTTTTATTCATGATATATGAAATGACAATTTATATGCCCTCACAAATGAAGCCAACGGTGCCCCGGGTAAGACACCGGGCCATAGCGTTTTAATTGTTGTTTATTACAAATAACAAAACAAAGAAGTTTATTACTGTGTAACAAAAGTAACAGGAGTATGGTCCTTGGCAATCCAATTGGTCAATCCGCCCTCAGTTGTTGGGTAGATCCAGCTATTGAACTCTGCTTCATCCACTTCATTATCCTCCCCAACAGCATTCACTCCTGGATTGGTAATGAGCACAGGAGGTCTTCTAGTCTTTGCCTTCCGCATGGCTTTCTGTCCCTCTGCAGTAAAACCCAGTCCGAACTTGTCAGTTTTCTGTGTAAAATCAGGGAGTCTGCCCCAGTTAGTACATTCACCTTTCTGAACCACAGCCCGGGCATCCTTCAGGGAAGCCATCTTCAAAGGAACATCCTCTTCAACCGCTGTTTCTGCTGCTGCTGAAATCGGAAGTACCTCTTCGAAATGCTGAAAGGGGGTCTCAATAAACTCCCCGTCCATCTCAATATACCTGAAGGAATTCAAATGGCTCACCATATACTCCTCTTCTCCCTGCACAGTGACAATCTTCCCTCTGACAGGGTACTTTAGCTTCTGGTGCAAGGTAGAGGTCACTGCCCCAGCTTTGTGGATCCAAGGTCGACCCAGTAGACAAGAATATGATGGACGGATATCCATCACATAGAAAGTAGAGTCGAACACCTGAGAACCCACCCGAATAGGAAGGTCAACCTCTCCATGAACCATCCTCTTGGAACCGTCGAAGGCTCTGACGATGATATTGCTAGGTTTTAGTTCCAGGCCTTCATAATCCAAACGGTCTAAGGCTTTTTTGGGTAGCACATTTAGGGAAGAGCCAGTGTCCACCAATACATGCGCCAGAGTAGTGCCCCTGCATTCAATAGAGACATGCAGGGCGTCATTGTGGTCTCTTCCTTTGGCGGTAAGGTTAGCATCTGAGAAACCCAAGCCATTGTCCGCTGTCAGATTTGCTACGCAGTCAGTGAATTGAACTGCAGATGTCTCCTGTGGCACATGGGCCGTCTTGAGGAATGAAATCAGAGCCTTAGCGTGGGCCTCTGAGCACAATAGTAAGGAGAGCATGGAGATTTTGGAGGGCGTATGCCCCAGCTGCTCGACAACATTAAAGTCACTTTTCTTGATTATTTTTAGAATTTCCTCCATTTCTTGTTGGAAGGCCTCAGCATTTACAGGTCTTGGTGCCTCCATCCGGTCAGGCTCGTCTTCAATCCCTTTGCCCCGAGCATTAGATGACTCGGCAGCAGGGGAAACCACTTGATCAGAAACAGGAACAGGTACATTTGTAGGTGTTATTGTGAGGGGTCTTCGGATAGCGGGCGGTGCAATGTCAGGCGAGAAAAGCCTGCCACTGCGGGTAACCTTTGCTGGACCAGTAATATTGCCGATACTGGTGCCAGTGTTGAACTCTTGTTTGATTCCATTCACATATACATCCGCCCCATAATGCCAGAGGATAGCCTTATCAGATTCGTAGGGGAGAGGCCCCGGAACAGTAATAACAACAGGTGCAACAGTCATGATTTGAACAGGCTTCCTTGGGAGAGCCTTGATTGGATTATTGAAGATGGTAATAACATAAACTTCTTCTACCGGAACCAACTGAACAACGGACTTCTTGAATAGAATCTCTTTACTGTCCATTAGGCTTTAGATGCCCAACTTCAGCAAAGGACAACCAGAGGGGGAAACAGCACAGAACAGGCAACCCTCACTGCAACCCGGAAATAAACCGGCCAGCAGTAGGTTCCTCTTGACATTCATTAAGGGAGTGGCTAGGTCATCCACAGAAACAGCATATACGTCTTCATCAATAGCATTTACTCCATGCTGGGGCATAAGAGCAGTTACCACATTCGGCCTCTCAGGCGCTTCAAACTGTATCTCTTTTGCGTCGATAAGGTCTTGCACCTTATTCCTTAATGCCCAACAGTCATCAGTGGAATGCCCCGGGCTATCGGAGTGATAAGCACAGCGGGCATTTGGGTTGTATTTGGGAGAAGCCGTATTCACAACCTTTGGGGCCTCTCTGACAGTCACTAGATTGGTGGACAGCAACTGTGGCAAGATCAGGGATATGGTCATACTCAAACGGGTAAACTCTCTCCGGGGTCTTTCAGCCCTTTGAGGATTGGTTTGCCGAGGAGCAACAGCGGGCTTGGCGATCATCACCGCGTTGACAGGTTGGCGGCGCTCAGGCTTCTCTTGTCGTCTGGAGCCATATACAGCACTAGCCTCCTTTTTAAAAGGCTTCTTTTCAGAACTTGTAGATGCACCCTTCGGAATCTTACCAGACTTCAACCCAGCCTCAATTCTCTCTCCAGTCAGAATAAGATCAGTAAACCCTGCAGATGAGTTACCGATAAGATGGTTGAAAAATGGCCCAGATAGGGTCCCCAGGAACATGTCTACCAACTCCCGGTCAGTCAACGGAGGCTGCACCCTGCCAGCCAGATCCCTCCACTTCTGCGCGTACTCTTTAAAACCTTCGCTTGAACCTAGCGACATACCCTGGAGTTGGGTACGTGTAGGGGCAAGGTCGGTATTATATTGATACTGCTTATAGAAAGCAGTAGCCAACTCCTCCCAGTTACGAACCTTGGTCCCATCTAGCTGATAGAACCATTCGAGATGAGTCCCTGAAAGACTCTCATGGAAGAAGTGGATCCACAAGTTCTTATCCACTGAGTACGGTTGAATCTTCCGCACATACGATCTGAGGTGTAGCTTGGGACAAGACGCCCCGTCATATTCGGTAAAGGATGGTGCTTTGAACTTATGAGGAATGATCACACCGGTAGACAAACCCAAATCTCCAAAATCCAGCCCAGACACCTGTTGGATCTCCATAGCATTCAGTCTGTCCTCCAACTGCTTGTATCTGTCTTCTGCAGGAGGATATTGTTCCTCATCAAAATCAGTCTCGTTGTCGGAGACTACCGGACTAGGACCTTTTCCCCCTTGGGGACCGCTCTTGCCTATAGAAGAACCAGCCTCTTCATTCTGCAGAGTGTTGCCAAACCTTCGGCCCGAGCTGAAAAGAACAATTCTTCTCTTCTTCTTCTTCTCCTTCTTCAGGAGAAGAGCCTTCAGCTCTTCTTGGCCCTGAGCCAAACCCATGATTAGTTCCTGAAATTGCGCATTCTGCGCCTGAAGAGCCTTGATGGACATCTCAGTTGATGATGAGTCAGGATTCATGATGCTGAAATAAACAGCGAAGAACGGTAAGCAACCTGAAAAAGAAGAAAACCTGTTATGCACATGATGAATGATATGTGTTTATGCAATGCATTCAAGGGTTCGAAAGTTCAAATTTGTTGTAGACAAAAAAAGAACACACGTTATCATTAAGGAAATAACTGTTCAATACATCAAAGCCTCATGGGCACAAATTACAAAGCAAATCAATCCCAAAAGACACTACGCATCCTCTTTGGAGCTATGTAGGTGTTGAGATTCCTCTCCTCATGCAATAGGTGGGTGAGCTCCAAGACCTTTTTTTCACTAGCATGTAAACTGGTCTCAAGAGAATTTCGTTCTTCCTTAAGCTGGATCCAGCTCTTCTGCATCTCTTCCCAGGATGTGGGCATGTCAGGATGCTGAATGGTATAGGACACTTCCCCTTCCGAGACTGGCTCTTTGATCACAGGGAGCATATGAGGATAAGGCATTACTAACTTCTGGGAGCGGGCGCGTACCCACTTGAGATAAGGTTCCAACGGGATGGAGTTCCTGTGCCCCAGTGTCTTGCTGTCTATCCTACTTGGCATCCTCCAAGCTCTGATAAATCTCTGGCGAAGTCCTTGTGCATCGTTGTCGAAGTCAAAAACTATGTCAGGAATTAACATGTCATGAGGGCCATCCCTCCGAGCATAACCAAACTGTCTCCAAGCCAGGCATGGGTTGTAAGTAATACCTCCTCTGATTCCAAGTAAAGGAACATTAGGGTACTCCCCGCAACGATCAATGATATTGACATCCTCTCTGGACTGAGGGCACCAATGTATATCTACATGTGTAAGAGTCATCAACCGTTGTGACCATCTCAAACCCCGCTCGTTCTTCAAAATTGATTGCAGAAGGTGCGAAATAAACCACCTTCCCAGGAGAGGAGTGCAACACATAAGGACACCTCTTTTTCTCATGGTTCGAGTGTAACATGAATGAAGGATGTCCCCCAGCAACGTAGGTATAGGGTTCCTAGACATGAAGATCTGGACAGCACTGATATCTATAAGCTGATCTGGGTTAAGGAACAACACCAAACCATAGACAAGGAGGGCCACAACTTCTTCAAAAGCTTGTAAGTCAAGGGAGTTCCAACATTCATGGGCCTTTTCAAACAGAAACCTGGCTAAGAACCCTTTGATACCACTTCTAACTTCCCAGTGTCCCTTGAGGTCAGATGATTGTAGGTGCAAGGCTTTAGCAATCTCTTCAAGTTTGGGTTCCTTTTCCGTACCGTTGTAGGGTAGTTGATCAAGGATAGGGATCTTCAGGAGACGGGAGAACTCCTCCAATGTAGGTACCAACTGATAATCCAAGAAGGTGAAACAGTGATGTAGAGGGTCAAAGAACTGGAACAGGACCTTTATCATGTCTTCCTCAATGTTGGTATTGACCAAGCTGATGAGTCTTCCATGTCTCTCACTGAATGAAGAGCTCTCGAGAATCCTGGATATAAGCTCCTTAAGCTGAGGAGGGATCCTTACAAGGCTGATTTGAATTGTCTTTCTGCGAACAGTTTCCATATCCTACAAAACAAAGAACAAAGATGAAGATTCGAACCCCTGAAATGGTTAGTCAATGCATATGATGCTGGATGATGTCATGATGCTATGATTAAACACACCACATATATTTACAAAGACAAACATATAAGGCACACAAGGCACACAAGACAAGCCCTTAGGGTTTAGGCCAGCATGGGGTCTGGGTAGTACCCTCTTGAAGTTGGTGGGTTCAACCTGTCCTATTAGAAGTAACCGGGTTCTAAGGGTCCCAATATCACGGGATTGCTTTCATTGTTCATCGTTTCGATTTAGCCACTGAACTGGCGACCGAAATATTCCAGGAAAGCAACCCTCAATTGAGTGTAGTATCGAGTATCAACCAACCTCGGACTGCACCAAAGTCAGTTATCTTACTACCCTAAAGAGGCCAAGATAGTTCAATTAAGGTTCCTAAGGTCTATTGATGCTTCACGACACCACGCAGAGGCCCCGTACTCTCCTTGACTGAACTCAAGGGTTACCGGTACACACCAAAGTGCCACATCAACGTAGCAGACTGCTTCAACCATGTCGGTATACCCCGCACAGTTCCCTCACAACCTTGTTGCTACTTTCTAAGAAGGTATCCCCAGATCCGGGTTAGGATCTATAGAACTCCCAAGCAACCCACAATTTAAAGCAAGCAAAGAAAGCAATTGAAAACACAGTTATGAACTAACCCTAAGGTACACCTCACTTTATAAGTTTTTCCCCAGCAGAGTCGCCAGTTCTGTGATCGGTGGATCTGGAACTGACTGTTTAACGCTGGTTCGCGAAATGTCGCGGAAGCAAGAGTCGCCACCGTCTTTTATTTTCTCCAAATGGAAAGGACAAAAGCACAGAAAAATTCCTTAAAGAGATTGCTCTCGGTTCGAGAGGTAGGTTATAGAAAGGGAAGGTGTTAACACCCTTTCTATCCATGGTTATCCATGGGCTCTTAGGTACTTGCTCATTATGTTTTCAAAAAATGGTTTGTTTGCTTTTCAACTGTGGGTTTTAAAAAGTTTCTTTGAAAATTCCAGTTCGACTCTTGTATCGGTCCTCAAGAGTGTTTGAAAAATTGCTTTTGAAAGCTTTTTGAAAGGTGTCGGTGTGAAAAGTATTTTTTGAATTTTGTTTTGAATTTAGAGCAAGTATCTAGAGTCGTCTACCTACCTTAAGGAATTCGTCTGGGTAAATGTCCTTAAAAGTAGTGCCATCCCACCATTGAGAGGTAGGTAGCACCACTATTGGAGTTGTTCGGGTCAATTCGAGGTTCGGGACATGGTGATCACCAGAGCAATGGGAAGATACCTTAGAAGCTACCCTCATGCCAGGTTCCCGGATCATGAGAACTTACTAAGACATCCTCTACTCGACGATCACCTTTCGAGACAAGGCAACAGTGAGGCGTACCCTAGGGGTGGTGTGTGATTTGTGTGTCATGTTCAGATATTTTTGTCTTGTCATGTCATGGGTGATCTACGCTTTTGTTTTTATTTTCACATTCATTCTTGCATGCAATTATTAACAGTTAAAAAGTTGTGAGAAATGTAAAATTCCTAAACTATTACAAAGGCGCGGGTCCACATCGCCAAATTAAATCCAGGACCCGATTTGACAAAAAATAAAGAAAAGTGCGAGAAATATAAAATGTCCGAGTTACAGGGCTTTGGGAGAATTACATCAATATTATACGAAATAAAATAAAATGCGCGAATTGGAATTAAAATTGAAAGCGAGGGCGTTGGACCCTTTTTAATGAAATTAAATTATTATTATTAAATTAATGAAATTAAAATGAAAAAGAAATTATTTTTGAGATTTTGGTATTTATGATTTAATGAGAATTAAATGGAATTAAAATATTAATTAACCCTAATTCTAGCTATTTTTTAATTATTAAGAAAATATGAAAATTAAACCTAAAATTAATCTAATTAATTAATGAAATTTGATTTATAAAAATAAATAATTAATTATTAGTGATGAGAAAATAATAATAAAAGAAAAAGTAATTAAAGTAATTTAAACCTAATTCTACAAGTTTTTAATTTATTAAGAAAAGATATTAAAATTAACCCTAAATTTAAATCTAATTAATTAGTACAAGACTTTATTTAACAAAAAATATTAATTAAATAAAATATATTTAACTTTTCTTTTTTTTGTCTTTTCTGATTTTCTATTGTTTTTTATATTTTTATGGAAATAAATTGGTTTAAAGAATTAAATTAAAAAAAAAAAACTAATTAAAACAAAAATAGAAAAATATGAGAAAAGAATGAGAAAGGCAAACCATGGGGGGTCTGTCCCCAATAGGAGGTTTTGTTCAGTAATTCAGGCCCATTAAGCTCCTGGCCTCGTTTGACTTTTGTGCTGGCATGCATGTGCGTTGACTAACGTCCATGATGTTCTTCAAATTATGCCCCTTGGATTGGTCTTAGTAAGCACGTGGAAGGCCTGGATGTGGAGAGTATGGTGAACCCTTATAGTGAAACTACACAGAAGCATCATTAGCAAAATAATATGGAAAGGGAGGGGGGACCTGGGATTCGAACCCAGGTCCCAGGGGTTACCAACGCGTTCCTTGCCAGCTGCGCTGCTGATGCACTTTGTATGTATAATGGGTAACAATTAACATAAGGTAAAATAAGCGTTAGTGGGACTTTAGCGCGAAAATTCAAATGACTCAATCATTGCCTTACACATCAGCGTCTTCTTCCTCGTTTTGCTTTTTCCTGAAACATAACAAAGGTTAGCGGGGGTTTTAAACCCCCCCAAAATATGCCGTTTTTCAAAATAGCGATTAGGCTATGGTATCACATAAATTAGGCGCGAGGGGTGTGTTGTATTCGTCCAAGCTCCCTGATTTCATCCATGGTATTAAGGTGTCCTAATTTTACAAGATTCAAAAACGCCCAATTCCACAACTTGGTAACCCTAGCATGCATCCATGGTGAAATCACGCACAATGCTTAAAAACTCAATTAAATCATGTAGTTAGCTTCGTAATGAGTCAAATAACACAAATCAAATGTTAAAAACTACAGAAAACGCATGAATCATGATGCAAGAATGTGAAAAAAATTCTGTACAGGACGCGATTGTTCTCACGTTTCTTGGTGTTAGAGCTTATGGTTTTGATTCAAACTCCTTCCTTGAAGCTTCAGGAACACGATAGAATAATTATTTGGCCTTGAATCGCACTGGAAGATGGTTTTCAGTATTTGAATTTTTCACAAAAAATGCAAAAGTGGTGATGATGTTCTTGCGCCGCTGGGAGGTTCTGATCACTAGGGTTAGCATGTATATATATGTATGAGTGATTAGGGTTGAGAAATTGATCCAAAGAACCTTTGTATTGATGAAGAGATATTTGATTTTTATGGCATATATTTTCCAATCTTTTTCATGCAAATTTGCTTCAAATCATGTCCAATCACATGGATTCTTTCCCTATCTAATAATGCACGAAAATCTGAAGTTATCCCATGCACAAAAAGATTTGATTGACTTGCTTTGATATTTTTCATATATTTTAATTAATTAAATGAATTATTAGCAATTAAAAATCCAAATAAATAAATAAAAATGATGAAAAACTTCCCTTTGGGCCAAATGGTCGTGCACATGCTTTGGATGATGGATTTTGGAAGAAAAAGAGGCCCATTAGCAATTTTAGGACATTTGAAGCAAAGTTGACTTTTCAAAATATCCAAAAATTTCCCAACTTCCACAAGGCATAACTTGCTCAATTTTTAAGATTTGCTCATGTTCTTGGACATTTTGGAAAGGTCTTGAAGTCCTCTAACCAATGTATTTGGTCCCATGTCATTTTGATTTACCAATATCAAGTTATGGCCTTTGACTTAAAGTCTCTTTTTGTTGACTTTTGAAAATGACCTATAATGTTGAAATTGATAACTTTTTGTGAGAGCATTTTTTGGACTTGAAGTGTGAAGAGGAGTTGTAGGAAATGTCTTTCTCTTCAAAATGAGCTTTGGATGGAATTTTTCTGATAATCCATGTGAAAGTTATGCCCTGGTCAAGTTACAGTTGACTTTTTCAACTGTCCAAATATGGAAACTTTTGCATCTTGAGACTTTTTGAGCCAAGCTTTGAGAATCATGATCAAGCATTGATCAAATGATGTTTGTGGCTTAAAAATGAGATGTTGACCAAAAATTTGAACTTTTGACTGTCAAATGACCATTTTGCCCCTACAGTTGACTGTAGTGCAATTAGGGTTTTTGACTATGCAATTTTGTGTTGTGAGTCTTGAAACTTGACATGAGGATGCTTGACAATGTTTATAAGCATGTGAGACTTGATTGGACCTTTGGAAACTTCATTTTCTCTGTCAGAACCAAAACCCTAGTTTTGACTGTTAGGAGGCCCTTGAACTGTGCAACCCTTGGGGAGATTTTGAAGCTTTGACTTGGCAATCTTTGAAGAATGTGGGAGGGCAAATTTTGGGGTACAACACATGCAAAAATCAAACTTGTGAAATAACAACCAAAAATTCGCCCCATTCCCATGGTTCAACTCGCCTTGTTCTTCTGATCACGTTGGTGGCCCTAATTTGGCCTGATTTTTCCTGGAATTAGAAAACCCCAAATTGAAGGTTTTGAACCCAAACAATGGTGAAACACCATACCGGTACCTAAACTTCAATTGGAACATCCAAAAACCTTCTATGCATCCATACAAATACAAATACACAATTGAAATTGATTAATAATGCAAGAATGTAAGAATACGAATATGGAAAAAGTATGGCAAACCGTGACTTGCAGAGTCGTTTTCTCATGCTTCATGGCTTGAGGATGATCGTGATAGCTTCAATGATGTCCAGGGATTATTGTTGAGTCCTCAAAAGCCTTTAAATTCACCTCAAAATCCAAAACCGATTGACATTTTTCTCTTGAAAATTTGGAATTTGAACATGAGTTTTGTGCGGCCAACCTCCTTCTTTTTGATCAGGTTTTGTCATGGATATATAATGGAACGAATTAGGTTAACAAAAATAGATGCAATCTTGAAGAATTATGGAGAAAAGATTTGATTTTTCCATGGATATTTTTATCATCTAAAATAGGCAAAATCATGCTCTTTTTGTTCCAATCATCCCTTGCACGAAATATTTGATTTGCCAGCTGATTCTAGACTCATCATGTGGTAATAAAAACAAATCTTGGATTTTATTTCACTATTTTATTTGATTTATTTTGATTTTAATGAATAAAAAATAAAAATAAAAAATAAAAATAATGAAATAACGTATGAGTGAGCTTAGGGGTCATGGGCCATGTTAGGAACAAGTTTCAAGCATGAAAACATGGACCCCTTTGGAAAAAATTCAAGTTTGGTCATTATTTACTTCATGTACATTTCCAAAAATTGGTCAACTTTAGCAAGGAATATCTCTCTCATTTTTAACCCTAAGAGGGTGTTCTTGGACTTCTTAGGAAGCTTAGGATGTTCTCTAAACATCCTTTTTGGTTTCATCTCAATTGGATCTTCCATGTTCATGTAAGGAGCTTTGACCCAAAAGGTGTTTTTATTGACTTTTTGAAAGGACCTATAATGTATGAACTTGTATCTTTTGATTGAGGAATTTCTTGGACTTGTGGGTTGAAGAGAAGTTATAGGGAATTGGATTATCTTCAAAAGGAGAAAATTTGGGATCCTTTGGACTCCTACATCTTTCTTGAAATTGAAACCCTAACTTGAAATTCATTGCCTTAGGAGGAGAATTTGTCTGGTCAATTCTTGGTCATCCTAGGACAAGTGAGGGAATCTTAATGGGAATGTCTTGAGTGAAATGAGAGGGGAAATTTTGGGGTACAACAGTCTGATCCCCCAATGGGCGGATACTTGAAAAATTCTCTGAAAATCTGCACCTTCAACGAGCGAAAGCGTTACTCTTTTTCCTGCCATCGGTCCTGCAATGGGCAGAAGAGTGTTGCAGTCGAAGGGATAATTGCTTGACATCCACATGTGCATTAGGCGAAGCTATTACTTTTTGGCTGTCTTCCACAGGAAACGGCAGGAGCTATAACTTTTTTATTCTTGACCATTGACTAGTCAAGTCTTCATGCAAAATAGTATTAAAATATGTAGGCAAAAGACAAAACATGTATTCGTTTAAACGTAACTCTCGCTTCAAAAAAATTTCATTAACTTAACACATTTTATAACAATTATTCACAAAGAATTTATCGTGTCACACACACCTCAATATGTAGTTGATGTTCATTACAATGGAGAGATCCATACCTCTAATGATATGAGCATTATATTCGAAAATAAAGAAATTTGTCGGTTCAAATTAAGTAGAAATGCTAACTTCAAATACTTGAGGGAGAGAATACAAACAAAGATGCAATCTGGATCTGTTTCACAAATTATTTATCGAAATTCTGTTCATTTCGGGAATAACAATGTGAAATATGTTCCATTGAAAGTCTGAGACAACAATGATGTTGAAATGATGTTTTACAACCATGAATTATTTGGGTTGATTTCATTGATTTATATGTAAAATTTCAACATTGTCAATAATCTCAGATCTCGCCGATAAGAAATCCACCGGAAGAGTCAATAGCAATAATTCCCAGCGAAGATGTTGAAGAAGAAGATGAAGAAGAAACTGAGGCACATGCTGATTATTTGTACACTTCTTTATTTGAAGAAGGCGACTGTGACAAACCAAAAGCAGTCAACACAAATGAATAACACATTCTAGTTGGGAATGTATTCTGTCCACCTCCCCACATGACAACCTTGTGCTTAATTGTAGACCAATCATCATTTGAATGACCATACAATCTCCATCTCCCAATGGAGGGTAACATATTTGTGGGTGACCAATTCAAAAACAAAGCTGATTGTGTGCTCGCCATAACAAAATATCACATGAAACATAGTGTTGATTTCAAGGTGAAATATTATGACACGAAGAGATATCAAATATGTTATGGGAACACTACGTGCAAGTTTCATCTGGTGGCGTCTTATAGAAAAATAAGTGTCATATGGGAGATAGAAATCATGAACCCCCACACAACAGTTCAACAACTATCTTCAATCAGGATCATCGAAAACTAAGCTCTCAATTGATGTGTCAACCATTAATCCCTCTTGTAGATAAGGATCTTTCAACCAAGGTGAGCATATGTATCAGTGAAATTATTTCTGAATTAAAATTCACTTTGTCATACAGGAAAGCATTTATTTCTAGGAATAAAGAAATTGAACAGGTGTACGGTAATAGAGAAAACTCATATAATGAACTTCTGCATTACTTGTTAGCACTTAAGAAATTTGTTCTTGGTACGATGGTAGAAATGCAAATATTTCCAGTATATAGAGATGACATGACATGAATTTTGTCAATGGGAAACAAATCTTTCACCGATTATTCTGGGCATTCCAACCATGCATGCGAGGATTTGCATATTGCAAGCCTATACTTCAGATTGATGGTACCTGGTTATATGATAAGTACAAGGGTACGCTACTAATGACGATAGCACAATATGGCAACAATAATATTTTCTCAGTTGCTTTTGCCCTTGTGGAAGGTGAGACGACAGGCGGTTGGGGTTTCTTTCTAAAGAACTTGAGAATTCATGTAGCTTCTCAACCAGGCCTATGTTTGATTTCCGACAGGCACGCATCGATCAAAAGTGCATACAATAATCCAGAAAATGGTTGGCATAATCCGCCATCTGTCCATGTCTGCTGTATCAGACATATTGTACAAAATTTCATGAGGGAAATCAAGGACCAAAACCTCCGGAAAAAAAGTTATCAACATGGGTAAGTATCTATTTGCTAACATTAAATCTTAGTTAATAATATACAATAACATTAACCTATTTTTTTAATAAAATATAAGGTATGCTTTAAACCAACTAACATTTAACTATTATCAGAATGAAATTCGCATAGCTAATGGTGATGCTTTAAGGTGGTTAGACAATATTTCAGTTGAAAAATGGACGAGGGCATTTGACGAGGGTCGGCGTTGGGGTCACGTGACAATGAACCTCGAGTCAATGAATTCAGTATTTAAATACACTCGTAATCTACCCATTAAAACATTGGTAAGTGTAACATATTATAGCATGAGAGCACTATTTGCTAAACGGGGTGCACAATGGAGTACAATGTTGAAATCTGGACAAATATTTACAGAGCATTGCATGAAGGTGATGAAAGAAGAAACAACAAAATCCACCACCCATCAGGTAAGATTTTTTACTACAATCATAACACTTTCAGTGTGAGGGAGATAATTTACCACAGTGAGGGGAAGCCTATGGGATGTTATAAGGTCAACTTAATAAATCGTTGGTGTGACTGCGTAAAGTTTCAAGCATACCATGTTCCTTGTTCACATGTTATTGTTGCATGTTCCGTGGTGCGCCAAGACGCCTATGGTCTATTGTCTAACGTTTACATGGTCGCAAACTTATTCTGGGTTTAAAGCACAAGCTTTCCAGTTATACCATACAGTGAATATTGACCAACTTATAACGGAGATCAAATTTTCCATACTACAATCACGCGGAGGAACAAGAAATGCTCAGTAAGCACACGTATTATAACAAAAATGGGCACGTACGATAAGTTGGTGAGAAAATGTGCATTGTTTTATTTTCTTGGTCACAACCGAATACAATGTCCCAATGTAGAAAATAGTAATAATTAGTATTTTATTTTATTACCATCTTATTTTCAAATTACTGTCAAGCTTCTCAAGTGTAATAACCATTACTAATTCAGTTTCTTTTTCATTATTTAATGTCATTTTATGACCACTAATATCTTTTGCATTTAATATAAATAATAAGAATCCATATAGACAAAACGAACAATAATAAATCCAAAGACAACACATACAATAGATATCAAAACAGATTAAAAATATTTAATCTCAACAACATCAGTTGGTCCAAACAAAACACATTAATATTTTTAGGATATTACAACCATCAAGACAATATCGGCTGGTCCAAGTATCATCATAAGGACACCAACAACGTTTTTAACTGTTTCCACGAACGAGTTACTCCATTTTGGTTGGACACCATAATTTGCCTATAAATTCTCATGATCTGTTCACCATCAGGAATGTCTCCATCTAACCAGTTGGTCAAATGCTTCTGAAGATGCTTAAATGTTCGCATGTTCCAAAGTTTGATCTTTACCAGAGGTTTTATTGGTGAAAAATAGGTTGAGCAACTCTTTTGATAAGTGGAAACGTTGGAAAGTTCATGGAAGATATATTTAAGAGTTAACTGAATAGATGAGTAGTAAATATTTTGAGTACCAAATGAGTAAGCAATGTTATTTATAAGAAAATCATTAAATTTATTTAATACTCAGCAAAAATGAAAAAAAACATTAAAATAATCAATCCGCCAATTATAGTGACAAATCTGTAATTAAATAATAAAATAATCAAAAGCTCCGACAATTATAGTGGCAGATATGTAATTAAATACTCTTTCTGACCACTTTTATAAGAAACAATTCATCTTTCTAGATTTATTGAATAACTAATGTACCTGATCTGTATTATAGACCAGAAATATTAATTATTTAATGAATCTAGAAATGTGAGGTGTCTCCTATAAAAAGAACTAGAGGGAGTAATAAAATCATCAAAAACTCTGTCAATTGCAGTTGCAGAGCTGTACTTAAATATAAAAAAATTCTAATCAAATTAATTATAAATATATAAATAAATTTAAAATATTTATTGTTATTTCTTATTATATAAAAAAAAATTATTTGTAATTATAATATTTATTTTAAAATATATTTATTTTTAGTAGTTATTTTAATATATATATATGTATGAGGATATGCCATTTCATTGGTCGGAGGTTCTATAATGTATGATATAATATATAATAAATTGTAAAAAGATAGTATGGATATGAAAAATTCTAAAAATAAAGGAACTAAAATGCAATTAAGCCTTCCATATAAAAACGATTCGGTATCAACATTTTTAATGTTGTTTTATTATTCACCAATAATTTCCTCACTTTGACCATAAAAATTGAACTAATAATATACTTTTTATTTTGACAAATTGAACTATATACTCATATCCTTATTATCAATTGAATAAATTAAGGGGGGTGATTTGTTTGGTTTGAATCAATTTTTGATTATAAAAAAGGTTTATATCGTGATATTTTTATCGGTTTGATTTGGTTTAATTTTTAATATTTTTTAAAAATGAAACTGAACTAAACTAGTTTGTTTGATTTATATTTTTTCAAATATTATATTTATTAATGTATTATTATATTTTCAGTGAATTTTTATACTATGATCTTTTAAAATAATATATTTTATATAAATTATTTTATGTTCTATTTTTTAAAATAAATTATAAGTTATTTTTAATTCTTATAAAACTCTCACATAATTTCTATATTATAAAAAAAATTTACTATCAAATATAAAAGGATTAAGAATAAATTTGAAAGCTTAATAAATAAAATATATTAAAACACACATCAATTAACATGTTTTACACTTCAAACACACATTAAAACTATTTTGTAAGAAGAGTGTCATTTGAACATTTCTTAACTCTTTGAGCAAAATATTTTCTCAAAAAGATATTAAAAACATAGTACAATTCAACAGTTATTGCCGACATGATGATATTATGGCTGAATGAGCGTTTCACTTTCATGTGGATGGATTAACATGTCAATTTATACCATTGGGACCAAGCTCATGTGTGAACTAGTTTTGTAGATATTTTGATAGATTTTCTATAATGGGTAGGCTAATAGATATTATCATATCTATTCTTATCCTATGTCTGTTCTGAATATATCTCATTAACACACCAAGACAGTGTTGTCCTCACCCTTGTGTTTGTGAATTCTTAATTATTATTGCCTCTCTAAGATTAAATGGTTCTATTCAAACATTCCACCTGTGAAGGTCCAATAAGAAATGCATGGACAAAACTTGTGGGGTGGCACACTGAAGGTCTAATAAGAAATGGATGGACTTGTGGGTGGCAAATGGACTTGTATCTCGCAAAAGTTGAAAAAAAATTAGGGTAAAACAGACCTAATTAAAGATACGAGTTTAAAATTTTATCTATATCATATGAAAATAAAGGTAGAAGAGCGAGCATACAGACCTTAGATCTTAAAAGATTAAAAATATAAAAATTCTTATTAATATCTGTGTCTATAAAAATATTTAAAAATTACGACAAGAGAGTAGCTATTGTCTTCTATACCAAAAGAATAAATATAAATTTATAGAATTTCCCATGCTTCCAATCTTGAAAGCTCCCAAGCAAAGATCAAGTATGTAACTATTATCCATACATGAAAATTGAATGACAGAACCTGCATGTAAGTGGATTAAACCATTAGACACATATCACACTGTGACACGATGATATTGATACCAGTAATAAAAATCAATCTGAGACACTGATATGACATCTGACATATGTTGAACACCTGACACGTTTTTGTTCAGAGGTGTTTGTGCATAAAAAGTAATGAGAATTTTACTTACATTAGATTTGGATGGAAGAACCATTTGAGGAAGATAACCTTGCAATCCAATATTATAAACAGGGCTACCATCTGGATAATAAAGACCATAGTTTCTTTCTGAGGTAGGGTCATTTTTCAAATCTTCATTAAAAAGTGCAAAAACATATACATCAATTGGCACCAATGGCTTCCCAGGAGTTCCTTGTTTTTCTTCAATTCTTCTCAGCAAATTTCCATTATACAATTTCGCATTCTCTATTGTAGCTCCAATTTCATCAGAATCACCCTTAGAAGGCCAATCAGTCTCAGAAACCCTAACTTCAATATTCACAAACCCTAGCACTTTGATTGCAGCATAAACAGCATCAATTTGTGCATACAACATGTTATCATAATGTAAATTTGTATTTGGATCAACCAAGCCTTGATTAGGTTGAAAAAGTGCATAATTCAAAGCTATCTCATTAGGGTTATCTTTGTATGCAAAAAAAGGGTAAGCATTAATAAGAAAAGGTGAATTAATTTCGTCGAGAAATTCGACTAATGGTTGAATATATTGAATCAATTCTTCTTTAAAAGAACCTGATGAAGGAGGGTAAGAATTTTCCAAATTGTTGAAAGAAAAAGCCGTTGCGACGCTAATTAAACGGTCTAACCCGAGATTAACAAGGGCGGTATGTACATTTCGCATTGAAGGTAAAAGATTTAACATCAATTGAGTATTGTTGCTATTGAAAACTTCATTTCCAACATTTATGGAAGTTATTTTGGTTTGTGAAAGGTAAGGTAGAACATGGTGTTGAATCCAATTTTGAGCTTTGGAAGGGTTTGTCATGTTTTGTAGATTCTCATTTCCAAGTCCTATGACAAATTCAACATTTGAGTGAGAGAAAGCAAGTAGAACATTTGGATCAGCATCATAGAGTTTGATTTTTGTCACATTCATTGATCTTATTAAAAGAGCTACTCTAGAAGGAGATGGTAGGTTGTTTGCTATTTGTCCATAGTTTATTCCAAAACTTAGGGAATTGATTTGCATAAATGAATCTGAAAACATATAGTTAGAAGTATCAGAAAGTTTATACTAGAAAAAACTAATATCATAGTGTGAACAGAATAAGACTAGTTAGAGATGATAATAATAGCATATATAAGGTTGGAATAAAAGGGCGATGATGTAAGATAGAGTACCTGAAAGGGTGAGAAGAAAGAAAACAAGTGATTTGAAGAAGGAAAAGCTTGTCATTATTATTGATCTCATCTTGATTATAAAAGGAAACAATATCTAGGCACAGAAAGTGAGGTGATGCAAGGTTGGATTAATAACGTGTGAACGTGGCATCATGGACTTTGATGTATGTATTAGTTATACTTCAATGAGGAGCAAGGGCAGGAAGGGGAGGGGGCAGAGAAACTCTGTTTCCAAGACTAGTTTTGACAGTTTGCATTTTTGTTACAATGTTCTTATAATAATAATAATAATAATAATAATAATAATAATAATAATAATAATAATAATAATAATAATAATAATAATAATAATAATAATAATAATAATAATAATAATAATAATAATAATAATAATAATAATAATAATAATAATAATAATAATAATAATAATAATAATAATAAAAATAATAAAAATAATAATAATAAATAATAATAATAATAATAATAATAATAATAAAAATAATAATAATAATAAAAATAATAATAATAAATAATAATAATAAAAATAATAAAAATAATAATAATAAAAATAATAATAATAATAATAATAATAATAATAATAATAAAAATAATAATAAAAAAATAATAATAATAATAATAATAATAATAATAATAATAAAAATAATAATAATAATAATAATAATAATAATAATAATAATAATAATAATAAAAATAATAAAAATAATAATAATAAATAATAATAATAATAATAATAATAAAAATAATAATAATAATAAAAATAATAATAATAAATAATAATAATAAAAATAATAAAAATAATAATAATAAAAATAATAATAATAAAAAAAAAAATAATAATAATAATAAAAATAATAATAAAAAATAATAATAATAATAATAATAATAATAATAATAAAAATAATAATAATAATAATAATAATAATAAAAATAATAATAATAAATAATAATAATAATAAATAATAATAATAATATATTATTATTATTATTATTATTATTATTATTATTATTATTATTATTATTATTATTAAGAAATTCTTTCTGCTGCGTTAGTAAAGTTTATGTTTGAAGACTATGTTGAAATATTGTCGGTTCATCTGAAATGTGTGTTATGTATCTGTGTTATATTAATTGAGAAAATTTGAACATGTTGAATGATGTGACATCCTATTTTGGAGTTTTATTTTACTCTGATTGTTATTAAAATTACCGTTGGGGAAATAGAGTGTTACACCAGCTCCAAAAATAGAAAAAGAGGTTTGTGGTTTCTTAGGACGATTGAATTACATTTCAAGGTTCATATCCCACCTAACTGCTACATGCGAGCCTATATTTAAGTTACTTCGAAAGGATCAAACAGTGGTGTTGAATGATGATTGTCAGACAACCTTCTAGACAATAAAGAAATATTTACAAGAGCCACCAATCTTTATGCCACCAGTTCTTAAAAGACCGCTCATCGTGTACTTAACAGTGCTTGAAGGGTCTATGGGATGTGTATTAGGACAACATGATGAAACGGGTAGAAAAGAGCATGCAATTTACTACCTCGGCAAGAAATTTACTGACTAAGAAACCAGCTACTCACTTCTCAAGAAGACTTGTTGTGCTTTAGCTTGGGCTACTAAACGATTAAGGCAATACATGCTAACTCACACCACTTGGTAAATATTAAGAATGGATCCTTTGAAGTATGTGTTTGAAAAAATAGCTCTTACAGGAAGGATATCCAGATGGCATATGTTACTATTCGAGTACGACATCCAATATGTTACTCAAAAGGCCATCAAGGGTAGTATACTAGTTGATCATCTGGCTCATCAGCCGTTGCCAGAATATCAACCAATGAAGTTCGACTTTTTAGACGAAGATGTCATGGCTATAGGTGGCCACGAAATACCAGGACCGACGAAGGACCTAAACCAGGGGCACGTTGGACACTCATGTTTGACGGTGATTCAAACGCATTAGGGCATGGTATTGGGGTAGTGTTGACTTCTCCGAAGAATTTTCATAAACCTTATACTACAAGGTTATATTTTGACGACACCAACAATATCGTTGAATGCAAAGCTTGTATATTAGGACTAGAAGCTTATATTGATCTAAGAATTAAGCACCTCAAGGTGTATGGAGACTCAACATTAGTTATATACCAAGTCAACGGTGTATGGGACACTAAATATCCCAAACTGATTCCATATCGGGATCATATTTTGAAGCTAGTTACGGAATTTACTGAGATAACCTTCAGTCATATTCCGCGAGAAGAAAATCAAATGGCAGATGCCTTGGCAACTTTATCAATCATGTTAAAAGTATCCTGGCCAAATCACGAACCATGCATTACAATTAGACATTTTAAAGAACCTGCACATTGCCTTGCCATTATGGAAGGACCAAATAACAAGCCTATGTTCTATGACATCAAAAGGTATCTCGAGAAGCAAGAATACCCAGAAAATGCCTCTGTGATTGACAAGCTAACTCTACGGAAGCTAGATTCAAAGTTCTTTTTGAATGATGATGTGTTATACAAAAGAAACTATGATATGGTATTACTCAGGTGCCTCGAGAAACATGAAGCAGATACACTTATGAGAGAAATTTATTAAGGAACCTTTGGAACTCATACAAATGGACATGCCATGGCTAGAAAGTCTTACGAGTAGGTTATTATTGGTTGACGGTGGAAATTGATTGCTACCATTATACGAAGACATGTCACAAATGCCAAATTTACATCGAAAAAATTCATATACCACCGACTCCTCTAAATGTCTTGAGTTCTCCTTGGCCGTTTTTTTATGTGGGGAATTAATATGATAGAAATGATTGAACCAAAAACCTCTAACGAACACTGGTTCATACTAGTTTCCATCGATTACTTCACCAAATGGGTGGAAGTTGCATCCTATGAAAATGTGACAAGACAAGTGGTTACTCGGTTCATCAAGAAAAATATTATATGAAGATATGGGGTTCCTAGCAAAATCATTACAGATAACGGGTCCAATTTGAACAACAAAATGATGAGGGAGTTATGAAATTACTTCAAGATTAAGCACTATAATTCCTCACCGTATCGACCCAAGATGAATGGGGTTGTTGAAGCTGCCAATAAGAACATCAAGAAAATCATTTAGAAAACGGTGAAGACATACAAATATTGGAATGAAATGCTCCCCTATGCACTACATGGCTACCCTACTTCCGTACGTACGTCAACAGGGGAAACACGTCAACAGGGGAAACTCCTTTCTTTCTAGTATATGGCATGGAGGAAGTAATCTTGTTGAAGTAGAGATTCCATCGCTAAGAGTTCTAATGGAAACCTTGAAGAGTCAGGATGGGTTCAGACGCGACTTAATCAACTTAACCTTATTGAAGAAAAGCGCTTGATAGCACTGTGCCACGGTCAATTATACCAAAAGCGAATGAAGAAAGTGTTTGACAAGAAGGTTCGTCCTCAAGTGTTCAAAGAAGGAGATTTGGTGCTCAAGAAGATTCTACTACCTCACATTGATTCACGTGTTAATGGACACCCAACTATGAAGGTCTGTATGTTGTAAAAACAACATTTTCGAGTGATGGTCTTATCCTCACAACAATGGATGGGGAAGAACTTCCACATCCGACAAATTCCGACGCAGTCAAAAATACTATATATAAAAAGCTCGCTAAGTTCGAACCCTAAATGGGCGACTTATGCAAAAAAGGAGGGTCCCGGTGAATTGAAAACCCAAACGGGTGATCCAAGCAAAAATTAGGAACATAAACAAAAAAAAATTATCTCGGTGGATTGAAAACCTGAAAGGGAGGTCCAGGAAAAAGTTAGAGATCTTATTCAAAATAAAGAACAAATAGACTGCGATCCGATAACCACGAATACAACCACGAAGGAGATGTATTAATCCAAATCATATAACTCGAAACCAAAGAAGATTGGAGCTATCAAAAGGACATTGGAGAAACAGCAGTAGCAATTATTATTATTATTTCCATTTACAGTTTTATTAAAACTTTATGTGATTACCTCTTTCTAGAAATTGCATCTTGTACTCACGCCTATTCAAGACATATTTATCAATAAAACATTTACTTTTTCAAACTTTCAATTGTGTTTTTCTTTTTTCGGAATTGTTTGCAAAATACTACGCTTATTTCTTGTAAATATCGCGTTGAAATCATTCTGGGGATTTGACAAAACAAAAAGAAGCATTTGATAAAACATCAAAAGGCCTTTTGGTTAGAAAAAAACATCGAAATAAAATCCATAACTACGTCCACGCCTGCAACTATAGCCACAACCACGCATATGTCCACAAATATGCCCACGCCTACACCTACGCATGCGATAAAAATATCAAAATCTTGCTGACACATACTTATCTTATTCAAATCAACTCAAAGATAATGCAACAACGCAACTTACAACGTTGGGAAGTCGGTGACACCAAGAAAAAATCAATGAGTTAAAAGGAGAGAATATCAAAAACATTTATAAAAACATTGGGTGCATAAACAACATTTGGTACATATACAAACATTTGGTGCATATACAAAAAAATTTAGTGCATATACATTTTGGTTCCATGTCAACTCAGGGCATTATGCATGACATTTTTCAAATCCATTTTGGTTAAACTACAAGCTTTTTTGGGGACCATTGTTGGATTATCTTAACAAACGAATACCTTGGTTGAGAAGAGACACAACTGGTAAAACTACGATCTTATCTTTAGTCTAGTTATCTAAGATTTGATTATCAAAACACTTTTCAAGTATCGATCCTCTAGGTCATGGTAGATATGCGAATTGTCAAGATTACGTTATTTATCCTCTAGGTCGTGATAAATACATCAGTCTATCCTCATGTAGTTTATACTCTAGGTCGTGATGAACGCACAAAATTTTCAATTATCTATCCTCTAGGTTATGGTAGGTATGCCAATTATCAGGGTTATGTTATTCATCCTCTAGGTCGTGATGAATACATAAGCCTATCCTCGTGTCATTTATCCTCTAGGTCGTGATAAATGCACAAATTTATCTTCGTATTATCTATCCTCTAGGTTGTGGTAGGTATGTGATTTATCGGGTTTATGTTATTTATCCTCTAGGTCATGGTAAATACATAAATTTATCCTCGTGTTATTTATCCTCTAGGTCGTGATAAATGCACAAGCGTATCCTAGTTTTATCTATCCTCTAGTTTATTGTAGGTATACGAAAATTTATAGTTCATTATGTCAGTCTCCAAGCAATAATGAATTATCATGGATATATCATTCATCCTCTAAGTCGTGATGAATACATGAGTCTATCCCTGTGTCATTTATCCTCTAGGTCGTGATAAATGCACAGGTTCATTCTCGTATTGTTTACTCTCTAGGTTGTAGTAAAAATGTGAAATCTACAATATAATTCATTGTGTTAGTCTCTATGCGACAATGTATTATCAAGATCTCTTTTATTCATTCCCTATGTTGTGATGAATAGACAAAATCTGCGTCTTAAGCATACTATGTTCGTCTCGGAGCATTATTACGTCAATTTTCAAACTTGTGTTATTTACCTCCTAAGTTATGGTAAATACGTGAAAAATATACGATCTCTTTTAGGTATTGACGAGTTATCCATGTCGTTGTATTTAAGTCGAATCAAAACTATTTGTTCAAACTCTGGTAAGATGATACATCATCTTCAGTGCCTATTCTTTGTACTCTAGGGAACACTGTACATTGTATCCTTATAACTTCGATCAAATTTTGGGGTCTTCTATTATTTAATAAACCTCTGATTCAAATGTGTGAGACATTCGTATTCTCGCATCCTCAATCGAAGAATAATTAAATAGGGGCAGCTGTCATACCCCAAATTTTACATAGGTATAAATAATCAACTTTTCAAAAAAAAATTCAATTTTGATTGAGTTCTATTAATTTTGTTATTAAACTTAGTTGTTATGTATTTTTGGTATAATGGTTTAAAAGTTAAAGGAGGATGTGTGGACCATCAAGACCTGATGGCTCGTTAAAAGTTTTTTATTTATTAAATAATAAGAAGAGTGTATGGTTCAATAAGAGTTTATGGACTTTCAAAATAAGAAAGGCCCATTTAAATCTTTTATTCCATTCATAATAACAAAAGGAGGGGGGGGGGGTTATACATTTTTAAATTTTTTTGTCTCATTTTTTCTGAAGGGATCCATTCAGCTGCTGATCCATATACTTTCGTTTTTGAATAATAGAAGGGAGGGTGTGTTTTCGATAGAAAGGCCCAAGATACATTTTGTCCAACTGGCTCATCAAGGATTTTGACTCGTTTTTCATAATAGAAGGGAGGTATGTTTTGGAATTTGTGCAGAGGGGGGTGCATTTAGAAATTGGGATGGCCCAATAAATAAAAACGTTGGCCCATTTCAAAATTTTGTCACCAGAGTCCATTTACGTTTTTTTACTTATTACAATTTTTATTATTTTTATTATTATTGTAATTATTATTATTGTAATTATTATTATTTTAACTATTATTATATTCTAATTAATTTTATTTTTATTATTATAGTTATATTTTATATTATTGTTATTTTTTTAATGTTTGACTTAGTCAAAATAAGATTAGGGCATGAAACCCTAATCTTCACCGCTTCCAAACCAAACAACGTCGTTCATCCGTCCCCAACCTTCAACCTAAACAAACCTAGCAACGCATATAGCCCAGAAAAATGAAGAAGGTCAGAGAATCAAAAGAAACGCATAAAATCGCAAAAAACAAAATCAAATAATTAAAATCAAATCTTTATATAAATTTAATCAAATCTTTCAATACTATACAAATCAAATCAAAATACAAATCAAATCTAACCTAATTTGTAACAAAATCCCTAATCAACTATCGATTACAATTATAATCGAAAATCAACAAGAAAATTCCCTAATCTAATCTAACTCTAAACCTATACAACCCCCTAAGTTATAAGAAAAAAAGGGGAACAAAAAGTTATACAGTGGAAGCAAAAAGAAGGAGTAGAAGAAGAGAGATCTGGGTTTGAATTTCTGAAACCCTCGATCTGTGGTGGCGCAGCCGTCGTCTTCAAGCCTTAATCTGCTACGCTGCTTCTTCCACCATCATCTTCAATCATACCTACAAACTAAATAGAAGAGGGATCATAAATAAATCAGACCGAAAGTCATAAAAAAACAGAGATTCACCGTGATAGAGGTACTCCTCGATTGCACTTATCTTAAATGTTTGTTTGATGTTTCTTGTTGAGATTGAGGTTGGGGTTGATGGTTGTCGCTGATAGGGATGGTCACTCGGTTTTTTTTAGGGTTTCTGTTGGGTTGCATTTTGTTGTTGTGAAGGACGAGAGAAAAATAAAGAGAGGAAGAACGCGGAATGAGGAAGAGAAATGAAAGAAAAATGGAAAGAGGAGAAAAATATAAACTCTCTCTGCGTGACCCTTTGATTGGCGACATGTGGCCAACTTCTGGCCATGTGATGGGGATGTTTTAAAACAGTCCCCCGCCTCCTTACCACACATCTTCAATTGTGTCCCTCTGATCATGATCAAGTGATCATAATCTTGCATGCACATCATAACACCATAGACCCTCCGCACATGATCTAGACGTACCAAGACTTACTCTGGGCTCCTTGTTCAACTTTGGGCCAAGCCTAATTGTTAACCACGACCCCATATGTTTTCTTTTTACTTGTCTAACTAGATTTCCCCCCCCCCCCCCCCCCCCCCACACGTCTAGATCAAGGAGCCAGTTATTGGGCCAAATCCCTTACTTTCCAGCCCCCCAATTTTGCTACTCAACAATAATTCGCACTCCCTAGCCTTATTAGATTTAAATTGGATTGCTGGGCTTCAACCCTTACTACTTACACCCTTATGTTTCACTATGAAACTGCAATTTATACCCCCCATTTGTTTTAATTAATTATTTTATTTTATTTTATTAATTTACTTAATTATTTTTTTCTTACTTATTTATTTATTTAATACTCTTTGCATTAAATATAATTTTGCATATTAATAAATAATTATTGGATATTTTTATTAAAAATAATATATTTTTAAAAATTAAGGAAATAGTTATTTATTGATTAAATATTTCCTAAAATACTAACCTTGATCGTTGCATTAACTATTTTTCCATTTGAACTTATTTTGCATAATTGCCTCGTATATTCGAAAACACCTAACAAATAAAATACTAACTTACTTTTACTAACCTAATTGAAAATTATATTTATTTCAAAAAGGATTATGGGAACTTCTTTTATTGACTGCGAACTATGTCTACAACTCCGCTATTCACACACTCAGACTTGGTTCAAGGAGAATTCGAGATATTTCCATAGTCCATATAAAAACTACCCAAACAACTACGAAGTACAAATTGGACTCTGATTCCTCATAAGAGGATAAATAGGTATACGGCTTACAATCGTGGCGAGTCCCCTAACTAAAAAATTAAAACCCTACTCCTAAACCTTAAACCTAAACCATAGTATCATTGTGAACAAGGTAGATGAAGGACGCCTAACATCTTCCCTTCGTCTAAAGTGAGTCAAGAACTTAGAATCTCTGTATCATCAATTAGGGTTATTCTGTTATATTCCTGTCTTAGGATAAAAAGTAATGGTGGAGACTCTATATTTTTTGCCGGTTATTACACCAACCGTGAGGAAACCCTGGATTTGTGGCGAATGTGTTTTGTTTGCATGCACCTTGTAGAACCGAGCGAATCCACAAGATAGGGGAACTCACTTAGATTTACTAATCTCACCCTGTTGTACCCCAAAATTTTCCCTCTCATTTATCAAGACTTTTCTCACAAGATCAAGACTGGATTAGGGTTTGACCAGCTCAAGACATCTCATTATGCACTGATCACCCCAAATTAGGGTTTGAGATTGTACAAGGATTTTTGGACTATCAATGCTTCATATGACTTTAAAACATCATTATGGACCCCTAAGATTACTCATGACAAGTTTCAAGCCTTGAATCACATTTTTGATCAGTCAATTGGACAATTGACCTAAAAATCAACTGTATTGAGGAAAAAGTCAACCATGGCCAATTTACAGTCAAACTTCATAATTTTTATCCATATCAACATTTTAGAATCATATGTATCATTTGATCAAGTTTGGACCACAACTCTTCAAGAAATTTGATCAAATCATCAAAAGGGCAAAATGGTCAAAATTAGGGTTTTGACTGAGAAAGGGCAATTTCTGATTTTTGACCTAGAAAATGACCAATTGATTTGAAGAATAAATTCAAGGGTTAAATTGTATCATCTTGACCTAATGACATGGTTCAAAACATTGCAATTTCATTGGATTGACATATGAAATTTGCAGTCAACTCATCAAAAGTCAATTGTATACTGAAAAGTCAAACTTTGACTTTTTGGTCAAAATCAAGTGCCAAGGATCACAATTCATCAAAACGTGTCAAAATGTGAAACTTGTTCATCAAGAAATCAAAGATTGAAGATTCTGTTTGAAAATTGAAATTTTCTTAACTTAGAAATTTTCTAAGTATAGAAAATTTCTTATTTTTTCTCAACTTTAAGCCAATTTTCCACCATGATACAAGATGATTCAAAGAAAGTTACCAACATGAAAGTTGTATATCTCCATGAAATATACAACTTTGCGTCACACATTTTCCACTAAAGATGATCGGATCTCAAGATATAATTTTGTGAATACATGCCCATGAACTAAAATAACTTAGTGAAATTTTGCCCTAATTTAGGCAGGTTTTTGACCTAACTTCATAGCAATTTTTCACCTAGTTCCAAGAGGAATCTTGAAATTAATTTTAAAGATGAGTTATAGATCACATTTAAAGCTTTCCAAAATGTCCAAGAACTCTTTGAGATCATTCTTGAGTATGGAGAATCGAAGAGAGGAAGTTGACAATTTCTCACCTTGATTTCAAGCCATTTCATGAAGAACAAGATTCAAATCTGAACCTATGATGCCTAATCCTTGCTTTACAGGTATCAAACTTGTTTCTCACTTCATAATTTAATTCTTACACAGATGATAAAGCCTTAATCCAAGCACAAAAGTCTTTGTCCAAGCTTTAATTCCATAAATGGCACAAAGTTGCCATTGCCATTTTAGAAAAGCATAACTTTTGCAACTTTTCACTTCTTGAGCATTGGACCTTTTTTCTCTGCACACACAAGTCCTATAAACCAAATACAAGTTGTCTAGGACTTTTACCAACTCCAAGCAGGCCTGTACAAGCATGTAGAGACTTGTCTTCTCACTTTGCTTCAAAAGCAAGTAAAGGTGCAAAAAGCCTATAACTCAAAAATCTGTTGTGGAGTTGACTTGAAACCTTCTCTATGCTTATACACAAACACATTGCAGCATAACACACGATTGCTCAAGGCCAGAAACTCTCCAAAACTCCCTATCACCAAAAACCTGTCAAAAACTTGCAGTTTGAAACCAAGCATTGCAATCCATAAATTTACTCGTGTGTTTCAAGTTCTAATCACTCAAACACTTAACCTACCTCATATCTAAGTGTTCCAGACCATCATTGTTTCACTGTAACACCTCTTTCTCCATCTGCCATTTTTGTTTTTCAAGCTTGTAGGTTGACTTGGACAGAGAGATCCAGGCACTTTCAAAGCAAGGTAAGGATTGGAACACACTCAGGGAGGTTCAGGCAAGCTAAAGGAATCTTCAGGCCTTCATAAATCTCATTCAAACTCCATTCACGATCTCAGCTGAAAGAGGTAAGAACTCCAACTTCTATCTCTTCATACAGGTATCTATTGGTCATGATTTGTGAAGATAAAATGTAGATATCCTTGTGCTAAAACCAACCATGTTCGTAAATTTTATTTATATTCATTGTGTATAGAGAATTTTAGAATTCAAATTTCTGTAAAAATTAGGTTTTAAATTAGGGCCTTTTAAATTCGCTTTGATCTTTAATTGTTAGTTTACATGATTTGCATAGTTGAAATCGTGGGAAAAAGTACTATCATTTTCATGTTGGAAGTTTCCATTTTCATGGAGAAATGAGAAAGATACAGAGGTTCTGACCAACTTGAGGAAGAAGATAAAGTACAGGGCAAGGAGGCTTTATATGTTATGTTTTTCTTGTTTCATTTAAACTAACGGATGTACAGCCACTGTAGTGGTAAGGCGGCGCGCTAAAATGCTTAAGGTCACAAGTTTGAGCCTTGGCGCTGCCTTTTTGCATTTTTCACATTTTCATCCATTTTTTGGCTGTTTGCAGCGTGGGCTTCAACATTTGGGCTTTGTGTTTTTTTTATAACATGCTACCTCCTGATTACTCAGGGCACCTCTGGCCCAACTATTTTCATTTATTTATTTTATGTTATTTTATTTTCATTAAATATATTTTTCTTAACTTATAAAAAATCATAAAAAATGTAAAAATGATAAATATTATATTTTGTTTATTTCATTTTTATTTTCTCATGAAAAAAATATATTTTTTAGTTATGTATTAACTTTTTTTTCTAATAAACTTGTAAGTAAAAAATAGAATTAGGTTAATTATTTATTCTTTTTCTCACACCTATAAATATTTATTTTAACATATTAAAAAGACTAAATATTTTCATAAATACTATTTATTTATTATTTTAAGACAAAAAATACACAAAAATAATACTTAAAGAATTTTATTTTCTTTTAAAATTAGAAATTAGGGTTAACCACATTTTCAAGAAATATTTTCCTTTTCTTAAATTATTAGGATTAGGTCAAAACTCTTTTGCATATGAAAAACAAAGAAAAAACCTTTTTCTTGCATATATATATATATATATATATATATATATATATATATATATATATATATATATATATATATATATATATATATATATATATATATATATATATATATATATATATATATATATATATATATATATATATATATATATATATATATATATATATATATATATATATATATATATATATATCATTGCATATTTAAATTATATGGTATATTTTTTATTCAAATACTTGTACAAATTCGATTTGGTTGTAATAACTTAATTAGATTTACATTATTGCAAATCCCCATTCATAATTTGTATTCCCCCTCTCATAAAATGTTGTAATAACGTAGTAATCTTTAAATTACGCAATTTACCGCTTTTATAAACCATGCTAATAATTAGGGTTTATATGACGAGATCAAAACAAATTAAATAGAAAACCCTAATCCAAGATAAAATCAAGCATGAAAATAACACACTTGCACACAAGCATCCTTAGGGTTTCTCCACTTGGTTGCCTTATATAAAAATGGCCATATTACGCATGCGAAGTATCTTGACAAAAACAAACAAATATAAGATCATAGTCTGTCGATGACGCTATTCAAAGTTGCCTTATAAAATGATCTTGGTCCCTCAAAAATGCTAAGATACTTTGCAACATTGCTAATCATGGTTATACAATGACCCACGTCCGTCCCGTTTACATCCAAAGATAGGGTTGCTTACCAAATCAATGGTAAGACAACAATATCAAAGGAAAACAAAATTAACAAGAAAGACATTTGAGTAGGTAGATTACTTCTAGTTACTTGCTTCATTTCAAACAACTATCCTTGCTATTTCAAAACACACACATTTCAAAACATCTTACAAACATTGAAAACATTTTCAAAAGGACAAACATCTTTGTATACATTCTTACGAACGAGAATCATTACAAAGATTTCCTAAACAATGGCCTTTTTTACAAAAATACTTTCAAAACCACACAAATCATGATTTCAAAACAAAAAGCAAGTGATCTAGCAAGTAACTAAGATCCCATGGAAAACCATGGATGAAAAGGGTGTTAACACCTTCCCTTTTCATAATCTACCCCCCGAACTCAAGAAACAATCTCAAAGGTCTTTCTTGTGCTTTTTCACCTTTCCTTTTGAATAAAAGAAAAGTTGGTGACGACTCTTGCTAACCTTAACATTTGCGATAAAACGCAAAACCTTCAAGTTAGTTCTCCCACCGTATCACAGAACTGGCGACTCTGCTGGGGAAAATTATAAAAGTGGGGTTACCTTAGGGCTAGATCACATTTATTTGCTTAAATTGTTTGACTTGTATACTTTACATTATGGTTCTTTGTTTGGGTTTGAAATCCTCTACCCGGATTTGGGATACATTATAGGTAAATAGCAATACATTGTGGAAACTGTGCGGGGTATACTGACACGATCTAAGCAATAGCTATGTTAGTGTGACATATTTGTAGGTACTGGTAGCCTTTGAGTTAATCAAAGAGAATACGGGGCCGCTGAGTGATGTCATGAAGCACTAATGAACTTCTAGAACCCTTTACTTGACCAACATGGCCTTTAGGATGTAGTGAGATGACCGGCTTTGGTGCAGTCCGAAGTTGGTAGATACTCGATACTACACTCATTGAGGTTTGGTTTCTTGGGATATTTAGGTCGCCGTTAAAGAGGCTTGAGCTGAAACAATGACCAAGGAAACAATCCAGTGATATTGAGCTCCTTAGAACCTGGTTACTATTATTAAGACAGGTTTAAGCCAACTAAACTTCAAGAGGGTACTTACCTATAAAACCCCATGCAAGCCTAAACTAAGAACTTGTTTATTTTGCTTGTATATGCATACTTGTACATAACATCATGGACATCATGAACATCATATACATCTACTAACCATTTCAAGGATTTTGGAGATTCATCTTTGTTCTTGTTTTGTAGGATATGGACTCACTTCGCAGGAAAACTATCCAAGTCAACCTTGTAAGAATTCCTCCACAACTTAAGGAGCTAGCTTCAAGGATCCCTGAGAACTATCCATTCACCGAGAGTCATGTTAGTCTACTCAACTTGGTCACATCCAACACATATGAGGATATGATGAAGGTTCTCTTCCAGTTCTTTGATCCTTTGCACCATTGCTTCACATTTCCTGACTATCAGCTTTTGCCTACTTTGGAAGAATTCTCTCAACTCTTGAGGATTCTCATTCTCAATCAACTACCTTTAAACGGTACAGAAAGAGACCCAAAGCCATAAGAGATTGCTCAAGCTATGCACTTGCACTCATCTGATGTCACAACTTATTGGGAAACTAGGAGTGGTGTCAAAGGCTTCTTAGCAAAGTTCCTGTTTGAAAAAGCCCAAAGCTGTTGGAATTCCTTAGAATTGAAAGCCTTTAAGGAAATTGTGGCTCTTCTTATCTATGGGATGGTCTTATTTCCCAATCCTGACCAACTCATAGACGTGAGCATCGTCAAGATCTTCATGTCATGCAATCCGGTGCCTACATTGTTAGGGTATATCCTACACTATTTTCACACTCGCACAATAAGGAAAAGAGGTGTCCTTATGTGTTGCACTCCTCTCCTGGCAAGATGGTTTGTTTCTCATCTTCCCCAATCAGTCTTAAAGAATGAGCAAGGTTCAAGGTGGTCACAAAGGTTAATGACGATCAAACATTCAGATATTCATTGGTGCTCCCGATCCAAAGAGAATGTTATCATTGTCGACCGTTGTGGGGAATTACCTAATGTCCCTCTACTTGGCATTACGGGAGGCATCACCTACAACCCATGCTTAGCTTTAAGACAGTTTGGTTACGCCCGAAGGGATGGCCCGCACGAGATGCTGATTCAAGGTTTGGTATTCGACTACGAGAACGAAGGTCAAGGTCTGTGCCAGAGATTCATCCGAGCTTGGAGGATGCTAAACAAGGTGGATAGTAAGACTTTGGGACACAAGAATTCCATCCCTCTTGAGCCTTACCTCAAATGGGTACGAACCTGCGCTCAAAGTCTTATGATGCCTTATACTTCCATCCTTCCGGTGATCATTGAGCCTGTTAAGGAGGGAGAAGTTCCATACACTATCCCACATCATGACATGCCCACATCTCTTGAAGACCTACAAAGGGATTGGATACAGCTCAAAGGAGAGCGAGATACTTTCGAAGCCCAATTCTACGCAAGCGAGAAGAAGGTTTTGGAACTCACTAGGCTACTTCATGAGGAGCAGACTCTAAATGCCTACATAACACCAAAGAGGATGCGCACTACTTTTTTATCTTAGAGTTTTGTATTATTTTGCCCAAGGGGCATTGATGTACTCAAACTTTATCTTATTAATATAACGTGTGTTTCCTTTTTGTCTAAAACAAACTTGAACCTTTAAAATCCTTGAAAACATTGCATATGCACATATCATTCATCATAACATAAACAGGTCTTTTGTAACAAGTTTCCTCATCTCTCTATTGTTTATTTCAGTAAGATGGATCTCGAACAAACAGTCAAAGATCTCCAAGCTCAGAACACGCAGTTTTAACAGTTGCTCATGACCCTAGCCAAGGGGCAAGAAGAGTTGAAGACTCTGCTGGCTAAGGAAAGAAAAAAGAAAACAAAGAAAGTCACCGGGGTTTTAAACATGGGGAGAAGATTTCAGGGACAGACTAGAAGAACCTTGAATTTTGCAACAACATCCGGTGAAGGAGAGGGGAAAGGAAAAGAAACAGCGACCCATCAGAATCTGAAGAGGAAGACTACTCTGAGGAACAGTATCCTCCAGCTGATGATAAGTACAGACATCTTGAAGAGCGTTTGAGCGCTATGGAAATACAAAAGGTGCCAGGCTTAGACTTTGAAGAATCGGGATTAGTGTCAGGAATTGTGATTCCTCCGAAATTCAAAGTTCCCTTGTTTGCAAAATACGATGGAGTGTCATGCCCTAAGATGCACCTCCGATCATATGTGAGAAAGATCCAACCACACTCCGCTGATAAAGAGTTGTGGGTGCATTTTTTCCAAGATAGTCTATCTGGAACACAACTCGATTGGTTTTACCAACTAGAAAGGGCCAACGTCCATAGTTGGGAAGATCTTGCCGCATCTTTCTATAAGCAATATCAATATAATGCTGATTTGGCGCCTACCCGCACTCAACTTCAGAGTATGGTTATGGCTTCCAATGAGGGTTTCAAGGATTACGCGCAGAAATGGAGAGATCTAGCTGGAAGAGTTCAACCTCCTCTGTCTGAAAGGGAATTGGTGGACATGTTCTTAGGCACTCTATCGATCCCTTTCTTCAACCATTTAATTGGAAGCTCATCTGCAGGATTTACTGAGTTAATACTGACCGGAGAAAGGGTGGAAGCTAGCATAAAAATGGAAAGATTCAGAAGGATTCATCTTCTTCTACAGCTGTGAGGAAGCCTTTTATTGGGAAGAAAGAAGTAGTTGCTGTATATCCACAAAGGAACCAAGGGAGAGCCGAGCGCCGACCAATGGTAGGGGCTGTTATGATCCCAAAGCCTAAATCTGATCAGCCAAGAAGTAATCAACCGAGGATGGAAAGGCCAATCCGAAAATTCACCAGAATCAATATGACTTTGTCCCAAGTATTACCCCATCTTCTGAAATCCAATTTGGTAACTTTAAAAGAAGCTCCAAAAAACCCCCAACACAGCGTCCCCTCATTATCACCCAAATGCCCGTTGCGCATATCACTCCGAAAGTCCGGGTCACGACACTAACAACTGTTGGGCCTTGAAAAACAAAGTTCAAGACCTTATAGAGGCAAAAGAAATTGAGTTTGATGCACCCGAGAAGCCAAACGTCATTTCTGCTCCTATGCCCAGACATGGTCACAACACCAATGCTATTGAAGAAGATTTGTTTGTTACCACAGTTGACGAACTCGTAACTCCACTCCTAGTCATTAAGATAAACTTGTTAAAAGTCGGTGTATTCCCGGGTTGTAATGAAGACTACCACCTCTGCTTATCCTCACCAACTGTTTGCCCTTTGTTGAAGACAGGCATTCAACGCTTGATAAACAACAAAAGGATTCTGTTTGAAAGTAATCCTATTTCACCTGTTCCTGTTGAAGATATTTCAATCATTACCATCTCCGCCAATTCTTCCAGGGTCTCCAAAAGACCCGTTAGAATTACATCTGTCCCAAAAGCTACTCCTCTTATAATCATAATGCCCAGGCCAGTCCCATATGAATCGGAAAAAACGGTGTCGTGGAATTACAGTGGGGACATCTACTACCATGGCATCAAACAAGATGGGTCGGCCGCCGAAGAGATAAGCTCCGAAGAAGAAGACTCCAACATTAGCAATATTTTTGGAACTAGTAAAATTACCCGAAGCGGTAGAATCTTTTCTCCAGAAATTGCCCCCCCAAAGGCAGTTTTTGGACCCGTGGTTGCTCCAAAGGTTACTCCTGTACCAATAATCATCTCTGCAAGTGCTCCTATTGATGAAGACGATACAACCCCTACTGTCATTCCTACCAACACTCCTGCTGCTGAAACTCGAGGAAAAAGTATTCAAGTAGAGCATGTCCGGATGAAGGCTCAATCCCTGACTATCCCCGAGACCTCCAAGAAAGAAATGGAAGAGATCCTGAGAATCATAAAAAGGAGCGACTATGATGTAGTTGAACAGTTGGGGAAAACTCCCTCCAAGATCTCCATGATGGCGTTGCTACTGTGTTCCGAGGCACATGCGAAAGCCTTAGTGAAATTCCTAAAGACAGCCCATGTGCCTCAAGAGACGTCTGCTGATCAATTTCAGGATTGCGTGGCCATCTTGATAGCGGATAACGGCCTAAGCTTCTCAGATGCTGATCTGACACCAAGGGAAGAAAGCATAACGAGGCATTACATGTCTCTGTGGAATGTAGAGGCATAATTCTGGACCATGTCTTGGTGGACACTGGCTCATCTTTGAATGTTTTACCGAAGAAAGCTCTTGACAGACTGGACTGTGAAGTACTGACGTTAAAACCAAGTAACATAGTCGTAAGGGCATTTGATGGCTCAAAGAGGATGGTACATGGGGAGGTGGATATCCCCATAAAGGTTGGGACTCAAACTTTCAATTAAACCTTTTATGTAATGGACATCCGCCCCCTCTTACTCCTGTCTACTAGGACGGCCGTGGATCCATAATGATGGCGCTGTCACCTCTACGCTGCACCAGATGCTGAAATATCCGGTCTAAGGAAAGATTATCACTGTCCACGGAGAGGAAGAATATATGATTAGCCACCTCAATTCCTTCAGGTATGTGGAATTGGACGGCGAGTTCATTGAAACTCCTTTTCAACATTTCGAAGAGGTCCCCCAAGAGGTAGCAGTGACCAAAGTTGTGTCCCAGATCCCCAAGATTACAAGGCCTCCACTCCGGATGTCATCTCTGAAGGATGCCAAAGCAGTAGTAGAGGAAGGTGGATGCACCATCTGGGGGAAACTTCCGGATATTCCGTATAAATCTGACAAGTTTGGCTTAGGTTTTACTTCAAGTGCTCAGAAGGCTGTACGTTGTGCCCGTGCTGGAGGGCCACCCTTGAAGATTAGCAACCGAGAGGTCAATGCGGTAGAAGATGGTGAAAAGGATTGCAACTTGGAGGATTGGATCTTTCCTACTATCAACGGAGGACTCTGCAATTGGGAGGCCAGAGACTTTGTCCCAATAACTTTCATCCCTCAGTAATTTATCTTCTACATTTTGTTGGATATGTAATATTTAAAAACAATTCACACTCTTAAAACCTTGTGTCTTACCCGAGGCACAATGGTCCATTTGTAAGGGTTATTATTTCATCTTCATATGACATTCAATGAATCATGGACGTTTTTCGCATGCAAACTTTTTTGCTCATTGTTTTTTCTTTTACATTTTATTTTTAAGGATGGCTATACCCTTACACACACCCACACTCACAAATGCAGGTACCCTTCCATTCAGGATCCCATGGGTAATGATACTGCTATGGCCTTTTGTGACTCTGAGGATCTAATCTACCAAGCCGAAGACGAAGGTGAGGAACATTGTGAAGTACCAGGGGAACTTGCCAGACTACTACAACAAGAGGAAAGAGCCATTCAGCCTCACGAGGAACCTGTAGATACAATCAATCTGGGTACCGAGGAGGATAAAAAAGAGGTCAAGGTGGGTGCCAATATGGAGCCCAGTGTCAAGGAGCGTCTGATTCAGCTGTTGCATGATTATGTTGAGATCTTTGCTTGGTCATATGAAGATATGTCGGGACTTGATACGAACATCGTGGTACATCATCTGCCTACAAGAGAATATTGTCCACCAGTAAAACAAAAAGTCCACCGCATGAGGCCTGATATGTCAGAAAAGATCAAAGCAGAGGTCATGAAGCAATTCAATGCTGGATTCTTGGCTGTCACTTCCTATCCTCAATGGGTTACCAACATTGTTCCTGTACCTAAAAAAGACGGCAAAGTACAAATGTGCATGGACTATAGAGATTTGAATAAGGCAAGCCCTAAAGATGATTTTACACTCCCCCACATCGATATCCTGGTTGAAAATATGGCCCAACACAAAGTTTTTTCCTTCATGGACGAATTCTCAGGTTATAACCAGATCAAAATGGCACCTGAGGACATGGAGAAAACAACATTTGTCACACAGTGGGGCACATTCTGCTACAAGGTAATGCCACTCGGATTCAAGAATGTTGGGGCAACCTATCAACGCGCCATGATAGCTTTATTTCACGACATGATACATCATGAAATAGAGGTCTATGTAGACGATATGATATCCAGATTACAAACAGAAGAAGAGCACTTGGATCACTTACAAAAACTGTTTGAGAGACTGAAGCAGTACAAGCTGAGGTTGAATCCAAGCAAGTGCACATTTGGAGTACAGTCCGGTAAACTCCTAGGCTTTGTCGTCAGTAACAAAGGTATTAAGGTCGATCCTGCCAAAGTTAAAGCAATACAAGAGATGCCTGCTCCTTGCACTGAGAAGGAAGTCAGAGGTTTCTTGGGATACTTGAACTATATTGCCAGATTCATTTCTCATCTAACAGCTACTTGTGAGTCAATCTTAAAACTATTGAAGAAAGATCAAGTAGTCATATGGAATGATGAATGCCAGGTTGCTTTTAACAAAATCAAAGAGTACTTATAAGAGCCTCCTGTATTGATGCCACCAATCGAGGGAAGACCGTTGAACATGTATCTGACTGTTTTAGAAAACTCAATGGGGTGTGTATTGGGGCAGCATGACGAGTCTGGCCGAAAAGAGCACACTATTTATTACCTGAGCAAAAAGTTTACCGATTATGAAACCAGATATTCACTGCTCGAGAAAACTTGCTGTGCTCTAGCATGGGCTGCTCGCCGGCTAAGACAGTATATGCTGACTCATACTACTTTGTTGATATCTAAGATGGATCCGATAAAATACATCTTCGAGAAGCCTGCTCTCTCTGGGAGAATAGCTAGATGGAAAATGATCTTAACAGAATACGACATATAGTATACTACCTAGAAAGCTATAAAGGGCAGTGTGCTAGCTGATCATCTTGCTCATCAAGCTGTAGAATACTATCATTCCATGAAGTTTGAATTCTCAGATGAAGACATCATGACATTAGACAATTGTGAAGAAATCAGGCCATATGACGGACCTGAACAAGGATCCCGATGGACCCTGTTCTTTGATGGGGCATCTAATGCACTTGGTAATGGAATCGACGTTGTACTCATATCTCTGGAAGAGTGTCATACTCCCTTTACTGCCATACTTTGCTTTAACTGTACAAACAACATAGAGGAATACAAAGCGTGCATCTTTGGTATCAGAGCTACCATAAACTTGGGAATCAAGTCCTTAAATGTATTTGGAGATTCAGCTTTGGTAATCAGTCAGATCAAAGGGGAATGTGACACTAAACACCCAAACCTTATCCCTTACAAAGAACATGTTTTGACATTGCTACCACATTTTGAGAAGATTATCTTCGAGCATTTTCCGCGAGAAGAAAATCAGCTAGCGGACGCACTAGCCACAATGTCATCTATGTTTAAACTTAATTGGGATAATGAGGCTCTCCAGATCACCATCGAACGAATGGATGAACCAGCACACTGTCACGAGATTATTACTGAAGAAGTAGTGGACCAGCCTTGGTTTCATGAAGTCAAAAGGTATCTCGAGGCTCAAGAATATCCAGAAGGAGCTTCAATCAATGATAAAAAGTTCTTAAGGAGGTTCTCTGCTAAGCTCTTCCTTAGTAATGGCATCCTGTACAAACGCAATCATGACTCCATTTTGCTTCAGTGCGTGGATAAGGTTGAAGCTGAAAAGATCATGGCTAAATTACATGAAGGTACTTTTGGCACCCACTCCAGTGGGCATACAATGGCAAAGAAAATCCTACTGGCAGGCTATTATTGGTTTACTATGGAAGCAGATTTCTATCAATACTCTCGGACTTGTCATAAGTGTCAAATTTATGTTAACAAGGTGCACGTACCTCCGGTTCCTCTGAATGTCTTGACGGATCCTTGGCCCTTTGCTATGTGGGGAATTGATATGATTGGAGAGATCAATCCTACAGCCTCCAATGGACACCACTTCATCCTAGTGGCCATTGACTATTTTACAAAATGGGTTGAAGCAGCTTCCTTCGCTTCCGTCACCAAGAATGTTGTTGCCCGCTTCATCAAGCAAAACCTTATTTGTCGGTATGGTATCCCGGAAAGGATCATACTGACAATGGAACAAATCTCAAAAACACTATGATCACCGCCTTGTGCGAGCAATTCAAGATTCAACATCACAATTCTTCTCCCTATCGGCCCAAGATGAATGGTGATGTCGAAGCTGCGAATAAAAACATTAAGAAGATCATACAAAAGATGACAGTCACGTACAAAGACTGGCATGGGATGCTACCATTCACTCTCCACGGGTATCGTACCACGACTCACACATCAACCGGGGAAACACCCTATTATTTGGTTTACGGCATGGAGGTTGTCTTACCTATTGAGGTACAGATCCCCTCTCTGAGAATTACGAAGGATGCAGGTTTGAATGAAAATGATTGGATCCAGACTCGATTTGATCAACTGAACTTAATTGATGAAAAATGACTTGCTGCTGTTTACCATGGTCAGATGTATCAAAAACGGATGATCAAGGCTTTCAACAAGAAAGTCAGACGCCAAGTATATCAAGTCGGGGATCTAGTGATCAAACGTATCATTTTGCCACAAAGTGATCCCAGGGGCAAATGGACTCCTACCTATGAAGGACCATTTTTAATCAAGAACATATTCTTCGGTGGGGCAATGATCTTGACCACCATGGATGGCGACGACCTGCCACACCCTGCGAACGCGGACATAGTCAAAAGATACTACGCATAAGAGACCCGCTAGGTTGACACACCTAGGCAAAACAAGGGGCATCCCGGAAAACCAAAAGGTTCGGGAAAAAATTAGGGATAAAACAAAAAATTTGTACACCCGACAAGTTGAAAACCCGAAAGGGCGACTTGGGCAAAAAATGGTTTCCCAGTGGACTGAAAACCCGAAAGGGCGGTCCAGGCAAACGTTAGGGAATTAAAGCGTATGACTATGTCCCGTCGAATCACTTGACGGATAACCTTTGGCTTCCACTGAAAAACTTAGAATTTATGATCAATTCAATCATCCTCGGACAAGGCGCAAATAGACAAGATACTCGAAGATATGAAGGCTATAGCAGAATGGGAACCCCATGGGATTATTACACATAGAATGTTTGTATCAAATTTTCTTGTTTTACGGCAACATTCTCTTACTAGAATGTTTGTTCCCTTTGTACAAAAATACTTATTCAAAGTCAATACAAAGATATCCCTTTTAAAGTGCAAAAAACTATTTGTCTTTTTTCTTTACGCTTGTGTTTTGTTTGCAAAAAACGTCAAATGATTCATGGATGCTATTTGTGCTTAATACATGTTATTGTTGGAATGTATTATATAATGGGAAAATGTATGAACTTTGTGGTTGCCCGTTGTTCTATTTGAACGTTTAGATGTTTTTTCTGTATGGCTTGATGTGGTTATTTATAACGTGTTGTGTGATCTCAGTGAATGTATGCTTGAATCGGAGTAGGCCCGAATACTATGATGTAAATCACTCATGAAGTAGATCTTATGTGTCATTTATACCGTTGCGATGTGCTTGTGTGGGTCGATATGATAGGGAGTTTCTACACTTGTGGCGACCACATCTGCGTGCTCGGTATGCCATAAGCACTTGAGCTACCATTGCAATTTGCAGCTGGGGGTCCTTTGGGGCGTTTCCCCACTTGTGGCGATCACATTGACGTGCTTTGCATGGTGAGATAGTAAGGCCACATAGGTAAACTCACTATGGTTTACTCACCTCTAGTGGTTCCAAGTAGGCTACACCACTAAGCTTTCGCCCGGTGGGCTCGTATTGTCAAGATGGCGTTTTTGTACCAGCAATCTGATTACATGCGTTTGGATAATGGACGAGGATGTAATGCCATATCGAAAAATGTCAAGGATGGAATTCCATTGGGAATGATCCGAGACGTCGTGTTGTGACTGGTGTGAGTCTCTTGATGCGATACACGGGTGTAATTCATAGAGGGTGTGATAGTGTAACCTGAGTAGGGGCTTTAACGTACTTTTGGATTCCTTGTAGACGGGTACGGGTCTGCATACTGGTTCGTGTTTGACTATGTGTTTGTTATTTCCTCCTTGGGTAGTTATGAGACTTTTAATGATGGTGTACCTCTATTGTGTATTTTCACCCAGCCATGACGAAACCCCAGATTCGCGGTAAATCTGTTTTGTTTGTATGCACCTTATAGAACCGAGTGAACCCGTAAGATATGGGAATCCACTAAGATTTAATAATCTCACCCTAATCCTCTTATTATTTTTCAGGAACATGTTATAGGTAGAAGAATTGCTAGATGGTCAGTATTAAGGACTGAGGGCGAACAGATGGCCGGAAGCCCTCATCCGATCTTATATTTCCGTTGTGTATTGCTGAAGACAAGTTGATTATATACATTATGATACTAGAGTTATGTTGTATGCGATTTTAATTTCTTGTGTTTTTCCAGCTTTTGTATGTTTCTATATATCATTTATAACGTCACTACATATTATTCTAGACATATATTTACAAGGTGTTACATGCATGCCCTCAAAGACAATCCTGTTTAAGGATACCATGTTAGTTTATTTACAATAAAATAATTTCCATCAAGTAGAAATTTTTGATTCATTTATTGATTGAAAATAAATAAATGAAAAACACATTTTGTACTCATTCACCATAATATGCTAATGCATGGGATGATATAGAATAGAGAACAATCAAGTTATTTCACAGAAAAGTGAGAATATAAAAGTTCATTTAAGTATAAAAGTTTATTATATATCATTTGTTTTTTTCTTCTTTATACTATATCTTCCTATATTAACTTTAATATAATTTACTATCATAATATATTATTTAATGTTTAATTGATAAACTACCATGTTTTAATAATACGAAATTAAGATGTTGCTAACTTAAAAACATAAATCGGTTGGTGAAATTGATTCTAGGAATCAAGAGATCACATGGCATTGTCACGTAATGTACTTTAGAAAAAAGTTTCTTAGATTTGGAAGAATAATTTAAATTATATCAAATTTATTTGCTAGAGCCAATTGGTGAATATAAATTTATTTTTCAATTTTTTTATACATATTTAATAATTTATTACTTAATATATTTCTCTTATTTTTTAGACATTCGTCACAATGTTTTCTCTTATTTACATGACAAAAAAACTAACGCAAAATAAAAATGTAGAATTTTAAATGAACAATAAATCTATTTTGATTGAGAAAACAATGTTTATTTTTTCAGTTAAGAACAAAAGCAGTAGTAGAAAATATTTGAAACTCATTCTATACATTGGTCATGTGAGGACTTATGATGGATACTTCATAAAATAATTTTAAATATGTCATTCCATTTCATGTGGAAAATTGGAGATGACAGTTCTTCCTTTATTATATATCAAAAACACATTTAAGACAAACAAAATATATTTCAATGAGGATTCAAGATAGTTTGATGAAATAAAAAGTTTATATTTTTTTGTCATATTTTAATTTTGTGAATTTTTTTTATTAATAACCATATATTAAAATAATATTTCGCAAATAATCGCATTTCGGAAAAAAATACGCAAATAACCATGTTTCAGATGACTCCCCAAAGGACGAGCCATCTGAAATGGCGCATGCACCTATATTTTAAGGGGAGGCGCCATCTCACTTGGCGCCTATGTGCTTAGGGCATGCCCTAAGCCAAGTGAGATGACGCCTAAGTGTTATTTTAGGGCAAAATGTGATTTTTTTTGTCCGGTGTGTTGCATGTTCGATAGAGGATCAACAAAATGGACTTTTAATTAAAAAAAAAATTACATCCAACTGTATTACATTAAAATAACAGAAAAAAAAACAGAAAAAAACAGATAAAAAAATACAGGAAAAAAAACCAGATAAATCAGTGATCCCCCGGAACCCGGTAATGACCCCCGGTTCCGCATCCCCGTCCTCGCCTTTCTCGTGCTGGGTGTCGTCGTGTTTCCTGCTGCGGCAAGGTCGATGGCCCAGCGAAGTCAATGCAGTCTGGATCCATAAAATCAGTCAGATCTCCATATCTAGAAGATCCACTTTGGTACAGTCGGTTACCCATACCCTCAAAGTTTGGTCGTGTTGGCGGTGGGTGGGGTTTCATAGTGGGTCTGTAGCATTGATCGTCTGAGTATGGTGGGTAGAAAGGAAATGGATCTTGGGGTGTTTGGTATTGAGGATGTTGGGTGGTTTGGTGATATTGTGGTTGATGGTAGATTGGGTCGGTTTGTTCGTAATCTTCCGACATTCCCATATCAGGGCTAAGGCTGGATGTTGAGGGGCCCATATTGGGATATGCGGAAGACTGAAATTGTGTGTGGGGTATGCGGGTGTGCTGGTATTGGGATTGGTATTGTGGTTGGGTGTGAGGCATATCGGGGTATTGGTAGTGTGGTGGTGATTGTGGTTGGTTGTGTGGAATTTGAGTGTAGTGGTGTTGTGGTGGGGACTGTGGTTGGGTGTTTATGGATCTGTTTCTTCTTGGGGGTTGGTGGGAGGTTGATGGGTTTTGGGTTTGTTGATGTGGAAACGAGGGTTGTGCCCATTGTGTGCGTGGGTCAACCAAGTACCTTGGATGAGACACGTGCATCTCAGGGTTACTAACCGACCTGTACCAAGACAAATATTGATCCGTGTGTCACATATTACCTTGATTAAGGAAAACCGGGAATTGCAAGACGTAGCGGTGACGCCTCTGCCACATCTTACACCATTCAGGAGCGAAGTCTTTCCAGTTGGTAAGACCCCACTGGGCGTCGACCCTTTTAAGATGCCATGGGGACAAACAAGTTGGATCACTTGGTATCTCTTGATGCATTCTGAACTGCATCTTCACACGGTCGTTGTGGTGCATATCCACAATGTTGAACCGAATGATTGCAGTCTTCACAGTCCAAGTTGCTGCATCCTTCGGGTTTGGATCATGGCCCAAACCCAAATATGGTCTCCAGACGAACTGCGATAAAATTTAAATCAGGTTAACGCAAAAGTAATGTATAAATAATTTAAATGAACAAAAGTTAAAAGCTACGACGTACGTCATCCGGGCCTAAGTGATCCAACAGATTGCGGTAGAGTGCGACATTGAATCTTGGATTCTTGCCGTAATCCATACCCCTCACGCAGTACCTAAAGGAAATGAGAAACATTTTATTCTTAGCATATATTTGGGGAAGAGATGAATAGTTATAAATGCTATAACTTGATGACTTACTTTGTTGCGTACGGGAAACCGAAAGTGTTGTTATTGACGGGGTTTAAGGACTCCATCCTCCACCAACCCCAGGCTTGTAGTAAAAAAGCGCACCCATAAAATGTACATTTTTCCTTGACTGCATTTTTGCACAAGGAACTGTACAGGTGGACTAAAACTGCAGAACCCCAACTATATTTTCTTGTTTTTTCAAAATTTCTTAGTAAATATAAATACATAAAATTTACACTATTTCCCGTACTTTCGGGAAATAAAAATGTACCAAAAAGTATCATAAGATAAGTTCTGGCTTTTACTACTCTGTCATTCTCGGAGGAATTTTCATTTAATTCCAAACTTGCATAATGACTTTTCAGCTCAGTGAGTAGTATTCCCTGACCTCTCGCACCACTACCTTCTACCATATCCCTGCCCAACAGTTCTTCACACTGAGAGTTGGGTTGTTGAACCGACCCATTCACGACCTTATCGTCGGCAGGGAGACCTAGTAGCATGTACACATCCTCTAGCGTGATGGTACATTCACCTATTGGTAGGTGAAATGTATGGGTCTCTGGTCTCCACCTTTCCAACATTGCAAGAATGAACTTCGAGTCAATGGTGCAGTTGGAGATCTTTATGACATGTCCAAAACCCGCGTATTCCAGATATGGTACGATAAATGGGTCGGGAGCCAGGTAGTTGTGAGAACGGATTCTGAATCTTTTTGTGTCCTGAGTTCATAATGTAACATGTGTAAGATTAAGTAAGAAGAACAACGCATTATCTGAAGTATGAAAAATGTATAACCAAAAAAGAAACTTACAAATGCGGCAATTTTTTCCCTTGTGCCTCTGTGAGTATCTCCCATTGTTAGAAGAGCCATTGTTTAAAATGCTTGAGATTATGAAAGACTTAGGAAGAGATAGAGAGTATGATAGACTTAGAAAGTTTAAGAGATTATGAAAGATTTCGTAGCAGAGAGTGAGACTTGTGTGAGTGTGAGAGATGTATGATATGGTATGTATTTATAGGCAAATAAATTTCATATAGTGGTTACTGGTGCTTGCATGCAAGCGAAGTGTCACTCTTGCAGGCTAGGTGGCAGCCTGGGGGGTTACATGTATGAATGCATGCATGTACAAAAAATGAAAGGTGTCACTCTTGCAGGCTAGGTGGAAGCCTAAGGATGTATCATGATTGGACAGTAAGGGAGGCGCCATTGGACTTGGCGAAAGAGTACAAAAATGAATGGTGTCGCCACCCCAATTGGCGAATAAGAGGTGTCCTTTGTTGCAGCCTAGGCTCAGGCTACGTGACAGCCTTTGGGATTCCTTGCCTGAATGCATGTAAGCCCATTAGAGGTGATGGGAGGAGACTTACAACATACATGTATAGGTGCAAAATATGGGCAGGCTAGGTGGCAGCCTAGGGGGTTACATACATGCATGCATGTATCACGATTGGACAGTAAGGGAGGCGCCATTGGACTTGGCGAAAGAGTACAAAAATGAATGGTGTCGCCACCCCAATTGGAGAATAAGAGGTGTCCTTTGTTGTAGCCTAGGCTTAGGCTACGTGACAGCCTTTGGGATTCCTTGCCTGAATGCATGTAAGCCCATTGGAGGTGATGGGAGGAGACTTACAACATACATGTATAGGTGCAGACTATGGGCAGGCTAGGTGGCAGCCTAGGGGGTTACATACATGCATGCATGTATCACGATTGGACAGTAAGGGAGACGCCATTGGACTTGGCGAAAGAGTACAAAAATGAATGGTGTCGCCACCCCAATTGGAGAATAAGAGGTTTCCTTTGTTGCAGCCTAGGCTCAGCCTACGTGACAGCCTTTGGGATTCCTTGCATGTAACATTATTGGCAGCCTTGGGAGGTTGCATCCTTACTTAATTGAAATTTTTAGCCTTACGTTTATCATAACATTGATTCACATAATCTGTCAAATCTTCCAACCTTCAAACATTCTTACAACCAAACCTTCAAACCTGCAAACAATCAAACATATAAACTTTCGAATCACTCGTAAAGTTCAAACATTCGAACCTTCAAACATTACAGCATTCAAACCTTCATACAATCAATAAACCTCAAACATTCCAACCTTTGAATCACTCATAAAATTCAAACATTCCAACCTTCAAACATTACAGCATTCAAACCTTCATACAATCAATAAACCTTAAACATTCCAACCTTTGAATCACTCATAAAATTCAAACATTCCAACCTTCAAACATTCCAACCTTCAAACCTTAAAACAATTCTACGCAATGGCCTCCGCACCACGATTTGTCGTCAAAGCACATTTCAACGGTGAGACATACATTTGTCCCACCGCTGGGTTTTTGTTTAGAGACATAGACAACATCCGATTTCTCTTAAACGGGAAAGCCAATTTATCGTACTTCAAAAAAAGATTGGAGGAAAAACTTGAACGAGGCCCGGTGTCCCAGATATTTTATCAGAATCCAGTTTTCTTTGGAAATAACCAAGTAATTTTTTATAAGGTTGAAGTTCAAGATGACGAGGATCTCCAGAATATGTTTTCCAACCATGTCTATTCTGGGTACGACTCTATTGAGTTGTACGTTATGCTGCGAGAGCCTCAGCCTCAGGTGACACAGGAGGTTGATCCTTTGGAGAATGAACAAGCTGAGGTAGATGCAGTTGATGATGAAGAAGAAGATAACGAGTTAGAGTTTGACGAAATGGTGAATGATGATTCCGACGATGATGGCATCCCAAGTATTCCTGCAAACAAAATCTACACACCACCTCCGCACATGACAAACTTCAACATGGGCGGAGATGAACCTTCTACTGACTTATTTTTCAATCCGTATATGCAGTCGGATGAAAATTTAAAAGAGAAGGACAAGTTTCATAACAGAGAGGAATGCATCAGGGCCATTAAAAAATTCCACATGCTCAACTCGGTTGATTTTAAGGTGGATCGTGTCAACCCGGAAAGGTACAAGATCAAGTGTGTCCACCCTGACTGTATGTTCAAGCTGACCGCATCATACAGATTAATGGGTGACTGTTGGGTCATAGGTTCCATGACTACCCACACTTGTGTAAGTTCCACTAAATCACAGGACCACTGAAAACTCAACTATGATCTAATCTGTCAAGAAATCCTACCCCTGGTCAGCAACGACCCATCTTTGAAGGTGAAAACAATCATCTCCCACATCACCACGATTTTTAACTACACTTTGTCTTACCGTAAGGCGTGGTTAGAAAAGACTAAGGCGATTGAAAGGGTGTACGAAAACTGGGAGGAGTAATACCAAGAACTTCCCTGCTACCTGAATTCACTCAAGACGTATTCTCCAAGTAGTGTTTACGTTCTGGAAACAGTGCGAGCATACGCCCAAGATGGTAGTCTACTAAATGGCAATAGAATATTCAGTCGCGTGTTTTGGGCATTTCAACCATGCATCACAGGGTTTGCATCATGCAAACCAATTATACAAATTGATGGGACTTGGTTGTATGGGAAGTACAAAAGGCACGCTATTGATGGCAGTTGCACAAGATGGCAACAACAACATTTTCCCCATTGCCTTTGCCCTTGTCGAGGGGGAGACCGGTGGTTCTTGGAGCTTTTTCTTGAAAAATCTGCGGACACACGTGCCTCCTCAACCAGATATCTGTTTGATCTCTGACAGACATGCCTCCATTGAAAGTGCCTACAATAATCCAGCAAATGGTTGGCATGACCCTCCTTCTACGCATGTCTATTGTGTTAGGCATATCGTCCAGAATTTCTCGAGGGAGATCAAGGACAAAACATTGAGGAAAGCGGTTATGAATGCGGGATATGCATTGACACAACCCATATTCAAATATTACCGCAACGAGATCCGTTTGTCTAATCTGGAAGCCGGTAGGTGGATCGACAATATTTCGGTGGAAAAATGGACTAGGTCATACGACAATGGCCAAAGATGGGGGCATATGAAAACGAATCTTATTGAATCAATGAATGGGGTATTCAAAGGCATACGAAACCTCCCAATCACTGCCTTGGTAAAATCTACGTATTTTAGGATGGCTGCATTATTTGCCAAAAGAGGTGAAATGTGGAATGCGGTGTTGCAATCTGGACAACTATGGAGTGAAAGCTGCATGAAATACATTAAGGCTGAAAGTGCTAAAGCCAACACTCACATGGTTATACGGTTTGACCGACACAGCCACAACTTCATTGTGAAAGAGACAATCGACCACAATGAAGGCCTGCCAAGACAAGAATATAGGGTCATGCTACCTTCTCAATGGTGCAATTGTGGCAGGTTTCAAGCATTTTGTATGCCTTGCTCTCATGTCATTGCCGCTTGTGCTCATACTCATCAAGACGCGCTGCAACTTCTGTCGAACATTTACAAATCTGAAACGTTGCTAAACGTTTAAAACAACAACTTTCCTTTGGTAGCAAAACCAGATTATTGGCCTGAATACGACGGCGAAATAGTGTGGCACAATGACCAAATGCGAAGGAACAAGAAGGGTCGTCCCAAAAGTAAGCGCATCACAACAGAAATGGATGATCTTGACAGGTTGAAAAGAAAGTGTGGTTTATGCCGTCAGGTCGGACACAATCGCAAAAACTGTCGGAATCGGGCGTCTGCCTCGACCACATAAATATTGTAATACATAAAATCTTTTCATAATTGTGTTGTAAACATTTGGGTTTTCCGTTAACAGATTTTGCTACAATTAATAAAACGCGTACAAGAATAATTAACGATATTCCATCTAGGAAATTACAACTGTTAAAACAATTTCATCTGACCCATGCATCATCAACATTACATCGCTGTCTGTTTTGACTTCCTCCAACCACACATTAGGTCTTTCTGTCGCATGTGAGGTTGTTGTTCGTTTTCACTGGATCCTTCGAATTTTTTCCCCCTCCGCAATGTCTCCATCTAGCCATCGCCATCAACTCCCACTTCAGATGCTCCATGGAGTGAATGTGCCAGAATTTCATTTTCATCGCAGGTTGTGTGGCGGAGAAGATAACATAACCATCTCTGCTAAAAATCATAGGCGACGTCATGACGCAAATAACAGAGTACAAAATAAAAATACAGTGCGAGAAAGTGTGAGAAATTTCAGAGAAACGGACGAATTATTTATAAAACAGCATTTTGCCCTAGTTTTGCCCTAGGAGCCAAGTGAGATGACGTCTCCTCTCACTTTTAAGGAGCATGCGCCATCTCACTTGGCTAAAAGACAAGGGAGGCGCCAAGTGAGATGGCGCCTAGGGCAAAATGCTAGGTGCATGCGTCATTTCAGATGGCTCCTCCTTTGGGGAGTCATCTGAAACATGGTTATTTGCGTAATTTTTTCTGAAACCCGGTTATTTACGAAATATTATTTTAATACATGGTTATTAATAAAAAAAAATTCTAATTTTGTTTCAATTATAAGTGAATGCGAAATAATATATATATATATATATATATATATATATATATATATATATATATATATATATATATATATATATATATATATATATATATATATATATATATATATATATATATATATATATATATATATATATATATATATATATATATATATATATATATATATATATATATATATATATATATATATATATATATATATATATATATATACCACTTGCTTTTCCTTAATGAGACATACTTAAATATGGGTATTACATCCTAAAAGATTATATCATTCACTCCTTATTATCATAAGGAGAAATATATACTCTCTATTTACATAATGAAATAAATTGAACCTAACGCTAGTTGGATACTTATTGTGTACATGAAACTAATATACTTTGTCAAAATTTGATGAAGCTTCAACTTGAGAAACGTTGGTAATTCAATCTTAAAAATTGTGTAGGTTCCTACTTAATTCAATCATGTTTGTAAAGAACCTAAATAATTGGTATTTATATGGAAAAATAGATCTTCGTTTATTTCTCTCTTTTCTCATTTTATTAGTCAAATAAAGCTACTCATAAGTCGATAATGCATTTTTGGACTGTTCACCTTTCCTATTATTAATGACAATGGTTTCTACTTTTTCCTTGACATGATTTTTTGGCGCTAAAGGATTTTGTCAAACTAAAGAATCCTTGTGGTCAATATTACATCTAAGATTCATGTTTTGCCTAAATCTCCACAAATTTGATGATCCTGTGAAGTTGTTTTTTTTGTAACACTCAGTAGAATTCTTCAACTCAGTGAATAATATATTTTCTAATAACTCATTTTGAGTTTCGTTAGAAGTACCATCTGATCTTGATTGTGGACTTATGGAATTATTAATACAAATCTTCTTTGGAGGTGGCCGAATATGTGAGGCAACATTTTTTGGGATGGAAATTAAAAGAATAGATTGGTCCAAATGAGGAGGTAATGTTTTTATTTTTCCTTTTTCAAATATGTCATCCACAATTATTTTTATTCCTTGGACATCAACGCATGCAAAACTAAACTCTTGTTCTTCAATATTTTCCTCATCGTTGTTGTGAATTTGTTGTTTGGTGCTACAACATAAATCAAAATTTTCTTGAACAAGAGTGAAGCCTTTAATATTTATAGAAGCATCATTGTTAATTTGCTCGTTTGTGTTAAATATGGATCAAGATTATCATGATTGGAAGAAACACCATTAAATTCAATAAAGGTTTTGCCGCTTATATCGTGTTTTATGCTATGTTGAGGATCTATTTCATCTTGAAGGGGTGCTAAGCCATAAAAATCAAGGAAAAGACAAGGTGTACATAGAATTGATAATGCTTGCACTCTTAACATCTCAACATGTGTTTGTTATCTGCATTTTGTTTCAAAAGTGAGTTTGTGATGTGCTGGAAGGTTAGTTGAATATTGCAAGTGACTGTGAAATGAGAAATATTTCTATAAAAACAACAGGCCAATGTCGGAATTTGTGGTTTAAACAAAATCAGTTAGCTTGTATATTTTAAGAGCTATTTACATATGGAATGTATGACAGAGTATTAAGAATTTGTAAGTTTCTTTTTTGTTATACTTTATATTTTTTTGCTAGCAAGTTTAAAGCCAAACAATATTTTACTTATTTAATTTTAATTAAGGTAATATTACTGAGAATTACAACTATTTTCCATTTTTAGAGAATTATTTACGTGTTATTATATGTAATCATTGTTCAACTACTTACTAGTATGTGTAAGCTCTTTCGTTTTTCTTATAAGTGGTTACTTACGAAGTACAATGAGTATTTTATGGTATTCATGTAGATTGCAATAATAAGAAAAGTGAAATGAAATGAAAAAAAAAAAAATTTTATTGAGTTACTTGTAATAAGTTTAGATAAATATTTAATAACAATGTCCATACGTAAAACATATGAGTATAAATTTTTTATTAGAAAGAAATATTAACTCCTTTCATGGAAATTAAATACATGGGTGTATTGTTACTGAAATTGTTTAAAAAAATTTCATATATTAATTACATTTACAAATTTCCTAAAATAAAATACTTTGATTGTTGAACCAAAATTGATTCTATTAAATTTGATCTAAAGTGAAATAATGAAAACTTATTCTTAGTTATATAATGATGATATATCTATATTTAGGAGAAAGTCGTCTTCATTTTTTCGAAGATCTTGTGTAGATTAGTCGTAGTTTAATCATGTAAAAATAAATAGTGGCCTTATTTAATTATAGTTTATCTATTATAACAAGGACCTATTTAATTATAGATTGATTTTAATAAATTTGAGGTCCTGTGAAATAGTCTGTCTTGCATGCTCTTAAAAACTGTCTTATTTAAAAATATTTTGTTAGTTTATTTACAATAATATAATTTCTATCTAGTAAAAACTTTTAATTCATTTGTTGATTAAAAATAAAAAGAAACACATTTTTTAATCATTCGCCATAATATTCTATTGCATTGCATGATAGAGAATAGAGAACATTGTAAGTTATTTCACGGGAAAGTGAGACTATAAAAGTTTATTTAAGTATAAAAGTTTATTTAAGTATAAAAATTTATTACATTTCATTTGTTTTTTCTTCTTTATACTATATCCTTCTATTTTAACTTTAATATAATTTACTATCATAATATATTATTTAATTCTTAATTGATAAACCACCATCTTTTTTATATTAAGAATTTAAGATGTTGCTAACTTAAAAACAAAAATCACTTGGTGAAATTGATTCTAGGAAATTATAGATCACATGGAATTGTCCCGTAATGTACCTTAGAAAATTTTTTCTTAGATATGTAAGAATAATCTAAATTATAAAAAATTTATTTGCTAGAGCCAATTTCTGAATATAAATTTATTTTTCAATTTTTTTATACATATTTAATAATTTATCATTTAATGTTATTTTTTTATTTTATAGACACTCGTCACAATATTTACTCTATTTATATCACGAAAAAACTAATGCAAAATGAAAATGTAGAATTCTGTATGAGTAATAAATCTATTTCGGTTGAGAAAATAATGTTTGTTTCTTCGATTATGAACATAGGCAGTAGTACAAAAATATTTGGAATTTATTCTAAACATTGGTCATGTGAGTTAGTGATAAAATATGATTCATAATAAGGTTGTTTCGTCGAGGACTTGATGGACACTTCATAAAATAATTTTAAATCTGTCATTTCATGTGGAAAATTGGAAATGACAATTCCTCTTTCATTATATACGAAAAACGCATTTAAGACAAACAAAATAAATTTCAATGGAGAGTTAAGAGAGTTTGATAAAATCAAAAGTCTAGATTTTTTTTTCATATTTCAATTTTCTTCCAATTACAAGTGAATGCGACTAAAATATATATGTACCACTTGCTTTTCCTTAATGAGACCCACTTAAAAGTGGGCATTACATCATACAAGATTATATCATTCTTTCCTCATTATCATAAGGAGAAATGCACACTCTCTATTCTCATAATAAAGTAAGTTGAACTTAATGCTAGTTGGATAATTATTATGTACATGAAACTAATATAATTTGTCAAAATTTGATGAAACTTCAACTTGAGAAACGTTGGTAATTCAATCTTAAAAGTGGTGTAGATTCCTACTTATTCCATTCATATTTTTAAAGAACCCATATAATTGGTGTTTATATGGCAAAAATGATCTTTGTTTATTACTCTCTTTCCTTGTTTTATTAGTCAAATAAAATATCTCATAAGTCGATAATGTATTTTTTTAATGTTCACCTTTTCTTTTTTTAACGATGATACTTTCTACTTTTGCTTTGACAAGATTTTTTGGTACTGAAGAATTTTGTCAAATTAAAGAATCCTTGTTGTCACTATTACACCTGGGATTCATATTTTGCCTAAATCTCCACAAATTTGATGATCCCGAGGAGTTGATTTTTTTTGTAACACTCAATGGAATCCTTCAACTCAATGAATAATATATTTTCTAATAACTCATTTTGAGTTTCTTTAGAAATACCATATGATCCTTATTGTGGACTTATGGAACTATTAATAAAAATCTTCTTTGGAGGTGACCAAATATGTGAGGCTACATTTTTTAAGGTGGAAATTAAAAGAATAGATTGGTCCAAATGAGGAGGTAATGTTTTTATTTTTCCTTTTTCAAATATGTCATCAACAAATATTTTTATTCCTTGGACATCAGCGCATACAAAACTAAACTCTCGTTCTTCAATATTTTTCTCATTATTGTTGTGAATTTGTTGTTTGGTGCTACAACATAAATCAAAATTTTCTTGATTGGGAGTGAAGCCTTTAATATATATAGAAGCGTCATTGTTAATTTGCTCATTTGTATTACAATATGGATCAAGATTATCTATTGGAAGAAACACCATCAAATTCAATAAAGGTTTCACCTCTTATATCATGTTTTATGCTATATTGTGGATCTATTTTATCTTGATGGGTGCTAAGCCATGAAAATTAAAAAAGGGCAACGTGTACATATAATTAATAATACTTACACTCTTAACATCTAAATATTTATGTTTTATCTGCATTTTGTTTCAAAAGCGAGTTTTTGATGTGTGGAAAGGTTACTTGAATATTGCAAGTGATTGTGAAATGAGAAATATTTAGATAAAAACAACAGGCCAATGTCGACTTTTGTGGTTTAAACAAAATCGATTAGCTTGGACATTTTAAGAGACATTTACATATGGAATGTATGATAGAGTATTAAGAAGTTGAAATTTCTTTTTTGTTATACCTTATATTGGTTGTTAGCGAGTTTTAAGCCAAACAATATTTTAGTTATTTAATTTTAATTAAGATAATATTACTGAGTGTTGCACCCCAAAATTTGCCCTCTCATGTTTTCCAAAGTCTTCCCCCTGCCTGGTTGATCACAAACTCTTGCCTAAGGAAAAAGAAGATTTTTGAGTGGTACTTTAAGTACCTTTCGATTGGCATCCTGAAAAACACTTCGATTGACATTCTGGACAAGTACCTTTCGATTAGCATCCTAAAAGACACTTCGATTGACATTCTGGACAGGTATTTCGATTGGCATCCTGAAAGACACTTCGATTGACATTCTGGACAAGCATTTCGATTGGCATCCTGAAAGACCCTTCGATTGGCATTCTGAAGGAGTCTTTCGATTGGCATTATGGACAAGCATTCGATTGGAATTATGTCAAGACAATTTCGACAGGCATGTCAACCATGTCCTTCGATTGGCATGAACAACACCTTTTGATTGGCCTGTTAGCAGAGCCTTTCGATTGGAATCCTTCGATTGATATTTGGGCCAGGCCCATTCGAAGGGTACGCAGGGAGTCCATTCGAAAGAGGAAAATCAGGACTAATCGAAGAGCATGGCCTGAAAGCATTCGAAATCCAAGCGTCCAGGTTCATTCAAGGGACACGAATGTTTCAAAAGAGGAAATAATTTAATGTATTTGATTTTTGTCCAGAGCGTTAAAGACCTGTTTTAATGGCTGTCCCTTACCATTACTGCACCGTCACACCCCTATAAATACAGAGGCCAGCATACATTACCAACACAGAAAATATACACACGAAAATATACAACACACACAAAAACTCTGCAGGAGAATACACAACGAAAATCACACAACAGGAGAACAAAAGACATTGGCGTTACGCTGCCCAAAAGTCATCAGCATTTTCATAAGTAGCCAAGCCCAGAAGCCCAGATCGAAGGTGCCTACATCCAGGAAGCGCCCAAATCGAAAGTCCAATCTGTTGGTAAGAAAGGGTAAATTATCCAACCTTGTTTTTCGCATAACATATCATTACTCGTTGTTACTTTCGATTTGCCATCCTAGACAGGATCAAAAGGCCTGGGTTTGGCACCCAGGTCATGTTTTTCGTTTGCTAATACTTGCTGCAGACATAGCCTGAAGAGACCCAGCAAGCGCAGGATCGAAGGGCCTGGGGTTCAATACCCAGGCCCTGCGTTTTATTTCGCTAACATGCTTTTGCAGGTATAACACCCCAGATCGAAGGAGAGCACCTTCTCTGGATCGAACTCATGAGCATGCTGGATCGAAGGAGGCATCTCATTCCTGGATCAAAAACCATGACCTCCATGATCAAAAGACAATCCTCTTCCTTGGATCGAAGGCTACTCACGCCTTGCTGTTTGGCCCAATCGAAAGGACCATGACCCCCTCTGGATCGAAGCTTCCATGCCACTCCCTGGGTCGAAACTCCTTTTTACCTGGATCGAAGGATTCCCCTTATTTTATTTTTTGCTTTCATTGACTTCTTTTTTTTCTTTTTAATTAACATTAAAATAAGAAAACCACAAAAACATTAGGATAGTTCTTTTTCTATTAAATTAACTTTGTTAATTAATCTTTTAATTATTTTAACATTTTTCCAAAAAAAAAAACTAAAATTAAGTAGATTTAGATCATTTTCCCAAAATAAAATAAAACAACAAAAAGATTTTATTCTTAGAATTTTTAGAGTTTATTTTCAGATTCACGCGCGTTTATTGTAACTGCTTACTGGGATGTAATAGTTTAACTAAGACCCTTTACTGCTTTTATTTCCCCAATTTTTGGACATGTAAATAATCCCCCTCCCCGAAAGCCTTGTAATAGCGTAGGATTTATAATTCCCGCACTTTAAATTCCTGTACATATATTAACGGTTTAGATGTATGCTAACTAGGATTGCATGACAAGATTAACTCTTAACTTAAAATCAACAGTAGCTCACCATGACATGCAAAGATAATATAACTGAAAATTAACACACTTGCACATGCCACTCTTAGGGTACACCTCACTTGGTTTCCTCGAACGTGGTCATTAAGTATAGGATGTTTTAGAGGTCTTCCTTTGTCCCAAGATCATAAGTTGCCTCGAAATGGTCGCCTCGATAAAAATGATCTAAGACATTAGGATTACCACTAAAGCGTCCTAATGTTGCTTTAGTGACCACACGTCCCTAAAATCTAATTGACCCGAAAACTCCAACGACGGTGCTACCTACTCCTCAATAGTAGGATAGTACTGTCTAAAGGACATTTGCACAATTAAATTCCTTTTTGAGTAGGTAGAGGTTCTTAAGTACTTGCTCTCTTTTAAAAACAAAACAAAAACTTTTCGCACTTACACTTTCTTCAAAAACAAAATTCTTTTCAAAACCCACAATCACAAAGAAAAGCAAACCTTTTGAAAACATAGTGAGCAAGTACCTAAGAGCCTGTGGATAACCACGGATAGAAAGGGTGCTAACACCTTCCCTTTCTATAATCTACCTCACGAACCCGAGAAACATCTCGAAAAGGAATTTTTCTGTGCTTTTGTCCTTTCCCTTGTTGGATAAAATAAAATACGGTGGAGACTCTTGCTTACCGCGACTCTTTGCAAAAATAAACGCAAACGCGAACCAGCATTCCAAAAACAGTCAGTTCTCGTTCCCACCGATCACAGAACTGGCGACTCTGCTGGAGACATATTGTAAGTGAGGTATACCTTAGGATTAGATCACTTGTGTTTTCAATTGTATTGCTTTGTATGCTTTTAATTTTGTGGGCTTGTATCGGAGTTCTATAGATCCTAACCCGGATCTGGGGGTACCCTTTTTAGGTAAGTAGCAATAAACTGTGAGGGATCTGTCCGGCGTAGACCGACACAGATGAAGCAGTAGCTACGTTGGTGTGGCACCTTGGTCTGTACCGATATCCCTTGTGTTGAAACGAGGAGAATATGGGTCTTTTGAGGAGTCATTAAGCACCAACTGACCTTAGAACCTCAAATTGACCAACTTGGCCATAGAACAGTAGCAATATGCTACACTCATTGAGACTAAACTCTCACGATGGTTCCGGCCGCAAGAAAAGGTTGCTAAGCTGGAATTATGACCGATTGAAGGTAGTCAGTGATATCGAGATCCTCTAGAACCCGATTACTATTTTTTAGGACAGGTCTTAACCAACTGAAACTGAAAGAGGGTAATGCCTAAAACTCCATGCCAGCCTAAACTTAAGGCTATATGTGTGACTTGTGTGCCTTCAAACTTGAACTACTTGCACATTCTTGTTATCTGACAACAGAAGTTCCTTGCAGGTTTTGTTTACAGTCCTTATCCAATAACTTGGATTTATTGCAGGGTTTACTTACACCACTTCACACTTTTGCTTAAACGCATAGCATACACATCATAACATCATGCCTTAACATTTCTTTAACCATTTCAAGGATCTCAAGGGTCTATGATGCAGGTTATGGTAAATCAAATGGCTAGCAAGGGGCAAAGGGGATTTATTTTCCTCTAGCCAAGGTTGTCTAGAAATCCAAGCACGACAATTTGAGTCAGGGGCGATGACCCACTCGATATGGTGAGCTTAACTCTTGAAGAAGGACTCTCAGCAACATGAAGTTCCTTCAATCAAGCTACCAGATGCAAATTCTAACAAGTTTCTTGTTTACCCCGCGAGATCCTTGAAAACATTGCATACATATATCATACATATCATTACATAACAGGTCTCCCAATACAGGTCTCTCATGTTCTCGCTGTTTATTTCAGCAATGGCTTTCCCATAAGACAACCAGGATCTTCATACTCAAGCGACTCAGTTCAGGGAAATCTTCCTAACCTATCCAAGGGGCAGGAAGAGTTGAGAACACTCCTCATGGGGAACTTGGTCAAGAAAAGTCCTGAAGACAATAAGGACGAACGGCTGAAACATCTGCAAGCTGAGGTAGATGCATTGAGAACCCAGATGCTGGGGCAGATGGCTCTTATCCAAGGCTTAGCTCGGGAACAAGAAGAGCTGAGAACCATGATCAACCAGCTTCATCAAGACAGATACAACAACATGAAGCAAACGGTCAAGGCTGGTGGTCAAGTCATTGATCAGCCTCCAAGAAGACAAGGGTTTGGCTTGGTAAATAATGGACCTCTCCAAGTTGCTACTACCTCAAGGGTCCAACAACAACCTCACCAAAAGCAACGGGTTGACCAAAGGCCGTTTACCAAGCTCAACATGCCGCTGTCCCAAGCTTTGCAACATCTGTTGAGACTGAATCTGGTGACGTTAGTAGGACCTCATCCGAATCCTAAGACTTCTTCACCCAACTACAATCCTGATGCAAGGTGCGCGTACCATTCTAACAGTCCGGGGCACGATACTGACGACTGTTGGAAGTTGAGGTACAAAATTCAAAACCTGATTGATGAAGGAGCATTGGAATTCACACAAGATGGTCAGGTTGAGTTTTTCTACCATCCCTCCAAGGTTCACCATTTGAAGTGATCAATACTGAGACGAGAAGACTTTTGTTCATTTGAATTTTCAAGTTGTAATCTCTTTTCTATTCAAACATTTATCTATTAATGTCAAACTCTGTTTCACTAATGCATTGCATATGTTTGTCTTGAATTCATCCTTTAATTACATTTAAACTATGCTTTTTACTCACTTTATGACATTCAACTCTTGCTAAAAAGTTACAAGCCTTTAGAGGGAGGATGACGAAACAATGCCATAATCTCATACAGTATGCTTTTGGACAGACCTTGCTAACGATGTACAGGCATTTCTTTCAAATCCTAAACACTGGAGTTATAAGGAAGATAATCCCTAGTCAACCCCTTCGAGCCAAAGAAGTAGGAGTTTTCTGTTTTTAAACAAATTGAAACCTTTGATTTAAACCTGGGGCAGGGTAGTCTCTCAGTTAATTCAAAATATATGCATTGAAGTCGCAAAACTCTCAGTTCATAATACAACGGACAACATCAAAAGCATTCCTCTGGAATCAAAAGACAGTGGTGGTTCCTTATCTCATAGGAAGTCTGTTGTACCCCAAAATTTGCCCTCCCATATTCTTCAATATTTGCTAAGAGCATGCTTCAAAATCTCCCAAGAGTTGCACAGCCCAATTGCCTCCTAACAGTCAAAAATTAGGGTTTTGGTTCTAGCAAAGAAGTTGAAGTTTCCAAGGTTCCAAACAAGTCCCACATGCCTACAAACATGGTCAAACATCCATATGCTAAGTTTCAAGACTCACAGCACAAAATTGAAGAGTCAAAGACCCTAATTGCTCAACAGTCAACTGCAGGGGCAAAATGGTCATTTGACAGTCAAAAGTCAAAAATTTTGGTCAACATCTTATTTTGAAGCCACAAACATCATTTGATCAATTCTTGATCATGACTCTCAAAGCATGGCTCAAAAAGTCTCAAGATGCAAAAGTTTCTATTTTTGGACAGTTGAAAAAGTCAACTGCAAATTGACCAAGGCATAACTTCCACATGGTTTATCAGAAAAATTCTATCCAAAGCTCATTTTGAAGAGAATGACATTTCCTACAACTCATATTCACACTTCAAATCCAAGAAATGCTCTCACAAAAAGTTATCAATCTCAACATTATAGGTTATTTTCAAAAGTCAACAAAAAGGCACTTTAAGTCAAAGACCATAACATGAGATTGGTAAATCAAAATGACATGGGACCAAAGGCATTGGTTAAAGGACTTCAAGACCTTTCCAAAATGTCCAAGAACATGATCAAAGCTTAAATATTGAGCAAGATATGCCTTGTGGAAGTTGGGAAATTTTTTGGGAATTTTGAAAAGTCAACTTTACTTCAAATGCCTCAAAATTGCTAATGGGCCTCATTTTCTTCCATGAATCATCACCCAAAAGCTATGCACGACCCATTGACATCCAAGGGAGTTATTTCATCATTTTTTATTAATTATTTGAATTTTTATTATTATTAATTCACTTAATTAAAACTAAATATGACAAAAATAGCAAAACATGTTTTCCAAGTCTTTTTGTGCAGCATATCCACTCATCAAGAGCTCAATATTTCGTGCATACCTCAAAAGGAAAGAATCTTCAATGATTGGCATAAGAAAGGCATGAAAAAGATTGAAAAAGATCATGAAAAATCAAATATGCAAAATCATCAATGCAAAGGATTATGGGCCAGTTTTTCTAACCTAAATCATTCACATACATAAGCATAACACAACCCTAATGCCAAGGACAAGAAAGCTGCGCTGAAACAAAGAAATCAAACTTGCATTTTTTGACAAAAAACTCAAAACTGTTTTCATAGCTAGAGATCGTTCCAAGGCCTCAAATCTATTCCAAAACACTCCTGACACTACCAGGAAGCTGTTGCAATTGAAATCAGATCTCCACGCGCAAGGAATTGGTAGAACAGATTCACTTTTCTTTCAAAAATATTCTTGATCGTGTTTTAATTTCTAGACATTTTTCATGCATTTTAATGATTGGTTTATACTAATATGATCTCTCTGAAGCTAATGGTGTTATCCAATTGAACTAATATTGCCTGTATGCAAAGTTACCATGAGAGCTTTCTAGGGTTTCAGAGACTTTGAAAGAGGGCTTCATTCATCTGGAAAAATTGGCCAAGCACACCTATGCCATTGGACTCAAGACCTCAAAACGAATTGAACTCACCATTCGCGCCCAATTTATATTGCTCCATAGCCTAATCGCTATTTTTGCAGGTTTGACTTAGTGGGGGTTTAAAACCCCCACTATCTATTTTATTTACAGGGAAAAAAAGGAGGACGAAGCTTAGGTGTCCACGCGTGAATGGGTGGTTCAAATCCTGGCGCGCGAATTTTTGATTAACACCACTAATGAACATTTTTGCATATTATATTTCTTAGTTATCCAAATAACAGATGCGCGCGTTGGTTCAGTTGGCAATTGAAGTGGCATGCAGGTATTGGGACCTGTGTTTGATTCCCAGGTCCCCCACCCTTTCCATAATTTTTCTCCTAATGTAATTCTGTGCAGCATGCCATCCAAGGATCACCATGCGTCCTCACTATCTAACCTGCCAAGTATCCAGGGACTCCAATCTAAAGGCCAAAGTGGGAGGACTACCATAGACGCTAGTCAATCATTCTGCACGTGACCACTGAAAAGTCAAAAAGGCCTCTTTCTGTTGGGCCAAAATGCTCACAATAAACCTCCTCAATTGGGTCAACCACCCCCCATGTTTGCATTTTCTTTCTCTCTTTTTGTTCTTTTCTTTTAATTCTTTTAATTTGTTTTATTGTTTTAATTAATTCCATAAAATAATTTTTATAACATAAAAAAAAAATCAGAAAAGTCAAAAAATAAAATATGTGTATTTAATTTTTAATTCATAAATAGTTTTGTAAATAAATTTCAATAATCCAATTAGTTTAATTTTAGGTCTTCAATTTTAATGTTTTTTTCTTAAATAAACTAAAAAATGTAGAAATTAGGGTCTGTCACATTTTCATCCTTTTTTCCTAAATAAATAAATAATTCCTATTATTATTATTAACTAATTTTGTAAATAAATTTGTAATTAATTAATTAGGGTTAAATTAGGTTAAACTTAAACAATTTTTTTTAATAGTTAAAAAACAAACTTAGAACTAGGCTTTTATTTTAATTTCTAATTTCAATCAATTTTCTTTATTTCATAAAATACCAAAAACATTAAAAATAACTTATTTTCTTTAATCATTAATTAATTTAGTAATTTCAATTTAATTTCTTTAAAGGGTCCAACGCCCTCGCACTTTCGATTCCAATTTCCTTTCGCGCGTTCGTCTTTATCTTTCGTTTTAAATTTATGTATTTGCTACAAAGCCTTGTAATAGATAATTAGGACATTTACTTTCCGCACTTTTATTCAAAATCGGGTCTTTGTTTAATTTGGCGATGTATAGACCCGCGCCTTGTAATAGCGTAGGACCTTTATTTTCCGCATTTTAATTTCCGCATTTTTAAACTGTTAATCACATGAAAGAATGAATGGCCCAAATAAAATCAAAGCGTAGATCACCCAATGCATGACAAGACAAATAATAACTGAAAATGACACACAATTCACACACCACTCTTAGGGTACGCCTCACTATTGCCTTGCCCCTCAAAAGTGGTCGTCGAGTATAGGACGTTTTAGTAAGTCCTCATGTCCATGAACATGGCATGGGGGTAGCTTCTAAGGTGTCCTACTGTTGCTCTGGTGACCACACTGTCCCTAAACTCGAATTGACCCGAACACCTCCAACGGTGGTGCTACCTACCTCTCAATGGTGGGATGGCACTACCTTAAGGACATTAACACAGCCTAATTCCTTAGGGTAGGTAGATGACTCGTAGATACTTGCTCTAATTCAAAACAAATCAAAAACTTCTTTTCACACCGACACTTTGCAAAAAGCTTTCAAAAGCAAATTTTCAAACACTCTTGAGGACTGATACAAGAGTCGATCTGAAACTTTCAAAGAAACTTTTTCAAACTCACTCACAATTGAAAAGCAAACACATTTTGAAAACACAAATGAGCAAGTACCTAAGAGCCCATGGATAACCATGGATAGAAAGGGTGCTAACACCTTCCCTTTCTATAAATCTACCTCCCGAACCGAGAGCTAATCTCATAAGGAATTTTTCTGTGCTTTTGTCCTTTCCATGTTGGAGAAAATAAAAGACGGTGGTGACTCTTGCTTTCGCGACATTTCACGAACCAGCGTTAAACAGTCAGTTCCAGATCCACCGATTACAGAACTGGCGACTCTGCTGGGGATTAATTTAAAGTGAGGTGTACCTTAGGACTAATATCACTTGTGTTTTCAATTGTCTGAATTGTTTGCTTTATTATTGTGGGCTGCATCGGAGTTACATAGATCCTAACCCGGATCTGGGGATACCCTGTTAGGTAGCATAAGCTGTGAGGGACCTGTCCGGCGTAGACCGACATGGGTGAAGCAGTGGCTACGTTGGTGTGGCACCTTAGTCTGTACCGATATCCCTTGTGTTGCAACGAGGAGAATATGGGTCTTCTGAGGAGTCATTAAGCACCAACCGACCTTAGAACCTTAAATGACCCAACTTGGCCATAGAGCAGTAGCAGTATGCTACACTCATTGAGGCTAAACTCTCGCGATGGTTCTGGCCGCAAGAAAAGATTGCGATGCTGGAGTTATGACTGATCGAGGGTAGTCGATGATATTGAGATCCTCTAGAACCCGATTACTATTTTCTAGGACAGGTCTTAACCAACGAAACTGAAAGAGGGTAGTACCTGAACTTCATGCTGGCCTAAATTCTAAGGGCTGTCTTGTGTGACTTGTGTGCCTTCATACTTGACTACTTGCATACTTGTTATCTAACAACACGAGTTTCTTGTAGGTTTTGTTTACAGTCCTTAATCGGGACTTATAACAGGGTTCACTTACATCACTCCACGCATAGCATAACATCATAACATCATACCATTGCATACATCCTGCATAAAGACTAATCCATTTCAAGGATCTCAAGGGCTTGTGATGCAGGTCATAATGAATCAAACGTCTAGCAAGGGGCAAAGAGGATTTATTTCCCTCTAGCCAAGGCTGTCAGAGGCTATGACCCACTTGATATGGTGAGCTTTGACACTTGAAGAAGGTTCCTCTAGCCAAGGTTATCCAGAGATCTAAACATGGTAACTCGAGTCGGGGGCTATGACCCACTCGAGATGGTGAGCCTTGACTCTTGAAGAAGGACTCTCAACAATATGCAGTTCCTTCAATCAAGTCACCGAATTCCAATTCTAACAAAGTTTCTTGTTTATCCCGCAAGGTCCTTGAAAACATTGCATGCATATCATACATATCATTGCATAACAGGTACCCTTGTTACAGGTCACTTACCTTCTCCGCTGTTTATTTCAGCAATGGCTTGCCAACAAGATAACCAGAATCTTCATGCTCAAGAGACTCAGTTCGGGGAAATCCTCCTGAATCTATCCAAGGGGCAAGAAGAGCTGAGGACACTTCTCATGGGGACTTTGGTCAGGAATAGTGCTGAGGACGAACGGCGGAAACATCTGCAAGCCGAAGTGGATGCAATGAGAGCCCAGATGCTGGGGCAGGTGACTATCATTCAAGGCCTAGCTCAAAGACAAGAAGAGCTAGGGGTTCTCGTCAACCAATTGCTTCGGGGTAACCAACTGGGGCAAACATCTAACGGTAAAGAGCCAGTCATCATTCAACCACATTTGAGACAAGAAGATAAGGAGAGAGCTCCTCAAACAGCTTCAGTGCCACAAATTCAGCATCAACCTCACCAACTTCAGGCAGGCAAGCCCAAGAGGCAATTCACCAAGCTCAGCGTGTCGTTGTCTCAAGCTCTACAACAACTGTTGAGGTTGAAGTTGGTAACTCTCAGGGATCCTCCTAAGAATCCCAACAGGACACCTTCAAGGTATAACCCCAATGCCCGCTGCGCTTATCACTCCGACAGCCAGGGGCATGCTACAGAGGATTGTTGGACCTTGAAGAACAAGATCCAAGACCTGATTAACGAAAGAGCTGTGGATTTCACCCATATGGGCCATGCTGAATGCTCCTGCCATCCCTACAAGATGCACCATTCGAAGTAACAAGCCCTGAGACTAAAAGACTTTTGTTCATTAGGATTTTCAAGTTGTAATTTTCTTTTGTTCAAACATTTACTCATGTTAAACGTTGTTATTTCATTAATGCATCGCATATGTCTGTTTTGAAGCAATATATTCGTATTCACTATATGCAAATTATTTTCATATTTTTTCTGATGATCAACGCTCGATTAATAATTCTAAGCCTCTTGAGGGAGGATGACGAAAACGATACCACGATTCTTTACAGTATGCTTTTAGACAGACCCCGCTGACGATGCACATGCATTGTTTCAATTCCTAAACACTGGAGTTATAAGGAAGATAATCCCTCGTCAACCCCTCTGAGCCATAGAAGTAGGAGTTTTTCTTGTCGAAAATTAAAACACTTAATCATAACCTGGGGCAGGGTAGTTCTCTCAGTTGATCCAAATGCATAACAAATGACACCAAAGAGGTCCTTACAAAAAAAAGAAGACGGTGATGATTCCGAATAATCATAAGGATAGGCAGTCATTATATCTCAAAAATAAAAACCCAATAAGTCAAAACCTATGAAGGAGACTTACAAAACTGGGGCATCCCGCTGACTGTAATCACAAAAGAAACAGTTCAGGCAAAAACAGGGATACAAAATCAAAAAAGAAAGAGGGCATACAAACCCTCAACAAAAAAAAAGAAATGACTGCCTATTCAAAATAAACTGTCAATATCCGAACCATCACCGGAATATCAGAGCAAAGACTCAAACAAGGTCTAATGCACGATTAGCTGAGTTTAGGTTTGAAGAACATCACGAAGAGCGGGTGGGTACAAATACTTTGAGCCTTTATCCTTTGTTTCTTAAACCGTGAACCAGACCACGTTATAACCCTTAAAAAAGTCCTAGCTGAAGCATGGGTTAGTTCGAAAGCATACTGTTACAAAAGGTATCCTGACTCCTTAAGGCTTGCGGTAAAATAACGAGTTGACATCGCAGTTTACAAAATTCACTTGTTTTTACTAAAAAATGCATTTTCAAAAAACTTCAAGACAGACATAAGCGTTGCATTTTTAACATAACCTTGTTTGCATATGACTTTTTGTTTGAACAGCATAGAAGTTCGCACGACGAATGTCAAATGGAAGAAGCACTTCCAATCAAGGGGCAGACATGATCATGGTCTATTATCTGGGGCAGTCCAATCAAGATTTGGAGAATCTCTCAAAGGCCAAATAGCCTGGGGCAAATCTCCGCCTGAGTCACTTGGGGAATTCCAACAACGCATCTTGCCTAATCAAACATCTTTTGGTGGCATGGCAAAACACTTATAACAGGGGCAACTCCCTACATTCTGAGAGCGTGGACATAGTCAAAAAATAAAAAAATACTACGCATAATCAAAGACCCGCTAGGTTGACACACCTAGGCAAAAATAAGGGCTTCCCGGCGAACCAAAAGGGTTCGGGCAAAAATAAGGGATGAAATGAAAAATCTGTACACCCGGCAAGTCGAAAACCTGAAAAGGCGGCTTGGGCAAAAATGGGTATCCCGGTGGATTGAAAACCCGAAAGGGCGGTCCAGGCAAAAATTAGGGATCAAAGCGTACGACTATGTCCCGGTATCTCGTCACTTGCCTACCAGAAGATTTGTCAATTACCCCCACCAGTATCTTCTCCCACAGAAACAGGGGCAGTAATGAATCGTCCAAGCGATCTAATTGCTCTATCCACAAGATACAAGGTATGATCAGCTGAAGAAGGTAACTAAGATATCTTAATTCCCCAGAGAGTGAGCCAGCAAGCCAATACATTCTCCCCAAGCAGAGTTATCCTGTCAACCTCAAAGAAGTTGGGTATCCCTAGCAAATATCAAACATTCCTCAGCAGTATACGAACATTCTTAACAAGCATCCCCGGCAGTCTTGATCTAAGATTATTCCCCGGCGGTATACCAGACATCCAGCGGAGCCACTTCCCCAATACAATTCAAAATTTCCCCAGGAGAGTCCAATCTGAAAAGTTTCCCCAGGAAAGTTGATCCATACCCCCAGCAGGTCTTAAAGCTTATCCCCAGTAGATTCTGGAAGCTTGTCACCCGCAGAGCACAAACGCGTCTCCCGGTTTTATTCAAAGGTTATTTCCCTACCAGGATATAACTGGGTTATCCTCAGCCAAAAGCCACGGAAAGATCGTCCTCGGCAAAGTCTTCTTATCCCCAGCGGAGTCTATTAACACTTCCAACATAACAACGGTATCCCCAGCGGAGTTACCATCAAGCATCCCAGCAAGGTACCTCTCTCCCCACAAAGTATTGTTCCCCAGCAAGATCGCTAGAATAATTTTCTCCCCGCAGAATAATCTCTTCATCAAGTTTATTCCCCAACGGAGTCATCTTCTCCTACCGGTTCATTCTTGCAATCTTCATCCCCAACGGAAACAAAGCACTATTCTCCAACATCAGCCCAGGATGTGACTTCTCGACACCCGTCAAGGATTTACTTTCCTAGACAAAAACATACATTCATAAACATCGCATTTCCATACATTATAGCATGCATATACGCATCATATCTTACAATCTCATTTATGTTGAGAACATCATTGCTCAATCCATATCATGCATTACATATGACTGACCTTTACCTTTCAGGAAAGATCCAGTCAAGTTCTCAGCTATGTCCAAGACCTTCTCTGGTTCAGTTAAATCGACCCTAAGATTTTTCTGATTCTTATCCAGTTGAAGTTATTCCAAGACTTTAATCTGGTTCAGTTAAATCGATTCTAAGATTTTTCTGATTCTTATCCAGTCAAAGTTAATCCAAAGCCTTCTCTGGTTCAGTCATATCGACCCTAAGATCTCCCTGATTCTTATTCCAGTTGAAGATTCCAAGACCTTGCCTGGTTCAGTTAAATCGACTCCTAAAGATTTTTCTGATGCCGATCCAGTCAAAGGCCTTCTCTGGTTCAGTCAGATCGACCCTAAGATCTCCCTGGTTCTTATTCCAGTTGAAGATTCCAAGACCTTGCCTGGTTCAGTTAAATCGACTCCTAAAGATTTTTCTGATGCCGATCCAGTCAAAGGCCTTCTCTGGTTCAGTCAGATCGACGCTAAGATCTCCCTGATTCTTATTCCAGTAGAAGATTCCAAGACCTTGCCTGGTTCAGTTAAATCGATCCCTAAAGATTTTTCTGATGCCGATCCAGTCAAAGGCCTTCTCTGGTCCAGTTAAATCGATTCCTAAAGATTTTCCTGATGAAGACTCAGTAGAAGACATCCAAGATTCTCTCATCGTTACTGTTGAGGTAGTAATCGCCCCAGATTCTCTCATCGTTACTGTTGAGGTAGTAATCGCCCCAGATTCTCTCATCGTTACTGTTGAGGTAGTAATCATCCCAGATTCTCTCATCGTTACTGTTGAGGTAGTAATCATCCCAGATTCTCTCATCGTTACTGTTGAGGTAGTAATCGCCCCAGATTCTTTCATCGTTACTGTTGAGGTAGTAATCACCCCAGATTCTCTCACCGTTACTGTTGAGGTAGTAATCACCCCAGATTCTCTCACCGTTACTGTTGAGGTAGTAATCATCCCAGATTTTCTCATCGTTACTGTTGAGGTATTAATCACCCCAGATTCTCTCATCGTTACTATTGAGGTAGTAATCATCCCAGATTCTCTCATCGTTACTGTTGAGGTAGTAATCACCCCAGATTCTCTCATCGTTACTGTTGAGGTAGTAATCGCCCCAGATTCTCTCATCATTACTGTTGAGGTAGTAATCACCCCAGATTCTCTCACCGTTACTGTTGAGGTAGTAATCACCCCAGATTCTCTCACCGTTACTGTTGAGGTAGTAATCACCCCAGATTCTCTCACCGTTACTGTTGAGGTAGTAATCACCCCAGACTCTCTCACCGTTACTGTTGAGGTAGTAATCACCCCAGATTCTCTCACCGTTACTGTTGAGGTAGTAATCACCCCAGGTTCTCTCATCGTTACTGTTGAGGTAGTAATCATCCAAGGTTCTCTCACCGTCCCATTGAGGGAACGTCTGAAGAGTTCAAAGATTCGATACCTGTATCCAGCCAGGGCGCGTCTATATAAAGAATTTTAAAGTCAAACTCCTGTAACAGGCCAGGTAATTATCTTTCTTTTTCAGGTACGCAAGTTCTCGCTAAGGAAATTCTTACGCGATCGACACCCAGATGGCATCTATAAACCCCTCCACTTATTCATCACCTCTCAACATGGCATCTGTAAGCCCATCTTCCTATCCATCAATCTCCAAATGGCATCTGTAATCCCATTCCCACCATCATACTGCTGACACTCTACAATGTGAGTGCAAATTTCTGGACACTCTAGTGTTCAATCATCTTCCACCTTCGGATTACGAAAGGCACGCTAGCCAATCTACATCCTCAGGTTTAAGAGGATTGAACAGGGGAAACTGTTGTACCCCAAAATTTTCCCGCCCATACTCTTCAAGATTTGCTAAGAGCATGCTTCAAAATCTCGCAAGAGTTGCACAGCCCAATTGCCTCCTAATAGTCAAAAATTATGGTTTTGGTTCTAGCAAAGAAGTTGAAGTTTCCAAGGGTCCAAACAAGTCCCACATGCCTACAAACATGGTCAAACATCCATATGCTAAGTTTCAAGACTCACAGCACAAAATTGCACAGTCAAAGACCCTAATTGCTCAACAGTCAACTGCAGGGGCAAAATGGTCATTTGACAGTCAAAAGTCAAAATTTTTGGTCAACATATTATTTTGAAGCCACAAACATCATTTGATCAATTCTTGATCATGACTCTCAAAGCATGGCTCAAAAAGTCTCAAGATGCAAAAGTTTCTATTTTTGGACAGTTGAAAAAGTCAACTGCAAATTGACCAAGGCATAACTTCCACATGGTTTATCAGAAAAATTCCATCCAAAGCTCATTTTGAAGAGAATGACATTTCCTACAACTCATATTCACACTTCAAATCCAAGAAATGCTCTCACAAAAAGTTATCAATCTCAACATTATAGGTTATTTTCAAAAGTCAACAAAAAGGCACTTTAAGTCAAAGACCATAACATGAGATTGGTAAATTAAAATGACATGGGACCAAAGGCATTGGTTATAGGACTTCAAGACCTTTCCAAAATGTCCAAGAACATGATCAAATCTTAAATATTGAGCAAGATATGCCTTGTGGAAGTTGGGAAAAATTTTGGGAATTTTGAAAAGTCAACTTTGCTTCAAATGCCTCAAAATTGCTAATGGGCCTCATTTTCTTCCATGAATCATCACCCAAAAGCTATGCACGACCCATTGACATCCAAGGGAGTTATTTCATCATTTTTTATTAATTATTTGAATTTTTATTATTATTAATTCACTTAATTAAAATTAAATATGACAAAAATAGCAAAACATGTTTTCCAAGTCTTTTTGTGCAGCATATCCACTCATCAAGAGCTCAATATTTCGTGCATCCCTCAAAAGGAAAGAATCTTCAATGATTGGCATAAGAAAGGCATGAAAAAGATTGAAAAAGATCATGAAAAATCAAATATGCAAAATCATCAATGCAAAGGATTATGGGCCAGTTTTTCTAACCTAAATCATTCACATACATAAGCATAACACAACCCTAATGCCAAGGACAAGAAAGCTGCGCTGAAACAAAGAAACCAAACTTTCATTTTTTGACAAAAAACTCAAAACTGTTTTCATAGCTAGAGATCGTTCCAAGGCCTCAAATCTATTCCAAAACACTCCTGACACTACCAGGAAGCTGTTGCAATTGAAATCAGATCTCCACGCGCAAGGAATTGGTAGAACAGATTCACTTTTCTTTCAAAAATATTCTTGATCGTGTTTTAATTTCTAGACATTTTTCATGCATTTTAATGATTGGTTTATACTAATATGATCTCTCTGAAGCTAATGGTGTTATCCAATTGAACTAATATTGCCTGTATGCAAAGTTACCATGAGAGCTTTCTAGGGTTTCAGAGACTTTGAAAGAGGGCTTCATTCATCTGGAAAAATTGGCCAAGCACACCAATGCCATTGGACTCAAGACCTCAAAACGAATTGAACTCACCATTCGCGCCCAATTTATATTGCTCCATAGCCTAATCGCTATTTTTGCAGGTTTGACTTAGTGGGGGTTTAAGACCCCCGCTATCTATTTTATTTACAGGGAAAAAAAGGAGGACGAAGCTTAGGTGTCCACGCGTGAATGGGTGGTTCAAATCCTGGCGCGCGAATTTTTGATTAACACCACTAATGAACATTTTTGCATATTATATTTCTTAGTTATCCAAATAACAGATGCGCGCGTTGGTTCAGTTGGCAATTGAAGTGGCATGCAGGTATTGGGACCTGGGTTCGATTCCCAGGTCCCCCACCCTTTCCATAATTTTTCTCCTAATGTAATTCTGTGCAGCATGCCATCCAAGGATCACCATGCGTCCTCACTATCTAACCTGCCAAGTGTCCAGGGACTCCAATCTAAGGGCCAGAGTGGGAGGACTACCTTAGACGCTAGTCAATCATTCTGCACGTGACCACTGAAAAGTCAAAAAGGCCTCTTTCTGTTGGGCCAAAATGCTCACAATAAACCTCCTCAATTGGGTCAACCACCCCCCATGTTTGCATTTTCTTTCTCTCTTTTTGTTCTTTTCTTTTAATTCTTTTAATTTGTTTTATTGTTTTAATTAATTCCACAAAATAATTTTTATAACATAAAAAAAAATTAGAAAAGTCAAAAAATAAAATATGTGTATTTAATTTTTAATTCATAAATAGTTTTGTAAATTAATTTCAATAATCCAATTAGTTTAATTTTAGGTCTTCAATTTTAATGTTTTTTTCTTAAATAAACTAAAAAATGTAGAATTTAGGGTTTGTCACATTTTCATCCTTTTTTATTAAATAAATAAATAATTCCTATTATTGTTATTAACTAATTTTGTAAATAAATTTGTAATTAATTAATTAGGGTTAAATTAGGTTAAACTTAAACAATTTTTTTAATAGTTAAAAAACAAACTTAGAACTAGGCTTTTATTTTAATTTCTAATTTCAATCAATTTTCTTTATTTCATAAAATACCAAAAACATTAAAAATAACTTATTTTCTTTAATCATTAATTAATTTAGTAATTTCAATTTAATTTCTTTAAAGGGTCCAACGCCCTCGCACTTTCGATTCCAATTTCCTTTCGCGCGTTCGTCTTTATCTTTCGTTTTAAATTTATGTATTTGCTCCAAAGCCTTGTAAAAGATAATTAGGACATTTACTTTCCGCACTTTTATTCAAAATCGGGTCTTTGTTTAATTTGGCGATGTATAGACCCGCGCCTTGTAATAGCGTAGGACCTTTATTTTCTGCATTTTAATTTCCGCATTTTTAAACTGTTAATCACATGAAAGAATGAATGGCCCAAATAAAATCAAAGCGTAGATCACCCAATGCATGACAAGACAAATAATAACTGAAAATGACACACAATTCACACACCACTCTTAGGGTACGCCTCACTATTGCCTTGCCCCTCAAAAGTGGTCGTTGAGTATAGGGCGTTTTAGTAAGTCCTCATGTCCATGAACATGGTATGGGGGTAGCTTCTAAGGTGTCCTACTGTTGCTCTGGTGACCACACTGTCCCTAAACTCGAATTGACCCGAACACCTCCAACGGTGGTGCTACCTACCTCTCAATGGTGGGATGGCACTACCTTAAGGACATTAACACAACCTAATTCCTTAGGGTAGGTAGATGACTCGTAGATACTTGCTCTAATTCAAAACAAATCAAAAACTTCTTTTCACACCGACACTTTGCAAAAAGCTTTCAAAAGCAATTTTTCAAACACTCTTGAGGACTGATACAAGAGTCGATCTGAAACTTTCAAAGAAACTTTTTCAAACTCACTCACAATTGAAAAGCAAACACATTTTGAAAACACAAATGAGCAAGTACCTAAGAGCCAATGGATAACCATGGATAGAAAGGGTGCTAACACCTTCCCTTTCTATAAATCTACCTCCCGAACCGAGAGCTAATCTCATAAGGAATTTTTTTGTGCTTTTGTCCTTTCCATGTTGGAGAAAATAAAAGACGGTGGCGACTCTTGCTTCCGTGACATTTCGCGAACCAGCGTTAAACAGTCAGTTCCAGATCCACCGATCACACAGTCAATCTCTCTCAAAAAAAAAAGAGCCCACTGAGCCAAAACCTATAAAGGAGGTTTAAGAAAGTCGGGGCATCCCGCTGACTGTAATCTCGAAAACAGGAACAGTCAGGCAAAAATTAGGGATAACAAATCAAAAGAACGAGGTCATTACAAATCCTCGACAACATGAAAAATGTTGCAAAAAATGATGACTGCCTTCAAAAATCCAACTTGTGTGAACCAACACCAAAAACGCCGTTCTAGACTCATTTGGAGTTCAAATGCACAATTAACTGAGTTTAGGATTGAAGAACATCACGAAGAGCGGGTGGGTACAAATATACTTTGAGCCTTTATCCTTTGTTTTTTAAACCGTGAACCGAGACACGTTACAACCCTTCAAAAGTCCTAACTGAAGCATGGGTTAGTTCGAAAGCATACTGTTACAAAAGGTATCCTGACTCCTGTAAGGTTTTGCCCTAAATCTTATGTTGAATTTGTCTTATAAAGAGTTTTCTGCTAAAAAACGCATTTTTCAAAAACTTTGAGACAAGCATAAACTTTGCATCATCTGAATATCACTGTTTGCATTTGGCTATTTGTTTGACAGTGGAGAAATTCACACAACGAATATCCGATGAACGAAAGCCCTCTCAGTGAACAAAATCACTTCAAAAAGGATGACGCTTCCATTGGAAAATCTCCTATAAACAAGGGGGCATGACATGTCACTATCTAGCACACCTGGGGCAGTCCAGTCAAGATTCCAGGAAATCTCTGAAGAAGTGCAGAGTAACCAGGGGCAAGTCTCCATCTCCGTCACCTGAGGCATGGGACATGAATTCCAGCAACGAATCTTGCATGATCAAACATCTTCTGGTAGTATGGCAACACGACACTACTGACAGTGACACCTCCCTACACTCTGAGAGCGTGGACATAGTCAAAAAAGTACTACGCATAATCAAAGATCCGCTAGGTTGACTGGCCTATGCAAAAATAAGGGCTTCCCGGCGAACCAAAAGGGTTCGAGCAAAAATAAGGGATGAAAATGAAAATTTGTACACCCGACAAGTCGAAAACCTGAAAAGGCGGCTTGGGCAAAAAAGGGTATCCCGATGGACTAAAAACCCGAAAGGGCGGTCCAGGAAAAAATTAGGGATCAAAGCGTACGACTATGTCCCGTCAACTCGTCACTTGCCTACCAGAAGAAGATTTGTCACTTCAATCGGCAATTACCAAGCACCTCATAGGTGGGGATAATACCAGATCCACAGGGCTGCCGCAGGCACCTTGTTCCGCAAAAACAGGGGCAAATAAGAATTGTCCGAACTGTACAAATTGCTCTGTCCACCAGGTACCAAGGTATATTCAGCTGAAGAATATGGCTAAGATACTATCACTCCCTGCAGAGTAAAACAATAATCATAGCTCTCTCAGCTGAGACTTGCAGCTATGTACAAATCAGCAATACTCTCCCCAAGCAGAGTTAGTCTACCGTCAGCCCCGAAAAGGTTTGGTATCCCCAGAAGATCTTAATATTCCCCAGTGGAGTATAAGGATATTCTCCAGCAAGCGAAAGAGTATCCCCGACAATCTTAATATTCCTCAACAGAGTATAAGAATGTTTCCCGGAGGAATACAAGATACCCCCAGTGGAGCCATTTCCCCAGTGCAGTCTAAAAAAAAAGTTTCCCCAATGGAGTTGAATCATCTTCCCCAGTAGATTCTGGAAGCTTATCCCCTGCGAAGCACAGATAAGTCTCCCCAGCCAATTTCAGAAGGTTATCCTCTCCAAGTTGCAACTGAAAGATCATCCCTAGCGAAGTTCTTTCTTTCCCCAAGCAGGACTTCTATCCTCAACAAATTCAATATCACCAACAACGGTAATCCATCCCCAGCGGAGTTTATCATCAAAATCCCCAACAGAGCTTATCAACGGAATCCCCAGCGGAGTTTATCGTTAAAATCCTCACCAGAGTATATCTTCCCCAGCGGAGTTCATCGTTAAAATTTCCGCAAAGTATCTCTTCCCCACAGAGTATTTCCCCTCGGAGTAATCTCTTCATCCTGTTTATCCCCCACCAGAGTTCTTTTCTCATAACAGGTTTATCCTTGCAATCATCTTCGTTCGTCATCCCCAGCGGAAACGAAGAATTCAACTCTATTATCCAGCAAGCTATCTGGGATTAATTTTCCCCAGCTAAAACATCACACTTCCATACATCATGATACATGCATATACACATCATACCATCTCATTTATGTTGAGAACATAATTGCTTGATCCATATCATGCATTGCATATGACTGACCTTTACCTTTCAGGAAAGATCCAGTTGAAGATTCCAAGACCTTGCCTGGTCCAATTAAATCGATTCCTAAAGATTTTTCTGATGCCGATCCAGTCAAAGGCCTTCTCTGGTCCAGTTAAATCGATTCCTAAAGATTTTCCTGATGCAGATCCAGTTGAAGATTCCAAGACCTTGCCTGGTCTAGTTAAATCGATTCCTAAAGATTTTTCTGATGCCGATCCAGTCAAAGGCCTTCTCTGGTCCAGTTAAATCGATTCCTAAAGATTTTCCTGATGCAGATCCAGTTGAAGATTCCAAGACCTTGCCTGGTCCAGTTAAATCGATTCCTAAAGATTTTTCTGATGCCGATCCAGTCAAAGGCCTTCTCTGGTCCAGTTAAATCGATTCCTAAAGATTTTCCTGATGCAGATCCAGTTGAAGATTCCAAGACCTTGCCTTGTCCAGTTAAATCGATTCCTAAATATTTTTCTGATGCCGATCCAGTCAAAGGCCTTCTCTGGTCCAGTTAAATCGATTCCTAAAGATTTTCCTGATGCAGATCCAGTTGAAGATTCCAAGACCTTGCCTGGTCCAGTTAAATCGATTCCTAAAGATTTTTCTGATGCCGATCCAGTCAAATGCCTTCTCTGGTCTAGTTAAATCGATTTCTAAAGATTTTCCTGATGCAGATCCAGTTGAAGATTCCAAGACCTTGCCTGGTCCAGTTAAATCGATTCCTAAAGATTTTTCTGATGCCGATCCAGTCAAAGGCCTTCTCTGGTCCAGTTAAAACGATTCCTAAAGATTTTCCTGATGCAGATCCAGTTGAAGATTCCAAGACCTTTCCTGGTCCAGTTAAATCGATTCCTAAAGATTTTTCTGATGCCGATCCAGTCAAAGGCCTTCTATGGTCCAGTTAAATTGATTCCTAAAATTTTCCTGATGCAGATCCAGTTGAAGATTCCAAGACCTTGCCTGGTCCAGTTAAATCGATTCCTAAAGATTTTTCTGATGCCGATCCAGTCAAAGGCCTTCTCTGGTCCAGTTAAATCGATTCCTAAAGATTTTCCTGATGCAGATCCAGTTGAAGATTCCAAGACCTTGCCTGGTCCAGTTAAATCGATTCCTAAAGATTTTTCTGATGCCGATCCAGTCAAAGGCCTTCTCTGGTCCAGTTAAATCGATTCCTAAAGATTTTCTTGATGCAGATCCAGTTGAAGATTCCAAGACCTTGCCTGGTCCAGTTAAATCGATTCCTAAAGATTTTTCTGATGCCGATCCAGTCAAAGGCCTTCTCTGGTCCAGTTAAATCGATTCCTAAAGATTTTCCTGATGCAGATCCAGTTGAAGATTCCAAGACCTTGCCTGGTCCAGTTAAATCGATTCCTAAAGATTTTTCTGATGCTGATCCAGTCAAAGGCCTTCTCTGGTCCAGTTAAATCGATTTCTAAAGATTTTCCTGATGCAGATCCAGTTGAAGATTCCAAGACCTTGCCTAGTCCAGTTAAATCGATTCCTAAAGATTTTTCTGATGCCGATCCAGTCAAAGGCCTTCTCTGGTCCGGTTAAATCGATTCCTAAAGATTTTCTTGATGCAGATCCAGTTGAAGATTCCAAGACCTTGTCTGGTCCAGTCAAATCGATTCCTAAAGATTTTTTTGATGCCGATCCAGTCAAAGGCCTTCTCTGGTCCGGTTAAATCAATTCCTAAAGATTTTTCTGATGCCGATCCAGTTGAAGATATTCCAAGACCTTGTCTGGTCCAGTTAAATCGATTCCTAAAGATTTTTCTGACGCCGATCCAGTCAAAGGCCTTCTCAGGTTCAGTTAAATCGATTTCTAAAGATTTTTCTGATGCCGATCCAGCTGAAGATGTTCCAAAACCTTTTCAAGTCCCAGTTTAATACCTGTAGCAAGCCAGGAAAACTATCTGTGGACGACTGATTGTAGATTAATACCTGAAACCAGCCAGGAAAACTATCTACATGATGAGATTGAAGATTAATACTTGTAACAAGCCAAGAAGACCTTTCTTTCTCAGGTCAGAGATTAATACCTGTAACAAGCCAGGAAAACTATCTACACAAAGAGATTGAAGACTAATACTTGGAACCAGACAGGACGAGTACTATAACCTCAACGGTATACTCCCGGTGAGCACGAGTCAGTTCCTAAATCTCAAACAAAGTTAGAATTCCCCAGTGGAATCTTCTACAACAACAAGTATGCAAGTTCTCGCTAAGGAATCTCTTATCCAATCGACACTCCTGCAGATGGCATCTATAAGCCCATCCTCCTACCAACAACCTCCAGATGGCATCCATAAGCCCATCCTCCTACCAACAACCTCCAGATGGCATCCATAAGCCCATCCTCCTACCAACAATCTCCAAATGGCATCTGTAAGCCCATTCCCGACGTCACAATGCTGATACTACACCATGCGAGTGCAAATTTCTGGGTACTCTAGTGTTCAATTATCTTCCACCTTCGGATCGCGAAAGGCTAGAAAGCCAATCTATATCCTCAAGTTTAAGAAAATTGAACAGGGGCAACTGTTGCACCCCAAAATTTGCTCTCTCATGTTTTCCAAAGTCTTCCCTCTGCCTGGTTGATCACAAACTCTTGCCTAAGGAAAAAGAAGATTTTTGAGTGGTACTTTAAGTACCTTTCGATTGGCATCCTGAAAGACACTTCGATTGACATTCTGGATAAGTACCTTTCGATTGGCATCCTGAAAGACACTTCGATTGACATTCTGGACAAGTATTTCGATTGGCATCTTGAAAGACACTTCGATTGACATTCTGGACAAGCATTTCGATTGGCATCCTGAAAGACCCTTCGATTGGAATTCTGAAGGAGTCTTTCGATTGGCATTATGGACAAGCATTCGATTGGAATTATGTCAAGGCAATTTCGACAAGCATGACCATGTCCTTTGATTGGCATGAACAACACCTTTTGATTGGCCTGTTAGTAGAGCCTTTCGATTGGAAGCCTTCGATTGATATTTGGGCCAGGCCCATTTGAAGGGTACGCAGGGAGTCCATTTGAAAGAGGGAAATCAGGACTAATCGAAGAGCATGGCCCGAAAGCATTCGAAATCCAAGCGTCCAGGTTCATTCAAGGGACACGAATGTTTCAAAAGAGGAAATAATTTAATGTGTTTGATTTTTGTCCAGAGCGTTAAAGGCCTGTTTTAATGGCTGTCCCTTGCCATTACTGCACCCTCACACCCCTATAAATACAGAGGCCAACATACATTACCAACACAGAAAATATACACACGAAAATATACAACACACACAAAAACTCTGCAGGAGAATACACAATGAAAATCACACAACAGGAGAACAAAAGACATTGGAGTTACGCTGCCCAAAAGTCATCAGCATTTTCATAAGTAGCCAAGCCCAGAAGCCCAGATCGAAGGTGCCTACATCCAGGAAGCGCCCAAATCGAAAGTCCAATCTGTTGGTAAGAAAGGATAAATTATCCAACCTTGTTTTTCGCAAACATATCATTACTCGTTGTTACTTTCGATTTGCCATCCTAGACAGGATCAAAAGGCCTGTGTTTGGCACCCAAGTCATGTTTTTCGTTTACTAATACTTGCTGCAGACATAGCCTGAAGAGACCCAGCAAGCGCAGGATCGAAGGGCCTGGGGTTCAATACCCAGGCCCTGCGTTTTATTTCGCTAACATGCTTTTGCAGGTATAACACCCCAGATCAAAGGAGAGAACCTTCTATGGATCGAACCCATGAGCATGCTGGATCGAAGGAGGCATCTCATTCCTGGATCGAAAACCATGACCTCCATGATCAAAAGACAATCCTCTTCCTTGGATCGAAGGCTACTCACGCCTTGCTGTTTGGCCCAATCGAAAGGACCATGACCCCCTCTGGATCGAAGCTTCCATGCCACTCCCTGGGTCGAAACTCCTTTTTACCTGGATCGAAGGATTCCCCTTATTTTATTTTTTGCTTTCATTGACTTCTTTTTTTTTCTTTTTAATTAATGTTAAAATAAGAAAACCACAAAAACATTAGGATAGTTCTTTTTCTATTAAATTAACTTTGTTAATTAATCTTTTAATTATTTTAACATTTTTCCAAAAAAAAACTAAAATTAAGTAGATTTAGATCATTTTCCCAAAATAAAATAAAACAACAAAAAGATTTTATTCTTAGAATTTTTAGAGTTTATTTTCAGATTCACGCGCGTTTATTGTAACTGCTTACTGGGATGTAATAGCTTAACTAAGACCCTTTACTTCTTTTATTTCCCCAATTTTTGGACATGTAAATAATCCCCCTCCCCGAAAGCCTTGTAATAGCGTAGGATTTATAATTCCCGCACTTTAAATTCCTGTACATATATTAACGGTTTAGATGTATGCTAACTAGGATTGCATGACAAGATTAACTCTTAACTTAAAATCAACAGTAGCTCACCATGACATGCAAAGATAATATAACTGAAAACTGACACACTTGCACATGCCACTCTTAGGGTACACCTCACTTGGTTGCCTCGAACGTGGTCATTAAGTATAGGATGTTTTAGAGGTCGTCCTTTGTCCCAAGATCATAAGTTGCCTCGAAATGGTCGCCTCGATAAAAATGATCTAAGACATTAGGATTACCACTAAAGCATCCTAATGTTGCTTTAGTGACCACACGTCCCTAAAATCGAATTGACCCGAAAACTCCAACGACGGTGCTACCTACTCCTCAATAGTAGGATAGTACTGTCTAAAGGACATTTGCACAATTAAATTCCTTTTTGAGTAGGTAGAGGTTCTTAAGTACTTGCTCTCTTTTAAAAACAAAACAAAAACTTTCTGCACTTACACTTTCTTCAAAAACAAAATTCTTTTCAAAACCCACAATCACAAAGAAAAGCAAACCTTTTGAAAACATAGTGAGCAAGTACCTAAGAGCCCGTGGATAACCACAGATAGAAAGGGTGTGTGATCGGTGGATCTGGAACTGACTGTTTAAAGCTGGTTTCGTGAAATGTCGCAGGAAGCAAGAGTCGCCACCGTCTTTTATGTTCTCCAACATGGAAAGGACAAAAGCACAACAAAATTCCTTATTGAGAATGTTTCTCGGTTCGGGAGGTAGATTTATAGAAAGGGAAGGTGTTAGCACCCTTTCTATCCATGGTTATTCATGGGCTCTTAGATACTTGCTCATTGTGTTTTCAAAAGGTTTGCTTTTCAATTGTGAGTGGGTTTGAAAAAAAAAAGTTTCTTTGAAAGTTTCAGATCGACTCTTGTATCAGTCCTCAAGAGTGTTTGAAAAGTTGTTTTTGAAAGCTTTTTGAAAGTGTAAGGTGTGAAAAGTATTTTGTTTGTTTTTGAAAAGAGCAAGTATCCATGAGTCATCTACCTACCCTAAGGAATTAGTCTGTGTAAATGTCCTTTAGATAGTGCTATCCTACCATTGAGAGGTAGGTAGCACCACCATTGGAGGTGTTTGGGTCAATTCGAGGGTTAGGGACAGTGTGGTCACCGGGCAATGGTAAGATACCGTAGAAGCTATCCTTATGCCATTGATCTTTTTATTCCGAGGCAACCGTTTCGAGGCAACTTGTTTCAAGGCAACCGTTTCGAGGCAACTAGATCAATGGAACATAAGGACTCACTAAGACGTCCTGTACTCGACGACCACGTTTCGAGGGGCAAGGCAACAGTGTGATCACCAGAGCAACAGTAGGATACCTTAGAAGCTACCCTTATGCCACGTTCATGGACATAAGGACTTACTAAGACGTCCTATACTCGATGACCACTTTTCGAGGGGCAAGGCAACAGTGAGGCGTACCCTAGGAGTGGTGTGTGAATTGTGTGTCATTTTCAGTTTATTATTTATCTTGTCGTGCATTGGTGAGCTACGCTTTGATTTTATTTTTGGGCATTCATTCTCTCATGTGATTGTTAACAGTTAAAAGGTGCGGGAATTTAAAGTGCGGAAAAGATAAAGGTCCTACGCTATTACAAAGGCGCGGGTCTACATCGCCAAATTAATCCAGACCCGATTTAAAATAAAATGCAGAAAATAAATGCCTAATTAACTATTACAGGGCTTTGGTACAAGTACATTATATTCACAAAAGAAATGAAAAATAAATGCGCGAATGGAAATAAGAATCGAGTGCGAGGGCGTTGGGCCCTTTAAAGAAATTAAAATGAAATTATTAAATTAATTAAATTAAATAAAAAGAAAGAACTTATTTTTTATTTTTTTGTATTTTTTATAGAAATGAAGAAAATTAATTGGAATTAAAATCCTAATTCTAAGTATTTTTAATTATTAAAGAAATAAATCCAAGTTTTGATCTATTTTACTTAATTATTTAATTATAAGTATTTACAAAAAGAAAACTATTAATAAATTAAATTAAATAAAAATATTTTTATTTTTATGATTTCTGATTTTTTTATTATTTTAAGAAATAAAACTAATTAAATTAGTATTTAGAACCTAATTAAGTCTAATCAATTTTAATATTGCAAAATAATTTAGAGTTTCCTAGAATAAAAAAAACCTAGTTAATTAATTAAATTTAGAAAAAAAAGAAAATCTAAAATTTATTTGGGTAAGAATATTTTTATGATTTTTTGAAATAAAAGGAAAAATTAATTTTGTTAATAAAAAGCAAATTAAATAAATTAAAATAAAATAGAAAAGAAAATAAATTCAAGGGAAAAAGGAAATGGGCCTGTATTTCGTAGCAAAATGGGGGGTGTGGATGGCAAAGCTGAGCCCAAACGCTGGATGCCTTCTTTGACTTTCTCTAATCCCTTATGCCTGCCTTGACTAATGTCCACAATGGAGGGATGCACGTGAGGCGTTGGATTTGGATCAGGATGCAATCTGACGGCTAGATCTCATAAGTGCATGGTATGGATTGAAAATGGAAGCACATGGAATCCACTAGCCCAGTCAGCATTAAGTAAAAGAATTAAAAACTTGAATGGCCAATTAAAACACAAGAAAATGCCACGCCTGTGTCAAACTGAACCAATCCAAGTCAACGACGCCGGAGCAGTGCTCCGGTCATCTTCTCCGGCGAGGGCAATTCTGAAAACCTGCGAAAACAACGAAATCAAAGCGAACAAAAAGCCAGATCAAATGGTTAGGGCATGGCGATTCTCATGGTGAGGTTTTCATGGTTTAATGTGGCCTATTTTCATCAAAACGAAACTCCACATAATCTGAACCCTAGCCATGGGAGGTTCACGTTTTGGCCATGAAAAATCCCAAGCGATAGCCCAGACCTGCTCTAAACATCCATTGGAACTCAAAGGTATGGTCAGTAGGGATTAAATCAAGACATAATCGAAAATACGATCCATGGAAATTTTGCAAAATGAATGCTCATGTACCTACCGTTTCAGTCTGCATGGCTATATGAAAAGGGTGTGTTTATACCTTATTTTACCTGTAGATCACGATAGGATAGGTGGGAAGTCTTGTGGATGACTGAGTCCTTGAATTCGATCTTGGTGCAATTCTTTGGAATTTTTGAAAAGAAGTTTCTCTTGGCTGCCTCTCTCTCTCGTTTTCCAATCCCTTGTGATGGTTTGTATCTAAGTTATGTAATAGATTTCAATCAGCATTAAGGGCCATAATACCATGCATTCAAGCTTAAGATTTTGATATAAACTCCCTTAACCAACTTTCCATTTTGAACCAATTTTTGAATTATTGCTCCATTTGGCCTTGAAACGAAATTAGGATGTTGCATGATGATGATTCAAAGCTAGTTAAGACCAAATATCCCCCTTAATTGAACTTCTTGATTTTCTTTTGATTTTAAAAGATTTAAAATTAATTAAATCCAATAAAATCAATAAAAAATGAAAAAAATCAATTTTAAATATTGAGATAAAAGGTGGGACACGTGGGAAGCATGGCCAAGCTAATTCAAGTGGAAAAAGTGGGCCCCTTTTGTCAAAAAATGAAATTTCAAGGATAAATGATTTTGGCCATTTCACAAAAATTTCCCAACTTCTCCAATGCATATCTTGCTCAATTTTTAAGATTTGATCACGTTCTTGGACATTTTGGAAAGGTCTTGAACTTGGAGTGTGAAGATGAGTTGTAGGAAATGCCTTCCCCTTCAAGATGAGCATTGGATGTAATTTTTCTGATGAATCATGAAAAAGTTATGCCTTGGTCAAGTTACAGTTGACTTTTCAGCTGTCCAAAAATAGAAACTTTTGCATCTTGAGACTTTTTGAGCCATACTTTTGAGAATCATGATCAAGCATTGATCAAATGATGTTTGTGGCCTCAAAATAAGATGTTGACCAAAATTTTTGACTTTTGACTGCCAAATGACCATTTTGCCCCTACAGTTGACTGTTGAGCAATTAGGATTTTTGACTGTGCAACTTGACCTTGTGAGCCTTGAAACTTGACATGTAGGTGCTTGACAATGTTTATAGGCATAGGAGACTTGATTGAGCTTTTGAAAACTTCAACTTCCTTGCAAGAACCAAAACCTTAGTTTGACTGGCTTAGGAGGAAGGTTGACTGTGTAGCCCTTGAGTAGACTTTGAACCATTTGAGGATGATTCTTGTCAAAAATTTGAAGATTATGGGAGGGCAAATTTTGGGGTACAACAGTTGCCCCTGTTCAATCTTCTTAGACCTGAGGATGTAGATTGGCGTGACGTGCCTTTCGTAATCTGAAGGTGGAAGATGATTGAACACTAGAGTGCCCAGAAATTTGCACTCATATAGTAGAGTATCAGCAGTGTGATAGCGGGAATGGGCTTACAGATGCCATTTGGAGAGGTGGTGGATAGGAGGATGGGCTTATAGGTGCCATCTTGAGGTGTCGATCGCGTAAGAGATTCCTTAGCGAGAACTTGCGTACCTGAGAAAGAAAGAAAATTACCTGGTCTGTTGCAGGAGTTGATCTTCTAAATTCTTTATGTAGATGTGCCCTGGCTGGGTGCAGGAGTCGAAGCTTTAAACTCTTCAGACGTTCCCTGTCAAGATACAGGAATCGAGTCCGGTACTGTAGTCATCAACAGATACTCCCTGGCAAGATACAGGAATCGGATCTTCGAACTCTTCAGACGTGCCCTGTCAAGATACAGGAATCGAGTCTGGTACTGTAGTCGTCAACAGATACTCCCTGGCAAGATACAGGAATCGGATCTTCGAACTCTTCAGACGTGCCCTGTCAAAATACAGGAATCGAGTCTGGTACTGTAGTCGTCAACAGGTACTCCCTGGCAAGATACAGGAATCAGATCTTCGAACTCTTCAGACGTGCCCTGTCAAGATACAGGAATCGAGTCTGGTACTGTAGTCGTCAACAGGTACTCCCTGGCAAGATACAGGAATCAGATCTTCGAACTCTTCAGACGTGCCCTGTCAAGATACAGGAATCGAGTCTGGTACTGTAGTCGTCAACAGATACTCCCTGACAAGATACAGGAATCGGATCTTCGAACTCTTCAGACGTGCCCTGTCAAGATACATGAATCGAGTCTGGTACTGTAGTCGTCAACAAATACTCCCTGGCAAGATACAAGAATCAGATCTTTGAACTCTTCAGACGTGCCCTGTCAAGATACAGGAATCGAGTCTGGTACTGTAGTCGTCAACAGATACACCCTGGCAAGATACAGGAATCGGATCTTCGAACTCTTCAGACGTGCCCTGTCAAAATACAGGAATCGAGTCTGGTACTGTAGTCGTCAACAGATACTCCCTGGCAAGATTCAGGAGTCGGATCTTCGAACTCTTCAGACGTGCCTTGTCAAGATACAGGAATCGAGTCTGGTACTGTAGTCGTCAGCAGATACTCCCTGGAAAGATACAAGAATCGGATCTTCGAACTCTTCAGACGTGCTCTGTCAAGATACAGGAATCGAGTCTGGTACTGTAGTCGTCAACAGATACACCCTGGCAAGATACAGGAATCGGATCTTCGAACTCTTCAGACATGCCCTGTCACGATACAGGAATCGAGTCTGGTACTGTAGTCGTCAACAGATACACCCTGGCAAGATACAGGAATCGGATCTTCGAACTCTTCAGACGTGCCCTGTCAAGATACAGGAATCGAGTCTGGTACTGTAGTCGTCAACAGATACACCCTGGCAAGATACAGGAATCGGATCTTCGAACTCTTCAGACGTGCCCTGTCAAGATACAGGAATCGAGTCTGGTACAGTAGTCGTCAACAGATACTCCCTGGCAAGATACAGGAATCGGATCTTCGAACTCTTCAGACGTGCCCTGTCAAGATACAGGAATCGAGTCTGGTACTGTAGTCGTCAACAGATACACCCTGGAAAGATACAGGAATCGGATCTTCGAACTCTTCAGACGTGCCCTGTCAAGATACAGGAATCGATTCTGGTACTGTAGTCGTCAACAGATACTCCCTGGCAAGATTCAGGAGTCGGATCTTCGAACTCTTCAGACGTGCCCTGTCAAGATACAGGAATCGAGTCTGGTACTGTAGTCGTCAACAGATACTCCCTGGCAAGATACAGGAATCGGATCTTCAAACTCTTCAGACGTGCCCTGTCAAGATACAGGAATCGAGTCTGGTACTGTAGTCGTCAACAGATACACCCTGGCAAGATACAGGAATCGGATCTTCGAACTCTTCAGACGTGCCCTGTCAAGATACAGGAATCGAGTTTGGTACTGCAGTCGTCAACAGATACACCCTGGCAAGATACAGGAATCGGATCTTCGAACTCTTCAGACGTGTCCTGTCAAGATACAGGAATCGAGTCTGGTACTGTAGTCGTCAACAGATACACCCTGGCAAGATACAGGAATCAGATCTTCGAACTCTTCAGACGTGCCCTGTCAAGATACATGAATCGAGTCTGGTACTGTAGTCGTCAACAGATACTCCCTGGCAAGATACAGGAATCGGATCTTCGAACTCTTCAGACGTGCCTTGTCAAGATACAGGAATCGAGTTTGGTACTGTAGTCGTCAACAGATACACCCTGGCAAGATACAGGAATCGGATCTTCGAACTCTTCAGACGTGCCCTGTCAAGATACAGGAATCGAGTCTGGTACTGTAGTCGTCAACAGATACTCCCTGGCAAGTAACAGGAATCAGATCTTCGAACTCTTCAGACGTGCCCTGTCAAGATACAGGAATCGAGTCTGGTACTGTAGTCGTCAACAGATACACCCTGGCAAGATACAGGAATCGGATCTTCGAACTCTTCAGACGTGCCCTGTCAAGATACAGGAATCGAGTCTGGTACTGTAGTCGTCAACAGATACACCCTGGCAAGATACAGGAATCGGATCTTCGAACTCTTCAGACGTGCCCTGTCAAGATACAGGAATCGAGTTTGGTACTGCAGTCGTCAACAGATACACCCTGGCAAGATACAGGAATCGGATCTTCGAACTCTTCAGACGTGTCCTGTCAAGATACAGGAATCGAGTCTGGTACTGTAGTCGTCAACAGATACACCCTGGCAAGATACAGGAATCAGATCTTCGAACTCTTCAGACGTGCCCTGTCAAGATACATGAATCGAGTCTGGTACTGTAGTCGTCAACAGATACTCCCTGGCAAGATACAGGAATCGGATCTTCGAACTCTTCAGACGTGCCTTGTCAAGATACAGGAATCGAGTTTGGTACTGTAGTCGTCAACAGATACACCCTGGCAAGATACAGGAATCGGATCTTCGAACTCTTCAGACGTGCCCTGTCAAGATACAGGAATCGAGTCTGGTACTGTAGTCGTCAACAGATACTCCCTGGCAAGTAACAGGAATCAGATCTTCGAACTCTTCAGACGTGCCCTGTCAAGATACAGGAATCGAGTCTGGTACTGTAGTCGTCAACAGATACACCCTGGCAAGATACAGGAATCGGATCTTCGAACTCTTCAGACGTGCCCTGTCAAGATACAGGAATCGAGTATGGTACTGTAGTCGTCAACAGATACACCCTGGCAAGATACAGGAATCAGATCTTCGAACTCTTCAGACGTGCCCTGTCAAGATACAAGAATCGATTCTGGTACTGTAGTCGTCAACAGATACACCCTGGCAAGATACAGGAATCGGATCTTCGAACTCTTCAGATGTGCCCTGTCAAGATACAGGAATCGAGTCTGGTACTGTAGTCGTCAACAGATACTCCCTGGCAAGATACAGGAATCGGATCTTCGAACTCTTCAGACGTGCCCTGTCAAGATACAGGAATCGAGTCTGGTACTGTAGTCATCAACAGATACTCCCTGGCAAGATTCAGGAGTCGGAACTTCGAACTCTTCAGACGTGCTCTGTCAAGATACAGGAATCGAGTCTAGTACTGTATTCGTCAACAAATACTCCCTGGCAAGATACAGGAATCGGATCTTCGAACTCTTCAGACGTGCCCTGTCAAGATACAGGAATCGAGTCTGGTACTATAGTCGTCAACAGATACACCCCGACAAGATACAGGAATCGGATCTTCGAACTCTTCAGACGTGCCCTGTCAAGATACAGGAATCGAGTCTGGTACTGTAGTCGTCAACAGATCCACCCTGGCAAGATACAGGAATCGGATCTTCGAACTCTTCAGACGTGCCCTGTCAAGATACAGGAATCGAGTCTGGTACTGTAGTCGTCAACAGATACACCCTGGCAAGATACAGGAATCGGATCTTCGAACTCTTCAGACGTGCCCTGTCAAGATACAGGAATCGAGTCTGGTACTGTAGTCGTCAACAGATACTCCCTGGCAAGATACAGGAATCAGATCTTCGAACTCTTCAGACGTGCCCTGTCAAGATACAGGAATCGAGTCTGGTACTGTAGTCGTCAACAGATACACCCTGGCAAGATACAGGAATCAGATCTTCGAACTCTTCAGACGTGCCCTGTCAAGATACAGGAATCGAGTCTGGTACTGTAGTCGTAACAGATACTCCCTGGCAAGATTCAGGAGTCGGATCTTCGAACTCTTCAGACGTGCCCTGTCAAGATACAAGAATCGAGTCTGGTACTGTAGTCGTCAACAGATACTCCCTGGAAAGATACAGGAATCGGATCTTCGAACTCTTCAGACGTGCCCTGTCAAGATATAGGAATCGAGTCTGGTACTGTAGTCGTCAACAGATACACCCTGGCAAGATACAGGAATCAGATCTTCGAACTCTTCAGACGTGCCCTATCAAGATACAGGAATCGAGTCTGGTACTGTAGTCGTCAACAGATACACCCTGGCAAGATACAGGAATCGGATCTTCGAACTCTTCAGACGTGCCCTGTCAAGATACAGGAATCGAGTCTGGTACTGTAGTCGTCAACAGATACACCCTGGCAAGATACAGGAATCGGATCTTCGAACTCTTCAGACGTGCCCTGTCAAGATACAGGAATCGAGTCTGGTACTGTAGTCGTCAACAGATACTCCCTGGCAAGATACAGGAATCGGATCTTCGAACTCTTCAGACGTGCCCTGTCAAGATACAGGAATCGAGTCTGGTACTGTAGTCGTCAACAGATACACCCTGGAAAGATACAGGAATCGGATCTTCGAACTCTTCAGACGTGCCCTGTCAAGATACAGGAATCGAGTCTGGTACTGTAGTCGTCAACAGATACACCCTGGCAAGATACAGGAATCGGATCATCGAACTCTTCAGACGTGCCCTGTCAAGATACAGGAATCGAGTCTGGTACTGTAGTCGTCAACAGATACACCCTGGCAAGATACAGGAATCAGATCTTCGAACTCTTCAGACGTGCCCTGTCAAGATACAGGAATCGAGTCTGGTACTGTAGTCGTCAACAGATACTCCCTGCAAGATACAGGAATCGGATCTTCGAACTCTTCAGACGTGCCTTGTCAAGATACAGGAATCGAGTTTGGTACTGTAGTCGTCAACAGATACACCCTGGCAAGATACAGGAATCGGATCTTCGAACTCTTCAGACGTGCCCTGTCAAGATACAGGAATCGAGTCTGGTACTGTAGTCGTCAACAGATACTCCCTGGCAAGTAACAGGAATCGGATCTTCGAACTCTTTAGACGTGCCCTGTCAAGATACAGGAATCGAGTCTGGTACTGTAGTCGTCAACAGATACACCCTGGCAAGATACAGGAATCGGATCTTCGAACTCTTCAGACGTGCCCTGTCAAGATACAGGAATCGAGTCTGGTACTGTAGTCGTCAACAGATACACCCTGGCAAGATACAGGAATCAGATCTTCGAACTCTTCAGACGTGCCCTGTCAAGATACAAGAATCGAGTCTGGTACTGTAGTCGTCAACAGATACACCCTGGCAAGATATAGGAATCGGATCTTCGAACTCTTCAGACGTGCCCTGTCAAGATACAGGAATCGAGTCTGGTACTCTAGTCGTCAACAGGTACTCCCTGGAAAGATACAGGAATCAGATCTTCGAACTCTTCAGACGTGCCCTGTCAAGATACAGGAATCGAGTCTCGTACTGTAGTCGTCAACAGATACTCCCTGGCAAGTAACAGGAATCAGATCTTCGACCTCTTCAGACGTGCCCTGTCAAGATACAGGAATCGAGTCTGGTACTGTAGTCGTCAACAGATACACCCTGGCAAGATACAGGAATCGGATCTTCGAACTCTTCAGACGTGCCCTGTCAAGATACACGAATCGAGTATGGTACTGTAGTCGTCAACAGATACACCCTGGCAAGATACAGGAATCAGATCTTCGTACTCTTCAGACGTGCCCTGTCAAGATACAAGAATCGAGTCTGGTACTGTAGTCGTCAACAGATACACCCTGGCAAGATACAGGAATCGGATCTTCGAACTCTTCAGACGTGCCCTGTCAAGATACAGGAATCGAGTCTGGTACTGTAGTCGTCAACAGATACTCCCTGGATAGATACAGGAATCGGATCTTCGAACTCTTCAGACGTGCCCTGTCAAGATACAGGAATCGAGTCTGGTACTGTAGTCGTCAACAGATACTCCCTGGCAAGATTCAGGAGTCGGAACTTCGAACTCTTCAGACGTGCCCTGTCAAGATACAGGAATCGAGTCTAGTACTGTAGTCGTCAACAAATACTCCCTGGCAAGATACAGGAATCGGATCTTCGAACTCTTCAGACGTGCCCTGTCAAGATACAGGAATCGAGTCTGGTACTATAGTCGTCAACAGATACACCCCGACAAGATACAGGAATCGGATCTTCGAACTCTTCAGACGTGCCCTGTCAAGATACAGGAATCGAGTCTGGTACTGTAGTCGTCAACAGATCCACCCTGGCAAGATACAGGAATCGGATCTTCGAACTCTTCAGACGTGCCCTGTCAAGATACAGGAATCGAGTCTGGTACTGTAGTCGTCAACAGATACACCCTGGCAAGATACAGGAATCGGATCTTCGAACTCTTCAGACGTGCCCTGTCAAGATACAGGAATCGAGTCTGGTACTGTAGTCGTCAACAGATACTCCCTGGCAAGATACAGGAATCAGATCTTCGAACTCTTCAGACGTGCCCTGTCAAGATACAGGAATCGAGTCTGGTACTGTAGTCGTCAACAGATACACCCTGGCAAGATACAGGAATCAGATCTTCGAACTCTTCAGACGTGCCCTGTCAAGATACAGGAATCGAGTCTGGTACTGTAGTCGTAACAGATACTCCCTGGCAAGATTCAGGAGTCGGATCTTCGAACTCTTCAGACGTGCCCTGTCAAGATACAGGAATCGAGTCTAGTACTGTAGTCGTCAACAGATACTCCCTGGAAAGATACAGGAATCGGATCTTCGAACTCTTCAGACGTGCCCTGTCAAGATACAGGAATCGAGTCTGGTACTATAGTCGTCAACAGATACACCCCGACAAGATACAGGAATCGGATCTTCGAACTCTTCAGACGTGCCCTGTCAAGATACAGGAATCGAGTCTGGTACTGTAGTCGTCAACAGATCCACCCTGGCAAGATACAGGAATCGGATCTTCGAACTCTTCAGACGTGCCCTGTCAAGATACAGGAATCGAGTCTGGTACTGTAGTCGTCAACAGATACACCCTGGCAAGATACAGGAATCGGATCTTCGAACTCTTCAGACGTGCCCTGTCAAGATACAGGAATCGAGTCTGGTACTGTAGTCGTCAACAGATACTCCCTGGCAAGATACAGGAATCAGATCTTCGAACTCTTCAGACGTGCCCTGTCAAGATACAGGAATCGAGTCTGGTACTGTAGTCGTCAACAGATACACCCTGGCAAGATACAGGAATCAGATCTTCGAACTCTTCAGACGTGCCCTGTCAAGATACAGGAATCGAGTCTGGTACTGTAGTCGTAACAGATACTCCCTGGCAAGATTCAGGAGTCGGATCTTCGAACTCTTCAGACGTGCCCTGTCAAGATACAGGAATCGAGTCTAGTACTGTAGTCGTCAACAGATACTCCCTGGAAAGATACAGGAATCGGATCTTCGAACTCTTCAGACGTGCCCTGTCAAGATATAGGAATCGAGTCTGGTACTGTAGTCGTCAACAGATACACCCTGGCAAGATACAGGAATCGGATCTTCGAACTCTTCAGACGTGCCCTGTCAAGATACAGGAATCGAGTCTGGTACTGTAGTCGTCAACAGATACACCCTGGCAAGATACAGGAATCAGATCTTCGAACTCTTCAGACGTGCCCTGTCAAGATACAGGAATCGAGTCTGGTACTGTAGTCGTCAACAGATACACCCTGGCAAGATACAGGAATCGGATCTTCGAACTCTTCAGACGTGCCCTGTCAAGATACAGGAATCGAGTCTGGTACTGTAGTCGTCAACAGATACACCCTGACAAGATACAGGAATCGGATCTTCGAACTCTTCAGACGTGCCCTGTCAAGATACAGGAATCGAGTCTGGTACTGTAGTCGTCAACAGATACACCCTGGAAAGATACAGGAATCAGATCTTCGAACTCTTCAGACGTGCCCTGTCAAGATACAGGAATCGAGTCTGGTACTGTAGTCGTCAACAGATACTCCCTGGCAAGATTCAGGAGTCGGATCTTCGAACTCTTCAGACGTGCCCTGTCAAGATACAGGAATCGAGTCTGGTACTGTAGTCGTCAACAGATACTCCCTGGCAAGATACAGGAATCGGATCTTCGAACTCTTCAGACGTGCCCTGTCAAGATACAGGAATCGAGTCTGGTACTGTAGTCGTCAACAGATACACCCTGGCAAGATACAGGAATCAGATCTTCGAACTCTTCAGACGTGCCCTGTCAAGATACAGGAATCGAGTCTGGTACTGTAGTCGTCAACAGATACACCCTGGCAAGATACAGGAATCGGATCTTCGAACTCTTCAGACGTGCCCTGTCAAGATACAGGAATCGAGTCTGGTACTATAGTCGTCAACAGATACACCCTGGCAAGATACAGGAATCAGATCTTCGAACTCTTCAGACGTGCCCTGTCAAGATACAGGAATCGAGTCTGGTACTGTAGTCGTCAACAGATACTCCCTGCAAGATACAGGAATCGGATCTTCGAACTCTTCAGACGTGCCTTGTCAAGATACAGGAATCGAGTTTGGTACTGTAGTCGTCAACAGATACACCCTGGCAAGATACAGGAATCGGATCTTCGAACTCTTCAGACGTGCCCTGTCAAGATACAGGAATCGAGTCTGGTACTGTAGTCGTCAATAGATACTCCCTGGCAAGTAACAGGAATCGGATCTTCGAACTCTTCAGACGTGCCCTGTCAAGATACAGGAATCGAGTCTGTTACTGTAGTCGTCAACAGATACACCCTGGCAAGATACAGGAATCGGATCTTCGAACTCTTCAGACGTGCCCTGTCAAGATACAGGAATCGAGTCTGGTACTGTAGTCGTCAACAGATACACCCTGGCAAGATACAGGAATCAGATCTTCGAACTCTTCAGACGTGCCCTGTCAAGATACAAGAATCGAGTCTGGTACTGTAGTCGTCAACAGATACACCCTGGCAAGATATAGGAATCGGATCTTCGAACTCTTCAGACGTGCCCTGTCTAGATACAGGAATCGAGTCTGGTACTCTAGTCGTCAACAGGTACTCCCTGGAAAGATACAGGAATCAGATCTTCGAACTCTTCAGACGTGCCCTGTCAAGATACAGGAATCGAGTCTGGTACTGTAGTCGTCAACAGATACTCCCTGGCAAGTAACAGGAATCAGATCTTCGAACTCTTCAGACGTGCCCTGTCAAGATACAGGAATCGAGTCTGGTACTGTAGTCGTCAACAGATACACCCTGGCAAGATACAGGAATCAGATCTTCGAACTCTTCAGACGTGCCCTGTCAAGATACAGGAATCGAGTCTGGTACTGTAGTCGTAACAGATACTCCCTGGCAAGATTCAGGAGTCGGATCTTCGAACTCTTCAGACGTGCCCTGTCAAGATACAGGAATCGAGTCTGGTACTGTAGTCGTCAACAGATACTCCCTGGAAAGATACAGGAATCGGATCTTCGAACTCTTCAGACGTGCCCTGTCAAGATATAGGAATCGAGTCTGGTACTGTAGTCGTCAACAGATACACCCTGGCAAGATACAGGAATCGGATCTTCGAACTCTTCAGACGTGCCCTGTCAAGATACAGGAATCGAGTCTGGTACTGTAGTCGTCAACAGATACACCCTGGCAAGATACAGGAATCAGATCTTCGAACTCTTCAGACGTGCCCTGTCAAGATACAGGAATCGAGTCTGGTACTGTAGTCGTCAACAGATACACCCTGGCAAGATACAGGAATCGGATCTTCGAACTCTTCAGACGTGCCCTGTCATGATACAGGAATCGAGTCTGGTACTGTAGTCGTCAACAGATACACCCTGGCAAGATACAGGAATCGGATCTTCGAACTCTTCAGACGTGCCCTGTCAAGATACAGGAATCGAGTCTGGTACTGTAGTCGTCAACAGATACACCCTGGAAAGATACAGGAATCGGATCTTCGAACTCTTCAGACGTGCCCTGTCAAGATACAGGAATCGAGTCTGGTACTGTAGTCGTCAACAGATACTCCCTGGCAAGATTCAGGAGTCGGATCTTCGAACTCTTCAGACGTGCCCTGTCAAGATACAGGAATCGAGTCTGGTACTGTAGTCGTCAACAGATACTCCCTGGCAAGATACAGGAATCGGATCTTCGAACTCTTCAGACGTGCCCTGTCAAGATACAGGAATCGAGTCTGGTACTGTAGTCGTCAACAGATACACCCTGGCAAGATACAGGAATCAGATCTTCGAACTCTTCAGACGTGCCCTGTCAAGATACAGGAATCGAGTCTGGTACTGTAGTCGTCAACAGATACACCCTGGCAAGATACAGGAATCGGATCTTCGAACTCTTCAGACGTGCCCTGTCAAGATACAGGAATCGAGTCTGGTACTATAGTCGTCAACAGATACACCCTGGCAAGATACAGGAATCAGATCTTCGAACTCTTCAGACGTGCCCTGTCAAGATACAGGAATCGAGTCTGGTACTGTAGTCGTCAACAGATACTCCCTGCAAGATACAGGAATCGGATCTTCGAACTCTTCAGACGTGCCTTGTCAAGATACAGGAATCGAGTTTGGTACTGTAGTCGTCAACAGATACACCCTGGCAAGATACAGGAATCGGATCTTCGAACTCTTCAGACGTGCCCTGTCAAGATACAGGAATCGAGTCTGGTACTGTAGTCGTCAACAGATACTCCCTGGCAAGTAACAGGAATCGGATCTTCGAACTCTTCAGACGTGCCCTGTCAAGATACAGGAATCGAGTCTGTTACTGTAGTCGTCAACAGATACACCCTGGCAAGATACAGGAATCGGATCTTCGAACTCTTCAGACGTGCCCTGTCAAGATACAGGAATCGAGTCTGGTACTGTAGTCGTCAACAGATACACCCTGGCAAGATACAGGAATCAGATCTTCGAACTCTTCAGACGTGCCCTGTCAAGATACAAGAATCGAGTCTGGTACTGTAGTCGTCAACAGATACACCCTGGCAAGATATAGGAATCGGATCTTCGAACTCTTCAGACGTGCCCTGTCTAGATACAGGAATCGAGTCTGGTACTGTAGTCGTCAACAGATACACCCTGGCAAGATACAGGAATCAGATCTTCGAACTCTTCAGACGTGCCCTGTCAAGATACAGGAATCGAGTCTGGTACTGTAGTCGTCAACAGATACACCCTGGCAAGATACAGGAATCGGATCTTCGAACTCTTCAGACGTGCCCTGTCAAGATACAGGAATCGAGTCTGGTACTATAGTCGTCAACAGATACACCCTGGCAAGATACAGGAATCAGATCTTCGAACTCTTCAGACGTGCCCTGTCAAGATACAGGAATCGAGTCTGGTACTGTAGTCGTCAACAGATACTCCCTGCAAGATACAGGAATCGGATCTTCGAACTCTTCAGACGTGCCTTGTCAAGATACAGGAATCGAGTTTGGTACTGTAGTCGTCAACAGATACACCCTGGCAAGATACAGGAATCGGATCTTCGAACTCTTCAGACGTGCCCTGTCAAGATACAGGAATCGAGTCTGGTACTGTAGTCGTCAATAGATACTCCCTGGCAAGTAACAGGAATCGGATCTTCGAACTCTTCAGACGTGCCCTGTCAAGATACAGGAATCGAGTCTGTTACTGTAGTCGTCAACAGATACACCCTGGCAAGATACAGGAATCGGATCTTCGAACTCTTCAGACGTGCCCTGTCAAGATACAGGAATCGAGTCTGGTACTGTAGTCGTCAACAGATACACCCTGGCAAGATACAGGAATCAGATCTTCGAACTCTTCAGACGTGCCCTGTCAAGATACAAGAATCGAGTCTGGTACTGTAGTCGTCAACAGATACACCCTGGCAAGATATAGGAATCGGATCTTCGAACTCTTCAGACGTGCCCTGTCTAGATACAGGAATCGAGTCTGGTACTCTAGTCGTCAACAGGTACTCCCTGGAAAGATACAGGAATCAGATCTTCGAACTCTTCAGACGTGCCCTGTCAAGATACAGGAATCGAGTCTGGTACTGTAGTCGTCAACAGATACTCCCTGGCAAGTAACAGGAATCAGATCTTCGAACTCTTCAGACGTGCCCTGTCAAGATACAGGAATCGAGTCTGGTACTGTAGTCGTCAACAGATACACCCTGGCAAGATACAGGAATCAGATCTTCGAACTCTTCAGACGTGCCCTGTCAAGATACAGGAATCGAGTCTGGTACTGTAGTCGTAACAGATACTCCCTGGCAAGATTCAGGAGTCGGATCTTCGAACTCTTCAGACGTGCCCTGTCAAGATACAGGAATCGAGTCTGGTACTGTAGTCGTCAACAGATACTCCCTGGAAAGATACAGGAATCGGATCTTCGAACTCTTCAGACGTGCCCTGTCAAGATATAGGAATCGAGTCTGGTACTGTAGTCGTCAACAGATACACCCTGGCAAGATACAGGAATCGGATCTTCGAACTCTTCAGACGTGCCCTGTCAAGATACAGGAATCGAGTCTGGTACTGTAGTCGTCAACAGATACACCCTGGCAAGATACAGGAATCAGATCTTCGAACTCTTCAGACGTGCCCTGTCAAGATACAGGAATCGAGTCTGGTACTGTAGTCGTCAACAGATACACCCTGGCAAGATACAGGAATCGGATCTTCGAACTCTTCAGACGTGCCCTGTCAAGATACAGGAATCGAGTCTGGTACTGTAGTCGTCAACAGATACACCCTGGCAAGATACAGGAATCGGATCTTCGAACTCTTCAGACGTGCCCTGTCAAGATACAGGAATCGAGTCTGGTACTGTAGTCGTCAACAGATACACCCTGGAAAGATACAGGAATCGGATCTTCGAACTCTTCAGACGTGCCCTGTCAAGATACAGGAATCGAGTCTGGTACTGTAGTCGTCAACAGATACTCCCTGGCAAGATTCAGGAGTCGGATCTTCGAACTCTTCAGACGTGCCCTGTCAAGATACAGGAATCGAGTCTGGTACTGTAGTCGTCAACAGATACTCCCTGGCAAGATACAGGAATCGGATCTTCGAACTCTTCAGACGTGCCCTGTCAAGATACAGGAATCGAGTCTGGTACTGTAGTCGTCAACAGATACACCCTGGCAAGATACAGGAATCAGATCTTCGAACTCTTCAGACGTGCCCTGTCAAGATACAGGAATCGAGTCTGGTACTGTAGTCGTCAACAGATACACCCTGGCAAGATACAGGAATCGGATCTTCGAACTCTTCAGACGTGCCCTGTCAAGATACAGGAATCGAGTCTGGTACTATAGTCGTCAACAGATACACCCTGGCAAGATACAGGAATCAGATCTTCGAACTCTTCAGACGTGCCCTGTCAAGATACAGGAATCGAGTCTGGTACTGTAGTCGTCAACAGATACTCCCTGCAAGATACAGGAATCGGATCTTCGAACTCTTCAGACGTGCCTTGTCAAGATACAGGAATCGAGTTTGGTACTGTAGTCGTCAACAGATACACCCTGGCAAGATACAGGAATCGGATCTTCGAACTCTTCAGACGTGCCCTGTCAAGATACAGGAATCGAGTCTGGTACTGTAGTCGTCAACAGATACTCCCTGGCAAGTAACAGGAATCGGATCTTCGAACTCTTCAGACGTGCCCTGTCAAGATACAGGAATCGAGTCTGTTACTGTAGTCGTCAACAGATACACCCTGGCAAGATACAGGAATCGGATCTTCGAACTCTTCAGACGTGCCCTGTCAAGATACAGGAATCGAGTCTGGTACTGTAGTCGTCAACAGATACACCCTGGCAAGATACAGGAATCAGATCTTCGAACTCTTCAGACGTGCCCTGTCAAGATACAAGAATCGAGTCTGGTACTGTAGTCGTCAACAGATACACCCTGGCAAGATATAGGAATCGGATCTTCGAACTCTTCAGACGTGCCCTGTCTAGATACAGGAATCGAGTCTGGTACTCTAGTCGTCAACAGGTACTCCCTGGAAAGATACAGGAATCAGATCTTCGAACTCTTCAGACGTGCCCTGTCAAGATACAGGAATCGAGTCTGGTACTGTAGTCGTCAACAGATACTCCCTGGCAAGTAACAGGAATCAGATCTTCGAACTCTTCAGACGTGCCCTGTCAAGATACAGGAATCGAGTCTGGTACTGTAGTCGTCAACAGATACACCCTGGCAAGATACAGGAATCGGATCTTCGAACTCTTCAGACGTGCCCTGTCAAGATACAGGAATCGAGTCTGGTACTGTAGTCGTCAACAGATACACCCTGGAAAGATACAGGAATCGGATCTTCGAACTCTTCAGACGTGCCCTGTCAAGATACAGGAATCGAGTCTGGTACTGTAGTCGTCAACAGATACTCCCTGGCAAGATTCAGGAGTCGGATCTTCGAACTCTTCAGACGTGCCCTGTCAAGATACAGGAATCGAGTCTGGTACTGTAGTCGTCAACAGATACTCCCTGGCAAGATACAGGAATCGGATCTTCGAACTCTTCAGACGTGCCCTGTCAAGATACAGGAATCGAGTCTGGTACTGTAGTCGTCAACAGATACACCCTGGCAAGATACAGGAATCAGATCTTCGAACTCTTCAGACGTGCCCTGTCAAGATACAGGAATCGAGTCTGGTACTGTAGTCGTCAACAGATACACCCTGGCAAGATACAGGAATCGGATCTTCGAACTCTTCAGACGTGCCCTGTCAAGATACAGGAATCGAGTCTGGTACTATAGTCGTCAACAGATACACCCTGGCAAGATACAGGAATCAGATCTTCGAACTCTTCAGACGTGCCCTGTCAAGATACAGGAATCGAGTCTGGTACTGTAGTCGTCAACAGATACTCCCTGCAAGATACAGGAATCGGATCTTCGAACTCTTCAGACGTGCCTTGTCAAGATACAGGAATCGAGTTTGGTACTGTAGTCGTCAACAGATACACCCTGGCAAGATACAGGAATCGGATCTTCGAACTCTTCAGACGTGCCCTGTCAAGATACAGGAATCGAGTCTGGTACTGTAGTCGTCAACAGATACTCCCTGGCAAGTAACAGGAATCGGATCTTCGAACTCTTCAGACGTGCCCTGTCAAGATACAGGAATCGAGTCTGTTACTGTAGTCGTCAACAGATACACCCTGGCAAGATACAGGAATCGGATCTTCGAACTCTTCAGACGTGCCCTGTCAAGATACAGGAATCGAGTCTGGTACTGTAGTCGTCAACAGATACACCCTGGCAAGATACAGGAATCTGATCTTCGAACTCTTCAGACGTGCCCTGTCAAGATACAAGAATCGAGTCTGGTACTGTAGTCGTCAACAGATACACCCTGGCAAGATATAGGAATCGGATCTTCGAACTCTTCAGACGTGCCCTGTCTAGATACAGGAATCGAGTCTGGTACTCTAGTCGTCAACAGGTACTCCCTGGAAAGATACAGGAATCAGATCTTCGAACTCTTCAGACGTGCCCTGTCAAGATACAGGAATCGAGTCTGGTACTGTAGTCGTCAACAGATACTCCCTGGCAAGTAACAGGAATCAGATCTTCGAACTCTTCAGACGTGCCCTGTCAAGATACAGGAATCGAGTCTGGTACTGTAGTCGTCAACAGATACACCCTGGCAAGATACAGGAATCGGATCTTCGAACTCTTCAGACGTGCCCTGTCAAGATACACGAATCGAGTATGGTACTGTAGTCGTCAACAGATACACCCTGGCAAGATACAGGAATCAGATCTTCGAACTCTTCAGACGTGCCCTGTCAAGATACAAGAATCGAGTCTGGTACTGTAGTCGTCAACAGATACACCCTGGCAAGATACAGGAATCGGATCTTCGAACTCTTCAGACGTGCCCTGTCAAGATACAGGAATCGAGTCAGGTACTGTAGTCGTCAACAGATACTCCCTGGCAAGATACAGGAATCGGATCTTCGAACTCTTCAGACGTGCCCTGTCAAGATACAGGAATCGAGTCTGGTACTGTAGTCGTCAACAGATACTCCCTGGCAAGATTCAGGAGTCGGATCTTCGAACTCTTCAGACGTGCCCTGTCAAGATACAGGAATCGAGTCTGGTACTGTAGTCGTCAACAGATACTCCCTGGCAAGATACAGGAATCGGATCTTTGAACTCTTCAGACGTGCCCTGTCAAGATACAGGAATCGAGTCTGGTACTATAGTCGTCAACAGATACACCCCGACAAGATACAGGAATCGGATCTTCGAACTCTTCAGACGTGCCCTGTCAAGATACAAGAATCGAGTCTAGTACTGTAGTCGTCAACAGATACACCCTGGCAAGATACAGGAATCGGATCTTCGAACTCTTCAGACGTGCCCTGTGAAGATACAGGAATCGAGTCTGGTACTGTAGTCGTCAACAGATACACCCTGGCAAGATACAGGAATCGGATCTTCGAACTCTTCAGACGTGCCCTGTCAAGATACAGGAATCGAGTCTGGTACTGTAGTCGTCAACAGATACTCCCTGGCAAGATACAGGAATCAGATCTTCGAACTCTTCAGACGTGCCCTGTCAAGATACAGGAATCGAGTCTGGTACTGTAGTCGTCAACAGATACACCCTGGCAAGATACAGGAATCAGATCTTCGAACTCTTCAGACGTGCCCTGTCAAGATACAGGAATCGAGTCTGGTACTGTAGTCGTAACAGATACTCCCTGGCAAGATTCAGGAGTCGGATCTTCGAACTCTTCAGACGTGCCCTGTCAAGATACAGGAATCGAGTCTGGTACTGTAGTTGTCAACAGATACTCCCTGGAAAGATACAGGAATCGGATCTTCGAACTCTTCAGACGTGCCCTGTCAAGATATAGGAATCGAGTCTGGTACTGTAGTTGTCAACAGATACACCCTGGCAAGATACAGGAATCGGATCTTCGAACTCTTCAGACGTGCCCTGTCAAGATACAGGAATCGAGTCTGGTACTGTAGTCGTCAACAGATACACCCTGGCAAGATACAGGAATCGGATCTTCGAACTCTTCAGACGTGCCCTGTCAAGATACAGGAATCGAGTCTGGTACTGTAGTCGTCAACAGATACACCCTGGCAAGATACAGGAATCGGATCTTCGAACTCTTCAGACGTGCCCTGTCAAGATACAAGAATCGAGTCTGGTACTGTAGTCGTCAACAGATACTCCCTGGTAAGATACAGGAATCGGATCTTCGAACTCTTCAGACGTGCCCTGTCAAGATACAGGAATCGAGTCTGGTACTGTAGTCGTCAACAGATACACCCTGGAAAGATACAGGAATCGGATCTTCGAACTCTTCAGACGTGCCCTGTCAAGATACAGGAATCGAGTCTGGTACTGTAGTCGTCAACAGATACTCCCTGGCAAGATTCAGGAGTCGGATCTTCGAACTCTTCAGACGTGCCCTATCAAGATACAGGAATCGAGTCTGGTACTGTAGTCGTCAACAGATACTCCCTGGAAAGATACAGGAATCGGATCTTCGAACTCTTCAGACGTGCCCTGTCAAGATACAGGAATCGAGTCTGGTACTGTAGTGGTCAACAGATACTCCCTGGCAAGATACAGGAATCAGATCTTCGAACTCTTCAGACGTGCCCTGTCAAGATACAGGAATCGAGTCTGGTACTGTAGTCGTAACAGATACTCCCTGGCAAGATTCAGGATTCGGATCTTCGAACTCTTCAGACGTGCCCTGTCAAGATACAGGAATCGAGTCTGGTACTGTAGTCGTCAACAGATACACCCTGGCAAGATACAGGAATCAGATCTTCGAACTCTTCAGACGTGCCCTGTCAAGATACAGGAATCGAGTCTGGTATTGTAGTCGTCAACAGATACTCCCTGCAAGATACAGGAATCGGATCTTCGAACTCTTCAGACGTGCCTTGTCAAGATACAGAAATCGAGTTTGGTACTGTAGTCGTCAACAGATACACCCTGGCAAGATACAGGAATCGGATCTTCGAACTCTTCAGACGTGCCCTGTCAAGATACAGGAATCGAGTCTGTTACTGTAGTCGTCAACAGATACTCCCTGGCAAGTAACAGGAATCGAATCTTCGAACTCTTCAGACGTGCCCTGTCAAGATACAGGAATCGAGTCTGGTACTGTAGTCGTCAACAGATACACCCTGGCAAGATACAGGAATCGGATCTTCGAACTCTTCAGACGTGCCCTGTCAAGATACAGCAATCGAGTCTGGTACTGTAGTCGTCAACAGATACACCCTGGCAAGATACAGGAATCAGATCTTCGAACTCTTCAGACGTGCCCTGTCAAGATACAAGAATCGAGTCTGGTACTGTAGTCGTCAACAGATACACCCTGGCAAGATATAGGAATCGGATCTTCGAACTCTTCAGACGTGCCCTGTCAAGATACAGGAATCGAGTCTGGTACTCTAGTCGTCAACAGGTACTCCCTGGAAAGATACAGGAATCAGATCTTCGAACTCTTCAGACGTGCCCTGTCAAGATACAGGAATCGAGTCTGGTACTGTAGTCGTCAACAGATACTCCCTGGCAAGTAACAGGAATCAGATCTTCGAACTCTTCAGACGTGCCCTGTCAAGATACAGGAATCGAGTCTGGTACTGTAGTCGTCAACAGATACACCCTGGCAAGATACAGGAATCGGATCTTCGAACTCTTCAGACGTGCCCTGTCAAGATACACGAATCGAGTATGGTACTGTAGTCGTCAACAGATACACCCTGGCAAGATACAGGAATCAGATCTTCGAACTCTTCAGACGTGCCTTGTCAAGATACAAGAATCGAGTCTGGTACTGTAGTCGTCAACAGATACACCCTGGCAAGATACAGGAATCGGATCTTCGAACTCTTCAGACGTGCCCTGTCAAGATACAGGAATCGAGTCTGGTACTGTAGTCGTCAACAGATACTCCCTGGCAAGATACAGGAATCGGATCTTCGAACTCTTCAGACGTGCCCTGTCAAGATACAGGAATCGAGTCTGGTACTGTAGTCGTCAACAGATACTCCCTGGCAAGATTCAGGAGTCGGATCTTCGAACTCTTCAGACGTGCCCTGTCAAGATACAGGAATCGAGTCTGGTACTGTAGTCGTCAACAGATACTCCCTGGCAAGATACAGGAATCGGATCTTCGAACTCTTCAGACGTGCCCTGTCAAGATACAGGAATCGAGTCTGGTACTATAGTCGTCAACAGATACACCCCGACAAGATACAGGAATCGGATCTTCGAACTCTTCAGACGTGCCCTGTCAAGATACAGGAATCGAGTCTGGTACTGTAGTCGTCAACAGATACACCCTGGCAAGATACAGGAATCGGATCTTCGAACTCTTCAGACGTGCCATGTGAAGATACAGGAATCGAGTCTGGTACTGTAGTCGTCAACAGATACACCCTGGCAAGATACAGGAATCGGATCTTCGAACTCTTCAGACGTGCCCTGTCAAGATACAGGAATCGAGTCTGGTACTGTAGTCGTCAACAGATACTCCCTGGCAAGATACAGGAATCAGATCTTCGAACTCTTCAGACGTGCCCTGTCAAGATACAGGAATCGAGTCTGGTACTGTAGTCGTCAACAGATACACCCTGGCAAGATACAGGAATCAGATCTTCGAACTCTTCAGACGTGCCCTGTCAAGATACAGGAATCGAGTCTGGTACTGTAGTCGTAACAGATACTCCCTGGCAAGATTCAGGAGTCGGATCTTCGAACTCTTCAGACGTGCCCTGTCAAGATACAGGAATCGAGTCTGGTACTGTAGTTGTCAACAGATACTCCCTGGAAAGATACAGGAATCGGATCTTCGAACTCTTCAGACGTGCCCTGTCAAGATATAGGAATCGAGTCTGGTACTGTAGTCGTCAACAGATACACCCTGGCAAGATACAGGAATCGGATCTTCGAACTCTTCAGACGTGCCCTGTCAAGATACAGGAATCGAGTCTGGTACTGTAGTCGTCAACAGATACACCCTGGCAAGATACAGGAATCGGATCTTCGAACTCTTCAGACGTGCCCTGTCAAGATACAGGAATCGAGTCTGGTACTGTAGTCGTCAACAGATACACCCTGGCAAGATACAGGAATCGGATCTTCGAACTCTTCAGACGTGCCCTGTCAAGATACAGGAATCGAGTCTGGTACTGTAGTCGTCAACAGATACTCCCTGGTAAGATACAGGAATCGGATCTTCGAACTCTTCAGACGTGCCCTGTCAAGATACAGGAATCGAGTCTGGTACTGTAGTCGTCAACAGATACACCCTGGAAAGATACAGGAATCGGATCTTCGAACTCTTCAGACGTGCCCTGTCAAGATACAGGAATCGAGTCTGGTACTGTAGTCGTCAACAGATACTCCCTGGCAAGATTTAGGAGTCGGATCTTCGAACTCTTCAGACGTGCCCTATCAAGATACAGGAATCGAGTCTGGTACTGTAGTCGTCAACAGATACTCCCTGGAAAGATACAGGAATCGGATCTTCGAACTCTTCAGACGTGCCCTGTCAAGATACAGGAATCGAGTCTGGTACTGTAGTCGTCAACAGATACACCCTGGCAAGATACAGGAATCAAATCTTCGAACTCTTCAGACGTGCCCTGTCAAGATACAGGAATCGAGTCTGGTACTGTAGTCGTCAACAGATACACCCTGGCAAGATACAGGAATCAGATCTTCGAACTCTTCAGACGTGCCCTGTCAAGATACAGGAATCGAGTCTGGTACTGTAGTCGTCAACAGATACACCCTGGCAAGATACAGGAATCAGATCTTCGAACTCTTCAGACGTGCCCTGTCAAGATACAGGAATCGAGTCTGGTACTGTAGTCGTCAACAGATACTCCCTGGCAAGATACAGGAATCGGATCTTCGAACTCTTCAGACGTGGCTTGTCAAGATACAGGAATCGAGTTTGGTACTGTAGTCGTCAACAGATACACCCTGGCAAGATACAGGAATCGGATCTTCGAACTCTTCAGACGTGCCCTGTCAAGATACAGGAATCGAGTCTGGTACTGTAGTCGTCAACAGATACTCCCTGGCAAGTAACAGGAATCGGATCTTCGAACTCTTCAGACGTGCCCTGTCAAGATACAAGAATCGAGTCTGGTACTGTAGTCGTCAACAGATACACCCTGGCAAGATATAGGAATCGGATCTTCGAACTCTTCAGACGTGCCCTGTCAAGATACAGGAATCGAGTCTGGTACTGTAGTCGTCAACAGATACTCCCTGGCAAGTAACAGGAATCGGATCTTCGAACTCTTCAGACGTGCCCTGTCAAGATACAGGAATCGAGTCTGGTACTGTAGTCGTCAACAGATACACCCTGGCAAGATACAGGAATCGGATCTTCGAACTCTTCAGACGTGCCCTGTCAAGATACAGGAATCGAGTCTGGTACTGTAGTCGTCAACAGATACACCCTGGCAAGATACAGGAATCAGATCTTCGAACTCTTCAGACGTGCCCTGTCAAGATACAAGAATCGAGTCTGGTACTGTAGTCGTCAACAGATACACCCTGGCAAGATATAGGAATCGGATCTTCGAACTCTTCAGACGTGCCCTGTCAAGATACAGGAATCGAGTCTGGTACTCTAGTCGTCAACAGGTACTCCCTGGAAAGATACAGGAATCAGATCTTCGAACTCTTCAGACGTGCCCTGTCAAGATACAGGAATCGAGTCTGGTACTGTAGTCGTCAACAGATACACCCTGGCAAGATACAGGAATCGGATCTTCGAACTCTTCAGACGTGCCCTGTCAAGATACAGGAATCGAGTCTGGTACTGTAGTCGTCAACAGGTACTCCCTGGCAAGATACAGGAATCAGATCTTCGAACTCTTCAGACGTGCCCTGTCAAGATACAGGAATCGAGTCTGGTACTGTAGTCGTCAACAGATACACCCTGGCAAGATACAGGAATCAGATCTTCGAACTCTTAAGACGTGTCCTGTCAAGATACAGGAATCGAGTCTGGTACTGTAGTCGTCAACAGATACTCCCTGGCAAGATACAGGAATCAGATCTTCGAACTCTTCAGACGTGCCCTGTCAAGATACAGGAATCGAGTCTGGTACTGTAGTCGTCAACAGATACTCCCTGGCAAGATACAGGAATCGGATCTTCGAACTCTTCAGACGTGCCCTGTCAAGATACAGGAATCGAGTCTGGTACTGTAGTCGTCAACAGATACTCCCTGGCAAGATACAGGAATCGGATCTGGAATCACGACAGTTGATAGCAATTATCTTTGCATTAACTTTTGTCCTGAAAAGACAAAATGTTAGTTGTATGTATTGTCATGATGTATGACATGCGAGATGCTCTCAGAATGAATGAGATTGTATGTTCATGATGCGTATATGCATGCTATAATGTATGAAGGTGTGTTGTTTATGAATGTATGTTTTCGTCTTAGGAAACAAATCCTTGACGGGTGCCGGGAAGTCACATCCTGGGCTGATGTTAGAGAGTAGTGTTTCCACTGGGGAGTGATGGTTGCAAGAATAAACCGGTAGGAGAAGATGACTCTGTTGGGGGAATAAACTTGTTGGAGAGATTACTCTGCGGGGAGAAAATTATTCTAGCGATCTGGCTGGGGAACAATACTCTGTGGGGAGAGAGGTACTCTTGTTGAGATGTTGGTGGTAACTTCGTTGGGGATACCGTTGTTATGTTGGGAGTGTTAATAGACTCCGCTGGGGATAGGAAGACTTCGCCGAGGACGATCTTTCCATGGCTTTTGGCTGAGGATAACCCAGTTATAAGCTCTGGTGGAGCATAACCTTTGAATAAAGACGGGAGACGCGTTCGTGCTCTGTAGGGGATAAGCTTCCAGAATCTACTGGGGATAAGCTTACTGCTTGGGGAGATGGATTCCAACTTTCTTGGGGAAACTGGATTGGATTCTCCTGGGGAAATGTTGAACTATATTGGGGAAGTGACTCCACTGAATGTCTGGTATATCGCCGGGGAACAGTCTTAGATCAAGACTGCCGGGGATGCTTGTTAAGAATATTCGTATATTGTTGGGGAATGTTAAGATCTGCTGGAGGATACCCAACTTCCTTAAGGCTGACAAGATAACTCTGCTTGGGGAGAGTGCATGGACTTGCTGGCTCACTCTCTGGGGAGTTAAGATATCTTGGTTGTGTTCTTCAGCCAAACTTACCTTGGTACCTTGGTGGACAGAGCAACCAGATTGCTTAGACAACTCATTACTGCCCCTGTTTCTGTGGGAGAAGATATTGGTGGAGGCCTTGATGACTGCCGATTTGACAAATCTTCTTCTGGCAGGCAAGTGACGAGATGACAGGACATAGTCATACGCTTTAATCCCTAACTTTTGCCTGGACCGCCCTTTCGAGTTTTCAGTCCATCGGGATACCCTTTTTTTCCCAAGCCGCCCTTTCGGGTTTTCGACTTGCCGGGTGTACAAATTGTTTCCATTTCATCCCTTATTTTGCCCGAACCCTTTTGGTTCGCTGGGAAGCCCTAATTTTTTCCTAGGTATGTCATCCTAGCGGGTCTTTGATTATGCGTAGTATTTTTCGACTATGTCCACGCTCTCAGAATGTAGGGAGTTGCCCCTGTTAGAAGTATTTTGTCATACCCCCAGAAGATGTTTGATCAGGCAAGATTCGTTGTTGGAATGCCCCAAGTGACTCAGGCGGAGATTTGCCCCAGGATATTTGGCCTTTGAGAGATTCTCCGAATCTTGACTTAACTGCCCCAGATGGTAGCCCATGATCATGTCTGCCCCTTGATTGGAAGTTCTTTTGTTCGTTAGACATTCGTCGTGCGAACTTCTATGCTGTTCAAACAAATAGTCATACGCAAACAGTATTATATCAAGAATGCAAAGCTTATGTCTGTCTTGAAGATTTTGAAAATGCATTCTTTTTTCATAAAACAAGAGAATGTTTGTAAAACGTGATGTCAACTCCGTATTTACCGTAAGCCTTAAGGAGTCAGGATACCTTTCGTAACAGTATGCTTTCGAACTAACCCATGCTTCAGCTAGGACTTTTTAAGGGTTATAACATGGCCTGGTTCACGGTTTAAGAAACAAAGGATAAAGGCTCAAATTATTTGTACCCACCCGTTCTTCTTGACGTTCTTCAAACCTAAGCTCAGTTGATCGTGCGTTAGGCCTTGTTTGAATCTTTGTCCTGATGTTCCAATGATGGTTCAGATATTGATGATTTATTCTGAATAGGCAGTCATTTTTTTATTTGTTGAGGGTTTGTATGACCTCTTTCTTTTTGATTTCACTATCCCTAAATTTGCCTGAACTGTTTCTTTTGTGATTACAGTCAGCGGGATGCCCCAGTTTTGTAAGTCTCCTTCATACGTTTTGACTTATTGGGTTTTTATTTTTTGAGATATAATGACTGCCTATCCTTATGATTATTCGGAATCATCACTGTCTTCTTTTTTTTTTGTAAGGACCTCTTTGGTGCCATTTATTATGCACTTGGATCAACTGAGAGAACTACCCTGCCCCAGGTTATGATAAAGGGTTTTAACTTTCGAAAAGAAAAACTCCTACTTCTTTAGCTCAGAGGGGTTGACGAGGGATTATCTTCCTTATAACTCCAGTGTTTAGGGATTGAAACAATGCCTGTACCTCATCAGCGGGGTCTGTTCAAAAGCATACTGTAAGGATCGTGGTATCGTTTTCGTCATCCTCCCTCAAGAGGCTTAGAATTATTAATCGAGCGTTGATCACCAAAAAAAATATGAAAATAATTTGCATATAGTGAATATGAATATATTGCTTCAAAACAGACATATGCGATGCATTAATGAAATAACAATGTTTAACATGAACAAATGTTTGAACAATCAAAAGAAAATTACAACTTGAAAAATTCTAATGAACAAAAGTCTTCTAGTCTCAGGACTTGTTACTTCAACTGGTGCATCTTGTAGGGATGGAAGAAGACCCCAGCTTGACCCACTTGGGTGAAATCCACTACTCCTTCATTAATCAGATCCTGGACCTTGTTCTTCAGAGCCCAGCAGTCGGCAGTGTCGTGTCCAGGACTATCAGAGTGATATGCACACCTTTTGTTGGGATGATAGTTAGGAGCAGAGATGTTGGGGTTCCGGGGAGGAGCCCTTAATGTAATCAGATTCAACCTCAGCAGGTGTTGCAGTGCTTGAAACAAAGGCATGTTGAGCTGGGTGAACTGCTTCTTGGACCTGCTTGGCCTACTCGGATCAACCTGTTGCTCTGGGTGAGGTTGTAGTTGGACCTGTGAGGTAGTAGCAATTTGGAGAGTTCTATTCTTCACCATGCCAGGTTCTTGTCCTCTTGGAAGCTGATCAAAGACCTGGTCCCTGACTTGGGCAGGTTGCTTCATATGGTGTCTCTCTTGGTGGAGCTGACTGATCATGGTCCTCAACTCTTCTTACTCCCGGGCTAGACCTTGGATGAGAGCCCTTTGCCCCAGCATCTGGGTTTTTAATGTATCTACTTCAGCTTGCATACGTTTCAGTTGTCCGTCCTTGTCAACTTCAGCACTGTTCCTGGCTAAAGTCCCCATGAGGAGTGTCCTTAACTCTTCCTGCCCCTTGGATAGGCTTAGGAAGATCTCCTTGAACTGAGTCTCTTGAGCATGAAGACCCTGGTTATCTTGTTGGGAAGCCATTGCTGAAATAAACAGCGACGAAGGTAAGTGACCTGTCAAAGGAGTACCTGTAATGCAATGACATGTTTGATATGCATGTAATGTTTTCAAGGATCTCGCAGGGTAAACAAGAAAATTGTTAGAGTTGGAAACTCGTAACTTGATTGAAGGAACTTCATGTTGTCGAGAGTCCTTCTTCAAGGGTCAAGGCTCACCATATCCAGTGGGTCATAGCCCCTGACAACCTTGTCTAGAGGAAAATAAATCCCCTTTGCCCCTTGCTGGACAGTTGGTTCATCATGACCTGCATCACAAGCCCTTGGGATCCTTGAAATGGGTTAGTCTTTATGTAGGATGCATGCAATGGTATGATGTCATGACGCATGGGGTAATGTAGGTAAACCCTGTTACGAGTCCCTAATTAAGGACTCTAAACAAAACCTGCAAGAAACTCAGTAACCCTGTTATGAGTCCCAATTAAGGACTATAAACAAAACCTGCAAGAAACTCAGTAACCCTGTTATGAGTCCCAATTAAGGACTATAAACAAAACCTGCAAGAAAACTCAGTAACCCTGTTATGAGTCCCAATTAAGGACTATAAACAAGACCTGCAAGAAAACTCAAGTGTCAGATAACAAGTAGTCAAGTTGGAAGGCACACAGGTCACACAAGAGAAGCCCTTAGAGTTTAGGCCAGCATGGGGTCTGGGTATTACCCTCTTGAAGTTGGTGGGTTCAACCTGTCCTATTAGAAGTAACCGGGTTCTAAGGGTCTCAATATCATTGGATTGCTTTCATTGTTCATCGTTTCGATTTAGCCACTGACTGGCGATCAAAATATCCCAAGAAAACAACCCTCAATTGAGTGTAGTATCGAGTATCAACCGACTTCGGAGTACACCAAAGTAGTCATCTCACTACCCTAAAGAGGCCAAGATGGTTCAATTAAGGTTCCTAAGGTCTGTTGATGCTTCACGACACCACGCGGAGGCCCCGTACTCTCCTTGATTGACTCAAGGGTTACCGGTACACACCAAAGTGCCACATCAACGTAGAAGACTGCTTCAACCATGTCGGTATACCCCGCACAGTTCCTTCACATCCTTGTTGCTACTTTCTAAGAAGGTATCCCCAGATCCGGGTTAGGATCTATAGAACTCCCAAGACAGTACCCACAATTTAAAGCAAACAAGTCAAAGCAATTGAAAACACAGTGATCTTAGTCCTAAGGTACACCTCACTTTAAAGATATCCCCAGCAGAGTCGCCAGTTCTGTGATCGGTGGATCTGGAACTGACTGTTTAAAGCTGGTTTCGTGAAATGTCGCGGTAAGCAAGATTCGCCACCGTCTTTTATGTTCTCCAACATGGAAAGAACAAAAGCACAACAAAATTCCTTATTGAGAATGTTTCTCGGTTCGGGAGGTAGATTTATAGAAAGGGAAGGTGTTAGCACCCTTTCTATCCATGGTTATCCATGGTCTCTTAGATACTTGCTCATTGTGTTTTCAAAAGGTTTGCTTTTCAATTGTGAGTGGGTTTGAAAAAAAAAAGTTTCTTTGAAAGTTTCAGATCGACTCTTGTATCAGTCCTCAAGAGTGTTTGAAAAGTTGTTTTTGAAAGCTTTTTGAAAGTGTAAGGTGTGAAAAGTATTTTGTTTGTTTTTGAAAAGAGCAAGTATCCATGAGTCATCTACCTACCCTAAGGAATTAGTCTGTGTAAATGTCCTTTAGATAGTGCTATCCTACCATTGAGAGGTAGGTAGCACCACCGTTGGAGGTGTTTGGGTCAATTCGAGGGTTAAGGACAATGTGGTCACCGGGCAATGGTAAGATACCTTAGAAGCTATCCTTATGCCATTGATCTTTTTATTCCGAGGCAACCGTTTCGAGGCAACTTGTTTCAAGGCAACCGTTTCGAGGCAACTAGATCAATGGAACATAAGGACTCACTAAGACGTCCTGTACTCGACGACCACGTTTCGAGGGGCAAGGCAACAGTGTGATCACCAGAGCAACAGTAGGATACCTTAGAAGCTACCCTTATGCCACGTTCATGGACATAAGGACTTACTAAGACGTCCTATACTCGATGACCACTTTTCGAGGGGCAAGGCAACAGTGAGGCGTACCCTAGGAGTGGTGTGTGAATTGTGTGTCATTTTCAGTTTATTATTTATCTTGTCATGCATTGGTGAGCTACGCTTTGATTTTATTTTTGGGCATTCATTCTCTCATGTGATTGTTAACAGTTAAAAGGTGCGGGAATTTAAAGTGCGGAAAAGATAAAGGTCCTACGCTATTACAAAGGCGCGGGTCTACATCGCCAAATTAATCCAGACCCGATTTAAAATAAAATGCAGAAAATAAATGCCTAATTAACTATTATAGGGCTTTGGAACAAGTACATTATATTCACAAAAGAAATGAAAAATAAATGCGCGAATGGAAATAAGAATCGAGTGCGAGGGCGTTGGGCCCTTTAAAGAAATTAAAATGAAATTATTAAATTAATTAAATTAAATAAAAAGAAAGAACTTATTTTTTATAGAAATGAAGAAAATTAATTGGAATTAAAATCCTAATTCTAAGTATTTTTAATTATTAAAGAAATAAATCCAAGTTTTGACCTAATTTACTTAATTATTTAATTATAAGTATTTACAAAAAGAAAACTATTAATAAATTAAATTAAATAAAAATATTTTTATTTTTATGATTTCTGATTTTTTTATTATTTTAAGAAATAAAACTAATTAAATTAGTATTTAGAACCTAATTAAGTCTAATCAATTTTAATATTGCAAAATAATTTAGAGTTTCCTAGAATAAAAAAAACCTAGTTAATTAATTAAATTTAGAAAAAAAAGAAAATCTAAAATTTATTTGGGTAAGAATATTTTTATGATTTTTTGAAATAAAAGGAAAAATTAATTTTGTTAATAAAAAGCAAATTAAATAAATTAAAATAAAATAGAAAAGAAAATAAATTCAAGGGAAAAAGGAAATGGGCCTGTATTTCGTAGCAAAATGGGGGGTGTGGATGGCAAAGCTGAGCCCAAACGCTGGATGCCTTCTTTGACTTTCTCTAATCCCTTATGCCTGCCTTGACTAATGTCCACAATGGAGGGATGCACGTGAGGCGTTAGATTTGGATCAGGATGCAATCTGACGGCTAGATCTCATAAGTGCATGGTATGGATTGAAAATGGAAGCACATGGAATCCACTAGCCCAGTCAGCATTAAGTAAAAGAATTAACAACTTGAATGGCCAATTAAAACACAAGAAAATGCCACGCCTGTGTCAAACTGAACCAAGCCAAGTCAACGACGCCGGAGCAGTGCTCCGGTCATCTTCTCCGGCGAGGGCAATTCTGAAAACCTGCGAAAACAACGAAATCAAAGCGAACAAAAAGCCAGATCAAATGGTTAGGGCATGGCGATTCTCATGGTGAGGTTTTCATGGTTTAATGTGGCCTATTTTCATCAAAACGAAACTCCACATAATCTGAACCCTAGCCATGGAGGTTCACGTTTTGGCCATGAAAAATCCCAAGCGATAGCCCAGACCTGCTCTAAACATCCATTGGAACTCAAAGGTATGGTCAGTAGGGATTAAATCAAGACATAATCGAAAATACGATCCATGGAAATTTTGCAAAATGAATGCTCATGTACCTACCGTTTCAGTCTGCATGGCTATATGAAAAGGGTGTGTTTATACCTTATTTTACCTGTAGATCACGATAGGATAGGTGGGAAGTCTTGTGGATGACTGAGTCCTTGAATTCGATCTTGGTGCAATTCTTTGGAATTTTTGAAAAGAAGTTTCTCTTGGCTGCCTCTCTCTCTCGTTTTCCAATCCCTTGTGATGGTTTGTATCTAAGTTATGTAATAGATTTCAATCAGCATTAAGGGCCATAATACCATGCATTCAAGCTTAAGATTTTGATATAAACTCCCTTAACCAACTTTCCATTTTGAACCAATTTTTGAATTATTGCTCCATTTGGCCTTGAAACGAAATTGGGATGTTGCATGATGATGATTCAAAGCTAGTTAAGACCAAATATCCCCCTTAATTGAACTTCTTGATTTTCTTTTGATTTTAAAAGATTTAAAATTAATTAAATCCAATAAAATCAATAAAAAATGAAAAAAATCAATTTTAAATATTGAGATAAAAGGTGGGACACGTGGGAAGCATGGCCAAGCTAATTCAAGTGGAAAAAGTGGGCCCCTTTTGTCAAAAAATGAAATTTCAAGGATAAATGATTTTGGCCATTTCACAAAAATTTCCCAACTTCTCCAATGTATATTTTGCTCAATTTTTAAGCTTTGATCATGTTCTTGGACATTTTGGAAAGGTCTTGAAGTGCTTTAACCAATGTATTTGGTCCCATGTCATTTTGATTTACCAATCTCAAGTTATGGTCTTTGACTTAAAGTCCCTTTTTGTTGACTTTTGAAAATGACCTATAATGTTGAAATTGATAACTTTTTGTGAGAGCATTTCTTGGACTTGGAGTGTGAAGATGAGTTGTAGGAAATGCATTCCCCTTCAATATGAGAATTGGATGGAATTTTTCTGATGAACCATGAAAAAGTTATGCCTTGGTCAAGTTACAGTTGACTTTTCAATTGTCCAAAAATAGAAACTTTTGCATCTTGAGACTTTTTGAGCCATACTTTTGAGAATCATGATCAAACATTGATCAAATGATGTTTGTGGCCTCAAAATAAGATGTTGACCAAAATTTTTGACTTTTGACTGCCAAATGACCATTTTGCCCCTACAGTTGACTGTTGAGCAATTAGGATTTTTGACTGTGCAACTTGACCTTGTGAGCCTTGAAACTTGACATGTAGGTGCTTGACAATGTTTATAGGCATAGGAGACTTGATTGAGCTTTTGAAAACTTCAACTTCCTTGCAAGAACCAAAACCTTAGTTTGACTGGCTTAGGAGGAAGGTTGACTGTGTAGCCCTTGAGTAGACTTTGAACCATTTGAGGATGATTCTTGTCAAAACTTTGAAGATTATGGGAGGGCAAATTTTGGGGTACAACAGGGTGCTAACACCTTCCCTTTCTATAATCTACCTCCCGAACCCGAGAAACATCTCAAAAAGGAATTTTTCTATGCTTTTGTCCTTTCCCTTGTTGGATAAAATAAAAGACGGTGGCGACTCTTACTTACTGCGACACTTTGCGAAAACAAACGCAAACGCGAACCAGCATTCCAAAAACAGTCAATTCTCGTTCCCACCGATCACACTGAGAATTACAACTACTTTCCATTTTTAGAGAATTGTTTGTGTGTTATTATTATATTTAATCATTGTTCAACTATGTACTAGTATGTGTAACCTCTTCCAATTTTCTTATAAGTGGTTACTTACTAAGTATAATGTTTATTTATGATATTCATGTAGATTACAATAATAAAAAAAAGTAAAATGAAATGGAAAAAAATCAATTTTATTCACTTACTTGCAATTAAATTAGATAAATATTTAATAACAATGTTCATTCGTAAAACATATGAGTATATATTTTTTATTAAAAAGAAACATTAACTCCCTACATGGAAATTAAATACGTGGATCTATTGTTACTGATATTGTTTTAAAATCTTTCATATATTAATTAAATTTAAATTTTTTCTAAAATGAAATATTTTGATTGTTGAATCAAAATTGATTCTATTAAGTTTGATTTAAAGTCAAATAATGAAAGCTTATGTTTAGTTTTATAATGATGATAGATCTATATTTAGGAGAAAGTCGTTTTCATTTTTTCGAAGGTCTTGTGTAGATTAGTCGTAGTTTAATAATGTAAAAATAAATAGAGATCTTATCTAACTATAGTTTATCCATTATAACGAGGCCCTATTTAACTATAGATTAACTTTAACAAATTTGAAACTCTTTGCAGTATTCTGTCTTGTATGCCCTCAAAGACGGTTCTATTTAGGGATACTATGTTAGTTTATTTACAATAATATAATTTCCATCTTGTAGAAATTTTTAATTCATTTATTGATTTAAAATTAAAAGAAACACATTTTTTAGTCATTCACCATAATATTCTAAGGCATTGCTTTTCCATAATGAGACCCACTTAAAAGAGGGTATTACATCATACAAGATTATATCAATCACTTCTCATTATCAGAAGGAGAAATGCATACTCTCTATTCTCATAATGAAATAAATTGAACCTAACGCTAGTTGGATAATTATTATGTACATGAAACTAATATACTTTGTCAAAATTTGATGAAGCTTCAACTTGAGAAACATTGATAATTCAATATTAAAAATGGTATAGGTTTGTACTTAATTCATTCATGTTTGTAAAGAACCCAAATAATTAGTGTTTATATGAAAAAAAAGATCTTCGTTTATTGCTCCCTTTCCTCGTTTTATTAGTCTAATAAAGTTTCTCATAAGTCGATAATGAATTTTTGGACTGTTCACCTTTCTTTTATTTTAACGACGATGGTTTCTACTTTTACCTTGACACTATTACATCTAAGATTCATGTTTTACCTAAATCTCCACAAATTTGATGACCCTGCTGAGTTGTTTTTCTGTAACACTCAGTGGAATCCTTCAACTCAACGAATATTATATTTTCTAATAACTCATTATGAGTTTATTTAGAAGTACTATTTGATCTTGATTGTGGACTTATAGAATTATTAATATAAATATTCTTTAGAGGTGGCCGAATATGTGAGGCAACATTTTTTGGGGGTGGAAATTAAAATAAGAGATTGGCCCAAATGAGGAGTTAATGTTTTTATTTTTCCTTTTTAAAATATTTCATCGGCAAATATTTTCATTCCTTGGACATCAGCGAATGCAAAACTGAACTCTCTTTCTTCAATATTTTCCTCATCATTGTTGTGAATTTGTTGTTTGGGGCTACAAGATAAATCAAAATTTTCTTGAACGGGAGAGGAGCCTTCAAAATCTATAGAAGCGTCATTTGTAATTTGCTCGTTTGTGTTACAATATGGATCAAGATTATCTTGATTGGGAGAAACACCATCAAATTAAATAAAGATTTTTCCGCTTATACGTATTTTATGCAACGTTGTCAATCTATTTTATCTTGAATGGCTGTTAAGCCATGCAAATCAAAGAAAGGGTAAGATTTACATAGAATTGATATTGCTTGCACTCTTAACATCTCAATATTTGTGTTTGTTATTTGCATTTTGTTTCAAAAGTGAGTTTGCGATATGCGGAAAGTTAGTTGAATATTGCAAGTGATTGTGAAATGAGAAATATTTATATAAAAATAACATGCCAATGTCGGATTTTATGGTTTGAACAAAATCGGTTAGCTTGCATATTATATGAGGTATTTACATATGGAATGTATGATAGATTATTAAGAAGTTGCAAGTTTCTTTTTTGTTATACCTTTTATTTGTTTCTAGCGATTTTTAAGCCAAACAATATTTTACTTATTTAATTTTAATTAAGGTAATATTACTGAGAATTACAACTATTTTCCATTTTTAGACATTTGTTTGCGTGTTATTATATTTAATCATTGTTCAACTACTTACTTGTATTTGTAACCTCTTCCGTTTTTCTTAGAAGATTGCAATAATAAGAAAAGTGAAATGAAATTGAAAAAAACCAATTTTATTCAATTACTTGCCGGAAATATATATATATATATATATATATATATATATATATATATATATATATATATATATATATATATATATATATATATATATATATATATATATATATATATATATATATATATATATATATATATATATATATATATATATATATATATATATATATATATATATATATATTTAATAACAATGTCCATACGTAAAACATATGAGTATAAATTTTTTATTAAAAAGAAATATTAACTCCCTACAAGGTGTAGCGGCATAAATGTTGAGACTAAGCCATTGGATTGAATTGACTCGCGTAGATCAAATAAAAATCGCCACCGTGCTTTATTATTTCTAGAGGAATGGGAAAAGAGCGAATAACCCAAAAAAGAGGGGGAGATAATCTAGGTACAAGGGTTGGTTAAGAAAAGGGAAGATATTAGCATTCTAAACATCTATGGTACTCCGCAGGAGCCTCTTTAAAAATTTGTGTATTTTGTCTATAAGTGTTGTATACGAAATATATGGTAGAGCTGAGAGAAGAAATATTTTTTTACAAATTTTGCACCCGTCACGGTTGCGAACCTTTAGTGCCTGTGTACCATCTTCCATGTAATAGGGGATCGGAGTACTCGTAGTTCACCTTTAAAAATTTTAGAACACAAATATGTTAGTTAATTTTAAGAGGCGAGACATCATCTTCATATCCGAGTGGAAGAACATACTTACTACCCACGGTTATGAGAAAGGAGAATTTGCGTCATCTCAAAGTGGAGGATATAACTTGAATTTAAAAATCAACAAAGTCTCGCTCAACATTCAAGTGGAAAATATATCGCTTCACTATATATCGTAGAAGTATAATAGTTCGCATCACTACAAGGATTGACAAGAGTCTAACCATTTGAGAAAATTTTAAAATAAAAATCCAAAATGGCAAAAATGGTTTGAATGAGATTGATTTACTTTTAGTCTTCTTACAAAAAATATTAAAGTATGACTAAGTTGATTAAGGTTTGATTAAGAAAATATTTTTGAAAAGGAATGGACTTAATTTCAAGTTTATTGTGAAAGCGATTCAAGTTTAGAAAACAAGAAGAGTTTTGAAAAGGAGGGAGAAGATTTTGAAATTAAAGAAGATGGGAGGAGATGAAGGGACTATCCTAAAGCATAAGGTAAAAGCTACGGAAAATAACCGTCTAACCAACAAGAAGTCAACACTTGACACAATGAGTCAATGTAGAATTCCCATCCTTTGGATTGAGACCAAGCAAGCAAAGATACTAAACCTCTTAAGAATACCAAGCTTCAAATGCATTAAGTCTTCACAAAAATTAGGCAGAGTAACAGCTGTATACAGAGGAATTCCCAATCACAGATAAAACATATAATCAAAATAACATGCACATAAAGAAAATCAACCCAATATCTTGGGGTAAATCCCAAGAACTCAGGACAAAATCACAACAGAAGTCACAAGGTCCCAAGGGTAATCAAGGCTTCTAATCCTAAGTCCAACAGGTCCATAACTCCATAATACCAAGGATAGTAACCAAATAGTCCAAGTAACCTCAATGTTTTTTGTTGTTCATGTTGGTTATTAAGTATCTTCAAAAAGAAAATTAAAGGCTCAAGTGAGAAAATCTAGAAAAAGATAAAGATAAATGCTCAAGTGAGAAAAGATGAAAATAGCATGAAATGTAAATGCTAAAGTAAATGGTGCATGAAAAATAAAGACATAAGATAAAGGGCATAAAGTAAAAAATACATACTAAAGTAAATTGTTAATGAGATCGAAATCAGAGGTTAGTTGAATGTCCATCTTGAAACTTTCATTTGAAAATTCATTAGAAGATTGACAAAATCAAAGCTTCTCAATAACAAGTTTCATTTGCTTTTTGTCAAGTATATCATTCATTTTGAAATTCTCGAGGCAATAAAAAATGATCAACGGTGTTTACATGATTTACTTAGACCAAAATTTATGATGGTTCATTAGAGGATTGATAAGAACAAAACCTCCTAACAATGAACCCCAAGGTTATTAGATCAAAGTTTTCAAATTAACATACTTCGGCTTGCAAACATAAGTTTGGGCCACGAATGATCATTTCTCGAATCGGGACAAAATTTAGCGCTATGTTAAGCAATCGTAAGTAGACTTATATAGAAGTCGCACCTATTTTGAGGTCGGTCAATAGCAATCTATGTACCATATATTTGGAGAAATGATATGTAGATTATCCTCTATTAACATGTAGCACAAGTAAGAAAGGGATATGATGAAGATGGAGGGAGGGTAAATACTTGAACCAAAGATTTTAATCAAACTATCATTAAAACCATTCATCCATTTTGATGGAGTTAAACTCAACACCCAAGATCCAATGATGTTAATAAAGCTTATAATTAAAAATCACATAGTTTAAGCTCAACTATAATATATTCAAAATTAAAATTGCATTTAATAAACAAAATAAAAAAAGAAAAAAATGATTTTTAAATTGTTTTTAAGTGAAAATAAAAGGCAAAATAACAAACTAGATTCAAAGTATCAAATAAAAATTAATAGAAAATATAGAAAAGTCAGAGATGATCTCAAATATTTTTACAAAAATTTTAGTCATTTTTTAAAATAGAAAAGTATTTTTAAATTATTTAAAATCACTCAAGTAAGTAAAAAATGATTAAATATAGTAAAAATCAGAATAAAATTCTAGAAAAAATTCCGAGAAGTCATAAATAAAGAAAATGATTTTGATGATTTTTTTCAGAATTTAAAAATAACAAAAGTATTTTTAAACAATTAAAAACAAGTCAAAACAAAAAGAAAAAAAACATAAAAAATATCAAATCTAAAAATAAAATTTTGAAAAAATAAAAATTAGAAATATAATATTAAAAAATATATTTGTGAATTTTTTCATAATTTTTGAGTTAGAAATAAATTTTCTATGATTTTTTGAAGTTTAAAACAATTAAGTATAAAATATCAGAAATAAAAATAAAGTCAAAAAATATATGTATCATTAGATGAGAGTCAGAATAAGTTAGTAATCCAATGGATCAGATGCACTGTGCATATCATGGTCTTTTTTAGAAATCACCAAATCATTTTTTAATAATTAAAAGTAACTTAAAATCTGGCGCGTTGGATGAAGTCTGACCAATGAAAGTAATTAGATCCAAGGTTTCCTATGACGCGTGCATGGTAAAACATGTGCACTGGATAAGATTCAAAAAATCACTTGTGATGCTATCATTGGCTGAAGTACGACACGTAGGTCGTCTTCAACCACAAGACATCCTAAATTGGAGTTTCACAAATTGTAAAATTATAGAACCAGACCGGTACCATTAGATTCATCACTTCAAGACGATTCTAATGGAACCCTCATGCAAAATTTATATAAGCTGAGCAAGGCTTGTCATACCCCAAATTTTGACCTAAGATCCCACCCTCCATTTGCATTATTGCATAACAAGTGTCAACGAGTGGTTTGACCTATTTTTTTGCCATTTCTTGAGTTGGATTTTAAAAAGTTATAACTTCTTTAAATTTAGACATTTTTGAGCGGTTCTTTTTGCATATGAATCTCCTTGACATCATCTATAATTTCTCTTTACAAGTCAAGAGCGAATTATGCTTTGAAAAGCCACAAAAAATAGAAACATTAGAAGTCGTTTATGAATTTAGTGGAATTTGATTTTTATTGTGTTTTATTCATGATTTCTTTTCTATTTAAAACAATCATAAAAAAATATACTTAGCATCATGTTATTTTTTATTTACTATTTTTACCTCTTTCATAAAAAATTATCAAAAATATGTTCTTTTATTAATTTAAATTTATATATTAGTATCATTTATTTCAAAAAAATCTAGAAAAATTTATATAAGTCCTTTCACTTTCTTATATGTATTTTATTCTTTATCTTTTAATTTACACTAATATTTTTATTTATTTTAATTCAAGAAAAAAAATCATAAATAGTTAATTTAACGTCTCTTTTATTTTCTATTTTTGTATTTATTATTATTAGTAACACTTTTAGTTATTATTATTATTATAATTATTATTATTATTATTATTATTATTATTATTATTATTATTATTATTATTATTATTATTATTATTATTATTACTTTGTCCTTTTGTCTTTTTGTGTCAATAAAGAAAATTTGGGACCACTATAATGTAGTACAAACACTTCACATAGATTGCCAACTTGTACTTATCAATGACCAAGAATTATTCTCAAACTTCACATCGATTGCCAACTTGAACTTATTAATGGCCAAGAACTATTCTCATAAAGTCACATGGATTGCCACATTAACACTCTCACCTCATTTATCCTATAAATAAGATCTTTCCTTCTTTCATTTGGAGGAACAATACCACATCATTCCCTAAACTAAGCCAAAACTCTCTTCTTTTTTTTCTCTTCATTTTCTTTCAAGTCATTACTTCCTTTTATTGAATAGGTAGACTATTATACTTGTTCTTTATTTAGTTCTATTGAATTTATTTATTTATTTATTTAGTACCATAATCATCACTATTTCAGAAGAAAACTCCATTGATTCAAAATCAAGAGTTGAAAAGTGTTCATGAACCTCCAAAAGCAAAAGTGATTTATTATTATTTAATTTTTATTTTTTCTGTGATTTTTTGTTGTTTATTTACTTATTTTTAGCATGGATCCTTGGTCACGAGATTGAGTTGATAAAATTTCATTATTCATTTGTTTAATTTCATGAAAAATTGAGAAAGTTGTGACATTTATACTATTTTTATTATAGACTTCATCTTATTCTTCTTTATCTATTTTATTTTTATTTTTATTTAGATCAATTTGAAAAGCATTTGAGCTTTTTTTAGTTTATCTAAGCTTGTCGGATATTTAATGAACTTTCATCATTTCCAATCTACCTCTAAATGGTCCTTTGATCATTCAAGGTACTTGGGATTGATGATAAGTTTGTCATAATTTATCTTCTTTGACATTGTTTTGATCCCCCATATTTGTCAATTGTACTACATGTATAAGAGAATGAACTTCAAAGTGTCATTTCTCTAACATGTATGGGTACTACATTCTATGCTCCATATGAAGTTACACTTATCCCAAATAAGATTATTAACTTTATATTGTACTAACTTTACTTTAATATCATTTATATTTCCGCACTTTATATTTTCCTCTCTTTACTTTTATGCCATTTATCATCCATAAAATTTTAATTTTTTTACTTTATGCATTTTTTTATTTACTCACTTTAGCATTTATCTTCTCTTTGCTCACTTGAGCTTCTTATTTTCTTTTGCTTGTTATAAGCCACTTAATAAATAAAAAAAACCTAAAGTTGGTTCTTTAATTCTTGGACTATGGTTACTATCCATTTTTATCGGATGCATGGTTCTCGTCCGATCTTCATCTGATTATTATCTTTGTGTTTGAACCAAAGGGAAAGGATCGTCTCTTTGATTTTATGTTATTGTGAGTCTTTATATTTTGTCCCTCATGTTCGTTTCCCATTAGTTAAAACCTTTAAAATCCCATTTTTAAATTTAAACCCTTTTAAGCCAAAACCTCGACATTAGGTCGTTGCATTTTCAAATTTTCTCATCTCCCCGATCCTTTTGGCAAACAAACTTTTTAACTAAAAATAAAAATATTTCAAAAGGTTCCTATAGGATACTATAGATACATAGGGTGCTAGTACCTTCCCTTTATATAACCAACCGCTGAACCTTCGATCTTTTCAAATGCATTATATTTTTCTTTACTTTTAGTATTACACTTACTTTTCATATTTATGGATTTTATTTCGCACTTTTCCCTTTTCCCTTGAAAATAATAAAGCGCGGTGGTGACTCTTTCTTATTTGCGAGTCAACTTAATTAATAGTTTGATCTTCGATTTTCACCGCTATAGAATTGGCGACTCTGCTGGGGAAATAGATTGACCTCTTGCTGGTCCATCCCTAAGTAGGTTAAGCCTAATTTGTCATATCTGTTTTTTGTTATTGTTACTTGTTTGTTTAATTATATGTGATATATTGTGTTTATTTGGGTGTTGATTACAAAGGATAAGTCCTATACACGGACTAAGGTACACTTAAGATAGGACGGGAGGTATAGTCATGTTAACTTTGAGGGGGTAATCCCAAAAAAGGAAGCATGAGATCCCCCAATCAGTGGAGGCCCCTTTGACTGTAGTATTTGTTTACTGAGTAATCGAGAAGACATTGCTGCTCTCGACCTGGGAGCCAGAGAAGCTAAGAGTCGTAGAACCCCTAACCCATCTTGGCCTTTTTAAATGTAGTGCAGAGACTATGACAGAGTAATTCGGAAGTAGTTGTCACACGATGCTGCGCTCCTACGAGTTTTTCCTGCGAATATTACTAATTACGGAGTAATTGGGACGTTGGTAATATCCAAAGGAAATATGTAGACTTTGGGGACCTTTTAGAACCTTTTTCGGCAGGTGATAAACCTTTAGTACATACTTTGCGGGTTGATTCACACCCTTTGACTCCACGCTCGTGACGTTAAACCATTGGACCTTGTATGTGTTTGTTGCATAGCCATACATTCATGCACTCATAAACATCATGACATGCTTGTGACATATGTGGTCATTTCATTTCTAGAGAACTTTATCTTTGATTATCGTATCAAGCTCATTACCCATAGAGGGATGCTAGAAAAAGGAGAACCATCAGTTACAGTGTTTGGACGCCAGTTCAACTTGAGATCACGAAGTATGAAGATGAAGATCAGCAAGAAGATTTTTATGACCTTCAGCTTCAAGAAGAGGTTGATCATCTGAGAAGAATTATCAATAGAAAGGATGTATTCATAAAGGCTCTAATTGAGATATCAAAGATAAAAGCAACGAAGGAGATCTTTAGAATGGCCCAAGAGTGGAGTAATGAGAATCTAGTGTGGGGTACCCTTGCTAATATAGAGTTTAGGAAAACACCTTAGGGTTTATGATTTGTTTTTTTTCTTGGTGATCACTGTCAGGTCTGTTGATTAGGATCTCTTGGCTTTGTATTTTGTAGCCTTTAGGCTCTTAACTTTGTACTAAACTAATTTGTCACATTTTGGTTGTTAATTATTTCTCGCTTGAAGCTTGAATCATAATTTGAGGTCCTTAGAAATGAAGTGAACTTACCATGTGCATAATCATGCATCGTTTGACATTTTTTTGTTTCACTTTCGATAGTCATTCTCGAGTCTTATTTTCCCTTTGGTCTCACTAGTAAAACACTCGCGCTAAGAGAGCAATGGAGAATATCAAGCAAGAGGTTTCTGAACTCCACAAAGAGATGACTAATTTAAAAGATAGTAAGGAGCACTTAACTGGTGTGGTTGAAATTTTGGTTTTAGCCTAAGTCAATTATTCTAGGAAGGAAGAAGCGATGGCAAAGGTCTTCACTGAAACTTTGAAATTATTCTTTCACGAGAAGATGATAATTAATGCACCTAGTGACTTTTTTGACAAGATGAATGTGGAAGTTAGTCTAGAAGAAGATGTCTGAAAGGGATGTTTATATGAAGATGGTGGCTCAGCTAGTGGTGTGAAGAAGTTTGATAATAACTTTTCCAAGAAGAGATCTAGAGGAAGAAATAATTATCGTGTCATACCCCAAATTTTTCCTAGAAATTTTAATAATCATATTATTTTTGTACTTCTAATTTATAATCATGTTATAATTCAAATTTTCTTTCATTTCTAAGTTATGAAGGGTTTAAAGTCAAAGGGGGTGTATTTATCCAAAATATCTGATGGCCCATTGGGTTTTAAAAGTCCATTTCATGATGAAAAGTGGAGGGGCACTATTAATCAGTGAGGTGAAAATAATATCTGTTTTTTCTACTAAGGTCCATTTAAACCCATTTAGAGTAGATGGTATAAATCAATTTTTTTTGAAACCTAATGCTCTTGAAATATAAAGCCCGACTAATGGTGTATAAAGAAATTATTTGCACTGTTAAGCCCAACATAACTAGAGCATATAAGCCCATTTAGGTTTTGAGTATGGTTGGGAAAATGCATAAGTTTTTAGAAGGCCCAATAGGTTAGGTATGGCCCGTTTCAATTTTTGTGTTTGTTTTGAAAATTATTTTATTTATATACATTATCATTTTATTATTATGTTATTGCAGACCCAAGTTAAAGGCGGCCCAACAAAACTTAAACACAATACATATAAAAAAAGCATGTTAGCCCAAAACGATTAACGAAAAAAATGTATGGCCCAAAGTACAAACTTCTACTGTTCAAATCAGAAGAAGGACAACGCGTGTTCAAGTAAGAAATTGGAGAAGAACAAATGCGAAAAGATAATAAAATGTAGTAATCGCAAAAACACATATCAAATCAAATTTGGAAACTTCATAATCGGAATCAATACAGTGGTCACAATTACATGACAAAAAATAAAATAAAAACTTCCTATTCTAAAAAGCCTAATCAATTACATTTGATATAATTCCTAAACTGAAAACCTAATTTAATAAATCTCCTATTCTGCTAAAAATCCTAATTGCTATAAGAGGGGGATTAGAAGACAGTACACATGGGGGAGGGGGACTCGTATACATAGGAGAAGTTTGACATAATAAAAAGGAAGAAGATACGAAGACAAGAGAGACTGGAATCCAGAGAAGACCGCGAAGCTTGAAGAACACCAATTTGCCTCCGAAGACAGAAGAAGAGTCAATTGGGGTTCCAATATCTGGAACCCTAATTGCACCACCACCACTACGCCACCTTAGAACTCACTGCACCACTGCTACCTTCAAAAACAGAGAAGATAGAAGGGATTAAACCCAGAACGACCGAATCTGGAAAGAACTCAAGAAGCAGAACAAGACAGTCGCAGAGTGGGTAAGAATTCATTAGGTTTTTTTTTTCTTTTGCTTTGGTGTTTGGGGTGGGAGTTGCGATGGGGGATTAGGGTGCTTCTAAGAGCCGCCGAGAGGAAGAAGGGTTGGTGAAGAGAGGATAGAAGAAGAAGGGTTGGTAATGTGAGGAAGAGAGAAAGAAGGTTGAGTGTTTGTAACTGAAACAAAGAAAATGATTTTAATCAAAATATTATATCCGTCCTAATCCCATACGCACTGGTTCACTGCAGTTACCAATTATTTTCAAATGCATATATCAAAAATGAATCATCGGACGTTCTTGCAAAACAAAACAGAAAAAGAAAAAACGAATTGGAATTTCTTGTGGAATCGAATTGTATTGATTTCGAAGTTGGCCTGTAATAGGCTTTTTATACACAGAGGTTGACGTCCTAGTAAGAGAACACCGCCGAAGGAACAAAATTTATACAATTTATGTAAAAGAAAGAAAAACAGCTATGTGAAACAATCCCATCAGGTTCCAACTCTGCTATTGCCTTTATGTCTTCGAGCGACTCATCACTTTGCTACTTGGTCGAAGGTGGATCAGATTGGTTGGCGCCATCCGAGCTTGATAGTCGATACCGACGTCTAGTCGCAAGATGATTCAATGAGACATAATGTTACGCTTCAATCCCTAATTTTTGCCTGAACCGCCCTTTCGGGTTTTCAGTCCACCGAGATACCCTTTTTTTCCCAAGTTGCCTTTTCAGGTTTTTGACTTGTCGGGTGTACAGTTTTTTCTTCTCATTTTCATCCCTTATTTTTGCCCGAACCCTTTTGGTTCACCGGGAAGCCCTTATTTTTGCCTAGGCCAGTCAACCTAGCGGGTCTTTGATTAGGCGTAGTATTTTTTCACTATGTCTGCATTGACGGGGTGAGGAAGGTCGTCTCCATCCATGGAGGTTAGAATCATAGCTCCTCCCGAGAAAATGTTCTTAACCACAAATGGCCCTTCGTACATGGGAGTCCATTTTCCCCTGGGATCACCTTGCAGTAGTATGATGCGTTTGATTACCAGATCCCCGACTTGATATTCTTGACGTCTAACTTTCTTGTTAAAAGCCTTGATCATTCCTTTTTGATATGTATGACCATGACAGATAGAAGTAAGTCTCTTCTCGTCGATTAGGTTCAGTTGGTCAAGTCGGGTCTGGATCCAGTCGTCTTCGCTCAAACCCGCATCCTTCATGATCCTGAGAGAGGGTATCTGGACTTCAATGGGCAAGACTGCCTCCATGCCATACACCAAGGAGTAGGGTGTTTCCCCTGTCGATGTTCGTGCTAAGGTACGATACCCATGAAGAGCGAATGGTAACATCTCGTGCCAGTCTTTGTACGTCACCGTCATCTTCTGCACAATCTTCTTGATGTTCTTGTTAGCTGCTTCAACAACCCCATTAATCTTCGGCCGGTAGGGAGAAGAGTTGTGATGCTGTATCTTGAACTGTTTGCAGAGCTCGGTGATCATCATATTGTTGAGATTTGTACCATTGTCCGTGATGATCCTCTCTGGTACACCATATCGACAGATCAGATTGTGTCGGATAAACCACGCCACGACATTCTTGGTTATTGTAGCAAAGGAAGCTGCCTCGACCCACTTCGTGAAATAATTAATGGTTACCGGAATGAAACAATGCCCGTTAGAAGCAGTGGGTCTGATCTCACCTATCATATTGATGCCCCACATTGCGAAAGGCCAAGGAGCTGTTAAAACATTCAGAGGAACTGGAGGTACATGCACCTTATCAGCATAGACTTGGCACTTATGACAGGTCCGAGAGTGCTGATAACAATCGGCTTTTAAAGTGGACCAATAATATCCTGCCCGTAGGATCTTCTTTGCCATGGTATGTCCATTGGAATGAGTTCCGAAGGTACCTTCATGTAACTCTGCCATGATCCTTTCTGCCTCGCTTTTTTCCATACATCGTAGTAAGGTTGAATCATGGTTGCGCTTATAGAGGATCCCATTATTCATGAAGAACTTTGCAGCGAACCTTCTCAAGAACTTCTTATCATTAACAGATGCACCCTCCGGGTATTCTTGAGCCTCAAGATAACTCTTTACCTCGTGAAACCAGGGTTTATCCGCTACCTCTTCAGTCTCAATGTCATAGCAATGTGCGGGTTCGTCTAACCTCTCATTGGTAATCTGGGGAGCTTCATTGTTCCACCTGACTTTGAACATAGAAGACATGGTAGCTAGCGCGTCCGACAGCTGGTTCTCTTCTCTGGGGAAGTGTTCAAAGGTTATCTCCTCAAAGTGTAGGAGCAAGGTTAGTACATATTCTCTATAAGGGACAAGATTTAGGTGCTTCGCATCCCACTCGCCTCTGATATGACTGATCACCAGAGCGGAATCTCCGAATACACTCAAGAACTTAATCCTCAGGTCAATAGCCGCTCGAAGACCTAAGATACATGCTTCATACTCCGCCATATTTTTGGTGCAGTTAAAACATAATCGGGCGGTGAATGGAGTATGACAGCCCTCAGGAGATATGATCACAGTGCCAATGCCATTACCCAACACGTTTGAGGCTCCATTAAAATACATAGACCATCGGGATCCTTCCTCATGTCCTTCATCCGGTCTAGGTTCTTCACAGTAGGTCACCAACATGATGTTCTCATCCGAGAACTCGAAATTCATGGACTGGTAGTCATCCACGGCCTGATGCGCCAAATGATCCACCAATACACTCCCCTTGATTGCTTTTTGGGGTGTGTATTGGATGTCGTACTCAGTTAAGATCATCTGCCATCTTGCTATTCTTCCGGATAAGGCAGGATTTTCGAAGATATACTTGATTGGATCCATCTTTGATATCAATAGGGTAGTGTGAGTCAGCATATACTGTCTCAGCCGGCGAGAAGCCCATGCCAAAGTGCATTAAGTTTTCTCGAGCAATGAGTATCGGGTCTCACAGTCGGTAAACTTTTTGCTAAGGTAGTAAATAGCGTGCTCTTTTCGGCAAGACTCGTCATGCTGCCCCAGCACGCACCCCATTGAATTGTCCAGTACTGTCAAGTATAAGATTAAAGGCCTTCCTTCAACCGGAGGCATCAAAATTGGTGGCTCTTGTAGGTATTCCTTAATTCTTTCGAAAGCGGTCTGACATTCATCATTCCATTTTACCACTTGATCTTTCTTCAGCAGCTTGAAGATTGGCTCACAAGTAGCAGTCAGGTGCGAAATGAACCTGGCGATGTAATTCAGACGTCCCAAAAAGCCTCTAACTTCCTTTTCTGTGCAGGGAGCCGACATCTCCTGTATGGCCTTTACCTTGGTAGGATCCACCTGAATACCCTTATCACTGATGACGAAACCCAACAGCTTACCAGACCTTACCCCGAAGGTGCACTTGTTCGGGTTCAACCTCAGTTTGTACGTCTTCAACCTGTCAAATAGTTTCTGAAGATGATCCAGGTGCTTTTCCTCAGTCTGGGACCTAGCTATCATGTCATCAACATAAACTTCGATCTCATGGTGAATCATGTCGCGGAACAAAGTGACCATGGCGTGCTGATAAGTTGCCCCAACATTCTTCAACCCAAAAGGCATTACCTTGTAACAGAAGGTGCCCCACTGTGTAACAAAGGTTTTCTTCTCCATGTCCCTGGGATCCATCTTGATCTGATTGTAACCAGAAAAACCATCCATGAAGGAGAAGATCTTATGTTGCACGGTGTTGTCGACTAGAACATCGATGTGAGGAAGTGGGAAGTCATCCTTGGGGCTCGCCCTGTTCAGATCTCTATAGTCCACACACATCCGTACCTTACCATCTTTTTTAGGCACCGAAACAATGTTGGCAACCCACTGCGGGTAGGAAGTGACAGCTAAAAATCCCGCGTCGAACTGTTTCATGACCTCAGTTTTGATTTTCTCAGACATTTCAGGGCGCATACGGCGAACCTTCTGCTTTACCTGAGGATAGTCTTCTTTAGTTGGCAGGCGGTGTACCACAATATCAGTGTACAAACCAGGCATATCTTCATAAGACCAAGCGAATATTTCAACATTGTCGCGTAGCATCTGTGTATTGGACCTAATCATGCACAAAATCTCAAGATTTAATTAGTTTTTGATATTTTCATCATTTTATTTTGATTTTATTTGATTTAAATGAAATAAAATCAAAATAAATGACAGAAATAAAATAATGACAAATGGAAGGGCTCATGGGTCGTGGGTCACATTACAAACTCAGTGCAAGCATAAAAAGTTGGGCCCATTTGACAAAAAATGCAATTTGGGACACATTTGACTTTTGGCAATTTTGCAAAAAGGGTCAACTTGGCCAATGCATAACGCTCTCAATTTTGACCCTAGAGAGGTTTTCTCTGGATTTTTAGAAAGCTTAAGATGTCCTCTAAGCAACCCTTTTGGTATAATCTTAATTGAGTCTTCCATGTTCATGTATGAAGCTTTGACCCAAAAGGTGTTTTTGTTGACTTTCCAAAATGACCTATAATGGCCCAATTTATATCTTCTTGTGAGTGCATATTTTTAACTCTAGAGATGAAGATGAATTGTAGGGAATTACACCCTCTTAAAAATGAGATTTGGATGGGTCATTTCTGATAAATTATGAGAAAGTTGTGCTTGGTCAAAGTTGAGTTGACTTTTCCTACAAAACCCTATTTTAGCAACTTTTGGATTTTGATGAATTGTGAGCAATCCTTGAGGAATCATGATCAACCCTTGATAAAATGATGAATAATATTTCAAAATGAGAATGTTGACCAAAAATCTTGAGGTTTGACTGTATGTGGGCCACAGTTGACTTTTGCCCTAGCACAATCGATTTTCAGGCCTTTGAGCAATTGACTGAGCAAATCTTCTCTGTAAGGCTTGAGACTTGACATGGATGATCTTGAGAACATATTAGGACAATGGTGAGCATTTGGGATCCTTTGGAATCAAGCATCTTGATGCAAAACGAAACCCTAATTTGAGGTAGACTACCTTTAGGAGAGAGTTTGTCTGGTCAACTCTTGGACTTCCTTGAGCAGTTTGAGGACCTCAGTTGAAATGTATTGACAAACATGGGAGGGAAAATTTTGGGGTACAACAGTAGTTTATCGTCATTTGTGAGTCGATATCCTTTTTGATTTTTCTACCTTTAACACCGAGTTGGAAATTTACCATCATCTTGAGTTAGTAGCCATTTATCTTTTCACAACCTATGCAAGGCATCTTCCCTGATAGAGTCAGTAATTTTTTATTCTCTCAAAGTTGTTCCCCAATAAGATTCTCTCAATCGAAGTCTTTGGCTCTGTTTCCTAATGGAGTTATAATCTCTTCCCCTGTGGGATTACTTTATCATGTGCTTTATTTCTCCAGCAATCTTTTGTCTCATGTGGCGTCATTCCCTATAAAATTCAGAGCATTACATCCATATGATATCATAAACATCATTGTGGTATCTTAGGACCAAATATTGTGTATTCTATATTTAAGAATCTTCAATCTCATCGAAACGAAGATTTCAATCTTCATATCTCCGAATAGAAGAAACTTAAATAGGGGCAACTGTCATACCCCAAATTATGATCTAAGATCCCACCCTCCATTTGCATCATTGCATAACAAGTGTTCACGAGTGGTTTGACCTATTTTTTTGCCAATTCTTGAGTTGGATTTCAAAAAGTTATAACTTCTTCAAATTTCGACAATTTTGAGCGGTTCTTTTTGCATAAGATTCTCCTTGACATCATCTACAATTTCTCTTTACAAGTCAAGAGCTGATTATGCTTTGAAAAGCCACGAAAAATAGAAACATTAGAAGTCGTTTATGAATTTAGTGGAATTTGACTTTTATTGTGTTTTATTTATTATTTCTTTTCCATTTAAAAAAATCACAAAAAATGTACTTAGCATCATTTTATTTTTTTATTATTACTAACACTTTTAGTTATTATTATTATTATTATTATTATTATTATTATTATTATTATTATTATTATTATTATTATTATTATTATTATTATTATTATTATTATTATTACTTTGGCCTTTTGTTTTTTTGTATCAATAAAGAAAAGTTGAGACCACTATAATGTAGTACAAACATTTCACATGGATTGCCAACTTGTACTTATCAATAGCCAAGAATCATTCTCACACTTCACATGGATTGCCAACATGGATTTATCAAAGACCAAGAACCATTCTCATAAAGTCACATGGATTTCCACATCAACACTCCCACCTCATTCATCCTATAAATAAGACCTTTCTTTCTTTCATTTGGAGGAATAATACCACAAATCATTCACTAAACTAAGCCAAAACTCTCTTCTTCTTTTTCTCTTCATTTTCTTTCAAGTCATTTCTTCCTTTTATTGAATATGCAGACTATTATACTTGTTCTTTATTTAATTCTGTTGCATTTTTACTCTTTATTTATTTATTTAGTACCATTATTATCACCATTTCGGAAGGAAACTCCATTGATTCAAAATCAAGAGTTGAAAATTGTTCTTGAACCTCCAAAAACAAAAGTGATTTATTGTTGTTTAACTTTCATTTTTTTCTGTAATTTTTTGTTGTTTATTTACTTATTTTGAGCATAGATCCTTGGTCGTGAGATTGAGTTGATAAACTTTCATTACTCATTTATTTAATTTCATGAAAAATTGAGAAAGTTGTGATATTTATACTATTTTTATTATAGACTTCATCTTATTCTTCTTTATCTATTTTTATTTGGATCAATTTGGAAAATATTTGAGCTTTTTTTTAGTTCATCTAAGCTTGTCAGATATTTGATGAACTTCCATCATTTCCAATCTACCTCTAAATGGTCCTTTGATCAATCAAGATACTTGGGATTGATGATAAGTTTGTCACAATGTATCTTCTATGACTTTGTCTTGATCTTCCATATTTGTTAATTGTACTACATGTATAAGAGAATGAACTTCAAAGTGTCATTTCTATAACATGTATGGGTACATACATTATATGCTCCATATGAAGTTACACTTATCCCAAATTAGATTTTTAACTTTATATTGTACTAACTTTACTTTAATATCATTTATATTTCCGCACTTTATATTTTCCTCTCTTAACTTTTATGCCATTTTTCATCCATAGTATTTTATTTTATTTACTTTATGCATTTAATAAAGAAAAAAAAACCTAAAATTAGTTCTTTAATTCTTGGACTATGGTTACTATCCATTTTTATCTGATGCATGGTTCTTGTCCGGTCTTCATCTGATTATTATCTTTGTGTTTGAACCCAAGGGAAATGATCATCTCTTTGATTTTATATTATTGTGAGTCTTTATATTTTGTCCCTCGTGTTTGTTTCCCATTATTTAAAATTCTTTAAAACCCTATTCTTAAATTTACACCATTTTAAGCCAAAACCTTGACATTAGGTCGTTGCATTTTCAAAATTTTTCATCTCCCCGATCCTTTTTGCAAACAAATTTTTTAACAAAAAATACAGATATTTCAAAAGATTCCTATAAGATACTATAGATATATAGGGTGCTAGTACCTTCCCTTTGTATAACCAACCCCCGATTCTTCGATCTTTTCAAATGGATTGTATTTTTCTTTACTTTTAGTATTGCACTTACTTTGTATATTTATGGGTTTTATTTTGCACTTTTCCCTTTTCCCTTGGAAATAATAAAGCACGGTGGCGACTCTTGCTTATTTGCGAGTCAAGTTAATTAATAGTATGATCTCACATTTTCACTGCTACTAGGTTGAATTTGGAAAAACCAGAGAAAATAACGAGCACGAAAATTCCAAGTATCTCTCTTAATTCTCAATGGAAATGAAAACCGTAAGAAGTGTGAGAATCATATGGATGAATAGAGTAGAATAGGAATTTACTTGGTTCAATTTGGTTGAGAATTCTACCTGAACAAAGTAGCAGAAAATTGCTCTGAAACAGGACTTGGTTAGAACGATTTAGGACACTTCAAGGCTTGATTCTTCTTCTGTTAACTTCAGTGAAGTTCAAGGATAGAGAATCAACAAAGAAATTCGAGTAAAAAGTGGAAAAAAGATGAATTCAAAAACTCAGAAAAGTGAGTTATGCAGAGAGTTTGATAGAGTGATTTTGGCTGTCCAAAATTTAAGAAATGAATGCAATATGTCCCTCTATTTATAATATTTGGAACACGTTTTTTAGTCATTCACCATAATATTCTAAATTATTGAAGTTATTTCACGGGAAAGTGAGAATATAAAAATTCATGTAAGTATAAAAGTTTATTAAATATAATTTGCTTTTTCTTATTTATACTATATCTTAATATTTTAACTTTAATATAATTTACTATCATAATATATTATTTAATGCTTAATTGATAAACCACCATCTTTTTATATTACGAATTTAAGATGTTCCTAACTTAAAAACATTAGTCGATTGGTGAAATTGATTCTAGACAATAAGAGATCACATGGCATTGTCACGTAATGTACCTTAGAAAAAAGTTTCTTAGATTGATAAGAATAATTTTAAATTATAACAAATTTATTTCCTAGAGCCAATTCGTGAATATAAATTTATTTTTCAATTTTTAATACATATTTAGTAATTTATCACTTAATATATTTACCTTATTATTTATTATTTAGACACTCGTCACAATGTTTTCACTATTTACATTACGAAAAAACTAATGTAAAATGAAAATGTAGAATTCTATATGAGTAATAAATCTATTTTGGTTGAGAAAGCAATGATTATTTTTTCGGATATGAATAAAGGCAGTAGTGGAAAAATATTTGGAACTCATTCTAAACGTTGGTCATGTGAGATAGTGATAAAATATGATTCGTAATAAGGTTGTCTCGTCGAGGACTTGTGATGGACACTTCATAAAACAATTTTAAATCTGCCATTTCATGTAAAAAATTGGAGATGACAATTCCTCTTTCATTATATACCAAAAACAATTTAAGACAAACAAAATATATTTCAATGCGGAGTCAAGAGAGTTTGATGAAATCAAAAGTCTACATTTTTTCATATTTCAGATTTGTTCCAAATATAAGTGAATGCGACTAAAATATATATGTACCACTTGATTTTCCATAATGAGACCCCCTTAAAAATGGGTATTACATCATACAAGAATATATCACTAACTTCTCATTATCAGAAAGGAAAATGCATACTCTCTATTCTCATAATGAAATAAATTGAACGTAACGCTAGTTGGATAATTATTATGTACTTGAAACTAATGTACATTGTCAAATATTGATTAAGCTTCAATTTGAGAAACGTTGGTAATTCAATCTTAAAAATGGTGTAGGTTTCTACTTAATCCATTCATGTTTGTAAAGAAACCAAATAATTGGTGTTTATATGGCTAATTATCTTTGTTTATTGCTCCCTTTCCTCGTTTTATTAGTCAAATAAAGCTTCTCATAAGTCGATAATGCATTTTTGGACTGTTCACCTTTCCTTTTTTTGATGACGATGCTTTCTACATTTTCCTTGACATGATTTTTTGGCGCCGAAAGATTTAGTAAAACTAAAGAATCCTTGTGGTCACTATTACATCTAATATTCATGATTTGCCTAAATCTCCACAAATTTGATGACACTGTGGAGTTGCTTTTTTGGTAACACTAAGTGGAATTCTTCAACTCAACAAAAAATATTTTTTCTAATAACTCGTTTTGATTTTCTTTATAAATACCATCTGATCTTGATCGTAGATTCATGGATTTAATAATAAAAATCTTCTTTGGAGGTGGTCGAATATGTGAGGCAACATTTTTTTGGGTGGAAATTATAAGAGATTGGTCCAGATGAGGAGAAAATGTTTTTATTTTTTATTTTTCAAATATGTCATCGACAATATTTTTAATCCTTGGACATCAGCGCATGCGAAACTAAACTCTCGTTCTTCAATATTTTCCTCTTCATTTATGTGAATTTGTTGTTTGGTGCTACAACATAAATCAAAATTTTCTTGAACGGGACTGAAGCCTTCAAAATCTATAGAAGCATCATTGATAATTTGCTCGTTTGTGTTACAATATGGATAAAAGTATATTGAGTGTAAGAAATACCAACAAATTCAATAAAGGTTTCGCCGCTTATATCGTGTTTTATGCTACGTTGTGGATCTATTTTATCTTGAATGGGTGTTAATCCATGAAAATCAAAGAAAGGGTAAGGTGTACATAGAATTGATAATGCTTGCACTCTTAACATCTAAACATTTGTGTTTGTTATCTGCATTTTGTTTCAAAAGTGAGTTTGCGATGTGTGGAAAGGTTAGTTGAATATTGTAAGTGATTGTGAAATGAGAAATATTCCTATAAAACAACATGCCAATGCCGGATTTTGTGGTTTAAAAAAAATCGGCAAGCTTGGATATTATCGGGTCTCACAGTCGGTAAACTTTTTGCTAAGGTAGTAAATAGCGTGCTCTTTTCGGCAAGACTCGTCATGCTGCCCCAGCACGCACCCCATTGAATTGTCCAGTATTGTCAAGTATAAGATCAAAGGCCTTCCTTCAACCGGAGGCATCAAAATTGGTGGCTCTTGTAGGTATTCCTTAATTCTTTCGAAAGCGGTCTGACATTCATCATTCCATTTTACCACTTGATCTTTCTTCATCAGCTTGAAGATTGGCTCACAAGTAGCAGTCAGGTGTGAAATGAACCTGGCGATGTAATTAAGACGTCCCAAAAAGCCTCTAACTTCCTTTTCTGTGCAGGGAGCCGACATCTCCTGTATGGCCTTTACCTTGGCAGGATCCACCTGAATACCCTTATCACTGATGACGAAACCCAACAGCTTACCAGACCTTACCCCGAAGGTGCACTTGTTCGGGTTCAACCTCAGTTTGTACGTCTTCAACCTGTCAAATAGTTTCTGATGATGATCCAGGTGCTTTTCCTCAGTCTGGGACCTAGCTATCATGTCATCAACATAAACTTCGATCTCATGGTGAATCATGTCGCGGAACAAAGTGACCATGGCGTGCTGATAAGTTGCCCCAACATTCTTCAACCCAAAAGGCATTACCTTGTAACAGAAGGTGCCCCACTGTGTAACAAAGGTTTTCTTCTCCATGTCTCTGGGATCCATCTTGATCTGATTGTAACCAGAAAAACCATCCATGAAGGAGAAGATCTTATGTTGCACGGTGTTGTCGACTAGAACATCGATGTGAGGAAGTGGGAAGTCATCCTTGGGGCTCGCCCTGTTCAGATCTCTATAGTCCACACACATCCGTACCTTACCATCTTTTTTAGGCACCGGAACAATGTTGGCAACCCACTGCGGGTAGGAAGTGACAGCTAAAAATCCCGCGTCGAACTGTTTCATGACCTCAGTTTTGATTTTCTCAGACATTTCAGGGCGCATACGGCGAACCTTCTGCTTTACCTGAGGATAGTCTTCTTTAGTTGGCAGGCGGTGTACCACAATATCAGTGTACAAACCAGGCATATATTCATAAGACCAAGCGAATATTTCAACATAGTCGCGTAGCATCTGTGTATTGGACCTAATCATGCACAAAATCTCAAGATTTAATTAGTTTTTGATATTTTCATCATTTTATTTTGATTTTATTTGATTTAAATGAAATCAAATCAAAATAAATGACAGAAATAAAAGAATGACAAATGGAAGGGCTCATGGGTCGTGGGTCACATTACAAACTCAGTGCAAGCATAAAAAGTTGGGCCCATTTGACAAAAAATGCAATTTGAGACACATTTGACTTTTGGCAATTTTACAAAAAGGGTCAACTTGGCCAATGCATAACGCTCTCAATTTTGACCCTAGAGAGGTTTTCTCTGGATTTTTAGAAAGCTTAAGATGTCATCTAAGCAACCCTTTTGGTATAATCTTAATTGAGTCTTCCATGTTCATGTATGAAGCTTTGACCCAAAAGGTGTTTTTGTTGACTTTCCAAAATGACCTATAATGGCCCAATTCATATCTTCTTGTGAGTGCATATTTTTAACTCTAGAGATGAAGATGAATTGTAGGTAATTACACCCTCTTAAAAATGAGCTTTGGATGGGTCATTTCTGATAAATTATGAGAAAGTTGTGCTTGGTCAAAGTTGAGTTGACTTTTCCTACAAAACCCTATTTTAGCAACTTTTGGATTTTGATGAATTGTGAGCAATACTTGAGGAATCATGATCAACCCTTGATAAAATGATGAATAATATTTCAAAATGAGAATGTTGACCAAAAATCTTGAGGTTTGACTGTATGTGGGCCACAGTTGACTTTTGCCCTAGCACAATCGATTTTCAGGCCTTTGAGCAATTGACTGAGCAAATCTTCTCTGTAAGGCTTGAGACTTGACATGGATGATCTTGAGAACATATTAGGACAATGGTGAGCATTTGGGATCCTTTGGACTCAAGCATCTTGATGCAAAATGAAACCCTAATTTGAGGTAGACTACCTTTAGGAGAGAGTTTGTCTGGTCAACTCTTGGACTTCCTTGAGCAGTTTGAGGACCTCAGTTGAAATGTATTGACAAACATGGGAGGGAAAATTTTGGGGTACAACAGTAGTTTATCATCATTTGTGAGTCGATATCCTTTTTGATTTTTCTACCTTTAACACTGAGTTGGAAATTTACCATCATCTTGAGTTAGTAGCCATTTATCTTTTCACAACCTATGCAAGGCATCTTCCCTGATAGAGTCAGTAATTTTTTATTCTCTCAAAGTTGTTCCCCAATAAGATTCTCTCAATCGAAGTCTTTGGCTCTGTTTCCTAATGGAGTTATAATCTCTTCCCCTGTGGGATTACTTTATCATGTGCTTTATTTCTCCAGCAATCTTTTGTCCCATGTGGCGTCATTCCCTATAAAATTCAGAGCATTACATCCATATGATATCATAAACATCATTGTGGTATCTTAGGACCAAATATTGTGTATTCTATATTTAAGAATCTTCAATCTCATCGAAACGAAGATTTCAATCTTCATATCTCCGAATAGAAGAAACTTAAATAGGGGCAACTGTCATACCCTAAATTATGATCTAAGATCCCACCCTCCATTTGCATCATTGCATAACAAGTGTTCACGAGTGGTTTGACCTATTTTTTTGCCAATTCTTGAGTTGGATTTCAAAAAGTTATAACTTCTTCAAATTTCGACAATTTTGAGCGGTTCTTTTTGCATAAGATTCTCCTTGACATCATCTACAATTTCTCTTTACAAGTCAAGAGCTGATTATGCTTTGAAAAGCCACGAAAAATAGAAACATTAGAAGTCGTTTATGAATTTAGTGGAATTTGACTTTTATTGTGTTTTATTTATGATTTCTTTTCCATTTAAAAAAATCACAAAAAATGTACTTAGCATCATTTTATTTTTTTATTATTACTAACACTTTTAGTTATTATTATTATTATTATTATTATTATTATTATTATTATTATTATTATTATTATTATTATTATTATTATTATTATTATTATTATTATTATTATTATTATTATTATTATTATTACTTTGGCCTTTTGTTTTTTTGTATCAATAAAGAAAAGTTGAGACCACTATAATGTAGTACAAACATTTCACATGGATTGCCAACTTGTACTTATCAATAGCCAAGAATCATTCTCACACTTCACATGGATTGCCAACATGGATTTATCAATGACCAAGAACCATTCTCATAAAGTCACATGGATTTCCACATCAACACTCCCACCTCATTCATCCTATAAATAAGACCTTTCTTTCTTTCATTTGGAGGAATAATACCACAAATCATTCACTAAACTAAGCCAAAACTCTCTTCTTCTTTTTCTCTTCATTTTCTTTCAAGTCATTTCTTCCTTTTATTGAATATGCAGACTATTATACTTGTTCTTTATTTAATTCTGTTGCATTTTTACTCTTTATTTATTTATTTAGTACCATTATTATCACCATTTCGGAAGGAAACTCCATTGATTCAAAATCAAGAGTTGAAAAGTGTTCTTGAACCTCCAAAAACAAAAGTGATTTATTGTTGTTTAACTTTCATTTTTTTCTGTAATTTTTTGTTGTTTATTTACTTATTTTGAGCATAGATCCTTGGTCGTGAGATTGAGTTGATAAACTTTCATTACTCATTTATTTAATTTCATGAAAAATTGAGAAAGTTGTGATATTTATACTATTTTTATTATAGACTTCATCTTATTCTTCTTTATCTATTTTTATTTGGATCAATTTGGAAAATATTTGAGCTTTTTTTTAGTTCATCTAAGCTTGTCAGATATTTGATGAACTTCCATCATTTCCAATCTACCTCTAAATGGTCCTTTGATCAATCAAGATACTTGGGATTGATGATAAGTTTGTCACAATGTATCTTCTATGACTTTGTCTTGATCTTCCATATTTGTTAATTGTACTACATGTATAAGAGAATGAACTTCAAAGTGTCATTTCTATAACATGTATGGGTACATACATTATATGCTCCATATGAAGTTACACTTATCCCAAATCAGATTTTTAACTTTATATTGTACTAACTTTACTTTAATATCATTTATATTTCCGCACTTTATATTTTCCTCTCTTAACTTTTATGCCATTTTTCATCCATAGTATTTTATTTTATTTACTTTATGCATTTAATAAAGAAAAAAAAACCTAAAATTAGTTCTTTAATTCTTGGACTATGGTTACTATCCATTTTTATCTGATGCATGGTTCTTGTCCGGTCTTTATCTGATTATTATCTTTGTGTTTGAACCCAAGGGAAATGATCATCTCTTTGATTTTATATTATTGTGAGTCTTTATATTTTGTCCCTCGTGTTTGTTTCCCATTATTTAAAATTCTTTAAAACCCTATTCTTAAATTTACACCATTTTAAGCCAAAACCTTGACATTAGGTCGTTGCATTTTCAAAATTTCTCATCTCCCCGATCCTTTTTGCAAACAAATTTTTTAACAAAAAATACAGATATTTCAAAAGATTCCTATAAGATACTATAGATATATAGGGTGCTAGTACCTTCCCTTTGTATAACCAACCCCCGATTCTTCGATCTTTTCAAATGGATTGTATTTTTCTTTACTTTTAGTATTGCACTTACTTTGTATATTTATGAGTTTTATTTTGCACTTTTCCCTTTTCCCTTGGAAATAATAAAGCGCGGTGGTGACTCTTGCTTATTTGCGAGTCAAGTTAATTAATAGTATGATCTCACATTTTCACTGCTACTAGGTTGAATTTGGAAAAACCAGAGAAAATAACGAGCACGAAAATTCCAAGTATCTCTCTTAATTCTCAATGAAAATGAAAACCGTAAGAAGTGTGAGAATCATATGGATGAATAGAGTAGAATAGGAATTTACTTGGTTCAATTTGGTTGAGAATTCTACCTGAACAAAGTAGCAGAAAATTGCTCTGAAACAGGACTTGGTTAGAACGATTTAGGACACTTCAAGGCTTGATTCTTCTTCTGTTAACTTCAGTGAAGTTCAAGGATAGAGAATCAACAAAGAAATTAGAGTAAAAAGTGGAAAAAAGATGAATTCAAAAACTCAGAAAAGTGAATTATGCAGAGAGTTTGATAGAGTGATTTTGGCTGTCCAAAATTTAAGAAATGAATGCAATATGTCCCTCTATTTATAATATTTGGAACACGTTTTTTAGTCATTCACCATAATATTCTAAATTATTGAAGTTATTTCACGGGAAAGTGAGAATATAAAAATTCATGTAAGTATAAAAGTTTATTAAATATAATTTGTTTTTTCTTATTTATACTATATCTTAATATTTTAACTTTAATATAATTTACTATCATAATATATTATTTAATGCTTAATTGATAAACCACCATCTTTTTATATTACGAATTTAAGATGTTCCTAACTTAAAAACATTAATCGGTTGGTGAAATTGATTCTAGACAATAAGAGATCACATGGCATTGTCACGTAATGTACCTTAGAAAAAAATTTCTTAGATTGATAAGAATAATTTTAAATTATAACAAATTTATTTCCTAGAGCCAATTCGTGAATATAAATTTATTTTTCAATTTTTAATACATATTTAGTAATTTATCACTTAATATATTTACCTTATTATTTATTATTTAGACACTCGTCACAATGTTTTCACTATTTACATTACGAAAAAACTAATGTAAAATGAAAATGTAGAATTCTATATGAGTAATAAATCTATTTTGGTTGAGAAAGCAATGATTATTTTTTCGGATATGAATAAAGGCAGTAGTAGAAAAATATTTGGAACTCATTCTAAACGTTGGTCATGTGAGATAGTGATAAAATATGATTCGTAATAAGGTTGTCTCGTCGAGGACTTGTGATGGACACTTCATAAAACAATTTTAAATCTGCCATTTCATGTAAAAAATTGGAGATGACAATTCCTCTTTCATTATATACCAAAAACAATTTAAGACAAACAAAATATATTTCAATGGGGAGTCAAGAGAGTTTGATGAAATCAAAAGTCTACATTTTTTTCATTTCAAAAGTCTTGTGTAGATTTGTCGTAGTTTAATCATGGAAAAATAAATAGAGGCCTTATCTAATATAGTTTATCGATTATAACGAAATCCTATTTATCTATAGATTAAATTTAACGAATTTGAGGTCCTGTACAGTAGCCCGTCTTGCATGCACTCAAAGACAGCCATGTTTAGAGAAACCATATTAGTTTATTTACAATAATATAATTTTCATCTAGTAGAAAATTTTAATTCGTTTGTTTATTGAAAATTAAAAGAACCACGCTTTTTAATCATTCACCATAATATTCTAATGTACTGGAAGATAGAGAATAGAGAACAATGAAATTATTTTACGGGAAAGTGAGAATATAAATGTTCATTTAAGTATAAAAGATTATTATATATCATTTTTTTTCTTGTTTATACTATATCTTACTATTTAAACTTTAATATAGATTACTATCATAATATATTATTTATAGTTAATTGATAAACCACCATCTTTTTATATTACGAATTTAAGATGTTAATAACTTAAAAACATTAATCGGTTGCTGAAAGTGATTCTAGAAAATAAGAGATCACACGTAATGTACTTTAGAAAAAAGTTTCTTAGATTGATAAGAATAATTTTAATTTATAACAAATTTATTTCGTAGAGCCAATTCTTGAATATAATTTTTTTTTTAAAATTTACTAATACATATTTAGTAATTTATCACTTAATGTATTTACCTTATTATTTAGACACTCGTCACAATGTTTTCGCTGTTTACATGACAAAAAAACTAATGCAAAATGAAAATGTAGAAATCTATATGAGTAATAAATTTATTTTGGTTGAGAAAGTAATGTTTATTTTTTCGGTTATGAACAAAGGCAGTAGTAGAAAAATATTTGGAACTCATTCTAAACATTGGTCATGTGAGGTAGTGATAAAATATGATTTCTGATAAGGTTGTTTCATCGAGGACTTGTGATGGACACTTCATAAAATAATTTTAAATCTTCTATTTCATGTGGAAAATTGGAGATGACAATTCCTCTTTCATTATATACCAAAAACACATTTAAGACAAACAAAATATATTTCAAAGGGGAGTCAAGAGAGTTTGAAGAAATCAAAAGTAAACATTTTTTGTCAATTTCAATTTTCTTTCAATTTTAAGTGAATGCGACTAAAATTTATATGTACCACTTGCTTTTCCATAATGAGACCCCCTTAAAAGTGGGTATTACATCATACAAGAATACATCATTCACTTCTCATTAAAGAGGAGGTAAAGTTCACACTCTTAAGATCATTGTGTAAAAAGAATGGGCCCAAGGAGATAAAAAATGACCAGGCACTACTAAAAAAAAGACATTTGAGAAAAAGTTTTTACATCGGGTATCAAAATATGTGATGTAAAAAATACAGTTAACAAACTTTTTACATCAGGTATTTATTTGCAATGATATAAAAAATAAGGAAATTTTTTTTTTTCGTCACCTATTACATCGGGCAATCTCATCCACCGATGTAAAAGATTTCCAGAAAAAAAACACGGTGGCATTTTTGTAAATAAGAAACAAGGTGTCAAAAACGTAAAAAAAATATAAGCAAGATATTACATCGGTTTAACTAAAAACCGATGTAAAAAATGCTCGCTTGAATTAATATGTAAAATATATTAAAAAATGATAAAAAGCCAACGCGTGTATAAGCAAGATATTACATCGGTTGGACTTTCCACCGATGTAATAAACTCGCTTGATTTAATATATAAAATATATTAAAAAATGATAAAAAGCCAACGCGTGTATAAGCAAGATATTACATCGGTTGGACTTTCCACCGATGTAAAATCCAACTCTTGTATCGGTTGCAGGACCCACCGATGTAAAAGCCAATGATGGAATTAACGCGTGTATCGATTGGACTTTCCACCGATGTAAAAGCCAAACGCTTGTATCGGTTGGAAAGTCCACCGATGTAAAAAATAATAAAAACAAAATTCATATTCTCGAACACTGTACAGTCTCCTCCATTTTACGACCCATTTTCTCCGACCCATTTTCTCCGCGACTTCATTCGCCGCAACGCCCACCACTGCCATTTTCTCCGACCCATTTCGCCGTCTCTCCTCCGTCCCACCGTCGTCTCTCCAACACCGTCAACGACCGACCCATTTCGTCGTCTCTCCTCTGACGCCCACCGCTGCCCACCGCGACGCCCACCGTCAACGACTCACCTTCACCATCTCCGTTTCACGACTCCTCTCCGCCGATTGCCCTTCACGACTCCTCGCCGGCCGATTCACGCCCTTCACGACTCTTCGCTCGCCGTTTCAACTGTAAGTGCAAATTTTTGTTTGAAAATGAGTGATTAGCATTATTCCTCTTTGAGTTTATATTTAAAGTATGTTAGATTGTAAGAAGAGATTGAAAAGAGAGAAATAGTGGAAGGGAGTATCTAAATTATTTTACCAAATAGTTGTTCAACGATATTTGGTTTAAAACCAATATTTTGCCAAATTTTGCTTATCAATTCGTTGTTACAGTCTCATTACTATTACTATACTATTATAAATTACACTTTGTTACTCTGTGTTTTATACTTTGTTCCATTCTTGTTACTATTATTATACTATTATATTTGAATCCCTTTCTCCTATTTTTATGCTCACCAAATAAAAGCTCCTGCCAATTTTGTTGATTGTTCTGATCGAAAAAACTCTAAGTACTATGTTGTTGTTGTTCTGGTTATGTTTTTTATTTTGTTAATCTGTTTTGTTGGATTTTTCGTGGGTTAGTAAGGGTTTTAATGCGATTTGTTTTTATTTGCAGTATAGTGCTCGGTTCAATGCTGAAGCTGTGAGGAACTTTTTATACTCTCTCAACAATGGAACTATAGCCAAAAAGAAATTCAACTGTATGTATGCAATTTTGTTTTACTCACAAGGCAAATATATCGTAGCTATACATGTTTTTGTGTCAAATTGTTTGGTCTTTGCATTGTTTGGCCTTGTTTCTTACTGACTCTCCATGGCAATTGTCTTACTTTTGCATGTTGCTATAACAATTTCAATTTCCATTAATTTGCATTGTGAGTCCAACAGCTAAATATAAAGGAAGACTTGGAAAAACTATAGTGACAACTTGCAATCTCGGAATCTCGGAATCTCCATTTCACGACTCCTCGCCGGCCGATTCACGCCCTTCACGACTCTTTGCTCGCCGTTTCAACTGTAAGTGCAAATTTTTGTTTGAAAATGAGTGATTAGCATTATTCCTCTTTGAGTTTATATTTAAAGTATGTTAGATTGTAAGAAGAGATTGAAAAGAGAGAAATAGTGGAAGGGAGTATCTAAATTTTTATAAATAATTAATATTCTAATTATGTTACCAAATAGTTGTTCAACGATATTTGGTTTAAAACCAATGTTTTGCCAAATTTTGCTTATCAATTCGTTGTTACAGTCTCATTACTATTACTATACTATTATAAATTACACTTTGTTACTCGTGTGTTTTATACTTTGTTCCATTCTTGTTACTATTATTATACTATTATATTTGAATCCCTTTCTCCTATTTTTATGCTCACCAAATAAAAGAAGTGGAAAATTTAGAAACCTATGACAAAATAATTAATGGTCCTCTCAGAAACACACTGTTTATCTTTAACCTATCAAACTTAATAGAGTTATCACCTTGCCATTGAAATTTGATTCTATTTTTCTTTCTCCGCGAAGCAGCGCAACTTGCAATCTCGGAATCTCCGTGAAGTAGCGCAGCCGCAGACACACCGTTCGTCAGACCTTCCTCCGTGTGAACATAGTTATGGATCGTAGTTGGATGAGAGCTAATCGATTAAGTGACGAGTACGAACATGGAGTGATGGAATTTCTATAGTTTGCTGAAAGTAATGCTGACAAAAGTCTTCCTACGCTTTTTCTCTGTCCATGTATTCGTTGTGCAAATAAAGAACCAAAATGTAGTAAGAAAGAAATCATGGATCATCTAATTTGTGTAGGGATTTGTCAAAGTTATACAAAATAGATATGGCACGGTGAAGATAAAAACCCGGTTATGGCATCTACACCGTACTTTGGGGTGATTGAAGAGATTTGGGAAGTTAATTATGTTGTGTTTAAAGTTCCTGTATTTAAATGCAAATGGATTGATATCAATAGTGGTGTCAGAATCGATGAATTTAGAGTTACACTGGTTGATCTTAGCAAGTTAGCTTATGCGAACGAACCATTCATCATGGCATCTCAAGCAAAACAAGTGTTTTATGTCACAGATCCTTCTAATAAAAAGTGGTCAGTGGTTTTACAAGGAAAGGTCCATGATAGTGACGAAAATCATGATGAGAATCTTGATATTTCTGAAACTTATCCTTTCTCAACAAATGTGACTACATTCATTGAAGAAAATGAAGGGGATGATGTGCATGCTATTTGCATAGACCATGAAGAAGGGATATGGGAGGACTAGTAAGATTTTCTGTATAAGTTAATTCCACGTTACTTTATTTTCTAATTGTTTTTATTTTGTACTTAATTTTATTTCTAATTGTTTTTATTTTGTTCTTAATATTATTTCTAATTATTTTTGTTTTGTGTAAACAGATACATGGGTGATTCAAACCCCAATAAAAGAAGAGTTAGAGGTCCCACTTTAATGACACAAATTGACAAAGTTCATCAAACAGGTGAAAAGATAAAGGTCGAGTTTAATGCAAGAACCTATGAATGTATTGGTGTTGGTAAAAATGCTACACATTTCAAGAGTTATATAGCATCTCTTGCTCGACAGTATTGTAGCATTGTGAAAAATGATTGGAAAGAAGTAGATGAAGGCGTAAAAGATAGCTATTTGGACTGATATTAAGGTATTTTAAATACAATACTTTATTATATTTTATAATCATATACTAATTAACAACATATGACATATACTACATTTGTAGGCTCATTTTACTATTCCAGAATGTAAAGATCCAAAGAAGGATAGGTTGAAGAAAGAATGGATTAAATATGCGGGAGAGCGATGGAGAGGTTTTAAGACACAACTCACAGATAGATATATTCATCATCCCATAGAAAATGATCCTCCTCCATATGTCAAGTATAACTTTATTACAGAAGACGCCTGAAAAGAGTTTCTCAAGATTCGAGATACCCCTGAATTTAAGGTTAGTAGGAGTTATATGTTTTTGTGTGCATAACATTTTTATTATATTTAGTGATTAATTACTTGTTTGAGTTTATAATAGGAAAAAAGTCATAAGGGTAAGGATAATGTGGCCAAGAATTTATACCCACGTGTATTGTCTCGCGGAGGGTATCGCTTACTTGAGGAGAAAATTATGAAAGAAAAGTCATCATCGAGAGATAATTCCACATTAGATGATAATGATAGTCCATCTCCACCATCACGCCATGAGTTATGGAAGAGAGCACGACAAAAGAAAGGAGGAGAATACACATCAAAATCTACACAAGAGGTTGCTGAAAAAATTGTAAGTAAACAACGAAAAATTATTCAAGTATCATTATATTTGTGATTGATTAATTGATGTTTTTGCATTTTGTAGGCTTCTCTTGTTCAAGAAGCTGAAAAAGGTGCAATTGTTCAAGATGGACGTAACGATATCTTATCATTAGCCATTGGAACATCTGAGCATGGAGGTCGTGTTCGTGGTGTTGGAAAACACCATAAACAAAGCACTTACTTTGGAAGAAAAAGTCAACATATCGACGTAAATGAACAACTTGCAATATTGGAAACAAAACTTAGAGCTGAACTTGAAGAAAAGTTGGTTGAAGAGCGTAATATGTTTCAGTAATCATTAATGGAAACACTTAAGTCTATGGGTTTATCACAAAGCACAGGTGATATTAAATGCATTGAAAAATTGGAAATTATCGATGGAAGCGGAAAAGGAAGTTGTTCAGCTGCAAAGGGAAGCACAAAAGAGAGCACAAAAGACGTGGAAGTTGATGATGTTCAGAGATTGTTACTCATGGTTTTGAAATTGGATGATAACCATTTGGCAATACAATTAAGTCATTGTGCGAGTGTCTCTAATTTTTATGTTTCAGCTAAATGTATCAGAGAGTTATTGGTGGGTTTAGGTCATTGGCTTGACGTGTCTATTCTGCAAATTTGGTGCACGTAAGTACATTTTATTGTTTTATTAAAGTCAATCTCTATTAATATGTTATATCTCTCATCACTTTGATTCTAATGTTAATTTTAAAATTATTCAGGTATATTCATCGTGTTTGTCTTGAGAATTCCATTTCAGAATTATATGGATTTATGGACCCTGCTAGGTGTATTTATAATGATAATGTAGCGAAATCTCAAGAAGATGTTAAAAATTACGTGCTAGAAAAGTTACGTGATGAAAACAGAGCGTGCCACTTACTACCATTAATTCATGGGTAAGAATTTTTATGAAATTGTGTTTTATATTATTTAATTTTGATAACATATATATTTTATGCGACTTTTCTATTTCCACACACACGTACAGGAGACATTGGCAATTAATAGTCATGTGTCCAAGAGACAATTTAGTTGTCGTATTTTGTTCACTTCATCGGGAAATTGACCAGAACACGAACAAAATTATTACAAAGTAAGTTTATCTTTCATGTGACTTTCATTGACAACTAATAGTTATGTGATTTTTCATTGGCGAGTATATTTAGTTATGTGATGTTTATATCTTTCTGTATTAGTTCTTTTGGGATTCATCAAATGGCAAATGGAAATAGAAAAAGGCTACATGGCTTCATCCCAATGTAAGTGTGATGTAAATTGTAATTCTATAGTTAAATTTATGATAAATATTCACTAATTATGTCATTCAATTGTAGACAAGGCAACAACATAACTCTAATGATTGTGGATACTATGTGATGAAAAATATGTTGGATATTGTCTCTGCTAATATAACCGAGAATTAGATGCAGGTACTAAAAATAACTTTACTTTGTTATTTACTTTTTGTTTTTCGACTTAATATGAATTTTTAAAAAATAACTCTATATTGTTATATTTATGTATTATAGGTATTTGATGACCCAACAGAATTAACACCAGATGATTTGTATGATTTGCGACTTTGTTGGGCAAAATGTTTCTTTGAGTTACATGGAACTTAAGTTTATCTTGGTGAGTTTTATAGAATTGTATAAGTTGTGGTTTTTGCACAATACATGTGGTTTTTGCTCATGTGTTGAGTTTCTTGATTTTTTTTGCTGATGTTAATTGTTATTATTTATTGTCAGGAAATATGATTTTGGTGTTGTCTACCGAAGATTTTATATTGGTAATTCAAGTTTGGAAACTTAGAAATAGTTGAATATTTTTGTATATGTATATTTTGTGAATATCATGTAATTGTAAGTTGTGAAAAAGACTTATAAATAGTTGAATATTGTTTTATATTTTATGAAGAATTTGTAATTGTAAGTTTGTTTGTTGTAATACAATACAAGTTTGCTATACAATTGTTCAATTTGTAAGTTTGTTGTGAAAAATATGAAAACATCGACCTAAATGTGATATATGTGATGTTGGAAAGCTATGAAATCTATATAGCGACATAAATATAGTCTGTTTGATATTGGAAAAATATGAAAAAATGGGTACAAATTATATTTGTATAGGGAAACCCAGAAAATAAATAATCTATTCCAAAAAAATTTCATACATTTTACATCGGTTATTAGTAAAAACTGATGTAAAAACTATCAAAAAGGGACTTTTTACATCTGTTGGGGATAATAACCGATGTAAAAACCGATGTAAAAAGTCGCGTCACTGGGGACTTTTTACATCGGGTATTACTTCCAACCGATGTAAAAAACTGGATCAATTTTTTTTAAAAATGTGCATAATAACTGTTTCTTACATCGGTTCATATATTATAACCGATGTAAAAAAGGGACTTTTTACATCGGGTATTACTTCCAACCAATGTAAAAAACTGGATCAATTTTTTAAAAAATGTGCATAATAACAGGTTATTACATCGGTTTTGATATTATAACCGATGTAAAAAAGGGACTTTTTACATCGGTCCCAGAACCGATGTAAAAAGTCCCTGATTTACTATATCGCCTGACTTTACATCGGACCCAAAACCGATATAAAAAGTCAATCTCACCCGATGTAAAAAGTCATTTCTGCACTAGTGAGGTTATGACCCTTTGAAATTACATAAGGGAATTTGATGGCCTATCTAGAGGACTTGTAATCTTTCTCAATCATTAGTGATCTTTTACACAAAATTTGGTTGAAAATTTTGAAGTTATTTGTTGATAACCCTTTAAAGAGAAGCATATCTTTGGAATCACTCAAAAGTCTCAAAATATGGACAAGATGTAGCCCTTAGAAGTCCATAACCCTAACTCCTAGAGCATCAAAATGACTTGGGAACCCCTTTCAATTTTGACAATCTTTTTTGTACCAATATTTTTTCTATGTGTAGAGAAGTTACTGTGGATGATAATAAGAACCTATATTAAAAATAACCACTTCCAAATGTTGAGCATTGGAGGAGTTATGCACTTGTGTCCAAGGGATCAAGAACTTGTCCAATTAGGTCAAACTTCTTTAATCAACTCTTGCACCATTTGACTTCCTCTGGAAAATTGAATCATGATTTGTAGCCATAGAAATGTTGAGACTAAGCCATTGGATTGACTCGCACCGATCAAAATAAAAATCGCCACTGCGCTTTATTGTTTCTAAAGAAATGGGAAAAGAGAAAATAACCCAAGAAGAGGGGGGGGGGGGGGGGGAGAACCTAAGTTCGGGGATTGGTTATGCAAAGGGAAGGTATTAGCATCCTAAACATCTATGGTACTCCATAGGAACCACTTTGTAAATCTGTGTATTTTGGCTATAAATGTTGTATAAAATAATAGATGGTGGAGATGAGAAAAGAAGTATTTTTTTTAAAATAATTTTTGCACCCACCGTAGTTGTGAATCTTTAGTGCCTATGTACCATCTTCCGTGCAATAGGAGATCAGGGTACTCGTACTTTATCATTTAAAAATTTTAAAACACAAGTGTGTTGGTTAAATTTTAAGAGACGAGACGTCATCGTCATTATCCAAGTGGAAAACATACTTACTACCCAAATTATGAGAAAGGAGAATTTACATCTTCTCAAAATGGAGTATATGGCTTGGATTGTAAAATCAACAAAGCCTCACTCAACACCCAAATGGAAAATATCTGCATTCACTACATATTGTAGAAGTGTAGTTATTTGCATCACTACAAGGAATGACAAGAATCTAATCTTTTGATAAAATTTCAAGGTAAAAATCCAAAATGGAAAAATGGTTTGAATGAGATTGATTGACTTTTAATGTTCTCACAAAAAAAAGTCCACGTGTTATTAAATTGATTAAAGCTTGATTAAGATTTTTTTTTTAAAATGCATGGACATAAATCCAAATTTATTATGAAAGTGATTCAACTTTTGAAACAAGAAGAGTTTTCAAAAGGATAGATAAATTTTTTGAAATTAAAGAAGATAGGAGGAGATGAAGGGACTATCCTAAAGCATAAGGTAAAAGCTAGGGAAAAGAACCATCTAGCCAACAAGAAGCCAACACTTGACACAATGAGTCAATGTAGGATTCCCATCCTTTGGATTTGAAACCAAACAAGCAAAGATAATAAACCTCTTAAGAAAACCAAGCTTCAATTGCATTAAGTCTTAACAGGAATTGGGCAAAGTAACGACTGTATACAGATGATTTCCCGATCACAGAGAAAGCATGTAATCACAATAACCTGCACACAAAGCAAACAAACAAACAACCAAATGTCTTTGGGATAAACCCGAAGAACTCCAGACAAAATAACAGTTGAGGTCACAAGGTCTCAAAGTAGGTCACATCTTCTAATCCTAAGTCCAAGAAGTCCATAATCTCCATAATACCAATGATAGTAACCAAGTAGTCTAAGTAACATTAAAGTTTTTTATGGTTCAAGTTGATTATTAGGTATCTTCAAAAAGAAAATGAAAGCTCAAATGAGAAAAATAAAAATGACATAAAAGTAAATGCTCAAATGAGAAAAGATGAAAATAGCATGTAACGTAAATGCCAAAATAAATATGCTTAAAGTAAAAGCACAAAATAAAGTCAATTGTTAATGAGTTAGAAATTAGAGGTTAGTTGAATGACCATCTTGAAACTTGCATTTGAAAACTCATTAGAAGACTGATAAAATCAAAGTCTCTCAATAACAAGTTTCATTTTCTTTTTGTCAAGTATATCATTCATTTCAAAATCTCAAGGCAACAATAAATGATCAATGATGTTTAAGTGATACAATTTGACCAAATATGATGAAAATTCATTAGAGGATTGATAGGACCAAAGCCTCCTAACAATGAATCTCAAGGTTATTGGATCAAAGGGTTCGAATTAACATATTCGGGCTTACAAACACGAGTTTGGGCCACGAATAATCATTTTCTCAAATCGGGACAAAATTTAGCCCTATGTTAAGCAATCATAAGTGGACTTATATAGAAGTCGCACCTATTTTGAGGCCGGACATTAGCAATCTATGTACCATATGTTTTGAGAAATGATATGGAAATCATTCTCCAATAACATTTAGTATAATAAGAAGGGGATAAGATGAAGAGGAATGAGGTAAGAATTAAACCACATTTGAACCAAAAATTTAATCAAGCTATTATTAAAATCATTCATCCATTTTTTGTGAAGTTAAACTCAAGACCATGGGTCCAATAATGTTAATAAAGCTCATGATCAAAATGTCATAGTCCAAGATCAGCCAGAATATATACCAGATAAAATATATTTAAAAAATTATATGGCAAAAATAATCTTCGTTTATTGCTCCCTTTCCTCGTTTTATTAGTCAAATAAAGCTTCTCATAAGTCGATAATGCATTTTTGGACTGTTTAACTTTCCTTTTTTTAACGATGATGCTTTCTACTTTTGCCTTGACATGATTTTTTGGCGCCGAAGGATTTAGAAAAACTAAAGAATCCTTGTGGTCACTATTACATCTAAGATTCATGTTTTGCCTTAATCTCCAAAAATTTAATGACCCTGTAGAGTTGCTTTTTTTTAACACTGAGTCGAATCCTTCAACTCAACGAAAAGTATATTTTCTAATAACTCATTTTGAGTTTCTTTAGAAATACCATCTGATCTTGATTGTGGACTTATGGAATTATTAATAAAAATCTTCTTTGGAGGTGGCCGAATATGTGAGGCAACATTTTTTTGGTTGGAAATTAAAAGAAGAGGTTGTTCCAAATGAGGAGGTACTGTTTTTATTTTTCCTTTTTCAAATATGTCATCGACAAATATTTTTATTCCTTGGACATCAGCGCATGCAAAACTAAACTCTTGTTCTTCAATATTTCCCTCATCATTATTGTGAATTTGTTGTTTGGTGCTACAACATAAATCAAAATTTTCTTGACATGGAGTGAAGCCTTCAAAATCTATAGAAGCCTCATTGATAATTTGGTCGTTTGTGTTACAATATGGATCAAGATTATCTTGATTGGAAGAAACACCATCAAATTCAATAAATGTTTCGCCTCTTATATCGTGTTTTATGCTACATTGTGGATCTATTTTATCTTGAATGGGTGTTAAGCCATGAAAAACAAAGAAAGGGTAAGGTGTACATAGAATTGATAATGCTTGCACTCTTAACATCTAAATATTTGTGTTTGTTATCTGCATTTTGTTTCAGAAATGAGTTTGTGATGTGCGGAAAGGTTAGTTGAATATTGAAAGTGATTGTGAAATGAGAAATATTTATATAAAAACAACATGCCAATGTCGGATTTTATGGTTTAAACAAAATCGGTTAGCTTGGATATTTTGGGAGGTGTATATATATGGAATGAATGATAGAGTATTAAGAAGTTGCAAGTTTCTTTTATGTTATACCTTATATTTGTTGCTAGCGGGTTTTAAGCCAAATGATATTTTACTTATTTAACTTTAATTAAGGTAATATTAATTAAGGTTCAACTACTTACTAGTATGTGTAACCTCCTCCATTTTTCTTATAAGTGGCTACTTACTAAGTACAATGTTTATTTATGGTATTTGTGTAGATTGCAATAATCAGAAAAGTGATTGTTACCGTTATTGTTTTAAAAACTTTCATATAATAATTAAATTTATAAATTTCCTATAATAAAATATTTTAATTGTTGAACCAAAATTGATTATATTGAATTTGATTTAAATCGCAATAATGAAAACCTATGCTTAGTTTTATAATAATGATATATCTATATTTACGACATAGCCGTCTTCGATTTTTCGAAGGTCTTGTGTAGATAAGTCGTACTTTAATCATGGAAAAACGAATAGAGACTTTATATAACCATAGTTTATCGATTATAACAAGGCCCTATTTAACTGTAGGTAAAATTTAACAAATATGAGGCCATGTGTGGTAGCCTGCCTTGCATGCCCTCAAAGACAACCATATTTAAGAAAACCATGTTAGTTTATTTACAATAATATAATTTCCATCTAGTAGAAATTTTTGATTCATTTGTTGATTGAAAATTAAAAGAAACACATTTTTAGTCATTCACCATAAAATTCTAATGGATTGGATGGTAGGGAATAGAGAACAATGAAGTTATTTCACGGAAAAGTGAGAATATAAGAGTTCATTTAAGTATAAAAGTTTATTTTATATCATTTGATTTTTCTTGTTTTTACTATATATCTTGCTATTTTAACTTTAATATAATTTACTATCATAATGTATTTTTTAATGCTTAATTGATAAACCGCCATCTTTTTATATTACAAATTTAAGATATTCCTAATTTAAAAACATATTCGTTTGGTAAAATTTATTCTAGGAAATAAGAGATCACAAGGAATTGTCACATAATGTACCTTAGAAAATAGTTTCTTTGATTGGTAAGAATAATATAAATATTAAAAATTTATTAGCTAGAGCTAATTCGTGAATAAAAATTTATTATTCAATTTTTGTAAACATATTTAGTAATTATCACTTAATTTATTTATCTTGGTTTTTAGACAATTTTCACAATGTTTTCTCTAATTACCTCACGAAAAAATTAATGCAAAATGAAAATGTAGAATTCTATAGGAGTAATAAATCTATTTTGGTTGAGAAAATAATGTTTATTTTTTTGGTTATGAACAAAGGCAGTAGTAGAAAAATATGTGGAACTCATTCTAAACAATTGTCATGTGAGATAGTGATAAAATATGATTCGTAATATGGTTGTTTCGTCGAGGATTTGTGATGGAAACTTTATAAAATATATTTAAATCTGCCATTTCATGTTGAAATTGGAGATGACAATTCCTCTTTTATTATATACCAAAAACGCATATAAGACAATCAAAATATATTTCAATGGGGAGTCGAGAGAGTTTGATGAAATGAAAAGTCTACATTTCTTGTCATATTTAAATTTTCTTCCAATTATAAGTGAATGCGACTAAAATATATATGTACCACTTTATTTTCCTTAATGAGATCCACTTAAAAATGGGTATTACATCATACAAGATTACATCATTCACTCCTCATTATCATAAGGAGAAATGCATACTCTCTATTCTCATATTGAATAAATTGAACCTAACTGTAGTCGGATAATTGTTATGTATATAAAACTAATATACTTTTTCAAAATTTAATGAAGCTTCAACTTGAGAAACGTTGGTAATTCAATCTTAAAAATGGTGTAGATTCCTACTTAATCCATTCATGTTTGTAAAGAACCCAAATAATTGGTGTTTATATGGCAAAAATGATCTTCGTTTATTGCTCCCTTTCCTCGTTTTATTAGTCAAATAAAGCTTCTCATAAGTCGATAATGCATTTTTGGATTGTTCAACTTTCTTTTTTTAACGATGATGCTTTCTACTTTTGCCTTGACATGATTTTTTGGCGCCGAAGGATTTAGAAAAACTAAAGAATCCTTGTGGCCACTAATACATCTAAGATTCATGTTTTGCCTAAATCTCCAAAAATTTGATGACCCTGTGGAGTTGCTTTTTTTGTAACACTCAGTCGAATCCTTCAAGTCAATGAAAAATATATTTTCAAATAACTCATTTTGAGTTTCTTTAGAAATATCATCTGATCTTGATTGTGGACTTATGGAATTATTAATAAAAATATTCTTTGGAGGTGGCCGAATATGTGAGGCAAAATTTTTTTAGGTGGAAATTAAAAGAAGAGATTGTTCCAAATGAGGAGGTAATATTTTTATTTTTTCCTTTTTCAAATATGTCATCGGAAAATATTTTTATTCCATGGACATCAGCGCATGCAAAACTAAACTCTCATTCTTCAATATTTTCCTCATCATTATTGTGAATTTGTTGTTTGGTGCTACAACATAAATCAAAATTTTCTTGACATGGAGTGAAGCCTTCTAAGTCTATAGAAGTGTCATTGATAATTTGCTCGTTTATGTTATAATATGGATCAATATTATCTTGATTGGAAGAAACACCATCAAATTCAATTAAGGTTTCGCCGCTTATATCGTGTTTTATGCTACATTGTGGATCTATTTTATCATGAATGGGTGTTAAGCCATGAAAATCAAAGAAACGGTAAGGTGTACATAGAATTGATAATGCTTGCACTCTTAACATCTCAATATTTTAGTTTGTTATGTGCATTTTGTTTCAGAAGTGAGTTTGTGATGTGCGGAAAGGTTAGTTGAATATTGAAAGTGATTGTGAAATGAGAAATATTTATATAAAAACAACATGCAAATGTCGGATTTTATGGTTTAAACAAAATCAGTTAGCTTGGATATTTTGGGAGGTGTATACATATGGAATGAATGATAGAGTATTAAGAAGTTGCAAGTTTCTTTTATGTTATACCTTATATTTGTTGCTAGCGAGTTTTAATCCAAATAATATTTTACTTATTTAACTTTAATTAAGGTAATATTACTGCGAATTACAACAATTTTCAATTTTTAGAGAATGGTTTGCGTGTTATTATATTTAATCATTGTTCAACGACTTACTAGTATGTGTAACCTCCTCCATTTTTCTTATAAGTGGCTACTTACTAAGTACAATGTTTATTTATGGTATTTGTGTAGATTGCAATAATAAGAAAAGTGAAATTAAATGGAAAAAAATCATTTTTATTCAATTACTTGCAATAAAATTAGATATATATTTAATAACAATGTCCATACGTAAAACACATGAGTATAAATTTTTTATTAAAAAGAAATATTAACTCCCTACAGGAAAATTAAATAGGTGGATGTATTGTTACCGTTATTGTTTTAAAAACTTTCATATAATAATTAAATTTATAAATTTCCTATAATAAAATATTTTAATTGTTGAACCAAAATTGATTATATTGAATTTGATTTAAATTGCAATAATGAAAACCTATGCTTAGTTTTATAATAATGATATATCTATATTTACGACATAGTCATCTTCGATTTTTCGAAGGTCTTGTGTAGATAAGTCGTAGTTTAATCATGGAAAAACGAATAGAGGCTTTATCTAACCATAGTTTATCGATTATAACAAGGCCCTATTTAACTGTAGGTAAAATTTATCAAATATGAGGCCATGTGTGGTAGCCTGTCTTGCATGCCCTCAAAGACAACCCTGTTTAAGAAAACCATGTTAGTTTATTTACAATAATATAATTTCCATCTAGTAGAAATTTTTGATTCATTTGTTGATTGAATATTAAAAGAAACACATTTTTAGTCATTCACCATAAAATTCTAATGCATTGGATGGTAGGGAATAGAGAACAATGAAGTTATTTCACGGGAAAGTGAGAATATAAGAGTTCATTTAAGTATAAAAGTTTATTTTATGTCATTTGTTTTTTCTTGTTTTTACTATATATCTTGCTATTTTAACTTTAATATAATTTACTATCATAATGTATTTTTTAATGCTTAATTGATAAACCACCATCTTTTTATATTACGAATTTAAGATATTCCTAATTTAAAAACATAAATCGTTTGGTGAAATTTATTCTAGGAAATAAGAGATCACATGGAATTGTCACATAATGTACCTTAGAAAATAGTTTCTTAGATTGGTAAGAATAATTTAATATTAAAAATTTATTAGCTAGAGCCAATTCGTGAATAAAAATTTATTATTCAATTTTTGTAAACATATTTAGTAATTTATCACTTAATTTATTTATCTTAGTTTTTAGACACTCCTCACAATGTTTTCTCTATTTACCTGACGAAAAAATTAATGCAAAATGAAAATGTAGAATTCTATAGGAGTAATAAATCTATTTTGGTTGAGAAAATAATGTTTATTTTTTTGGTTATGAACAAAGGCAGTAGTAGAAAAATATGTGGAAGTGATTCTAAACAATTGTCATGTGAGATAGTGATAAAATATGATTCGTAATATGGCTGTTTCATCGAGGACTTGTGATGGAAACTTTATAAAGTATTTTTAAACTGCCATTTCATGTTGAAATTGGAGATGACAATTCCTCTTTTATTATATACAAAAAACGCATATAAGACAATCAAAACATATTTCAATGGGGAGTCAAGAGAGTTTGATGAAATGAAAAGTCTACATTTCTTGTCATATTTCAATTTTCTTCCAATTATAAGTGAATGCGACTAAAATATATATGTACCACTTTATTTTCCTTAATGAGATCCACTTAAAAATGGGTATTACATCATACAATATTACATCATTCACTCCTCATTATCATAAGGAGAAATGCATAATCTCTATTCTGATATTGAATAAATTGAACCTAACTCTAGTTGGATAATTATTATGTACATAAAACTAATATACTTTTTCAAAATTTGACGAAGCTTCAACTTGAGAAACGTTGGTAATTCAATCTTAAAAATGGTGTAGGTTCCTACTTAATCCATTCATGTTTGTAAAGAACCAAAATAATTGGGGTTTATATGGAAAAAATGATCTTTGTTTATTGCTCCCTTTCCTCATTTTATTAGTCAAATAAAGCTTCTCATAAGTCAATAATGCATTTTTGGACTGTTCAACTTTCCTTTTTTTAACGATGATGCTTTCTACTTTTGCCTTGACATGATTTTTTGGCGCCGAAGGATTTAGAAAAACTAAAGAATCCTTGTGGTCACTATTACATCTAAGATTCATGTTTTGCCTAAATCTCCAAAAATTTGATGACCCTGTGGAGTTGCTTTTTTTGTAACACTCAGTCGAATCCTTCAACTCAACGAAAAGTATATTTTCTAATAACTCATTTTGAGTTTCTTTAGAAATACCATCTGATCTTGATTGTGGACTTATGGAATTATTAATAAAAATCTTCTTTGGAGGTGGCCGAATATGTGAGGAAACATTTTTTTGGTTGGAAATTAAAAGAAGAGATTTTTCCAAATGAGGAGGTAATGTTTTTACTTTTCCTTTTTCAAATATGTCATCGACAAATATTTTTATTCCTTGGGCATCAGCGCATGCAAAACTAAACTCTCGTTCTTCAATATTTCCCTCATCATTATTGTGAATTTGTTGTTTGGTGCTACAACATAAATCAAAATTTTCTTGACATGGAGTGAAGCCTTCTAAATCTATAGAAGCGTCATTGATAATTTGCTCGTTTGTGTTACAATATGGATCAAGATTATCTTGATTGGAAGAAACACCATCAAATTCAATAAAGGTTTCGTCGCTTATATCGTGTTTTATGCTACGTTGTGGATCTATTTTATCTTGAATGGGTGTTAAGCCATGAAAATCAAAGAAAGGGTAAGGTGTACATAAAATTGATAATGCTTGCACTCTTAACATCTCAATATTTTTGTTTGTTATCTGCATTTTGTTTCAGAAGTGAGTTTGTGATGTGCCGAAAGGTTAGTTGAATATTGAAAGTGATTGTTAAATGAGAAATATTTATATAAAAACAACATGCCAATGTCGGATTTTATGGTTTAAACAAAATCGGTTAGCTAGGATATTTTGGGAGGTGTATACATATGGAATGAATGATAGAGTATTATGAAGTTGCAAGTTTCTTTTATGTTATACCTTATATTTGTTGCTAGCGAGTTTTAATCCAAATAATATTTTACTTATTTAACTTTAATTAAGGTAATATTACTGCGAATTACAACAATTTTCAATTTTTAGAGAATGGTTTGCGTGTTATTATATTTAATCATTGTTCAACGACTTACTAGTATGTGTAACCTCCTCCATTTTTCTTATAAGTGGCTACTTACTAAGTACAATGTTTATTTATGGTATTTGTGTAGATTGCAATAATAAGAAAAGTGAAATTAAATGGAAAAAAATCATTTTTATTCAATTACTTGCAATAAAATTAGATATATATTTAATAACAATGTCCATACGTAAAACACATGAGTATAAATTTTTTATTAAAAAGAAATATTAACTCCCTACAGGAAAATTAAATAGGTGGATGTATTGTTACCGTTATTGTTTTAAAAACTTTCATATAATAATTAAATTTATAAATTTCCTATAATAAAATATTTTAATTGTTGAACCAAAATTGATTATATTGAATTTGATTTAAATTGCAATAATGAAAACCTATGCTTAGTTTTATAATAATGATATATCTATATTTACGACATAGTCATCTTCGATTTTTCGAAGGTCTTGTGTAGATAAGTCGTAGTTTAATCATGGAAAAACGAATAGAGGCTTTATCTAACCATAGTTTATCGATTATAACAAGGCCCTATTTAACTGTAGGTAAAATTTATCAAATATGAGGCCATGTGTGGTAGCCTGTCTTGCATGCCCTCAAAGACAACCCTGTTTAAGAAAACCATGTTAGTTTATTTACAATAATATAATTTCCATCTAGTAGAAATTTTTGATTCATTTGTTGATTGAATATTAAAAGAAACACATTTTTAGTCATTCACCATAAAATTCTAATGCATTGGATGGTAGGGAATAGAGAACAATGAAGTTATTTCACGGGAAAGTGAGAATATAAGAGTTCATTTAAGTATAAAAGTTTATTTTATGTCATTTGTTTTTTCTTGTTTTTACTATATATCTTGCTATTTTAACTTTAATATAATTTACTATCATAATGTATTTTTTAATGCTTAATTGATAAACCACCATCTTTTTATATTACGAATTTAAGATATTCCTAATTTAAAAACATAAATCGTTTGGTGAAATTTATTCTAGGAAATAAGAGATCACATGGAATTGTCACATAATGTACCTTAGAAAATAGTTTCTTAGATTGGTAAGAATAATTTAATATTAAAAATTTATTAGCTAGAGCCAATTCGTGAATAAAAATTTATTATTCAATTTTTGTAAACATATTTAGTAATTTATCACTTAATTTATTTATCTTAGTTTTTAGACACTCCTCACAATGTTTTCTCTATTTACCTGACGAAAAAATTAATGCAAAATGAAAATGTAGAATTCTATAGGAGTAATAAATCTATTTTGGTTGAGAAAATAATGTTTATTTTTTTGGTTATGAACAAAGGCAGTAGTAGAAAAATATGTGGAAGTGATTCTAAACAATTGTCATGTGAGATAGTGATAAAATATGATTCGTAATATGGCTGTTTCATCGAGGACTTGTGATGGAAACTTTATAAAGTATTTTTAAACTGCCATTTCATGTTGAAATTGGAGATGACAATTCCTCTTTTATTATATACAAAAAACGCATATAAGACAATCAAAACATATTTCAATGGGGAGTCAAGAGAGTTTGATGAAATGAAAAGTCTACATTTCTTGTCATATTTCAATTTTCTTCCAATTATAAGTGAATGCGACTAAAATATATATGTACCACTTTATTTTCCTTAATGAGATCCACTTAAAAATGGGTATTACATCATACAATATTACATCATTCACTCCTCATTATCATAAGGAGAAATGCATAATCTCTATTCTGATATTGAATAAATTGAACCTAACTCTAGTTGGATAATTATTATGTACATAAAACTAATATACTTTTTCAAAATTTGACGAAGCTTCAACTTGAGAAACGTTGGTAATTCAATCTTAAAAATGGTGTAGGTTCCTACTTAATCCATTCATGTTTGTAAAGAACCAAAATAATTGGGGTTTATATGGAAAAAATGATCTTTGTTTATTGCTCCCTTTCCTCATTTTATTAGTCAAATAAAGCTTCTCATAAGTCAATAATGCATTTTTGGACTGTTCAACTTTCCTTTTTTTAACGATGATGCTTTCTACTTTTGCCTTGACATGATTTTTTGGCGCCGAAGGATTTAGAAAAACTAAAGAATCCTTGTGGTCACTATTACATCTAAGATTCATGTTTTGCCTAAATCTCCAAAAATTTGATGACCCTGTGGAGTTGCTTTTTTTGTAACACTCAGTCGAATCCTTCAACTCAACGAAAAGTATATTTTCTAATAACTCATTTTGAGTTTCTTTAGAAATACCATCTGATCTTGATTGTGGACTTATGGAATTATTAATAAAAATCTTCTTTGGAGGTGGCCGAATATGTGAGGAAACATTTTTTTGGTTGGAAATTAAAAGAAGAGATTTTTCCAAATGAGGAGGTAATGTTTTTACTTTTCCTTTTTCAAATATGTCATCGACAAATATTTTTATTCCTTGGGCATCAGCGCATGCAAAACTAAACTCTCGTTCTTCAATATTTCCCTCATCATTATTGTGAATTTGTTGTTTGGTGCTACAACATAAATCAAAATTTTCTTGACATGGAGTGAAGCCTTCTAAATCTATAGAAGCGTCATTGATAATTTGCTCGTTTGTGTTACAATATGGATCAAGATTATCTTGATTGGAAGAAACACCATCAAATTCAATAAAGGTTTCGTCGCTTATATCGTGTTTTATGCTACGTTGTGGATCTATTTTATCTTGAATGGGTGTTAAGCCATGAAAATCAAAGAAAGGGTAAGGTGTACATAAAATTGATAATGCTTGCACTCTTAACATCTCAATATTTTTGTTTGTTATCTGCATTTTGTTTCAGAAGTGAGTTTGTGATGTGCCGAAAGGTTAGTTGAATATTGAAAGTGATTGTTAAATGAGAAATATTTATATAAAAACAACATGCCAATGTCGGATTTTATGGTTTAAACAAAATCGGTTAGCTAGGATATTTTGGGAGGTGTATACATATGGAATGAATGATAGAGTATTATGAAGTTGCAAGTTTCTTTTATGTTATACCTTATATTTGTTGCTAGCGAGTTTTAATCCAAATAATATTTTACTTATTTAACTTTAATTAAGGTAATATTACTGCGAATTACAACAATTTTCAATTTTTAGAGAATGGTTTGCGTGTTATTATATTTAATCATTGTTCAACGACTTACTAGTATGTGTAACCTCCTCCATTTTTCTTATAAGTGGCTACTTACTAAGTACAATGTTTATTTATGGTATTTGTGTAGATTGCAATAATAAGAAAAGTGAATGTTGGAAATCCACCAAATTCTATGATGAATTTCTACCACAATGACAATTTAATTATGAGACAAACAAAGAAAAGAAGACAAGACAAATATTTCTGCAGAGTTTCTCTCTGCCCACAAACTGTGGAAAACTTTCTTAATCACTTGCTACTACAAATTCTGTGATTACAATGAATTGACTTACTTGACTTTCTTTAAAAAATAAGGGTTACTCCCTCTATTTATAACTAAGCTTACACCCTAAGCCCAAAGCCCAAAATATCTTTTTGTTACTAAATCAAATCAAATCAAATCTATTTTGGACTTAAATCAAATCTATTTAAATCTAAAATAAATCAAATCTTCTTTGACACTACGAATTACAATTTAACACACCACCTAATTCATTATGTCTAAAATGTCTATGTTCATCATGGCTCTTAGCTTTCTGAATACTTCGACTTGTACTCCCTTCGTCATGATGTCTGCAATCTGATTCTCAGTTCTGCAGTGTTCCAAATTCATCTTCCCATCTGCTACCTGCTCTCGAAGATAATGGAATCTCATTTCGATGTGCTTACTTCGACCATGTGCTATTGGGTTTTTTGCCAGATTAATAGCTGACATGCTGTCTATCTTCATGGTAATTGCTCCATGATTTTTCCCTGTTATCTCTTCGACCAAGCTCACCATCCAAGTTGCTTGACATGCACAAAGAGAAGCAACTATGTATTCTACTTCGCATGATGATAATGCCACTACTGGTTCCTTTCTTGAATTCCAAGTAATTGGTGCACCACCTAGCATAAACACATATCCTGCTGTTGACTTTCGATCTTTAGCATCACTACACCAACTCGAATCAGTGTATCCCACAAACTTACATTCTTTTCCTTTATCAACTGAAGGAAACAAAATGCCATAATCTAAAGTTCCTTTGAGGTACCTTAGTATCCTCTTCACTACTGCTAGATGTGATACCTTTGGCTTCTGCATAAATCTACTTACCATACCTACACTATATGCTAAGTCAGGCCTTGTATGACAAAGATATCTTAATGGTCCAATAAGTCTTTTGTATTGGGTTGGATCAACATCATCTTCATCTGCATCTTTCGACAGTCGCAGTCTTGGTTCTGCAGGTGTCGAAGTTGAGTTGCATTCTTCCATCTCAAACCTCTTGAGAATTTCTCCGGCATATCTTCTTTGATGCATCATCAAACCTCTACTGCTCTTGTAGAATTCGATACCAAGGAAATATGAAATCTCACCCAAATCAGACATTTCGAATTCCTTGCTGAGATCACCTTTGAAGTCTTCGATCTCACTTTTACAGCTACCGGTTATCAACAAATCATCTACATAGAGACATAGTATAAGCAATTTACTCTTGCTTCTTCTTATATATACTCCATGTTCAGTTGTGCACTTCACAAATTCCTTCTCCCTTAGAAAACTATCAATTTTCTTATTCCATGCCCTTGGAGCTTGTTTCAATCCATACAGGGCTTTATGTAGCCTGTACACCTTTCTTTCTTCGTCATGTTTCACAAACCCAACTGGTTGTTTAACATAGACTTCTTCATCTAAGGGTCCATTTAGGAATTCACACTTCACGTCCATCTGACATATGTGCCAACTGTTTATTTCTGCTAGACCAACAACCAACCTGATTGTTTTGATCCTAGTAACAGGTGCAAAAACTTCGTCGAAGTCTATTCCTTCTTTCTGTAGAAATCCTTTTTCCACAAGTCTTGCTTTGTGTCGAGTTACTTCACATTTCGAATTCGTTTTCACTTTGTATACCCACTTGACATCAATTGCCTTGTTGCCTTGAGGCAATTCGACAAGTGACCAAGTGTTATTGTCTTAGATAGACTTTACTTCTTCGTTCATTTCTTTCACCCACTTCGAATCTTTTAATGCTTCAACTGCATTAACAGGTTCGACATCTGCATAGAAAGCATAATGTACCATCTCACCTTCATTATCTATTACATCATCTGATGTAATCACACAATCTTGCAATCTTGCAGGCATGCATCTTGTTCTTTGAGGTCTGCTTGTACTTGGTATATCTGCTGGTTCCTCTTGTCGAACTTCTCTTTCGACTTGAGTTTCTGGCTCTTCGAATAGGATTCCCACTGAATCTTTCTTGACATTTGCAGTCCAATCCCATTCTTTAAACTCATCTATGATCACGTCCCTGCTGACCACAATCTTCTTGTTCTCTGGATCAAACAACTTGTAGCCTCCTATCGAATGATATCCAACTAGGATCATTTGACTTGACTTGTCATCAAGTTTTCTTCTCAACTGATCTGGCACATGTCTGTGTGCAATAGATCCAAATACCTTCAGATGACTCAAGCTAGGCTTCACACCAGACCAACATTCTTCTGGAGTAATTCCTTCTAGCTTCTTTGTAGGACATCTGTTCAAAATGTATGTTGCAGTCGAAACAACTTCACCCCAAAACTCTTTAGGTAAACTCTTGCCTTTCAACATACTTCTCACCATATTCATGATGGTTCGATTTTTCCTTTCTGCAATTCCATTTTGTTGTGGAGTATAGGCTGGCACCACCTCATGCACAATCTCTTCCTTTTCACATAATCTGTCGAAGTCTTTCGACACATATTCTCCACCACCATCAGTTCTCAAAACTTTGAGCTTTCGACCACTTTGTCTTTCGACCATAGACTTAAACCTGGTAAATACTTCGATCACTTCACTTTTCTTCTTGATCAGGTAAGTCCATAGCTTTCGACTGAAATCATCTATGAATGTAACAAAGTATTTGTTACCTCCCATCGAATCCACTTGGATTGGTCCACATACATCAGAGTATATGACTTCAAGACTAGCCTTCGATCTGCTTCCTACATCCTTGCTGAAGCTATTCTTGTGTTGCTTCGCCTGCAGACATTCCTCACATACCTCGTTTGGAATGTCAATTTCTGGCAATCCTGAAACCATATTTCTTCTCTTCAAATATCTGATGTCTCTGAAGTTGAGATGACCTAGTCTATAATGCCATATCCATTCATCTCTACTAGCTGCAGTCAAAAGGCACTTGTGCTCCATCACATTTAGTTCAATCTTGAAGGTTCGATTCTGAGACATAGGAGCCTTCAAGATTACTCTCCCATTTGCATCAACGACTCTCATCAACTTATCTTCGATTGACACTTTATAATTATTTTCGACCAACTGCCCTATACTGAGTAAATTGCTCTTCATGCCTGGTATGTACAACACATTGGAGATTACTGACCTTTTGCCATCTTTCCTCATAATCATAACATCACCAATACCTTCAGCTTCCAGGGTATTGTCATTTGCAAATTTTACCATATTTTTCTTTGAGGGCTTTATATTGACAAACCAGTCTTTCCTTCCATACATATGTGATGAACATCCTGAATCCAAGTACCATTGGTCCTTGAATCTATCTTCATCTCTTGTTGTGACCATCAGCATCATCTCTTCTTCTTCATGTTTTGCAAGCTTTTCATCACTTTCTTGATTCTTTTGTTTTTCTGGACAATCACTCGAATAGTGTCCATATTTCTGACAATTGTAACATTGAATGTGACTCTTATCAGGTTTTTGACCACCACCTCTTCCTCTATTTGCAACACCACCTCTTTGGTTTCCTTGGTATGGTCTTCTTTGATTCGACACGTCTCCTTCGATTTGGTTTCCTCTACCATTCGATTTGTTGTAGCCACCTCTACCTCTGTCGAAACACTTTCCTTTGCCTTTGGTCTCTTTTGCTGAATGTGCCTGCAAGGCCACATCACTCTTCGATTTTCCTGCAGCTCTTTCGTTCATTCTTTGTTCATGAGATTCAAGCATCCCTTGAAGCTCTTCCTTTGTCAATTTCGACAAGTCTTTCCCCTCTTCTATCGCCACCACTATGTGGTCGAACTTAGGAGCTAAAGATCTTAAGATCTTCGACACAACAGCTCTTATTGTTAACGCTTCTCCATATATCTTGATTTGATTTACTAGTTTTGTAACTCTAGTGAAGAAATCAGATATGTTTTCACTGTCTTCCATCTGAAGCAGTTCATAGGTCCTTTTGTGAGTTTGTAACCTCACTTCTTTCACCTTCTCAGCACCTCCAAAAGACTTCTCAAAGATCTCCCAAGCTTCTTTTGCAGATTCTGAATCACTAACCTTTTCAAAATTGTCTGGGCTGACACATTGATGAATTATAAATAATGCTTTATAACTCAGCTTCTCAGATTCTATGTATTTCTTCTTTTCTTCTTCTGAAGCGTTTTCGCCAAGCGCTTCGACTCCATCTTTTACAAGGTCCCAAAGACCTTGACACCTGAATAAGACTTTCATCTGTTTGCACCAATTCTCATAGTTGTCAACTTTCAGAATTGGTAGCGTTGCTGGATAGTTTTCATTCCCATAACTTGTCATCGTGAATTCTTCAATCGTTATTGATTGACACTTCCCTTGAATCGAAACAAAAGCTCTTGATACTAGACGTTGGAAATCCACCAAATTCTATGATGAATTTCTACCACAATGACAATTTAATTATGAGACAAACAAAGAAAAGAAGACAAGACAAATATTTCTGCAGAGTTTCTCTCTGCCCACAAACTGTGGAAAACTTTCTTAATCACTTGCAACTGCAAATTCTGTGATTATAATGAATTGACTTACTTGACTTTCTTTGAAAAATAGGGGTTACTCCCTCTATTTATAACTGAGCTTACACCCTAAGCCCAAAGCCTAAAATATCTTTTTGTTACTAAATCAAATCAAATCAAATCTATTATGGACTTAAATCAAATCTATTTAAATCTAAAATAAATCAAATGTTCTTTGACACTATGAATTACAATTTAACAGTGAAATGAAATGGAAAAAAACCATTTTTATTCAATTACTTGCAATAAAATTAGATATATATTTAATAACAATGTCCATACGTAAAACATATGAGTATAAATTTTTTATTAAAAAGAAATATTAACTCCCTACAGGAAAATTAAATAGGTGGATGTATGGTTACCGTTATTGTTTTAAAAACTTTCATATAATAATTAAATTTATAAATTTCCGATAATAAAATATTTTAATTGTTGAACCAAAATTGATTATATTGAATTTGATTTAAATTGCAATAATGAAAACCTATGCTTAGTTTTATAATAATGATATATCTATATTTACGACATAGCCGTCTTCGATTTTTTGAAGGTCTTGTGTAGATAAGTCGTAGTTTAATCATTGAAAAACGAATAGAGGCTTTATCTAACCATAGTTTATCGATTATAACAAGGCCCTATTTAACTGTAGGTAAAATTTAACAAATTTGAGGCCATGTGTGGTAGCCTGTCTTGCATGCCCTCAAAGACAACCCTGTTTAAGAAAACCATATTAGTTTATTTACAATAATATAATTTCCATCTAGTAGAAATTTTTGATTCATTTGTTGATTGAATATTAAAAGAAACACATTTTTAGTCATTCACCATAAAATTCTAATGCATTGGATGGTAGGGAATAGAGAACAATGAAGTTATTTCACGGGAAAGTGAGAATATAAGAGTTCATTTAAGTATAAAAGTTTATTTTATGTCATTTGTTTTTTCTTGTTTTTACTATATATCTTGCTATTTTAACTTTAATATAATTTACTATCATAATGTATTTTTTAATGCTTAATTGATAAACCGCCATCTTTTAATATTATGAATTTAAGATATTCCTAATTTAAAAACATAAATCGTTTGGTGAAATTTATTCTAGGAAATAAGAGATCACATGGAATTGTCACATAATGTACCTTAGAAAATAGTTTCTTAGATTGGTAAGAATAATTTAAATATTAAAAATTTATTAGCTAGAGCCAATTCGTGAATAAAAATTTATTATTCAATTTTTGTAAACATATTTAGTAATTTATCACTTAATTTATTTATCTTAGTTTTTAGACACTCGTCACAATGTTTTCTCTATTTACCTGACGAAAAAATTAATGCAAAATGAAAATGTAGAATTCTATAGGAGTAATAAATCTATTTTGGTTGAGAAAATAATGTTTATTTTTTTGGTTATCAACAAAGGCAGTAATAGAAAAATATGTGGAACTGATTCTAAACAACTGTCATGTGAGATAGTGATAAAATATGATTCATAATATGGCTGTTTCGTCGAGGACTTGTGATGGAAACTTTATAAAGTATATTTAAACTACCATTTCATGTTGAAATTGGAGATGACAATTCCTCTTTTATTATATACCAAAAACGCATATAAGACAATCAAAATATATTTCAATGGGGAGTCAAGAGAGTTTGATGAAATGAAAAGTGTACATTTCTTGTCATATTTCAATTTTCTTCCAATTATAAGTGAATGCGACTAAAATATATATGTACCACTTTATTTTCCTTAATGAGATCCACTTAAAAATGGGTATTACATCATACAAGATTACATCATTCACTCCTCATTATCATAAGGATAAATGCATAATCTCTATTATGATATTGAATAAATTGAACCTAACTCTAGTTGGATAATTATTATGTACATAAAACTAATATACTTTTTCAAAATTTGATGAAGCTTCAACTTGAGAAACGTTGGTAATTCAATCTTAAAAATGGTGTAGGTTCCTACTTAATCCATTCATGTTTGTAAAGAACCCAAATAATTGGGGTTTATATGGCAAAAACAATCTTTGTTTATTGCTCCCTTTCCTCGTTTTATTAGTCAAATAAAGCTTCTCATAAGTCGATAATGCATTTTTGGACTGTTCAACTTTCCTTTTTTTAACGATGATGCTTTCTACTTTTGCCTTGACATGATTTTTTGGCGCCGAAGGATTTAGAAAAACTAAAGAATCCTTGTGGTCACTATTACATCTAAGATTCATGTTTTGCCTAAATCTCCACAAATTTGATGACCCTGTGGAGTTGCTTTTTTTGTAACACTCAGTCGAATCCTTCAACTCAACGAAAAGTATATTTTCTAATAACTCATTTTGAGTTTCTTTAGAAATACCATCTGATCTTGATTGTGGACTTATGGAATTATTAATAAAAATCTTCTTTGGAGGTGGCCGAATATGTGAGGAAACATTTTTTTGGTTGGAAATTAAAAGAAGAGATTGTTCCAAATGAGGAGGTAATGTTTTTCCATTTCCTTTTTCAAATATGTCATCGGCAAATATTTTTATTCCTTGGACATCAGCGCATGCAAAACTAAACTCTCGTTCTTCAATATTTCCCTCATCATTATTGAGAATTTGTTGTTTGGTGCTACAACATAAATCAAAATTTTCTTGACATGGAGTGAAGCCTTCAAAATATATAGAAGCGTCATTGATAATTTGCTCGTTTGTGTTACAATATGGATCAAGATTATCTTGATTGGAAGAAACACCATCAAATTCAATAAAGGTTTTGTCGCTTATATCGTGTTTTATGCTACATTGTGGATCTATTTTATCTTGAATGGGTGTTAAGCCATGAAAATCAAAGAAAGGGTAAGGTGTACATAGAATTGATAATGCTTGCACTCTTAACATCTCAATATTTTTGTTTGTTATCTGCATTTTGTTTCAGAAGTGAGTTTGTGATGTGCGGAAAGGTTAGTTGAATATTGAAAGTGATTGTGAAATGAGAAATATTTATATAAAAACAACATGCCAATGTCGGATTTTATGGTTTAAACAAAATCGGTTAGCTTGGATATTTTGGGAGGTGTATACATATGGAATGAATGATAGAGTATTATGAAGTTGCAAGTTTCTTTTATGTTATACCTTATATTTGTTGCTAGAGAGTTTTAATCCAAATAATATTTTACTTATTTAACTTTAATTAAGGTAATATTACTGCGAATTACAACAATTTTCAATTTTTAGAGAATGGTTTGCGTGTTATTATATTTAATCATTGTTCAACGACTTACTAGTATGTGTAACCTCCTCCATTTTTCTTAAAAGTGGCTACTTACTAAGTACAATGTTTATTTATGGTATTTGTGTAGATTGCAATAATAAGAAAAGTGAAATTAAATGAAAAAAAAACCATTTTTATTCAATTACTTGCAATAAAATTAGATATATATTTAATAACAATGTCCATACGTAAAACATATGAGTATAAATTTTTTATTAAAAAGAAATATTAACTCCCTACAGGAAAATTAAATAGGTGGATGTATGGTTACCGTTATTGTTTTAAAAACTTTCATATAATAATTAAATTTATAAATTTCCGATAATAAAATATTTTAATTGTTGAACCAAAATTGATTATATTGAATTTGATTTAAATTGCAATAATGAAAACCTATGCTTAGTTTTATAATAATGATATATCTATATTTACGACATAGCCGTCTTCGATTTTTTGAAGGTCTTGTGTAGATAAGTCGTAGTTTAATCATTGAAAAACGAATAGAGGCTTTATCTAACCATAGTTTATCGATTATAACAAGGCCCTATTTAACTGTAGGTAAAATTTAACAAATTTGAGGCCATGTGTGGTAGCCTGTCTTGCATGCCCTCAAAGACAACCCTGTTTAAGAAAACCATATTAGTTTATTTACAATAATATAATTTCCATCTAGTAGAAATTTTTGATTCATTTGTTGATTGAATATTAAAAGAAACACATTTTTAGTCATTCACCATAAAATTCTAATGCATTGGATGGTAGGGAATAGAGAACAATGAAGTTATTTCACGGGAAAGTGAGAATATAAGAGTTCATTTAAGTATAAAAGTTTATTTTATGTCATTTGTTTTTTCTTGTTTTTACTATATATCTTGCTATTTTAACTTTAATATAATTTACTATCATAATGTATTTTTTAATGCTTAATTGATAAACCGCCATCTTTTTATATTATGAATTTAAGATATTCCTAATTTAAAAACATAAATCGTTTGGTGAAATTTATTCTAGGAAATAAGAGATCACATGGAATTGTCACATAATGTACCTTAGAAAATAGTTTCTTAGATTGGTAAGAATAATTTAAATATTAAAAATTTATTAGCTAGAGCCAATTCGTGAATAAAAATTTATTATTCAATTTTTGTAAACATGTTTAGTAATTTATCACTTAATTTATTTATCTTAGTTTTTAGACACTCGTCAGAATGTTTTCTCTATTTACCTGACGAAAAAATTAATGCAAAATGAAAATGTAGAATTCTATAGGAGTAATAAATCTATTTTCGTTGAGAAAATAATGTTTATTTTTTTGGTTATCAACAAAGGCAGTAGTAGAAAAATATGTGGAACTGATTCTAAACAATTGTCATGTGAGATAGTGATAAAATATGATTCATAATATGGCTGTTTCGTCGAGGACTTGTGATGGAAACTTTATAAAGTATTTTTAAACTGCCATTTCATGTTGAAATTGGAGATGACAATTCCTCTTTTATTATATACCAAAAACACATATAAGACAATCAAAATATATTTCAATGGGGAGTCAAGAGAGTTTGATGAAATGAAAAGTCTACATTTCTTGTCATATTTCAATTTTCTTCCAATTATAAGTGAATGCGACTAAAATATATATGTACCACTTTATTTTCCTTAATGAGATCCACTTAAAAATGGGTATTACATCATACAAGATTACATCATTCACTCCTCGTTATCATAAGGAGAAATGCATAATCTCTATTCTGATATTGAATAAATTGAACCTAACTCTAGTTGGATAATTATTATGTACATAAAACTAATATACTTTTTCAAAATTTGATGAAGCTTCAACTTGAGAAACGTTGGTAATTCAATCTTAAAAATGGTGTAGGTTCCTACTTAATCCATTCATGTTTGTAAAGAACCCAAATAATTGGGGTTTATATGGAAAAAACGATCTTTGTTTATTGCTCCCTTTCCTCGTTTTATTAGTCAAATAAAGCTTCTCATAAGTCGATAATGCATTTTTGGACTGTTCAACTTTCCTTTTTTTAACGATGATGCTTTCTACTTTTGCCTTGACATGATTTTTTGGCGCCGAAGGATTTAGAAAAACTAAAGAATCCTTGTGGTCACTATTACATCTAAGATTCATGTTTTGCCTAAATCTCCACAAATTTGATGACCCTGTGGAGTTGCTTTTTTTGTAACACTCAGTCGAATCCTTCAACTCAACGAAAAGTATATTTTCTAATAACTAATTTTGAGTTTCTTTAGAAATACCATCTGATCTTGATTTTGGACTTATGGAATTATTAATAAAAATCTTCTTTGGAGGTGGCCGAATATGTGAGGAAACATTTTTTTGGTTGGAAATTAAAAGAAGAGATTGTTCCAAATGAGGAGGTAATGTTTTTACATTTCCTATTTCAAATATGTCATCGGCAAATATTTTTATTCCTTGGGCATCAGCGCATGCAAAACTAAACTCTCGTTCTTCAATATTTCCCTCATCATTATTGAGAATTTGTTGTTTGGTGCTACAACATAAATAAAAATTTTCTTGACATGGAGTGAAGCCTTCAAAATCTATAGAAGCGTCATTGATAATTTGCTCGTTTGTGTTACAATATGGATCAAGATTATCTTGATTGGAAGAAACACCATCAAATTCAATAAAGGTTTCGTCGCTTATATCGTGTTTTATGCTACATTGTGGATCTATTTTATCTTGAATGGGTATTAAGCCATGAAAATCAAAGAAAGGGTAAGGTGTACATAGAATTGATAATGCTTGCACTCTTAACATCTCAATATTTTTGTTTGTTATCTGCATTTTGTTTCAGAAGTGAGTTTGTGATGTGCGGAAAGGTTAGTTGAATATTGAAAGTGATTGTGAAATGAGAAATATTTATATAAAAACAACATGCCAATGTCGGATTTTATGGTTTAAACAAAATCAGTTAGCTTGGATATTTTGGGAGGTGTATACATATGGAATGAATGATAGAGTATTATGAAGTTGCAAGTTTCTTTTATGTTATACCTTATATTTGTTGCTAGAGAGTTTTAATCCAAATAATATTTTACTTATTTAACTTTAATTAAGGTAATATTACTGCGAATTACAACAATTTTCAATTTTTAGAGAATGGTTTGCGTGTTATTATATTTAATCATTGTTCAACGACTTACTAGTATGTGTAACCTCCTCCATTTTTCTTATAAGTGGCTACTTACTAAGTACAATGTTTATTTATGGTATTTGTGTAGATTGCAATAATAAGAAAAGTGAAATTAAATGAAAAAAAAACCATTTTTATTCAATTACTTGCAGTAAAATTAGATATATATTTAATAACAATGTCCATACGTAAAACATATGAGTATAAATTTTTTATTAAAAAGAAATATTAACTCCCTACAGGAAAATTAAATAGGTGGATGTATGGTTACCGTTATTGTTTTAAAAACTTTCATATAATAATTAAATTTATAAATTTCCGATAATAAAATATTTTAATTGTTGAACCAAAATTGATTATATTGAATTTGATTTAAATTGCAATAATGAAAACCTATGCTTAGTTTTATAATAATGATATATCTATATTTACGACATAGCCGTCTTCGATTTTTTGAAGGTCTTGTGTAGATAAGTCGTAGTTTAATCATGGAAAAACGAATAGAGGCTTTATCTAAACATAGTTTATCGATTATAACAAGGCCCTATTTAACTGTAGGTAAAATTTAACAAATTTGAGGCCATGTGTGGTAGCCTGTCTTGCATGCCCTCAAAGACAACCCTGTTTAAGAAAACCATATTAGTTTATTTACAATAATATAATTTCCATCTAGTAGAAATTTTTGATTCATTTGTTGATTGAATATTAAAAGAAATACATTTTTAGTCATTCACCATAAAATTCTAATGCATTGGATGGTAGGGATTAGAGAACAATGAAGTTATTTCACGGGAAAGTGAGAATATAAGAGTTCATTTAAGTATAAAAGTTTATTTTATGTCATTTGTTTTTTCTTGATTTTACTATATATCTTGCTATTTTAACTTTAATATAATTTACTATCATAATGTATTTTTTAATGCTTAATTGATAAACCGCCATCTTTTAATATTATGAATTTAAGATATTCCTAATTTAAAAACATAAATCGTTTGGTGAAATTTATTCTAGGAAATAAGAGATCACATGGAATTGTCACATAATGTACCTTAGAAAATAGTTTCTTAGATTGGTAAGAATAATTTAAATATTAAAAATTTATTAGCTAGAGCCAATTCGTGAATAAAAATTTATTATTCAATTTTTGTAAACATATTTAGTAATTTATCACTTAATTTATTTATCTTAGTTTTTAGACACTCGTCAGAATGTTTTCTCTATTTACCTGACGAAAAAATTAATGCAAAATGAAAATGTAGAATTCTATAGGAGTAATAAATCTATTTTGGTTGAGAAAATAATGTTTATTTTTTTGGTTATCAACAAAGGCAGTAGTAGAAAAATATGTGGAACTGATTCTAAACAATTGTCATGTGAGATAGTGATAAAATATGATTCATAATATGGTTGTTTCGTCGAGGACTTGTGATGGAAACTTTATAAAGTATTTTTAAACTTCCATTTCATGTTGAAATTGGAGATGACAATTCCTCTTTTATTATATACCAAAAACGCATATAAGACAATCAAAATATATTTCAATGGGGAGTCAAGAGAGTTTGATAAAATGAAAAGTCTACATTTCTTGTCATATTTCAATTTTCTTCCAATTATAAGTGAATGCGACTAAAATATATATGTACCACTTTATTTTCCTTAATGAGATCCACTTAAAAATGGGTATTACATCATACAAGATTACATCATTCACTCCTCATTATCATAAGGAGAAATGCATAATCTCTATTCTGATATGAATAAATTGAACCTAACTCTAGTTGGATAATTATTATGTACATAAAACTAATATACTTTTTCAAAATTTGATGAAGCTTCAACTTGAGAAACGTTGGTAATTCAATCTTAAAAATGGTGTAGGTTCCTACTTAATCCATTCATGTTTGTAAAGAACCCAAATAATTGGGGTTTATATGGCAAAAACGATCTTTGTTTATTGCTCCCTTTCCTCGTTTTATTAGTCAAATAAAGCTTCTCATAAGTCGATAATGCATTTTTGGACTATTCAACTTTCCTTTTTTTAACGATGATGCTTTCTAATTTTGCCTTGACAAGATTTTTTGGCGCCGAAGGATTTAGAAAAACTAAAGAATCCTTGTGGTCACTATTACATCTAAGATTCATGTTTTGCCTAAATCTCCAAAAATTTGATGACCCTGTGGAGTTGCTTTTTTTGTAACACTCAGTCGAATCCTTCAACTCAAAGAAAAGTATATTTTCTAATAACTCATTCTGAGTTTCTTTAGAAATACCATCTGATCTTGATTGTGGACTTATGGAATTATTAATAAAAATCTTCTTTGGAGGTGGCCGAATATGTGAGGCAACATTTTTTTGGGTGGAAATTAAAAGAAGAGGTTGTTCCAAATGAGGAGGTAATGTTTTTATTTTTCCTTTTTCAAATATGTCATCGGCAATATTTTTATTCCTTGGACATCAGCGCATGCAAAACTAAATTCTCGTTCTTCAATATTTCCCTCATCATTATTGTGAATTGGTTGTTTGGTGCTACAACATAAATCAAAATTTTCTTGACATGGAGTGAAGCCTTCTAAATCTATAGAAGCGTCATTGATAATTTGCTCTTTTGTGTTACAATATGGATCAAGATTATCTTGATTGGAAGAAACACCATCAAATTCAATAAAGGTTTCGTCGCTTATATCGTGTTTTATGCTACGTTGTGGATCTATTTTATCTTGAATGGGTGTTAAGCCATGAAAATCAAAGAAAGGGTAAGGTGTACATAGAATTGATAATGCTTGCACTCTTAACATCTCAATATTTTTGTTTGTTATCTGCATTTTGTTTCAGAAGTGAGTTTGTGATGTGCGGAAAGGTTAGTTGAATATTGAAAGTGATTGTGAAATGAGAAATATTTATATAAAAACAACATGCCAATGTCGGATTTCATGGTTTAAACAAAATCGGTTAGCTTGGATATTTTGGGAGGTGTATACATATGGAATGAATGATAGAGTATTATGACGTTGCAAGTTTCTTTTATGTTATACCTTATATTTGTTGCTAGGGAGTTTTAATCCAAATAATATTTTACTTATTTAACTTTAATTAAGGTAATATTACTGAGAATTACAACAATTTTCCATTTTTAGAGAATGGTTTGCGTGTTATTATATTTAATCATTGTCCAACGACTTACTAGTATGTGTAACCTCCTCCATTTTTCTTATAAGTGGCTACTTACTATGTACAATGTTTATTTATGGTATTTGTGTAGATTGCAATAATAAGAAAAGTGAAATTAAATGGAAAAAAAACATTTTTATTCAATTACTTGCAATAAAATTAGATATATATTTAATAACAATGTCCATACGTAAAACATATGAGTATAAATTTTTATTAAAAAGAAATATTAACTCCCTACAGGAAAATTAAATAGGTGGATGTATGGTTACCGTTATTGTTTTAAAAACTTTCATATAATAATTAAATTTATAAATTTCCGATAATAAAATATTTTAATTGTTGAACCAAAATTGATTATATTGAATTTGATTTAAATTGCAATAATGAAAACCTATGCTTAGTTTTATAATAATGATATATCTATATTTACGACATAGTCGTCTTCGATTTTTTGAAGGTCTTGTGTAGATAAGTCGTAGTTAATCATGGAAAAACTAATAGAGGCTTTATCTAACCATAGTTTATCGATTATAACAAGGCCCTATTTAACTGTAGGTAAAATTTAACATATTTGAGGCCATGTGTGGTAGCCTGTCTTGCATGCCCTCAAAGACAACCCTGTTTAAGAAAACCATATTAGTTTATTTACAATAATATAATTTCCATCTAGTAGAATTTTTTGATTCATTTGTTGATTGAATATTAAAAGAAACACATTTTTAGTCATTCACCATAAAATTCTAATGCATTGGATGGTAGGGAATAGAGAACAATGAAGTTATTTCACGGGAAAGTGAGAATATAAGAGTTCATTTAAGTATAAAAGTTTATTTTATGTCATTTGTTTTTTCTTGTTTTTACTATATATCTTGCTATTTTAACTTTAATATAATTTACTATCATAATGTATTTTTTAATGCTTAATTGATAAACCGCCATCTTTTTATATTATGAATTTAAGATATTCCTAATTTAAAAACATAAATCGTTTGGTGAAATTTATTCTAGGAAATAAGAGATCACATGGAATTGTCACATAATGTACCTTAGAAAATAGTTTCTTAGATTGGTAAGAATAATTTAAATATTAAAAATTTATTAGCTAGAGCCAATTCGTGAATAAAAATTTATTATTCAATTTTTGTAAACATATTTAGTAATTTATCACTTAATTTATTTATCTTAGTTTTTAGACACTCGTCAGAATGTTTTCTCTATTTACCTGACGAAAAAATTAATGCAAAATGAAAATGTAGAATTCTATAGGAGTAATAAATCTATTTTGGTTGAGAAAATAATGTTTATTTTTTTGGTTATCAACAAAGGCAGTAGTAGAAAAATATGTGGAACTGATTCTAAACAATTGTCATGTGAGATAGTGATAAAATATGATTCATAATATGGCTGTTTCGTCGAGGACTTGTGATGGAAACTTTATAAAGTATTTTTAAACTTCCATTTCATGTTGAAATTGGAGATGACAATTCCTCTTTTATTATATACCAAAAACGCATATAAGACAATCAAAATATATTTCAATGGGGAGTCAAGAGAGTTTGATAAAATGAAAAGTCTACATTTCTTGTCATATTTCAATTTTCTTCCAATTATAAGTGAATGCGACTAAAATATATATGTACCACTTTATTTTCCTTAATGAGATCCACTTAAAAATGGGTATTACATCATACAAGATTACATCATTCACTCCTCATTATCATAAGGAGAAATGCATAATCTCTATTCTGATATGAATAAATTGAACCTAACTCTAGTTGGATAATTATTATGTACATAAAACTAATATACTTTTTCAAAATTTGATGAAGCTTCAACTTGAGAAACGTTGGTAATTCAATCTTAAAAATGGTGTAGGTTCCTACTTAATCCATTCATGTTTGTAAAGAACCCAAATAATTGGGGTTTATATGGCAAAAACGATCTTTGTTTATTGCTCCCTTTCCTCGTTTTATTAGTCAAATAAAGCTTCTCATAAGTCGATAATGCATTTTTGGACTATTCAACTTTCCTTTTTTTAACGATGATGCTTTCTAATTTTGCCTTGACATGATTTTTTGGCGCCGAAGGATTTAGAAAAACTAAAGAATCCTTGTGGTCACTATTACATCTAAGATTCATGTTTTGCCTAAATCTCCAAAAATTTGATGACCCCATGGAGTTGCTTTTTTTGTAACACTCAGTCGAATCCTTCAACTCAACGAAAAGTATATTTTCTAATAACTCATTTTGAGTTTCTTTAGAAATACCATCTGATCTTGATAGTGGACTTATGGAATTATTAATAAAAATCTTCTTTGGAGGTGGCCGAATATGTGAGGCAACATTTTTTTGGGTGGAAATTAAAAGAAGAGGTTGTTCCAAATGAGGAGGTAATGTTTTTATTTTTCCTTTTTCAAATATGTCATCGGCAATATTTTTATTCCTTGGACATCAGCGCATGCAAAACTAAATTCTCGTTCTTCAATATTTCCCTCATCATTATTGTGAATTTTTTGTTTGGTGCTACAACATAAATCAAAATTTTCTTGACATGGAGTGAAGCCTTCTAAATCTATAGAAGCGTCATTGATAATTTGCTCGTTTGTGTTACAATATGGATCAAGATTATCTTGATTGGAAGAAACACCATCAAATTCAATAAAGGTTTCGTCGCTTATATCGTGTTTTATGCTATGTTGTGGATCTATTTTATCTTGAATGGGTGTTAAGCCATGAAAATCAAAGAAAGGGTAAGGTGTACATAGAATTGATAATGCTTGCACTCTTAACATCTCAATATTTTTGTTTGTTATCTGCATTTTGTTTCAGAAGTGAGTTTGTGATGTGCGGAAAGGTTAGTTGAATATTGAAAGTGATTGTGAAATGAGAAATATTTATATAAAAACGACATGCCAATGTCGGATTTCATGGTTTAAACAAAATCGGTTAGCTTGGATATTTTGGGAGGTGTATACATATGGAATGAATGATAGAGTATTATGACGTTGCAAGTTTCTTTTATGTTATACCTTATATTTGTTGCTAGGGAGTTTTAATCCAAATAATATTTTACTTATTTAACTTTAATTAAGGTAATATTACTGAGAATTACAACAATTTTCCATTTTTAGAGAATGGTTTGCGTGTTATTATATTTAATCATTGTCCAACGACTTACTAGTATGTGTAACCTCCTCCATTTTTCTTATAAGTGGCTACTTACTATGTACAATGTTTATTTATGGTATTTGTGTAGATTGCAATAATAAGAAAAGTGAAATGAAATGGAAAAAAACCATTTTTATTCAATTACTTGCAATAAAATTAGATATATATTTAATAACAATATCCTTACGTAAAACATATGAGTATAAATTTTTTATTAAAAAGAAATATTAACTCCCTCAAGGAAAATTAAATAGGTGGATGTATTGTTACCGTTATTGTTTTAAAAACTTTCATATAATAATTAAATTTATAAATTTCCTATAATAAAATATTTTAATTGTTGAACCAAAATTGACTATATTGAATTTGATTTAAATTGCAATAATGAAAACCTATGCTTAGTTTTATAATAATGATATATCAATATTTACGACAAATCCGTCTTCGATTTTTCGAAGGTCTTGTGTAGATAAGTCGTAGTTTAATCATGGAAAAACGAATAGAGGCTTTATCTAACCATAGTTTATCGATTATACCAAGGCCCTATTTAACTGTAGGTAAAATTTAACAAATTTGAGGCCATGTGTAGTAGCCTGTCTTGCATGCCCTCAAAGACAGCCCTGTTTAAGAAAACCATGTTAGTTTATTTACAATAATATAATTTCCATCTAGTAGAAATTTTTGATTCATTTGTTGATTGAAAATTAAAAGAAACACATTTTTAGTCATTCACCATAAAATTCTAATGCATTGGATGGTAGGGAATAGAGAACAATGAAGTTATTTCACGGGAAAGTGAGAATATAAGAGTTCATTTAAGTATAAAAGTTTATTTTATATCATTTGTTTTTTCTTGTTTTCACTATATATCTTGCTATTTTAACTTTAATATAATTTACTATCATAATATATTTTTTAATGCTTAATTGATAAACCGCCATCTTTTTATACTACGAATTTAAGAAATTCCTAATTTAAAAACATAAATCGTTTGGTGAAATTTATTCTAGGAAATAAGAGATCACATGGAATTGTCACATAATGTACCTTAGAAAATAGTTTATTAGATTGGTAAGAATAATTTAAATATTAAAAATTTATTAGCTAGAGCCAATTCGTGAATATAAATTTATTATTCAATTTTTGTAAACATATTTAGTAATTTATCACTTAATTTATTTATCTTACTTTTTAGACACTCGTCACAATATTTTCTCTATTTACCTGACGAAAAAATTAATGCAAAATGAAAATGTAGAATTCTATAGGAGTAATAAATCTATTTTGGTTGAAAAAATAATGTGTATTTTTTTGGTTATGAACAAAGGCAGTAGTAGAAAAATATGTGGAACTGATTCTAAACAATTGTCATGTGAGATAGTGATAAAATATGATTCTTAATATGTCTGTTTCGTCGAGGACTTGTGATGGAAACTTTATAAAGTATTTTTAAACTTCCATTTCATGTTGAAATTGGAGATGACAATTCTTCTTTTATTATATACCAAAAACGCATATAAGACAATCAAAATATATTTCAATGGGGAGTCAAGAGAGTTTGATGAAATGAAAAGTCTACATTTCTTGTCATATTTCAATTTTCTTCCAATTATAAGTGAATGCGACTAAAATATATATGTACCACTTTATTTTCCTTAATGAGATCCATTTAAAAATGGGTATTACATCATACAAGATTACATCATTCACTCCTCATTATCATAAGGAGAAATGCATACTCTCTATTATCATATTGAATAAATTTAACCTAACTCTAGTTGGATAATTATTATGTACATAAAACTAATATACTTTTTCAAAATTTGATGAAGCTTCAACTTGAGAAACGTTGGTAATTCAATCTTAAAAATGGTGTAGGCTCCTACTTAATCCATTCATGTTTGTAAAGAACCCAAATAATTGGTGTTTATATGGCAAAAACGATCTTCGTTTATTGCTCCCTTTCCTCGTTTTATTAGTCAAATAAAGCTTCTCATAAGTCGATAATGCATTTTTGGACTGTTCAACTTTCCTCTTTTTAACGATGTTGCTTTTTACTTTTGCCTTGACATGATTTTTTGGCGCCGAAGAATTTAGAAAAACTAAAGAATCCTTGTGGTCACTATTACATCTAAGATTCATGTTTTGCCTAAATCTCAAAAAATTTGATGACCCCGTGGAGTTGCTTTTTTTGTAACACTCAGTCGAATCCTTCAACTCAACGAAAAGTATATTTTCTAATAACTCATTTTGAGTTTCTTTAGAAATACCATCTGATCTTGATTGTGGACTTATGGAATTATTAATAAAAATCTTCTTTGGAGGTGGCCGAATATGTGAGGCAACATTTTTTTGGTTGGAAATTAAAAGAAGAGGTTGTTCCAAATGAGGAGGTACTGTTTTTATTTTTCCTTTTTCAAATATGTCATCGACAAATATTTTTATTCCTTGGACATCAGCACATGCAAAACTAAACTCTCGTTCTTTAATATTTCCCTCATCATTATTGTGAATTTGTTGTTTGGTGCTACAACATAAATCAAAATTTTCTTGACATGGAGTGAAGCCTTCAAAATCTATAGAAGCGTCATTGATAATTTGCTCGTTTGTGTTACAATGTGGATCAAGATTATCTTGATTGGAAGAAACACCATCAAATTCAATAAAGGTTTCGCCGCTTATATCGTGTTTTATGCTACGTTGTGGATCTATTTTATCTTGAATGGGTGTTAAGCCATGAAAATCAAAGAAAGGGTAAGGTGTACATAGAATTGATAATGCTTGCACTCTTAACATCTCAATATTTGTGTTTGTTATCTGCATTTTGTTTCAGAAGTGAGTTTGTGATGTGCGGAAAGGTTAGTTGGATATTGAAAGTGATTGTGAAATGAGAAATATTTATATAAAAACAACATGCCAATGTCGGATTTTATGGTTTAAACAAAATCGGTTAGCTTGGATATTTTGGGAGGTGTATACATATGGAATGAATGATAGAGTATTAAGATGTTGCAAGTTTCTTTTATGTTATACCTTATATTTGTTGCTAGCGAGTTTTAAGCCAAATAATATTTTACTTATTTAACTTTAATTAAGGTAATATTACTGAGAATTACAACAATTTTCCATTTTTAGAGAATGGTTTGCGTGTTATTATATTTAATCATTGTCCAACGACTTACTAGTATGTGTAACCTCCTCCATTTTTCTTATAAGTGGCTACTTACTAAGTACAATGTTTATTTATGGTATTTGTGTAGATTGCAATAATAAGAAAAGTGAAATGAAATGGAAAAAAACCATTTTTATTCAATTACTTGCAATAAAATTAGATATATATTTAATAACAATGTCCATACGTAAAACATATGAGTATAAATTTTTTATTAAAAAGAAATATGAACTCCCTCAAGGAAAATTAAATAGGTGGATGTATTGTTACCGTTATTGTTTTAAAAACTTTCATATAATAATTAAATTTATAAATTTCCTATAATAAAATATTTTAATTGTTGAACCAAAATTGACTATATTGAATTTGATTTAAATTGCAATAATGAAAACCTATGCTTAGTTTTATAATAATGATATATCAATATTTATGACAAAGCCGTCTTCGATTTTTTGAAGGTCTTGTGTAGATAAGTCGTAGTTTAATCATGGAAAAACGAATAGAGGCTTTATCTAACCATAGTTTATCGATTATAACAAGGCCCTATTTAACTTTAGGTAAAATTTAACAAATTTGAGGCCATGTGTGGTAGCCTGTCTTGCATGCCCTCAAAGACAGCCCTGTTTAAGAAAACCATGTTAGTTTATTTACAATAATATAATTTCCATCTAGTAGAAATTTTTGATTCATTTGTTGATTGAAAATTAAAAGAAACACATTTTTAGTCATTCACCATAAAATTCTAATGCATTGGATGGTAGGGAATAGAGAACAATGAAGTTATTTCACGGGAAAGTGAGAATATAAGAGTTCATTTAAGTATAAAAGTTTATTTTATATCATTTGTTTTTTCTTGTTTTCACTATATATCTTGCTATTTTAACTTTAATATAATTTACTATCATAATATATTTTTTAATGCTTAATTGATAAACCGCCATCTTTTTATACTACGAATTTAAGATATTCCTAATTTAAAAACATAAATCGTTTGGTGAAATTTATTCTAGGAAATAAGAGATCACATGGAAATGTCACATAATGTACCTTAGAAAATAGTTTATTAGATTGGTAAGAATAATTTAAATATTAAAAATTTATTAGCTAGAGCCAATTCGTGAATATAAATTTATTATTCAATTTTTGTAAACATATTTAGTAATTTATCACTTAATTTATTTATCTTAGTATTAGACACTCGTCACAATGTTTTTCTATTTACCTGACGAAAAAATTAATGCAAAATGAAAATGTAGAATTCTATAGGAGTAATAAATCTATTTTGTTTGAGAAAATAATGTTTATTTTTTTGGTTATGAACAAAGGCAGTAGTAGAAAAATATGTGGAACTGATTCTAAACAATTGTCATGTGAGATAGTGATAAAATATGATTCGTAATATGGCTGTTTCATCGAGGACTTGTGATGGAAACTTTATAAAGTATTTTTAAACTGCCATTTCATGTTCAAATTGGAGATGACAATTCCTCTTTTATTAATACCAAAAACGCATATAAGACAATCAAAATATATTTCAATGGGGAGTCAAGAGAGTTTGATGAAATGAAAAGTCTACATTTCTTGTCATATTTCAATTTTCTTCCAATTATAAGTGAATGCAACTAAAATATATATGTACCACTTTATTTTCCTTAATGAGATCCAATTAAAAATGGGTATTACATCATACAAGATTACATCATTCACTCATCATTATCATAAGGAGAAATGCATACTCTCTATTATCATATTGAATAAATTTAACCTAACTCTAGTTGGATAATTATCATGTACATAAAACTAATATACTTTTTCAAAATTTGATGAAGCTTCAACTTGAGAAACGTTGGTAATTCAATCTTAAAAATGGTGTAGGCTCCTACTTAATCCATTCATGTTTGTAAAGAACCCAAATAATTGGCGTTTATATGGCAAAAACGATCTTCGCTTATTGCTCCCTTTCCTCGTTTTATTAGTCAAATAAAGCTTCTCATAAGTCGATAATGCATTTTTGGACTGTTCAACTTTCCTCTTTTTAACGATGTTGCTTTTTACTTTTGCCTTGACATGATTTTTTGGCGCCGAAGAATTTAGAAAAACTAAAGAATCCTTGTGGTCACTATTACATCTAAGATTCATGTTTTGCCTAAATCTCCAAAAATTTGATGACCCCGTGGAGTTGCTTTTTTTGTAACACTCAGTCGAATCCTTCAACTCAACGAAAAGTATATTTTCTAATAACTCATTTTGAGTTTCTTTAGAAATACCATCTGATCTTGATTGTGGACTTATGGAATTATTAATTAAAATCTTCTTTGGAGGTGGCCGCATATGTGAGGCAACATTTTTTTGGGTGGAAATTAAAAGAAGAGGTTGTTCCAAATGAGGAGGTAATGTTTTTATTTTTCCTTTTTCAAATATGTCATCGGCAAATATTTTTATTCCTTGGACATCAGCGCATGCAAAACTAAACTCTCGTTCTTCAATATTTCCCTCATCATTATTGTGAATTTGTTGTTTGGTGATACAACATAAATCAAAATTTTCTTGACATGGAGTGAAGCCTTCAAAATCTATAGAAGCGTCATTGATAATTTGCTCGTTTGTGTTACAATATGGATCAAGATTATCTTGATTGGAAGAAACACCATCAAATTCAATAAAGGTTTCGCCGCTTATATCGTGTTTTATGCTACGTTGTGGATCTATTTTATCTTGAATGGGTGTTAAGCCATGAAAATCAAAGAAAGGGTAAGGTGTACATAGAATTGATAATGTTTGCACTCTTAACATCTCAATATTTGTGTTTGTTATCTGCATTTTGTTTCAGAAGTGAGTTTGTGATGTGCAGAAAGGTTAGTTGGATATTGAAAGTGATTGTGAAATGAGAAATATTTATATAAAAACAACATGCCAATGTCGGATTTTATGGTTTAAACAAAATCGGTTAGCTTGGATATTTTGGGAGGTGTATACATATGGAATGAATGATAGAGTATTAAGAAGTTGCAAGTTTCTTTTATGTTATACCTTATATTTGTTGCTAGCGAGTTTTAAGCCAAATAATATTTAACTTATTTAACTTTAATTAAGGTAATATTACTGAGAATTACAACAATTTTCCATTTTTAGAGAATGGGTTGCGTGTTATTATATTTAATCATTTTCCAACGACTTACTAGTATGTGTAACCTCCTCCATTTTTCTTATAAGTGGCTACTTACTAAGTACAATGTTTATTTATGGTATTTGTGTAGATTGCAATAATAAGAAAAGTGAAATGAAATGGAAAAAGACCATTTTTATTCAATTACTTGCAATAAAATTAGATATATATTTAATAACAATGTCCATACGTAAAACATATGAGTATAAATTTTTTATTAAAAAGAAATATGAACTCCCTCAAGGAAAATTAAATAGGTGGATGTATTGTTACCGTTATTGTTTTAAAAACTTTCATATAATAATTAAATTTATAAATTTCCTATAATAAAATATTTTAATTGTTGAACCAAAATTGACTATATTGAATTTGATTTAAATTGCAATAATGAAAACCTATGCTTAGTTTTATAATAATGATATATCAATATTTACGACAAAGCCGTCTTCGATTTTTCGAAGGTCTTGTGTATATAAGTCATAGTTTAATCATGGAAAAACGAATAGAGGCTTTATCTAACCATAGTTTATCGATTATAATAAGGCCCTATTTAACTGTAGGTAAAATTTAACAAATTTGAGGCCATGTGTGGTAGCCTGTCTTGCATGCCCTCAAAGACAGCCCTGTTTAAGAAAACCATGTTAGTTTATTTACAATAATATAATTTCCATCTAGTAGAAATGTTTGATTCATTTGTTGATTGAAAATTAAAAGAAACACATTTTTAGTCATTCACCATAAAATTCTAATGCACTGGATGGTAGGGAATAGAGAACAATGAAGTTATTTCACGGGAAAGTGAGAATATAAGAGTTCATTTAAGTATAAAAGTTTATTTTATATCATTTGTTTTTTCTTGTTTTCACTATATATCTTGCTATTTTAACTTTAATATAATTTACTATCATAATATATTTTTTAATGCTTAATTGATAAACCGCCATCTTTTTATATTACGAATTTAAGATATTCCTAATTTAAAAACATAAATCGTTTGGTGAAATTTATTCTAGGAAATAAGAGATCACATGGAATTGTCACATAATGTACCTTAGAAAATAGTTTATTAGATTGGTAAGAATAATTTAAATATTAAAAATTTATTAGCTAGAGCCAATTCGTGAATATAAATTTATTATTCAATTTTTGTAAACATATTTAGTAATTTATCACTTAATTTATTTATCTTAGTTTTTAGACACTCGTCACAATGTTTTCTCTATTTACCTGACGAAAAAATTAATGCAAAATGAAAATGTAGAATTCTGTAGGAGTAATAAATCTATTTTGGTTGAGAAAATAATGTTTATTTTTTTGGTTATGAACAAAGGCAGTAGTATAAAAATATGTGGAACTGATTCTAAACAATTGTCATGTGAGATAGTGATAAAATATGATTCGTAATATGGCTGTTTCGTCGAGGACTTGTGATGGAAACTTTATAAAGTATTTTTAAACTTCCATTTCATGTTGAAAATGGAGATGACAATTCCTCTTTTATTATATACCAAAAACGCATATAAGACAATCAAAATATATTTCAATGGGGAGTCAAGAGAGTTTGATGAAATGAAACCTCTACATTTCTTGTCATATTTCAATTTTCTTCCAATTATAAGTAAATGCGACTAAAATATATATATGTACCACTTTATTTTCCTTAATGAGATCCATTTAAAAATGGGTATTACATCATACAAGATTACATCATTCACTCCTCATTATCATAAGGAGAAATGCATACTCTCTATTATCATATTGAATAAATTTAACCTATCTCTAGTTGGATAATTATTATGTACATAAAACTAATATACTTTTTCAAAATTTGATGAAGCTTCAACTTGAGAAACGTTGGTAATTCAATCTTAAAAATGGTGTAGGCTCCTACTTAATCCATTCATGTTTGTAAAGAACCCAAATAATTGGTGTTTATATGGCAAAAATGATCTTCGTTTATTGCTCCCTTTCCTCGTTTTATTAGTCAAATAAAGCTTCTCATAAGTCGATAATGCATTTTTTGGACTGTTCAACTTTCCTCTTTTTAACGATGTTGCTTTCTACTTTTGCCTTGACATGATTTTTTGGCGCCGAAGAATTTAGAAAAACTAAAGAATCCTTGTGGTCACTATTACATCTAAGATTCATGTTTTGCCTAAATCTCCAAAAATTTGATGACCCTGTGGAGTTGCTTTTTTTGTAACACTCAGTCGAATCCTTCAACTCAACGAAAAGTATATTTTCTAATAACTCATTTTGAGTTTCTTTAGAAATACCATCTGATCTTGATTGTGGACTTATGGAATTATTAATAAAAATCTTCTTTGGAGGTGGCCGAATATGTGAGGTAACATTTTTTTGGGTGGAAATTAAAAGAAGAGGTTGTTCCAAATGAGGAGGTAATGTTTTTATTTTTCCTTTTTCAAATATGTCATCGGCAAATATTTTTATTCCTTGGACATCAGCGCATGCAAAACTAAACTCTCGTTCTTCAATATTTCCCTCATCATTATTGTGAATTTGTTGTTTGGTGCTACAACATAAATCAAAATTTTCTTGACATGGAGTGAAGCCCTCAAAATCTATAGAAGCGTCATTGATAATTTGCTCGTTATTGTTACAATATGGATCAAGATTATCTTGATTGGAAGAAACACCATCAAATTCAATAAAGGTTTCGCCGCTTATATCGTGTTTTATGCTACGTTGTGGATCTATTTTATCTTGAATGGGTGTTAAGCCATGAAAATCAAAGAAAGGGTAAGGTGTACATAGAATTGATAATGCTTGCACTCTTAACATCTCAATATTTGTGTTTGTTATCTGCATTTTGTTTCAGAAGTGAGTTTGTGATGTGCGGAAAGGTTAGTTGAATATTGAAAGTGATTGTGAAATGAGAAATATTTATATAAAAACAACATGCCAATGTCGGATTTTATGGTTTAAACAAAATCGGTTAGCTTGGATATTTTGGGAGGTGTATACATATGGAATGAATGATAGAGTATTAAGAAGTTGCAAGTTTCTTTTATGTTATACCTTATATTTGTTGCTAGCGAGTTTTAAGCCAAATAATATTTTACTTATTTAACTTTAATTAAGGTAATATTACTGAGAATTACAACAATTTTCCATTTTTAGAGAATGGTTTGCGTGTTATTATATTTAATCATTGTCCAACGACTTACTAGTATGTGTAACCTCCTCCATTTTTCTTATAAGTGGCTACTTACTAAGTACAATGTTTATTTATGGTATTTGTGTAGATTGCAATAATAAGAAAAGTGAAATGAAATGGAAAAAGACCATTTTTATTCAATTACTTGCAATAAAATTAGATATATATTTAATAACAATGTCCATACGTAAAACATATGAGTATAAATTTTTTATTAAAAAGAAATATGAACTCCCTCAAGGAAAATTAAATAGGTGGATGTATTGTTACCGTTATTGTTTTAAAAACTTTCATATAATAATTAAATTTATAAATTTCCTATAATAAAATATTTTAATTGTTGAACCAAAATTGACTATATTGAATTTGATTTAAATTGCAATAATGAAAACCTATGCTTAGTTTTATAATAATGATATATCAATATTTACGACAAAGCCGTCTTCGATTTTTCGAAGGTCTTGTGTATATAAGTCGTAGTTTAATCATGGAAAAACGAATAGAGGCTTTATCTAACCATAGTTTATCGATTATAACAAGGCCCTATTTAACTGTAGGTAAAATTTAACAAATTTGAGGCCATGTGTGGTAGCCTGTCTTGCATGCCCTCAAAGACAACCCTGTTTAAGAAAACCATGTTAGTTTATTTACAATAATATAATTTCCATCTAGTAGAAATTTTTGATTCATTTGTTGATTGAAAATTAAAAGAAACACATTTTTAGTCATTCACCATAAAATTCTAATGCATTGGATGGTAGGGAATAGAGAACAATGAAGTTATTTCACGGGAAAGTGAGAATATAAGAGTTCATTTAAGTATAAAAGTTTATTTTATATCATTTGTTTTTTCTTGTTTTCACTATATATCTTGCTATTTTAACTTTAATATAATTTACTATCATAATATATTTTTTAATGCTTAATTGATAAACCGCCATCTTTTTATATTACGAATTTAAGATATTCCTAATTTAAAAACATAAATCGTTTGGTGAAATTTATTCTAGGAAATAAGAGATCACATGGAATTGTCACATAATGTACCTTAGAAAATAGTTTATTAGATTGGTAAGAATAATTTAAATATTAAAAATTTATTAGCTAGAGCCAATTCGTGAATATAAATTTATTATTCAATTTTTGTAAACATATTTAGTAATTTATCACTTAATTTATTTATCTTAGTTTTTAGACACTCGTCACAATGTTTTCTCTATTTACCAGACGAAAAAATTAATGCAAAATGAAAATGTAGAATTCTGTAGGAGTAATAAATCTATTTTGGTTGAGAAAATAATGTTTATTTTTTTGGTTATGAACAAAGGCAGTAGTATAAAAATATGTGGAACTGATTCTAAACAATTGTCATGTGAGATAGTGATAAAATATGATTCGTAATATGGCTGTTTCGTCGAGGACTTGTGATGGAAACTTTATAAAGTATTTTTAAACTTCCATTTCATGTTGAAAATGGAGATGACAATTCCTCTTTTATTATATACCAAAAACGCATATAAGACAATCAAAATATATTTCAATGGGGAGTCAAGAGAGTTTGATGAAATGAAAAGTCTACATTTCTTGTCATATTTCAATTTTCTTCCAATTATAAGTGAATGCGACTAAAATATATATGTACCACTTTATTTTCCTTAATGAGATCCATTTAAAAATGGGTATTACATCATACAAGATTACATCATTCACTCCTCATTATCATAAGGAGAAATGCATACTCTCTATTATCATATTGAATAAATTTAACCTATCTCTAGTTGGATAATTATTATGTACATAAAACTAATATACTTTTTCAAAATTTGATGAAGCTTCAACTTGAGAAACGTTGGTAATTCAATCTTAAAAATGGTGTAGGCTCCTACTTAATCCATTCATGTTTGTAAAGAACCCAAATAATTGGTGTTTATATGGCAAAAATGATCTTCGTTTATTGCTCCCTTTCCTCGTTTTATTAGTCAAATAAAGCTTCTCATAAGTCGATAATGCATTTTTGGACTGTTCAACTTTCCTCTTTTTAACGATGTTGCTTTCTACTTTTGCCTTGACATGATTTTTTGGCGCCGAAGAATTTAGAAAAACTAAAGAATCCTTGTGGTCACTATTACATCTAAGATTCATGTTTTGCCTAAATCTCCAAAAATTTGATGACCCTGTGGAGTTGCTTTTTTTGTAACACTCAGTCGAATCCTTCAACTCAACGAAAAGTATATTTTCTAATAACTCATTTTGAGTTTCTTTAGAAATACCATCTGATCTTGATTGTGGACTTATGGAATTATTAATAAAAATCTTCTTTGGAGGTGGCCGAATATGTGAGGCAACATTTTTTTGGGTCGAAATTAAAAGAAGAGGTTGTTCCAAATGAGGAGGTAATGTTTTTATTTTTCCTTTTTCAAATATGTCATCGGCAAATATTTTTATTCCTTGGACATCAGCGCATGCAAAACTAAACTCTCGTTCTTCAATATTTCCCTCATCATTATTGTGAATTTGTTGTTTGGTGCTACAACATAAATCAAAATTTTCTTGACATGGAGTGAAGCCCTCAAAATCTATAGAAGCGTCATTGATAATTTGCTCGTTTGTGTTATAATATGGATCAAGATTATCTTGATTGGAAGAAACACCATCAAATTCAATAAAGGTTTCGCCGCTTATATCGTGTTTTATGCTACGTTGTGGATCTATTTTATCTTGAATGGGTGTTAAGCCATGAAAATCAAAGAAAGGGTAAGGTGTACATAGAATTGATAATGCTTGCACTCTTAACATCTCAATATTTGTGTTTGTTATCTGCATTTTGTTTCAGAAGTGAGTTTGTGATGTGCGGAAAGGTTAGTTGAATATTGAAAGTGATTGTGAAATGAGAAATATTTATATAAAAACAACATGCCAATGTCGGATTTTATGGTTTAAACAAAATCGGTTAGCTTGGATATTTTGGGAGGTGTATACATATGGAATGAATGATAGAGTATTAAGAAGTTGCAAGTTTCTTTTATGTTATACCTTATATTTGTTGCTAGCGAGTTTTAAGCCAAATAATATTTTACTTATTTAACTTTAATTAAGGTAATATTACTGAGAATTACAACAATTTTCCATTTTTAGAGAATGGTTTGCGTGTTATTATATTTAATCATTGTCCAACGACTTACTAGTATGTGTAACCTCCTCCATTTTTCTTATAAGTGGCTACTTACTAAGTACAATGTTTATTTATGGTATTTGTGTAGATTGCAATAATAAGAAAAGTGAAATGAAATGGAAAAAGACAATTTTTATTCAATTACTTGCAATAAAATTAGATATATATTTAATAACAATGTCCATACGTAAAACATATGAGTATAAATTTTTTATTAAAAAGAAATATGAACTCCCTCAAGGAAAATTAAATAGGTGGATGTATTGTTACCGTTATTGTTTTAAAAACTTTCATATAATAATTAAATTTATAAATTTCCTATAATAAAATATTTTAATTGTTGAACCAAAATTGACTATATTGAATTTGATTTAAATTGCAATAATGAAAACCTATGCTTAGTTTTATAATAATGATATATCAATATTTACGACAAAGCCGTCTTCGATTTTTCGAAGGTCTTGTGTAGATAAGTCGTAGTTTAATCATGGAAAAATGAATAGAGGCTTTATCTAACCATAGTTTATCGATTATAACAAAGCCCTATTTAACTTTAGGTAAAATTTAACAAATTTGAGGCCATGTGTGGTAGCCTGTCTTGCATGCCCTCAAAGACAGCCCTGTTTAAGAAAACCATGTTAGTTTATTTACAATAATATAATTTCCATCTAGTAGAAATTTTTGATTCATTTGTTGATTGAAAATTAAAAGAAACACATTTTTAGTCATTCACCATAAAATTCTAATGCATTGGATGGTAGGGAATAGAGAACAATGAAGTTATTTCACGGGAAAGTGAGAATATAAGAGTTCATTTAAGTATAAAAGTTTATTTTATATCATTTGTTTTTTCTTGTTTTCACTATATATCTTGCTATTTTAACTTTAATATAATTTACTATCATACTATATTTTTTAATGCTTAATTGATAAACCGCCATCTTTTTATACTACGAATTTAAGATATTCCTAATTTAAAAACATAAATCGTTTGGTGAAATTTATTCTAGGAAATAAGAGATCACATGGAATTGTCACATAATGTACCTTAGAAAATAGTTTATTAGATTGGTAAGAATAATTTAAATATTAAAAATTTATTAGCTAGAGCCAATTCGTGAATATAAATTTATTATTCAATTTTTGTAAACATATTTAGTAATTTATCACTTAATTTATTTATCTTAGTATTAGAAACTCGTCACAATGTTTTTCTATTTACCTGACGAAAAAATTAATGCAAAATGAAAATTTAGAATTCTATAGGAGTAATAAATCTATTTTGGTTGAGAAAATAATGTTTATTTTTTTGGTTATGAACAAAGGCAGTAGTAGAAAAATATGTGGAACTGATTCTAAACAATTGTCATGTGAGATAGTGATAAAATATGATTCGTAATATGGCTGTTTCGTCGAGGACTTGTGATGGAAACTTTATAAAGTATTTTTAAACTGCCATTTCATGTTGAAATTGGAGATGACAATTCCTCTTTTATTATATACCAAAAAGGCATATAAGACAATCAAAATATATTTCAACGGGGAGTCAAGAGAGTTTGATGAAATGAAAAGTCTACATTTCTTGTCATATTTCAATTTTCTTCCAATTATAAGTGAATGCGACTAAAATATATATGTACCACTTTATTTTCCTTAATGAGATCCATTTAAAAATGGGTATTACATCATACAAGATTACATCATTCACTCCTCATTATCATAAGGAGAAATACATACTCTCTATTATCATATTGAATAAATTGAACCTAACTCTAGTTGGATAATTATCATGTACATAAAACTAATATACTTTTTCAAAATTTGATGAAGCTTCAACTTGAGAAACGTTGGTAATTCAATCTTAAAAATGGTGTAGGCTCCTACTTAATCCATTCATGTTTGTAAAGAACCCAAATAATTGGTGTTTATATGGCAAAAACGATCTTCGTTTATTGCTCCCTTTCCTCGTTTTATTAGTCAAATAAAGCTTCTCATAAGTCGATAATGCATATTTGGACTGTTCAACTTTCCTCTTTTTAACGATGTTGCTTTCTACTTTTGCCTTGACATGATTTTTTGGCGCCGAAGAATTTAGAAAAACTAAAGAATCCTTGTGGTCACTATTACATCTAAGATTCATGTTTTGCCTAAATCTCCAAAAATTTGATGACCCTGTGGAGTTGCTTTTTTTGTAACACTCAGTCGAATCCTTCAACTCAACGAAAAGTATATTTTCTAATAACTCATTTTGAGTTTCTTTATAAATACCATCTGATCTTGATTGTGGAATTATGGAATTATTAATAAAAATCTTCTTTGGAGGTGGCCGAATATGTGAGGCAACATTTTTTTGGGTGGAAATTAAAAGAAGAGGTTGTTCCAAATGAGGAGGTAATGTTTTTATTTTTCCTTTTTCAAATATGTCATCGGCAAATATTTTTATTCCTTGGACATCAGCGCATGCAAAACTAAACTCTCGTTCTTCAATATTTCCCTCATCATTATTGTGAATTTGTTGTTTGGTGCTACAACATAAATCAAAATTTTCTTGACATGGAGTGAAGCCTTCAAAATCTATAGAAGCGTCATTGATAATTTGCTCGTTTATGTTACAATATGGATCAAGATTATCTTGATTGGAAGAAACACCATCAAATTCAATAAAGGTTTCGCCGCTTATATCGTGTTTTATGCTACATTGTGGATCTATTTTATCTTGAATGGGTGTTAAGCCATGAAAATCAATGAAAGGGTAAGGTGTACATAGAATTGATAATGCTTGCACTCTTAACATCTCAATATTTGTGTTTGTTATCTGCATTTTGATTCAGAAGTGAGTTTGTGATGTGCGGAAAGGTTAATTGAATATTGAAAGTGATTGTGAAATGAGAAATATTTATATAAAAACAACATGCCAATGTCGGATTTTATGGTTTAAACAAAATCGGTTAGCTTGGATATTTTGGGAGGTGTATACATATGGAATGAATGATAGAGTATTAAGAAGTTGCAAGTTTCTTTTATGTTATACCTTATATTTGTTGCTAGCGAGTTTTAAGCCAAATAATATTTTACTTATTAAACTTTAATTAAGGTAATATTACTGAGAATTACAACAATTTTACATTTTTAGAGAATGGTTTGCGTGTTATTATATTTAATCATTGTCCAACGACTTACTAGTATGTGTAACCTCCTCCATTTTTCTTATAAGTGGCTACTTACTAAGTACAATGTTTATTTATGGTATTTGTGTAGATTGCAATAATAAGAAAAGTGAAATGAAATGGAAAAAAACCATTTTTATTCAATTACTTGCAATAAAATTAGATATATATTTAATAACAATGTCCATACGTAAAACATATGAGTATAAATTTTTTATTAAAAAGAAATATGAACTCCCTCAAGGAAAATTAAATAGGTGGATGTATTGTTACCGTTATTGTTTTAAAAACTTTCATATAATAATTAAATTTATAAATTTCCTATAATAAAATATTTTAATTGTTGAACCAAAATTGACTATATTGAATTTGATTTAAATTGCAATAAAGAAAACCTATGCTTAGTTTTATAATAATGATATATCAATATTTACGACAAAGTCGTCTTCGATTTTTCGAAGGTCTTGTGTATATAAGTCGTAGTTTAATCATGGAAAAACGAATAGAGGCTTTATCTAACCATAGTTTATCGATTATAACAAGGCCCTATTTAACTTTAGGTAAAATTTAACAAATTTGAGGCCATGTGTGGTAGCCTGTCTTGCATGCCCTCAAAGATAGCCCTGTTTAAGAAAACCATGTTAGTTTATTTACAATAATATAATTTCCATCTAGTAGAAATTTTTGATTCATTTGTTGATTGAAAATTAAAAGAAACACATTTTTAGTCATTCACCTTAAAATTCTAAGGCATTGGATGGTAGGGAATAGAGAACAATGAAGTTATTTCACGGGAAAGTGAGAATATAAGAGTTCATTTAAGTATAAAAGTTTATTTTATATCATTTGTTTTTTCTTGTTTTCACTATATATCTTGCTATTTTAACTTTAATATAATTTACTATCATAATATATTTTTTAATGATTAATTGATAAACCGCCATTTTTTATATTACGAATTTAAGATATTCCTAATTTAAAAACATAAATCGTTTGGTGAAATTTATTCTAGGAAATAAGAGATCACATGGAATTGTCACATAATGTACCTTAGAAAATAGTTTATTAGATTGGTAAGAATAATTTAAATATTAAAAATTTATTAGCTAGAGCCAATTCGTGAATATAAATTTATTATTCAATTTCTGTAAACATATTTAGTAATTTATCACTTAATTTATTTATCTTAGTTTTTAGACACTCGTCACAATGTTTTTTCTATTTACCTGACGAAAAAATTAATGCAAAATGAAAATGTAGAATTTTATAGGAGTAATAAATCTATTTTGGTTGAGAAAATAATGTTTATTTTTTTGGTTATGAACAAAGGCAGTAGTAGAAAAATATGTGGAACTGATTCTAAACAATTGTCATGTGAGATAGTGATAAAATATGATTCGTAATATGACTGTTTCGTCGAGGACTTGTGATGGAAACTTTATAAAGTATTTTTAAACTGCCATTTCATGTTGAAATTGGAGATGACAATTCCTCTTTTATTATATACCAAAAACGCATATAAGACAATAAAAATATATTTCAATGGGGAGTCAAGAGAGTTTGATGAAATGAAAAGTCTACATTTCTTGTCATATTTCAATTTTCTTCCAATTATAAGTGAATGCGACTAAAATATATATGTACCACTTTATTTTCCTTAATGAGATCCATTTAAAAATGGGTATTACATCATACAAGATTACATCATTCACTTCTCATTATCATAAGGAGAAATGCATACTCTCTATTATCATATTGAATAAATTGAACCTAACTCTAGTTGGATAATTATCATGTACATAAAACTAATATACTTTTTCAAAATTTGATGAAGCTTCAACTTGAGAAACGTTGGTAATTCAATCTTAAAAATGGTGTAGGCTCCTACTTAATCCATTCATGTTTGTAAAGAACCCAAATAATTGGTGTTTATATGGCAAAAACGATCTTCGTTTATTGCTCCCTTTCCTCGTTTTATTAGTCAAATAAAGCTTCTCATAAGTCGATAATGCATATTTGGACTGTTCAACTTTCCTCTTTTTAACGATGTTGCTTTCTACTTTTGCCTTGACATGATTTTTTGGCGCCGAATAATTTAGAAAAACTAAAGAATCCTTGTGGTCACTATTACATCTAAGATTCATGTTTTGCCTAAATCTCCAAAAATTTGATGACCCTGTGGAGTTGCTTTTTTTGTAACACTCAGTCGAATCCTTCAACTCAACGAAAAGTATATTTTCTAATAACTCATTTTGAGTTTCTTTATAAATACCATCTGATCTTGATTGTGGAATTATGGAATTATTAATAAAAATCTTCTTTGGAGGTGGCCGAATATGTGAGGCAACATTTTTTTGGGTGGAAATTAAAAGAAGAGGTTGTTCCAAATGAGGAGGTAATGTTTTTATTTTTCCTTTTTCAAATATGTCATCGGCAAATATTTTTATTCCTTGGACATCAGCGCATGCAAAACTAAACTCTCGTTCTTCAATATTTCCCTCATCATTATTGTGAATTTGTTGTTTGGTGCTACAACATAAATCAAAATTTTCTTGACATGGAGTGAAGCCTTCAAAATATATAGAAGCGTCATTGATAATTTGCTCGTTTATGTTACAATATGGATCAAGATTATCTTGATTGGAAGAAACACCATCAAATTCAATAAAGGTTTCGCCGCTTATATCGTGTTTTATGCTACATTGTGGATCTATTTTATCTTGAATGGGTGTTAAGCCATGAAAATCAAAGAAAGGGTAAGGTGTACATAGAATTGATAATGCTTGCACTCTTAACATCTCAATATTTGTGTTTGTTATCTGCATTTTGTTTCAGAAGTGAGTTTGTGATGTGCGGAAAGGTTAGTTGAATATTGAAAGTGATTGTGAAATGAGAAATATTTATATAAAAACAACATGCCAATGTCGGATTTTATGGTTTAAACAAAATCGGTTAGCTTGGATATTTTGGGAGGTGTCTACATATGGAATGAATGATAGAGTATTAAGAAGTTGCAAGTTTCTTTTATGTTATACCTTATATTTGTTGCTAGCGAGTTTTAAGCCAAATAATATTTTACTTATTTAACTTTAATTAAGGTAATATTACTGAGAATTACAACAATTTTCCATTTTTAGAGAATGGTTTGCGTGTTATTATATTTAATCATTGTCCAACGACTTACTAGTATGTGTAACCTCCTCCATTTTTCTTATAAGTGGCTACTTACTAAGTACAATGTTTATTTATGGTATTTGTGTAGATTGCAATAATAAGAAAAGTGAAATGAAATGGAAAAAGACAATTTTTATTCAATTACTTGCAATAAAATTAGATATATATTTAATAACAATGTCCATACGTAAAACATATGAGTATAATTTTTTTATTAAAAAGAAATATGAACTCCCTCAAGGAAAATTAAATAGGTGGATGTATTGTTACCGTTATTGTTTTAAAAACTTTCATATAATAATTAAATTTATAAATTTCCTATAATAAAATATTTTAATTGTTGAACCAAAATTGACTATATTGAATTTGATTTAAATTGCAATAATGAAAACCTATGCTTAGTTTTATAATAATGATATATCAATATTTACGACAAAGCCGTCTTCGATTTTTCGAAGGTCTTGTGTATATAAGTCGTAGTTTAATCATGGAAAAACGAATAGAGGCTTTATCTAACCATAGTTTATCGATTATAACAAGGCCCTATTTAACTGTAGGTAAAATTTAACAAATTTGAGGCCATGTGTGGTAGCCTGTCTTGCATGCCCTCAAAGACAGCCCTGTTTAAGAAAACCATGTTAGTTTATTTACAATAATATAATTTCCATCTAGTAGAAATTTTTGATTCATTTGTTGATTGAAAATTAAAAGAAACACATTTTTAGTCATTCACCATAAAATTCTAATGCATTGGATGGTAGGGAATAGAGAACAATGAAGTTATTTCACGGGAAAGTGAGAATATAAGAGTTCATTTAAGTATAAAAGTTTATTTTATATCATTTGTTTTTTCTTGTTTTCACTATATATCTTGCTATTTTAACTTTAATATAATTTACTATCATAATATATTTTTTAATGCTTAATTGATAAACTGCCATCTTTTTATATTACGAATTTAAGATATTCCTAATTTAAAAACATAAATCGTTTGGTGAAATTTATTCTAGGAAATAAGAGATCACATGGAATTGTCACATAATGTACCTTAGAAAATAGTTTATTAGATTGGTAAGAATAATTTAAATATTAAAAATTTATTAGCTAGAGCCAATTCGTGAATATAAATTTATTGTTCAATTTCTGTAAATATATTTAGTAATTTATCACTTAATTTATTTATCTTAGTTTTTAGACACTCGTCACAATGTTTTCTCTATTTACCTGACGAAAAAATTAATGCAAAATGAAAATGTAGAATTCTATAGGAGTAATTAATCTATTTTGGTTGAGAAAATAATGTTTATTTTTTTGGTTATGAACAAAGGCAGTAGTAGAAAAATATGTGGAACTGATTCTAAACTATTGTCATGTGAGATAGTGATAAAATATGATTCGTAATATGGCTGTTTCGTCGAGGACTTGTGATGGAAACTTTATAAAGTGTTTTTAAACTTCCATTTCATGTTGAAATTGGAGATGACAATTCCTCTTTTATTATATACCAAAAACGCATATAAGACAATCAAAATATATTTCAATGGGGAGTCAAGAGAGTTTGATGAAATGAAAAGTCTACATTTCTTGTCATATTTCAATTTTCTTCCAATTATAAGTGAATGCGACTAAAATATATATGTACCACTTTATTTTCCTTAATGAGATCCATTTAAAAATGGGTATTACATCATACAAGATTACATCATTCACTCCTCATTATCATAAGGAGAAATGCATACTCTCTATTATCATATTGAATAAATTTAACCTAACTCTAGTTGGATAATTATTATGTACATAAAACTAATATACTTTTTCAAAATTTGATGAAGCTTCAACTTGAGAAACGTTGGTAATTCAATCTTAAAAATGGTGTAGGCTCCTACTTAATCCATTCATGTTTGTAAAGAACCCAAATAATTGGTGTTTATATGGCAAAAACGATCTTCGTTTATTGCTCCCTTTCCTCGTTTTATTAGTCAAATAAAGCTTCTCATAAGTCGATAATGCATATTTGGACTGTTCAACTTTCCTCTTTTTAACGATGTTGCTTTCTACTTTTGCCTTGACATGATTTTTTGGCGCCGAATAATTTAGAAAAACTAAAGAATCCTTGTGGTCACTATTACATCTAAGATTCATGTTTTGCCTAAATCTCCAAAAATTTGATGACCCTGTGGAGTTGCTTTTTTTGTAACACTCAGTCGAATCCTTCAACTCAACGAAAAGTATATTTTCTAATAACTCATTTTGAGTTTCTTTATAAATACCATCTGATCTTGATTGTGGAATTATGGAATTATTAATAAAAATCTTCTTTGGAGGTGGCCGAATATGTGAGGCAACATTTTTTTGGGTGGAAATTAAAAGAAGAGGTTGTTCCAAATGAGGAGGTAATGTTTTTATTTTTCCTTTTTCAAATATGTCATCGGCAAATATTTTTATTCCTTGGACATCAGCGCATGCAAAACTAAACTCTCGTTCTTCAATATTTCCCTCATCATTATTGTGAATTTGTTGTTTGGTGCTACAACATAAATCAAAATTTTCTTGACATGGAGTGAAGCCTTCAAAATATATAGAAGCGTCATTGATAATTTGCTCGTTTATGTTACAATATGGATCAAGATTATCTTGATTGGAAGAAACACCATCAAATTCAATAAAGGTTTCGCCGCTTATATCGTGTTTTATGCTACATTGTGGATCTATTTTATCTTGAATGGGTGTTAAGCCATGAAAATCAAAGAAAGGGTAAGGTGTACATAGAATTGATAATGCTTGCACTCTTAACATCTCAATATTTGTGTTTGTTATCTGCATTTTGTTTCAGAAGTGAGTTTGTGATGTGCGGAAAGGTTAGTTGAATATTGAAAGTGATTGTGAAATGAGAAATATTTATATAAAAACAACATGCCAATGTCGGATTTTATGGTTTAAACAAAATCGGTTAGCTTGGATATTTTGGGAGGTGTCTACATATGGAATGAATGATAGAGTATTAAGAAGTTGCAAGTTTCTTTTATGTTATACCTTATATTTGTTGCTAGCGAGTTTTAAGCCAAATAATATTTTACTTATTTAACTTTAATTAAGGTAATATTACTGAGAATTACAACAATTTTCCATTTTTAGAGAATGGTTTGCGTGTTATTATATTTAATCATTGTCCAACGACTTACTAGTATGTGTAACCTCCTCCATTTTTCTTATAAGTGGCTACTTACTAAGTACAATGTTTATTTATGGTATTTGTGTAGATTGCAATAATAAGAAAAGTGAAATGAAATGGAAAAAGACAATTTTTATTCAATTACTTGCAATAAAATTAGATATATATTTAATAACAATGTCCATACGTAAAACATATGAGTATAATTTTTTTATTAAAAAGAAATATGAACTCCCTCAAGGAAAATTAAATAGGTGGATGTATTGTTACCGTTATTGTTTTAAAAACTTTCATATAATAATTAAATTTATAAATTTCCTATAATAAAATATTTTAATTGTTGAACCAAAATTGACTATATTGAATTTGATTTAAATTGCAATAATGAAAACCTATGCTTAGTTTTATAATAATGATATATCAATATTTACGACAAAGCCGTCTTCGATTTTTCGAAGGTCTTGTGTATATAAGTCGTAGTTTAATCATGGAAAAACGAATAGAGGCTTTATCTAACCATAGTTTATCGATTATAACAAGGCCCTATTTAACTGTAGGTAAAATTTAACAAATTTGAGGCCATGTGTGGTAGCCTGTCTTGCATGCCCTCAAAGACAGCCCTGTTTAAGAAAACCATGTTAGTTTATTTACAATAATATAATTTCCATCTAGTAGAAATTTTTGATTCATTTGTTGATTGAAAATTAAAAGAAACACATTTTTAGTCATTCACCATAAAATTCTAATGCATTGGATGGTAGGGAATAGAGAACAATGAAGTTATTTCACGGGAAAGTGAGAATATAAGAGTTCATTTAAGTATAAAAGTTTATTTTATATCATTTGTTTTTTCTTGTTTTCACTATATATCTTGCTATTTTAACTTTAATATAATTTACTATCATAATATATTTTTTAATGCTTAATTGATAAACTGCCATCTTTTTATATTACGAATTTAAGATATTCCTAATTTAAAAACATAAATCGTTTGGTGAAATTTATTCTAGGAAATAAGAGATCACATGGAATTGTCACATAATGTACCTTAGAAAATAGTTTATTAGATTGGTAAGAATAATTTAAATATTAAAAATTTATTAGCTAGAGCCAATTCGTGAATATAAATTTATTGTTCAATTTCTGTAAATATATTTAGTAATTTATCACTTAATTTATTTATCTTAGTTTTTAGACACTCGTCACAATGTTTTCTCTATTTACCTGACGAAAAAATTAATGCAAAATGAAAATGTAGAATTCTATAGGAGTAATTAATCTATTTTGGTTGAGAAAATAATGTTTATTTTTTTGGTTATGAACAAAGGCAGTAGTAGAAAAATATGTGGAACTGATTCTAAACTATTGTCATGTGAGATAGTGATAAAATATGATTCGTAATATGGCTGTTTCGTCGAGGACTTGTGATGGAAACTTTATAAAGTGTTTTTAAACTTCCATTTCATGTTGAAATTGGAGATGACAATTCCTCTTTTATTATATACCAAAAACGCATATAAGACAATCAAAATATATTTCAATGGGGAGTCAAGAGAGTTTGATGAAATGAAAAGTCTACATTTCTTGTCATATTTCAATTTTCTTCCAATTATAAGTGAATGCGACTAAAATATATATGTACCACTTTATTTTCCTTAATGAGATCCATTTAAAAATGGGTATTACATCATACAAGATTACATCATTCACTCCTCATTATCATAAGGAGAAATGCATACTCTCTATTATCATATTGAATAAATTTAACCTAACTCTAGTTGGATAATTATTATGTACATAAAACTAATATACTTTTTCAAAATTTGATGAAGCTTCAACTTGAGAAACGTTGGTAATTCAATCTTAAAAATGGTGTAGGCTCCTACTTAATCCATTCATGTTTGTAAAGAACCCAAATAATTGGTGTTTATATGGCAAAAATGATCTTCGTTTATTGCTCCCTTTCCTCGTTTTATTAGTCAAATAAAGCTTCTCATAAGTCGATAATGCATTTTTGGACTGTTCAACTTTCCTCTTTTTAACGATGTTGCTTTCTACTTTTGCCTTGACATGATTTTTTGGCGCCGAAGAATTTAGAAAAACTAAAGAATCCTTGTGGTCACTATTACATCTAAGATTCATGTTTTTCCTAAATCTCCAAAAATTTGATGACCCTGTGGAGTTGCTTTTTTTGTAACACTCAGTCGAATCCTTCAACTCAACGAAAAGTATATTTTCTAATAACTCATTTTGAGTTTCTTTAGAAATACCATCTGATCTTGATTGTGGACTTATGGAATTATTAATAAAAATCTTCTTTGGAGGTGGCCGAATATGTGAGGCAACATTTTTTTGGGTGGAAATTAAAAGAAGAGGTTGTTCCAAATGAGGAGGTAATGTTTTTATTTTTCCTTTTTCAAATATGTCATCGGCAAATATTTTTATTCCTTGGACTTCAGCGCATGCAAAACTAAACTCTCGTTCTTCAATATTTCCCTCATCATTATTGTGAATTTGTTGTTTGGTGCTACAACATAAATCAAAATTTTCTTGACATGGAGTGAAGCCCTCAAAATCTATAGAAGCGTCATTGATAATTTGCTCGTTTGTGTTACAATATGGATCAAGATTATCTTGATTGGAAGAAACACCATCAAATTCAATAAAGGTTTCGCTGCTTATATCGTGTTTTATGCTACGTTGTGGATCTATTTTATCTTGAATGGGTGTTAAGCCATGAAAATCAAAGAAAGGGTAAGGTGTACATAGAATTGATAATGCTTGCACTCTTAACATCTCAATATTTGTGTTTGTTATCTGCATTTTGTTTCAGAAGTGAGTTTGTGATGTGCGGAAAGGTTAGTTGAATATTGAAAGTGATTGTGAAATGAGAAATATTTATATAAAAACAACATGCCAATGTCGGATTTTATGGTTTAAACAAAATCGGTTAGCTTGGATATTTTGGGAGGTGTATACATATGGAATGAATGATAGAGTATTAAGAAGTTGCAAGTTTCTTTTATGTTATACCTTATATTTGTTGCTAGCGAGTTTTAAGCCAAATAATATTTTACTTGTTTAACTTTAATTAAGGTAATATTACTGAGAAGTACAACAATTTTCCATTTTTAGAGAATGGTTTGCGTGTTATTATATTTAATCATTGTCCAACGACTTACTAGTATGTGTAACCTCCTCCATTTTTCTTATAAGTGGCTACTTACTAAGTACAATGTTTATTTACGGTATTTGTGTAGATTGCAATAATAAGAAAAGTGAAATGAAATGGAAAAAAAACCATTTTTATTCAATTACTTGCAATAAAATCAGATATATATTTAATAACAATGTCCATACGTAAAACATATGAGTATAAATTTTTTATTAAAAAGAAATATGAACTCCCTCAAGGAAAATTAAATAGGTGGATGTATTGTTACCGTTATTGTTTTAAAAACTTTCATATAATAATTAAATTTTTAAATTTCCTATAATAAAATATTTTAATTGTTGAACCAAAATTGACTATATTGAATTTGATTTAAATTGCAATAATGAAAACCTATGCTTAGTTTTATAATAATGATATATCTATATTTACGACAAAGCCGTCTTCGATTTTTCGAAGGTCTTGTGTAGATAAGTCGTAGTTTAATCATGGAAAAACGAATAGAGGCTTTATCTAACCATAGTTTATCGATTATAACAAGGCCCTATTTAACTGTAGGTAAAATTTAACAAATTTGAGGCCATGTGTGGTAGCCTGTCTTGCATGCCCTCAAAGACAGCCCTGTTTAAGAAAACCATGTTAGTTTATTTACAATAATATAATTTCCATCTAGTAGAAATTTTTGATTCATTTGTTGATTGAAAATTAAAAGAAACACATTTTTAGTCATTCACCATAAAATTCTAATGCATTGGATGGTAGGGAATAGAGAACAATGAAGTTATTTCACGGGAAAGTGAGAATATAAGAGTTCATTTAAGTATAAAAGTTTATTTTATATCATTTGTTTTTTCTTGTTTTCACTATATATCTTGCTATTTTAACTTTAATATAATTTACTATCATAATATATTTTTTAATGCTTAATTGATAAACTGCCATCTTTTTATATTACGAATTTAAGATATTCCTAATTTAAAAACATAAATCGTTTGGTGAAATTTATTCTAGGAAATAAGAGATCACATGGAATTGTCACATAATGTACCTTAGAAAATAGTTTATTAGATTGGTAAGAATAATTTAAATATTAAAAATTTATTAGCTAGAGCCAATTCGTGAATATAAATTTATTGTTCAATTTCTGTAAATATATTTAGTAATTTATCACTTAATTTATTTATCTTAGTTTTTAGACACTCGTCACAATGTTTTCTCTATTTACCTGACGAAAAAATTAATGCAAAATGAAAATGTAGAATTCTATAGGAGTAATTAATCTATTTTGGTTGAGAAAATAATGTTTATTTTTTTGGTTATGAACAAAGGCAGTAGTAGAAAAATATGTGGAACTGATTCTAAACTATTGTCATGTGAGATAGTGATAAAATATGATTCGTAATATGGCTGTTTCGTCGAGGACTTGTGATGGAAACTTTATAAAGTGTTTTTAAACTTCCATTTCATGTTGAAATTGGAGATGACAATTCCTCTTTTATTATATACCAAAAACGCATATAAGACAATCAAAATATATTTCAATGGGGAGTCAAGAGAGTTTGATGAAATGAAAAGTCTACATTTCTTGTCATATTTCAATTTTCTTCCAATTATAAGTGAATGCGACTAAAATATATATGTACCACTTTATTTTCCTTAATGAGATCCATTTAAAAATGGGTATTACATCATACAAGATTACATCATTCACTCCTCATTATCATAAGGAGAAATGCATACTCTCTATTATCATATTGAATAAATTTAACCTAACTCTAGTTGGATAATTATTATGTACATAAAACTAATATACTTTTTCAAAATTTGATGAAGCTTCAACTTGAGAAACGTTGGTAATTCAATCTTAAAAATGGTGTAGGCTCCTACTTAATCCATTCATGTTTGTAAAGAACCCAAATAATTGGTGTTTATATGGCAAAAATGATCTTCGTTTATTGCTCCCTTTCCTCGTTTTATTAGTCAAATAAAGCTTCTCATAAGTCGATAATGCATTTTTGGACTGTTCAACTTTCCTCTTTTTAACGATGTTGCTTTCTACTTTTGCCTTGACATGATTTTTTGGCGCCGAAGAATTTAGAAAAACTAAAGAATCCTTGTGGTCACTATTACATCTAAGATTCATGTTTTTCCTAAATCTCCAAAAATTTGATGACCCTGTGGAGTTGCTTTTTTTGTAACACTCAGTCGAATCCTTCAACTCAACGAAAAGTATATTTTCTAATAACTCATTTTGAGTTTCTTTAGAAATACCATCTGATCTTGATTGTGGACTTATGGAATTATTAATAAAAATCTTCTTTGGAGGTGGCCGAATATGTGAGGCAACATTTTTTTGGGTGGAAATTAAAAGAAGAGGTTGTTCCAAATGAGGAGGTAATGTTTTTATTTTTCCTTTTTCAAATATGTCATCGGCAAATATTTTTATTCCTTGGACTTCAGCGCATGCAAAACTAAACTCTCGTTCTTCAATATTTCCCTCATCATTATTGTGAATTTGTTGTTTGGTGCTACAACATAAATCAAAATTTTCTTGACATGGAGTGAAGCCCTCAAAATCTATAGAAGCGTCATTGATAATTTGCTCGTTTGTGTTACAATATGGATCAAGATTATCTTGATTGGAAGAAACACCATCAAATTCAATAAAGGTTTCGCTGCTTATATCGTGTTTTATGCTACGTTGTGGATCTATTTTATCTTGAATGGGTGTTAAGCCATGAAAATCAAAGAAAGGGTAAGGTGTACATAGAATTGATAATGCTTGCACTCTTAACATCTCAATATTTGTGTTTGTTATCTGCATTTTGTTTCAGAAGTGAGTTTGTGATGTGCGGAAAGGTTAGTTGAATATTGAAAGTGATTGTGAAATGAGAAATATTTATATAAAAACAACATGCCAATGTCGGATTTTATGGTTTAAACAAAATCGGTTAGCTTGGATATTTTGGGAGGTGTATACATATGGAATGAATGATAGAGTATTAAGAAGTTGCAAGTTTCTTTTATGTTATACCTTATATTTGTTGCTAGCGAGTTTTAAGCCAAATAATATTTTACTTGTTTAACTTTAATTAAGGTAATATTACTGAGAATTACAACAATTTTCCATTTTTAGAGAATGGTTTGCGTGTTATTATATTTAATCATTGTCCAACGACTTACTAGTATGTGTAACCTCCTCCATTTTTCTTATAAGTGGCTACTTACTAAGTACAATGTTTATTTATGGTATTTGTGTAGATTGCAATAATAAGAAAAGTGAAATGAAATGGAAAAAAAAACCATTTTTATTCAATTACTTGCAATAAAATCAGATATATATTTAATAACAATGTCCATACGTAAAACATATGAGTATAAATTTTTTATTAAAAAGAAATATGAACTCCCTCAAGGAAAATTAAATAGGTGGATGTATTGTTACCGTTATTGTTTTAAAAACTTTCATATAATAATTAAATTTTTAAATTTCCTATAATAAAATATTTTAATTGTTGAACCAAAATTGACTATATTGAATTTGATTTAAATTGCAATAATGAAAACCTATGCTTAGTTTTATAATAATGATATATCTATATTTACGACAAAGCCGTCTTCGATTTTTCGAAGGTCTTGTGTAGATAAGTCGTAGTTTAATCATGGAAAAACGAATAGAGGCTTTATCTAACCATAGTTTATCGATTATAACAAGGCCCTATTTAACTGTAGGTAAAATTTAACAAATTTGAGGCCATGTGTGGTAGCCTGTCTTGCATGCCCTCAAAGACAACCCTGTTTAAGAAAACCATGTTAGTTTATTTACAATAATATAATTTCCATCTAGTAGAAATTTTTGATTCATTTGTTGATTGAAAATTAAAAGAAACACATTTTTAGTCATTCACCATAAAATTCTAATGCATTGGATGGTAGGGAATAGAGAACAATGAAGTTATTTCACGGGAAAGTGAGAATATAAGAGTTCATTTAAGTATAAAAGTTTATTTTATATCATTTGTTTTTTCTTGTTTTCACTATATATCTTGCTATTTTAACTTTAATATAATTTACTATCATAATATATTTTTTAATGCTTAATTGATAAACCGCCATCTTTTTATACTACGAATTTAAGATATTCCTAATTTAAAAACATAAATCGTTTGGTGAAATTTATTCTAGGAAATAAGAGATCACATGGAATTGTCACATAATGTACCTTAGAAAATAGTTTATTAGATTGGTAAGAATAATTTAAATATTAAAAATTTATTAGCTAGAGCCAATTCGTGAATATAAATTTATTATTCAATTTTTGTAAACATATTTAGTAATTTATCACTTAATTTATTTATCTTAGTTTTTAGACACTCGTCACAATGTTTTCTCTATTTACCTGACGAAAAAATTAATGCAAAAAGAAAATGTAGAATTCTATAGGAGTAATAAATCTATTTTGGTTGAGAAAATAATGTTTATTTTTTTGGTTATGAACAAAGGCAGTAGTAGAAAAATATGTGGAACTGATTCTAAACAATTGTCATGTGAGATAGTGATAAAATATGATTAGTAATATGGCTGTTTCGTCGAGGAGTTGTGATGGAAACTTTATAAAGTATTTTTAAACTGCCATTTCAAGTTGAAATTGGAGATGACAATTCCTCTTTTATTATATACCAAAAACGCATATAAGACAATCAAAATTTATTTCAATGGGGAGTCAAGAGAGTTTGATGAAATGAAAAGTCTACATTTCTTGTCATATTTCAATTTTCTTCCAATTATAAGTGAATGCGACTAAAATATAGATGTACCACTTTATTTTCCTTAATGAGATCCATTTAAAAATGGGTATTACATCATACAAGATTACATCATTCACTCCTCATTATCATAAGGAGAAATGCATACTCTCTATTATCATATTGAATAAATTTAACCTAACTCTAGTTGGATAATTATTATGTACATAAAACTAATATACTTTTTCAAAATTTGATGAAGCTTCAACTTGAGAAACGTTGGTAATTCAATCTTAAAAATGGTGTAGGCTCCTACTTAATCCATTCATGTTTGTAAAGAACCCAAATAATTGGTGTTTATATGGCAAAAACGATCTTCGTTTATTGCTCCCTTTCCTCGTTTTATTAGTCAAATAAAGCTTCTCATAAGTCGATAATGCATTTTTGGACTGTTCAACTTTCCTCTTTTTAACGATGTTGCTTTCTACTTTTGCCTTGACATGATTTTTTGGCGCCGAAGAATTTAGAAAAACTAAAGAATCCTTGTGGTCACTATTACATCTAAGATTCATGTTTTTCCTAAATCTCCAAAAATTTGATGACCCTGTGGAGTTGCTTTTTTTGTAACACTCAGTCGAATCCTTCAACTCAACGAAAAGTATATTTTCTAATAACTCATTTTGAGTTTCTTTAGAAATACCATCTGATCTTGATTGTGGACTTATGGAATTATTAATAAAAATCTTCTTTGGAGGTGGCCGAATATGTGAGGCAACATTTTTTTGGGTGGAAATTAAAAGAAGAGGTTGTTCCAAATGAGGAGGTAATGTTTTTATTTTTCCTTTTTCAAATATGTCATCGGCAAATATTTTTATTCCTTGGACTTCAGCGCATGCAAAACTAAACTCTCGTTCTTCAATATTTCCCTCATCATTATTGTGAATTTGTTGTTTGGTGCTACAACATAAATCAAAATTTTCTTGACATGGAGTGAAGCCCTCAAAATCTATAGAAGCGTCATTGATAATTTGCTCGTTTGTGTTACAATATGGATCAAGATTATCTTGATTGGAAGAAACACCATCAAATTCAATAAAGGTTTCGCTGCTTATATCGTGTTTTATGCTACGTTGTGGATCTATTTTATCTTGAATGGGTGTTAAGCCATGAAAATCAAAGAAAGGGTAAGGTGTACATAGAATTGATAATGCTTGCACTCTTAACATCTCAATATTTGTGTTTGTTATCTGCATTTTGTTTCAGAAGTGAGTTTGTGATGTGCGGAAAGGTTAGTTGAATATTGAAAGTGATTGTGAAATGAGAAATATTTATATAAAAACAACATGCCAATGTCGGATTTTATGGTTTAAACAAAATCGGTTAGCTTGGATATTTTGGGAGGTGTATACATATGGAATGAATGATAGAGTATTAAGAAGTTGCAAGTTTCTTTTATGTTATACCTTATATTTGTTGCTAGCGAGTTTTAAGCCAAATAATATTTTACTTGTTTAACTTTAATTAAGGTAATATTACTGAGAATTACAACAATTTTCCATTTTTAGAGAATGGTTTGCGTGTTATTATATTTAATCATTGTCCAACGACTTACTAGTATGTGTAACCTCCTCCATTTTTCTTATAAGTGGCTACTTACTAAGTACAATGTTTATTTATGGTATTTGTGTAGATTGCAATAATAAGAAAAGTGAAATGAAATGGAAAAAAAACCATTTTTATTCAATTACTTGCAATAAAATCAGATATATATTTAATAACAATGTCCATACGTAAAACATATGAGTATAAATTTTTTATTAAAAAGAAATATGAACTCCCTCAAGGAAAATTAAATAGGTGGATGTATTGTTACCGTTATTGTTTTAAAAACTTTCATATAATAATTAAATTTTTAAATTTCCTATAATAAAATATTTTAATTGTTGAACCAAAATTGACTATATTGAATTTGATTTAAATTGCAATAATGAAAACCTATGCTTAGTTTTATAATAATGATATATCTATATTTACGACAAAGCCGTCTTCGATTTTTCGAAGGTCTTGTGTAGATAAGTCGTAGTTTAATCATGGAAAAACGAATAGAGGCTTTATCTAACCATAGTTTATCGATTATAACAAGGCCCTATTTAACTGTAGGTAAAATTTAACAAATTTGAGGCCATGTGTGGTAGCCTGTCTTGCATGCCCTCAAAGACAACCCTGTTTAAGAAAACCATGTTAGTTTATTTACAATAATATAATTTCCATCTAGTAGAAATTTTTGATTCATTTGTTGATTGAAAATTAAAAGAAACACATTTTTAGTCATTCACCATAAAATTCTAATGCATTGGATGGTAGGGAATAGAGAACAATGAAGTTATTTCACGGGAAAGTGAGAATATAAGAGTTCATTTAAGTATAAAAGTTTATTTTATATCATTTGTTTTTTCTTGTTTTCACTATATATCTTGCTATTTTAACTTTAATATAATTTACTATCATAATATATTTTTTAATGCTTAATTGATAAACCGCCATCTTTTTATACTACGAATTTAAGATATTCCTAATTTAAAAACATAAATCGTTTGGTGAAATTTATTCTAGGAAATAAGAGATCACATGGAATTGTCACATAATGTACCTTAGAAAATAGTTTATTAGATTGGTAAGAATAATTTAAATATTAAAAATTTATTAGCTAGAGCCAATTCGTGAATATAAATTTATTATTCAATTTTTGTAAACATATTTAGTAATTTATCACTTAATTTATTTATCTTAGTTTTTAGACACTCGTCACAATGTTTTCTCTATTTACCTGACGAAAAAATTAATGCAAAAAGAAAATGTAGAATTCTATAGGAGTAATAAATCTATTTTGGTTGAGAAAATAATGTTTATTTTTTTGGTTATGAACAAAGGCAGTAGTAGAAAAATATGTGGAACTGATTCTAAACAATTGTCATGTGAGATAGTGATAAAATATGATTCGTAATATGGCTGTTTCGTCGAGGAGTTGTGATGGAAACTTTATAAAGTATTTTTAAACTGCCATTTCAAGTTGAAATTGGAGATGACAATTCCTCTTTTATTATATACCAAAAACGCATATAAGACAATCAAAATTTATTTCAATGGGGAGTCAAGAGAGTTTGATGAAATGAAAAGTCTACATTTCTTGTCATATTTCAATTTTCTTCCAATTATAAGTGAATGCGACTAAAATATAGATGTACCACTTTATTTTCCTTAATGAGATCCATTTAAAAATGGGTATTACATCATACAAGATTACATCATTCACTCCTCATTATCATAAGGAGAAATGCATACTCTCTATTATCATATTGAATAAATTTAACCTAACTCTAGTTGGATAATTATTATGTACATAAAACTAATATACTTTTTCAAAATTTGATGAAGCTTCAACTTGAGAAACGTTGGTAATTCAATCTTAAAAATGGTGTAGGCTCCTACTTAATCCATTCATGTTTGTAAAGAACCCAAATAATTGGTGTTTATATGGCAAAAACGATCTTCGTTTATTGCTCCCTTTCCTCGTTTTATTAGTCAAATAAAGCTTCTCATAAGTCGATAATGCATTTTTGGACTGTTCAACTTTCCTCTTTTTAACGATGTTGCTTTCTACTTTTGCCTTGACATGATTTTTTGGCGCCGAAGAATTTAGAAAAACTAAAGAATCCTTGTGGTCACTATTACATCTAAGATTCATGTTTTTCCTAAATCTCCAAAAATTTGATGACCCTGTGGAGTTGCTTTTTTTGTAACACTCAGTCGAATCCTTCAACTCAACGAAAAGTATATTTTCTAATAACTCATTTTGAGTTTCTTTAGAAATACCATCTGATCTTGATTGTGGACTTATGGAATTATTAATAAAAATCTTCTTTGGAGGTGGCCGAATATGTGAGGCAACATTTTTTTGGGTGGAAATTAAAAGAAGAGGTTGTTCCAAATGAGGAGGTAATGTTTTTATTTTTCCTTTTTCAAATATGTCATCGGCAAATATTTTTATTCCTTGGACATCAGCGCATGCAAAACTAAACTCTGGTTCTTCAATATTTCCCTCATCATTATTGTGAATTTGTTGTTTGGTGCTACAACATAAATCAAAATTTTCTTGACATGGAGTGAAGCCCTCAAAATCTATAGAAGCGTCATTGATAATTTGCTCGTTTGTGTTACAATATGGATCAAGATTATCTTGATTGGAAGAAACACCATCAAATTCAATAAAGGTTTCGCTGCTTATATCGTGTTTTATGCTACGTTGTGGATCTATTTTATCTTGAATGGGTGTTAAGCCATGAAAATCAAAGAAAGGGTAAGGTGTACATAGAATTGATAATGCTTGCACTCTTAACATCTCAATATTTGTGTTTGTTATCTGCATTTTGTTTCAGAAGTGAGTTTGTGATGTGCGGAAAGGTTAGTTGAATATTGAAAGTGATTGTGAAATGAGAAATATTTATATAAAAACAACATGCCAATGTCGGATTTTATGGTTTAAACAAAATCGGTTAGCTTGGATATTTTGGGAGGTGTATACATATGGAATGAATGATAGAGTATTAAGAAGTTGCAAGTTTCTTTTATGTTATACCTTATATTTGTTGCTAGCGAGTTTTAAGCCAAATAATATTTTACTTGTTTAACTTTAATTAAGGTAATATTACTGAGAATTAAAACAATTTTCCATTTTTAGAGAATGGTTTGCGTGTTATTATATTTAATCATTGTCCAACGACTTACTAGTATGTGTAACCTCCTCCATTTTTCTTATAAGTGGCTACTTACTAAGTACAATGTTTATTTATGGTATTTGTGTAGATCGCAATATTAAGAAAAGTGAAATGAAATGGAAAAAGACCATTTTTATTCAATTACTTGCAATAAAATTAGATATATATTTAATAACAATGTCCATACGTAAAACATATGAGTATAAATTTTTTATTAAAAAGAAATATGAACTCCCTCAAGGAAAATTAAATAGGTGGATGTATTGTTACCGTTATTGTTTTAAAAAATTTCATATAATAATTAAATTTATAAATTTCCTATAATAAAATATTTTAATTGTTGAACCAAAATTGACTATATTGAATTTGATTTAAATTGCAATAATGAAAACCTATGCTTAGTTATATAATAATGATATATCAATATTTACGACAAAGCCGTCTTCGATTTTTCGAAGGTCTTGTGTAGATAAGTCGTAGTTTAATCATGGAAAAACGAATAGAGGCTTTATCTAACCATAGTTTATCGATTATAACAAGGCCCTATTTAACTGTAGGTAAAATTTAACAAATTTGAGGCCATGTGTGGTAGCCTGTCTTGCATGCCCTCAAAGACAACCCTGTTTAAGAAAACCATGTTAGTTTATTTACAATAATATAATTTCCATCTAGTAGAAATTTTTGATTCATTTGTTGATTGAAAATTAAAAGAAACACATTTTTAGTCATTCACCATAAAATTCTAATGCATTGGATGGTTGGGAATAGAGAACAATGAAGTTATTTCACGGGAAAGTGAGAATATAAGAGTTCATTTAAGTATAAAAGTTTATTTTATATCATTTGTTTTTTCTTGTTTTCACTATATATCTTGCTATTTTAACTTTAATATAATTTACTATCATAATATATTTTTTAATGCTTAATTGATAAACCGCCATCTTTTTATACTACGAATTTAAGATATTCCTAATTTAAAAACATAAATCGTTTGGTGAAATTTATTCTAGGAAATAAGAGATCACATGGAATTGTCACATAATGTACCTTAGAAAATAGTTTATTAGATTGGTAAGAATAATTTAAATATTAAAAATTTATTAGCTAGAGCCTATTCGTGAATATAAATTTATTATTCAATTTCTGTAAACATATTTAGTAATTTATCACTTAATTTATTTATCTTAGTTTTTAGACACTCGTCACAATGTTTTCTCTATTTACCTGACGAAAAAATTAATGCAAAATGAAAATGTAGAATTCTATAGGAGTAATAAATCTATTTTGGTTGAGAAAATAATGTTTATTTTTTTGGTTATGAACAAAGGCAGTAGTAGAAAAATATGTGGAACTGATTCTAAACAATTGTCATGTGAGATAGTGATAAAATATGATTCGTAATATGGCTGTTTCGTCGAGGACTTGTGATGGAAACTTTATAAAGTATTTTTAAACTGCCATTTCATGTTGAAATTGGAGATGACAATTCCTCTTTTATTATATACCAAAAACGCATATAAGACAATCAAAATATATTTCAATGGGGAGTCAAGAGAGTTTGATGAAATGAAAAGTCTACATTTCTTGTCATATTTCAATTTTCTTCCAATTATAAGTGAATGCGACTAAAATATATATGTACCACTTTATTTTCCTTAATGAGATCCATTTAAAAATGGGTATTACATCATACAAGATTACATCATTCACTCCTCATTATCATAAGGAGAAATGCATACTCTCTATTATCATATTGAATAAATTTAACCTAACTCTACTTGGATAATTATTATGTACATAAAACTAATATACTTTTTCAAAATTTGATGAAGCTTCAACTTGAGAAACGTTGGTAATTCAATCTTAAAAATGGTGTAGGCTCCTACTTAATCCATTCATGTTTGTAAAGAACCCAAATAATTGGTGTTTCTATGGCAAAAACGATCTTCGTTTATTGCTCCCTTTCCTCGTTTTATTAGTCAAATAAAGCTTCTCATAAGTCGATAATGCATTTTTGGACTGTTCAACTTTCCTCTTTTTAACGATGTTGCTTTCTACTTTTGCCTTGACATGATTTTTTGGCGCCGAAGAATTTAGAAAAACTAAAGAATCCTTGTGGTCACTATTACATCTAAGATTCATGTTTTGCCTAAATCTCCAAAAATTTGATGACCCTGTGGAGTTGCTTTTTTTGTAACACTCAGTCGAATCCTTCAACTCAACGAAAAGTATATTTTCTAATAACTCATTTTGAGTTTCTTTAGAAATACCATCTGATCTTGATTGTGGACTTATGGAATTATTAATAAAAATCTTCTTTGGAGGTGGCCGAATATGTGAGGCAACATTTTTTTTGGGTGGAAATTAAAAGAAGAGGTTGTTCCAAATGAGGAGGTAATGTTTTTATTTTTCCTTTTTCAAATATGTCATCGACAAATATTTTTATTCCTTGGACATTAGCGCATGCAAAACTAAACTCTGGTTCTTCAATATTTCCCTCATCATTATTGTGAATTTGTTGTTTGGTGCTACAACATAAATCAAAATTTTCTTGACATGGAGTGAAGCCCTCAAAATCTATAGAAGCGTCATTGATAATTTGCTCGTTTGTGTTACAATATGGATCAAGATTATCTTGATTGGAAGAAACACCATCAAATTCAATAAAGGTTTCGCTGCTTATATCGTGTTTTATGCTACGTTGTGGATCTATTTTATCTTGAATGGGTGTTAAGCCATGAAAATCAAAGAAAGGGTAAGGTGTACATAGAATTGATAATGCTTGCACTCTTAACATCTCAATATTTGTGTTTGTTATCTGCATTTTGTTTCAGAAGTGAGTTTGTGATGTGCGGAAAGGTTAGTTGAATATTGAAAGTGATTGTGAAATGAGAAATATTTATATAAAAACAACATGCCAATGTCGGATTTTATGGTTTAAACAAAATCGGTTAGCTTGGATATTTTGGGAGGTGTATACATATGGAATGAATGATAGAGTATTAAGAAGTTGCAAGTTTCTTTTATGTTATACCTTATATTTGTTGCTAGCGAGTTTTAAGCCAAATAATATTTTACTTGTTTAACTTTAATTAAGGTAATATTACTGAGAATTACAACAATTTTCCATTTTTAGAGAATGGTTTGCGTGTTATTATATTTAATCATTGTCCAACGACTTACTAGTATGTGTAACCTCCTCCATTTTTCTTATAAGTGGCTACTTACTAAGTACAATGTTTATTTATGGTATTTGTGTAGATTGCAATAATAAGAAAAGTGAAATGAAATGGAAAAAAAACCATTTTTATTCAATTACTTGCAATAAAATCAGATATATATTTAATAACAATGTCCATACGTAAAACATATGAGTATAAATTTTTTATTAAAAAGAAATATGAACTCCCTCAAGGAAAATTAAATAGGTGGATGTATTGTTACCGTTATTGTTTTAAAAACTTTCATATAATAATTAAATTTTTAAATTTCCTATAATAAAATATTTTAATTGTTGAACCAAAATTGACTATATTGAATTTGATTTAAATTGCAATAATGAAAACCTATGCTTAGTTTTATAATAATGATATATCTATATTTACGACAAAGCCGTCTTCGATTTTTCGAAGGTCTTGTGTAGATAAGTCGTAGTTTAATCATGGAAAAACGAATAGAGGCTTTATCTAACCATAGTTTATCGATTATAACAAGGCCCTATTTAACTGTAGGTAAAATTTAACAAATTTGAGGCCATGTGTGGTAGCCTGTCTTGCATGCCCTCAAAGACAACCCTGTTTAAGAAAACCATGTTAGTTTATTTACAATAATATAATTTCCATCTAGTAGAAATTTTTGATTCATTTGTTGATTGAAAATTAAAAGAAACACATTTTTAGTCATTCACCATAAAATTCTAATGCATTGGATGGTAGGGAATAGAGAACAATGAAGTTATTTCATGGGAAAGTGAGAATATAAGAGTTCATTTAAGTATAAAAGTTTATTTTATATCATTTGTTTTTTCTTGTTTTCACTATATATCTTGCTATTTTAACTTTAATATAATTTACTATCATAATATATTTTTTAATGCTTAATTGATAAACCGCCATCTTTTTATACTACGAATTTAAGATATTCCTAATTTAAAAACATAAATCGTTTGGTGAAATTTATTCTAGGAAATAAGAGATCACATGGAATTGTCACATAATGTACCTTAGAAAATAGTTTATTAGATTGGTAAGAATAATTTAAATATTAAAAATTTATTAGCTAGAGCCAATTCGTGAATATAAATTTATTATTCAATTTTTGTAAACATATTTAGTAATTTATCACTTAATTTATTTATCTTAGTTTTTAGACACTCGTCACAATGTTTTCTCTATTTACCTGACGAAAAAATTAATGCAAAATGAAAATGTAGAATTCTATAGGAGTAATAAATCTATTTTGGTTGAGAAAATAATGTTTATTTTTTTGGTTATGAACAAAGGCAGTAGTAGAAAAATATGTGGAACTGATTCTAAACAATTGTCATGTGAGATAGTGATAAAATATGATTCGTAATATGGCTGTTTCGTCGAGGAGTTGTGATGGAAACTTTATAAAGTATTTTTAAACTGCCATTTCAAGTTGAAATTGGAGATGACAATTCCTCTTTTATTATATACCAAAAACGCATATAAGACAATCAAAATTTATTTCAATGGGGAGTCAAGAGAGTTTGATGAAATGAAAAGTCTACATTTCTTGTCATATTTCAATTTTCTTCCAATTATAAGTGAATGCGACTAAAATATAGATGTACCACTTTATTTTCCTTAATGAGATCCATTTAAAAATGGGTATTACATCATACAAGATTACATCATTCACTCCTCATTATCATAAGGAGAAATGCATACTCTCTATTATCATATTGAATAAATTTAACCTAACTCTAGTTGGATAATTATTATGTACATAAAACTAATATACTTTTTCAAAATTTGATGAAGCTTCAACTTGAGAAACGTTGGTAATTCAATCTTAAAAATGGTGTAGGCTCCTACTTAATCCATTCATGTTTGTAAAGAACCCAAATAATTGGTGTTTATATGGCAAAAACGATCTTCGTTTATTGCTCCCTTTCCTCGTTTTATTAGTCAAATAAAGCTTCTCATAAGTCGATAATGCATTTTTGGACTGTTCAACTTTCCTCTTTTTAACGATGTTGCTTTCTACTTTTGCCTTGACATGATTTTTTGGCGCCGAAGAATTTAGAAAAACTAAAGAATCCTTGTGGTCACTATTACATCTAAGATTCATGTTTTTCCTAAATCTCCAAAAATTTGATGACCCTGTGGAGTTGCTTTTTTTGTAACACTCAGTCGAATCCTTCAACTCAACGAAAAGTATATTTTCTAATAACTCATTTTGAGTTTCTTTAGAAATACCATCTGATCTTGATTGTGGACTTATGGAATTATTAATAAAAATCTTCTTTGGAGGTGGCCGAATATGTGAGGCAACATTTTTTTGGGTGGAAATTAAAAGAAGAGGTTGTTCCAAATGAGGAGGTAATGTTTTTATTTTTCCTTTTTCAAATATGTCATCGGCAAATATTTTTATTCCTTGGACATCAGCGCATGCAAAACTAAACTCTGGTTCTTCAATATTTCCCTCATCATTATTGTGAATTTGTTGTTTGGTGCTACAACATAAATCAAAATTTTCTTGACATGGAGTGAAGCCCTCAAAATCTATAGAAGCGTCATTGATAATTTGCTCGTTTGTGTTACAATATGGATCAAGATTATCTTGATTGGAAGAAACACCATCAAATTCAATAAAGGTTTCGCTGCTTATATCGTGTTTTATGCTACGTTGTGGATCTATTTTATCTTGAATGGGTGTTAAGCCATGAAAATCAAAGAAAGGGTAAGGTGTACATAGAATTGATAATGCTTGCACTCTTAACATCTCAATATTTGTGTTTGTTATCTGCATTTTGTTTCAGAAGTGAGTTTGTGATGTGCGGAAAGGTTAGTTGAATATTGAAAGTGATTGTGAAATGAGAAATATTTATATAAAAACAACATGCCAATGTCGGATTTTATGGTTTAAACAAAATCGGTTAGCTTGGATATTTTGGGAGGTGTATACATATGGAATGAATGATAGAGTATTAAGAAGTTGCAAGTTTCTTTTATGTTATACCTTATATTTGTTGCTAGCGAGTTTTAAGCCAAATAATATTTAATTGTTTAACTTTAATTAAGGTAATATTACTGAGAATTAAAACAATTTTCCATTTTTAGAGAATGGTTTGCGTGTTATTATATTTAATCATTGTCCAACGACTTACTAGTATGTGTAACCTCCTCCATTTTTCTTATAAGTGGCTACTTACTAAGTACAATGTTTATTTATGGTATTTGTGTAGATCGCAATATTAAGAAAAGTGAAATGAAATGGAAAAAGACCATTTTTATTCAATTACTTGCAATAAAATTAGATATATATTTAATAACAATGTCCATACGTAAAACATATGAGTATAAATTTTTTATTAAAAAGAAATATGAACTCCCTCAAGGAAAATTAAATAGGTGGATGTATTGTTACCGTTATTGTTTTAAAAAATTTCATATAATAATTAAATTTATAAATTTCCTATAATAAAATATTTTAATTGTTGAACCAAAATTGACTATATTGAATTTGATTTAAATTGCAATAATGAAAACCTATGCTTAGTTATATAATAATGATATATCAATATTTACGACAAAGCCGTCTTCGATTTTTCGAAGGTCTTGTGTAGATAAGTCGTAGTTTAATCATGGAAAAACGAATAGAGGCTTTATCTAACCATAGTTTATCGATTATAACAAGGCCCTATTTAACTGTAGGTAAAATTTAACAAATTTGAGGCCATGTGTGGTAGCCTGTCTTGCATGCCCTCAAAGACAACCCTGTTTAAGAAAACCATGTTAGTTTATTTACAATAATATAATTTCCATCTAGTAGAAATTTTTGATTCATTTGTTGATTGAAAATTAAAAGAAACACATTTTTAGTCATTCACCATAAAATTCTAATGCATTGGATGGTTGGGAATAGAGAACAATGAAGTTATTTCACGGGAAAGTGAGAATATAAGAGTTCATTTAAGTATAAAAGTTTATTTTATATCATTTGTTTTTTCTTGTTTTCACTATATATCTTGCTATTTTAACTTTAATATAATTTACTATCATAATATATTTTTTAATGCTTAATTGATAAACCGCCATCTTTTTATACTACGAATTTAAGATATTCCTAATTTAAAAACATAAATCGTTTGGTGAAATTTATTCTAGGAAATAAGAGATCACATGGAATTGTCACATAATGTACCTTAGAAAATAGTTTATTAGATTGGTAAGAATAATTTAAATATTAAAAATTTATTAGCTAGAGCCTATTCGTGAATATAAATTTATTATTCAATTTTTGTAAACATATTTAGTAATTTATCACTTAATTTATTTATCTTAGTTTTTAGACACTCGTCACAATGTTTTCTCTATTTACCTGACGAAAAAATTAATGCAAAATGAAAATGTAGAATTCTATAGGAGTAATAAATCTATTTTGGTTGAGAAAATAATGTTTATTTTTTTGGTTATGAACAAAGGCAGTAGTAGAAAAATATGTGGAACTGATTCTAAACAATTGTCATGTGAGATAGTGATAAAATATGATTCGTAATATGGCTGTTTCGTCGAGGACTTGTGATGGAAACTTTATAAAGTATTTTTAAACTGCCATTTCATGTTGAAATTGGAGATGACAATTCCTCTTTTATTATATACCAAAAACGCATATAAGACAATCAAAATATATTTCAATGGGGAGTCAAGAGAGTTTGATGAAATGAAAAGTCTACATTTCTTGTCATATTTCAATTTTCTTCCAATTATAAGTGAATGCGACTAAAATATATATGTACCACTTTATTTTCCTTAATGAGATCCATTTAAAAATGGGTATTACATCATACAAGATTACATCATTCACTCCTCATTATCATAAGGAGAAATGCATACTCTCTATTATCATATTGAATAAATTTAACCTAACTCTAGTTGGATAATTATTATGTACATAAAACTAATATACTTTTTCAAAATTTGATGAAGCTTCAACTTGAGAAACGTTGGTAATTCAATCTTAAAAATGGTGTAGGCTCCTACTTAATCCATTCATGTTTGTAAAGAACCCAAATAATTAGTGTTTCTATGGCAAAAACGATCTTCGTTTATTGCTCCCTTTCCTCGTTTTATTAGTCAAATAAAGCTTCTCATAAGTCGATAATGCATTTTTGGACTGTTCAACTTTCCTCTTTTTAACGATGTTGCTTTCTACTTTTGCCTTGACATGATTTTTTGGCGCCGAAGAATTTAGAAAAACTAAAGAATCCTTGTGGTCACTATTACATCTAAGATTCATGTTTTGCCTAAATCTCCAAAAATTTGATGACCCTGTGGAGTTGCTTTTTTTGTAACACTCAGTCGAATCCTTCAACTCAACGAAAAGTATATTTTCTAATAACTCATTTTGAGTTTCTTTAGAAATACCATCTGATCTTGATTGTGGACTTATGGAATTATTAATAAAAATCTTCTTTGGAGGTGGCCGAATATGTGAGGCAACATTTTTTTTGGGTGGAAATTAAAAGAAGAGGTTGTTCCAAATGAGGAGGTAATGTTTTTATTTTTCCTTTTTCAAATATGTCATCGGCAAATATTTTTATTCCTTGGACATCAGCGCATGCAAAACTAAACTCTCGTTCTTCAATATTTCCCTCATCATTATTGTGAATTTGTTGTTTGGTGCTACAACATAAATCAAAATTTTCTTGACATGGAGTGAAGCCCTCAAAATCTATAGAAGCGACATTGATAATTTGCTCGTTTGTGTTACAATATGGATCAAGATTATCTTGATTGGAAGAAACACCATCAAATTCAATAAAGGTTTCGCTGCTTATATCGTGTTTTATGCTACGTTGTGGATCTATTTTATCTTGAATGGGTGTTAAGCCATGAAAATCAAAGAAAGGGTAAGGTGTACATAGAATTGATAATGCTTGCACTCTTAACATCTCAATATTTGTGTTTGTTATCTGCATTTTGTTTCAGAAGTGAGTTTGTGATGTGCGGAAAGGTTAGTTGAATATTGAAAGTGATTGTGAAATGAGAAATATTTATATAAAAACAACATGCCAATGTCGGATTTTATGGTTTAAACAAAATCGGTTAGCTTGGATATTTTGGGAGGTGTATACATATGGAATGAATGATAGAGTATTAAGAAGTTGCAAGTTTCTTTTATGTTATACCTTATATTTGTTGCTAGCGAGTTTTAAGCCAAATAATATTTTACTTGTTTAACTTTAATTAAGGTAATATTACTGAGAATTACAACAATTTTCCATTTTTAGAGAATGGTTTGCGTGTTATTATATTTAATCATTGTCCAACGACTTACTAGTATGTGTAACCTCCTCCATTTTTCTTATAAGTGGCTACTTACTAAGTACAATGTTTATTTATGGTATTTGTGTAGATTGCAATAATAAGAAAAGTGAAATGAAATGGAAAAAAAAACCATTTTTATTCAATTACTTGCAATAAAATATGATATATTTTTAATAACAATGTCCATACGTAAAACATATGAGTATAAATTTTTTATTAAAAAGAAATATGAACTCCCTCAAGGAAAATTAAATAGGTGGATGTATTGTTACCGTTATTGTTTTAAAAACTTTCATATAATAATTAAATTTATAAATTTCCTATAATAAAATATTTTAATTGTTGAACCAAAATTGACTATATTGAATTTGATTTAAATTGCAATAATGAAAACCTATGCTTAGTTTTATAATAATGATATATCAATATTTACGACAAAGCCGTCTTCGATTTTTCGAAGGTCTTGTGTAGATAAGTCATAGTTTAATCATGGAAAAACGAATAGAGGCTTTATCTAACCATAGTTTATCGATTATAACAAGGCCCTATTTAACTGTAGGTAAAATTTAACAAATTTGAGGCCATGTGTGGTAGCCTGTCTTGCATGCCCTCAAAGACAACCCTGTTTAAGAAAACCATGTTAGTTTATTTACAATAATATAATTTCCATCTAGTAGAAATTTTTGATTCATTTGTTGATTGAAAATTAAAAGAAACACATTTTTAGTCATTCACCATAAAATTCTAATGCATTGGATGGTTGGGAATAGAGAACAATGAAGTTATTTCACGGGAAAGTGAGAATATAAGAGTTCATTTAAGTATAAAAGTTTATTTTATATCATTTGTTTTTTCTTGTTTTCACTATATATCTTGCTATTTTAACTTTAATATAATTTACTATCATAATATATTTTTTAATGCTTAATTGATAAACCACCATCTTTTTATACTACGAATTTAAGATATTCCTAATTTAAAAACATAAATCGTTTGGTGAAATTTATTCTAGGAAATAAGAGATCACATGGAATTGTCACATAATGTACCTTAGAAAATAGTTTATTAGATTGGTAAGAATAATTTAAATATTAAAAATTTATTAGCTAGAGCCAATTCGTGAATATAAATTTATTATTCAATTTTTGTAAACATATTTAGTAATTTATCACTTAATTTATTTATCTTAGTTTTTAGACACTCGTCACAATGTTTTCTCTATTTACCTGACGAAAAAATTAATGCAAAATGAAAATGTAGAATTCTATAGGAGTAATAAATCTATTTTGGTTGAGAAAATAATGTTTATTTTTTTGGTTATGAACAAAGGCAGTAGTAGAAAAATATGTGGAACTGATTCTAAACAATTGTCATGTGAGATAGTGATAAAATATGATTCGTAATATGGATGTTTCGTCGAGGACTTGTGATGGAAACTTTATAAAGTATTTTTAAACTGCCATTTCATGTTGAAATTGGAGATGACAATTCCTCTTTTATTATATACCAAAAACGCATATAAGACAATCAAAATATATTTCAATGGGGAGTCAAGAGAGTTTGATGAAATGAAAAGTCTACATTTCTTGTCATATTTCAATTTTCTTCCAATTATAAGTGAATGCGACTAAAATATATATGTACCACTTTATTTTCCTTAATGAGATCCATTTAAAAATGGGTATTACATCATACAAGATTACATCATTCACTCCTCATTATCATAAGGAGAAATGCATACTCTCTATTATCATATTGAATAAATTTAACCTAACTCTAGTTGGATAATTATTATGTACATAAAACTAATATACTTTTTCAAAATTTGATGAAGCTTCAACTTGAGAAACGTTGGTAATTCAATCTTAAAAATGGTGTAGGCTCCTACTTAATCCATTCATGTTTGTAAAGAACCCAAATAATTGGTGTTTATATGGCAAAAACGATCTTCGTTTATTGCTCCCTTTCCTCGTTTTATTAGTCAAATAAAGCTTCTCATAAGTCGATAATGCATTTTTGGACTGTTCAACTTTCCTCTTTTTAACGATGTTGCTTTCTACTTTTGCCTTGACATGATTTTTTGGCGCCGAAGAATTTAGAAAAACTAAAGAATCCTTGTGGTCACTATTACATCTAAGATTCATGTTTTGCCTAAATCTCCAAAAATTTGATGACCCTGTGGAGTTGCTTTTTTTGTAACACTCAGTCGAATCCTTCAACTCAACGAAAAGTATATTTTCTAATAACTCATTTTGAGTTTCTTTAGAAATACCATTTGATCTTGATTGTGGACTTATGGAATTATTAATAAAAATCTTCTTTGGAGGTGGCCGAATATGTGAGGCAACATTTTTTTGGGTGGAAATTAAAAGAAGAGGTTGTTCCAAATGAGGAGGTAATGTTTTTATTTTTCCTTTTTCAAATATGTCATGGGCAAATATTTTTATTCCTTGGACATCATCGCATGCAAAACTAAACTCTCGTTCTTCAATATTTCCCTCATCATTATTGTGAATTTGTTGTTTGGTGCTACAACATAAATCAAAATTTTCTTGACATGGAGTGAAGCCCTCAAAATCTATGGAAGCGTCATTGATAATTTGCTCGTTTGTGTTACAATATGGATCAAGATTATCTTGATTGGAAGAAACACCATCAAATTCAATAAAGGTTTCGCTGCTTATATCGTGTTTTATGCTACGTTGTGGATCTATTTTATCTTGAATGGGTGTTAAGCCATGAAAATCAAAGAAAGGGTAAGGTGTACATAGAATTGATAATGCTTGCACTCTTAACATCTCAATATTTGTGTTTGTTATCTGCATTTTGTTTCAGAAGTGAGTTTGTGATGTGCGGAAAGGTTAGTTGAATATTGAAAGTGATTGTGAAATGAGAAATATTTATATAAAAACAACATGCCAATGTCGGATTTTATGGTTTAAACAAAATCGGTTAGCTTGGATATTTTGGGAGGTGTATACATATGGAATGAATGATAGAGTATTAAGAAGTTGCAAGTTTCTTTTATGTTATACCTTATATTTGTTGCTAGCGAGTTTTAAGCCAAATAATATTTTACTTGTTTAACTTTAATTAAGGTAATATTACTGAGAATTACAACAATTTTCCATTTTTAGAGAATGGTTTGCGTGTTATTATATTTAATCATTGTCCAACGACTTACTAGTATGTGTAACCTCCTCCATTTTTCTTATAAGTGGCTACTTACTAAGTACAATGTTAATTTATGGTATTTGTGTAGATTGCAATAATAAGAAAAGTGAAATGAAATGGAAAAAAACCATTTTTATTCAATTACTTGAAATAAAATTAGATATATATTTAATAACAATGTCCGTACGTAAAACATATGAGTATAAATTTTTTATTAAAAAGAAATATGAACTCCCTCAAGGAAAATTAAATAGGTGGATGTATTGTTACCGTTATTGTTTTAAAAACTTTCATATAATAATTAAATTTATAAATTTCCTATAATAAAATATTTTAATTGTTGAACCAAAATTGACTATATTGAATTTGATTTAAATTGCAATAATGAAAACCTATTCTTAGTTTTATAATAATGATATATCAATATTTACGACAAAGCCGTCTTCGATTTTTCGAAGGTCTTGTGTAGATAAGTCGTAGTTTAATCATGGAAAAATGAATAGAGGCTTTATCTAACCATAGGTTATCAATCATAACAAGGCCCTATTTAATTGTAGGTAAAATTTAACAAATTTGAGGCCATGTGTGGTAGCCTGTCTTGCATGCCCTCAAAGACAGCCCTGTTTAAGAAAACCATGTTACTTTATTTACAATAATATAATTTCCATCTAGTAGAAATTTTTGATTTATTTGTTGATTGAAAATTAAAAGAAACACATTTTTAGTCATTCACCATAAAATTATAATGCATTGGATGGTAGGGAATAGAGAACAATGAAGTTATTTCACGGGAAAGTGAGAATATAAGAGTTCATTTAAGTATAAAAGTTTATTTTATATCATTTGTTTTTTCTTGTTTTCACTATATATCTTGCTATTTTAACTTTAATATAATTTACTATCATAATATATTTTTTAATGCTTAATTGATAAACCGCCATCTTTTTATATTACGAATTTAAGATATTCCTAATTTAAAAACATAAATCGTTTGGTGAAATTTATTCTAGGAAATAAAAGATCACATGGAATTGTCACATAATGTACCTTAGAAAATAGTTTATTAGATTGGTAAGAATAATTTAAATATTAAAAATTTATTAGCTAGAGCCAATTCGTGATTATAAATTTATTATTCAATTTTTGTAAACATATTTAGTAATTTATCACTTAATTTATTTATCTTAGTTTTTAGACACTCGTCAAAATGTTTTCTCTATTTACCTGACGAAAAAATTAATGCAAAATGAAAATGTAGAATTCTATAGGAGTAATAAATCTATTTTGGTTGAGAAAATAATGTTTATTTTTTTGGTTATGAACAAAGGCAGTAGTAGAAAAATATGTGGAACTGATTCTAAACAATTGTCATGTGAGATAGTGATAAAATATGATTCGTAATATGGCTGTTTCGTCGAGGACTTGTGATGGAAACTTTATAAAGTATTTTTAAACTGCCATTTCATGTTGAAATTGGAGATGACAATTCCTCTTTTATTATATACCAAAAACACATATAAGACAATCAAAATATATTTCAATGGGGAGTCAAGAGAGTTTGATGAAATGAAAAGTCTACATTTCTTGTCATATTTCAATTTTCTTCCAATTATAAGTGAATGCGACTAAAATATATATGTACCAGTTTATTTTCCTTAATGAGATCCATTTAAAAATGGGTATTACATCATACAAGATTACATCATTCACTCCTCATTATCATAAGGAGAAATGCATACTCTCTATTATCATATTGAATAAATTTAACCTAACTCTAGTTGGATAATTATTATGTACATAAAACTAATATACTTTTTCAAAATTTGATGAAGCTTCAACTTGAGAAACATTGGTAATTCAATCTTAAAAATGGTGTAGGCTCCTACTTAATCCATTCATGTTTGTAAAGAACCCAAATAATTGGTGTTTATATGGCAAAAACGATCTTCATTTATTGCTCCCTTTCCTCGTTTTATTAGTCAAATAAAGCTTCTCATAAGTCGATAATGCATTTTTGGACTGTTCAACTTTCCTCTTTTTAACGATGTTGCTTTCTACTTTTGCCTTGACATGATTTTTTGGCGCCGAAGAATTTAGAAAAACTAAAGAATCCTTGTGGTCACTATTACATCTAAGATTCATGTTTTGCCTAAATCTACAAAAATTTGATGACCCTGTGGAGTTGCTTTTTTTGTAACACTCAGTCGAATCCTTCAACTCAACGAAAAGTATATTTTCTAATAACTCATTTTGAGTTTCTTTAGAAATACCATCTGATCTTGATTGTGGACTTATGGAATTATTAATAAAAATCTTCTTTGGAGGTGGCCGAATATGTGAGGCAACATTTTTTTGGGTGGAAATTAAAAGAAGAGGTTGTTCCAAATGAGGAGGTAATGTTTTTATTTTTCCTTTTTCAAATATGTCATCGGCAAATATTTTTATTCCTTGGACATCAGCGCATGCAAAACTAAACTCTGGTTCTTCAATATTTCCCTCATCATTATTGTGAATTTGTTATTTGGTGCTACAACATAAATCAAAATTTTCTTGACATGGAGTGAAGCCCTCAAAATCTATAGAAGCGTCATTGATAATTTGCTCGTTTGTGTTACAATATGGATCAAGATTATCTTGATTGGAAGAAACACCATCAAATTCAATAAAGGTTTCGCTGCTTATATCGTGTTTTATGCTACGTTGTGGATCTATTTTATCTTGAATGTGTGTTAAGCCATAAAAATCAAAGAAAGGGTAAGGTGTACATATAATTGATAATGCTTGCACTCTTAACATCTCAATATTTGTGTTTGTTATCTGCATTTTGTTTCAGAAGTGAGTTTGTGATGTGCGGAAAGGTTAGTTGAATATTGAAAGTGATTGTGAAATGAGAAATATTTATATAAAAACAACATGCCAATGTCGGATTTTATGGTTTAAACAAAATCGGTTAGCTTGGATATTTTGGGAGGTGTATACATATGGAATGAATGATAGAGTATTAAGAAGTTGCAAGTTTCTTTTATGTTATACCTTATATTTGTTGCTAGCGAGTTTTAAGCCAAATAATATTTTACTTGTTTAACTTTAATTAAGGTAATATTACTGAGAATTACAACAATTTTCCATTTTTAGAGAATGGTTTGCGTGTTATTATATTTAATCATTGTCCAACGACTTACTAGTATGTGTAACCTCCTCCATTTTTCTTATAAGTGGCTACTTACTAAGTACAATGTTTATTTATGGTATTTGTGTAGATTGCAATAATAAGAAAAGTGAAATGAAATGTAAAAAAACCATTTTTATTCAATTACTTGCAATAAAATCAGATATATATTTAATAACAATGTCCATACGTAAAACATATGAGTATAAATTTTTTATTAAAAAGAAATATGAACTCCCTCAAGGAAAATTAAAAGGTGGATGTATTGTTACCGTTATTGTTTTAAAAACTTTCATATAATAATTAAATTTATAAATTTCCTATAATAAAATATTTTAATTGTTGAACAAAAATTGACTATATTGAATTTGATTTAAATTGCAATAATGAAAACCTATGCTTAGTTTTATAATAATGATATATCAATATTTACGACAAAGCCGTCTTCGATTTTTCGAAGGTCTTGTGTAGATAAGTCGTAGTTTAATCATGGAAAAACGAATAGAGGCTTTATCTAACCATAGTTTATCGATTATAACAAGGCCCTATTTAACTATAGGTAAAATTTAACAAATTTGAGGCCATGTGTGGTAGCCTGTCTTGCATGCCCTCAAAGACAACCCTGTTTAAGAAAACCATGTTAGTTTATTTACAATAATATAATTTCCATCTAGTAGAAATTTTTGATTCATTTGTTGATTGAAAATTAAAAGAAACACATTTTTAGTCATTCACCATAAAATTCTAATGCATTGGATGGTAGGGAATAGAGAACAATGAAGTTATTTCACGGGAAAGTGAGAATATAAGAGTTCATTTAAGTATAAAAGTTTATTTTATATCATTTGTTTTTTCTTGTTTTCACTATATATCTTGCTATTTTAACTTTAATATAATTTACTATCATAATATATTTTTTAATGCTTAATTGATAAACCGCCATCTTTTTATACTACGAATTTAAGATATTCCTAATTTAGAAACATAAATCGTTTGGTGAAATCTATTCTAGGAAATAAGAGATCACATGGAATTGTCACATAATGTACCTTAGAAAATAGTTTATTAGATTGGTAAGAATAATTTAAATATTAAAAATTTATTAGCTAGAGCCAATTCGTGAATATAAATTTATTATTCAATTTTTGTAAACATATTTAGTAATTTATCACTTAATTTATTTATCTTAGTTTTTAGACACTCGTCACAATGTTTCCTGTATTTACCTGTCGAAAAAATTAATGCAAAATGAAAATGTAGAATTCTATAGGAGTAATAAATCTATTTTGGTTGAGAAAATAATGTTTATTTTTTTGGTTATGAACAAAGACAGTAGTAGAAAAATATGTGGAACTGATTCTAAACAATTGTCATGTGAGATAGTGATAAAATATGATTCGTAATATGGCTGTTTCGTCGAGGACTTGTGATGGAAACTTTATAAAGTATTTTTAAACTGCCATTTCATGTTGAAATTGGAGATGACAATTCCTCTTTTATTATATACCAAAAACGCATATAAGACAATCAAAATATATTTCAATGGGGAGTCAAGAGAGTTTGATGAAATGAAAAGTCTACATTTCTTGTCATGTTTCAATTTTCTTCCAATTATAAGTGAATGTGACTAAAATATATATGTACCACTTTATTTTCCTTAATGAGATCCATTTAAAAATGGGTATTACATCATACAAGATTACATCATTCACTCCTCATTATCATAAGGAGAAATGCATACTCTCTATTATCATATTGAATAAATTTAACCTAACTCTAGTTGGATAATTATTATGTACATAAAACTAATATACTTTTTCAAAATTTGATGAAGCTTCAACTTGAGAAACGTTGGTAATTCAATCTTAAAAATGGTGTAGGCTCCTACTTAATCCATTCATGTTTGTAAAGAACCCAAATAATTGGTGTTTATATGGCAAAAACGATCTTCGTTTATTGCTCCCTTTCCTCGTTTTATTAGTCAAATAAAGCTTCTCATAAGTCGATAATGCATTTTTGGACTGTTTAACTTTCCTCTTTTTAACGATGTTGCTTTCTACTTTTGCCTTGACATGATTTTTTGGCGCCGAAGAATTTAGAAAAACTAAAGAATCCTTGTGGTCACTATTACATCTAAGATTCATGTTTTGCCTAAATCTCCAAAAATTTGATGACCCTGTGGAGTTGCTTTTTTTGTAACACTCAGTCGAATCCTTCAACTCAACGAAAAGTATATTTTCTAATAACTCATTTTGAGTTTCTTTAGAAATACCATCTGATCTTGATTGTGGACTTATGGAATTATTAATAAAAATCTTCTTTGGAGGTGGCCGAATATGTGAGGCAACATTTTTTTGGGTGGAAATTAAAAGAAGAGGTTGTTCCAAATGAGGAGGTAATGTTTTTATTTTTCCTTTTTCAAATATGTCATCGGCAAATATTTTTATTCCTTGGACATCAGCGCATGCAAAACTAAACTCTCGTTCTTCAATATTTCCCTCATCATTATTGTGAATTTGTTGTTTGGTGCTACAACATAAATCAAAATTTTCTTGACATGGAGTGAAGCCCTCAAAATCTATAGAAGCGTCATTGATAATTTGCTCGTTTGTGTTACAATATGGATCAAGATTATCTTGATTGGAAGAAACACCATCAAATTCAATAAAGGTTTCGCTGCTTATATCGTGTTTTATGCTACGTTGTGGATCTATTTTATCTTGAATGGGTGTTAAGCCATGAAAATCAAAGAAAGGGTAAGGTGTACATAGAATTGATAATGCTTGCACTCTTAACATCTCAATATTTGTGTTTGTTATCTGCATTTTGTTTCAGAAGTGAGTTTGTGATGTGCGGAAAGGTTAGTTGAATATTGAAAGTTATTGTGAAATGAGAAATATTTATATAAAAACAACATGCCAATGTCGGATTTTATGGTTTAAACAAAATCGGTTAGCTTGGATATTTTGGGAGGTGTATACATATGGAATGAATGATAGAGTATTAAGAAGTTGCAAGTTTCTTTTATGTTATACCTTATATTTGTTGCTAGCGAGTTTTAAGCCAAATAATATTTTACTTGTTTAACTTTAATTAAGGTAATATTACTGAGAATTACAACAATTTTCCATTTTTAGAGAATGGTTTGCGTGTTATTATATTTAATCATTGTCCAACGACTTACTAGTATGTGTAACCTCCTCCATTTTTCTTATAAGTGGCTACTTACTAAGTACAATGTTTATTTATGGTATTTGTGTAGATTGCAATAATAAGAAAAGTGAAATGAAATGGAAAAAAACCATTTTTATTCAATTACTTGCAATAAAATTAGATATATATTTAATACAATGTCCATACGTAAAACATATGAGTATAAATTTTTTATTAAAAAGAAATATGAACTCCCTCAAGGAAAATTAAATAGGTGGATGTATTGTTACCGTTATTGTTTTAAAAACTTTCATATAATAATTAAATTTATAAATTTCCTATAATAAAATATTTTAATTGTTGAACCAAAATTGACTATATTGAATTTGATTTAAATTGCAATAATGAAAACCTATGCTTAGTTTTATAATAATGATATATCAATATTTACGACAAAGCCGTCTTTGATTTTTCGAAGGTCTTGTGTAGATAAGTCGTAGTTTAATCATGGAAAAATGAATAGAGGCTTTATCTAACCATAGGTTATCGATTATAACAAGGCCGTATTTAACTGTAGGTAAAATTTAACAAATTTGAGGCCATGTGTGGTAGCCTGTCTTGCATGCCCTCAAAGACAGCCCTGCTTAAGAAAACCATGTTAGTTTATTTACAATAATATAATTTCCATCTAGTAGAAATTTTTGATTCATTTGTTGATTGAAAATTAAAAGAAACACATTTTTAGTCATTCACCATAAAATTCTAATGCATTGGATGGTAGGGAATAGAGAACAATGAAGTTATTTCACGGGAAAGTGAGAATATAAGAGTTCATTTAAGTATAAAAGTTTTTTATATCATTTGTTTTTTCTTGTTTTCACTATATATCTTGCTATTTTAACTTTAATATAATTTACTATCATAATATATTTTGTAATGCTTAATTGATAAACCGCTGTGATCGGTGGATCTGGAACTGACTGTTTAAAGCTGGTTCGCGAAATGTCGCGGAAGCAAGAGTCGCCACCGTCTTTTATTTTCTCCAAATGGAAAGGACAAAAGCACAGAAAAGTTCCTTATAGAGATTGCTCTCGGTTCGGGAGGTAGATTATAGAAAGGGAAGGTGTTAGCACCCTTTCTATCCATGGTTATCCATGGGCTCTTAGATACTTGCTCACTTGTGTTTTCAAAAATGGTTTGTTTGCTTTTCAACTGTGGGTTTTAAAAAGTTTCCTTGAAAATTCCAGTTCGACTCTTGTATCGGTCCTCAAGAGTGTTTGAAAAATTGCTTTCGAAAGCTTTTTGAAAAGGTGTCGGTGTGAAAAGTATTTTTTGATTTGTTTTGAAATTAGAGCAAGTATCTAGAGTCGTTTACCTACCCTAAGGAATTCGTCTGTGTAGATGTCCTTTAAAGTAGTGCCATCCCACCATTGAGAGGTAGGTAGCACCACCGTTGGAGGTGTTCGGGTCAATTCGAGGTTCGGGACACGGTGATCATCGGAGCAATGGGAAGACACCTTAGAAGCTACCCTCATGCCAGGTTCCCGGATCATGAGGACTTACTAAGATATCCTCTACTCGACGATCACCTTTCGAGGCAAGGCAACAGTGAGGCGTACCCTAGGGGTGGTGTGTGATTTGTGTGTCATGTTCATTTATTTTTGTCTTATTCATGTCATGGGTGATCTACGCGTTATTTTTATTTTGACATTCATTCTTGCATGCAATTTGTTAACAGTTAAAAAGTTGCGAGAAATATAAAGTTCCTAAACTATTACAAAGGCGCGGGTCCACATCGCCAAATTAAATCCAGGACCCGATTTGACATAAAATAAAGAAATAATGTGCGAGAAATATTAATTTACACGGCTTTGGGAGAGTTACACAAATATTTAAAAGAAGGAAATAAATAAAATGCGCGAAGAGAATAATAAATCGCAAGCGAGGGCGTTGGACCCTTTAAAGAAATTAAATGAAATTATTAAATTAATTGAAAAAATGAGAAGAAATTATTTTTGGTATTTTTGTATTTTTATGTTTTTTATGAAAAAGAGATTAATCAAAATAAAATGCTAACCCTAATTCTAGTTGTTTTTAGTTTATTAAGAAAGAATTAAATTTTAGTCTAATATTAACCTAATTATTTATATGCGATTTAATTACAAAAATAAATAATAGTAAATATTTAATTCTTATGAAAGAAAAGAAAAAAGGATAAAAATTATTATAAACCCTAATTCTACCAATTTTAGATTTTTATTAAAAAAAGTTAAGATTCAAACCTAATTTAAAACTAATTAATTAATGGACTTTATTTACAAAAAATACTATTAAATAAGTATATTTAATTTTTTCATCTTTTCTGATTTTTTGGTGTTTTTGTGTTTTTTATGAAAATAATTAAATTACAAGAATTAATAAAAAGAATAATAATTGAAATAAAAAAGAATGAAGAAAAAGTATTACAAACCTAAGGGGTTCTGCCCCTAATTTGGGAGGTTTTTCTTTAGCAATTTGGCCCATTTAAATTCATGGCCTGATTGACTTTCGTGGCTAGCATGTAGCTCCGTTGACTAGCGCCTATGGTGTCCATCAAATCTGGTCCCTTGGATTGGCATTATTGGCCAAGTGGCACGCCAAAAATTGTGGACGCATGGTGGTCCTTGAAGCTGAAATTGCATAGGAACGTTAATTGCAAAATAATATGGAAAGGGTGAGGACCTGGGGCTCGAACCCAGGTCCTGGAGATTACCAACACACACGCTTGCCAACCATGCTGCCTTGTTTATCTGTAAATAATATAATCAATAAATATAATAAAACAAACAAACGTCAATGCTTCTTTTTTCGCGCGAGATTTTGAACGGACCAACCAATGCTCTACATATCATCGTCTTCCTCCTTGGCTTTATTTTTTCCTGAAACATGAAAACTATTAGCAATGGTTTTACACCGTTCTCATAGGCACCTTTCTGAAAAATAACGAATAGCCCCTGGGGCCTCATAAATTAGGCGCGAGGGTGCCATTGTTTTCGTCCAAACACACTGGTTCCAATGGTCCAGGTCTCGAGTCTCAATTTTTCTTTGAATGTAAAGCCCCAAATTTCCAAGTTTGAAACCCTAAAATATGACAATGGTGGTTTTGCATACAGTGCATAAAAATCCAATCAAAGTATATGGTTAGCTTTAAAACACATCACTTAGTATGAATCTACAAATAAAATGCCATGAATATGCATAAATTGTAAAATACGATTATGAGAAAAAGTGAAAAAAGTTTGACTTCTGTACAGTGATTCAAGGCGTTAGAATTGTGGAAACCTAGTCAGGTAAGTTGCTTAAGGTCTCAGGAAGGTGATGAGATGAATTTCTTGGCTTGAATCGACCTCTATCCTTGTTTTCAGTTTTCAATTTTTTTTCCAAAAACTCAAGTTTCGTTTTCTATGTATGGTGCAGCTTTTCAGTCATTGGATTAGGGTTGCGTTTGGTACTTATGTGTGAGTGATTTAGGTCAAAGAAATCAAACAAAAAGCTTGGCATTCATGACTTGCAAGATTTGATTTTCAAAGATCTTTTTTCAATATTTTTCATGCCTACTTGGTACAAATCATGGCCAATTCTCTTCAATTCTTTCCAAATCTAGCTATGCACGAAATATTGAGTATATAATATGCATAAAAAGATTTTAAAACCTAGGTTTAGTATTTTTCATGTATTTATTTTAATTTAAATGAATTATTAATAATAAAAATCCAAATAAATAAATAAAAAATGATAAAAACTTCCCTTTGGGCCAAATGGTCGTGCCCATGCCTTGGATAATGAATTGTGGAAGAAAAAGAGGCCCATTAGCAATTTTAGGTTATTTGAAGCAATGTTGACTTTTCAAAATATCCAAAAATTTCCCAACTTCCACAAGGCATAACTTGCTCAATTTTTAAGCTTTGCTCATGTTCTTGGACATTTTGGAAAGGTTTTTGAGTCCTCTAACCAATGCCTTTGGTCCCATGTCATTTTGATTTACCAATCTCAAGTTATGGCCTTTGACTTAAAGTCCCTTTTTGTTGACTTTTGAAAATGACCTATAATGTTGAAATTGATAACTTTTTGTGAGAGCATTTCTTGGACTTGAAGTATGAAGAGGAGTTGTAGGAAATGTCTTTCTCTTCAAAATGAGCTTTGGATGGAATTTTTCTGATAATCCATGTGAAAGTTATGCCCTGGTCAATTTACAGTTGACTTTTTCAGCTGTCCAAATAAGGAAACTTTTGCATCTTGATGATTTTTGAGCCAAGCTTTGAGAATCATGATCAAGCATTGATCAAATGATATTTGTGGCTTCAAAATGAGATGTTGACCAAAAATTTGGACTTTTGACTGTCAAATGACCATTTTGCCCCTACAGTTGACTGTAGTGTAATTAGGGTTTTTGACTGTGCAATTTTGTGCTGAAAGTCTTGAAACTTAGTATGAGGATGCTTGACCATATTTATAGGCATGTGGGACTTGATTGGACCCTTGGAAACTTCATTTTCTTGATCAGAACCAAAACCCTAATTTTGACTGTTCAGGAGGCTCTTGAAACTTTGCAACCCTTGAGGAATTTTGAAGCTTTGACTTGGCAATTTCTTGAAGAATATGGGAGGGCAAATTTTGGGGTACAACAACCGCCATCTTTTTATATTACGAATTTAAGATATTCCTAATTTAAAAACATAAATCGTTTGGTGAAATTTATTCTAGGAAATAAGAGATCAAATGGAATTGTCACATAATGTACCTTAGAAAATAGTTTATTAGATTGGTAAGAATAATTCAAATATTAAAAATTTATTAGCTAGAGCCAATTCGTGAATATAAATTTATTATTCAATTTTTGTAAACATATTTAGTAATTTATAACTTAATTTATTTATCTTAGTTTTTAGACACTCGTCACAATGTTTTCTCTATTTACCTGACGAAAAAATTAATGCAAAATGAAAATGTAGAATTCTATATGAGTAATAAATCTATTTTGGTTGAGAAAATAATGTTTATTTTTTTGTTATGAACAAAGGCAGTAGTAGAAAAATATGTGGAACTGATTCTAAACAATTGTCATGTGAGATAGTGATAAAATATGATTCGTAATATGGCTGTTTCGTCGAGGACTTGTGATGGAAACTTTATAAAGTATTTTTAAACTGCCATTTCATGTTGAAATTGGACATGACAATTCCTCTTTTATTATATACCAAAAACGCATATAAGACAATCAAAATATATTTCAATGGGGAGTCAAGAGAGTTTGATGAAATGAAAAGTCTACATTTCTTGTCATATTTCAATTTTCTTCCAATTATAAGTGAATGCGACTAAAATATATATGTACCACTTTATTTTCCTTAATGAGATCCATTTAAAAATGGGTATTACATCATAAAAGATTACATCATTCACTCCTCATTATCATAAGGAGAAATGCATACTCAATATTATCATTTTGAATAAATTTAACCTAACTCTAGTTGGATAATTATTATGTACATAAAACTAATATACTTTTTCAAAATTTGATGAAGCTTCAACTTGAGAAACGTTGGTAATTCAATCTTAAAAATGGTGTAGGCTCCTACTTAATCCATTCATGTTTGTAAAGAACCCAAATAATTGGTGTTTATATGGCAAAAACGATCTTCGTTTATTGCTCCCTTTCCTCGTTTTATTAGTCAAATAAAGCTTCTCATAAGTCGATAATGCATTTTTGGACTGTTCAACTTTCCTCTTTTTAACGATGTTGCTTTCTACTTTTGCCTTGACATGATTTTTTGGCGCCGAAGAATTTAGAAAAACTAAAGAATCCTTGTGGTCACTATTACATCTAAGATTCATGTTTTGCCTAAATCTCCAAAAATTTGATGACCCTGTGGAGTTGCTTTTTTTGTAACACTCAGTCGAATCCTTCAACTCAACGAAAAGTATATTTTCTAATAACTCATTTTGAGTTTCTTTAGAAATACCATCTGATCTTGATTGTGGACTTATGGAATTATTAATAAAAATCTTCTTTGGAGGTGGCCGAATATGTGAGGCAACATTTTTTTGGGTGGAAATTAAAAGAAGAGGTTGTTCCAAATGAGGAGGTAATGTTTTTATTTTTCCTTTTTCAAATATGTCATCGGCAAATATTTTTATTCCTTGGACATCATCGCATGCAAAACTAAACTCTCGTTCTTCAATATTTCCCTCATCATTATTGTGAATTTGTTGTTTGGTGCTACAACATAAATCAAAATTTTCTTGACATGGAGTGAAGCCTTCAAAATCTATAGAAGCGTCATTGATAATTTGCTCGTTTGTGTTACAATATGGATCAAGATTATCTTGATTGGAAGAAACACCATCAAATTCAATAAAGGTTTCGCCGGTTATATCGTGTTTTATGCTACGTTGTAGATCTATTTTATCTTGAATGGGTGTTAAGCCATGAAAATCAAAGAAAGGGTAAGGTGTACATAGAATTGATAATGCTTGCACTCTTAACATCTCAATATTTATGTTTGTTATCTGCATTTTGTTTCAGAAGTGAGTTTGTGATGTGCGGAAAGGTTCGTTGAATATTGAAAGTGATTGTGAAATGAGAAATATTTATATAAAAACAACATGCCAATGTCGGATTTTATGGTTTAAACAAAATCGGTTAGCTTGGATATTTTGGGAGGTGTATACATATGGAATGAATGATAGAGTATTAAGAAGTTGCAAGTTTCTTTTATGTTATACCTTATATTTGTTGCTAGCGAGTTTTAAGCCAAATAATATTTTACTTATTTAACTTTAATTAAGGTAATATTACTGAGAATTACAACAATTTTCCATTTTTAGAGAATGGTTTGCGTGTTTTTATATTTAAACATTGTCCAACGACTTACTAGTATGTGTAACCTCCTCCATTTTTCTTATAAGTGGCTACTTACTAAGTTCAATGTTTATTTATGGTATTTGTGTAGATTGCAATAATAAGAAAAGTGAAATGAAATGGAAAAAAACCATTTTTATTCAATTACTTGCAATAAAATTAGATATATATTTAATAACAATGTCCATACGTAAAACATATGAGTATAAATTTTTTATAAAAAATAAATATTAACTCCTGTTGTACCCCAAAATTTTCCCTCCCATATTCTTCAAGAAATGGCCAAGCCAAGTCACAAAATTCCCCAAGGGTTGTGCAGTGCAACAGTCTCCCATACAGTCAAAACTAGGGTTTGTGTTCTGATCAAGAAAATAAAGTTTTCAAGGGCCCAATCAAGTCTCACATGCCTACAAAGATGGTCAAGAATCCTCATATCAAGTTTCAAGACATTCAGCTCAAAATTGCACAGTCAAAAACCCTAATTGCACTACAGTCAACTGTAGGGGCAAAATGGTCATTTGACAGTCAAAAGTTCAAATTTTTGGTCAATATATCATTTTGAAGCCACAAACATCATTTGATCAATGCTTGATCATGATTCTCAAAATTTGGCTCAGAAATCATCAAGATGCAAAAGTTACTATATTTGGACAGCTGAAAAAGTCAACTGAACTTGACCAGAGCATAACTTTCACATGGATTATCAGAAAAATTCCATCCAAAGCTCATTTTGAAGAGAAAGACATTTCCTACAACTCATCTTCATACTTCAAGTCCAAGAAATGCTCCCACAAAAAGTTATCAATTTCAACATTATAGGTCATTTTCAAAAGTCAACAAAAAGGGACTTTAAGTAAAAGGCCATAACTTGAGATTGGTAAATCAAAATGACATGGGACCAAAGGCATTGGTTAGAGGACTCAAAGTCCTTTCCAAAATGTCCAAGAACATGAGAAAATCTTAAAAATTGAGCAAGTTATGCCTTGTGGAAGTTGGGAAATTTTTGGAAATTTTGAAAAGTCAACTTTACTTCAAATGACCTAAATTTGCTAATGGGCCCATTTTTCTTCCATGATTCATCATTCCAATCATATGCACGACTACTTGGCCCAAAGGGAAGTATTTTCTCATTTTTTATTTATTTATTTGAATTATTATTTATATTAATTCATTCAAATTATTTAAATACATGAAAAATATCTAACTTGCCTTAACCAATCTTTTTATGCATGTTTGATACTCAATATTTCGTGTAAATACAAATGGGGAAAGATTTGGAGCTGATTGGCATGATTGAGAGCAAAATACACATGAAAAAGATTCAAAAAGATCCTTAACAAATCAAATCCCTAATCCATAATTGCAAGAGATTTTTATGAATTTTGTTAACCTAATTGCCTCAATACATAAACAGGAATACAAACCTAATCCTAACACTGAATGCTGCGCAAAAGAACCATTACAAAACTTGGAATTTTCACTTAAAAACTCAAATCTGAAATCAGTGTTCTAGGTCGATTCAAAACACAAAACCTATTCCAAAAGCTTCCTTGGAAATTCCTGAACGTATTCCAATCCCAAACATCCATCAACACGCCAAGAACTGGTAGATTGAACTCAAACTGCATCAAGAAAATTCCATTATCGTGCATCATGATTCAAGCATTTTTATAGCATTTTTTTTATTGATTCTTATTCCTCATGAGATTCTAAAGCTAACCATCATGTTTGATTGCATTATTACGCGTTATATTCGATTCCACCATGTTTAAATTCTAGGGTTTTCAGGATGAGGAATTAGGGCTTTTAAGATCAAGTAAAATTGGCCCTCAAGACCATGACGGTTGTATTCAGCAAGCCTGGAAGAACATAAAACACCATTCGCGATCAATTTATATACACCATAGCGCTAGTCGCTATTTTTCAATAGCCTGCCTAATACAACGCGTCCAAAACCGTTGCTTTTGGTGTTTGTGTTACAGGGATGAGGAGGACGATGAAGCGTGGCAACCTGTGATTCGTGCGTTTAAATTTCGCGCGCTGAACCACTAATGCTTTTGTTTTTTCTTTTTGTTATTTATTGGTCATAATATATTTGAATGTCCACGTAGCTCAGCTGGCAAACGCTTAACGCTTCAACATCCAAGACCTGGGTTCGAACCCCAGGTCTGTATATTTGCCATATTATTTTTCCATCCAAATTCCTATGCAGGCACAATCTTAAGGACTACCATACGTCCTCCTCATCTATCCATCCACGTGCATGTTAGAACCAGATCAAAGGCGTGGATTCAACGAACACGTTACACCCCCAGTCAACATGCCACATAATGCATGGAAAAGTCAACGAATTGCAAGCTTATTGGGCCAGCATTCCAGGATTACACCTCCATGTTGGGGACCTCCACCCCCCCTGGTTTGCAAGTTTTTATTTTTCTTATATTTTATTTTTAATTATTATTTCATTTGTTTTATTGTTTTAATTTAATTCATTATTTTTACAATATATAAAAAATGCCCAAAAAAATCAGAAAAAATGACAAATATAATAAATATTTAATTTAATTATTTTCACAAATAAATTAACATGTAAATTAACTTAGTATTAATTTAGGTTGCAACTTTAATTCTTTTCATAAAAATGTAAAAATATAGGATTTAGGTTTAATAAATTTTATCCCTTTCAATTTTTCTTTTTTTGTCATAATAATAATATTACTTATTTTATTTTCATAATTAAATTGTACAAAAAATTAGGTTTAATTTAGGTTAAAAATTTCAATATTTTCTTAATAACTAAAAAATAATTAGAACTAGGGTTTGACATTTTAATTTTAATTAAATCTTTTTTTCATTAAATCTCAAAAAACACAAAAATACCAAAAACTTTCCTTTTTAATTTTTAATTTTTTAGTCCTCATTAATTCTAATTAATTAATTCTTGTAATTTAATATTTTGCAAAAGGGTCCAATGCCCATGTTCTTAAATTCATTTAATTCGCACATTTATTTTATTTCGCTTAATTCATTATGTATCTCTCCCAAAGCGTTGTAACTTAAATTTCTCGCATTTTTATTTCTTTCGCTTTATTTACTTTCCGTCAAATCGGGTCCGGTTTAATTTTGGCGATGTGGACCCGCGCCATTTGTAATAGTTGTAGATTTATTTTCCCGCGACTTTTAACTGTTAAATAAGCATGAAAGAATGTATGGACTTAAAATAAAATCAAGCGTAGATCACAATGAACATGACAAGACAAATATCAATGAAAACGGCACACGAATCGTACACACCACCCCTAGGGTACGCCTCACTGTTGCCTTGCCTCGAAAGGTGATCGTCGAGTAGAGGACGTCTTAGTAAGTCCTCATGATCCGGGAACCTGGCATGAGGGTAGCTTCTAAGGTGTCTTCCCATTGCTCTGGTGATCACCATGTCCCTACAAACTCGAATTGACCCGAACACCTCCAACGGTGGTGCTACCTACCTCTCAATGATGGGATGGCACTACTTTAAAGGACATCTACACAGACGAATTCCTTAGGGTAGGTAGACGACTCTAGATACTTGCTCTAATTTCAAAAACAAATCAAAAATACTTTTCACACCGACACCTTTTCAAAAAGCTTTCGAAAGCAACTTTTCAAACACTCTTGAGGACTGATACAAGAGTCGAACTGAAATTTTCAAAGAAACTTTTTAAAACCCACAGTTGAAAAGCAAACAAACCATTTTTGAAAACACAAGTGAGCAAGTATCTAAGAGCCCATGGATAACCATGGATAGAAAGGGTGCTAACACCTTCCCTTTCTATAACCTACCTCCCGAACCGAGAGCAATCTCTTTAAGGAATTTTTCTATGCTTTTGTCCTTTCCATTTGGAGAAAATAAAAGACGGTGGCGACTCTTGCTTCCGCGACATTTCGCGAACCAGCGTTAAACAGTCAGTTCCAGATCCACCGATCACAGAACTGGCGACTCTGCTGGGGAATATCTTTATAAAGTGAGGTGTACCTTAGGGCTAGGTCATAACTGTGTTTTCACTTGTATTGATTTGCTTGCTTTAATATTGTGGGTTGCATCGGAGATACATAGATCCTAACCCGGATCTGGGGGATACCTTTCTTAGAAAGTAGCAACAAGGCTGTGAGGGAACTGTGCGGGGTATACCGACATGGTTGAAACAGTCTGCTACGTTGATGTGGCACTTTGGTGTGTACCGGTAACCCTTGAGTTCAGTCAAGGAGAGTACGGGGCCTCCGCGTGGTGTTGTGAAGCATCAACAGACCTTAGGAACCTTAATTGAACTATCTTGGCCTCTTTAGGGTAGTGAGATAACTGACTTTGGTGCAGTCCGAGGTTGGTTGATACTCGATACTACGCTCAATTGAGGGTTGCTTTCCTGGGATATTTCGGTCGCCAGTTCAGTGGCTAAATCGAAACGATGAACAATGAAAGCAATCCCGTGATATTGGGAACCTTAGAACCCGGTTACTTTGATTAGGACAGGTTGAACCCACCAACTTCAAGAGGGTACTACCCAGACCCCATGCTGGCCTTAAACCTTAAGGGCTTGTCTTGTGTGCCTTGTGTGCCTTACATGTTTGTCTTTGTAAATGTCTGTGGTGTATTTAATCATAGCATCATGACATCATCCCGCATCATATGCATTGACTAACCATTTCAGGGGTTCAAATTTTCATCTTTGTTCTTGTTTTGTAGGACATGGAAACTGTTCGTAGAAAGACAATTCAGGTCAGTCTTGTAAGGGTACCTCCTCAGCTTAAGGAGCTTATATCCAGGATTCCCGAGAACTCTTCATTCAGTGAAAGGCATGGAAGCCTCATCAGCTTGGTCAACACCAACATTGAGGAAGATATGATGAAGGTCCTGTTCCAGTTCTTTGACCCTCTGCACCACTGTTTCACCTTCTTGGACTATCAGTTGGTACCTACATTGGAGGAGTTCTCCCGGCTCCTGAAGATCCCTATCCTTGATCAGCTACCCTTCAACGGTACAGAAAAGGAACCTAAGCTTGAAGAGATTGCTAAAGCCTTGCACCTACAGTTATCTGACCTCAAGGGACATTGGGAAGTTAGAAGTGGTATCAAAGGGTTCTTAGCCAGGTTTCTGTTTGAAAAGGCCTATGAATGTTGGAACTCCCTTGACTTGCAAGCTTTTGAAGAGGTTGTGGCCCTCCTTGTTTATGGTTTGGTGTTGTTCCCTAATCCAGACCAGCTTATTGATATCAGTGCTGTTCAGATCTTTATGTCCAGGAATCCTATACCTACATTGCTGGGGGACATCCTTCACTCATGTTACACTCGAACCATGAGAAAAAGAGGTGTCCTTATGTGTTGCACTCCTCTCCTGGGAAGGTGGTTTATTTCGCACCTTCCACAATCAGTCTTGAAGAATGAGCGGGGTTTGAGATGGTCACAACGGTTGATGACTCTTACACATGCAGATATACATTGGTGTCCTAGGTCCAGAGAAGACGTCACTATCATTGATCGTTGTGGGGAGTACCCTAATGTTCCTTTACTTGGAATCAGAGGAGGTATTACTTATAGCCCATGCCTGGCTTGGAGATAGTTTGGTTACGCTCGGAGGGATGGTCCTCATGACATGTTAATTCCTGACATAGTTTTTGACTTCGACAACGATACTCAAGGACTTCGCCAGAGATTTATCAAAGCTTGGAGGATGCCCAGTAGGATAGACAGCAAAACACTGGGGCACAGGAATTCCATCCCGTTGGAACCTTATCTCAAGTGGGTACGAGCTCGCTCCCAGAAGTTAGTGATGCCTTATCCTCATATGCTCCCGGTAATCAAAGAGCCTGTCTTGGAAGGGGAAGTGTCCTACACTATTCAGCACCCTGATATGCCCACATCCTGGGAAGAGATGCAGAAGAGCTGGATCCAGCTTAAGGAAGAAAGGAGTTCTCTTGAGACTAGTCTGCATGCCAGTGAAAAGAAGGTCTTGGAGCTCACCCGCCTGTTGCATGAGGAGAGGAATCTCAACACCTACATAGCTCCGAAGAGGATGCGCAGTGTATTCTGGGATTGATTTGATTTTTGTACTTTTGCCCATGAGGCTTGATGTATTAAACAATGATTTCTTTAATGATAACGGGTGTTCCTTTTTTGTCTATAACGAATTTGAACTTTCAAACCCTTGAATGCATTGCATACGCATTTCATACATCATGTGCATAGCAGGTTTTCCCTCTTTTCAGGTTGCTTACAGTTCTTCGCTGTTTATTTCAGCATCATGAATCCCGAATCTGCATCAACCGAGACATCAATCAAGGCTCTTCAGGTGCAGAATGCACAATTCCAAGAACTAATCAAGGGTCTGGCTAAAGGCCAAGAAGAACTAAAGGCTATGCTCCTGAAGAAGGAGAAGAAGAAGAAGAGAAGAACTGTTCTGTTCAACTCGGGCCGAAGGTTTGGCAATACTCTGCAGCATGAAGAGGCTGGTTCTTCTGTTGGCAAGAGTCCTTCTCAGGCAGAAGTAAAGGTCCCTAGTCCGGTAGTCTCCGACAACGAGACAGATTTTGACGAAGAGCAGTACCCCCCTGCGGATGACAGATACAAGCAACTGGAGGACAGGTTGAAGGCTATCGAGGTGCAACAGGCACCTGGGCTGGATTTCGGAGATCTGGGTTTGTCGACTGGTGTGATTATCCCGCATAAGTTCAAAGCACCATCCTTCTCCAAATATGACGGGGCGTCTTGTCCCAAGCTGCATTTAAGGTCCTATGTTCGGAAAATTCAGCCGTACTCTGCGGATAAGAATTTATGGATCCACTTCTTCCAGGAGAGTCTTTCAGGGACTCATCTCGAATGGTTCTATCAGCTGGATGGGACCAAGGTTCGTAACTGGGAGGAGTTGGCTACTGCTTTCTACAAGCAGTATCAATATAATGCCGACCTTGCCCCCACACGTACCCAACTCCAGGGTATGGCGTTAGGTGCAAGCGAAGGTTTTAAAGAGTACGCTCAGAAGTGGAGAGACCTGGCTGGCAGGGTGCAGCCACCATTGACTGACCGGGAGCTGGTAGACATGTTCTTGGGGACCCTATCTGGGCCATTTTTCAACCATCTGATCGGGAATTCTTCTGCTGGGTTCACTGATTTGATTCTAACTGGAGAGAGAATTGAAGCTGGGCTGAAATCTGGTAAGATTGTGAAGGCTGCATCATCTAGTTCGGAAAAGAAACCATTCAAGAAGGAGTCTAGTGCCGTGTATGGTTCTAGGAAATCAGAGAGACCTGAGCACCGCCAATCTGTCAGCGCGATGATGATTGCTAAGCCTGCTGCCGCTCCTCGGCCAAACAATTCTCAAAGGGCTGAAAGACCCCGGAGGGAGTTTACCCGGTTAAACATGACCCTATCGCAGATTCTGCCACAGTTGCTATCCACTAACTTAGTGACTGTCAGGGAGGCTCCAAAGTTCCCAAATACAACATCTCCCAAGTACAACCCGAATGCTCGTTGTGCTTACCATTCAGAAAGCCCGGGGCACTCTACCGATGACTGTTGGGCGTTGAAGAATAAGGTGCAAGACCTTATCGACGCAAAGGAGATACAATTCGAAGCGCCTGCAAAGCCGAATGTAGTTACTGCCCCTATGCCTCAGCACAGGGTAAATGCTGTTGATGAAGACGTTTACGCTGTTTCTGTGGATGATCTAGCCACTCCTCTAAAGATCGTCAAGAAGAACCTACTGCAGGCCGGTTTATTTCCGGGTTGTAGTGAGGGTTGCCTATTCTGTGCTGTGTCCCCATCTGGTTGTCCCTTGCTAAAGTTAGGCATTCAAGGCTTAATGGATAGCAAGGAGATTCTATTCAAGAAGTCTGCTGTTCGGTTGGTTCCAATGGAAGAAGTTTCTGTGGTGACTATCTTCAATAATCCGATCCCGGCTCTCCAGAAGAAGCCCGTTCAAATTATGACCGTTGCACCCGTTATTATCACTGTTCCAGGGCCCCTGCCCTATGTATCTGATAAAGCTGTCCCTTGGCACTATGGGGCAGATGTATATATAAACGGGATTAAACAAGAGCTCAACGCTGGCGCCAGCATCTGTGACATCACTGGCCCAGCCAAAGTTACCCGCAGTGGCAGGCTCTTCTCGCCTGACATTGCACCGCCTGCTGCCCGAAGACCGCTCCTGATAATTCCTACAAGTACACCTATCCCTGTTGCCGATCAAGTTGTTGTTCCTGCTGCTGATCCGATTGTTTCTCCTGCTGCCGAGTCATCCAATGCTCGGGGCAAGGGAATTGAAGTTGAGCCTACCCAGATGGAGGCACCCGTACCCATAGCTGCTGAGGCCTCCCCACAAGAGATGGAGGAGATTCTGAAGATTATAAAGAAGAGCGATTTTAATGTTGTGGAACAGCTGGGGCATACGCCCTCCAAGATCTCCATGCTCTCTTTACTGCTGTGCTCCGAGGCCCATGCAAAGGCCCTAATCTCGTTCCTCAAGACGGCCCATGTGCCACATGAAACCTCTGCAGTCCAGTTCACTGATTGCATGGCAAGTCTAACGGCAGACAATGGCTTGGGTTTCTCAGATGCTGACTTGACCGCAAAGGGGAGAGACCATAATGATGCTCTGCATGTCTCAATCGAATGCAGGGGCACCACCTTGGCACATGTGTTGGTTGATACTGGGTCATCTTTGAATGTGCTACCCAAGAAGGCTTTGGACCGCCTAGATTGCGAAGGCCTGGAATTGAAACCCAGCAACATCATCGTCAGGGCCTTTGATGGTTCAAAGAGGATGGTCCATGGAGAGGTTGACATTCCGATTCGTGTGGGCTCTCAGGTGTTCGACTCCACTTTTTATGTGATGGATATCCGTCCATCTTACTCTTGTCTATTGGGTCGACCCTGGATACATAAGGCTGGGGCAGTGACCTCTACCTTGCATCAAAAGCTGAAGTACCCCGTCAGAGGGAAGATTGTCACTGTGCAAGGAGAGGAAGAATATATGGTGAGTCACCTAAACTCTTTCAGATACATTGAGATGGATGGGGAGTTCATTGAGACCCCCTTTCAGCATTTCGAGGAGGTGTTTCCAATTGCAGCAGAAACAACAGAAGCAAGTGGTCCTTTGAAGATGGCTTCCCTAAAGGACGCCAGGGCTGTGGTCCAGAAGGGTGAATGTGCCGACTGGGGCAGACTTCCGGACTTTACTCAGAAGACTGATAAACTTGGGCTGGGTTTTACCACAGAAGGTCAGAGAGCTATGAGGAAAGCGAAGATCGGAAGACCTCCCGTATTTATTAAAAGTTCAGGAGTAAATGCTGTTGGGGAGGATCATGAAGTGGACGAAGCTGAATTCAACAGCTGGATCTATCCGACGGCCGAAGACGGATTAAACAATTGGAGTGCAAAGGACCATACCCCTGTTACCTTTGTGACGCAGTAATGAATTCCTATGTTTTGTTATTTTGTAATAAACAATGATAAACTCTATGGCCCGGTGTCTTACCCGAGGCATCGTGGTTCTATTTGTGAGGGCATACAAACTGTCATTTGATACATCATGAATGAAAACCTTGGACGTTTTTCGCATTGCAAATATTGTGTTCCTTTTCTGTCTTTCTTTTCCTTTACATAATTTTCAAAAACAGCTGTATTTACACACACACTCACTCATACAGGTTTCAATCCACTCTGGATCTCACTGATAACAACTCTGCTACTGCCAGTTATGACTTCGAAAGTCCGATCAACTTAGCCGAAGACGAAGGTGAAGATGATTGCGAAGTGCCTGGCGAGCTTGCAAGACTGTTGCTTCAGGAAGAGAGGGCAATTCAACCCCATGAAGAACCAGTAGAAACAATAAACCTGGGTACTGAAGCAGACATGAAAGAGGTAAAGATTGGTGCCAACCTAGAGCTCAGCGTGAAACAACGGTTAACCAATATGTTACACGATTACATGGAGATCTTTGCTTGGTCCTACGAAGACATGCCCGGGTTGGATACCGACATTGTGGTCCATCATTTGCCAACTAAGGAAGACTGCCCTCCAGTTAAGAAAAAGGTCCGTCGGATGCGTCTAGAGATGTCTGAGAAGATTAAGGCCGAGGTCATGAAACAATTTGATGCCGGGTTTCTTGCAGTGACTTCTTACCCTCAGTGGGTCGCTAATGTGGTGCCGGTACCTAAAAAGGATGGAAAGGTCAGAATGTGTGTTGACTACAGGGATCTGAACAGGGCCAGCCCCAAGGATGACTTTCCCTTACCTCACATTGATGTCCTCGTTGATAATACGGCTCAGCACAAAGTATTCTCTTTCATGGATGGCTTTTCAGGTTACAATCAGATTAAGATGGCACCTGAAGACATGGAAAAGACTACATTCGTTACTCAGTGGGGCACCTTCTGTTACAAGGTCATGCCGTTCGGATTAAAGAATGCTGGGGCAACCTACCAACGTGCCATGGTCGCCTTATTTCATGACATGATCCATCATGAGATCGAAGTGTATGTGGACGACATGATCGCTAGGTCCCAGACTGAGGAAGAGCACCTAGATCATCTGCAGAAGTTGTTTGACCGGTTGAAACTGTACAAGCTAAGATTGAACCCTAACAAGTGCACCTTCGGGGTAAGATCTGGGAAGTTGCTAGGCTTCGTGGTCAGTGATAAAGGTATTCAAGTGGACCCTGCTAAGGTCAAAGCTATCCAAGAGATGCCAGTTCCTAAGACAGAAAAGGAGGTCAGAGGCTTTTTAGGACGCCTGAATTACATTGCTCGCTTCATCTCTCATCTGACTGCTACTTGTGAGCCAATCTTCAAGTTGCTGAAGAAAGATCAGGTAGTACGTTGGAATGATGAATGTCAGGCTGCTTTCGACAGAATTAAAGAGTATCTCCAAGAACCACCTATCCTTATGCCACCGGTTGAAGGGAGACCTCTGATACTATACCTAACAGTGCTTGACAATTCAATGGGGTGTGTGCTGGGGCAGCATGACGAGTCTGGCCGAAAAGAGCATGCCATTTATTACCTTAGCAAAAAGTTTACCGACTGTGAGACCCGATACTCACTGCTTGAGAAAACTTGCTGCGCTTTGGTATGGGCTGCTCGCCGGCTGAGACAGTATATGCTGACTCACACTACTTTATTAATCTCAAAGATGGATCCTATAAAGTACATATTCGAAAAGCCTGCTCTGTCTGGGAGAATTGCAAGATGGCAAATGATCTTGACGGAATACGACATTCAGTATACGACCCAGAAAGCCATCAAGGGAAGTGTATTGGCAGACCACCTGGCACATCAAGCGGTAGATGACTATCAATCAATGAACTTCGAGTTTCCGGATGAAAGCATCATGATAGTAACTGATTGTGAAGTACCTGGACCGGATGAAGGACCTGAACCAGGATCCCGATGGTCTATGCACTTTGACGGAGCCTCCAACGCTTTGGGAAATGGTATCGGCGCCATCATCATATCTCCACAAGGTACTCATACTCCACTCACTGCCCGGCTGTGTTTCAACTGTACCAACAACATGGCGGAGTATGAGGCGTGTATCATGGGTCTTCAAGCTGCGATCGACCTAAGGATCAAATTTCTGAGTGTCTTCGGAGATTCCGCTCTTGTGATCAATCAAATCAAAGGAGAGTGGGATACGAAACATCCAAACCTGATTCCTTACAGAGAATGTGTGTTGACCCTGATTCCCCACTTCACAGAGATAACCTTTGAGCACTTTCCAAGAGAAGAGAATCAGTTAGCGGACGCGTTAGCTACAATGTCTTCAATGTTCAAGGTCAAATGGGATAATGAGGCTCCCCGGATCATCATCTGGAAACTGGACGAACCGGCATACTGTTGTGATCTCGAAACTGAATTGGTGACTGAGAAGCCTTGGTACCACGAAGTGAAGAGATATCTGGAAACTCAGGAATACCCTGAAGGTGCCTCTGTCAATGATAAGAAATTCCTGAGGAGGTTTGCAGCCAAGTTCTTCCTAAGCAACGTCATCTTGTACAAGCGAAACCATGATTCAACCTTACTGCGTTGTGTGGATAAGACTGATGCAGAACGAATCATGGAAGAGCTACATGAAGGGACCTTTGGTACACATTCCAGTGGGCACACTATGGCTAAGAAAATCCTACGGGCAGGATATTACTGGTCCACAATGGAAGCTGACTGCTACCAACACTCCAGGACATGCCACAAGTGCCAGATTTATGCAGATAAGGTGCATGTTCCTCCGGGTCCCCTGAATGTTCTGACTGCGCCTTGGCCGTTTGCAATGTGGGGCATATACATGATCGGCGAGATTAAACCTACGGCATCCAATGGACATCGCTTCATCCTAGTGGCGATTGATTATTTTACGAAGTGGGTTGAGGCAGCATCCTATGCTACGGTAACCAAGACTGTTGTGGCACGGTTCATTCGGCACAACCTGATCTGTCGGTACGGCGTCCCTGAGCGAATCATTACAGACAACGGTACCAATCTAAACAATAAAATGATCGCTGAGCTCTGCGAACAGTTCAAGATACAGCACCACAATTCTTCTCCTTACAGACCGAAGATGAATGGGGCTGTAGAAGCAGCAAATAAAAACATCAAGAAAATCGTGCAGAAGATGACAGTGACTTATAAAGATTGGCACGAGATGTTACCGTTCGCTCTGCATGGGTACCGTACCTCAGCTAGGACATCAACCGGGGCAACTCCTTTCTCTCTGGTTTATGGCATAGAGGCAGTCTTGCCGATCGAAGTACAAATTCCCTCTCTCCGGATAATGAAGGATGCAAATCTGAACGAAGATGATTGGATCCAGACACGACTTGATCAACTCAACCTCATTGACGAAAAAAGACTTGCTGCTATCTGTCATGGTCAGACGTATCAGAAACGGATGATCAAGGCATTTAACAAAAAGGTCAGACCACAGGAATATCAAGTTGGGGATCTGGTAATCAAGAGAATCATCCTTCCTCAGAGTGATCCAAGGGGCAAATGGACCCCTACGTACGAGGGGCCATTTGTGGTTAAGCATGTGTTCTCAGGAGGAGCAATGATATTGACCAACATGGATGGTGACGACCTTCCTCACCCCGCCAATGCAGACATAGATAAAAAATACTACGCATGAAAAAAGACCCGCTAGGCTGACATGCCTAGGCAAAAATTAGGGCTTCCCGTCGAACCAAAAGGGTTCGGGCAAAATGAAGGGATGAAAACGAAAAAATCTGTACACCCGGCAAGTCGAAAACCTGAAAAGGCGGCTTGGGCAAAAATGGGTATCCCGGTGGACTGAAAACCCGAAAGGGCGGTCCAGGCAAAAATTAGGGATAAAAGCGTAATACTATGTCTCATTGGATCACTTTGCATCCAGAATCTGATATCTACATCAAGTTCAGAAGGCATCGATCAGTCAACTTCACCTTCAACCAAGGTTATCAAGTGATGAGACGCTCGGAGTTATAAAGGCAATAGCAGAATTGAAACCCAGTGGGATCATTCATATTTCACACAGCTGTTTTATTTCTTTTTGTACAAAACGTGTATAAACTCTCTTGTTCGGCGACGTTCCTCTTACTAGGACGTCAGCCTCTTGTACACAAAACGCCTATTCACAGGCCATCCAAAATCAATACAAATATATTTTCAGTTAAACGTGCCAAGTGTTTTTCTTTTTCTGTTTTGTTTTGCGAAGAACGTCCAAGGTTCAATTTGTGATATATGCATTGACAATAATTTGCTAACTCATAAATATTTGCATACGAAACAAAGGAATTAATTGCAGGTGACACTAGAAATAGGGGCAATAAAAGAATTGTCTGAGCAGTCTAATTGTTCTATCCTCCAAGGTACCAAGGTAGGTTCAGCTAAAGAACATAACCAGTACACCTCAATTCCCCAGAGAATCAGCAAACAATGCATTCTTCTCCAAGCAAAATTACAAATCTCAAGGAAGTTGGGTATCCTCCCGTAGATCTCAACATTCCCCAGCAGCGGCATATATTCTTAACAAGCATCCCCGGCAGTCTTGGTCTAAAGATTGTTCCCCGGCGGCGTATCAACAGTCAAAGGGATCACTTCCCCAGTATATCAAACTTCCCCAAAAGAGTCCAGTCCAATCCAGTTCCCCAAGAGGATTGGAATTCATCTCCCCCAAGCAATAAGCTTATCCCTAGTAGATTCTGGAAGCTTATCCCCTCGCAGAGCACAAATGCGTCGTCCGGCTTTATTTAAAGAGTTATTTCCTTAACAGGATATAACTGGGTTATCCTCAGCCAAAAGCCACGGAAAGAGCGTCGTCGACAAAGTCTTCTTACCCCAGCGAAGTCCATCAACACTTCCAATAACAAGGGTATCCTCAGCAAGTTGTCAACAATTCAGCAAAGCATCTCTATCCCCACAGAGTATTGCTTCCCAGCATGGTCGTTAGGGTATCTTTTCTCCCCGCAGAATCTTCCATTCGCCAAGTTCATTCCGCAACGGAGTCATTTTCTCCTACCGGTATTCTTGCAGCTATCATCCTCAGCGGAAGTAAAAGCTTATTCTTCAACATCAGCCCAGGATACGACTTCTCGGCACCCGTCAAGGATTTACTTTCCTAGACGAAAAACACATTCATAAAAACGTCACATACATCATTATAGCATGCATAGACGCATCATATCATACAAATCTCATTTATGTTGAGAACATCATTGCTTGATCCATATCATGCATTGCATATGACTGACCTTTACCTTTCAGGAAAGATGCAGTTAAATTCTCAAAACATATTTCAAGGCCTTCTCTAGTTCAGCTAAATCGACTCCCAACAGATTTTTCTGATAAAGACTCAGCAGAAGTGATGTTTCCCTCTCCGACGATGAGTGTGAGGTGATAGTCTCTTATGGTCCCCTCTCCGGCAAGTGCGTGAGGTGGTAATTCCTTTTTCAGATGTTTCCCTCTCCGACGATGAGTGTGAGGTGATAGTCTCCTATGGTTCCCTCTCCGACGGTGTGTGAGGTGGTAATTCCTTTTTCAGATGTTTCCCTCTCTGACGATGAGTGTGAGGTGATAGTCTCCTATGGTTCCCTCTCCGACGGTGTGTGAGGTGGTAATTCCTTTTTCAGATGTTTCCCTCTCCGACGATGAGTGTGAGGTGATAGTCTCCTATGGTTCCCTCTCCGACGGTGTGTGAGGTGGTAATTCCTTTTTCAGATGTTTCCCTCTCCGACGATGAGTGTGAGGTGATAGTCTCCTATGGTTCCCTCTCCGACGGTGTGTGAGGTGGTAATTCCTTTTTCAGATGTTTCCCTCTCCGACGATGAGTGTGAGGTGATAGTCTCCTATGGTTCCCTCTCCGACGGTGTGTGAGGTGGTAATTCCTTTTTCAGATGTTTCCCTCTCCGACGATGAGTGTGAGGTGATATTCTCCTATGGTCCCCTCTCCGACAAGTGCGTGAGGTGGTAATTCCTTCTTCAGATGTTTCCCTCTCCGACGATGAGTGTGAAGTGATAATCTCTTATGGTCCCCTCTCCGACAAGTGCGTGAGGTGGTAATTCCTTTTTTAGATGTTTCCCTCTCCGACGGTGAGTGTGAGGTGATAGTCTCCTATGGTTTCCTCTCCGACGATGAGTGTGAGGTGACAATTCCTTTTCCTATGATTCCCTCTCCAACAGCGAGTGAGGTGATTCCCTTTCAGATTATAATGGCCTATGGTTCTCATTCCGATCCTGCGAAGATGGTATTTCCCGCTAAGATTTTCTCAACGAGCGTTGTTGAAGTTAAAATCACCCAAGGTTCTCAAACCATTCATGCTAAGGCATTAACCATCCCTGTTTCATTCATCGTTGTTTGAAGCTCCGGACTCAGCTCCTGTAACCAGTCAGGACACATCTATACCAAGCATCTAAAATCAGCTCCTGCAACGTGTCAGGTACTCATTTGTTTCTTGTGCAGGTATGCAGGTTCTAGCTAAGGAATCTCCTACGCAATCAACGTCCAGATGGCATCTATAAGCCCATCATCCTATCCAGCAACCTCTAAATGGCATCTATAAGCCCATTCCACCATCACTGCTACTATGTGAGCGCAAATTTCTGGGCACTCTAATGTTCAATCATCTTCTACCCTCGGATTACGAAAGGCACGTCAGCCAATCTGCATCCTCAGGTCTAAGAAGATTGAACAGGGGCAACTGTTGTACCCCAAAATTTTCCCTCCCATATTCTTCAAGAAATGGCCAAGCCAAGTCACAAAATTCCCCAAGGGTTGTGCAGTGCAACAGTCTCCCATACAGTCAAAACTAGGGTTTGTGTTCTGATCAGGAAAATAAAGTTTTCAAGGGCCCAATCAAGTCTCACATGCCTACAAAGATGGTCAAGAATCCTCATATCAAGTTTCAAGACATTCAGCTCAAAATTGCACAGTCAAAAACCCTAATTGCACTACAGTCAACTGTAGGGGCAAAATGGTCATTTGACAGTCAAAAGTTCAAATTTTTGGTCAATATATCATTTTGAAGCCACAAACATCATTTGATCAATGCTTGATCATGATTCTCAAAATTTGGCTCAGAAATCATCAAGATGCAAAAGTTACTATATTTGGACAGCTGAAAAAGTCAACTGAACTTGACCAGAGCATAACTTTCACATGGATTATCAGAAAAATTCCATCCAAAGCTCATTTTGAAGAGAAAGACATTTCCTACAACTCATCTTCATACTTCAAGTCCAAGAAATGCTCCCACAAAAAGTTATCAATTTCAACATTATAGGTCATTTTCAAAAGTCAACAAAAAGGGACTTTAAGTAAAAGGCCATAACTTGAGATTGGTAAATCAAAATGACATGGGACCAAAGGCATTGGTTAGAGGACTCAAAGTCCTTTCCAAAATGTCCAAGAACATGAGAAAATCTTAAAAATTGAGCAAGTTATGCCTTGTGGAAGTTGGGAAATTTTTGGAAATTTTGAAAAGTCAACTTTACTTCAAATGACCTAAATTTGCTAATGGGCCCATTTTTCTTCCATGATTCATCATTCCAATCATATGCACGACTACTTGGCCCAAAGGGAAGTATTTTCTCATTTTTTATTTATTTATTTGAATTATTATTTATATTAATTCATTCAAATTATTTAAATACATGAAAAATATCTAACTTGCCTTAACCAATCTTTTTATGCATGTTTGATACTCAATATTTCGTGTAAATACAAATGGGGAAAGATTTGGAGCTGATTGGCATGATTGAGAGCAAAATACACATGAAAAAGATTCAAAAAGATCCTTAACAAATCAAATCCCTAATCCATAATTGCAAGAGATTTTTATGAATTTTGTTAACCTAATTGCCTCAATACATAAACAGGAATACAAACCTAATCCTAACACTGAATGCTGCGCAAAAGAACCATTACAAAACTTGGAATTTTCACTTAAAAACTCAAATCTGAAATCAGTGTTCTAGGTCGATTCAAAACACAAAACCTATTCCAAAAGCTTCCTTGGAAATTCCTGAACGTATTCCAATCCCAAACATCCATCAACACGCCAAGAACTGGTAGATTGAACTCAAACTGCATCAAGAAAATTCCATTATCGTGCATCATGATTCAAGCATTTTTATAGCATTTTTTTTATTGATTCTTATTCCTCATGAGATTCTAAAGCTAACCATCATGTTTGATTGCATTATTACGCGTTATATTCGATTCCACCATGTTTAAATTCTAGGGTTTTCAGGATGAGGAATTAGGGCTTTTAAGATCAAGTAAAATTGGCCCTCAAGACCATGACGGTTGTATTCAGCAAGCCTGGAAGAACATAAAACACCATTCGCGATCAATTTATATACACCATAGCGCTAGTCGCTATTTTTCAATAGCCTGCCTAATACAACGCGTCCAAAACCGTTGCTTTTGGTGTTTGTGTTACAGGGATGAGGAGGACGATGAAGCGTGGCAACCTGTGATTCGTGCGTTTAAATTTCGCGCGCTGAACCACTAATGCTTTTGTTTTTTCTTTTTGTTATTTATTGGTCATAATATATTTGAATGTCCATGTAGCTCAGCTGGCAAACGCTTAACGCTTCAACATCCAAGACCTGGGTTCGAACCCCAGGTCTGTATATTTGCCATATTATTTTTCCATCCAAATTCCTATGCAGGCACAATCTTAAGGACTACCATACGTCCTCCTCATCTATCCATCCACGTGCATGTTAGAACCAGATCAAAGGCGTGGATTCAACGAACACGTTACACCCCCAGTCAACATGCCACATAATGCATGGAAAAGTCAACGAATTGCAAGCTTATTGGGCCAGCATTCCAGGATTACACCTCAATGTTGGGGACCTCCACCCCCCTGGTTTGCAAGTTTTTATTTTTCTTATATTTTATTTTTAATTATTATTTCATTTGTTTTATTGTTTTAATTTAATTCATTATTTTTACAATATATAAAAAATGCCCAAAAAAATCAGAAAAAATGACAAATATAATAAATATTTAATTTAATTATTTTCACAAATAAATTAACATGTAAATTAACTTAGTATTAATTTAGGTTGCAACTTTAATTCTTTTCATAAAAATGTAAAAATATAGGATTTAGGTTTAATAAATTTTATCCCTTTCAATTTTTCTTTTTTTGTCATAATAATAATATTACTTATTTTATTTTCATAATTAAATTGTACAAAAAATTAGGTTTAATTTAGGTTAAAAATTTCAATATTTTCTTAATAACTAAAAAATAATTAGAACTAGGGTTTGACATTTTAATTTTAATTAAATCTTTTTTTCATTAAATCTCAAAAAACACAAAAATACCAAAAACTTTCCTTTTTAATTTTTAATTTTTTAGTCCTCATTAATTCTAATTAATTAATTCTTGTAATTTAATATTTTGCAAAAGGGTCCAATGCCCATGTTCTTAAATTCATTTAATTCGCACATTTATTTTATTTCGCTTAATTCATTATGTATCTCTCCCAAATTGTAACTTAAATTTCTCGCATTTTTATTTCTTTCGCTTTATTTACTTTCCGTCAAATCGGGTCCGGTTTAATTTTGGCGATGTGGACCCGCGCCATTTGTAATAGTTGTAGATTTATTTTCCCGCGACTTTTAACTGTTAAATAAGCATGAAAGAATGTATGGACTTAAAATAAAATCAAGCGTAGATCACAATGAACATGACAAGACAAATATCAATGAAAACGACACACGAATCGTACACACCACCCCTAGGGTACGCCTCACTGTTGCCTTGCCTCGAAAGGTGATCGTCGAGTAGAGGACGTCTTAGTAAGTCCTCATGATCCGGGAACCTGGCATGAGGGTAGCTTCTAAGGTGTCTTCCCATTGCTCTGGTGATCACCATGTCCCTACAAACTCGAATTGACCCGAACACCTCCAACGGTGGTGCTACCTACCTCTCAATGATGGGATGGCACTACTTTAAAGGACATCTACACAGACGAATTCCTTAGGGTAGGTAGACGACTCTAGATACTTGCTCTAATTTCAAAAACAAATCAAAAATACTTTTCACACCGACACCTTTTCAAAAAGCTTTCGAAAGCAACTTTTCAAACACTCTTGAGGACTGATACAAGAGTCGAACTGAAATTTTCAAAGAAACTTTTTAAAACCCACAGTTGAAAAGCAAACAAACCATTTTTGAAAACACAAGTGAGCAAGTATCTAAGAGCCCATGGATAACCATGGATAGAAAGGGTGCTAACACCTTCCCTTTCTATAACCTACCTCCCGAACCGAGAGCAATCTCTTTAAGGAATTTTTCTGTGCTTTTGTCCTTTCCATTTGGAGAAAATAAAAGACGGTGGCGACTCTTGCTTCTGCGACATTTCGCGAACCAGCGTTAAACAGTCAGTTCCAGATCCACCGATCACAACTCCCTACAGGAAAATTAAATAGGTGGATGTATTATTACCGTTATTGTTTTAAAAACTTTCATATAATAATTAAATTTATAAATTTCCTATAATAAAATATTTTAATTGTTGAACCAAAATTGATTATATTGAATTTGATTTAAATTGCAATAATGAAAACCTATGCTTAGTTTTATAATAATGATATATCTATGTTTACGACATAACCATCTTCGATTTTTGGAAGGTCTTGTGTAGATAAGTCGTAGTTTAATCATGGAAAAACGAATAGAGGCTTTATCTAACCATAGTTTATCGATTATAAAAGGCCCCATTTAACTGTAGGTAAAATTTAACAAATATGAGGCCATGTGTGCTAGGCTGTCTTGCATGCCCTCAAAGACAGCCCTGTTTAAGAAAACCATGTTAGTTTATTTACAATAATATAATTTCCATCTAGTAGAAATTTTTGATCCATTTGTTGATTGAAAATTAAAAGAAACACATTTTTAGTCATTCACCATAAAATTCTAATGGATTGGATGGTAGGGAATAGAGAACAATGAAGTTATATCACGGGAAAGTGAGAATATAAGAGTTCATTTAAGTATACAAGTTTATTTTATATCATTTTCTTTTTCTTGTTTTTACTATATATCTTGCTATTTTAACTTTAATATAATTTACTATCATAATATATTTTTTAATGCTTAATTGATAAACCGCCATCTTTTTATATTACGAATTTAAGATATTCCTAATTTAAAAACATAAATCGTTTGGTGAAATTTGTTCTAGGAAATAAGAGATCACATGGAATTGTCACATAATGTACCTTAGAAAATAGTTTCTTTGATTGGTAAGAATAATTTAAATATTAAAAATTTATTAGCTAGAGCCAATTCGTGAATAAAAATTTATTATTCAATTTTTGTAAACATATTTAGTAATTTATCACTTAATTTATTTATCTTGGTTTTTAGACACTTTTCACAATGTTTTCTCTAATTACCTGACGAAAAAATTAATGCAAAATGAAAATGTAGAATTCTATAGGAGTAATAAATCTATTTTGGTTGAGAAAATAATGTTTATTTTTTTGGTTATGAACAAAGGCAGTAGTAGAAAAATATGTGGAACTCATTCTAAACAATTGTCATGTGAGATAGTGATAAAATATGATTCGTAATATGGTGGTTTCGTCGAGGATTTGTGATGGAAACTTTATAAAATATTTTTAAATCTGCCATTTCATGTTGAAATTGGAGATGACAATTCCTCTTTTATTATATACCAAAAACGCATATAAGACAATCAAAATATATTTCAATGGGGAGTCAAGAGAGTTTGATGAAATGAAAAGTCTACATTTCTTGTCATATTTAAATTTCCTTCCAATTATAAGTGAATGCGACTAAAATATATATGTACCACTTTATTTTCCTTAATGAGATCCACTTAAAAATGGGTATTACATCATACAAGATTACATCATTCACTCCTCATTATCATAAGGAGAAATGCATACTCTCTATTCTCATATTGAATAAATTGAACCTAACTGTAGTTGGATAATTGTTATGTACATAAAACTAATATACTTTTTCAAAATTTGATGAAGCTTCAACTTGAGAAACGTTGGTAATTTAATCTTAAAAATGGTGTAGGTTCCTACTTAATCCATTCATGTTTGTAAAGAACCCAAATAATTGGTGTTTATATGGCAAAAATGATCTTCGTTTATTGCTCCCTTTCCTCGTTTTATTAGTCAAATAAAGCTTCTCATAAGTCGATAATGCATTTTTGGATTGCTCAACTTTCCTTTTTTTAACGATGATGCTTTCTACTTTTGCCTTGACATGATTTTTTACCGACGAAGGATTTAGAAAAACTAAAGAATCCTTGTGGTCACTAATACATCTAAGATTCATGTTTTGCCTAAATCTCCAAAAATTTGATGACCCTGTGGAGTTGCTTTTTTTGTAACACTCAGTCGAATCCTTAAACTCAACGAAAAGTATATTTTCAAATAACTCATTTTGAGTTTCTTTAGAAATATCATCTGATCTTGATTGTGGACTTATGGAATTATTAATAAAAATCTTCTTTGGAGGTGGCCGAATATGTGAGGCAAAATTTTTTTAGGTGGAAATTAAAAGAAGAGATTGTTCCAAATGAGGAGGTAATATTTTTATTTTTTCCTTTTTCAAATATGTCATCGGAATATATTTTTATTCCTTGGACATCAGCGCATGCAAAACTAAACTCTCCTTCTTCAATATTTTCCTCATCATTATTGTGAATTTGTTGTTTGGTGCTACAACATAAATCAAAATTTTCTTGACATGGTGTGAAGCCTTCTAAATCTATAGAAGCGTCATTGATAATTTGCTCGTTTATGTTACAATATGGATCAATATTATCTTGATTGGAAGAAACACCATAAAATTCAATTAAGGTTTTGCCGCTTATATCGTGTTTTATGCTACGTTGTGGATCTATTTGATCATGAATGGGTGTTAAGCAATGAAAATCAAAGAAAGGGTAAGGTGTACATAGAATTGATAATGCTTGCACTCTTAACATCTCAATATTTGTGTTTGTTATCTGCATTTTGTTTCAGAAGTGAGTTTGTGATGTGCGGAAAGGTTAGTTGAATATTGAAAGTGATTGTGAAATGAGAAATATTTATATAAAAACAACATGCCAATGTCGGATTTCATGGTTTAAACAAAATCGGTTAGCTTGGATATTTTGGGAGGTGTATACATATGGAATGAATGATAGAGTATTAAGAAGTTGCAAGTTTGTTTTATGTTATACCTTATATTTGTTGCTAGCGAGTTTTAAGCCAAATAATATTTTACTTATTTAACTTTAATTATGGTAATATTACTGAGAATTACAACAATTTTCCATTTTTAGAGAATGGTTTGCGTGTTATTATATTTAATCATTGTTCAACGACTTACTAGTATGTGTAACCTCCTCCATTTTTCTTATAAGTGGCTACTTAATAAGTACAATGTTTATTTATGGTATTTGTGTAGATTGCAATAATAAGAAAAGTGAAATGAAAGCGAAAAAAACCATTTTTATTCAATTACTTGCAATAAAATTAGATATATATATATATATATATATATATATATATATATATATATATATATATATATATATATATATATATATATATATATATATATATATATATATTTAATAACAATGTCCATACGTAAAACATATGAGTATAAATTTTTTATAAAAAATAAATATTAACTCCCTACAGGAAAATTAAATAAGTGGATGTATTATTACCGTTATTGTTTTAAAAACTTTCATATAATAATTAAATTTATAAATTTCCTATAATAAAATATTTTAATTGTTGAACCAAAATTGATGATATTGAATTTGATTTAAATTGCAATAATGAAAACCTATGCTTAGTTTTATAATAATGATATATCTATGTTTACGACATAACCGTCTTCGATTTTTGGAAGGTCTTGTGTAGGTAAGTCGTAGTTTAATCATGGAAAAACGAATAGAGGCTTTATCTAACCATAGTTTATCGATTATAAAAGGCCCCATTTAACTGTAGGTAAAATTTAACAAATATGAGTCCATCTGTGGTAGGCTGTCTTGCATGCCCTCAAAGACAGCCCTGTTTAAGAAAACCATGTTAGTTTATTTACAATAATATAATTTCCATCTATTAGAAATTTTTGATTCATTTGTTGATTTAAAATTAAAAGAAACACATTTTTAGTCATTCACCATAAAATTCTAATGGATTGGATGGTAGGGAATAGAGAACAATGAAGTTATATCACGGGAAAGTGAGAATATAAGAGTTCATTTAAGTATACAAGTTTATTTTATATCATTTTCTTTTTCTTGTTTTTACTATATATCTTGCTATTTTAACTTTAATATAATTTACTATCATAATATATTTTTTAATGCTTAATTGATAAACCGCCATCTTTTTATATTACGAATTTAAGATATTCCTAATTTAAAAACATAAATCGTTTGGTGAAATTTGTTCTAGGAAATAAGAGATCACATGGAATTGTCACATAATGTACCTTAGAAAATAGTTTCTTTGATTGGTAAGAATAATTTAAATATTAAAAATTTATTAGCTAGAGCCAATTCGTGAATAAAAATTTATTATTCAATTTTTGTAAACATATTTAGTAATTTATCACTTAATTTATTTATCTTGGTTTTTGACACTTTTCACAATGTTTTCTCTAATTACTTGGCGAAAAAATTAATGCAAAATGAAAATATAGAATTCTATAGGAGTAATAAATCTATTTTGGTTAAGAAAATAATGTTTATTTTTTTGGTTATGAACAAAGGCAGTAGTAGAAAAATATGTGGAACTCATTCTAAACAATTGTCATGTGAGATTGTGATAAACCATGATTCGTAATATGGTTGTTTCGTCGAGGACTTGTGATGGAAACTTTATAAAATATTTTTAAATCTGCCATTTAATGTTGAAATTGGAGATGACAATTCCTCTTTTATTATATACCAAAAACGCATATAAGACAATCAAAATATATTTCAATGGGGAGTCAAGAGAGTTTGATGAAATGAAAAGTCTACATTTCTTGTCATATTTAAATTTTCTTCCAATTATAAGTGAATGCGACTAAAATATATATGTACCACTTTATTTTCCGTAATGAGATCCACTTAAAAATGGGTATTACATCATACAAGATTACATAATTCACTCCTCATTATCATAAGGAAAAATGCATACTCTCTATTCTCATATTGAATAAATTGAACCTAACTGTAGTTGGATAATTGTTATGTACATAAAACTAATATACTTTTTCAAAATTTGATGAAGCCTCAACTTGAGAAACGTTGGTAATTAAATCTTAAAAATGGTGTAGGTTCCTACTTAATCCATTCATGTTTGAAAGAACCCAAATAATTGGTGTTTATATGGAAAAAATGATCTTCGTTTATTGCTCCCTTTCCTCGTTTTATTAGTCAAATAAAGCTTCTCATAAGTCGATAATGCATTTTTGGATTGTTCAACTTTCTTTTTTTTAACGATGGTGCTTTCTACTTTTGCCTTGACATGATTTTTTGGCGCCGAAGGATTTAGAAAAACTAAAGAATCCTTGTGGTCACTAATACATCTAAGATTCATGTTTTGCCTAAATCTCCAAAAATCTGATGACCCTGTGGAGTTTCTTTTTTTGTAACACTCAGTCGAATCCTTCAACTCAATGAAAAGTATATTTTCAAATAACTCATTTTGAGTTTCTTTAGAAATATCATCTGATCTTGATTGTGGACTTATGGAATTATTAATAAAAATATTCTTTGGAGGTGGCCGAATATGTGAGGCAAAATTTTTTTAGGTGGAAATTAAAAGAAGAGATTGTTCCCAATGAGGAGGTAATATTTTTATTTTTCCTTTTTCAAATATGTCATCAGAAAATATTTTTATTCCTTGGACATCAGCGCATGCAAAACTAAACTCTCATTCTTCAATATTTTCCTCATCATTATTGTGAATTTGTTGTTTTGTGCTACAACATAAATCAAAATTTTCTTGACATGGAGTGAAGCCTTCTAAGTCTATAGAAGTGTCATTGATAATTTGCTCGTTTATGTTACAATATGGATCAATATTATCTTGATTGGAAGAAACACCATCAAATTCAATTAAGGTTTCGCCGCTTATATCGTGTTTTATGCTACGTTGTGGATCTATTTTATCATGAATGGGTGTTAAGTAATGAAAATCAAAGAAACGGTAAGGTGTACATAGAATTGATAATGCTTGCACTCTTAACATCTCAATATTTGTGTTTGTTATCTGCATTTTGTTTCAGAAGTGAGTTTGTGATGTGCGGAAAGGTTAGTTGAATATTGAAAGTGATTGTGAAATGAGAAATATTTATATAAAAACAACATGCAAATGTCGGATTTCATGGTTTAAACAAAATCAGTTAGCTTGGATATTTTGGGAGGTGTATACATATGGAATGAATGATAGAGTATTAAGAAGTTGCAAGTTTCTTTTATGTTATACCTTATATTTGTTGCTAGCGAGTTTTAAGCCAAATAATATTTTACTTATTTAACTTTAATTATGGTAATATTACTGAGAATTACAACAATTTTCCATTTTTAGAGAATGGTTTGCGTGTTATTATATTTAATCATTGTTCATCGACTTACTAGTATGTGTAACCTCCTCCATTTTTCTTATAAGTGGCTACTTACTAAGTACAATGTTTATTTATGGTATTTGTGTAGATTGCAATAATAAGAAAAGTGAAATGAAATGGAAAAAAACCATTTTTATTTAATTACTTGCAATAAAATTTTATATATATATATATATATATATATATATATATATATATATATATATATATATATATATATATATATATATATATATATATATATATATATATATATATATATATATATATATATATATATATATATATTAAATAACAATGTCCATACGCAAAACATATGAGTTTAAATTTTTTATAAAAAATAAATATTAACTCCCTACAGGAAAATTAAATAGGTGGATGTATTATTACCGTTATTGTTTTAAAAACTTTCATATAATAATTAAATTTATAAATTTCCTATAATAAAATATTTTAATTGTTGAACCAAAATTGATTATATTGAATTTGATTTAAATTGCAATAATGAAAACCTATGCTTAGTTTTATAATAATGATATATCTATGTTTACGACATAACCGTCTTCGATTTTTGGAAGGTCTTGTGTAGATAAGTCGTAGTTTAATCATGGAAAAACGAATAGAGGCTTTATCTAACCATAGTTTATCGATTATAAAAGGCCCCATTTAACTGTAGGTAAAATTTAACAAATATGAGGCCATGTGTGGTAGGCTGTCTTGCATGCCCTCAAAGACAGCCCTGTTTAAGAAAACCATGTTAGTTTATTTACAATAATATAATTTCCATCTAGTAGAAATTTTTGATTCATTTGTTGATTGAAAATTAAAAGAAACACATTTTTAGTCATTCACCATAAAATTCTAATGGATTGGATGGTAGGGAATAGAGAACAATGAAGTTATTTCACGGGAAAGTGAGAATATAAGAGTTCATTTAAGTATACAAGTTTATTTTATATCATTTTCTTTTTCTTGTTTTTACTATATATCCTGCTATTTTAACTTTAATATAATTTACTATCATAATATATTTTTTAATGCTTAATTGATAAACCTCCATCTTTTTATATTACGAATTTAAGATATTCCTAATTTAAAAACATAAATCATTTTATGAAATTTATTCTAGGAAATAAGAGAGCACATGGAATTGTCACATAATGTACCTTAGAAAATAGTTTCTTAGATTGGTAAGAATAATTTAAATATTAAAAATTTATTAGCTAAAGCCAATTCGTGAATATAAATTTATTATTCAATTTTTGTAAACATATTTAGTAATTTATCACTTAATTTATTTATCTTAGTTTTTAGACACTCGTCACAATGTTTTCTCTATTTACCTGACGAAAAAAGTAATGCAAAATGAAAATGTAGAATTCTATAGGAGTAATAAATCTATTTTGGTTGAGAAAATAATGTTTATTGTTTTGGTTTTGAACAAAGGCAGTAGTAGAAAAATATGTGGAACTCATTCTAAACAATTGTCATGTGAGATAGTGATAAAATATGATTCGTAATATGGCTGTTTCGTCGAGGACTTGTGATGGAAACTTTATAAAGTATTTTTAAATCTGCCATTTCATGTGGAAATTAGAGATAACAATTCCTCTTTTATTATATACCAAAAACGCATATAAGACAATCAAAATATATTTCAATGGGGAGTCAAGAGAGTTTGATGAAATGAAAAGTCTACATTTCTTGTCATATTTTAATTTTCTTCCAATTATAAGTGAATGCGACTATAATATATATGTACCACTTTATTTTCCTTAATGAGATCCACTTAAAAATGGGTATTACATCATACAAGATTACATCATTCACTCCTCATTATCATAAGGAGAAATGCATACTCTCTATTCTCATATTGAATAAATTGAACCTAACTATAGTTGGATAATTATTATGTACATAAAACTAATATACTTTTTCAAAATTTGATGAAGCTTCAACTTGAGAAACGTTGGTAATTCAATCTTAAAAATGGTGTAGGTTCCTACTTAATCCATTCATGTTTGTAACGAACCTAAAAAATGGTGTTTATATGGCAAAAATGATCTTCATTTATTGCTCCCTTTCCTCGTTTTATTAGTCAAATAAAGCTTCTCATATGTCGATAATGCATTTTTGGACTGTTCAACTTTCCTTTTTTTAACGATGATGCTTTCTAATTTTGCCTTGATATTATTTTTTGGCGCCGAAGGATTTAGAAAAACTAAAGAATCCTTGTGGTCACTATTACATCTAAGATTCATGTTTTGCCTAAATCTCCAAAAATCTGATGACCCTGTGGAGTTGCTTTTTTTGTAACACTCAGTCGAATCCTTCAACTCAACGAAAAGTATATTTTCAAATAACTCATTTTGAGTTTCTTTAGAAATATCATCTGATCTTGATTGTGGACTTATGGAATTATTAATAAAAATCTTCTTTGGAGGTGGCCGAATATGTGAGGCAAAATTTTTTTAAGTGGAAATTAAAAGAAGAGATTGTTCCAAATGAGGAGGTAATATTTTTATTTTTTCCTTTTTCAAATATGTCATCGGAAAATATTTTTATTCCTTGGACATCAGTGCATGCAAAACTAAACTCTCGTTCTTCAATATTTTCCTCATCATTATTGTGAATTTGTTGTTTGGTGCTACAACATAAATCAAAATTTTCTTGACATGGAGTGAAGCCTTCTAAATCTATAGAAGCGTCATTGATAATTTGCTCGTTTATGTTACAATATGGATCAATATTATCTTGATTGGAAGAAACACCATCAAATTCAATAAAGGTTTCGCCGCTTATATCGTGTTTTATGCTACGTTGTGGATCTATTTTATCATGAATGGGTGTTAAGCACTGAAAATCAAAGAAACAGTAAGGTGTACATAGAATAGATAATGCTTGCACTCTTAACATCTCAATATTTGTGTTTGTTATCTGCATTTTCTTTCAGAAGTGAGTTTGTGATGTGCGGAAAGGTTAGTTGAATATTGAAAGTGATTGTGAAATGAGAAATATTTATATAAAAACAACATGCCAATGTCGGATTTCATGGTTTAAACAAAATCGGTTAGCTTGGATATTTTGGGAGGTGTATACATATGGAATGAATGATAGAGTATTAAGAAGTTGCAAGTTTCTTTTATGTTATACCTTATATTTGATGCTAGCGAGTTTTAAGCCAAATAATATTTTACTTACTTAACTTTAATTATGGTAATATTACTGAGAATTACAACAATTTTCCATTTTTAGAGAATGGTTTGCGTGTTATTATATTTAATCATTGTTCAACGACTTACTAGTATATGTAACCTCCTCCATTTTTCATATAAGTGGCTACTTCCTAAGTACAATGTTTATTTATGGTATTTGTGTAGATTGCAATAATAAGAAAAGTGAAATGAAATGGAAAAAAAAATCATTTTTGTTCAATTACTTGCAATAAAATTATATATATATATATATATATATATATATATATATATATATATATATATAATAACAATGTCCATACGTATGAGTATAAATTTTTTATAAAAAATAAATATTAACTCCCTACAGGAAAATTAAATAGGTGGATGTATTGTTACCGTTATTGTTTTAAAATTTTTCATATAATAATTAAATTTATAAATTTGCTATAGTATAATATTTTAATTGTTGAACCAAAATTGATTATATTGAATTTGATTTGAATTGCAATAATGAAAACCTATGCTTAGTTTTATAATAATGATATATCTATGTTTACGAAATAGCCGTCTTCGATTTTTCGAATGTCTTGTGTAGATAAGTCGTAGTTTAATCATGGAAAAACGAATAGAGGCTTTATCTAACCATAGTTTATCGATTATAAAAGGCCCCATTTAACTGTAGGTAAAATTTAACAAATTTGAGGCCATGTGTGGTAGCCTGTCTTGCATGCCCTCAAAGACAGCCCTGTTTAAGAAAACCATGTTAGTTTATTTACAATAATATAATTTCCATCTAGTAGAAATTTTTGATTCATTTGTTGATTGAAAATTAAAAGAAACACATTTTTAGTCATTCACCATAAAATTCTAATGGATTGGATGGTAGGGAATAGAGAACAATGAAGTTATTTCACGGGAAAGTGAGAATATGAGAGTTCATTTAAGTATACAAGTTTATTTTATATCATTTTCTTTTTCTTGTTTTTACTATATATCTTGCTATTTTAACTTTAATATAATTTACTATCATAATATATTTTTTAATGCTTAATTGATAAACCTCCATCTTTTTATATTACGAATTTAAGATATTCCTAATTTAAAAACATAAATCGTTTGGTGAAATTTATTCTAGGAAATAAGAGATCACATGGAATTGTCACATAATGTACCTTAGAAAATGGTTTATTAGATTGGTGAGAGTAATTTAAATATTAAAAATTTATTAGCTAGAGCCAATTCGTGAATATAAATTTATTATTCAATTTTTGTAAACATATTTAGTAATTTATCACTTAATTTATTTATCTTAGTTTTTAGACACTCGTCACAATGTTTTCTCTATTTACCTGACGAAAAAATTAATGCAAAATGAAAATGTAGAATTCTATAGGAGTAATAAATCTATTTTGGTTGAGAAAATAATGTTTATTTTTTTGGTTATGAACAAAGGCAGTAGTAGAAAAATATGTGGAACTGATTCTAAAAATGCATTATCATGTTGAAATTGGAGATGACAATTCCTCTTTTATTATATACCAAAAACGCATATAAGACAATCAAAATATATTTCAATGGGGAGTCAAGAGAGTTTGATGAAATGAAAAGTCTACATTTCTTGTCATATTTCAATTTTCTTCCAATTATAAGTGAATGCGACTAAAATATATATGTACCACTTTATTTTCCTTAATGAGATCCACTTAAAAATGAGTATTACATCATACAAGATTACATCATTCACTCCTCATTATCATAAGGAGAAATGCATAATCTCTATTCTGATATTAAATAAATTGAAGCTAACTCTAGTTGGATAATTATTATGTACATAAAACTAATATACTTTTTCAAAATTTGATGAAGCTTCAACTTGAGAAACGTTGGTAATTCAATTTTAAAAATGGTGTAGGTTCCTACTTAATCCATTCATGTTTGTAAAGAACCCAAAAAATGGTGTTTATATGGCAAAAATGATCTTCATTTATTGCACCCTTTCCTCGTTTTATTAGTCAAATAAAGCTTCTCATAAGTCGATAATGCATTTTTGGACTTTTCAACTTTCCTTTTTTTAACGATGATGCTTTCTAATTTTGCCTTGATATGATTTTTTGGCGCCGAAGGATTTAGAAAAACTAAAGAATCCTTGTGGTCACTATTACATCAAAGATTCATGTTTTGCCTAAATCTCCAACAATTTGATGACCCTGTGGAGTTGCTTTTTTTGTAACACTCAGTCGAATCCTTCAACTCAACGAAAAGTATATTTTCTAATAACTCATTTTGAGTTTCTTTAGAAATACCATCTGATCTTGATTGTGGACTTATGGAATTATTAATAAAAATCTTCTTTGGAGGTGGCCGAATATGTGAGGAAACATTTTTTTGGTTGGAAATTAAAAGAAGAGATTGTTCCAAATGAGGAGGTAATGTTTTTACTTTTCCTTTTTCAAATATGTCATCGACAAATATTTTTATTCCTTGGACATCAGCGCATGCAAAACTAAACTCTCGTTCTTCAATATTTCCCTCATCATTATTGTGAATTTGTTGTTTGGTGCTACAACATAAATCAAAATTTTCTTGACATGGTGTGAAGCCTTCTAAATCTATAGAAGCGTCATTGATAATTTGCTCGTTTGTGTTACAATATGGATCAAGATTATCTTGATTGGAAGAAACACCATCAAATTCAATAAAGGTTTCGTCGCTTATATCGTGTTTTATGCTACGTTGTGGATCTATTTTATCTTGAATGGGTGTTAAGCCATGAAAATCAAAGAAAGGGTAAGGTGTACATAGAATTGATAATGCTTGCACTCTTAACATCTATATATTTTTGTTTGTTATCTGCATTTTGTTTCTGAAGTAAGTTTGTGATGTGCGGAAAGGTTAGTTGAATATTGAAAGTGATTGTGAAATGAGAAATATTTATATAAAAACAACATGCCAATGTCGGATTTTATGGTTTAAACAAAATCGGTTAGCTTGGATATTTTGGGAGGTGTATACATATGGAGTGAATGATAGAGTAGTATGAAGTTGCAAGTTTCTTTTATGTTATACCTTATATTTGTTGCTAGCGAGTTTTAATCCAAATAATATTTTACTTATTTAACTTTAATTAAGGTAATATTACTGCGAATTACAACAATTTTCAATTTTTAGAGAATGGTTTGCGTGTTATTATATTTAATCATTGTTCAACGACTTACTAGTATGTGTAACCTCCTCCATTTTTCTTATAAGTGGCTACTTACTAAGTACAATGTTTATTTATGGTATTTGTGTAGATTGCAATAATAAGAAAAGTGAAATTAAATGGAAAAAAACCATTTTTATTCAATTACTTGCAGTAAAATTAGATATATATTTAATAACAATGTCCATACGTAAAACATATGAGTATAAATTTTTTATTAAAAATAAATATTAACTCCCTACAGGAAAATTAAAAAGGTGGATGTATTGGTACCGTTATTGTTTTAAAAAACTTTCATATAATAATTAAATTTATAAATTTCCTATAATAAAATATTTTAATTGTTGAACCAAAATTGATTATATCGAATTTTATTTAAATTGCACTAATGAAAACCTATGCTTAGTTTTATAATAATGATATATCTATATTTATGTCATAGACGTCTTTGATTTTTCGAAGGTCTTGTGTAGATAAGTCGTAGTTTAATCATGGAAAAATGAATAGAGGCTTTATCTAACCATAGTTTATCGATTATACCAAGGCCCTATTTAACTGTAGGTAGAATTTAACAAATTTGAGGCCATGTGTGGTAGCCTGTCTTGCATGCCCTCAAAGACAATCCTGATTAAGAAAACCATGTTAGTTTATTTACAATAATATAATTTCCATCTGGTAGAAATTTTTGATTCATTTGTTGATTGAATATTAAAAGTAACACATTTTTAGTCATTCACCATAAAATTCTAATGTATTGGATGGTAGGGAATAGAGAACAACGAAGTTATTTCACGGGAAAGTGAGAATATAAGAGTTCATTTAAGTATAAAAGTTTATTTTATGTCATTTGTTTTTTCTTGTTTTTACTATATATCTTTCTATTTTAACTTTAATATAATTTACTATCATAATGTATTTTTTAATGCTTAATTGATAAACCGCCATCTTTTTATATTACGAATTTAAGATATTCCTAATTTAAAAACATAAATCGTTTGGTGAAATTTATTCTAGGAAATAAGAGATCACATGGAATTGTCACATAATGTACCTTAGAAAATAGTTTCTTAGATTGGTAAGAATAATTTAAATATTAAAAATTTATTAGCTAGACCCAATTCGTGAATAAAAATTTATTATTCAATTTTTGTAAACATATTTAGTAATTTATCACTTAATTTATTTATCTTAGTTTTTAGACACTCGTCACAATGTTTTCTCTATTTACCTGACGAAAAAATTAATGCAAAATGAAAATGTAGAATTCTATAGGAGTAATAAATCTATTTTGGTTGAGAAAATAATGTGTATTTTTTTGGTTATGAACAAAGGCAGTAGTAGAAAAATATGTGGAACTGATTCTAAACAATTGTCATGTGAGATAGTGATAACACTACACCAAATTTGTCTTTTAGCAGCACCCCTACTAAAGCGCTTTTTGTAAAAGCGCTGGTATAGGTTGCACTAAAAACAAAATAAAAAAACACGCTAAAAAAGCGCTCTTAAAGGGGGGGGGTTACAAAAGCGCTTTCAGAAAGCGCTCTTAGAGGCTGGGGTACGAAGGCGCTTTTGAAAAGCGCTCTTATAGGGGGGGGGGTATGAAAGCGCTTTCTGAAAGCGCTCTTATAGGGGGCTTATGAAAGCGCTTTCAAAAGCGCTGATATAGGGGGTGGGGTACAAGAGCGCTTTTATCCTCAAAAGCGCTGGTATAGCCTTAGTTACGAAAGCGCTTTTCAAAAGCGCTGTCATACCCTCTTTACAATTAAAATTTTTTAAAACAAAATTATACTAAACGCGTTCTTGATCGTTTCCAAATCCCTAAGTTCTGCTGAAAACGCCCAAAATCTTTCATTCTCAGAAAACGCCCAAAATCTTTGCTTGTTCTCATCGTCTCCGTTCTCAACCGTTTCAATCTTTGCTTGTTCTCATCGTCTTCTTCTCAACGGCACTGCTCATCGTCTTCCATCTTTGCTTTGCTCATTGTCTTCCATCATGAGGTATTACAGTGTATGTTTTTTTCCAGATCCAATAGAGAGATGTTTGAACGAAAAACATGGGTGTGTTTGTGTGAATTATGATGATGAGTGCAATAGTGGTAGCATGCAAATTTGGGTCGGCCTTTGTTTATACTATTGTTCAATTATTGTTTATGAATGAGCTCTGGTATTGATTGGAAGATGATATTAATGTGTAAATTCATGAATATTATTAGTTCATATCTTTTTCATGTTGCGTAATAGATTCTAGTGATGACACTGATTTTTGTGATGCGTTTCTTAGCCCTGATGTTCATATTCCATGTACTTTTGGCTTTTTTTTTTGCAGGATATGCACTTAGTTAGTTCTGTTTAAGGGCGAGTTGCAACGGAATTTATTTACCTCTCCGAAGCTATACTGGCAAATAGGTATTGATTTTTAGCTTTATGGTTATCATTTATGCCACTTCAAAACACTTATTTTCTACTTCATTTATATTTTGCTATTTGAATTGAATCTACTCACATCTTTGTATCATCGACATGACTATAGTGTAGACTAATGTAGTTTTACATATGACCTTGTTGTTTGAATAATAGCTTAGCTTCTAATGTCATTGTTCTTGTTGACACCGTTAGCATAGTCTTGTAGTTTGAATAATGGCTTAGCTTCTAATGTTATTGTTCTTGTTGACATCATTAGCATATTCCGAGATGTCCACACTTCCCTTGCACTAGGACAAATAGTTTGACAATGTTTGTATGGTCTTACCAACGAGAAAAGCGCAAGCTTTCCATTTGCCAGTTTTGGATGGAACAGCAGGTTTGCCACGGAAATCAACAGTGCCATCTTGGGTATAATCATCTTTGGTTTCCATTAGAGATGTTATATATTATTATATAGAGATAAAGTATAAGGAAAATGAGAGGTAGCCAGCAAGATGGTAGTGACTAGTGATATATCAAAGAAAGCAATTAATTGAGAAAGAGAAATGGTAGAAGTAGCTATATATAAAGACTAGAGGCTCACTTGTTATCATAAGGTAAACTATAACTTAGTAAACTTTGTCATTGGATTGGGACACATTCACCAAGTAAACTGTCACAAATCCAAACATGCACTAAAACTTATTTTATCTTTGAAATGAAAATTGAGCTATGAATATTAGACTTTTGTATTATGTGTAAGTGTAACTATAACGGCGTTACACCGTAGAAGAATTTGGTCTAACCCCAATGTTCTGCCATAAGTTGTTTAGTACAAAATGCTGTTGCCAAATAGCAACTATAGTGGTGCTACAGCACTATTGTGAATTTTAAATATATGCTATCTGCAATTGACAACGGGGTGTATTGAGAATTACTCAAGTTCATGTTACCGGATGTATTGAGAAATACTCAATTTCGACTTTGAAAAGAGACAAGACTTGAAAAAAAGTTAATAGTGATAAAAATGATGATGTATTGGTGTGTCTATAAGAAGAAAGATCTGTGCGCGTTTTAGGGAAAAAGAATTTCCTAAAATTGATGTTATGTGATTCTGATTTATTTTGGGTGTTTTATATATTTGATTTGCAGTTTGAGAAGCATGATACTTCTTCCGTTTATGAAAATCCATGAGGTTATGTTTTTTTATGATGTTTGCTTTGTCTTTTTAGACTGTGTGAGAGCTGAGCCAGTGATTCTCAAGAAGCTAGAGGCTTCACCTAATGGTATTGCTTGCGGAATTTTTCTTATATTTTTTTTTAAGGTTTTCTGTTTTAGTAAATGTATTTGCACTCATTTTCTAATTCTTCATTGCCATATACAGAGAAGACAAGTCCTGGTTTGATATCAGTAGACCTTCTTACTGACACTATAGAAGGTACGGTTTCTTTTGAAGTTTTCTTTGCAACTCATTTGTCGATGTATTCTATTTTGATTTTGAATTTCATTTCATCTTTCAGGGGGAAGGAAACCTTCAGTTGCTGCTATTGATGGTCTTGCCCTGGGTGGAGGGTTAGAGCTTGCGTGGTTTTGAGAATAAATTTTTGGTATTGCTTCTCAATCGTCTTCCATCTTTGCTGCTGCTTTTTGCTGTTTTGCTATTTGAATTGAATCTACTCACATCTTCGTCTAAGGTGATTTTCATTATTTTATTATTATGCCTTACAGTGTAGCTTTTTTGGTGAATACAAATGCTTTTTTTTTTTATATCAATTTTCATAGCCATGTTTCTTTCAAAAGATTTCTTGTACTATGTCTCATATGAATCCTCTCTGATTCTCTAAGACTATTTTTGGAGCCAATCTAATAAGCTTAACAGTTATGATCTTGCAATAAGTTTAAAGTTTTCTATTGTAAATGTTCCATGAAATTTGGATATCCAAAATAATATTGTTAAAGTTAAAAGTGGGTAGGGTCCAATTTTGTGTAAACAACTGTATAAGTAAGGCTATGACTTATTTATCAATCAATGTAAAACTCAGTATACCTGGTAACTATTCATCAGTAAGATTTGTGATTTTATTTTTCAATGAAAATATGAAAAATATATAATTTTCTCTTACACATATGATATAGACCTCTAGTTATATTTATTAGGATTAGTTCAGTTCATTAAGATTTATTAATCAAATGTTTTTTAATATATAAATGATTTTTTATCTCCACTAATAATTATTTAAATGTAAATGAATTACAGGAGACCTTGTCGCAATCGGCATCCACCGGTGAGGAGAGCGTACTTAGTAGAGTACTAGATGCTCCCGAGTATCCCGGTCGGGTGAGGGGTAAGGGTCATGGTGTGACTCCAACCTCTTTTTATAAGAGTTCTAGGAGAAGATCAAATCTTACCAATGAAGAAGTGTTGCAAAAGTTGCAGGAATTGCAAGCACAGGTCTCTGAATTGCAAAGAGATAAAGATATGTATATGAGAGAAAAATGCAACACTTCATCGGTGAGAGAAACTAGTGATAAGGCTAGTATCAACTATCAAAAGAAATTTCCCGAGGTAATTATAAGTTTTTTTCCTTACAAACTGTTCTATTTTATTAATGATAATGACTTTATATTTTCTATTTGTTTAGGGCATTTCATCTTGCCAACTATACTTATCGTCACCGAATTATCGACTAGTTGGCAAGGGAAAAGTGCACAACACTTCGGGAGATTTACTTCACCACAGACCCCTCCCTGATGGACACCTGAAAGTATCGGTGGATGTTGTATTAGATCGTGATGCGATTCTACCGGTACCTGACATGGTCTCAGAGACGACATTGCTGCGAGATGCAATAGGATCATTTGTTGCATGGCCCTCGGAGCTCATTACCATTAGTGATGAGGTATACTGAAAACGATTATGAATCATTTAGTTTTCGAATGTCAATTCTAAACCGTTTATTAATTATTTTTTACATTTTAATTTTAGACTGCTCCTATAAAACCCGCAATTAAGGGTAAAGGGATTTTACAGGAGGAGGAGTCTGTTGCATCACTAAAAGAGGTACATTTAAAGTGTTAATATATAGTCTGAATCTAAATCTGCATGATTTTATATTTTACCTAACTTATATGATTTTTAGGCATCCGCTCGGGAGTCACAACAAGTGACGCAGCAGGTTCGTAGCTTACCACCCACTGGTCCTCCGAAGCAAGCGGCAAAAAAAGGCGGTGCTTTTGTGCCTCGATACCGTTCGACACTCGCAACAATGGTTGATATGTCCGATTTGAAGGATGGTGGTTTACGTGAAATCAACATGGATGAAAGTGTCTTCGGTATTGAATTCCAGTCACATATTACATTTGATGACTTGGAAGAGATTTTTAGGCATGATCAACTAGGCGTCAGTAATATGCACTCATACATCCGGTAATATTCACTCATCCGATATATTATTTAATTAGTCCCACAATATAATTTATTTACACATTTCAATGAAAATAATCTAATGTTTATTATGTTTTTATTTAAGGTTGTTGTATGACAGAGTGTTGCGCGGGACTGCATTGTCTAACAGATTCCGTTTCGTGTCTTCCGCCCATTGCAGCGGAATGACAATTGCTTCGGAACCGGAATCAGTTAGACAACGCTTAGTAGATAGATTCGTGTCCACCGGCAATACAGAAAGTCTGCATCTTTGGGCGTATAATACCCGACCAGTAGGGTTAGTTTCTCATTCTTGGTTCATCTAATCTCTGTTTCTTTTGTGTATAGCAAAATTTTCATATAACCTATTGTTTTAATTTATAGAGCACACTGGTTGCTGCTTGCTATCAACCCGATAAGAGAAGTCGTGTATTATCTGAATTCGGTAAATGGTGAATGGACCAATTATCCGGCTATGAAGGAAATCGTTGATTTGTAAGTGGGATCGTTCTAAATATATATTCGTGTATATTTATATATTTTCTTATTTGTGGGATTGATTTAAACATGTGCTTTTATATATTTAATAATTAGATCAATACAAGTGTTCCGTAGTCAACGGGACGCACAGGTATCCTGAACTAAATCAAACAACATCACTTGGATCCAAGTGCAGGTACATTACTTTTCACAATTTTGCTTATAATATTTATGCTACTTGGTAAAACAAGACAACTATAGAATCTTATTTGTTTTATTATGTAGTGTCCGCAACAGCGAAACAGTCATGATTGCGGATACTTTGTTTTGAGGTTCATGAAAGAAATCCTTCAGGCGAATCAATTAGAGATTCCGCTCACGGTATGAATTTATAACTTAAGATAATTTCATATAATTTATTACATTTAACTAAATATATCATTTATATTATGTTTTTGTTTTGTAGTACCTTGACGAATTCCGTGCTGCTGCGTACCCGAAGCTTAAGTTGGAAGAAATTAAAGAAGATTTGTGTCAATATTATATTAAGCAATTTTTCATGTAGGATTTGTGTCGATTTGAACTATAATATTATTGATGTAATGATGTATATATATAATTTTGGATATTATAATGGTATTATATTAGTATATATATTGTCTTACTGATGGCTGAAATAATAGCGTCGAAAATATATTACAGGTCAAAAATATATTACAGGTCGAAAATATTACAGGTCGAAAACATTACAGGTCGACTGGGAGGATTAAATTATAGGCTGCACATAAAAATACCTCATTTAGAAACGACAGCGCTTTTAAAAAGCGCTCTTAAAGGTCCACCTACTAAAGCGCTTCTTAGTAAAAGCGCTGCCAAAGACCAGTAAAAAAGCATAAAAAATTAAAAAAAAACGCAGCATACAAAAGCGCTTTTGGAAAAGCGCTCTTATAGGGGGGCCTATCAGAGCGCTTTTTCCAGAAAAAGCGCTCTTATAGGGGGGCCTACCAGAGCGCTTTTACAAAAGCGCTTTTGTATGCTGCGTTTTTTTTTAATTTTTTATGCTTTTTTACTGGTCTTTGGTAGCGCTTCTAAAAAGCGCTCTTAAAGGGGGGTCTACCAGAGCGCTTTTTCCAGGAAAGCGCTCTTATAGGGGGTCCTACCAGAGCGCTTTTTCCAGGAAGCGCTCTTAAAGGGGGGGTCTACCAGAGCGCTTTTAGAAGCGCTTTTGTTACCTACGCCAGCGCAAGCTATTAAAGCGCTTTTAAGCGCTTTTAAAGGCCAAAATAAGCGCTTTAGTAGCCCTTTTCCGTAGTAGTGTAAAATATGATTCGTAATATGGCTGTTTCGTCGAGGACTTGTGATGGAAACTTTATAAAGTATTTTTAAACTGCCATTTCATGTTGAAATTGGAGATGACAATTCCTCTTTTATTATATACCAAAAACGCATATAAGACAATCAAAATATATTTCAATGGGGAGTCAAGAGAGTTTGATGAAATGAAAAGTCTACATTTCTTGTCATATTTCAATTTTCTTCCAATTATAAGTGAATGCGACTAAAATATATATGTACCACTTTATTTTCCTTAATGAGATCCATTTTAAAATGGGTATTACATCATACAAGATTACTTCATTCACTCCTCATTATCATAAGGAGAAATGCATACTCTCTATTATCATATTGAATAAATTTAACCTAACTCTAGTTGGATAATTATTATGTACATAAAACTAATATACTTTTTCAAAATTTGATGAAGCTTCAACTTGAGAAACGTTGGTAATTCAATCTTAAAAATGGTGTAGGCTCCTACTTAATCCATTCATGTTTGTAAAGAACCCAAATAATTGGTGTTTATATGGCAAAAACGATCTTCGTTTATTGCTCCCTTTCCTCGTTTTATTAGTCAAATAAAGCTTCTCATAAGTCGATAATGCATTTTTGGACTGTTCAACTTTCCTCTTTTTAACGATGTTGTTTTTTACTTTTGCCTTGACATGATTATTTGGCACCGAAGAATTTAGAAAAACTAAAGAATCCTTGTGGTCACTATTACATCTAAGATTCATGTTTTGCCTAAATCTCCAAAAATTTGATGACCCCGTGGAGTTGCTTTTTTTGTAACACTCAGTCGAATCCTTCAACTCAACAAAAAGTATATTTTCTAATAACTCATTTTGAGTTTCTTTAGAAATACCATATGATCTTGATTGTGGACTTATGGAATTATTAATAAAAATCTTCTTTGGAGGTGGCCGAATATGTGAGGCAACATTTTTTTGGGTGGAAATTAAAAGAAGAGGTTGTTCCAAATGAGGAGGTAATGTTTTTATTTTTCCTTTTTCAAATATGTCATCGGCAAATATTTTTATTCCTTGGACATCAGCGCATGCAAAACTAAACTCTCGTTCTTCAATATTTCCCTCATCATTATTGTGAATTTGTTGTTTGGTGCTACAACATAAATCAAAATTTTCTTGACATGGAGTGAAGCCTTCAAAATCTATAGAAGCGTCATTGATAATTTGCTCGTTTGTGTTACAATATGGATCAAGATTATCTTGATTGGAAGAAACACCATCAAATTCAATAAAGGTTTTTCGCCGCTTATATCATGTTTTATGCTACGTTGTGGATCTATTTTATCTTGAATGGGTGTTAAGCCATGAAAATCAAAGAAAGGGTAAGGTGTACATAGAATTGATAATGCTTGCACTCTTAACATCTCAATATTTGTGTTTGTTATCTGCATTTTGTTTCAGAAGTGAGTTTGTGATGTGCGGAAAGGTTAGTTGGATATTGAAAGTGATTGTGAAATGAGAAATATTTATATAAAAACAACATGCCAATGTCAGATTTTATGGTTTAAACAAAATCGGTTAGCTTGGATATTTTGGGAGGTGTATACATATGGAATGAATGATAGAGTATTAAGAATTTGCAAGTTTCTTTTATGTTATACCTTATATTTGTTGCTAGCGAGTTTTAAGCCAAATAATATTTTACTTATTTAACTTTAATTAAGGTAATATTACTGAGAATTACAACAATTTTCCATTTTTAGAGAATGGTTTGCGTGTTATTATATTTAATCATTGTCCAACGACTTACTAGTATGTGTAACCTCCTCCATTTTTCTTATAAGTGGCTACTTACTAAGTACAATGTTTATTTATGGTATTTGTGTAGATTGCAATAATAAGAAAAGTGAAATAAAATGGAAAAAAAACCATTTTTATTCAATTACTTGCAATAAAATTAGATATATATTTAATAACAATGTCCATACGTAAAACATATGAGTATAAATTTTTTATTAAAAAGAAATATGAACTCCCTCAAGGAAAATTAAATAGGTGGATGTATTGTTACCGTTATTGTTTTAAAAACTTTCATATAATAATTAAATTTATAAATTTCCTATAATAAAATATTTTAATTGTTGAACCAAAATTGACTATATTGAATTTGATTTAAATTGCAATAATGAAAACCTATGCTTAGTTTTATAATAATGATATATCAATATTTACGACAAATCCGTCTTTGATTTTTCGAAGGTCTTGTGTAAATAAGTCGTAGTTTAATCATGGAAAAACGAATAGAGGCTTTATCTAACCATAGTTTATCGATTATACCAAGGCCCTATTTAACTGTAGGTAAAATTTAACAAATTTGAGGCCATGTGTGGTAGCCTGTCTTGCATGCCCTCAAAGACAGCCCTGTTTAAGAAAACCATGTTAGTTTATTTACAATAATATAATTTCCATCTAGTAGAAATTTTTGATTCATTTGTTGATTGAAAATTAAAAGAAACACATTTTTAGTCATTCACCATAAAATTCTAATGCATTGGATGGTAGGGAATAGAGAACAATGAAGTTATTTCACGGGAAAGTGAGAATATAAGAGTTCATTTAAGTATAAAAGTTTATTTTATATCATTTGTTTTTTCTTGTTTTCACTATATATCTTGCTATTTTAACTTTAATATAATTTACTATCATAATATATTTTTTAATGCTTAATTGATAAACCGCCATCTTTTTATACTACGAATTTAAGATATTCCTAATTTAAAAACATAAATCGTTTGGTGAAATTTATTCTAGGAAATAAGAGATCACATGGAATTGTCACATAATGTACCTTAGAAAATAGTTTATTAGATTGGTAAGAATAATTTAAATATTAAAAATTTATTAGCTAGATCCAATTCGTGAATATAAATTTATTATTCAATTTTTGTAAACATATTTAGTAATTTATCACTTAATTTATTTATCTTAGTTTTTAGACACTCGTCACAATGTTTTCTCTATTTACCTGACGAAAAAGTTAATGCAAAATGAAAATGTAGAATTCTATAGGAGTAATAAATCTATTTTGGTTGAGAAAATAATGTGTATTTTTTTGGTTATGAACAAAGGCAGTAGTAGAAAAAAATGTGGAACTGATTCTAAACAATTGTCATATGAGATAGTGATAAAATATGATTCGTAATATGGTTGTTTCGTCGAGGACTTGTAATGGAAACTTTATAAAGTATTTTTAAACTGCCATTTCATGTTGAAATTGGAGATGACAATTCCTCTTTTATTATATACCAAAAACGCATATAAGAAAATCAAAATATATTTCAATGGGGAGTCAAGAGAGTTTGATGAAATGAAAAGTCTACATTTCTTGTCATATTTCAATTTTCTTCCAATTATAAGTGAATGCGACTAAAATATATATGTACCACTTTATTTTCCTTAATGAGATCCACTTAAAAATGGGTATTACATCATACAAGATTACATCATTCACTCCTCATTATCATAAGGAGAAATGCATAATCTCTATTCTGATATTGAATAAATTGAACCTAACCCTAGTTGGATAATTATTATGTACATAAAACTAATATACTTTTTCAAAATTTGACGAAGCTTCAACTTGAGAAACGTTGGTAATTCAATCTTAAAAATGGTGTAGGTTCCTACTTAATCCATTCATGTTTGTAAAGAACCAAAATAATTGGGTTTATATGGCAAAAACGATCTTTGTTTATTGCTCCCTTTCCTCATTTTATTAGTCAAATAAAGCTTCTCATAAGTCAATAATGCATTTTTGGACTGTTCAACTTTCCTTTTTTTAACGATGATGCTTTCTACTTTTGCCTTGACATGATTTTTTGGCGCCGAAGGATTTAGAAAAACTAAAGAATCCTTGTGGTCACTATTACATCTAAGATTCATGTTTTGCCTAAATCTCCAAAAATTTGATGACCCTGTGGAGTTGCTTTTTTGTAACACTCAGTCGAATCCTTCAACTCAACGAAAAGTATATTTTCTAATAACTCATTTTGAGTTTCTTTAGAAATACCATCTGATCTTGATTGTGGACTTATGGAATTATTAATAAAAATCTTCTTTGGAGGTGGCCGAATATGTGAGGCAACATTTTTTTGGGTGGAAATTAAAAGAAGAGGTTGTTCCAAATGAGGAGGTAATGTTTTTATTTTTCCTTTTTCAAATATGTCATCGGCAAATATTTTTATTCCTTGGACATCAGCGCATGCAAAACTAAACTCTCGTTCTTCAATATTTCCCTCATCATTATTGTGAATTTGTTGTTTAGTGCTACAACATAAATCAAAATTTTCTTGACATGGAGTGAAGCCTTCAAAATCTATAGAAGCGTCATTGATAATTTGCTCGTTTGTGTTACAATATGGATCAAGATTATCTTGATTGGAAGAAACACCATCAAATTCAATAAAGGTTTTTCGCCGCTTATATCATGTTTTATGCTACGTTGTGGATCTATTTTATCTTGAATGGGTGTTAAGCCATGAAAATCAAAGAAAGGGTAAGGTGTACATAGAATTGATAATGCTTGCACTCTTAACATCTCAATATTTGTGTTTGTTATCTGCATTTTGTTTCAGAAGTGAGTTTGTGATGTGCGGAAAGGTTAGTTGGATATTGAAAGTGATTGTGAAATGAGAAATATTTATATAAAAACAACATGCCAATGTCGGATTTTATGGTTTAAACAAAATCGGTTAGCTTGGATATTTTGGGAGGTGTATACATATGGAATGAATGATAGAGTATTAAGAATTTGCAAGTTTCTTTTATGTTATACCTTATATTTGTTGCTAGCGAGTTTTAAGCCAAATAATATTTTACTTATTTAACTTTAATTAAGGTAATATTACTGAGAATTACAACAATTTTCCATTTTTAGAGAATGGTTTGCGTGTTATTATATTTAATCATTGTCCAACGACTTACTAGTATGTGTAACCTCCTCCATTTTTCTTATAAGTGGCTACTTACTAAGTACAATGTTTATTTATGGTATTTGTGTAGATTGCAATAATAAGAAAAGTGAAATAAAATGGAAAAAAACCATTTTTATTCAATTACTTGCAATAAAATTAGATATATATTTAATAACAATGTCCATACGTAAAACATATGAGTATAAATTTTTTATTAAAAAGAAATATGAACTCCCTCAAGGAAAATTAAATAGGTGGATGTATTGTTACCGTTATTGTTTTAAAAACTTTCATATAATAATTAAATTTATAAATTTCCTATAATAAAATATTTTAATTGTTGAACCAAAATTGACTATATTGAATTTGATTTAAATTGCAATAATGAAAACCTATGCTTAGTTTTATAATAATGATATATTAATATTTACGACAAATCCGTCTTTGATTTTTCGAAGGTCTTGTGTAAATAAGTCGTAGTTTAATCATGGAAAAACGAATAGAGGCTTTATCTAACCATAGTTTATCGATTATACCAAGGCCCTATTTAACTGTAGGTAAAATTTAACAAATTTGAGGCCATGTGTGGTAGCCTGTCTTGCATGCCCTCAAAGACAGCCCTGTTTAAGAAAACCATGTTAGTTTATTTACAATAATATAATTTCCATCTAGTAGAAATTTTTGATTCATTTGTTGATTGAAAATTAAAAGAAACACATTTTTAGTCATTCACCATAAAATTCTAATGCATTGGATGGTAGGGAATAGAGAACAATGAAGTTATTTCACGGGAAAGTGAGAATATAAGAGTTCATTTAAGTATAAAAGTTTATTTTATATCATTTGTTTTTTCTTGTTTTCACTATATATCTTGCTATTTTAACTTTAATATAATTTACTATCATAATATATTTTTTAATGCTTAATTGATAAACCGCCATCTTTTTATACTACGAATTTAAGATATTCCTAATTTAAAAACATAAATCGTTTGGTGAAATTTATTCTAGGAAATAAGAGATCACATGGAATTGTCACATAATGTACCTTAGAAAATAGTTTATTAGATTGGTAAGAATAATTTAAATATTAAAAATTTATTAGCTAGAGCCAATTCGTGAATATAAATTTATTATTCAATTTTTGTAAACATATTTAGTAATTTATCACTTAATTTATTTATCTTAGTTTTTAGACACTCGTCACAATGTTTTCTCTATTTACCTGACGAAAAAGTTAATGCAAAATGAAAATGTAGAATTCTATAGGAGTAATAAATCTATTTTGGTTGAGAAAATAATGTGTATTTTTTTGGTTATGAACAAAGGCAGTAGTAGAAAAAAATGTGGAACTGATTCTAAACAATTGTCATATGAGATAGTGATAAAATATGATTCGTAATATGGTTGTTTCATCGAGGACTTGTAATGGAAACTTTATAAAGTATTTTTAAACTGCCATTTCATGTTGAAATTGGAGATGACAATTCCTCTTTTATTATATACCAAAAACGCATATAAGAAAATCAAAATATATTTCAATGGGGAGTCAAGAGAGTTTGATGAAATGAAAAGTCTACATTTCTTGTCATATTTCAATTTTCTTCCAATTATAAGTGAATGCGACTAAAATATATATGTACCACTTTATTTTCCTTAATGAGATCCACTTAAAAATGGGTATTACATCATACAAGATTACATCATTCACTCCTCATTATCATAAGGAGAAATGCATAATCTCTATTCTGATATTGAATAAATTGAACCTAACTCTAGTTGGATAATTATTATGTACATAAAACTAATATACTTTTTCAAAATTTGACGAAGCTTCAACTTGAGAAACGTTGGTAATTCAATCTTAAAAATGGTGTAGGTTCCTACTTAATCCATTCATGTTTGTAAAGAACCAAAATAATTGGGTTTATATGGCAAAAACGATCTTTGTTTATTGCTCCCTTTCCTCATTTTATTAGTCAAATAAAGCTTCTCATAAGTCAATAATGCATTTTTGGACTGTTCAACTTTCCTTTTTTTAACGATGATGCTTTCTACTTTTGCCTTGACATGATTTTTTGGCGCCGAAGGATTTAGAAAAACTAAAGAATCCTTGTGGTCACTATTACATCTAAGATTCATGTTTTGCCTAAATCTCCAAAAATTTGATGACCCTGTGGAGTTGCTTTTTTGTAACACTCAGTCGAATCCTTCAACTCAACGAAAAGTATATTTTCTAATAACTCATTTTGAGTTTCTTTAGAAATACCATCTGATCTTGATTGTGGACTTATGGAATTATTAATAAAAATCTTCTTTGGTGGTGGCCGAATATGTGAGGAAACATTTTTTTGGTTGGAAATTAAAAGAAGAGATTATTCCAAATGAGGAGGTAATGTTTTTACTTTTCCTTTTTCAATTGTGTCATCGACAAATATTTTTATTCCTTGGACATCAGCGCATGCAAAACTAAACTCTCGTTCTTCAATATTTCCCTCATCATTATTGTGAATTTGTTGTTTGGTGCTACAACATAAATCAAAATTTTCTTGACATGGAGTGAAGCCTTCTAAATCTATAGAAGCGTCATTGATAATTTGCTCGTTTGTGTTACAATATGGATCAAGATTATCTTGATTGGAAGAAACACCATCAAATTCAATAAAGGTTTCGTCGCTTATATCGTGTTTTATGCTACGTTGTGGATCTATTTTATCTTGAATGGGTGTTAAGCCATGAAAATCAAAGAAAGGGTAAGGTGTACATAGAATTGATAATGCTTGCACTCTTAACATCTCAATATTTTTGTTTGTTATCTGCATTTTGTTTCAGAAGTGAGTTTGTGATGTGCGGAAAGGTTAGTTTAATATTGAAAGTGATTGTGAAATGAGAAATTTTTATATAAAAACAACATGCCAATGTCGGATTTTATGGTTTAAATAAAATCGGTTAGCTTGGATATTTTGGGAGGTGTATACATATGGAATGAATGATAGAGTATTATGAAGTTGCAAGTTTCTTTTATGTTATACCTTATATTTGTTGCTAGCGAGTTTTAATCCAAATAATATTTTACTTATTTAACTTTAATTAAGGTAATATTACTGCGAATTACAACAATTTTCAATTTTTAGAGAATGGTTTGCGTGTTATTATATTTAATCATTGTTCAACGACTTACTAGTATGTGTAACCTCCTCCATTTTTCTTATAAGTGTCTACTTACTAAGTACAATGTTTATTTATGGTATTTGTGTAGATTGCAATAATAAGAAAAGTGAAATTAAATGGAAAAAAATCATTTTTATTCAATTACTTGCAATAAAATTAGATATATATTTAATAACAATGACCATACGTAAAACATATGAGTATAAATTTTTTATTAAAAAGAAATATTAACTCCCTACAGGAAAATTAAATAGGTGGATGTATTGTTACCGTTATTGTTTTAAAAACTTTCATATAATAATTAAATTTATAAATTTCCTATAATAAAATATTTTAATTATTGAACCAAAATTGATTATATTGAATTTGATTTAAATTGCAATAATGAAAACCTATGCTTAGTTTTATAATAATGATATATCTATATTTACGACATAGCCGTCTTCGATTTTTCGAAGGTCTTGTGTAGATAAGTCGTAGTTTAATCATGGAAAAACGAATAGAGGCTTTATCTAACCATAGTTTATCGATTATAACAAGGCCCTATTTAACTGTAGGTAAAATTTAACAAATTTGAGGCCATGTGTGGTAGCCTGTCTTGCATGCCCTCAAAGACAACCCTGTTTAAGAAAACCATGTTAGTTTATTTACAATAATATAATTTCCATCTAGTAGAAATTTTTGATTCATTTGTTGATTGAATATTAAAAGAAACACATTTTTAGTCATTCACCATAAAATTCTAATGCATTGGATGGTAGGGAATAGAGAACAATGAAGTTATTTCACGGGAAAGTGAGAATATAAGAGTTCATTTAAGTATAAAAGTTTATTTTATGTCATTTGTTTTTTCTTGTTTTTACTATATATCTTGCTATTTTAACTTTAATATAATTTACTATCATAATGTATTTTTTAATGCTTAATTGATAAACCGCCATCTTTTTATATTACGAATTTAAGATATTCCTAATTTAAAAACATAAATCGTTTGGTGAAATTTATTCTAGGAAATAAGAGATCACATGGAATTGTCACATAATGTACCTTAGAAAATAGTTTCTTAGATTTGTAAGAATAATTTAAATATTAAAAATTTATTAGCTAGAGCCAATTCGTGAATAAAAATTTATTATTCAATTTTTGTAAACATATTTAGTAATTTATCGCTTAATTTATTTATCTTAGTTTTTAGACACTCGTCACAATGTTTTCTCTATTTACCTGACGAAAAAATTAATACAAAATGAAAATGTAGAATTCTATAGGAGTAATAAATCTATTTTGGTTGAGAAAATAATGTTTATTTTTTTGGTTATGAACAAAGGCAGTAGTAGAAAAATATGTGGAACTGATTCTAAACAATTGTGATGTGAGATAGTGATAAAATATGATTCGTAATATGGCTGTTTCGTCGAGGACTTGTAATGGAAACTTTATAAAGTATTTTTAAACTGCCATTTCATGTTGAAATTGGAGATGACAATTCCTCTTTTATTATATACCAAAAACGCATATAAGAAAATCAAAATATATTTCAATGGGGAGTCAAGAGAGTTTGATGAAATGAAAAGTCTACATTTCTTGTCATATTTCAATTTTCTTCCAATTATAAGTGAATGCGACTAAAATATATATGTACCACTTTATTTTCCTTAATGAGATCCACTTAAAAATGGGTATTACATCATACAAGATTACATCATTCACTCCTCATTATCATAAGGAGAAATGCATAATCTCTATTCTGATATTGAATAAATTGAACCTAACTCTAGTTGGATAATTATTATGTACATAAAACTAATATACTTTTTCAAAATTTGATGAAGCTTCAACTTGAGAAACGTTGGTAATTCAATCTTAAAAATGGTGTAGGCTCCTACTTAATCCATTAATGTTTGTAAAGAACCCAAATAATTGGTGTTTATATGGCAAAAACGATCTTCGTTTATTGCTCCCTTTCCTCGTTTTATTAGTCAAATAAAGCTTCTCATAAGTCGATAATGCATTTTTGGACTGTTCAACTTTCCTCTTTTTAACGATGTTGCTTTCTACTTTTGCCTTGACATGATTTTTTGGCGCCGAAGAATTTAGAAAAACTAAAGAATCCTTGTGGTCGCTATTACATCTAAGATTCATGTTTTGCCTAAATCTCCAAAAATTTGATGACCCTGTGGAGTTGCTTTTTTTGTAACACTCAGTCGAATCCTTCAACTCAACGAAAAGTATATTTTCTAATAACTCATTTTGAGTTTCTTTAGAAATACCATCTGATCTTGATTGTGGACTTATGGAATTATTAATAAAAATCTTCTTTGGAGGTGGCCGAATATGTGAGGCAACATTTTTTTGGGTGGAAATTAAAAGAAGAGGTTGTTCCAAATGAGGAGGTAATGTTTTTATTTTTCCTTTTTCAAATATGTCATCGGCAAATATTTTTATTCCTTGGACATCAGCGCATGCAAAACTAAACTCTCGTTTTTCAATATTTCCCTCATCATTATTGTGAATTTGTTGTTTGGTGCTACAACATAAATCAAAATTTTCTTGACATGGAGTGAAGCCCTCAAAATCTATAGAAGCGTCATTGATAATTTGCTCGTTTATGTTACAATATGGATCAAGATTATCTTGATTGGAAGAAACACCATCAAATTCAATAAAGGTTTCGCTGCTTATATCGTGTTTTATGCTACGTTGTGGATCTATTTTATCTTGAATGGGTGTTAAGCCATGAAAATCAAAGAAAGGGTAAGGTGTACATAGAATTGATAATGCTTGCACTCTTAACATCTCAATATTTGTGTTTGTTATCTGCATTTTGTTTCAGAAGTGAGTTTGTGATGTGCGGAAAGGTTAGTTGAATATTGAAAGTTATTGTGAAATGAGAAATATTTATATAAAAACAACATGCCAATGTCGGATTTTATGGTTTAAACAAAATCGGTTAGCTTGGATATTTTGGGAGGTGTATACATATGGAATGAATGATAGAGTATTAAGAAGTTGCAAGTTTCTTTTATGTTATACCTTATATTTGTTGCTAGCGAGTTTTAAGCCAAATAATATTTTACTTGTTTAACTTTAATTAAGGTAATATTACTGCGAATTACAACAATTTTCCATTTTTAGAGAATGGTTTGCGTGTTATTATATTTAATCATTGTCCAACGACTTACTAGTATGTGTAACCTCCTCCATTTTTCTTATAAGTGGCTACTTACTAAGTACAATGTTTATTTATGGTATTTGTGTAGATTGCAATAATAAGAAAAGTGAAATGAAATGGAAAAAAACCATTTTTATTCAATTACTTGCAATAAAATTAGATATATATTTAATAACAATGTCCATACGTAAAACATATGAGTATAATCTTTTTATTAAAAAGAAATATTAACTCCCTACATGAAAATTAAAAAGGTGGATGTATTGGTACCGTTATTGTTTTAAAAAAATTTCATATAATAATTAAATTTATAAATTTCCTATAATAAAATATTTTAATTGTTGAACCAAAATTGATTATATCGAATTTTATTTAAATTGCACTAATGAAAACCTATGCTTAGTTTTATAATAATGATATATCTATATTTACGTCATAGCCGTCTTCGATTTTTCGAAGGTCTTGTGTAGATAAGTCGTAGTTTAATCATGGAAAAATGAATAGAGGCTTTATCTAACCATAGTTTATCGATTATACCAAGGCCCTATTTAACTGTAGGTAGAATTTAACAAATTTGAGGCCATGTGTGGTAGCCTGTCTTGCATGCCCTCAAAGACAACCCTGTTTAAGAAAACCATGTTAGTTTATTTACAATAATATAATTTCCATCTAGTAGAAATTTTTGATTCATTTGTTGATTGAATATTAAAAGTAACACATTTTTAGTCATTCACCATAAAATTCTAATGCATTGGATGGTAGGGAATAGAGAACAATGAAGTTATTTCACGGGAAAGTGAGAATATAAGAGTTCATTTAAGTATAAAAGTTTATTTTATGTCATTTGTTTTTTCTTGTTTTTACTATATATCTTGCTATTTTAACTTTAATATAATTTACTATCATAATGTATTTTTTAATGCTTAATTGATAAACCGCCATCTTTTTATATTACGAATTAAAGATATTCCTAATTTAAAAACATAAATCGTTTGGTGAAATTTATTCTAGGAAATAAGAGATCACATGGAATTGTCACACAATGTACCTTAGAAAATAGTTTCTTAGATTGGTAAGAATAATTTAAATATTAAAAATTTATTAGCTAGAGCCAATTCGTGAATAAAAATTTATTATTCAATTTTTGTAAATATATTTAGTAATTTATCACTTAATTTATTTATCTTAGTTTTTAGACACTCGTTACAATGTTTTCTCTATTTACCTGACAAAAAAATTAATGCAAAATGAAAATGTAGAATTCTATAGGAGTAATAAATCTATTTTGGTTGAGAAAATAATGTGTATTTTTTTGGTTATGAACAAAGGCAGTAGTAGAAAAATATGTGGAACTGATTCTAAACAATTGTCATGTGAGATAGTGATAAAATATGATTCGTAATATGGCTGTTTCGTCGAGGACTTGTGATGGAAACTTTATAAAGTATTTTTAAACTGCCATTTCATGTTGAAATTGGAGATGACAATTCCTCTTTTATTATATACCAAAAACGCATATAAGACAATCAAAATATATTTCAATGGGGAGTCAAGAGAGTTTGATGAAATGAAAAGTCTACATTTCTTGTCATATTTCAATTTTCTTCCAATTATAAGTGAATGCGACTAAAATATATATGTACCACTTTATTTTCCTTAATGAGATCCATTTAAAAATGGGTATTACATCATACAAGATTACATCATTCACTCCTCATTATCATAAGGGGAAATGCATACTCTCTATTATCATATTGAATAAATTTAACCTAACTCTAGTTGGATAATTATTATGTACATAGAACTAATATACTTTTTCAAAATTTGATGAAGCTTCAACTTGAGAAACGTTGGTAATTCAATCTTAAAAATTTTGTAGGCTCCTACTTAATCCATTCATGTTTGTAAAGAACCCAAATAATTGGTGTTTATATGGAAAAAACGATCTTCGTTTATTTCTCCCTTTCCTCGTTTTATTAGTCAAATAAAGCTTCTCATAAGTCGATAATGCATTTTTGGACTGTTCAACTTTCCTCTTTTTAACGATGTTGCTTTATACTTTTGCTTTGACATGATTATTTGGCACCGAAGAATTTAGAAAAACTAAAGAATCCTTGTGGTCACTATTACATCTAAGATTCATGTTTTGCCTAAATCTCCAAAAATTTGATGACCCCGTGGAGTTGCTTTTTTTGTAACACTCAGTCGAATCCTTCAACTCAACGAAAAGTATATTTTCTAATAACTCATTTTGAGTTTCTTTAGAAATACCATCTGATCTTGATTGTGGACTTATGGAATTATTAATAAAAATCTTCTTTGGAGGTGGCCGAATATGTGAGGCAACATTTTTTTGGGTGGAAATTAAAAGAAGAGGTTGTTCCAAATGAGGAGGTAATGTTTTTATTTTTTCTTTTTCAAATATGTCATCGGCAAATATTTTTATTCCTTGGACATCAGCGCATGCAAAACTAAACTCTCGTTCTTCAATATTTCACTCATCATTATTGTGAATTTGTTGTTTGGTGCTACGACATAAATCAAAATTTTCTTGACATGGAGTGAAGCCTTCTAAATCTATAGAAGCGTCATTGATAATTTGCTCGTTTGTGTTACAATATGGATCAAGATTATCTTGATTGGAAGAAACACCATCAAATTCAATAAAGGTTTTTCGCCGCTTATATCGTGTTTTATGCTACGTTGTGGATCTATTTTATCTTGAATGGGTGTTAAGCCATGAAAATCAAAGAAAGGGTAAGGTGTACATAGAATTGATAATGCTTGCACTCTTAACATCTCAATATTTGTTTTTGTTATCTGCATTTTGTTTCAGAAGTGAGTTTGTGATGTGCGGAAAGGTTAGTTGGATATTGAAAGTGATTGTGAAATGAGAAATATTTATATAAAAACAACATGCCAATGTCGGATTTTATGGTTTAAACAAAATCGGTTAGCTTGGATATTTTGGGAGGTGTATACATATGGAATGAATGATAGAGTATTAAGAAGTTGCAAGTTTCTTTTATGTTATACCTTATATTTGTTGCTAGCGAGTTTTAATCCAAATAATATTTTACTTATTTAACTTTAATTAAGGTAATATTACTGAGAATTACAACAATTTTCCATTTTTAGAGAATGGTTTGCGTGTTATTATATTTAATCATTGTCCAACGACTTACTAGTATGTGTAACCTCCTCCATTTTTCTTATAAGTGGCTACTTACTAAGTACAATGTTTATTTATGGTATTTGTGTAGATTGCAATAATAAGAAAAGTGAAATAAAATGGAAAAAAACCATTTTTATTCAATTACTTGCAATAAAATTAGATATATATTTAATAACAATGTCCATACGTAAAACATATGAGTATAAATTTTTTATTAAAAAGAAATATGAACTCCCTCAAGGAAAATTAAATAGGTGGATGTATTGTTACCGTTATTGTTTTAAAAACTTTCATATAATAATTAAATTTATAAATTTCCTATAATAAAATATTTTAATTGTTGAACCAAAATTGACTATATTGAATTTTATTTAAATTGCAATAATGAAAACCTATGCTTAGTTTTATAATAATGATATATCAATATTTACGACAAATCCGTCTTCGATTTTTCGAAGGTCTTGTGTAGATAAGTCGTAGTTTAATCATGGAAAAACGAATAGAGGCTTTATCTAACCATAGTTTATCGATTATACCAAGGCCCTATTTAACTGTAGGTAAAATTTAACAAATTTGAGGCCATGTGTGGTAGCCTGTCTTGCATGCCCTCAAAGACAACCCTGTTTAAGATAACCATGTTAGTTTATTTACAATAATATAATTTCCATCTAGTAGAAATTTTTGATTCATTTGTTGATTGAATATTAAAAGAAACACATTTTTAGTCATTCACCATAAAATTCTAATGCATTGGATGGTAGGGAATAGAGAACAATGAAGTTATTTCACGGGAAAGTGAGAATATAAGAGTTCATTTAAGTATAAAAGTTTATTTTATGTCATTTGTTTTTTCTTGTTTTTACTATATATCTTGCTATTTTAACTTTAATATAATTTACTATCATAATGTATTTTTTAATGCTTAATTGATAAACCGCCATCTTTTTATATTACGAATTTAAGATATTCCTAATTTAAAAACATAAACCGTTTGGTGAAATTTATTCTAGGAAATAAGAGATCACATGGAATTGTCACATAATGTACCTTAGAAAATAGTTTCTTAGATTTGTAAGAATAATTTAAATATTAAAAATTTATTAGCTAGAGCCAATTCGTGAATAAAAATTTATTATTTAATTTTTGTAAACATATTTAGTAATTTATCGCTTAATTTATTTATCTTAGTTTTTAGACATTCGTCAGAATGTTTTCTCTATTTACCTGACGAAAAAATTAATGCAAAATGAAAATGTAGAATTCTATAGGAGTAATAAATCTATTTTGGTTGAGAAAATAATGTTTATTTTTTTGGTTATGAACAAAGGCAGTAGTAGAAAAATATGTTGAACTGATTCTAAACAATTGTCATGTGAGATAGTGATAAAATATGATTTGTAATATGGTTGTTTCGTCGAGGACTTGTGATGGAAACTTTATAAAGTATTTTTAAACTGCCATTTCATGTTGAAATTGGAGATGACAATTCCTCTTTTATTATATACCAAAAACGCATATAAGACAATCAAAATATATTTCAATGGGGAGTCAAGAGAGTTTGATGAAATGGAAAGTCTACATTTCTTGTCATATTTCAATTTTCTTCAAATTATAAGTGAATGCGACTAAAATATATATGTACCACTTTATTTTCCTTAATGAGATCCACTTAAAAATGGGTATTACATCATATAAGATTACATCATTCACTCCTCATTATCATAAGGAGAAATGCATAATCTCTATTCTGATATTGAATAAATTGAACCTAACTCTAGTTGGATAATTATTATGTACATAAAACTAATATACTTTTTAAAAATTTGATGAAGCTTCAACTTGAGAAACGTTGGTAATTCAATCTTAAAAATGGTGTAGGTTCCTACTTAATCCATTCATGTTTGTAAAGAACCCAAATAATTGGGGTTTATATGGCAAAAACGATCTTTGTTTATTGCTCCCTTTCCTCGTTTTATTAGTCAAATAAAGCTTCTCATAAGTCGATAATGCATTTTTGGACTGTTCAACTTTCCTTTTTTTAACGATGATGCTTTCTACTTTTGCCTTGACATGATATTTTGGCGCCGAAGGATTTAGAAAAACTAAAGAATCCTTGTGGTCACTATTACATCTAAGATTCATGTTTTGCCTAAATCTCCAAAAATTTGATGACCCTGTGGAGTTGCTTTTTTTGTAACACTCAGTCGAATCCTTCAACTCAACAAAAAGTATATTTTCTAATAACTCATTTTGAGTTTCTTTAGAAATACCATCTGATCTTGACTGTGGACTTTTGGAATTATTAATAAAAATCTTCTTTGGAGGTGGCCGAATATGTGAGGAAACATTTTTTTGGTTGGAAATTAAAAGAAGAGATTGTTCCAAATGAGGAGGTAATGTTTTTAATTTTCCTTTTTCAAATATGTCATCGGCAAATATTTTTATTCCTTGGACATCAGCGCATGCAAAACTAAACTCTCGTTCTTCAATATTTCCCTCATCATTATTGAGAATTTGTTGTTTGGTGCTACAACATAAATCAAAATTTTCTTGACATGGAGTGAATGCTTCAAAATCTATAGAAGCGTCATTGATAATTTGCTCGTTTGTGTTACAATATGGATCAAGATTATCTTGATTGGAAGAAACACCATCAAATTCAATAAAGGTTTTGTCGCTTACATCGTGTTTTATGCTACGTTGTGGATCTATTTTATCTTGAATGGGTGTTAAGCCATGAAAATCAAAGAAAGGGTAAGGTGTACATAGAATTGATAATGCTTGCACTCTTAACATCTCAATATTTTTGTTTGTTATCTGCATTTTGTTTCAGAAGTGAGTTTGTGATGTGCGTAAAGGTTAGTTGAATATTGAAAGTGATTGTGAAATGAGAAATATTTATATAAAAACAACATGCCAATGTCGTATTTTATGGTTTAAACAAAATCGGTTAGCTTGGATATTTTGGGAGGTGTATACATATGGAATGAATGATAGAGTATTATGAAGTTGCAAGTTTCTTTTATGTTATACCTTATATTTGTTGCTAGCGAGTTTTAATCCAAATAATATTTTACTTATTTAACTTTAATTAAGGTAATATTACTGCGAATTACAACAATTTTCAATTTTTAGAGAATGGTTTGCGTGTTATTATATTTAATCATTGTTCAACGACTTACTAGTATGTGTAACCTCCTCCATTTTTCTTATAAGTGGCTACTTGCTAAGTACAATGTTTATTTATGGTATTTGTGTAGATTGCAATAATAAGAAAAGTGAATGTTGGAAATCCACCAAATTCTATGATGAATTTCTACCACAATGATAATTTAATTATGAGACAAACAAAGAAAAGAAGACAAGACAAATATTTCTGCAGAGTTTCTCTCTGCCCACAAACTGTGGAAAACTTTCTTAATCACATGCAACTACAAATTCTGTGATTACAATGAATTGACTTACTTGACTTTCTTTAAAAAATAAGGGTTACTCCCTCTATTTATAACTGAGCTTACACCCTAAGCCCAAAGCCCAAAATATCTTTTTGTTACTAAATCAAATCAAATCAAATCTATTTAAATCTAAAATAAATCAAATCTTCTTTGACACTACAAATTACAATTTAACACACCACCTAATTCATTATGTCTAAACTGTCTATGTTCATCATGGCTCTTAGCTTTCTGAATACTTCGACTTGTACTCCCTTCGTCATGATGTCTGCAATCTGATTCTCGGTTCTGCAGTGTTCCAAATTCATTTTCCCATCTTCTACCTGCTCTCGAAGATAATGGAATCTCATTTCGATGTGCTTACTTCGACCATGTGCTATTGGGTTTTTTGCCAGATTAATAGCTGACATGCTGTCTATGTTCATGGTAATTGCTCCATGATTTTTCCCTGTTATCTCTTCGACCAAGCTCACCATCCAAGTTGCTTGACATGCACAAAGAGAAGCATCTATGTATTCTTCTTCGCATGATGATAATGCCACTACTGGTTCCTTTCTTGAATTCCAAGCAATTGGTGCACCACCTAGCATAAACACATATCCTGCTGTTGACTTTCGATCTTTAGCATCACTACACCAACTCGAATCAGTGTATCCCACAAACTTACATTCTTTTCCTTTATCAACTGAAGGAAACAAAATGCCATAATCGAAAGTTCCTTTGAGGTACCTTAGTATCCTCTTCACTGCTGCTAGATGTGATACCTTTGGCTTCTGCATAAATCTACTTACCATACCTACACTGTATGCTAAGTCAGGCCTTGTATGACAAAGATATCTTAATGGTCCAATAAGTCTTCTGTATTGGGTTGGATCAACATCATCTTCATCTGCATCTTTCGACAGTTGCAGTCTTGGTTCTGCAGGTGTCGAAGTTGAGTTGCATTCTTCCATCTCAAACCTCTTGAGAATTTCTCCGGCATATCTTCTTTGATGCATCATCAAACCTCTACTGCTCTTGTAGAATTCGATACCAAGGAAATATGAAATCTCACCCAAATCAGACATTTCGAATTCCTTGCTGAGATCACCTTTGAAGTCTTCGATCTCACTTTTACAGCTACCTGTTATCAACAAATCATCTACATAGAGACATAGTATAAGAAATTTACTCTTGCTTCTTCTTACATATACTCCATGTTCAGTTGTGCACTTCACAAATTCCTTCTCCCTTAGAAAACTATCAATTTTCTTATTCCAAGCCCTTGGAGCTTGTTTCAATCCATACAGGGCTTTATGTAGCCTGTACACCTTTCTTTCTTCGTCATGTTTCACAAACCCAACTGGTTGTTTAACATAGACTTCTTAATCTAAGGGTCTATTTAGGAATGCACACTTCACGTCCATCTGACATATGTGCCAACTGTTTATTTCTGCTAGACCAACAACCAACCTGATTATTTTGATCCTAGCAACAGGTGCAAAAACTTCGTCGAAGTCTATTCCTTCTTTCTGTAGAAATCCTTTTGCCACAAGTCTTTCTTTGTGTCGAGTTACTTCACATTTCGAATTTGTTTTCACTTTGTATACCCACTTGACATCAATTGCCTTCTTGCCTTGAGGCAATTCGACAAGTGACCAAGTGTTGTTGTCTTAGATAGACTTTACTTCTTCGTTCATTGCTTTCACCCACTTCGAATCTTTTAATGCTTCAGATGCATTAACAGGTTCGACATCTGCATAGAAAGCATAATGTACCATCTCACCTTCATTATCTATTACATCATCTGATGTAATCACACAGTCTTGCAATTTTGCAGGCATGCATCTTTTTCTTTGAGGTCTGCTTGTACTTGGTATATCTGCTGGTTCCTCTTGTCGAACTTCTCTTTCGACTTGAGTTTCTGGCTCTTCGAATAGGATTCCCACTGAATCTTTCTTGACATTTGCAGTCCAATCCCATTCTTTAAACTCATCTATGATCACGTCCCTGCTGATCACAATCTTCTTGTTCTCTGGATCGAACAACTTGTAGCCTCCTGTCGAATGATATCCAACTAGGATCATTTGACTTGACTTGTCATCAAGTTTTCTTCTCAACTGATCTGGCACATGTCTATGTGCAATAGATCCAAATACCTTCAGATGACTCAAGCTAGGCTTCACACCAGACCAACATTCTTCTGGAGTAATTCCTTCTAGCTTCTTTATAGGACATCTGTTCAAAATGTATGTTGCAGTCGAAACAGCTTCACCCCAAAACTCTTTAGGTAAACTCTTGCCTTTCAACATACTTCTCACCATATTCATGATGGTTCGATTTTTCCTTTCTGCAATTCCATTTTGTTGTGGAGTATAGGCTGGCACCACCTCATGCACAATCCCTTCCTTTTCACATAATCTGTCGAAGTCTTTCGACACATATTCTCCACCACCATCAGTTCTCAAAACTTTGAGCTTTCGACCACTTTGTCTTTCGACCATAGACTTAAACCTGGTAAATACTTCGATCACTTCACTTTTCTTCTTGATCAGGTAAGTCCATAGCTTTCGACTGAAATCATCTATGAATGTAACAATGTATTTGTTACCTCCCATCGAATCCACTTGGATTGGTCCACATACATCAAAGTATATGACTTCAAGACTAGCCTTCGATCTGCTTCCTACATCCTTGTTGAAGCTATTCTTGTGTTGCTTCGCCTGCACACATTCCTCACATACCTCGTTTGGAATGTCAATTTCTGGCAATCCTGAAACCATATTTCTTCTCTTCAAATCTCTGATGTCTCTGAAGTTGAGATGACCTAGTCTATAATGCCATATCCATTCATCTCTACTAGCTGCAGTCGAAAGGCACTTGTGCTCCATCACATTTAGTTCAATCTTGAAGGTTCGATTCTGAGATATAGGAGCCTTCAAGATTACTCTCCCATTTGCATCAACGACGCTCATCAACTTATCTTTGATTGACACTTTATAATTCTTTTCGACCAACTGCCCTATACTGAGTAAATTGCTCTTCATGCCTGGTATGTACAACACATTGGAGATTACTGACCTTTTTCCATCTTTCCTCATAATCATAACATCACCAATACCTTCAGCTTCCAGGGTATTGTCATTTGCAAATTTTACCATATTTTTCTTTGAGGGCTTTATATTGACAAACCAGTCTTTCCTTCCATACATATGTGATGAACATCCTGAATCCAAGTACCATTGGTCCTTGAATCTATCTTCATCTCTTGTTGTGACCATCAGCATCATCTCTTCTTCTTCATGTTTTGCAAGCTTTTCATCACTTTCTTGATTCTTTTGTTTTTCTGGACAATCACTCGAATAGTGTCCATATTTCTGACAATTGTAACATTGAATGTGACTCTTATCAGGTTTTCGACCACCACCTCTTCCTCTATTTGCAATACCACCTCTTTGGTTTCCTTGGTATGGTCTTCTTTGATTCGACACGTCTCCTTCGATTTTGTTTCCTCTACCATTCGATTTGTTGTAGCCACCTCTACCTCTGTCGAAACACTTTCCTTTGCCTTTGGTCTCTTTTGCTGAATGTGCCTGCAAGGCCACATCACTCTTCGATTTTCCTGCAGCTCTTTCATTCATTCTTTGTTCATGAGATTCAAGCATCCCTTGAAGCTCTTCCTTTGTCAATTTCGACAAGTCTTTCCCCTCTTCTATCGCCACCACTATGTGGTCGAACTTAGGAGCTAAAGATCTTAAGATCTTCGACACAACATCTCTTGTTGTTAACGCTTCTCCATATATCTTGATTTGATTTACTAGTTTTGTAACTCTAGTGAAGAAATCAGATATGTTTTCACTGTCTTCCATCTGAAGCAGTTCATAGGTCCTTTTGTGAGTTTGTAACCTCACTTCTTTCACCTTCTCAGCACCTCCAAAAGACTTCTCAAGGATCTCCCAAGCTTCTTTTGCAGATTCTGAATCACTAACCTTTTCGAAATTGTCTGGGCTGACACATTGATGAATTATAAATAATGCTTTATAACTCAGCTTCTCAGATTCTATGTATTTCTTCTTTTCTTCTTCTGAAGCGTTTTCGCCAAGCGCTTCGACTCCATCTTTTACAAGGTCCCAAAGACCTTGACACCTGAATAAGACTTTCATCTGTTTGCACCAATTCTCATAGTTGTCAACTTTCAGAATTGGTAGCGTTGCTGGATAGTTTGCATTCCCATAACTTGTCATCGTGAATTCTTCAATCGTTATTGATTGACACTTCCCTTGAATCGAAACAAAAGCTCTTGATACTAGACGTTGGAAATCCACCAAATTCTATGATGAATTTCTACCACAATGACAATTTAATTATGAGACAATACAAGAAAAGAAGACAAGACAAATATTTCTGCAGAGTTTCTCTCTGCCCACAAACTGTGGAAAACTTTCTTAATCACTTGCAACTGCAAATTCTGTGATTACAATGAATTGACTTACTTGACTTTCTTTGAAAAATAGGGGTTACTCCCTCTATTTATAACTGAGCTTACACCCTAAGCCCAAAGCCTAAAATATATTTTGGTTACTAAATCAAATCAAATCAAATCTATTCTGGACTTAAATCAAATCTATTTAAATCTAAAATAAATCAAATCTTCTTTGACACTATGAATTACAATTTAACAGTGAAATGAAATGGAAAAAAACCATTTTTATTCAATTACTTGCAATAAAATTAGATATATATTTAATAACAATGTCCATACATAAAACATATGAGTATAAATTTTGTATTAAAAAGAAATATTAACTCCCTACAGAAAAATTAAATAGGTGGATGTATTGTTACCGTTATTGTTTTAAAAACTTTCATATAATAATTAAATTTATAAATTTCCTATAATAAAATATTTTAATTGTTGAACCAAAATTGATTATATTGAATTTGATTTAAATTTCAAAAATGAAAACCTATCCTTAGTTTTATAATAATGATATATCTATATTTACGACATAGCCGTCTTCGATTTTTCAAAGGTCTTGTGTAGATAAGTCGTAGTTTAATCATGGAAAAACGAATAGAGGCTTTATCTAACCATAGTTTATCGATCATAACAAGGCCCTATTTAATTGTAGGTAAAATTTAACAAATATGAGGCCATGTGTGGTAGGCTGTCTTGCATGCCCTCAAAGACAGCCCTGTTTAAGAAAACCATGTTAGTTTATTTACAATAATATAATTTCCATCTAGTAGAAATTTTTGATTCATTTGTTGATTGAAAATTAAAAGAAACACATTTTTAGCCATTCACCATAAAATTCTAATGCATTGGATGGTAGGGAATAGAGAACAATGAAGTTATTTCATGGGAAAGTGAGAATATAAGAGTTCATTTAAGTATAAAAGTTTATTTTATGTCATTTGTTTTTTCTTGTTTTTACTATATATGTTGCTAATTTAACTTTAATATAATTTACTATCATAATGTATTTTTTAATGCTTAATTGATAAACCGTCATCTTTTTATATTACGAATTTAAGATATTCCTAATTTAAAAACATAAATCGTTTGGTGAAATTTATTCTAGGAAATAAGAGATCACATGAAATTGTCACATAATATACCTTAGAAAATAGTTTCTTAGATTGGTAAGAATAATTAAAATATTAAAAATTTATTAGCTAGAGCCAATTCGTGAATAAAAATTTATTATTCAATTTTTGTAAACATATTTAGTAATTTATCACTTAATTTATTTATCTTAGTTTTTAGACACTCGTCACAATGTTTTCTCTATTTACCTGACGAAAAAATTAATGCAAAATGAAAATGTAGAATTCTATAGGAGTAATATATCTATTTTGGTTGAGAAAATAATGTTTATTTTTTTGGTTATGAACAAAGGTAGTAGTAGAAAAATATGTGGAACTGATTCTAAACAATTGTCATGTGAGATAGTGATAAAATATGATTCGTAATATGACTGTTTCGTCGAGGACTTGTGATGGAAACTTTATAAAGTTTTTTTAAACTTCCATTTCATGTTGAAATTGGAGATGACAATTCCTCTTTTATTATATACCAAAAACGCATATAAGACAATCAAAATATATTTCAATGAGGAGTCAAGAGAGTTTGATGAAATGAAAAGTCTACATTTCTTGTCATATTTCAATTTTCTTCCAATTATAAGTGAATGCGACTAAAATATATATGTACCACTTTATTTTCCTTAATGAGATCCACTTAAAAATGGGTATTACATCATACAAGATTACATCATTCACTCCTCATTATCATAAGGATAAATGCATAATCTCTATTCTGATATTGAATAAATTGAACCTAACTCTAGTTGGATAATTATTATGTACATAAAACTAATGTACTTTTTCAAAATTTGATGAAGCTTCAACTTGAGAAACGTTGGTAATTCAATCTTAAAAATGGTGTAGGTTCCTACTTAATCCATTCATGTTTGTAAAGAACCCAAATAATTGGGGTTTATATGGCAAAAACAATCTTTGTTTATTGCTCCCTTTCCTCGTTTTATTAGTCAAATAAACCTTCTCATAAGTCGATAAAGCATTTTTGGACTGTTCAACTTTCCTTTTTTTAACGATGATGCTTTCTACTTTTGCCTTGACATGATTTTTTGGCGCCGAAGGATTTAGAAAATCTAAAGAATCCTTGTGGTCACTATTACATCTAAGATTCATGTTTTGCCTAAATCTCCAAAAATTTGATGACCCTGTGGAGTTGCTTTTTTTGTAACACTCAGTCGAATCCTTCAACTCAACGAAAAGTATATTTTCTAATAACTCATTTTGAGTTTCTTTAGAAATACCATCTGATCTTGATTGTGGACTTATGGAATTATTAATAAAAATCTTCTTTGGAGGTGGCCGAATATGTGAGGAAACATTTTTTTGGTTGGAAATTAAAAGAAGAGATTGTTCCAAATGAGGAGGTAATGTTTTTACTTTTCCTTTTTCAAATATGTCATCGGCAAATATTTTTATTCCTTGGACATCAGCGCATGCAAAACTAAACTCTCGTTCTTCAATATTTCCCTCATCATTATTGAGAATTTGTTGTTTGGTGCTACAACATAAATCAAAATTTTCTTGACATGGAGTGAAGCCTTCAAAATATATAGAAGCGTCATTGATAATTTGCTCGTTTGTGTTACAATATGGATCAAGATTATCTTGATTGGAAGAAACACCATCAAATTCAATAAAGGTTTCGTCGCTTATATCGTGTTTTATGCTACATTGTGGATCTATTTTATCTTGAATGGGTGTTAAGCCATGAAAATCAAAGAAAGGGTAAGGTGTACATAGAATTGATAATGCTTGCACTCTTAACATCTCAATATTTTTGTTTGTTATCTGCATTTTGTTTCAGAAGTGAGTTTGTGATGTGCGGAAAGGTTAGTTGAATATTGAAAGTGATTGTGAAATGAGAAATATTTATATAAAAACAACATGCCAATGTCGGATTTTATGGTTTAAACAAAATCGGTTAGCTTGGATATTTTGGGAGGTGTATACATATGGAATGAATGATAGAGTATTATAAAGTTGCAAGTTTCTTTTATGTTATACCTTATATTTGTTGCTAGCGAGTTTTAATCCAAATAATATTTTACTTATTTAACTTTAATTAAGGTAATATTACTGCAAATTACAACAATTTTCAATTTTTAGAGAATGGTTTGCGTGTTATTATATTTAATCATTGTTCAACGACTTACTAGTATGTGTAACCTCCTCCATTTTTCTTATAAGTGGCTACTTACTAAGTACAATGTTTATTTATGGTATTTGTGTAGATTGCAATAATAAGAAAAGTGAAATTAAATGGAAAAAAAACCATTTTTATTCAATTACTTGCAATAAAATTAGATATATATTTAATAACAATGTCCATACGTAAAACATATGAGTATAAATTTTTTATTAAAAAGAAATATTAACTCCCTACAGGAAAATTAAATAGGTGGATGTATGGTTACCGTTATTGTTTTAAAAACTTTCATATAATAATTAAATTTATAAATTTCCGATAATAAAATATTTTAATTGTTGAACCCAAATTGATTATATTGAATTTGATTTAAATTGCAATAATGAAAACCTATGCTTAGTTTTATAATAATGATATATCTATATTTACGACATAGCCGTCTTCGATTTTTTGAAGGTCTTGTGTAGATAAGTCGTAGTTTAATCATGGAAAAACGAATAGAGGCTTTATCTAACCATAGTTTATCGATTATAACAAGGCCCTATTTAACTGTAGGTAAAATTTAACAAATTTGAGGCCATGTGTGGTAGCCTGTCTTGCATGCCCTCAAAGACAACCCTGTTTAAGAAAACCATATTAGTTTATTTACAATAATATAATTTCCATCTAGTAGAAATTTTTTATTCATTTGTTGATTGAATATTAAAAGAAACACATTTTTAGTCATTCACCATAAAATTCTAATGCATTGGATGGTAGGGAATAGAGAACAATGAAGTTATTTCACGGGAAAGTGAGAATATAAGAGTTCATTTAAGTATAAAAGTTTATTTTATGTCATTTGTTTTTTCTTGTTTTTACTATATATCTTGCTATTTTAACTTTAATATAATTTACTATCATAATGTATTTTTTAATGCTTAATTGATAAACCTCCATCTTTTTATATTATGAATTTAAGATATTCCTAATTTAAAAACATAAATCGTTTGGTGAAATTTATTCTAGGAAATAAGAGATCACATGGAATTGTCACATAATGTACCTTAGAAAATAGTTTCTTAGATTGGTAAGAATAATTTAAATATTAAAAATTTATTAGCTAGAGCCAATTCGTGAATAAAAATTTATTATTCAATTTTTGTAAACATATTTTGTAATTTACCACTTAATTTATTTATCTTAGTTTTTATACACTCGTCACAATGTTTTCTCTATTTACCTGACGAAAAAATTAATGCAAAATGAAAATGTAGAATTCTATAGGAGTAATAAATCTATTTTGGTTGAGAAAATAATGTTTATTTTTTTGGTTATGAACAAAGGCAGTAGTAGAAAAATATGTGGAACTGATTCTAAACAATTGTCATGTGAGATAGTGATAAAATATGATTCATAATATGGCTGTTTCGTCGAGGAATTGTGATGGAAACTTTATAAAGTATTTTTAAACTGCCATTTCATGTTGAAATTGGAGATGACAATTCCTCTTTTATTATATACCAAAAACGCATATAAGACAATCAAAATATATTTCAATGGGGAGTCAAGAGAGTTTGATGAAATGAAAAGTCTACATTTCTTGTCATATTTCATTTTTCTTCCAATTATAAGTGAATGCGACTAAAATATATATGTACCATTTATTTTCCTTAATGAGATCCACTTAAAAATGGGTATTACATCATACAAGATTACATCATTCACTCCTCATTATCATAAGGAGAAATGCATAATCTCTATTGTGATATTGAATAAATTTAACCTAACTCTAGTTGGATAATTATTATGTACATAAAACTAATGTACTTTTTCAAAATTTGATGAAGCTTCAACTTGAGAAACGTTGGTAATTCAATCTTAAAAATGGTGTAGGTTCCTACGTAATCCATTCATGTTTGTAAAGAACCCAAATAATTGGGGTTTATATGGCAAAAACGATCTTTGTTTATTGCTCCCTTTCCTCGTTTTATTAGTCAAATAAAGCTTCTCATAAGTCGATAATGCATTTTTGGACTGTTCAACTTTCCTTTTTTTAACGATGATGCTTTCTACTTTTGCCTTGACATGCATTTTTGGCGCCGAAGGATTTAGAAAAACTAAAGAATCCTTGTGGTCACTATTACATCTAAGATTCATGTTTTGCCTAAATCTCCAAAAATTTGATGACCCTGTGGAGTTGCTTTTTTTGTAACACTCAGTCGAATACTTCAACTCAACAAAAAGTATATTTTCTAATAACTCATTTTGAGTTTCTTTAGAAATACCATCTGATCTTGATTGTGGACTTATGGAATTATTAATAAAAATCTTCTTTGGAGGTGGCCGAATATGTGAGGAAACATTTTTTTGGTTGGAAATTAAAAGAAGAGATTGTTCCAAATGAGGAGGTAATGTTTTTACTTTTCCTTTTTCAAATATGTCATCGGAAAATATTTTTATTCCTTGGACATCAGCGCATGCAAAACTAAACTCTCGTTCTTCAATATTTCCCTCATCATTATTGAGAATTTGTTGTTTGGTGCTACAACATAAATCAAAATTTTCTTGACATGGAGTGAAGCCTTCAAAATATATAGAAGCGTCATTGATAATTTGCTCGTTTGTGTTACAATATGGATCAAGATTATCTTGATTGGAAGAAACACCATCAAATTCAATAAAGGTTTCGTCGCTTATATCGTGTTTTATGCTACATTGTGGATCTATTTTATCTTGAATGGGTGTTAAGCCATGAAAATCAAAGAAAGGGTAAGGTGTACATAGAATTGATAATGCTTGCACTCTTAACATCTCAATATTTTTGTTTGTTATCTGCATTTTGTTTCAGAAGTGAGTTTGTGATGTGCGGAAAGGTTAGTTGAATATTGAAAGTGATTGTGAAATGAGAAATATTTATATAAAAACAACATGCCAATGTCGGATTTTATGGTTTAAACAAAATCGGTTAGCTTGGATATTTTGGGAGGTGTATACATATGGAATGAATGATAGAGTATTATAAAGTTGCAAGTTTCTTTTATGTTATACCTTATATTTGTTGCTAGCGAGTTTTAATCCAAATAATATTTTACTTATTTAACTTTAATTAAGGTAATATTACTGCAAATTACAACAATTTTCAATTTTTAGAGAATGGTTTGCGTGTTATTATATTTAATCATTGTTCAACGACTTACTAGTATGTGTAACCTCCTCCATTTTTCTTATAAGTGGCTACTTACTAAGTACAATGTTTATTTATGGTATTTGTGTAGATTGCAATAATAAGAAAAGTGAAATTAAATGGAAAAAAAACCATTTTTATTCAATTACTTGCAATAAAATTAGATATATATTTAATAACAATGTCCATACGTAAAACATATGAGTATAAATTTTTTATTAAAAAGAAATATTAACTCCCTACAGGAAAATTAAATAGGTGGATGTATGGTTACCGTTATTGTTTTAAAAACTTTCATATAATAATTAAATTTATAAATTTCCGATAATAAAATATTTTAATTGTTGAACCCAAATTGATTATATTGAATTTGATTTAAATTGCAATAATGAAAACCTATGCTTAGTTTTATAATAATGATATATCTATATTTACGACATAGCCGTCTTCGATTTTTTGAAGGTCTTGTGTAGATAAGTCGTAGTTTAATCATGGAAAAACGAATAGAGGCTTTATCTAACCATAGTTTATCGATTATAACAAGGCCCTATTTAACTGTAGGTAAAATTTAACAAATTTGAGGCCATGTGTGGTAGCCTGTCTTGCATGCCCTCAAAGACAACCCTGTTTAAGAAAACCATATTAGTTTATTTACAATAATATAATTTCCATCTAGTAGAAATTTTTTATTCATTTGTTGATTGAATATTAAAAGAAACACATTTTTAGTCATTCACCATAAAATTCTAATGCATTGGATGGTAGGGAATAGAGAACAATGAAGTTATTTCACGGGAAAGTGAGAATATAAGAGTTCATTTAAGTATAAAAGTTTATTTTATGTCATTTGTTTTTTCTTGTTTTTACTATATATCTTGCTATTTTAACTTTAATATAATTTACTATCATAATGTATTTTTTAATGCTTAATTGATAAACCTCCATCTTTTTATATTATGAATTTAAGATATTCCTAATTTAAAAACATAAATCGTTTGGTGAAATTTATTCTAGGAAATAAGAGATCACATGGAATTGTCACATAATGTACCTTAGAAAATAGTTTCTTAGATTGGTAAGAATAATTTAAATATTAAAAATTTATTAGCTAGAGCCAATTCGTGAATAAAAATTTATTATTCAATTTTTGTAAACATATTTTGTAATTTACCACTTAATTTATTTATCTTAGTTTTTATACACTCGTCACAATGTTTTCTCTATTTACCTGACGAAAAAATTAATGCAAAATGAAAATGTAGAATTCTATAGGAGTAATAAATCTATTTTGGTTGAGAAAATAATGTTTATTTTTTTGGTTATGAACAAAGGCAGTAGTAGAAAAATATGTGGAACTGATTCTAAACAATTGTCATGTGAGATAGTGATAAAATATGATTCATAATATGGCTGTTTCGTCGAGGAATTGTGATGGAAACTTTATAAAGTATTTTTAAACTGCCATTTCATGTTGAAATTGGAGATGACAATTCCTCTTTTATTATATACCAAAAACGCATATAAGACAATCAAAATATATTTCAATGGGGAGTCAAGAGAGTTTGATGAAATGAAAAGTCTACATTTCTTGTCATATTTCATTTTTCTTCCAATTATAAGTGAATGCGACTAAAATATATATGTACCATTTATTTTCCTTAATGAGATCCACTTAAAAATGGGTATTACATCATACAAGATTACATCATTCACTCCTCATTATCATAAGGAGAAATGCATAATCTCTATTGTGATATTGAATAAATTTAACCTAACTCTAGTTGGATAATTATTATGTACATAAAACTAATGTACTTTTTCAAAATTTGATGAAGCTTCAACTTGAGAAACGTTGGTAATTCAATCTTAAAAATGGTGTAGGTTCCTACGTAATCCATTCATGTTTGTAAAGAACCCAAATAATTGGGGTTTATATGGCAAAAACGATCTTTGTTTATTGCTCCCTTTCCTCGTTTTATTAGTCAAATAAAGCTTCTCATAAGTCGATAATGCATTTTTGGACTGTTCAACTTTCCTTTTTTTAACGATGATGCTTTTTACTTTTGCCTTGACATGCATTTTTGGCGCCGAAGGATTTAGAAAAACTAAAGAATCCTTGTGGTCACTATTACATCTAAGATTCATGTTTTGCCTAAATCTCCAAAAATTTGATGACCCTGTGGAGTTGCTTTTTTTGTAACACTCAGTCGAATACTTCAACTCAACAAAAAGTATATTTTCTAATAACTCATTTTGAGTTTCTTTAGAAATACCATCTGATCTTGATTGTGGACTTATGGAATTATTAATAAAAATCTTCTTTGGAGGTGGCCGAATATGTGAGGAAACATTTTTTTGGTTGGAAATTAAAAGAAGAGATTGTTCCAAATGAGGAGGTAATGTTTTTACTTTTCCTTTTTCAAATATGTCATCGGAAAATATTTTTATTCCTTGGACATCAGCGCATGCAAAACTAAACTCTCGTTCTTCAATATTTCCCTCATCATTATTGAGAATTTGTTGTTTGGTGCTACAACATAAATCAAAATTTTCTTGACATGGAGTGAATGCTTCAAAATCTATAGAAGCGTCATTGATAATTTGCTCGTTTGTGTTACAATATGGATCAAGATTATCTTGATTGGAAGAAACACCATCAAATTCAATAAAGGTTTCGTCGCTTATATCGTGTTTTATGCTACATTGTGGATCTATTTTATCTTGAATGGGTGTTAAGCCATGAAAATCAAAGAAAGGGTAAGGTGTACATAGAATTGATAATGCTTGCACTCTTAACATCTCAATATTTTTGTTTGTTATCTGCATTTTGTTTCAGAAGTGAGTTTGTGATGTGCGGAAAGGTTAGTTGAATATTGAAAGTGATTGTGAAATGAGAAATTTTTATATAAAAACAACATGCCAATGTCGGATTTTATGGTTTAAACAAAATCGGTTAGCTTGGATATTTTGGGAGGTGTATACATATGGAATGAATGATAGAGTATTATGAAGTTGCAAGTTTCTTTTATGTTATACCTTATATTTGTTGCTAGCGAGTTTTAATCCAAATAATATTTTACTTATTTAACTTTAATTAAGGTAATATTACTGCGAATTACAACAATTTTCAATTTTTAGAGAATGGTTTGCGTGTTATTATATTTAATCATTGTTCAACGACTTACTAGTATGTGTAACCTCCTCCATTTTTCTTATAAGTGGCTACTTACTAAGTACAATGTTTATTTATGGTATTTGTGTAGATTGCAATAATAAGAAAAGTGAAATTAAATGGAAAAAAAAACCATTTTTATTCAATTACTTGCAATAAAATTAGATATATATTTAATAACAATGTCCATACGTAAAACATATGAGTATAAATTTTTTATTAAAAAGAAATATTAACTCCCTACAGGAAAATTAAATAGGTGGATGTATGGTTACCGTTATTGTTTTAAAAACTTTCATATAATAATTAAATTTATAAATTTCCGATAATAAAATATTTTAATTGTTGAACCCAAATTGATTATATTGAATTTGATTTAAATTGCAATAATGAAAACCTATGCTTAGTTTTATAATAATGATATATCTATATTTACGACATAGCCGTCTTCGATTTTTTGAAGGTCTTGTGTAGATAAGTCGTAGTTTAATCATGGAAAAACGAATAGAGGCTTTATCTAACCATAGTTTATCGATTATAACAAGGCCCTATTTAACTGTAGGTAAAATTTAACAAATTTGAGGCCATGTGTGGTAGCCTGTCTTGCATGCCCTCAAAGACAACCCTGTTTAAGAAAACCATATTAGTTTATTTACAATAATATAATTTCCATCTAGTAGAAATTTTTTATTCATTTGTTGATTGAATATTAAAAGAAACACATTTTTAGTCATTCACCATAAAATTCTAATGCATTGGATGGTAGGGAATAGAGAACAATGAAGTTATTTCACGGGAAAGTGAGAATATAAGAGTTCATTTAAGTATAAAAGTTTATTTTATGTCATTTGTTTTTTCTTGTTTTTACTATATATCTTGCTATTTTAACTTTAATATAATTTACTATCATAATGTATTTTTTAATGCTTAATTGATAAACCTCCATCTTTTTATATTATGAATTTAAGATATTCCTAATTTAAAAACATAAATCGTTTGGTGAAATTTATTCTAGGAAATAAGAGATCACATGGAATTGTCACATAATGTACCTTAGAAAATAGTTTCTTAGATTGGTAAGAATAATTTAAATATTAAAAATTTATTAGCTAGAGCCAATTCGTGAATAAAAATTTATTATTCAATTTTTGTAAACATATTTTGTAATTTACCACTTAATTTATTTATCTTAGTTTTTATACACTCGTCACAATGTTTTCTCTATTTACCTGACGAAAAAATTAATGCAAAATGAAAATGTAGAATTCTATAGGAGTAATAAATCTATTTTGGTTGAGAAAATAATGTTTATTTTTTTGGTTATGAACAAAGGAAGTAGTAGAAAAATATGTGGAACTGATTCTAAACAATTGTCATGTGAGATAGTGATAAAATATGATTCATAATATGGCTGTTTCGTCGAGGAATTGTGATGGAAACTTTATAAAGTATTTTTAAACTGCAATTTCATGTTGAAATTGGAGATGACAATTCCTCTTTTATTATATACCAAAAACGCATATAAGACAATCAAAATATATTTCAATGGGGAGTCAAGAGAGTTTGATGAAATGAAAAGTCTACATTTCTTGTCATATTTCATTTTTCTTCCAATTATAAGTGAATGCGACTAAAATATATATGTACCATTTATTTTCCTTAATGAGATCCACTTAAAAATGGGTATTACATCATACAAGATTACATCATTCACTCCTCATTATCATAAGGAGAAATGCATAATCTCTATTGTGATATTGAATAAATTTAACCTAACTCTAGTTGGATAATTATTATGTACATAAAACTAATGTACTTTTTCAAAATTTGATGAAGCTTCAACTTGAGAAACGTTGGTAATTCAATCTTAAAAATGGTGTAGGTTCCTACGTAATCCATTCATGTTTGTAAAGAACCCAAATAATTGGGGTTTATATGGCAAAAACGATCTTTGTTTATTGCTCCCTTTCCTCGTTTTATTAGTCAAATAAAGCTTCTCATAAGTCGATAATGCATTTTTGGACTGTTCAACTTTCCTTTTTTTAACGATGATGCTTTCTACTTTTGCCTTGACATGCATTTTTGGCGCCGAAGGATTTAGAAAAACTAAAGAATCCTTGTGGTCACTATTACATCTAAGATTCATGTTTTGCCTAAATCTCCAAAAATTTGATGACCCTGTGGAGTTGCTTTTTTTGTAACACTCAGTCGAATACTTCAACTCAACAAAAAGTATATTTTCTAATAACTCATTTTGAGTTTCTTTAGAAATACCATCTGATCTTGATTTTGGACTTATGGAATTATTAATAAAAATCTTCTTTGGAGGTGGCCGAATATGTGAGGAAACATTTTTTTGGTTGGAAATTAAAAGAAGAGATTGTTCCAAATGAGGAGGTAATGTTTTTACTTTTCCTTTTTCAAATATGTCATCGGAAAATATTTTTATTCCTTGGACATCAGCGCATGCAAAACTAAACTCTCGTTCTTCAATATTTCCCTCATCATTATTGAGAATTTGTTGTTTGGTGCTACAACATAAATCAAAATTTTCTTGACATGGAGTGAATGCTTCAAAATCTATAGAAGCGTCATTGATAATTTGCTCGTTTGTGTTACAATATGGATCAAGATTATCTTGATTGGAAGAAACACCATCAAATTCAATAAAGGTTTCGTCGCTTATATCGTGTTTTATGCTACATTGTGGATCTATTTTATCTTGAATGGGTGTTAAGCCATGAAAATCAAAGAAAGGGTAAGGTGTACATAGAATTGATAATGCTTGCACTCTTAACATCTCAATATTTTTGTTTGTTATCTGCATTTTGTTTCAGAAGTGAGTTTGTGATGTGCGGAAAGGTTAGTTGAATATTGAAAGTGATTGTGAAATGAGAAATTTTTATATAAAAACAACATGCCAATGTCGGATTTTATGGTTTAAACAAAATCGGTTAGCTTGGATATTTTGGGAGGTGTATACATATGGAATGAATGATAGAGTATTATGAAGTTGCAAGTTTCTTTTATGTTATACCTTATATTTGTTTCTAGCGAGTTTTAATCCAAATAATATTTTACTTATTTAACTTTAATTAAGGTAATATTACTGCGAATTACAACAATTTTCAATTTTTAGAGAATGGTTTGCGTGTTATTATATTTAATCATTGTTCAACGACTTACTAGTATGTGTAACCTCCTCCATTTTTCTTATAAGTGGCTACTTACTAAGTACAATGTTTATTTATGGTATTTGTGTAGATTGCAATAATAAGAAAAGTGAAATTAAATGGAAAAAAAACCATTTTTATTCAATTACTTGCAATAAAATTAGATATATATTTAATAACAATGTCCATACGTAAAACATATGAGTATAAATTTTTTATTAAAAAGAAATATTAACTCCCTACAGGAAAATTAAATAGGTGGATGTATGGTTACCGTTATTGTTTTAAAAACTTTCATATAATAATTAAATTTATAAATTTCCGATAATAAAATATTTTAATTGTTGAACCCAAATTGATTATATTGAATTTGATTTAAATTGCAATAATGAAAACCTATGCTTAGTTTTATAATAATGATATATCTATATTTACGACATAGCCGTCTTCGATTTTTTGAAGGTCTTGTGTAGATAAGTCGTAGTTTAATCATGGAAAAACGAATAGAGGCTTTATCTAACCATAGTTTATCGATTATAACAAGGCCCTATTTAACTGTAGGTAAAATTTAACAAATTTGAGGCCATGTGTGGTAGCCTGTCTTGCATGCCCTCAAAGACAACCCTGTTTAAGAAAACCATATTAGTTTATTTACAATAATATAATTTCCATCTAGTAGAAATTTTTTATTCATTTGTTGATTGAATATTAAAAGAAACACATTTTTAGTCATTCACCATAAAATTCTAATGCATTGGATGGTAGGGAATAGAGAACAATGAAGTTATTTCACGGGAAAGTGAGAATATAAGAGTTCATTTAAGTATAAAAGTTTATTTTATGTCATTTGTTTTTTCTTGTTTTTACTATATATCTTGCTATTTTAACTTTAATATAATTTACTATCATAATGTATTTTTTAATGCTTAATTGATAAACCTCCATCTTTTTATATTATGAATTTAAGATATTCCTAATTTAAAAACATAAATCGTTTGGTGAAATTTATTCTAGGAAATAAGAGATCACATGGAATTGTCACATAATGTACCTTAGAAAATAGTTTCTTAGATTGGTAAGAATAATTTAAATATTAAAAATTTATTAGCTAGAGCCAATTCGTGAATAAAAATTTATTATTCAATTTTTGTAAACATATTTTGTAATTTACCACTTAATTTATTTATCTTAGTTTTTATACACTCGTCACAATGTTTTCTCTATTTACCTGACGAAAAAATTAATGCAAAATGAAAATGTAGAATTCTATAGGAGTAATAAATCTATTTTGGTTGAGAAAATAATGTTTATTTTTTTGGTTATGAACAAAGGAAGTAGTAGAAAAATATGTGGAACTGATTCTAAACAATTGTCATGTGAGATAGTGATAAAATATGATTCATAATATGGCTGTTTCGTCGAGGAATTGTGATGGAAACTTTATAAAGTATTTTTAAACTGCAATTTCATGTTGAAATTGGAGATGACAATTCCTCTTTTATTATATACCAAAAACGCATATAAGACAATCAAAATATATTTCAATGGGGAGTCAAGAGAGTTTGATGAAATGAAAAGTCTACATTTCTTGTCATATTTCATTTTTCTTCCAATTATAAGTGAATGCGACTAAAATATATATGTACCATTTATTTTCCTTAATGAGATCCACTTAAAAATGGGTATTACATCATACAAGATTACATCATTCACTCCTCATTATCATAAGGAGAAATGCATAATCTCTATTCTGATATTGAATAAATTTAACCTAACTCTAGTTGGATAATTATTATGTACATAAAACTAATATACTTTTTCAAAATTTGATGAAGCTTCAACTTGAGAAACGTTGGTAATTCAATCTTAAAAATGGTGTAGGTTCCTACGTAATCCATTCATGTTTGTAAAGAACCCAAATAATTGGGGTTTATATGGCAAAAACGATCTTTGTTTATTGCTCCCTTTCCTCGTTTTATTAGTCAAATAAAGCTTCTCATAAGTCGATAATGCATTTTTGGACTATTCAACTTTCCTTTTTTTAACGATGATGCTTTCTACTTTTGCCTTGACATGATTTTTTGGCGCCGAATGATTTAGAAAAACTAAAGAATCCTTGTGGTCACTATTACATCTAAGATTCATGTTTTGCCTAAATCTCCAAAAATTTGATGACCCTGTGGAGTTGCTTTTTTTGTAACACTCAGTCGAATACTTCAACTCAACAAAAAGTATATTTTCTAATAACTCATTTTGAGTTTCTTTAGAAATACCATCTGATCTTGATTGTGGACTTATGGAATTATTAATAAAAATCTTCTTTGGAGGTGGCCGAATATGTGAGGAAACATTTTTTTGGTTGGAAATTAAAAGAAGAGATTGTTCCAAATGAGGAGGTAATGTTTTTACTTTTCCTTTTTCAAATATGTCATCGGAAAATATTTTTATTCCTTGGACATCAGCGCATGCAAAACTAAACTCTCGTTCTTCAATATTTCCCTCATCATTATTGAGAATTTGTTGTTTGGTGCTACAACATAAATCAAAATTTTCTTGACATGGAGTGAATGCTTCAAAATCTATAGAAGCGTCATTGATAATTTGCTCGTTTGTGTTACAATATGGATCAAGATTATCTTGATTGGAAGAAACACCATCAAATTCAATAAAGGTTTCGTCGCTTATATCGTGTTTTATGCTACATTGGGGATCTATTTTATCTTGAATGGGTGTTAAGCCATGAAAATCAAAGAAAGGGTAAGGTGTACATAGAATTGATAATGCTTGCACTCTTAACATCTCAATATTTTTGTTTGTTATCTGCATTTTGTTTCAGAAGTGAGTTTGTGATGTGCGGAAAGGTTAGTTGAATATTGAAAGTGATTGTGAAATGAGAAATTTTTATATAAAAACAACATGCCAATGTCGGATTTTATGGTTTAAACAAAATCGGTTAGCTTGGATATTTTGGGAGGTGTATACATATGGAATGAATGATAGAGTATTATGAAGTTGCAAGTTTCTTTTATGTTATACCTTATATTTGTTGCTAGCGAGTTTTAATCCAAATAATATTTTACTTATTTAACTTTAATTAAGGTAATATTACTGCGAATTACAACAATTTTCAATTTTTAGAGAATGGTTTGCGTGTTATTATATTTAATCATTGTTCAACGACTTACTAGTATGTGTAACCTCCTCCATTTTTCTTATAAGTGGCTACTTACTAAGTACAATGTTTATTTATGGTATTTGTGTAGATTGCAATAATAAGAAAAGTGAAATTAAATGGAAAAAAAAACCATTTTTATTCAATTACTTGCAATAAAATTAGATATATATTTAATAACAATGTCCATACGTAAAACATATGAGTATAAATTTTTTATTAAAAAGAAATATTAACTCCCTACAGGAAAATTAAATAGGTGGATGTATGGTTACCGTTATTGTTTTAAAAACTTTCATATAATAATTAAATTTATAAATTTCCGATAATAAAATATTTTAATTGTTGAACCCAAATTGATTATATTGAATTTGATTTAAATTGCAATAATGAAAACCTATGCTTAGTTTTATAATAATGATATATCTATATTTACGACATAGCCGTCTTCGATTTTTTGAAGGTCTTGTGTAGATAAGTCGTAGTTTAATCATGGAAAAACGAATAGAGGCTTTATCTAACCATAGTTTATCGATTATAACAAGGCCCTATTTAACTGTAGGTAAAATTTAACAAATTTGAGGCCATGTGTGGTAGCCTGTCTTGCATGCCCTCAAAGACAACCCTGTTTAAGAAAACCATATTAGTTTATTTACAATAATATAATTTCCATCTAGTAGAAATTTTTTATTCATTTGTTGATTGAATATTAAAAGAAACACATTTTTAGTCATTCACCATAAAATTCTAATGCATTGGATGGTAGGGAATAGAGAACAATGAAGTTATTTCACGGGAAAGTGAGAATATAAGAGTTCATTTAAGTATAAAAGTTTATTTTATGTCATTTGTTTTTTCTTGTTTTTACTATATATCTTGCTATTTTAACTTTAATATAATTTACTATCATAATGTATTTTTTAATGCTTAATTGATAAACCTCCATCTTTTTATATTATGAATTTAAGATATTCCTAATTTAAAAACATAAATCGTTTGGTGAAATTTATTCTAGGAAATAAGAGATCACATGGAATTGTCACATAATGTACCTTAGAAAATAGTTTCTTAGATTGGTAAGAATAATTTAAATATTAAAAATTTATTAGCTAGAGCCAATTCGTGAATAAAAATTTATTATTCAATTTTTGTAAACATATTTTGTAATTTACCACTTAATTTATTTATCTTAGTTTTTATACACTCGTCACAATGTTTTCTCTATTTACCTGACGAAAAAATTAATGCAAAATGAAAATGTAGAATTCTATAGGAGTAATAAATCTATTTTGGTTGAGAAAATAATGTTTATTTTTTTGGTTATGAACAAAGGCAGTAGTAGAAAAATATGTGGAACTGATTCTAAACAATTGTCATGTGAGATAGTGATAAAATATGATTCATAATATGGCTGTTTCGTCGAGGAATTGTGATGGAAACTTTATAAAGTATTTTTAAACTGCCATTTCATGTTGAAATTGGAGATGACAATTCCTCTTTTATTATATACCAAAAACGCATATAAGACAATCAAAATATATTTCAATGGGGAGTCAAGAGAGTTTGATGAAATGAAAAGTCTACATTTCTTGTCATATTTCATTTTTCTTCCAATTATAAGTGAATGCGACTAAAATATATATGTACCATTTATTTTCCTTAATGAGATCCACTTAAAAATGGGTATTACATCATACAAGATTACATCATTCACTCCTCATTATCATAAGGAGAAATGCATAATCTCTATTGTGATATTGAATAAATTTAACCTAACTCTAGTTGGATAATTATTATGTACATAAAACTAATGTACTTTTTCAAAATTTGATGAAGCTTCAACTTGAGAAACGTTGGTAATTCAATCTTAAAAATGGTGTAGGTTCCTACGTAATCCATTCATGTTTGTAAAGAACCCAAATAATTGGGGTTTATATGGCAAAAACGATCTTTGTTTATTGCTCCCTTTCCTCGTTTTATTAGTCAAATAAAGCTTCTCATAAGTCGATAATGCATTTTTGGACTGTTCAACTTTCCTTTTTTTAACGATGATGCTTTTTACTTTTGCCTTGACATGCATTTTTGGCGCCGAAGGATTTAGAAAAACTAAAGAATCCTTGTGGTCACTATTACATCTAAGATTCATGTTTTGCCTAAATCTCCAAAAATTTGATGACCCTGTGGAGTTGCTTTTTTTGTAACACTCAGTCGAATACTTCAACTCAACAAAAAGTATATTTTCTAATAACTCATTTTGAGTTTCTTTAGAAATACCATCTGATCTTGATTGTGGACTTATGGAATTATTAATAAAAATCTTCTTTGGAGGTGGCCGAATATGTGAGGAAACATTTTTTTGGTTGGAAATTAAAAGAAGAGATTGTTCCAAATGAGGAGGTAATGTTTTTACTTTTCCTTTTTCAAATATGTCATCGGAAAATATTTTTATTCCTTGGACATCAGCGCATGCAAAACTAAACTCTCGTTCTTCAATATTTCCCTCATCATTATTGAGAATTTGTTGTTTGGTGCTACAACATAAATCAAAATTTTCTTGACATGGAGTGAATGCTTCAAAATCTATAGAAGCGTCATTGATAATTTGCTCGTTTGTGTTACAATATGGATCAAGATTATCTTGATTGGAAGAAACACCATCAAATTCAATAAAGGTTTCGTCGCTTATATCGTGTTTTATGCTACATTGTGGATCTATTTTATCTTGAATGGGTGTTAAGCCATGAAAATCAAAGAAAGGGTAAGGTGTACATAGAATTGATAATGCTTGCACTCTTAACATCTCAATATTTTTGTTTGTTATCTGCATTTTGTTTCAGAAGTGAGTTTGTGATGTGCGGAAAGGTTAGTTGAATATTGAAAGTGATTGTGAAATGAGAAATTTTTATATAAAAACAACATGCCAATGTCGGATTTTATGGTTTAAACAAAATCGGTTAGCTTGGATATTTTGGGAGGTGTATACATATGGAATGAATGATAGAGTATTATGAAGTTGCAAGTTTCTTTTATGTTATACCTTATATTTGTTGCTAGCGAGTTTTAATCCAAATAATATTTTACTTATTTAACTTTAATTAAGGTAATATTACTGCGATTTACAACAATTTTCAATTTTTAGAGAATGGTTTGCGTGTTATTATATTTAATCATTGTTCAACGACTTACTAGTATGTGTAACCTCCTCCATTTTTCTTATAAGTGGCTACTTACTAAGTACAATGTTTATTTATGGTATTTGTGTAGATTGCAATAATAAGAAAAGTGAAATTAAATGGAAAAAAAAACCATTTTTATTCAATTACTTGCAATAAAATTAGATATATATTTAATAACAATGTCCATACGTAAAACATATGAGTATAAATTTTTTATTAAAAAGAAATATTAACTCCCTACAGGAAAATTAAATAGGTGGATGTATGGTTACCGTTATTGTTTTAAAAACTTTCATATAATAATTAAATTTATAAATTTCCGATAATAAAATATTTTAATTGTTGAACCCAAATTGATTATATTGAATTTGATTTAAATTGCAATAATGAAAACCTATGCTTAGTTTTATAATAATGATATATCTATATTTACGACATAGCCGTCTTCGATTTTTTGAAGGTCTTGTGTAGATAAGTCGTAGTTTAATCATGGAAAAACGAATAGAGGCTTTATCTAACCATAGTTTATCGATTATAACAAGGCCCTATTTAACTGTAGGTAAAATTTAACAAATTTGAGGCCATGTGTGGTAGCCTGTCTTGCATGCCCTCAAAGACAACCCTGTTTAAGAAAACCATATTAGTTTATTTACAATAATATAATTTCCATCTAGTAGAAATTTTTTATTCATTTGTTGATTGAATATTAAAAGAAACACATTTTTAGTCATTCACCATAAAATTCTAATGCATTGGATGGTAGGGAATAGAGAACAATGAAGTTATTTCACGGGAAAGTGAGAATATAAGAGTTCATTTAAGTATAAAAGTTTATTTTATGTCATTTGTTTTTTCTTGTTTTTACTATATATCTTGCTATTTTAACTTTAATATAATTTACTATCATAATGTATTTTTTAATGCTTAATTGATAAACCTCCATCTTTTTATATTATGAATTTAAGATATTCCTAATTTAAAAACATAAATCGTTTGGTGAAATTTATTCTAGGAAATAAGAGATCACATGGAATTGTCACATAATGTACCTTAGAAAATAGTTTCTTAGATTGGTAAGAATAATTTAAATATTAAAAATTTATTAGCTAGAGCCAATTCGTGAATAAAAATTTATTATTCAATTTTTGTAAACATATTTTGTAATTTACCACTTAATTTATTTATCTTAGTTTTTATACACTCGTCACAATGTTTTCTCTATTTACCTGACGAAAAAATTAATGCAAAATGAAAATGTAGAATTCTATAGGAGTAATAAATCTATTTTGGTTGAGAAAATAATGTTTATTTTTTTGGTTATGAACAAAGGCAGTAGTAGAAAAATATGTGGAACTGATTCTAAACAATTGTCATGTGAGATAGTGATAAAATATGATTCATAATATGGCTGTTTCGTCGAGGAATTGTGATGGAAACTTTATAAAGTATTTTTAAACTGCCATTTCATGTTGAAATTGGAGATGACAATTCCTCTTTTATTATATACCAAAAACGCATATAAGACAATCAAAATATATTTCAATGGGGAGTCAAGAGAGTTTGATGAAATGAAAAGTCTACATTTCTTGTCATATTTCATTTTTCTTCCAATTATAAGTGAATGCGACTAAAATATATATGTACCATTTATTTTCCTTAATGAGATCCACTTAAAAATGGGTATTACATCATACAAGATTACATCATTCACTCCTCATTATCATAAGGAGAAATGCATAATCTCTATTGTGATATTGAATAAATTTAACCTAACTCTAGTTGGATAATTATTATGTACATAAAACTAATGTACTTTTTCAAAATTTGATGAAGCTTCAACTTGAGAAACGTTGGTAATTCAATCTTAAAAATGGTGTAGGTTCCTACGTAATCCATTCATGTTTGTAAAGAACCCAAATAATTGGGGTTTATATGGCAAAAACGATCTTTGTTTATTGCTCCCTTTCCTCGTTTTATTAGTCAAATAAAGCTTCTCATAAGTCGATAATGCATTTTTGGACTGTTCAACTTTCCTTTTTTTAACGATGATGCTTTCTACTTTTGCCTTGACATGCATTTTTGGCGCCGAAGGATTTAGAAAAACTAAAGAATCCTTGTGGTCACTATTACATCTAAGATTCATGTTTTGCCTAAATCTCCAAAAATTTGATGACCCTGTGGAGTTGCTTTTTTTGTAACACTCAGTCGAATACTTCAACTCAACAAAAAGTATATTTTCTAATAACTCATTTTGAGTTTCTTTAGAAATACCATCTGATCTTGATTGTGGACTTATGGAATTATTAATAAAAATCTTCTTTGGAGGTGGCCGAATATGTGAGGAAACATTTTTTTGGTTGGAAATTAAAAGAAGAGATTGTTCCAAATGAGGAGGTAATGTTTTTACTTTTCCTTTTTCAAATATGTCATCGGAAAATATTTTTATTCCTTGGACATCAGCGCATGCAAAACTAAACTCTCGTTCTTCAATATTTCCCTCATCATTATTGAGAATTTGTTGTTTGGTGCTACAACATAAATCAAAATTTTCTTGACATGGAGTGAATGCTTCAAAATCTATAGAAGCGTCATTGATAATTTGCTCGTTTGTGTTACAATATGGATCAAGATTATCTTGATTGGAAGAAACACCATCAAATTCAATAAAGGTTTCGTCGCTTATATCGTGTTTTATGCTACATTGTGGATCTATTTTATCTTGAATGGGTGTTAAGCCATGAAAATCAAAGAAAGGGTAAGGTGTACATAGAATTGATAATGCTTGCACTCTTAACATCTCAATATTTTTGTTTGTTATCTGCATTTTGTTTCAGAAGTGAGTTTGTGATGTGCGGAAAGGTTAGTTGAATATTGAAAGTGATTGTGAAATGAGAAATTTTTATATAAAAACAACATGCCAATGTCGGATTTTATGGTTTAAACAAAATCGGTTAGCTTGGATATTTTGGGAGGTGTATACATATGGAATGAATGATAGAGTATTATGAAGTTGCAAGTTTCTTTTATGTTATACCTTATATTTGTTTCTAGCGAGTTTTAATCCAAATAATATTTTACTTATTTAACTTTAATTAAGGTAATATTACTGCGAATTACAACAATTTTCAATTTTTAGAGAATGGTTTGCGTGTTATTATATTTAATCATTGTTCAACGACTTACTAGTATGTGTAACCTCCTCCATTTTTCTTATAAGTGGCTACTTACTAAGTACAATGTTTATTTATGGTATTTGTGTAGATTGCAATAATAAGAAAAGTGAAATTAAATGGAAAAAAAACCATTTTTATTCAATTACTTGCAATAAAATTAGATATATATTTAATAACAATGTCCATACGTAAAACATATGAGTATAAATTTTTTATTAAAAAGAAATATTAACTCCCTACAGGAAAATTAAATAGGTGGATGTATGGTTACCGTTATTGTTTTAAAAACTTTCATATAATAATTAAATTTATAAATTTCCGATAATAAAATATTTTAATTGTTGAACCCAAATTGATTATATTGAATTTGATTTAAATTGCAATAATGAAAACCTATGCTTAGTTTTATAATAATGATATATCTATATTTACGACATAGCCGTCTTCGATTTTTTGAAGGTCTTGTGTAGATAAGTCGTAGTTTAATCATGGAAAAACGAATAGAGGCTTTATCTAACCATAGTTTATCGATTATAACAAGGCCCTATTTAACTGTAGGTAAAATTTAACAAATTTGAGGCCATGTGTGGTAGCCTGTCTTGCATGCCCTCAAAGACAACCCTGTTTAAGAAAACCATATTAGTTTATTTACAATAATATAATTTCCATCTAGTAGAAATTTTTTATTCATTTGTTGATTGAATATTAAAAGAAACACATTTTTAGTCATTCACCATAAAATTCTAATGCATTGGATGGTAGGGAATAGAGAACAATGAAGTTATTTCACGGGAAAGTGAGAATATAAGAGTTCATTTAAGTATAAAAGTTTATTTTATGTCATTTGTTTTTTCTTGTTTTTACTATATATCTTGCTATTTTAACTTTAATATAATTTACTATCATAATGTATTTTTTAATGCTTAATTGATAAACCTCCATCTTTTTATATTATGAATTTAAGATATTCCTAATTTAAAAACATAAATCGTTTGGTGAAATTTATTCTAGGAAATAAGAGATCACATGGAATTGTCACATAATGTACCTTAGAAAATAGTTTCTTAGATTGGTAAGAATAATTTAAATATTAAAAATTTATTAGCTAGAGCCAATTCGTGAATAAAAATTTATTATTCAATTTTTGTAAACATATTTTGTAATTTACCACTTAATTTATTTATCTTAGTTTTTATACACTCGTCACAATGTTTTCTCTATTTACCTGACGAAAAAATTAATGCAAAATGAAAATGTAGAATTCTATAGGAGTAATAAATCTATTTTGGTTGAGAAAATAATGTTTATTTTTTTGGTTATGAACAAAGGAAGTAGTAGAAAAATATGTGGAACTGATTCTAAACAATTGTCATGTGAGATAGTGATAAAATATGATTCATAATATGGCTGTTTCGTCGAGGAATTGTGATGGAAACTTTATAAAGTATTTTTAAACTGCAATTTCATGTTGAAATTGGAGATGACAATTCCTCTTTTATTATATACCAAAAACGCATATAAGACAATCAAAATATATTTCAATGGGGAGTCAAGAGAGTTTGATGAAATGAAAAGTCTACATTTCTTGTCATATTTCATTTTTCTTCCAATTATAAGTGAATGCGACTAAAATATATATGTACCATTTATTTTCCTTAATGAGATCCACTTAAAAATGGGTATTACATCATACAAGATTACATCATTCACTCCTCATTATCATAAGGAGAAATGCATAATCTCTATTCTGATATTGAATAAATTTAACCTAACTCTAGTTGGATAATTATTATGTACATAAAACTAATATACTTTTTCAAAATTTGATGAAGCTTCAACTTGAGAAACGTTGGTAATTCAATCTTAAAAATGGTGTAGGTTCCTACGTAATCCATTCATGTTTGTAAAGAACCCAAATAATTGGGGTTTATATGGCAAAAACGATCTTTGTTTATTGCTCCCTTTCCTCGTTTTATTAGTCAAATAAAGCTTCTCATAAGTCGATAATGCATTTTTGGACTGTTCAACTTTCCTTTTTTTAACGATGATGCTTTCTACTTTTGCCTTGACATGATTTTTTGGCGCCGAATGATTTAGAAAAACTAAAGAATCCTTGTGGTCACTATTACATCTAAGATTCATGTTTTGCCTAAATCTCCAAAAATTTGATGACCCTGTGGAGTTGCTTTTTTTGTAACACTCAGTCGAATACTTCAACTCAACAAAAAGTATATTTTCTAATAACTCATTTTGAGTTTCTTTAGAAATACCATCTGATCTTGATTGTGGACTTATGGAATTATTAATAAAAATCTTCTTTGGAGGTGGCCGAATATGTGAGGAAACATTTTTTTGGTTGGAAATTAAAAGAAGAGATTGTTCCAAATGAGGAGGTAATGTTTTTACTTTTCCTTTTTCAAATATGTCATCGGAAAATATTTTTATTCCTTGGACATCAGCGCATGCAAAACTAAACTCTCGTTCTTCAATATTTCCCTCATCATTATTGAGAATTTGTTGTTTGGTGCTACAACATAAATCAAAATTTTCTTGACATGGAGTGAATGCTTCAAAATCTATAGAAGCGTCATTGATAATTTGCTCGTTTGTGTTACAATATGGATCAAGATTATCTTGATTGGAAGAAACACCATCAAATTCAATAAAGGTTTCGTCGCTTATATCGTGTTTTATGCTACATTGGGGATCTATTTTATCTTGAATGGGTGTTAAGCCATGAAAATCAAAGAAAGGGTAAGGTGTACATAGAATTGATAATGCTTGCACTCTTAACATCTCAGTATTTTTGTTTGTTATCTGCATTTTGTTTCAGAAGTGAGTTTGTGATGTGCGGAAAGGTTAGTTGAATATTGAAAGTGATTGTGAAATGAGAAATTTTTATATAAAAACAACATGCCAATGTCGGATTTTATGGTTTAAACAAAATCGGTTAGCTTGGATATTTTGGGAGGTGTATACATATGGAATGAATGATAGAGTATTATGAAGTTGCAAGTTTCTTTTATGTTATACCTTATATTTGTTGCTAGCGAGTTTTAATCCAAATAATATTTTACTTATTTAACTTTAATTAAGGTAATATTACTGCGAATTACAACAATTTTCAATTTTTAGAGAATGGTTTGCGTGTTATTATATTTAATCATTGTTCAACGACTTACTAGTATGTGTAACCTCCTCCATTTTTCTTATAAGTGGCTACTTACTAAGTACAATGTTTATTTATGGTATTTGTGTAGATTGCAATAATAAGAAAAGTGAAATTAAATGGAAAAAAAAACCATTTTTATTCAATTACTTGCAATAAAATTAGATATATATTTAATAACAATGTCCATACGTAAAACATATGAGTATAAATTTTTTATTAAAAAGAAATATTAACTCCCTACAGGAAAATTAAATAGGTGGATGTATGGTTACCGTTATTGTTTTAAAAACTTTCATATAATAATTAAATTTATAAATTTCCGATAATAAAATATTTTAATTGTTGAACCCAAATTGATTATATTGAATTTGATTTAAATTGCAATAATGAAAACCTATGCTTAGTTTTATAATAATGATATATCTATATTTACGACATAGCCGTCTTCGATTTTTTGAAGGTCTTGTGTAGATAAGTCGTAGTTTAATCATGGAAAAACGAATAGAGGCTTTATCTAACCATAGTTTATCGATTATAACAAGGCCCTATTTAACTGTAGGTAAAATTTAACAAATTTGAGGCCATGTGTGGTAGCCTGTCTTGCATGCCCTCAAAGACAACCCTGTTTAAGAAAACCATATTAGTTTATTTACAATAATATAATTTCCATCTAGTAGAAATTTTTTATTCATTTGTTGATTGAATATTAAAAGAAACACATTTTTAGTCATTCACCATAAAATTCTAATGCATTGGATGGTAGGGAATAGAGAACAATGAAGTTATTTCACGGGAAAGTGAGAATATAAGAGTTCATTTAAGTATAAAAGTTTATTTTATGTCATTTGTTTTTTCTTGTTTTTACTATATATCTTGCTATTTTAACTTTAATATAATTTACTATCATAATGTATTTTTTAATGCTTAATTGATAAACCTCCATCTTTTTATATTATGAATTTAAGATATTCCTAATTTAAAAACATAAATCGTTTGGTGAAATTTATTCTAGGAAATAAGAGATCACATGGAATTGTCACATAATGTACCTTAGAAAATAGTTTCTTAGATTGGTAAGAATAATTTAAATATTAAAAATTTATTAGCTAGAGCCAATTCGTGAATAAAAATTTATTATTCAATTTTTGTAAACATATTTTGTAATTTACCACTTAATTTATTTATCTTAGTTTTTATACACTCGTCACAATGTTTTCTCTATTTACCTGACGAAAAAATTAATGCAAAATGAAAATGTAGAATTCTATAGGAGTAATAAATCTATTTTGGTTGAGAAAATAATGTTTATTTTTTTGGTTATGAACAAAGGCAGTAGTAGAAAAATATGTGGAACTGATTCTAAACAATTGTCATGTGAGATAGTGATAAAATATGATTCATAATATGGCTGTTTCGTCGAGGAATTGTGATGGAAACTTTATAAAGTATTTTTAAACTGCCATTTCATGTTGAAATTGGAGATGACAATTCCTCTTTTATTATATACCAAAAACGCATATAAGACAATCAAAATATATTTCAATGGGGAGTCAAGAGAGTTTGATGAAATGAAAAGTCTACATTTCTTGTCATATTTCAATTTTCTTCCAATTATAAGTGAATGCGACTAAAATATATATGTACCACTTTATTTTCCTTAATGAGATCCACTTAAAAATGGGTATTACATCATACAAGATTACATCATTCACTCCTCATTATCATAAGGAGAAATGCATAATCTCTATTCTGATATTGAATAAATTTAACCTAACTCTAGTTGGATAATTATTATGTACATAAAACTAATATACTTTTTCAAAATTTGATGAAGCTTCAACTTGAGAAACGTTGGTAATTCAATCTTAAAAATGGTGTAGGTTCCTACGTAATCCATTCATGTTTGTAAAGAACCCAAATAATTGGGGTTTATATGGCAAAAACGATCTTTGTTTATTGCTCCCTTTCCTCGTTTTATTAGTCAAATAAAGCTTCTCATAAGTCGATAATGCATTTTTGGACTGTTCAACTTTCCTTTTTTTAACGATGATGCTTTCTACTTTTGCCTTGACATGATTTTTTGGCGCCGAAGGATTTAGAAAAACTAAAGAATCCTTGTGGTCACTATTACATCTAAGATTCATGTTTTGCCTAAATCTCCAAAAATTTGATGACCCTGTGGAGTTGCTTTTTTTGTAACACTCAGTCGAATCCTTCAACTCAACAAAAATTATATTTTCTAATAACTCATTTTGAGTTTCTTTAGAAATACCATCTGATCTTGATTGTGGACTTATGGAATTATTAATAAAAATCTTCTTTGGAGGTGGCCGAATATGTGAGGAAACATTTTTTTGGTTGGAAATTAAAAGAAGAGATTGTTCCAAATGAGGAGGTAATGTTTTTACTTTTCCTTTTTCAAATATGTCATCGGAAAATATTTTTATTCCTTGGACATCAGCGCATGCAAAACTAAACTCTCGTTCTTCAATATTTCCCTCATCATTATTGAGAATTTGTTGTTTGGTGCTACAACATAAATCAAAATTTTCTTGACATGGAGTGAATGCTTCAAAATCTATAGAAGCGTCATTGATAATTTGCTCGTTTGTGTTACAATATGGATCAAGATTATCTTGATTGGAAGAAACACCATCAAATTCAATAAAGGTTTCGTCGCTTATATCGTGTTTTATGCTACATTGGGGATCTATTTTATCTTGAATGGGTGTTAAGCCATGAAAATCAAAGAAAGGGTAAGGTGTACATAGAATTGATAATGCTTGCACTCTTAACATCTCAATATTTTTGTTTGTTATCTGCATTTTGTTTCAGAAGTGAGTTTGTGATGTGCGGAAAGGTTAGTTGAATATTGAAAGTGATTGTGAAATGAGAAATTTTTATATAAAAACAACATGCCAATGTCGGATTTTATGGTTTAAACAAAATCGGTTAGCTTGGATATTTTGGGAGGTGTATACATATGGAATGAATGATAGAGTATTATGAAGTTGCAAGTTTCTTTTATGTTATACCTTATATTTGTTGCTAGCGAGTTTTAATCCAAATAATATTTTACTTATTTAACTTTAATTAAGGTAATATTACTGCGAATTACAACAATTTTCAATTTTTAGAGAATGGTTTGCGTGTTATTATATTTAATCATTGTTCAACGACTTACTAGTATGTGTAACCTCCTCCATTTTTCTTATAAGTGGCTACTTACTAAGTACAATGTTTATTTATGGTATTTGTGTAGATTGCAATAATAAGAAAAGTGAAATTAAATGGAAAAAAAAACCATTTTTATTCAATTACTTGCAATAAAATTAGATATATATTTAATAACAGTGTCCATACGTAAAACATATGAGTATAAATTTTTTATTAAAAAGAAATATTAACTCCCTACAGGAAAATTAAATAGGTGGATGTATGGTTACCGTTATTGTTTTAAAAACTTTCATATAATAATTAAATTTATAAATTTCCGATAATAAAATATTTTAATTGTTGAACCCAAATTGATTATATTGAATTTGATTTAAATTGCAATAATGAAAACCTATGCTTAGTTTTATAATAATGATATATCTATATTTACGACATAGCCGTCTTCGATTTTTTGAAGGTCTTGTGTAGATAAGTCGTAGTTTAATCATGGAAAAACGAATAGAGGCTTTATCTAACCATAGTTTATCGATTATAACAAGGCCCTATTTAACTGTAGGTAAAATTTAACAAATTTGAGGCCATGTTTGGTAGCCTGTCTTGCATGCCCTCAAAGACAACCCTGTTTAAGAAAACCATATTAGTTTATTTACAATAATATAATTTCCATCTAGTAGAAATTTTTTATTCATTTGTTGATTGAATATTAAAAGAAACACATTTTTAGTCATTCACCATAAAATTCTAATGCATTGGATGGTAGGGAATAGAGAACAATGAAGTTATTTCACGGGAAAGTGAGAATATAAGAGTTCATTTAAGTATAAAAGTTTATTTTATGTCATTTGTTTTTTCTTGTTTTTACTATATATCTTGCTATTTTAACTTTAATATAATTTACTATCATAATGTATTTTTTAATGCTTAATTGATAAACCTCCATCTTTTTATATTATGAATTTAAGATATTCCTAATTTAAAAACATAAATCGTTTGGTGAAATTTATTCTAGGAAATAAGAGATCACATGGAATTGTCACATAATGTACCTTAGAAAATAGTTTCTTAGATTGGTAAGAATAATTTAAATATTAAAAATTTATTAGCTAGAGCCAATTCGTGAATAAAAATTTATTATTCAATTTTTGTAAACATATTTTGTAATTTACCACTTAATTTATTTATCTTAGTTTTTATACACTCGTCACAATGTTTTCTCTATTTACCTGACGAAAAAATTAATGCAAAATGAAAATGTAGAATTCTATAGGAGTAATAAATCTATTTTGGTTGAGAAAATAATGTTTATTTTTTTGGTTATGAACAAAGGCAGTAGTAGAAAAATATGTGGAACTGATTCTAAACAATTGTCATGTGAGATAGTGATAAAATATGATTCATAATATGGCTGTTTCGTCGAGGAATTGTGATGGAAACTTTATAAAGTATTTTTAAACTGCCATTTCATGTTGAAATTGGAGATGACAATTCCTCTTTTATTATATACCAAAAACGCATATAAGACAATCAAAATATATTTCAATGGGGAGTCAAGAGAGTTTGATGAAATGAAAAGTCTACATTTCTTGTCATATTTCAATTTTCTTCCAATTATAAGTGAATGCGACTAAAATATATATGTACCACTTTATTTTCCTTAATGAGATCCACTTAAAAATGGGTATTACATCATACAAGATTACATCATTCACTCCTCATTATCATAAGGAGAAATGCATAATCTCTATTCTGATATTGAATAAATTGAACCTAACTCTAGTTGGATAATTATTATGTACATAAAACTAATATACTTTTTCAAAATTTTATGAAGCTTCAACTTGAGAAACGTTGGTAATTCAATCTTAAAAATGGTGTAGGTTCCTACGTAATCCATTCATGTTTGTAAAGAACCCAAATAATTGGGGTTTATATGGCAAAAACGATCTTTGTTTATTGCTCCCTTTCCTCGTTTTATTAGTCAAATAAAGCTTCTCATAAGTCGATAATGCATTTTTGGACTGTTCAACTTTCCTTTTTTTAACGATGATGCTTTCTACTTTTGCCTTGACATGATTTTTTGGCGCCGAAGGATTTAGAAAAACTAAAGAATCCTTGTGGTCACTATTACATCTAAGATTCATGTTTTGCCTAAATCTCCAAAAATTTGATGACCCTGTGGAGTTGCTTTTTTTGTAACACTCAGTCGAATCCTTCAACTCAACAAAAAGTATATTTTCTAGTAACTCATTTTGAGTTTCTTTAGAAATACCATCTGATCTTGATTGTGGACTTATGGAATTATTAATAAAAATCTTCTTTGGAGGTGGCCGAATATGTGAGGAAACATTTTTTTGGTTGGAAATTAAAAGAAGAGATTGTTCCAAATGAGGAGGTAATGTTTTTACTTTTCCTTTTTCAAATATGTCATCGACAAATATTTTTATTCCTTGGACATCAGCGCATGCAAAACTAAACTCTCGTTCTTCAATATTTCCCTCATCATTATTGAGAATTTGTTGTTTGGTGCTACAACATAAATCAAAATTTTCTTGACATGGAGTGAAGCCTTCAAAATCTATAGAAGCGTCATTGATTATTTGCTCGTTTGTGTTACAATATGGATCAAGATTATCTTGATTGGAAGAAACACCATCAAATTCAATAAAGGTTTCGTCGCTTATATCGTGTTTTATGCTACATTGTGGATCTATTTTATCTTGAATGGGTGTTAAGCCATGAAAATCAAAGAAAGGGTAAGGTGTACATAGAATTGATAATGCTTGCACTCTTAACATCTCAATATTTTTGTTTGTTATCTGCATTTTGTTTCAGAAGTGAGTTTGTGATGTGCGGAAAGGTTAGTTGAATATTGAAAGTGATTGTGAAATGAGAAATATTTATATAAAAACAACATGCCAATGTCGGATTTTATGGTTTAAACAAAATCGGTTAGCTTGGTTATTTTGGGAGGTGTATACATATGGAATGAATGATAGAGTATTATGAAGTTGCAAGTTTCTTTTATGTTATACCTTATATTTGTTGCTAGCGAGTTTTAATCCAAATAATATTTTACTTATTTAACTTTAATTAAGGTAATATTACTGCGAATTACAACAATTTTCAATTTTTAGAGAATGGTTTGCGTGTTATTATATTTAATCATTGTTCAACGACTTACTAGTATGTGTAACCTCCTCCATTTTTCTTATAAGTGGCTACTTACTAAGTACAATGTTTATTTATGGTATTTGTGTAGATTGCAATAATAAGAAAAGTGAAATTAAATGGAAAAAAACCATTTTTATTCAATTACTTGCAATAAAATTAGATATATATTTAATAACAGTGTCCATACGTAAAACATATGAGTATAAATTTTTTATTAAAAAGAAATATTAACTCCCTACAGGAAAATTAAATAGGTGGATGTATGGTTACCGTTATTGTTTTAAAAACTTTCATATAATAATTAAATTTATAAATTTCCGATAATAAAATATTTTAATTGTTGAACCAAAATTTATTATATTGAATTTGATTTAAATTGCAATAATGAAAACCTATGCTTAGTTTTATAATAATGATATATCTATATTTACGACATAGCCGTCTTCGATTTTTTGAAGGTCTTGTGTAGATAAGTCGTAGTTTAATCATGGAAAAACGAATATAGGCTTTATCTAACCATAGTTTATCGATTATAACAAGGCCCTATTTAACTGTAGGTAAAATTTAACAAATTTGAGGCCATGTGTGGTAGCCTGTCTTGCATGCCCTCAAAGACAACCCTGTTTAAGAAAACCATATTAGTTTATTTACAATAATATAATTTCCATCTAGTAGAAATTTTTGATTCATTTGTTGATTGAATATTAAAAGAAACACATTTTTAGTCATTCACCATAAAATTCTAATGCATTGGATGGTAGGGAATAGAGAACAATGAAGTTATTTCACGGGAAAGTGAGAATATAAGAGTTCATTCACTACAAAAAAACAATTTTTGGAAGCGCATCTACGAAAGCGCTTTTAAGAGAAAGCGCCTTCGTAGCCTTTAAAAAAAATTCGCTTAAAAAAAGCGCTTTTATAGGGTTTCCTACGAAAGCGCTTTTCAGAAAGCGCTTTCATAGGTATTTGAAATATCTAACCTACGAAAGCGCTTTTGAAAAGCGCTCTTATAGGTGGTCCTATAAAAGCGCTTTTGAAAAGCGCTCTGAAAGGGGGACCTACGAAAGTGCTTTCTAAAGCGCTCTTATATGGGGGGCATACGAAAGCGCTTTTTACCTCAGAAGCGCTCTCATATGGGGGGCATACGAAAGTGATTTTAAAAGCACTTTCGTAGGTTGTTTTTATAATTAAATTAAAAATCCCTAAATCTGATATTTGCCCTCACTTGGTAAATTCGTTCGTTCAGTCTTCTTCATTTCTTCGTCTTCTTCATTTCTGCCGTCTTCGTCGTCGCCGCCGTTCGTTCCGTCTTCTTCAGTCGTCGCCGCCGTTCGTTCCATCTTCTCCATCTTGGTAAGTTTCTTCTTCTTCCATTATCTTCTTCCATTATCTGTTCATCTTATATTAAACAAAAACCTACATCTTGAACAAGCTTAACCTACATTTCTGTTTCACCTTAAATTGGTTCAATGAAATTCATTGTTGTGTTCTTGGGAGTTTTGGGCTAGCTTTTCTTCCAGTATTGATTATGAGTAATGTTTAAGGAGGGATGGTAAATGTTGCTTCCACGGCCAAGGTTTAGTTCCAGTTAACCATAGAATTAATTATTAGATTTGGACGGTTCAGATTGGCTTATGCATGATAACTTTGGGTATTGGCTGCGTGAAAATGGGGTTTATTGGGGATAGTTAGTCTCATTGTTAGATGGTATGATTATTTTTATTAAGGAGTGGAACAAGGACATATTTGGAAAACATTTGTTTATAAGGTGATGATGATAATTAGGAATGAAATTATGTTGGATGTTCATGAGTTAGGTTAAACTTTGGATTGTTGAATTGAACAAAGTTTTAATTTCATGAGTAAATTTGACATTGAATTGAATATTGGGGTGTGATTCTTGAAGTTGACTTGTTAAAAAATTATATGATTCTTGAATTGTGTTGAACTTTGTTCTTGAAAATTCATGATATATTTGAATTATTGAATATGCATAAGTCTTGATTTCTTGAACAGTGTAAAAAGGATGAAAAGAGGAATAGGTTGATTGATGAGTATCTTTGTTTTAGAACAAGAGTCTAGAGTATAAATGTTAGATTCATGTTAGTTCATAGCTGTTGGTATCAAATCATGGTGAATTGGTGAATTTGATGTTGAATCCGGATAAATTTTGTTGATAACTTTTGGATGTCGAATTATACCGGAACTCTTGAATACCTTGTCAATTGAACTTTAAAATTGTTTGATGCCTATTCTTGAATTTTGTTACGTTTGTGGATTAATGCGATTGAGTTACACCGTTTTTGTTGAGGTTTTTCAAGCCACTCTTTATTGAGGTATAAGGTTGTCCGGTATTAGAAGACCATGAAAATTGTTCAATTAATTATTTCTAATCGTTTAGAATAGTTTGTTTTGGTAATTTTCAAACACCAGTACCATTTCAATTGATTTCAGAACTAATTTTATGTGCGTTTTTGTGAATAAAATATGTTGTCCGGACTTGGTTCCATGTACATATTTCGCCTTAATTTTCCGTTTGACATTTATCCGCATTTAATTGAATCTTTCGTGAATGTTAATGCTTAATTTTCTTGTTTCCGTTAGCAACTTCCGATTAACTTGTGTTATGATAACAATGCTGCCCCATTTCTAGTCTGAGTATCTTAAACCATTTCATCCTATTTCCATATGCAATGTGATATATGAACTTGTTACTAAAAATATGGTGAATCGTGTGAAGCATTTATTTAATAGTATCAGTTCATCGCATCAACCTTATGTTGACTTTGTGAATTCACTATTTCTAATATTTGTGTTGTATTATTGTCATAGCTTTCCCAAACATTGAAAATATATATATGTGACATTTATTGTGAACCTTTATGTTAAAATAGTATATATCTTTCGATAATCGATCCAAAATATTGAATAACATTCTATGAAATTGCAGCGTTTCCCGGCCTAGTTCGACGTATGACGCTCATTCTCCGCGTTTCTTAGAGTTCGAAACATCTGAGAGGTAACTTTCTTCCTCAAATTACTGGTATATATTGTGATGAATTTGTCTTAAATTGTCTTTCGTATGTTGCATTTTCTTGATACGGATTCATTCCGTGTATACTTTGCATTTTGACAGAAACGCAGTATACTACTGTTTTATGCACTAATTAGTTGATATGGATAAGACATGGATGTATTCCAATCGATTGTCGAAAGACTACGAGAATGGTGTTTTCGAGTTTGTTAAGTTTGCTGTTGCGCACGCCAAAGACCCCAGTCGTATGACATGTCCCTGTTTGTATTGCTGTTATGGGAACCAGGTTGACGCAGTTCAGTTGGCATCGCATTTAATTCGGTATGGAATTGATAGGAGTTATACATGTTGGAATATGCATGGTGAGAAAAGTAACGGGAATGTTGAATCGGGGTATGCAAGGACCTATGTTTCAAATGATGATTGCACAGATACATACGATTATGATCAAGTCGAAGAAATTGCAGAAGCGCTTGAAGAAGATCTTACCGATTGTCCCAAAATGTTCGAGAGGTTGGTAAGCGATGCAGAGAAACCGTTGTATAATGGTTGTACAAAATTCACAAGATTGTCTGCGGTGTTAAAGTTGTACAACTTAAAAGCCGGCAATGGATGGTCGGATAAAAGTTTCACAGAGTTATTAGCCCTTATGAAAGATATGCTACCAGAGGATAATGTTCTTCCCAATCGAACGTATGAGGCCAAAAAGATGTTGTACTCCATTGGCATGAGCTATGATAAGATACATGCGTGTCCAAAAGATTGCGTTTTGTTTCGAAACGAGTATGCATCGTTAAATGAGTGTCCTAAATGCGGTGCCCCTCGATATTAGAAAAAGTTGTCTCCGGAAAAAGTCTTATGGTATTTTCCTATAATCCCGAGATTTAGACGGATGTATCGTAGTGAAACCGATTCAAGACAATTGACTTGGCATTCAGATGAAAGAATTATTGATGGAAAATTTCGACATCCGGCAGATTCTCCACAGTGGATGAAAATTGATAATGATTATCCTGAATTTGGAAAAGAAGCAAGAAACCTTCGCTTGGCATTGTCTACTGATGGAATGAACCCACACGGTATTCAAAGTATCTCGCATAGCACATGGCCTGTGATTCTTATGATTTATAACCTACCTCCATGGCTATGTATGAAGCGTATGTACATGATGCTGTCTATGTTAATTTCTGGGCCTAAACAACCAGGAAATGACATAGACGTATACTTGGAACCATTAATCGAAGATTTGAAGATTTTGTGGGAGAACGGTGTGGAGGTTTATGATGGTTATAGGAAAGAAAGTTTCAACTTGAGGGCGATGTTGTTTGGAACAATTAACGATTTTCCAGCATACGGCAATCTATCCGGGTATAGCATTAAAGGTGAAAAAGCGTGTCCTGTTTGTGAATACGGAACCGATACCATGCGATTGAAACTTTGTCAGAAGAATGTCTTTCTCGGTCATCGTAGATTCTTAACTTCTAAACATCAGTATCGTGGATGGAGAAAAGCTTTCAACGGAGATACCGAACAACGTAGAGCTCCGCCTGGTTTGACAGGTGAACAAATTTTTGAAAAGGTGAAAGATGTGAATATTCAGTTTGGCAAGCCTTTTGCACATAAAGTTGTCACATGTGGGTGGAAGAAGAGGTCGATTTTTTTTGAATTGCCATATTGGAAATCTTTGTACATAAGACATTTTCTTGATGTGATGCATATTGAAAAAAATGTATTTGACAGTGTTATTGGTACGTTACTCAATATAAAAGGGAAGTCTAAGGATGGCCTTAAATCAAGGGAGGACTTGGTAGACATGGGAATAAGAACTGAACTGGGACGCGTGAAGAAAGGAAGACGGACATACCTACCACCTGCTGTTTACACTCTATCTAGAAAGGAGAAAAATGTATTGTGTAAGTTTCTGAGTGAAGTTAAAGTTCCAGAAGGCTACTCATCAGATATTAGAAGACTTGTGTCTATGAAAGACCTCAAGTTAAAGAGTTTAAAGACGCATGATTTCCATGTTATAATGGAACATTTTCTACCGATAGGTATACATTCTATTCTGCCAGAAAAGGTAAGAAGCGCAATAACTAAATTGTGTTTTTTCTTCAAGTCAATTTGCAGTAAGGTGATCGATCCTGGGATCTTGCCAACATTGCAAAAAGAAATAGTTGTTACTTTGTGTGAGCTTGAAATGTATTTTCCTCCCTCGTTTTTTGACATAATGGTTCATCTTGTCGTTCATCTTGTGAAAGAGACACAATTGTGCGGACCAGCTTATATGAGATGGATGTACCCTGCTGAACGTTATATGAAAATATTAAAAGGGTATGTGAAAAATCGGAGTCGACCAGAGGGTTGTATTGCCGAAAGATGCATTGTTGAAGAAGCGGTTGAGTTTTGTACTAAATATCTGTCAAATGTTCAGTCAATTGGACTCCCCAAATCTCATGTTGTTGAAAAAAAAGAAGGTAAGAAGCTAATTGGAAATAAAGTTGTGACAGTATCAAGGGTCGAACGGGATCAAGTGCATTTGTATGTTTTGCACAATGAGATTGAGGTTGAGCCGTATGTCGATATACACAAGGGTGTTCTTCGAGGTTTAAATTCGAATAGAAATGAGAATTGGATTGTACGAGAGCACAATCGAAGTTTCATACCATGGTTTAAGGAACATATTTATTCAAAGTATCGTTCAGATCCCGCCTCAGTGACAGAAAGGTTGAGATGTTTAGCATATGGTCCAAGTTTGGTTGCGTTTTCTTATAGCGCATACGCAATTAATGGATACACATTTTATACCAAAGAACAAGATGATAAAAGTACTGTGCAAAATAGTGGTGTCACCTTGGTAGCTGAAGCAATGCACATATCTAGTGTGAAGGACTTAAACCCGAAATTTGCAAATATGTCGTATTTTGGGGTTATCGAGCGCATTTGGGTCTTTGATTATGAGAAATTTCAGATTCCTATATTCGGTTGCAAGTGGGTTGAAAATAATAATGGTATACGGATGGATAAGTCAGGATTTTTGCAAGTTGATCTTAACAGGGCGGGGTACAAAGATGAGCCTTTCATTCTAGCCTCTCAAGCTAAACAAGTGTTCTATGTCACTGATCCGACAAGTACGAAATGGTCTATAGTGCTTTTCTCTAACAAAGTAATTGATGAAAAGATTGGAGACCAAGGCGATACTGGTGTTGACATTGAATCTTTTACCAGAAATGATCAAAATGATAATGAATCATGCATTAGAAATGATCATAATGAGGGTATTTGGATCAATCCAACCGTCCGCGTTGTTACGAGACGAGTAGAACATATTCCTACCAAGAAAAGAAAGAGATGTTAGTGAAAAAGGTAATAGTATATATAATTATAGACAATGTCATTCAATAAAATGTATATATATGCCATTTCATTTTTTTCATTATAGTATAATATATATAGCCTATATCATTTCATTTTTTTCATTATAGATAATATATATAGCCTATATCATTTCATTTTTTTCATTATAGTATAATATATATTGCCTATATCATTTCATTTTTTTCATTATAGTATAATATATATAGCCTATATCATCCAGTAAAATTTAAATATACGTCATTTCATTTTTTTGCTTTATGGAATTTTATGAAATATTTGTTATCTGACATCTTTGCTTTATGGAATTTTATTTATGTTTCAACGTACGACGCTCATTCTCCGCGTTTCTTAGAGTTCGAAACATCTGAGAGGTAAATTTCTTCCTCAAATTACTGGTATATATTGTGATGAATTTGTCTTAAATTGTCTTTCGTATTTTGCATTTTCTTGATACGGATTCATTCCGTGTATACTTTGCGTTTTGACTGAAAATTTGTTATCTGACATCTTAGTTTTTTGAAATATTTAGGATTGTTTTATTTATGTTTTGATGTAGGTATATTTCTTTTTCATTCTTTATCAGTTCGTAACTATTTAATCATAAATTTAATAGTATCCATCTTTTCATTCTATTTAATCCATTGTCCGAAATATTGAATAACATTCTATGAATTTGCAGCGTTTCCCGGCCTAGTTCGACGTACGACGCTCATTATCCGCGTTTCTTAGAGTTCAAAACATCTGAGAGGTAACTTTCTTCCTCAAATTACTGGTATATATTGTGATGAATTTGTCTTAAATTGTCTTTCGTATGTTGCATTTTCTTGATACGGATTCATTCCGTGTATACTTTGCGTTTTGACTGAAAATTTGTTATCTGACATCTTAGTTTTTTGAAATATTTAGGATTGTTTTATTTATGTTTTGATGTAGGTATATTTCTTTTTCATTCTTTATCAGTTCGAAACTATTTAATCATAAATTTAATAGTATCCATCTTTTCATTCTATTTAATCCATTGTCCGAAATATTGAATAACATTCTATTTAATTCATTACGTGTATAGTTTGCGTTTTGACAGAAAATGTATCACGATGTTCCACAAGGAGATGTTCCACAAGATAATTCAGAAAATGTTCCTCAAGGAGATGTTCCACAAGATAATGTTCCACAAGACACTTCAAATATGGACATCACACGAGGCATAACTATCATGCGGGGAATCATCCGTGATAGAGATAGAGGTATTACGTATAATGTAGATTGGAATAATGATGACCAACTAATTGGGCCTAATTCTGCAAAGCTGACAAGCTACATCGGTACGCTTGTTCGTATGCACATTCCGATCACCACTACTAGCTGGAAAAAAGGAGAGTTGGATGCTAAAGAAAGAATTTGGACCGAGATAAAGGTATCATATATGGTTGTTGTTATTTGCTTTATTTTGACGAAAATATTGTTTTTAAATTACATATACTAACACCCTCTATGCGTATGTTTTTTTGTAGAGGTCTTTTAACATTGAAGATGCCCGCAAAAAGTATATAATGGGCTTGGCCGGAAAAAGACATAGAGGGTGGAGAAATTTTTTGACAAATAAGTTTCTTAAAGACGATGAAGGAAATTTTGTTGAAGAGGAACCTGAACAACCAAAAAAATATGAGAGCTTTATTACACCCGAAGAATGGGTTGCTTTTGTGGGCCAAAGAAAAGACGATAATTTCAAGAAAGTGAGTGCTGTAAATCGGGATAGAGCGTCAAAACCCGCATATCCATATAAAAAAGGTCGTTTGGGATATGCACGCTTACAGGAAAAATTGTAAGTAAATCTCAATTCTACGATCTTATTAATTATCTCAATGTGTATTATTAATTTGTAACAATGTGTATTGATGATTTTATTATTTGTAACAATGCATAGTTGGAGGAGACGCAGAGTGACGAAACATCACTACCTGCACATGTGCTGTGGAAGGAAGCTCGTGTTGGCAGAGATAAAGTTGTTAACCCCGATCTGCAACATATTTATGATGAGTGTGTAAGTATACCATTATGTCTTTAATTAATATATAATTAACGTTGTGTCTTTAATTATCGATATTTAAATGAATTACAGGAGACTATATCGCAATCGGTATCCTCGGGTGATGACTCGAATATCAGGAGCGTACTCAGTCGAGCACTATGTGTTGCTGAGTATCCGGGACGAGTGAGGGGTAAAGGCCATGGTGTGACTCCTACCTCTCTGTATAACAATCCAAGAAAAATAAATCCTAGCAATGCGGAAGTGATGCAAACATTGCAGGATTTACAAGCACAAGTCCGTGAACTGCAGAGGGACAAAGAGAGGTATATGGCTGAAAGGAGCAGTTCACAGTTGAAAGAAACTAGTGACAAGGCTAGTATCAACCGTCAACAAAATTTTCCCGAGGTAATTAAGATGATAATCCATTATATTTAGAGAAAGTATAATTATAACGGTTATTATTGTCAACATTAAAGGAAGTCTAACGGTTATTATTGGTTTAGGGCATTTCATGTTGTCAGCTGTATCTAGCTTCTCCGACTTATCGGGTAGTTGGCAAGGGAAAAGTGCACAACACCTCGGGAGATTTAATTCACCATAGACCGCTCCCGGATAGCCACATGAAGGTATCGGTTGATGTTGTTTTAGATATGAATGCATTGCTACCGGTACCTGACATTGTTGCGGAGACCACATTGCTGTGAGATGCAGTAGGATCTTTTGTGGCATGGCCATCAGACCTCATCTGCATAGATGATCAGGTATGTTGAAAACCATTATGAATCTTTAAGTATTCAACTGACAGTTCTGACCTGAATTTTATACATGGTAATTTTAGACTCCTGCAAAACCCGCATCTAAGGATAAAGGGATTTTGCAGCGCGGCGAGTCTATTGCATCGCAAAGACAGGTACTTTTATAGTGTTTCATTTATGATCGGAATAAAAAACTGCATAACTTTGTATCTTACATAATTCTATATGATTTTTAAGGTACCTTCTCAAGATCAGTCACAGCAGGTGAGCCAGAAAGGTAGTAGGGTTCCACCTAAGAAGAAGGTTCCTGTCCGTAAATTTGTGCCTAGGTATCGACAGTGTCTGGAGACACTAGTTGGCACATCAGATTTGATGAATGATGGAATTCGTCAAATCGATGTGGATGAAATTGTCTTTGGTTTTCCATGTACCGAAACAATTGGATTAGAGGACATGGAACAAATCTTTCATCATCGAGAGTTAGGCATCAGTGTGATGCACTCGTACATCCGGTAACCTGATCAATATATTATTTAATTGGTTGAACATTTTTTTTAAACATTTAATTGAAATAGTCTAATATTAATTATGTTTTTATTTAAGGATGTTATTTGACAAATTGATGCGCGGGAATCAATTGTCAAATAGATTCTGTTTCGTGTCTTCCTCCCGTGTTAGCGGAGCAACAATTTCTAGGGAACCTGGTTCAGTAAGAGAACACTTGGTCGAAAGATTCAGGACAACTGCCAGTACAGAGAGCTTGTATCTTTTGCCTTATAATACATGGTTAGATTTTCATTCTAAGCTCCTTTTAATATTTGTATTTTTTACATTAAAATTCGCTTCTAAATTGTTGCTTTAATTTATAGATGTCACTGGTTGTTGCTTGCAATCAATCCCATAAAAGAAGTGGTCTATTACCTGAATTCGGTTGACGGTGATTGGACAAATTATCCGGAAATGAAGCTAGTGATTGATACGTAAGTGACATTATTCTAAATATTCGTTTGTGTTTATATATTTAATTATTTCAATGTCATTGTTCTAAATAAATATTTTAATTTTGTCATCAGTTCAATACAAGTATTCCGATGTCAAAGGGGAGTACGAGTACCATGGTCTAGATCAAACAACATTAATTGGATCAAAGTACAGGTATATAAATTTCAACAATTTTGCTTATAATATTTATGCTACTTGATAAATCAATAGATGTGTATAATCTTATTTGTTTTTCTATGTAGTGCCCTCAACAACAAAACGGCATAGATTGCGGATACTTCGTTTTGATGTTTATCAAAGAAATCATTCAAATGAATGAAATCGAGATTCCAATCATGGTATGGATTTATACTTTGTTTTATTACTTATCGGATTTTGCATATAATTTATTACATTAAACTAAATCACGCATATATTTTGTTTTGTAATGTAGTATTTTGATCAATACAATTGTCCATATTACTCGCCACGTCAATTGGAAGAACTCAAAGAGGAGTTGTGCCAATATTTTATTGAGCTAAAAATCTTATAATAAGGTACGAATACATTGTTGTGTGAAAATTGGTTAATTATGAATATATTGTTTTGTGTATACAACACTGACCGTGTTATTATGTTCATATTGCAGGATCAGGACCTTGGATATATATGTAGATTAGGATTGATTTACTTAGTGTTATATAGCTGATTTCTTAGGGTGTATTTTGTTACGTTTAAAAACATGTTAATATTGAATTACCATGGTGTATATATATTTTGGATATGAATTGATTATAATGGTATTTGTATATATATATATATATAATATTTGGTATTTGAATTACATTTGGTATTTGGATTAAAACTAATATATATTGGTATTTCTAGATTAGATTGTAAAATACCGGTTTAAGAATTACAGGTTTGCTGCAAAAAAATGCAGGTTTAGAAATTTTTTAAATTTTAGATTTTTCAGTAGAAAACCTATGAAAGCGCTTTTTTCTTAAAAGCGCTTTCATAGGTAGGCCTACGAGAGCGCTTTTAGCTGAACAAAAAGCGCTCTTATATGCCTACTTTATACGCATTCTGAATACACCTATGAGAGCGCTTTTTCAGAAAAAAGCGCTCTCGTAGGCCTACCTATGAAAGCGCTTTTAAGAAAAAAGCGCTTTCATAGGTAGGCCTACGAGAGCGCTTTTAGCTGAACAAAAAGCGCTCTTATAGGCCTACTTTATACGCATTCTGAATACACCTATTAAAGCGCTTTTTCAGAAAAAAGCGCTCTCGTAGGCCTACCTATGAAAGCGCTTTTAAGAAAAAAGCGCTTTCATAGGTAGGCCTACGAGAGCGCTTTTTTCTGAACAAAAAGCGCTACTAAAACCTTTAGCAGCGCCACCTACGAGAGCGCTTTTAAGCGCTTTTAAAGCCCAAAAAAGCGCTTTCGTAGGTTATTTCTGGCATAGTGATTTAAGTATAAAAGTTTATTTTATGTCATTTGTTTTTTCTTGTTTTTACTATATATCTTGCTATTTTAACTTTAATATAATTTACTATCATAATGTATTTTTTAATGCTTAATTGATAAACCGCCATCTTTTTATACTATGAATTTAAGATATTCCTAATTTAAAAACATAAATCGTTTGGTGAAATTTATTCTAGGAAATAAGAGATCACATGGAATTGTCACATAATGTACCTTAGAAAATAATTTCTTAGATTGGTAAGAATAATTTAAATATTAAAAATTTATTAGCTAGAGCCAATTCGTGAATAAAAATTTATTATTCAATTTTTGTAAACATATTTAGTAATTTATCATTAAATTTATTTATCTTAGTTTTTAGACACTCGTCACAATGTTTTCTCTATTTACCTGACGAAAAAATTAATGCAAAATGAAAATGTAGAATTCTATAGGAGTAATAAATCTATTTTGGTTGAGAAAATAATGTTTATTTTTTTGGTTATCAACAAAGGCAGTAGTAGAAAAATATGTGGAACTGATTCTAAACAATTGTCATGTGAGATAGTGATAAAATATGATTCATAATATGGTTGTTTCGTCGAGGACTTGTGATGGAAACTTTATAAAGTATTTTTAAACTGCCATTTCATGTTGTAATTGGAGATGACAATTCCTCTTTTATTATATACCAAAAACGCATATAAGACAATCAAAATATATTTCAATGGGGAGTCAAGAGAGTTTGATGAAATGAAAAGTCTACATTTCTTGTCATATTTCAATTTTCTTCCAATTATAAGTGAATGCGACTAAAATATATATGTACCACTTTATTTTCCTTAATGAGATCCACTTAAAAATGGGTATTACATCATACAAGATTACATCATTCACTCCTCATTATCATAAGGAGAAATGCATAATCTCTATTCTGATATTGAATAAATTGAACCTAACTCTAGTTGGATAATTATTATGTACATAAAACTAATATACTTTTTCAAAATTTGATGAAGCTTCAACTTGAGAAACGTTGGTAATGCAATCTTAAAAATGGTGTAGGTTCCTACTTAATCCATTCATGTTTGTAAAGAACCCAAATAATTGGGGTTTATATGGCAAAAACGATCTTTGTTTATTGCTCCCTTTCCTCGTTTTATTAGTCAAATAAATCTTCTCATAAGTCGATAATGCATTTTTGGACTGTTCAACTTTCCTTTTTTTAATGATGATGCTTTCTAATTTTGCCTTGACATGATTTTTTGGCGCCGAAGGATTTAGAAAAACTAAAGAACCCTTGTGGTCACTATTACATCTAAGATTCATGTTTTGCCTAAATCTCTAAAAATTTGATGACCCTGTGGAGTTGCTTTTTTTGTAACACTCAGTCGAATCCTTCAACTCAACGAAAAGTATATTTTCTAATAACTCATTTTGAGTTTCTTTAGAAATACCATCTGATCTTGATTGTGGACTTATGGAATTATTAATAAAAATCTTCTTTGGAGGTGGCCGAATATGTGAGGAAACGTTTTTTTGGTTGGAAATTAAAAGAAGAGATTGTTCCAAATGAGGAGGTAATGTTTTTACTTTTCTTTTTTCAAATATGTCATCGGCAAATATTTTTATTCCTTGGACATCAGCGCATGCAAAACTAAACTCTCGTTCTTCAATATTTCCCTCATCATTATTGAGAATTTGTTGTTTGGTGCTACAACATAAATCAAAATTTTCTTGACATGGAGTGAAGCCTTCAAAATCTATAGAAGCGTCATTGATAATTTGCTCGTTTGTGTTACAATATGGATCAAGATTATCTTGATTGGAAGAAACACCATCAAATTCAATAAAGGTTTCGTCGCTTATATATTGTTTTATGCTACATTGTGGATCTATTTTATCTTGAATGGGTGTTAAGCCATGAAAATCAAAGAAAGGGTAAGGTGTACATAGAATTGATAATGCTTGCACTCTTAACATCTCAATATTTTTGTTGGTTATCTGCATTTTTTTCCAGAAGTGAGTTTATGATGTGCGGAAAGGTTAGTTGAATATTGAAAGTGATTGTGAAATGAGAAATATTTATATAAAAACAACATGCCAATGTCGGATTTTATAGTTTAAACAAAATCGGTTAGCTTGGATATTTTGGGAGGTGTATACATATGGAATGAATGATAGAGTATTATGAAGTTGCAAGTTTCTTTTATGTTATACCTTATATTTGTTGCTAGCGAGTTTTAATCCAAATAATATTTTACTTATTTAACTTTAATTAAGGTAATATTACTGCGAATTACAACAATTTTCAATTTTTAGAGAATGGTTTGCGTGTTATTATATTTAATCATTGTTCAACGACTTACTAGTATGTGTAACCTCCTCCATTTTTCTTATAAGTGGCTACTTACTAAGTACAATGTTTATTTATGGTATTTGTGTAGATTGCAATAATAAGAAAAGTGAAATTAAATGGAAAAAAAACCATTTTTATTCAATTACTTGCAATAAAATTAGATATATATTTAATAACAATGTCCATACGTAAAACATATAAGTATAAATTTTTTATTAAAAAGAAATATTAACTCCCTACAGGAAAATTAAATAGGTGGATGTATGGTTAACGTTATTGTTTTAAAAACTTTCATATAATAATTAAATTTATAAATTTCCTATAATAAAATATTTTAATTGTTGAACCAAAATTGATTATATTGAATTTGATTTAAATTGCAATAATGAAAACCTATGCTTAGTTTTATAATAATGATATATCTATATTTACGACATAGCCGTCTTCGATTTTTTGAAGGTCTTGTATAGATAAGTCGTAGTTTAATCATGGAAAAATGAATAGAGGCTTTATCTAACCATAGTTTATCGATTATAACAAGGCCCTATTTAACTGTAGGTAAAATTTAACAAATTTGAGGCCATGTGTGGTAGCCTGTCTTGCATGCCCTCAAAGACAACCCTGTTTAAGAAAACCATATTAGTTTATTTACAATAATATAATTTCCATCTAGTAGAAATTTTTGATTCATTTGTTGATTGAATATTAAAAGAAACACATTTTTAGTCATTCACCATAAAATTCTAATGCATTGGATGGTAGGGAATAGAGAACAATGAAGTTATTTCACGGGAAAGTGAGAATATAAGAGTTCATTTAAGTATAAAAGTTTATTTTATGTCATTTGTTTTTTCTTGTTTTTACTATATATCTTGCTATTTTAACTTTAATATAATTTACTATCATAATGTATTTTTTAATGCTTAATTGATAAACCGCCATCTTTTTATATTATGAATTTAAGATATTCCTAATTTAAAAACATAAATCGTTTGGTGAAATTTATTCTAGGAAATAAGAGATGACATGGAATTGTCACATAAAGTACCTTAGAAAATAGTTTCTTAGATTGGTAAGAATAATTTAAATATTAAAAATTTATTAGCTAGAGCCAATTCGTGAATAAAAATTTATTATTCAATTTTTGTAAACATATTTAGTAATTTATCACTTAATTTATTTATCTTAGTTTTTAGACACTCGTCACAATGTTTTCTCTATTTACCTGACGAAAAAATTAATGCAAAATGAAAATGTAGAATTCTATAGGAGTAATAAATCTATTTTGGTTGAGAAAATAATGTCTATTTTTTTGGTTATGAACAAAGGAAGTAGTAGAAAAATATGTGGAACTGATTCTAAACAATTGTCATGTGAGATAGTGATAAAATATGATTCATAATATGGTTGTTTCGTCGAGGACTTGTGATGGAAACTTTATAAAGTATTTTTAAACTGCCATTTCATGTTGTAATTGGAGATGACAATTCCTCTTTTATTATATACCAAAAACGCATATAAGACAATCAAAATATATTTCAATGGGGAGTCAAGAGAGTTTGATGAAATGAAAAGTCTACATTTCTTGTCATATTTCAATTTTCTTCAAATTATAAGTGAATGCGACTAAAATATATATGTACCACTTTATTTTCCTTAATGAGATCCACTTAAAAATGGGTATTACATCATACAAGATTACATCATTCACTCCTCATTATCATAAGGAGAAATGCATAATCTCTATTCTGATATTGAATAAATTTAACCTAACTCTAGTTGGATAATTATTATGTACATAAAACTAATATACTTTTTCAAAATTTGATGAAGCTTCAACTTGAGAAACGTTGGTAATTCAATCTTAAAAATGGTGTAGGTTCCTACTTAATCCATTCATGTTTGTAAAGAACCCAAATAATTGGGGTTTATATGGAAAAAACGATCTTTGTTTATTGCTCCCTTTCCTCGTTTTATTAGTCAAATAAAGCTTCTCATAAGTCGATAATGCATTTTTGGACTATTCAACTTTCCTTTTTTTAATGATGATGCTTTCTAATTTTTCCTTGACATAATTTTTTGGCGCCGAAGGATTTAGAAAAACTAAAGAATCCTTGTGGTCACTATTACATCTAAGATTCATGTTTTGCCTAAATCTCCAAAAATTTGATGACCCTGTGGAGTTGCTTTTTTTGTAACACTCAGTCGAATCCTTCAACTCAACGAAAAGTATATTTTCTAATAACTCATTTTGAGTTTCTTTAGAAATACCATCTGATCTTGATTGTGGAGTTATGGAATTATTAATAAAAATCTTCTTTGGAGGTGGCCGAATATGTGAGGCAACATTTTTTTGGGTGGAAATTAAAAGAAGAGGTTGTTCCAAATGAGGAGGTAATGTTTTTATTTTTCCTTTTTCAAATATGTCATCGGCAAATATTTTTATTCCTTGGACATCAGCGCATGCAAAACTAAACTCTCGTTCTCCAATATTTCCCTCATCATTATTGTGAATTTGTTGTTTGGTGCTACAACATAAATCTAAATTTTCTTGACATGGAGTGAAGCCTTCAAAATCTATAGATGCGTCATTGATAATTTGCTCGTTTGTGTTACAATATGGATCAAGATTATCTTGATTGGAAGAAACACCATCAAATTCAATAAAGGTTTTGTCGCTTATATCGTGTTTTATGCTACATTGTGGATCTATTTTATCTTGAATGGGTGTTAAGCCATGAAAATCAAAGAAAGGGTGAGGTGTACATAGAATTGATAATGCTTGCACTCTTAACATCTCAATATTTTTGTTTGTTATCTGCATTTTGTTTCTGAAGTGAGTTTGTGATGTGCGGAAGGGTTAGTTGAATATTGAAACTGATTGTGAAATGAGAAATATTTATATAAAAACAACATGCCAATGTCGGATTTTATGGTTTAAACAAAATCGGTTAGCTTGGATATTTTGGGAGGTGTATACATATGGAATGAATGATAGAGTATTAAGAAGTTGCAAGTTTCTTTTATGTTATACCTTATATTTGTTGCTAGCGAGTTTTAAGCCAAATAATATTTTACTTATTTAACTTTAATTAAGGTAATATTACTGCGAATTACAACAATTTTCAATATTTAGAGAATGGTTTGCGTGTTATTTTATTTAATCATTGTTCAACGACTTACTAGTATGTGTAACCTCCTCCATTTTTCTTATAAGTGGCTACTTACTAAGTACAATGTTTATTTATGGTATTTGTGTAGATTGCAATAATAAGAAAAGTGAAATTAAATGGAAAAAAACCATTTTTATTCAATTACTTGCAATAAAATTAGATATATATTTAATAACAATGTCCATACGTAAAACAGATGAGTATAAATTTTTTATTAAAAATAAATATTAACTCCCTACAGGAAAATTAAAAAGGTGGATGTATTGTTACAGTTATTGTTTTAAAAAACTTTCATATAATAATTAAATTTATAAATTTCCTATAATAAAATATTTTAATTGTTGAACCAAAATTGATTATATCGAATTTTATTTAAATTGCACTAATGAAAACCTATGCTTAGTTTTATAATAATGATATATATATATATTTACGTCATAGCCGTCTTCGATTTTTCGAAGGTCTTGTGTAGATAAGTCGTAGTTTAATCATGGAAAAATGAATAGAGGCTTTATCTAACCATAGTTTATCGATTATACCAAGGCCCTATTTAACTGTAGGTAGAATTTAACAAATTTGAGGCCATGTGTGGTAGCCTGTCTTGCATGCCCTCAAAGACAACCCTGTTTAAGAAAACCATGTTAGTTTATTTACAATAATATAATTTCCATCTAGTAGAAATTTTTGATTCATTTGTTGATTGAATATTAAAAGAAACACATTTTTAGTCATTCACCATAAAATTCTAATGCATTGGATGGTAGGGAATAGAGAACAATGAAGTTATTTCACGGGAAAGTGAGAATATAAGAGTTCATTTAAGTATAAAAGTTTATTTTATGTCATTTGTTTTTTCTTGTTTTTACTATATATCTTGCTATTTTAACTTTAAAATAATTTACTATCATAATGTATTTTTTAATGCTTAATTGATAAACCGCCATCTTTTTATATTATGAATTTAAGATATTCCTAATTTAAAAACATAAATCATTTGGTGAAATTTATTCTAGGAAATAAGAGATCACATGGAATTGTCACATAATGTACCTTAGAAAATAGTTTCTTAGATTGGTAAGAATAATTTAAATATTAAAAATTTATTAGCTAGAGCCAATTCGTGAATAAAAATTTATTATTCAATTTTTGTAAACATATTTAGTAATTTATCACTTAATTTATTTATCTTAGTTTTTAGACACTCGTCACAATGTTTTCTCTATTTACCTGACGAAAAAATTAATGCAAAATGAAAATGTAGAATTCTATAGGAGTAATAAATCTATTTTGGTATAGAAAATAATGTTTATTTTTTTGGTTATGAACAAAGGCAGTAGTAGAAAAATATGTGGAACTGATTCTAAACAATTGTCATGTGAGATAGTGATAAAATATGATTCATAATATGGTTGTTTCGTCGAGGACTTGTGATGGAAACTTTATAAAGTATTTTTAAACTGCCATTTCATGTTGAAATTGGAGATGACAATTCCTCTTTTATTATATACCAAAAACGCATATAAGACAATCAAAATATATTTCAATGGGGAGTCAAGAGAGTTTGATGAAATGAAAAGTCTACATTTCTTGTCATATTTCAATTTTCTTCCAATTATAAGTGAATGCGACTAAAATATATATGTACCACTTTATTTTCCTTAATGAGATCCACTTAAAAATGGGTATTACATCATACAAGATTACATCATTCACTCCTCATTATCATAAGGAGAAATGCATAATCTCTATTCTGATATTGAATAAATTTAACCTAACTCTAGTTGGATAATTATTATGTACATAAAACTAATATACTTTTTCAAAATTTGATGAAGCTTCAACTTTAGAAACGTTGGTAATTCAATCTTAAAAATGGTGTAGGTTCCTACTTAATCCATTCATGTTTGTAAAGAACCCAAATAATTGGGGTTTATATGGAAAAAACGATCTTTGTTTATTGCTCCCTTTCCTCGTTTTATTAGTCAAATAAAGCTTCTCATAAGTCGATAATGCATTTTTGGACTATTCAACTTTCCTTTTTTTAACGATGATGCTTTCTACTTTTGCCTTGACATGATTTTTTGGCGCCGAAGGATTTAGAAAAACTAAAGAATCCTTGTGGTCACTATTACATCTAAGATTCATGTTTTGCCTAAATCTCCAAAAATTTGATGACCCTGTGGAGTTGCTTTTTTTGTAACACTCAGTCGAATCCTTCAACTCAACGAAAAGTATATTTTCTAATAACTCATTCTGAGTTTCTTTAGAAATACCATCTGATCTTGATTGTGGACTTATGGAATTATTAATAAAAATCTTCTTTGGAGGTGGCCGAATATGTGAGGCAACATTTTTTTGGGTGGAAATTAAAAGAAGAGGTTGTTCCAAATGAGGAGGTAATGTTTTTATTTTTCCTTTTTCAAATATGTCATCGGCAAATATTTTTATTCCTTGGACATCAGCGCATGCAAAACTAAACTCTCGTTCTCCAATATTTCCCTCATCATTATTGTGAATTTGTTGTTTGGTGCTACAACATAAATCAAAATTTTCTTGACATGGAGTGAAGCCTTCAAAATCTATAGAAGCGTCATTGATAATTTGCTCGTTTGTGTTACAATATGGATCAAGATTATCTTGATTGGAAGAAACACCATCAAATTCAATAAAGGTTTTGCCGCTTATATCGTGTTTTATGCTACATTGTGGATCTATTTTATCTTGAATGGGTGTTAAGCCATGAAAATCAAAGAAAGGGTGAGGTGTACATAGAATTGATAATGCTTGCACTCTTAACATCTCAATATTTTTGTTTGTTATCTGCATTTTGTTTCTGAAGTGAGTTTGTGATGTGCGGAAAGGTTAGTTGAATATTGAAAGTGATTGTGAAATGAGAAATATTTATATAAAAACAACATGCCAATGTCGGATTTTATGGTTTAAACAAAATCGGTTAGCTTGGATATTTTGGGAGGAGTATACATATGGAATGAATGATAGAGTAGTATGAAGTTACAAGTTTCTTTTATGTTATACCTTATATTTGTTGCTAGCGAGTTTTAATCCAAATAATATTTTACTTATTTAACTTTAATTAAGGTAATATTACTGCGAATTACAACAATTTTCAATTTTTAGAGAATGGTTTGCGTGTTATTTTATTTAATCATTGTTCAACGACTTACTAGTATGTGTAACCTCCTCCATTTTTCTTATAAGTGGCTACTTACTAAGTACAATGTTTATTTATGGTATTTGTGTAGATTGCAATAATAAGAAAAGTGAAATTAAATGGAAAAAAACCATTTTTATTTAATTACTTGCAATAAAATTAGATATATATTTAATAACAATGTCCATACGTAAAACATATGAGTATAAATTTTTTATTAAAAATAAATATTAACTCCCTACAGGAAAATTAAAAAGGTGGATGTATTGTTACCGTTATTGTTTTAAAAAACTTTCATATAATAATTAAATTTATAAATTTCCTATAATAAAATATTTTAATTGTTGAACCAAAATTGATTATATCGAATTTTATTTAAATTGCACTAATGAAAACCTATGCTTAGTTTTATAATAATGATATATCTATATTTACGTCATAGCCGTCTTCGATTTTTCGAAGGTCTTGTGTAGATAAGTCGTAGTTTAATCATGGAAAAATGAATAGAGGCTTTATCTAACCATAGTTTATCGATTATACCAAGGCCCTATTTAACTGTAGGTAGAATTTAACAAATTTGAGGCCATGTGTGGTAGCCTGTCTTGCATGCCCTCAAAGACAACCCTGTTTAAGAAAACCATGTTAGTTTATTTACAATAATATAATTTCCATCTAGTAGAAATTTTTGATTCATTTGTTGATTGAATATTAAAAGAAACACATTTTTAGTCATTCACCATAAAATTCTAATGCATTGGATGGTAGGGAATAGAGAACAATGAAGTTATTTCACGGGAAAGTGAGAATATAAGAGTTCATTTAAGTATAAAAGTTTATTTTATGTCATTTGTTTTTTCTTGTTTTTACTATATATCTTGCTATTTTAACTTTAAAATAATTTACTATCATAATGTATTTTTTAATGCTTAATTGATAAACCGCCATCTTTTTATATTATGAATTTAAGATATTCCTAATTTAAAAACATAAATCATTTGGTGAAATTTATTCTAGGAAATAAGAGATCACATGGAATTGTCACATAATGTACCTTAGAAAATAGTTTCTTAGATTGGTAAGAATAATTTAAATATTAAAAATTTATTAGCTAGAGCCAATTCGTGAATAAAAATTTATTATTCAATTTTTGTAAACATATTTAGTAATTTATCACTTAATTTATTTATCTTAGTTTTTAGACACTCGTCACAATGTTTTCTCTATTTACCTGACGAAAAAATTAATGCAAAATGAAAATGTAGAATTCTATAGGAGTAATAAATCTATTTTGGTATAGAAAATAATGTTTATTTTTTTGGTTATGAACAAAGGCAGTAGTAGAAAAATATGTGGAACTGATTCTAAACAATTGTCATGTGAGATAGTGATAAAATATGATTCATAATATGGTTGTTTCGTCGAGGACTTGTGATGGAAACTTTATAAAGTATTTTTAAACTGCCATTTCATGTTGAAATTGGAGATGACAATTCCTCTTTTATTATATACCAAAAACGCATATAAGACAATCAAAATATATTTCAATGGGGAGTCAAGAGAGTTTGATGAAATGAAAAGTCTACATTTCTTGTCATATTTCAATTTTCTTCCAATTATAAGTGAATGCGACTAAAATATATATGTACCACTTTATTTTCCTTAATGAGATCCACTTAAAAATGGGTATTACATCATACAAGATTACATCATTCACTCCTCATTATCATAAGGAGAAATGCATAATCTCTATTCTGATATTGAATAAATTTAACCTAACTCTAGTTGGATAATTATTATGTACATAAAACTAATATACTTTTTCAAAATTTGATGAAGCTTCAACTTTAGAAACGTTGGTAATTCAATCTTAAAAATGGTGTAGGTTCCTACTTAATCCATTCATGTTTGTAAAGAACCCAAATAATTGGGGTTTATATGGAAAAAACGATCTTTGTTTATTGCTCCCTTTCCTCGTTTTATTAGTCAAATAAAGCTTCTCATAAGTCGATAATGCATTTTTGGACTATTCAACTTTCCTTTTTTTAACGATGATGCTTTCTACTTTTGCCTTGACATGATTTTTTGGCGCCGAAGGATTTAGAAAAACTAAAGAATCCTTGTGGTCACTATTACATCTAAGATTCATGTTTTGCCTAAATCTCCAAAAATTTGATGACCCTGTGGAGTTGCTTTTTTTGTAACACTCAGTCGAATCCTTCAACTCAACGAAAAGTATATTTTCTAATAACTCATTCTGAGTTTCTTTAGAAATACCATCTGATCTTGATTGTGGACTTATGGAATTATTAATAAAAATCTTCTTTGGAGGTGGCCGAATATGTGAGGCAACATTTTTTTGGGTGGAAATTAAAAGAAGAGGTTGTTCCAAATGAGGAGGTAATGTTTTTATTTTTCCTTTTTCAAATATGTCATCGGCAAATATTTTTATTCCTTGGACATCAGCGCATGCAAAACTAAACTCTCGTTCTCCAATATTTCCCTCATCATTATTGTGAATTTGTTGTTTGGTGCTACAACATAAATCAAAATTTTCTTGACATGGAGTGAAGCCTTCAAAATCTATAGAAGCGTCATTGATAATTTGCTCGTTTGTGTTACAATATGGATCAAGATTATCTTGATTGGAAGAAACACCATCAAATTCAATAAAGGTTTTGCCGCTTATATCGTGTTTTATGCTACATTGTGGATCTATTTTATCTTGAATGGGTGTTAAGCCATGAAAATCAAAGAAAGGGTGAGGTGTACATAGAATTGATAATGCTTGCACTCTTAACATCTCAATATTTTTGTTTGTTATCTGCATTTTGTTTCTGAAGTGAGTTTGTGATGTGCGGAAAGGTTAGTTGAATATTGAAAGTGATTGTGAAATGAGAAATATTTATATAAAAACAACATGCCAATGTCGGATTTTATGGTTTAAACAAAATCGGTTAGCTTGGATATTTTGGGAGGAGTATACATATGGAATGAATGATAGAGTAGTATGAAGTTACAAGTTTCTTTTATGTTATACCTTATATTTGTTGCTAGCGAGTTTTAATCCAAATAATATTTTACTTATTTAACTTTAATTAAGGTAATATTACTGCGAATTACAACAATTTTCAATTTTTAGAGAATGGTTTGCGTGTTATTTTATTTAATCATTGTTCAACGACTTACTAGTATGTGTAACCTCCTCCATTTTTCTTATAAGTGGCTACTTACTAAGTACAATGTTTATTTATGGTATTTGTGTAGATTGCAATAATAAGAAAAGTGAAATTAAATGGAAAAAAACCATTTTTATTTAATTACTTGCAATAAAATTAGATATATATTTAATAACAATGTCCATACGTAAAACATATGAGTATAAATTTTTTATTAAAAATAAATATTAACTCCCTACAGGAAAATTAAAAAGGTGGATGTATTGTTACCGTTATTGTTTTAAAAAACTTTCATATAATAATTAAATTTATAAATTTCCTATAATAAAATATTTTAATTGTTGAACCAAAATTGATTATATCGAATTTTATTTAAATTGCACTAATGAAAACCTATGCTTAGTTTTATAATAATGATATATCTATATTTACGTCATAGCCGTCTTCGATTTTTCGAAGGTCTTGTGTAGATAAGTCGTAGTTTAATCATGGAAAAATGAATAGAGGCTTTATCTAACCATAGTTTATCGATTATACCAAGGCCCTATTTAACTGTAGGTAGAATTTAACAAATTTGAGGCCATGTGTGGTAGCCTGTCTTGCATGCCCTCAAAGACAACCCTGTTTAAGAAAACCATGTTAGTTTATTTACAATAATATAATTTCCATCTAGTAGAAATTTTTGATTCATTTGTTGATTGAATATTAAAAGAAACACATTTTTAGTCATTCACCATAAAATTCTAATGCATTGGATGGTAGGGAATAGAGAACAATGAAGTTATTTCACGGGAAAGTGAGAATATAAGAGTTCATTTAAGTATAAAAGTTTATTTTATGTCATTTGTTTTTTCTTGTTTTTACTATATATCTTGCTATTTTAACTTTAAAATAATTTACTATCATAATGTATTTTTTAATGCTTAATTGATAAACCGCCATCTTTTTATATTACGAATTTAAGATATTCCTAATTTAAAAACATAAATCATTTGGTGAAATTTATTCTAGGAAATAAGAGATCACATGGAATTGTCACATAATATACCTTAGAAAATAGTTTCTTAGATTGGTAAGAATAATTTAAATATTAAAAATTTATTAGCTAGAGCCAATTCGTGAATAAAAATTTATTATTCAATTTTTGTAAACATATTTAGTAATTTATCACTTAATTTATTTATCTTAGTTTTTAGACACTCGTCACAATGTTTTCTCTATTTACCTGACGAAAAAATTAATGCAAAATGAAAATGTAGAATTCTATAGGAGTAATAAATCTATTTTGGTATAGAAAATAATGTTTATTTTTTTGGTTATGAACAAAGGCAGTAGTAGAAAAATATGTGGAACTGATTCTAAACAATTGTCATGTGAGATAGTGATAAAATATGATTCATAATATGGTTGTTTCGTCGAGGACTTGTGATGGAAACTTTATAAAGTATTTTTAAACTGCCATTTCATGTTGAAATTGGAGATGACAATTCCTCTTTTATTATATACCAAAAACGCATATAAGACAATCAAAATATATTTCAATGGGGAGTCAAGAGAGTTTGATGAAATGAAAAGTCTACATTTCTTGTCATATTTCAATTTTCTTCCAATTATAAGTGAATGCGACTAAAATATATATGTACCACTTTATTTTCCTTAATGAGATCCACTTAAAAATGGGTATTACATCATACAAGATTACATCATTCACTCCTCATTATCATAAGGAGAAATGCATAATCTCTATTCTGATATTGAATAAATTTAACCTAACTCTAGTTGGATAATTATTATGTACATAAAACTAATATACTTTTTCAAAATTTGATGAAGCTTCAACTTTAGAAACGTTGGTAATTCAATCTTAAAAATGGTGTAGGTTCCTACTTAATCCATTCATGTTTGTAAAGAACCCAAATAATTGGGGTTTATATGGAAAAAACGATCTTTGTTTATTGCTCCCTTTCCTCGTTTTATTAGTCAAATAAAGCTTCTCATAAGTCGATAATGCATTTTTGGACTATTCAACTTTCCTTTTTTTAACGATGATGCTTTCTACTTTTGCCTTGACATGATTTTTTGGCGCCGAAGGATTTAGAAAAACTAAAGAATCCTTGTGGTCACTATTACATCTAAGATTCATGTTTTGCCTAAATCTCCAAAAATTTGATGACCCTGTGGAGTTGCTTTTTTTGTAACACTCAGTCGAATCCTTCAACTCAACGAAAAGTATATTTTCTAATAACTCATTCTGAGTTTCTTTAGAAATACCATCTGATCTTGATTGTGGACTTATGGAATTATTAATAAAAATCTTCTTTGGAGGTGGCCGAATATGTGAGGCAACATTTTTTTGGGTGGAAATTAAAAGAAGAGGTTGTTCCAAATGAGGAGGTAATGTTTTTATTTTTCCTTTTTCAAATATGTCATCGGCAAATATTTTTATTCCTTGGACATCAGCGCATGCAAAACTAAACTCTCGTTCTCCAATATTTCCCTCATCATTATTGTGAATTTGTTGTTTGGTGCTACAACATAAATCAAAATTTTCTTGACATGGAGTGAAGCCTTCAAAATCTATAGAAGCGTCATTGATAATTTTCTCGTTTGTGTTACAATATGGATCAAGATTATCTTGATTGGAAGAAACGCCATCAAATTCAATAAAGGTTTTGTCGCTTATATCGTGTTTTATGCTACATTGTGGATCTATTTTATCTTGAATGGGTGTTAAGCCATGAAAATCAAAGAAAGGGTGAGGTGTACATAGAATTGATAATGCTTGCACTCTTAACATCTCAATATTTTTGTTTGTTATCTGCATTTTGTTTCTGAAGTGAGTTTGTGATGTGCGGAAAGGTTAGTTGAATATTGAAAGTGATTGTGAAATGAGAAATATTTATATAAAAACAACATGCCAATGTCGGATTTTATGGTTTAAACAAAATCGGTTAGCTTGGATATTTTGGGAGGAGTATACATATGGAATGAATGATAGAGTAGTATGAAGTTGCAAGTTTCTTTTATGTTATACCTTATATTTGTTGCTAGCGAGTTTTAATCCAAATAATATTTTACTTATTTAACTTTAGTTAAGGTAATATTACTGCGAATTACAACAATTTTCAATTTTTAGAGAATGGTTTGCATGTTATTATATTTAATCATTGTTCAACGACTTACTAGTATGTGTAACCTCCTCCATTTTTCTTATAAGTGGCTACTTACTAAGTACAATGTTTATTTATGGTATTTGTGTAGATTGCAATAATAAGAAAAGTGAAATTAAATGGAAAAAAACCATTTTTATTCAATTACTTGCAATAAAATTAGATGTATATTTAATATCAATGTCCATACGTAAAACATATGAGTATAAATTTTTTATTAAAAAGAAATATTAACTCCCTACAGGAAAATTAAAAAGGTGGATGTATTGTTACCGTTGTTGTTTTAAAAAACTTTCATATAATAATTAAATTTATAAATTTCCTATAATAAAATATTTTAATTGTTGAACCAAAATTGATTATATCGAATTTTATTTAAATTGCACTAATGAAAACCTATGCTTAGTTTTATAATAATGATATATCTATATTTACGTCATAGCCGTCTTCGATTTTTCGAAGGTCTTGTGTAGATAAGTTGTAGTTTAATCATGGAAAAACGAATAGAGGCTTTATCTAACCATAGTTTATCGATTATACCAAGGCCCTATTTAACTGTAGGTAGAATTTAACAAATTTGAGGCCATGTGTGGTAGCCTTTCTTGCATGCCCTCAAAGACAACCTTGTTTAAGAAAACCATGTTAGTTTATTTACAATAATATAATTTTCATCTAGTAGAAATTTTTGATTCATTTGTTGATTGAAAATTAAAAGAAACACATTTTTAGTCATTCACCATAAAATTCTAATGCATTGGATGGTAGGGAATAGAGAACAATGAAGTTATTTCACGGGAAAGTGAGAATATAAGAGTTCATTTAAGTATAATAGTTTATTTTATGTCATTTGTTTTTTCTTGTTTTTACTATATATCTTGCTATTTTAACTTTAATATAATTTACTATCATAATGTATTTTTTAATGCTTAATTGATAAACCGCCATCTTTTTATATTACGAATTTAAGATATTCCTAATTTAAAAACATAAATCGTTTGGTGAAATTTATTCTAGGAAATAAGAGATCACATGGAATTGTCACATAATGTACCTTAGAAAATAGTTTATTAGATTGGTAAGAATAATTTAAATATTAAAAATTTATTAGCTAGAGCCATTTCGTGAATATAAATTTATTATTCAATTTTTGTAAACATATTTAGTAATTTATCACTTAATTTATTTATCTTAGTTTTTAGACACTCGTCACAATGTTTTCTCTATTTACCTGACGAAAAAATTAATGCAAAATGAAAATGTAGAATTCTATAGGAGTAATAAATCTATTTTGGTTGAGAAAATAATGTTTATTTTTTTGGTTATGAACAAAGGCAGTAGTAGAAAAATATGTGGAACTGATTCTAAACAATTGTCATGTGAGATAGTGATAAAATATGATTCGTAATATGGCTGTTTCGTCGAGGACTTGTGATGGAAACTTTATAAAGTATTTTTAAACTGCCATTTCATGTTGAAATTGGAGATGACAATTCCTCTTTTATTATATACCAAAAACGCATATAAGACAATCAAAATATATTTCAATGGGGAGTCAAGAGAGTTTGATGAAATGAAAAGTCTACATTTCTTGTCATATTTCAATTTTCTTCCAATTATAAGTGAATGCGACTAAAATATATATGTACCACTTTATTTTCCTTAATGAGATCCATTTAAAAATGGGTATTACATCATACAAGATTACATCATTCACTCCTCATTATCATAAGGAGAAATGCATACTCTCTATTATCATATTGAATAAATTTAACCTAACTCTAGTTGGATAATTATCATGTACATAAAACTAATATACTTTTTCAAAATTTGATGAAGCTTCAACTTGAGAAACGTTGGTAATTCAATCTTAAAAATGGTGTAGGCTCCTACTTAATCCATTCATGTTTGTAAAGAACCCAAATAATTGGTGTTTATATGGCAAAAACGATCTTCTTTTATTGCTCCCTTTCCTCGTTTTATTAGTCAAATAAAGCTTCTCATAAGTCGATAATGCATTTTTGGACTGTTCAACTTTGCTCTTTTTAACGATGTTGCTTTTTACTTTTGCCTTGACATGATTTTTTGGCGCCGAAGAATTTAGAAAAACTAAAGAATCCTTGTGGTCACTATTACATCTAAGATTCATGTTTTGCCTAAATCTCCAAAAATTTGATGACCCCGTGGAGTTGCTTTTTTTGTAACACTCAGTCGAATCCTTCAACTCAACGAAAAGTATATTTTCTAATAACTCATTTTGAGTTTCTTTAGAAGTACCATCTGATCTTGATTGTGGACTTATGGAATTATTAATAAAAATCTTCTTTGGAGGTGGCCGAATATGTGAGGCAACATTTTTTTGGGTGGAAATTAAAAGAAGAGGTTGTTCCAAATGAGGAGGTAATGTTTTTATTTTTCCTTTTTCAAATATGTCATCGGCAAATATTTTTATTCCTTGGACATCAGCGCATGCAAAACTAAACTCTCGTTCTTCAATATTTCCCTCATCATTATTGTGAATTTGTTGTTTGGTGCTACAACATAAATCAAAATTTTCTTGACATGGAGTGAAGCCTTCAAAATCTATAGAAGCGTCATTGATAATTTTCTCGTTTGTGTTACAATATGGATCAAGATTATCTTGATTGGAAGAAACACCAGCAAATTCTATAAAGGTTTCGCCGCTTATATCGTGTTTTATGCTACGTTGTGGATCTATTTTATCTTGAATGGGTGTTAAGCCATGAAAATCAAAGAAAGGGTAAGGTGTACATAGAATTGATAATGCTTGCACTCTTAACATCTCAATATTTGTGTTTGTTATCTGCATTTTGTTTTAGAAGTGAGTTTGTGATGTGCGATAAGGTTAGTTGGATATTGAAAGTGATTGTGAAATGAGAAATATTTATATAAAAACAACATGCCAATGTCGGATTTTATGGTTTAAACAAATCCGGTTAGCTTGGATATTTTGGGAGGTGTATACATATGGAATGAATGATAGAGTATTAAGAAGTTGCAAGTTTCTTTTATGTTATACCTTATATTTGTTGCTAGCGAGTTTTAAGCCAAATAATATTTTACTTATTTAACTTTAATTAAGGTAATATTACTAAGAATTACAACAATTTTCCATTTTTAGAGAATGGTTTGCGTGTTATTATATTTAATCATTGTCCAACGACTTACTAGTATGTGTAACCTCTTCCATTTTTCTTATAAGTGGCTACTTACTAAGTACAATGTTTATTTATGGTATTTGTGTAGATTGCAATAATAAGAAAAGTGAAATGAAATGGAAAAAAAGCATTTTTATTCAATTACTTGCAATAAAATTAGATATATATTTAATAACAATGTCCATACGTAAAACATATGAGTATAAAATTTTTATTAAAAAGAAATATGAACTCCCTCAAGGAAAATTAAATAGGTGGATGTATTGTTACCGTTATTGTTTTAAAAACCTTCATATAATAATTAAATTTATAAATTTCCTATAATAAAATATTTTAATTGTTGAACTAAAATTGACTATATTGAATTTGATTTAAATTGCAATAATGAAAACCTATGCTTAGTTTTATAATAATGATATATCAATATTTACGACAAAGCCGTCTTCGATTTTTCGAAGGTCTTGTGTAGATAAGTCGTAGTTTAATCATGGAAAAACGAATAGAGGCTTTATCTAACCATAGTTTATCGATTATAACAAGGCCCTATTTAACTGTAGGTAAAATTTAACAAATCTGAGGCCATGTGTGGTAGCCTGTCTTGCATGCCCTCAAAGACAACCCTGTTAAAGAAAACCATGTTAGTTTATTTACAATAATATAATTTTCATCTAGTAGAAATTTTTGATTCATTTGTTGATTGAAAATTAAAAGAAACACATTTTTAGTCATTCACCATAAAATTCTAATGCATTGGATGGTAGGGAATAGAGAACAATGAAGTTATTTCACGGGAAAGTAAGAATATAAGAGTTCATTTAAGTATAAAAGTTTATTTTATATCATTTGTTTTTTCTTGTTTTCACTATATATCTTGCTATTTTAACTTTAATATAATTTACTATCATAATATATTTTTTAATGCTTAATTGATAAACCGCCATCTTTTTATATTACGAATTTAAGATATTCCTAATTTAAAAACATAAATCGTTTGGTGAAATTTATTCTAGGAAATAAGAGATCACATGGAATTGTCACATAATGTACCTTAGAAAATAGTTTATTAGATTGGTAAGAATAATTTAAATATTAAAAATTTATTAGCTAGAGCCATTTCGTGAATATAAATTTATTATTTAATTTTTGTAAACATATTTAGTAATTTATCACTTAATTTATTTATCTTAGTTTTTAGACACTCGTCACAATGTTTTCTCTATTTACCTGACGAAAAAATTAATGCAAAATGAAAATGTAGAATTATATAGGAGTAATAAATCTATTTTGGTTGAGAAAATAATGTTTATTTTTTTGGTTATGAACAAAGGCAGTAGTAGAAAAATATGTGGAACTGATTCTAAACAATTGTCATGTGAGATAGTGATAAAATATGATTCGTAATATGGCTGTTTCGTCGAGGACTTGTGATTGAAACTTTATAAAGTATTTTTAAACTGCCATTTCATGTTGAAATTGGAGATGACAATTCCTCTTTTATTATATACCAAAAACGCATATAAGACAATCAAAATATATTTCAATGGGGAGTCAAGAGAGTTTGATGAAATGAAAAGTCTACATTTCTTATCATATTTCAATTTTCTTCCAATTATAAGTGAATGCGACTAAAATGTATATGTACCACTTTATTTTCCTTAATGAGATCCATTTAAAAATGGGTATTACATCATACAAGATTACATCATTCACTCCTCATTATCATAAGGAGAAATGCATACTCTCTATTATCATATTGAATAAATTTAACCTAACTCTAGTTGGATAATTATCATGTACATAAAACTAATATACTTTTTCAAAATTTGATGAAGCTTCAACTTGAGAAACATTGGTAATTCAATCTTAAAAATGGTGTAGGCTCCTACTTAATCCATTCATGTTTGTAAAGAACCCAAATAATTGGTGTTTATATGGCAAAAACGATCTTCCTTTATTGCTCCCTTTCCTCGTTTTATTAGTCAAATAAAGCTTCTCAAAAGTCGATAATGCATATTTGGACTGTTCAACTTTCCTCTTTTTAACGATGTTTCTTTCTACTTTTTCCTTGACATGATTTTTTGGCGCCGAAGAATTTAGAAAAACTAAAGAATCCTTGTGGTCACTATTACATCTAAGATTCATGTTTTGCCTAAATCTCCAAAAATTTGATGACCCTGTGGAGTTACTTTTTTTGTAACACTCAGTCGAATCCTTCAACTCAACGAAAAGTATATTTTCTAATAACTCATTTTGAGTTTCTTTATAAATACCATCTAATCTTGATTGTGGAATTATGGAATTATTAATAAAAATCTTCTTTGGAGGTGGCCGAATATGTGAGGCAACATTTTTTTGGGTGGAAATTAAAAGAAGAGGTTGTTCCAAACGAGGAGGTAATGTTTTTATTTTTCCTTTTTCAAATATGTCATCGGTAAATATTTTTATTCCTTGGACATCAGCGCATGCAAAACTAAACTCTCGTTCTTCAATATTTCCCTCATCATTATTGTGAATTTGTTGTTTGGTGCTACAACATAAATCAAAATTTTCTTGACATGGAGTGAAGCCCTCAAAATCTATAGAAGCGTCATTGATAATTTGGTCGTTTGTGTTACAATATGGATCAAGATTATCTTGATTGGAAGAAACACCATCAAATTCAATAAAGGTTTCGCCGCTTATATCGTGTTTTATGCTACGTTGTGGATCTATTTTATCTTGAATGGGTGTTAAGCCATGAAAATCAAAGAAAGGGTAAGGTGTACATAGAATTGATAATGCTTGCACTCCTAACATCTCAATATTTGTGTTTGTTATCTGCATTTTGTTTCAGAAGTGAGTTTGTGATGTGCGGAAAGGTTAGTTGAATATTGAAAGTGATTGTGAAATGAGAAATATTTATATAAAAACAACATGCCAATGTCGGATTTTATGGTTTAAACAAAATTGGTTAGCTTGGATATTTTGGGAGGTGTATACATATGGAATGAATGATAGAGTATTAAGAAGTTGCAAGTTTCTTTTATGTTATACCTTATATTTGTTGCTAGCGAGTTTTAAGCCAAATAATATTTTACTTTTTTAACTTTAATTAAGGTAATATTACTGAGAATTACAACAATTTTCCATTTTTAGAGAATGGTTTGCGTGTTATTATATTTAATCATTGTCCAACGACTTACTAGTATGTGTAACCTCCTCCATTTTTCTTATAAGTGGCTACTTACTAAGTACAATGTTTATTTATGGTATTTGTGTAGATTGCAATAATAAGAAAAGTGAAATGAAATGGAAAAAGACCATTTTTATTCAATTACTTGCAATAAAATTAGATATATATTTAATAACAATGTCCATACGTAAAACATATGAGTATAAATTTTTTATTAAAAAGAAATATGAACTCCCTCAAGGAAAATTAAATAGGTGGATGTATTGTTACCGTTATTGTTTTAAAAACTTTCATATAATAATTAAATTTATAAATTTCCTATAATAAAATATTTTAATTGTTAAACCAAAATTGACTATATTGAATTTGATTTAAATTGCAATAATGACAACCTATGCTTAGTTTTATAATAATGATATATCAATATTTATGACAAAGCCGTCTTCGATTTTTCGAAGGTCTTGTGTATATAAGTCGTAGTTTAATCATGGAAAAACGAATAGAGGCTTTATCTAACCATAGTTTATCGATTATAACAAGGCCCTATTTAACTGTAGGTAAAATTTAAAAAATTTGAGGCCATGTGTGGTAGCCTGTCTTGCATGCCCTCAAAGACAACCCTGTTTAAGAAAACCATGTTAGTTTATTTACAATAATATAATTTCCATCTAGTAGAAATTTTTGATTCATTTGTTGATTGAAAATTAAAAGAAACACATTTTTAGTCATTCACCATAAAATTCTAATGCATTGGATGGTAGGGAATAGAGAACAATGAAGTTATTTCACGGGAAAGTGAGAATATAAGAGTTCATTTAAGTATAAAAGTTTATTTTATATCATTTGTTTTTTCTTGTTTTCACTATATATCTTGCTATTTTGACTTTAATGAAATTTACTATCATAATATATTTCTTAATGCTTAATTGATAAACCACCATCTTTTTATATTACGAATTTAAGATATTCCTAATTTAAAAACATAAATCGTTTGGTGAAATTTATTCTAGGAAATAAGAGATCACATGGAATTGTCACATAATGTACCTTAGAAAATAGTATATTAGATTGGTAAGAATAATTTAAATATTAAAAATTTATTAGCTAGGGCCAATTCGTGAATATAAATTTAATATTCAATTTTTGTAAACATATTTAGTAATTTATCACTTAATTTATTTATCTTATTTTTAGAAACTCGTCACAATGTTTTCTCTATTTACCTGACGAAAAAATTAATGCAAAATGAAAATGTAGAATTCTATAAGAGTAATAAATCTATTTTGGTTGAGAAAATAATGTTTATTTTTTTGGTTATGAATAAAGGCAGTAGTAGAAAAATATGTGGAACTGATTCTAAACAATTGTCATGTGAGATAGTGATAAAATATGATTCGTAATATGTCTGTTTCGTCGAGGACTTGTGATGGAAACTTTATAAAGTATTTTTAAACTGTCATTTCATGTTGAAATTGGAGATGACAATTCCTCTTTTATTATATACCAAAAACGCATATAAGACAATCAAAATATATTTCAATGGGGAGTCAAGAGAGTTTGATGAAATGAAAAGTCTACATTTCTTGTCATATTTCAATTTTCTTCCAATTATAAGTGAATGCGACTAAAATATATATGTACCACTTTATTTTCCTTAATGAGATCCATTTAAAAATGGGTATTACATCATAAAAGATTACATCATTCACTCCTCATTATCATAAGGAGAAATGCATACTCTCTATTATCATATTGAATAAATTTAACCTAACTCTAGTTGGATAATTATTATGTACATAAAACTAATATACTTTTTCAAAATTTGATGAAGCTTTAACTTGAGAAACTTTGGTAATTCAATCTTAAAAATGGTGTAGGCTCCTACTTAATCCATTCATGTTTGTAAAGAACCCAAATAATTGGTGTTTATATGGCAAAAATGATCTTCGTTTATTGCTCCCTTTCCTCGTTTTATTAGTCAAATAAAGCTTCTCATAAGTCGATAATGCATTTTTGGACTGTTCAACTTTCCTCTTTTTAACGATGTTGCTTTCTACTTTTGCCTTGACATGATTTTTTGGCGCCGAAGAATTTAGAAAAACTAAAGAATCCTTGTGGTCACTATTACATCTAAGATTCATGTTTTGCCTAAATCTCCAAAAAATTGATGACCCTTTGGAGTTGCTTTTTTTGTAACACTCAGTCGAATCCTTCAACTCAACGAAAAGTATATTTTCTAATAACTCATTTTGAGTTTCTTTAGAAATACCATCTGATCTTGATTGTGGACTTATGGAATTATTAATAAAAATCTTCTTTGGAGGTGGCCGAATATGTGAGGCAACATTTTTTTGGGTGGAAATTAAAAGAAGAGGTTGTTCCAAATGAGGAGGTAATGTTTTTATTTTTCCTTTTTCAAATATGTCATCGACAAATATTTTTATTCCTTGGACATCAGCGCATGCAAAACTAAACTCTCATTCTTCAATATTTCCCTCATCATTATTGTGAATTTGTTGTTTGATGCTACAACATAAATCAAAATTTTCTTGACATGGAGTGAAGCCTTCAAAATCTATAGAAGCGTCATTGATAATTTGCTCGTTTGTGTTACAATATGGATCAAGATTATCTTGATTGGAAGAAACACCATCAAATTCAATAAAGGTTTCACCATTTATATCGTGTTTTATGCTACGTTGTGGATCTATTTTATCTTGAATGGGTGTTAAGCCATGAAAATCAAAGAAACGGTAAGGTGTACATAGAATTGATAATGCTTGCACTCTTAACATCTCAATATTTGTGTTTGTTATCTGCATTTTGTTTCAGAAGTGAGTTTGTGATGTGCGGAAAGGTTCGTTGAATATTGAAAGTGATTGTGAAATGAGAAATATTTATATAAAAACAACATGCCAATGTCGGATTTTATGGTTTAAACAAAATCGGTTAGCTTGGATATTTTGGGAGGTGTATACATATGGAATGAATGATAGAGTATTAAGAAGTTGCAAGTTTATTTTATGTTATACCTTATATTTGTTGCTAGCGAGTTTTAAGCCAAATAATATTTTACTTATTTAACTTTAACTAAGGTAATATTACTGAGAATTACAACAATTTTCCATTTTTAGAGAATGGTTTGCGTGTTATTATATTTAATCATTGTCCAACGACTTACTAGTATGTGTAACCTCCTCCATTTTTCTTATAAGTGGCTACTTACTAAGTACAATGTTTATTTATGGTATTTGTGTAGATTGCAATAATAAGAAAAGTGAAATGAAATGGAAAAAAACCATTTTTATTCAATTACTTGCAATAAAATTAGATATATATTTAATAACAATGTCCATACGTAAAACATATGAGTATAAATTTTTTATTAAAAAGAAATATGAACTCCCTCAAGGAAAATTAAATAGGTGGATGTATTGTTACCGTTATTGTTTTAAAAACTTTCATATAATAATTAAATTTATAAATTTCCTATAATAAAATATTTTAATTGTTGAACCAAAATTGACTATATTGAATTTGATTTAAATTGCAATAATGAAAACCTATGCTTAGTTTTATAATAATGATATATAAATATTTACGACAAAGCCGTCTTCGATTTTTCGAAGGTCTTGTGTAGATAAGTCGTAGTTTAATCATGGAAAAATGAATAGAGGCTTTATCTAACCATTGTTTATCGATTATAACAAGGCCCTATTTAACTGTAGGTAAAATTTAAAAAATTTGAGGCCATGTGTGGTAGCCTGTCTTGCATGCCCTCAAAGACAGCCCTGTTTAAGAAAACCATGTTAGTTTATTTACAATAATATAATTTCCATCTAGTAGAAATTTTTGATTCATTTGTTGATTGAAAATTAAAAGAAACACATTTTTAGTCATTCACCATAAAATTCGAATGCATTGGATGGTAGGGAATAGAGAACAATGAAGTTATTTCACTGGAAAGTGAGAATATAAGAGTTCATTTAAGTATAAAAGTTTATTTTATATCATTTGTTTTTTCTTGTTTTCACTATATATCTTTCTATTTTAACTTTAATATAATTTACTATCATAATATATTTTTGAATGCTTAATTGATAAACCGCCATCTTTTTATATTACGAATTTATGATATTCCTAATTTAAAAACATAAATCGTTTGGTGAAATTTATTCTAGGAAATAAGAGATCACATGGAATTGTCACATAATGTACCTTAGAAAATAGTTTATTAGATTGGTAAGAATATTTTAAATATTAAAAATTTATTAGCTAGGGCCAATTCGTGAATATAAATTTATTATTCAATTTTTGTAAACATATTTAGTAATTTATCACTTAATTTATTTATCTTATTTTTAGACACTCGTCTCAATGTTTTCTCTATTTACCTGACGAAAAAATTAATGCAAAATGAAAATGTAGAATTCTATAGAAGTAATAAATCTATTTTGGTTGAGAAAATAATGTTTATTTTTTTGGTTATAAATAAAGGCAGTTTTAGAAAAATATGTGGAACTGATTCTAAACAATTGTCATGTGAGATAGTGATAAAATATGATTCGTAATATGTCTGTTTCGTCGAGGACTTGTGATGGAAACTTTATAAAGTATTTTTAAACTGTCATTTCATGTTGAAATTGGAGATGACAATTCCTCTTTTATTATATACCAAAAACGCATATAAGATAATCAAAATATATTTCAATGGGGAGTCAAGAGAGTTTGATGAAATGAAAAGTCTACATTTCTTGTCATATTTCAATTTTCTTCCAATTATAAGTGAATGCGACTAAAATATATATGTACCACTTTATTTTCCTTAATGAGATCCATTTAAAAATGGGTATTACATCATACAAGATTACATCATTCACTCCTCATTATCATAAGGAGAAATGCATACTCTCTATTATCATATTGAATAAATTGAACCTAACTCTAGTTGGATAATTATTATGTACATAAAACTAATATACTTTTTCAAAATTTGATGAAGCTTCAACTTGAGAAACGTTGGTAATTCAATCTTAAAAATGGTGTAGGCTCCTATTTAATCCATTCATGTTTGTAAAGAACCCAAATAATTGGTGTTTATATGGCAAAAATGATATTCGTTTATTGCTCCCTTTCCTCGTTTTATTAGTCAAATAAAGCTTCTCATAAGTCGATAATGCATTTTTGGACTGTTCAACTTTCCTCTTTTTAACGATGTTTCTTTCTACTTTTGCCTTGACATGATTTTTTGGCGCCGAAGAATTTAGAAAAACTAAAGAATCCTTGTGGTCACTATTACATCTAAGATTCATGTTTTGCCTAAATCTCCAAAAATTTGATGACCCTGTGGAGTTGCTTTTTTTGTAACACTCAGTCGAATCCTTCAACTCAACGAAAAGTATATTTTCTAATAACTCATTTTGAGTTTCTTTAGAAATACCATCTGATCTTGATTGTGGACTTATGGAATTATTAATAAAAATCTTCTTTGGAGGTGGCCGAATATGTGAGGCAACATTTTTTTGGGTGGAAATTAAAAGAAGAGGTTGTTCCAAATGAGGAGGTAATGTTTTTATTTTTCCTTTTTCAAATATGTCATCGGCAAATATTTTTATTCCTTGGACATCAGTGCATGCAAAACTAAACTCTCGTTCTTCAATATTTCCCTCATCATTATTGTGAATTTGTTGTTTAGTGCTACAACATAAATCAAAATTTTCTTGACATGGAGTGAAGCCTTCAAAATCTATAGAAGCGTCATTGATAATTTGCTCGTTTGTGTTACAATATGGATCAAGATTATCTTGATTGGAAGAAACACCATCAAATTCAATAAAGGTTTCGCCGGTTATATCGTGTTTTATGCTACGTTGTGGATCTATTTTATCTTGAATGGGTGTTAAGCCATGAAAATCAAAGAAAGGGTAAGGTGTACATAGAATTGATAATGCTTGCACTCTTAACATCTCAATATTTGTGTTTGTTATCCGCATTTTGTTTCAGAAGTGAGTTTGTGATGTGCGGAAAGGTTAGTTGAATATTGAAAGTGATTGTGAAATGAGAAATATTTATATAAAAACAACATGCCAATGTCGGATTTTATGGTTTAAACAAAATCGGTTAGCTTGGATATTTTGGGAGGTGTATACATATGGAATGAATGATAGAGTATTAAGAAGTTGCAAGTTTATTTTATGTTATACCTTATATTTGTTGCTAGCGAGTTTTAAGCCAAATAATATTTTACTTATTTAACTTTAACTAAGGTAATATTACTGAGAATTACAACAATTTTCTATTTTTAGAGAATGGTTTGCGTGTTATTATATTTAATCATTGTCCAACGACTTACTAGTATGTGTAACCTCCTCCATTTTTCTTATAAGTGGCTACTTACTAAGTACAATGTTTATTTATGGTATTTGTGTAGATTGCAATAATAAGAAAAGTGAAATGAAATGGAAAAAAACCATTTTTATTCAATTACTTGCAATAAAATTAGATATATATTTAATAACAATGTCCATACGTAAAACATATGAGTATAAATTTTTTATTAAAAAGAAATATGAACTCCCTCAAGGAAAATTAAATAGGTGGATGTATTGTTACCGTTATTGTTTTAAAAACTTTCATATAATAATTAAATTTATAAATTTCCTATAATAAAATATTTTAATTGTTGAACCAAAATTGACTATATTGAATTTGATTTAAATTGCAATAATGAAAACCTATGCTTAGTTTTATAATAATGATATATAAATATTTACGACAAAGCCGTCTTCGATTTTTCGAAGGTCTTGTGTAGATAAGTCGTAGTTTAATCATGGAAAAATGAATAGAGGCTTTATCTAACCATTGTTTATCGATTATAACAAGGCCCTATTTAACTGTAGGTAAAATTTAAAAAATTTGAGGCCATGTGTGGTAGCCTGTCTTGCATGCCCTCAAAGACAGCCCTGTTTAAGAAAACCATGTTAGTTTATTTACAATAATATAATTTCCATCTAGTAGAAATTTTTGATTCATTTGTTGATTGAAAATTAAAAGAAACACATTTTTAGTCATTCACCATAAAATTCGAATGCATTGGATGGTAGGGAATAGAGAACAATGAAGTTATTTCACTGGAAAGTGAGAATATAAGAGTTCATTTAAGTATAAAAGTTTATTTTATATCATTTGTTTTTTCTTGTTTTCACTATATATCTTTCTATTTTAACTTTAATATAATTTACTATCATAATATATTTTTTAATGCTTAATTGATAAACCGCCATCTTTTTATATTACGAATTTATGATATTCCTAATTTAAAAACATAAATCGTTTGGTGAAATTTATTCTAGGAAATAAGAGATCACATGGAATTGTCACATAATGTACCTTAGAAAATAGTTTATTAGATTGGTAAGAATATTTTAAATATTAAAAATTTATTAGCTAGGGCCAATTCGTGAATATAAATTTATTATTCAATTTTTGTAAACATATTTAGTAATTTATCACTTAATTTATTTATCTTATTTTTAGACACTCGTCTCAATGTTTTCTCTATTTACCTGACGAAAAAATTAATGCAAAATGAAAATGTAGAATTCTATAGAAGTAATAAATCTATTTTGGTTGAGAAAATAATGTTTATTTTTTTGGTTATAAATAAAGGCAGTTTTAGAAAAATATGTGGAACTGATTCTAAACAATTGTCATGTGAGATAGTGATAAAATATGATTCGTAATATGTCTGTTTCGTCGAGGACTTGTGATGGAAACTTTATAAAGTATTTTTAAACTGTCATTTCATGTTGAAATTGGAGATGACAATTCCTCTTTTATTATATACCAAAAACGCATATAAGATAATCAAAATATATTTCAATGGGGAGTCAAGAGAGTTTGATGAAATGAAAAGTCTACATTTCTTGTCATATTTCAATTTTCTTCCAATTATAAGTGAATGCGACTAAAATATATATGTACCACTTTATTTTCCTTAATGAGATCCATTTAAAAATGGGTATTACATCATACAAGATTACATCATTCACTCCTCATTATCATAAGGAGAAATGCATACTCTCTATTATCATATTGAATAAATTGAACCTAACTCTAGTTGGATAATTATTATGTACATAAAACTAATATACTTTTTCAAAATTTGATGAAGCTTCAACTTGAGAAACGTTGGTAATTCAATCTTAAAAATGGTGTAGGCTCCTATTTAATCCATTCATGTTTGTAAAGAACCCAAATAATTGGTGTTTATATGGCAAAAATGATATTCGTTTATTGCTCCCTTTCCTCGTTTTATTAGTCAAATAAAGCTTCTCATAAGTCGATAATGCATTTTTGGACTGTTCAACTTTCCTCTTTTTAACGATGTTTCTTTCTACTTTTGCCTTGACATGATTTTTTGGCGCCGAAGAATTTAGAAAAACTAAAGAATCCTTGTGGTCACTATTACATCTAAGATTCATGTTTTGCCTAAATCTCCAAAAATTTGATGACCCTGTGGAGTTGCTTTTTTTGTAACACTCAGTCGAATCCTTCAACTCAACGAAAAGTATATTTTCTAATAACTCATTTTGAGTTTCTTTAGAAATACCATCTGATCTTGATTGTGGACTTATGGAATTATTAATAAAAATCTTCTTTGGAGGTGGCCGAATATGTGAGGCAACATTTTTTTGGGTGGAAATTAAAAGAAGAGGTTGTTCCAAATGAGGAGGTAATGTTTTTATTTTTCCTTTTTCAAATATGTCATCGGCAAATATTTTTATTCCTTGGACATCAGCGCATGCAAAACTAAACTCTCGTTCTTCAATATTTCCCTCATCATTATTGTGAATTTGTTGTTTGGTGCTACAACATAAATCAAAATTTTCTTGACATGGAGTGAAGCCTTCAAAATCTATAGAAGCGTCATTGATAATTTGCTCGTTTGTGTTACAATATGGATCAAGATTATCTTGATTGGAAGAAACACCATCAAATTCAATAAAGGTTTCGCCGGTTATATCGTGTTTTATGCTACGTTGTGGATCTATTTTATCTTGAATGGGTGTTAAGCCATGAAAATCAAAGAAAGGGTAAGGTGTACATAGAATTGATAATGCTTGCACTCTTAACATCTCAATATTTGTGTTTGTTATCCGCATTTTTTTCCAGAAGTGAGTTTGTGATGTGCGGAAAGGTTAGTTGAATATTGAAAGTGATTGTGAAATGAGAAATATTTATATAAAAACAACATGCCAATGTCGGATTTTATGGTTTAAACAAAATCGGTTAGCTTGGATATTTTGGGAGGTGTATACATATGGAATGAATGATAGAGTATTAAGAAGTTGCAAGTTTATTTTATGTTATACCTTATATTTGTTGCTAGCGAGTTTTAAGCCAAATAATATTTTACTTATTTAACTTTAACTAAGGTAATATTACTGAGAATTACAACAATTTTCCATTTTTAGTGAATGGTTTGCGTGTTATTATATTTAATCATTGTTCAACGACTTACTAGTATGTGTAACCTCCTCCATTTTTCTTATAAGTGGCTACTTACTAAGTACAATGTTTATTTATGGTATTTGTGTAGATTGCAATAATAAGAAAAGTGAAATGAAATGGAAAAAAACCATTTTTATTCAATTACTTGCAATAAAATTAGATATATATTTAATAACAATGTCCATACGTAAAACATATGAGTATAAATTTTTTATTAAAAAGAAATATGAACTCCCTCAAGGAAAATTAAATAGGTGGATGTATTGTTACCGTTATTGTTTTAAAAACTTTCATGTAATAATTAAATTTATAAATTTCCTATAATAAAATATTTTAATTGTTGAACCAAAATTGACTATATTGAATTTGATTTAAATTGCAATAATGAAAACATATGCTTAGTTTTATAATAATGATATATCAATATTTACGACAAAGCCGTCTTCGATTTTTCGAAGGTCTTGTGTACATAAGTCGTAGTTTAATCATGGAAAAACGAATAGAGGCTTTATCTAACCATAATTTATCGATTATAACAAGGCCCTATTTAACTGTAGGTAAAATTTAACAAATTTGAGGCCATGTGTGGTAGCCTGTCTTGCATGCCCTCAAAGACAGCCCTGTTTAAGAAAACCATGTTAGTTTATTTACAATAATATAATTTCCATCTAGTAGAAATTTTTGATTCATTTGTTGATTGAGAATTAAAAGAAACACATTTTTAGTCATTCACCATAAAATTCTAATGCATTGGATGGTAGGGAATAGAGAACAATGAAGTTATTTCACGGGAAAGTGAGAATATAAGAGTTCATTTAAGTATAAAAGTTTATTTTATATCATTTGTTTTTTCTTGTTTTCACTATATATCTTTCTATTTTAACTTTAATATAATTTACTATCATAATATATTTTTTAATGCTTAATTGATAAACCGCCATCTTTTTATAATACGAATTGAAGATATTCCTAATTTAAAAACATAAATCGTTTGGTGAAATTTATTCTAGGAAATAAGAGATCACATGGAATTGTCACATAATGTACCTTAGAAAATAGTTTATTAGATTGGTAAGAATAATTTAAATATTAAAAATTTATTAGCTAGGGCCAATTCGTGAATATAAATTTATTATTCAATTTTTGTAAACATATTTAGTAATTTATCACTTAATTTATTTATCTTATTTTTAGACACTCGTCTCAATGTTTTCTCTATTTACCTGACGAAAAAATTAATGCAAAATGAAAATGTAGAATTCTATAGGAGTAATAAATCTATTTTGGTTGAGAAAATAATGTTTATTTTTTTGGTTATAAATAAAGGCAGTAGTAGAAAAATATGTGGAACTGATTCTAAACAATTGTCATGTGAGATAGTGATAAAATATGATTCGTAATATGTCTGTTTCGTCGAGGACTTGTGATGGAAACTTTATAAAGTATTTTTAAACTGTCATTTCATGTTGAAATTGGAGATGACAATTCCTCTTTTATTATATACCAAAAACGCATATAAGATAATCAAAATATATTTCAATGGGGAGTCAAGAGAGTTTGATGAAATGAAAAGTCTACATTTCTTGTCATATTTCAATTTTCTTCCAATTATAAGTGAATGCGACTAAAATATATATGTACCACTTTATTTTCCTTAATGAGATCCATTTAAAAATGGGTATTACATCATACAAGATTACATCATTCACTCCTCATTATCATAAGGAGAAATGCATACTCTCTATTATCATATTGAATAAATTGAACCTAACTCTAGTTGGATAATTATTATGTACATAAAACTAATATACTTTTTCAAAATTTGATGAAGCTTCAACTTGAGAAACGTTGGTAATTCAATCTTAAAAATGGTGTAGGCTCCTATTTAATCCATTCATGTTTGTAAAGAACCCAAATAATTGGTGTTTATATGGCAAAAATGATATTCGTTTATTGCTCCCTTTCCTCGTTTTATTAGTCAAATAAAGCTTCTCATAAGTCGATAATGCATTTTTGGACTGTTCAACTTTCCTCTTTTTAACGATGTTTCTTTCTACTTTTGCCTTGACATGATTTTTTGGCGCCGAAGAATTTAGAAAAACTAAAGAATCCTTGTGGTCACTATTACATCTAAGATTCATGTTTTGCCTAAATCTCCAAAAATTTGATGACCCTGTGGAGTTGCTTTTTTTGTAACACTTAGTCGAATCCTTCAACTCAACGAAAAGTATATTTTCTAATAACTCATTTTGAGTTTCTTTAGAAATACCATCTGATCTTGATTGTGGACTTATGGAATTATTAATAAAAATCTTCTTTGGAGGTGGCCGAATATGTGAGGCAACATTTTTTTGGGTGGAAATTAAAAGAAGAGGTTGTTCCAAATGAGGAGGTAATGTTTTTATTTTTCCTTTTTCAAATATGTCATCGGAAAATATTTTTATTCCTTGGACATCAGCGCATGCAACACTAAACTCTCGTTCTTCAATATTTCCCTCATCATTATTGTGAATTTGTTGTTTGGTGCTACAACATAAATCAAAATTTTCTTGACATGGAGTGAAGCCTTCAAAATCTATAGAAGCGTCATTGATAATTTGCTCGTTTGTGTTACAATATGGATCAAGATTATCTTGATTGGAAGAAACACCATCAAATTCAATAAAGGTTTCGCCGGTTATATCGTGTTTTATGCTACGTTGTGGATCTATTTTATCTTGAATGGGTGTTAAGCCATGAAAATCAAAGAAAGGGTAAGGTGTACATAGAATTGATAATGCTTGCACTCTTAACATCTCAATATTTGTGTTTGTTATCCGCATTTTGTTTCAGAAGTGAGTTTGTGATGTGCGGAAAGGTTAGTTGAATATTGAAAGTGATTGTGAAATGAGAAATATTTATATAAAAACAACATGCCAATGTCGGATTTTATGGTTTAAACAAAATCGGTTAGCTTGGATATTTTGGGAGGTGTATAAATATGGAATGAATGATAGAGTATTAAGAAGTTGCAAGTTTATTTTATGTTATACCTTATATTTGTTGCTAGCGAGTTTTAAGCCAAATAATATTTTACTTATTTAACTTTAACTAAGGTAATATTACTGAGAATTACAACAATTTTCCATTTTTAGTGAATGGTTTGCGTGTTATTATATTTAATCATTGTTCAACGACTTACTAGTATGTGTAACCTCCTCCATTTTTCTTATAAGTGGCTACTTACTAAGTACAATGTTTATTTATGGTATTTGTGTAGATTGCAATAATAAGAAAAGTGAAATGAAATGGAAAAAAACCATTTTTATTCAATTACTTGCAATAAAATTAGATATATATTTAATAACAATGTCCATACGTAAAACATATGAGTATAAATTTTTTATTAAAAAGAAATATGAACTCCCTCAAGGAAAATTAAATAGGTGGATGTATTGTTACCGTTATTGTTTTAAAAACTTTCATGTAATAATTAAATTTATAAATTTCCTATAATAAAATATTTTAATTGTTGAACCAAAATTGACTATATTGAATTTGATTTAAATTGCAATAATGAAAACATATGCTTAGTTTTATAATAATGATATATCAATATTTACGACAAAGCCGTCTTCGATTTTTCGAAGGTCTTGTGTAGATAAGTCGTAGTTTAATCATGGAAAAACGAATAGAGGCTTTATCTAACCATAATTTATCGATTATACCAAGGCCCTATTTAACTGTAGGTAAAATTTAACAAATTTGAGGCCATGTGTGGTAGCCTGTCTTGCATGCCCTCAAAGACAGCCCTGTTTAAGAAAACCATGTTAGTTTATTTACAATAATATAATTTCCATCTAGTAGAAATTTTTGATTCATTTGTTGATTGAGAATTAAAAGAAACACATTTTTAGTCATTCACCATAAAATTCTAATGCATTGGATGGTAGGGAATAGAGAACAATGAAGTTATTTCACGGGAAAGTGAGAATATAAGAGTTCATTTAAGTATAAAAGTTTATTTTATATCATTTGTTTTTTCTTGTTTTCACTATATATCTTTCTATTTTAACTTTAATATAATTTACTATCATAATATATTTTTTAATGCTTAATTGATAAACCGCCATCTTTTTATATTACGAATTTAAGATATTCCTAATTTAAAAACATAAATCGTTTGGTGAAATTTATTCTAGGAAATAAGAGATCACATGGAATTGTCACATAATGTACCTTAGAAAATAGTTTATTAGATTGGTACGAATAATTTAAATATTAAAAATTTATTAGCTAGGGCCAATTCGTGAATATAAATTTATTATTCAATTTTTGTAAACATATTTAGTAATTTATCATTTAATTTATTTATCTTATTTTTAGACACTCGTCACAATGTTTTCTCTATTTACCTGACGAAAAAATTAATGCAAAATGAAAATGTAGATTTCTATAGGAGTAATAAATCTATTTTGGTTGAGAAAATAATGTTTATTTTTTTGGTTATGAACAAAGGCAGTAGTAGAAAAATATGTGGAACTGATTCTAAACAATTGTCATGTGAGATAGTGATAAAATATGATTCGTAATATGTCTGTTTCGTCGAGGACTTGTGATGGAAACTTTATAAAGTATTTTTAAACTGTCATTTCATGTTGAAATTGGAGATGACAATTCCTCTTTTATTATATACCAAAAACGCATATAAGACAATCAAAATATATTTCAATGGGGAGTCAAGAGAGTTTGATGAAATGAAAAGTCTACATTTCTTGTCATATTTCAATTTTCTTCCAATTATAAGTGAATGCGACTAAAATATATATGTACCACTTTATTTTCCTTAATGAGATCCATTTAAAAATGGGTATTACATCATACAAGATTACATCATTCACTCCTCATTATCATAAGGAGAAATGCATACTCTCTATTATCATATTGAATAAATTGAACCTAACTCTAGTTGGATAATTATTATGTACATAAAACTAATATACTTTTTCAAAATTTGATGAAGCTTCAACTTGGGAAACGTTGGTAATTTAATCTTAAAAATGGTGTAGGCTCCTATTTAATCCATTCATGTTTGTAAAGAACCCAAATAATTGGTGTTTATATGGCAAAAACGATCTTCGTTTATTGCTCCCTTTCCTCGTTTTATTAGTCAAATAAAGCTTCTCATAAGTCGATAATGCATTTTTGGACTGTTCAACTTTCCTCTTTTTAACGATGTTGCTTTCTACTTTTGCCATGACATGATTTTTTGGCACCGAAGAATTTAGAAAAACTAAAGAATCCTTGTGGTCACTATTACATCTAAGATTCATGTTTTGCCTAAATCTCCAAAAATTTGATGACCCTGTGGAGTTGCTTTTTTTGTAACACTCAGTCGAATCCTTCAACTCAACGAAAAGTATATTTTCTAATAACTCATTTTGAGTTTCTTTAGAAATACCATCTGATCTTGATTGTGGACTTATGGAATTATTAATAAAAATCTTCTTTGGAGGTGGCCGAATATGTGAGGCAACATTTTTTTGGGTGGAAATTAAAAGAAGAGGTTGTTCCAAATGAGGAGGTAATGTTTTTATTTTTCCTTTTTCAAATATGTCATCGGCAAATATTTTTATTCCTTGGACATCAGCGCATGCAAAACTAAACTCTTGTTCTTCAATATTTCCCTCATCATTATTGTGAATTTGTTGTTTGGTGCTACAACATAAATCAAAATTTTCTTGACATGGAGTGAAGCCTTCAAAATCTATAGAAGCGTCATTGATAATTTGCTCGTTTGTGTTACAATATGGATCAAGATTATCTTGATTGGAAGAAACACCATCAAATTCAATAAAGGTTTCGCAGCTTATATCGTGTTTTATGCTACGTTGTGGATCTATTTTATCTTGAATGGGTGTTAAGCCATGAAAATCAAAGAAAGGGTAAGGTGTACATAGAATTGATAATGCTTGCACTCTTAACATCTCAATATTTGTGTTTGTTATCTGCATTTTGTTTCAGAAGTGAGTTTGTGATGTGCGGAAAGGTTAGTTGGATATTGAAAGTGATTGTGAAATGAGAAATATTTATATAAAAACAACATGCCAATGTCGGATTTTATGGTTTAAACAAAATCGGTTAGCTTGGATATTTTGGGAGGTGTATACATATGGAATGAATGATAGAGTATTAAGAAGTTGCAAGTTTCTTTTATGTTATACCTTATATTTGTTGCTAGCGAGTTTTAAGCCAAATAATATTTTACTTATTTAACTTTAATTAAGGTAATATTACTGAGAATTACAACAATTTTCCATTTTTAGAGAATGGTTTGCGTGTTATTATATTTAATCATTGTCCAACGACTTACTAGTATGTGTAACCTCCTCCATTTTTCTTATAAGTGGCTACTTACTAAGTACAATGTTTATTTATGGTATTTGTGTAGATTGCAATAATAAGAAAAGTGAAATGAAATGGAAAAAAACCATTTTTATTCAATTACTTGCAATAAAATTAGATATATATTTAATAACAATGTCCATACGTAAAACATATGAGTATAAATTTTTTATTAAAAAGAAATATGAACTCCCTCAAGGAAAATTAAATAGGTGGATGTATTGTTACCGTTATTGTTTTAAAAACTTTCATATAATAATTAAATTTATAAATTTCCTATAATAAAATATTTTAATTGTTGAACCAAAATTGACTATATTGAATTTGATTTAAATTGCAATAATGAAAACCTATGCTTAGTTTTATAATAATGATATATCAATATTTACGACAAAGCCGTCTTCGATTTTTCGAAGGTCTTGTGTAGATAAGTCGTAGTTTAATCATGGAAAAACGAATAGAGGCTTTATCTAACCATTGTTTATCGATTATAACAAGGCCCTATTTAACTGTAGGTAAAATTTAAAAAATTTGAGGCCATGTGTGGTAGCCTGTCTTGCATGCCCTCAAAGACAGCCCTGTTTAACAAAACCATGTTAGTTTATTTACAATAATATAATTTCCATCTAGTAGAAATTTTTGATTCATTTGTTGATTGAAAATTAAAAGAAACACATTTTTAGTCATTCACCATAAAATTCTAATGCATTGGATGGTAGGGAATAGAGAACAATGAAGTTATTTCACGGGAAAGTGAGAATATAAGAGTTCATTTAAGTATAAAAGTTTATTTTATATCATTTGTTTTTTCTTGTTTTCACTATATATCTTTCTATTTTAACTTTAATATAATTTACTATCATAATATATTTTTTAATGCTTAATTGATAAACCGCCATCTTTTTATATTACGAATTTAAGATATTCCTAATTTAAAAACATAAATCGTTTGGTGAAATTTATTCTAGGAAATAAGAGATCACATGGAATTGTCACATAATGTACCTTAGAAAATAGTTTATTAGATTGGTAAGAATAATTTAAATATTAAAAATTTATTAGCTAGGGCCAATTCGTGAATATAAATTTATTATTCAATTTTTGTAAACATATTTAGTAATTTATCATTTAATTTATTTATCTTATTTTTAGACACTCGTCACAATGTTTTCTCTATTTACCTGACGAAAAAATTAATGCAAAATGAAAATGTAGATTTCTATAGGAGTAATAAATCTATTTTGGTTGAGAAAATAATGTTTATTTTTTTGGTTATGAACAAAGGCAGTAGTAGAAAAATATGTGGAACTGATTCTAAACAATTGTCATGTGAGATAGTGATAAAATATGATTCGTAATATGTCTGTTTCGTCGAGGACTTGTGATGGAAACTTTATAAAGTATTTTTAAACTGTCATTTCATGTTGAAATTGGAGATGACAATTCCTCTTTTATTATATACCAAAAACGCATATAAAACAATCAAAATATATTTCAATGGGGAGTCAAGAGAGTTTGATGAAATGAAAAGTCTACATTTCTTGTCATATTTCAATTTTCTTCCAATTATAAGTGAATGCGACTAAAATATATATGTACCACATTATTTTCCTTAATGAGATCCATTTAAAAATGGGTATTACATCATACAAGATTACATCATTCACTCCTCATTATCATAAGGAGAAATGCATACTCTCTATTATCATATTGAATAAATTGAACCTAACTCTAGTTGGATAATTATTATGTACATAAAACTAATATACTTTTTCAAAATTTGATGAAGCTTCAACTTGGGAAACGTTGGTAATTTAATCTTAAAAATGGTGTAGGCTCCTATTTAATCCATTCATGTTTGTAAAGAACCCAAATAATTGGTGTTTATATGGAAAAAACGATCTTCGTTTATTGCTCCCTTTCCTCGTTTTATTAGTCAAATAAAGCTTCTCATAAGTCGATAATGCATTTTTGGACTGTTCAACTTTCCTCTTTTTAACGATGTTGCTTTCTACTTTTGCCATGACATGATTTTTTGGCACTGAAGAATTTAGAAAAACTAAAGAATCCTTGTGGTCACTATTACATCTAAGATTCATGTTTTGCCTAAATCTCCAAAAATTTGATGACCCTGTGGAGTTGCTTTTTTTGTAACACTCAGTCGAATCCTTCAACTCAACGAAAAGTATATTTTCTAATAACTCATTTTGAGTTTCTTTAGAAATACCATCTGATCTTGATTGTGGACTTATGGAATTATTAATAAAAATCTTCTTTGGAGGTGGCCGAATATGTGAGGCAACATTTTTTTGGGTGGAAATTAAAAGAAGAGGTTGTTCCAAATGAGGAGGTAATGTTTTTATTTTTCCTTTTTCAAATATGTCATCGGCAAATATTTTTATTCCTTGGACATCAGCGCATGCAAAACTAAACTCTCGTTCTTCAATATTTCCCTCATCATTATTGTGAATTTGTTGTTTGGTGCTACAACATAAATCAAAATTTTCTTGACATGGAGTGAAGCCTTCAAAATCTATAGAAGCGTCATTGATAATTTGCTCGTTTGTGTTACAATATGGATCAAGATTATCTTGATTGGAAGAAACACCATCAAATTCAATAAAGGTTTCGCAGCTTATATCGTGTTTTATGCTACGTTGTGGATCTATTTTATCTTGAATGGGTGTTAAGCCATGAAAATCAAAGAAAGGGTAAGGTGTACATATAATTGATAATGCTTGCACTCTTAACATCTCAATATTTGTGTTTGTTATCTACATTTTGTTTCAGAAGTGAGTTTGTGATGTGCGGAAAGGTTAGTTGGATATTGAAAGTGATTGTGAAATGAGAAATATTTATATAAAAACAACATGCCAATGTCGGATTTTATGGTTTAAACAAAATCGGTTAGCTTGGATATTTTGGGAGGTGTATACATATGGAATGAATGATAGAGTATTAAGAAGTTGCAAGTTTCTTTTATGTTATACCTTATATTTGTTGCTAGCGAGTTTTAAGCCAAATAATATTTTACTTATTTAACTTTAATTAAGGTAATATTACTGAGAATTACAACAATTTTCCATTTTTAGAGAATGGTTTGCGTGTTATTATATTTAATCATTGTCCAACGACTTACTAGTATGTGTAACCTCCTCCATTTTTCTTATAAGTGGCTACTTACTAAGTACAATGTTTATTTATGGTATTTGTGTAGATTGCAATAATAAGAAAAGTGAAATGAAATGGAAAAAAACCATTTTTATTCAATTACTTGCAATAAAATTAGATATATATTTAATAACAATGTCCATACGTAAAACATATGAGTATAAATTTTTTATTAAAAAGAAATATGAACTCCCTCAAGGAAAATTAAATAGGTGGATGTATTGTTACCGTTATTGTTTTAAAAACTTTCATATAATAATTAAACTTATAAATTTCCTATAATAAAATATTTTAATTGTTGAACCAAAATTGACTATATTGAATTTGATTTAAATTGCAATAATGAAAACCTATGCTTAGTTTTATAATAATGATATATCAATATTTACGACAAAGCCGTCTTCGATTTTTCGAAGGTCTTGTGTAGATAAGTCGTAGTTCAATCATGGAAAAACGAATAGAGGCTTTATCTAACCATTGTTTATCGATTATAACAAGGCCCTATTTAACTGTAGGTAAAATTTAAAAAATTTGAGGCCATGTGTGGTAGCCTGTCTTGCATGCCCTCAAAGACAGCCCTGTTTAAGAAAACCATGTTAGTTTATTTACAATAATATAATTTCCATCTAGTAGAAATTTTTGATTCATTTGTTGATTGAAAATTAAAAGAAACACATTTTTATTCATTCACCATAAAATTCTAATGCATTGGATGGTAGGGAATAGAGAACAATGAAGTTATTTCACGGGAAAGTGAGAATATAAGAGTTCATTTAAGTATAAAAGTTTATTTTATATCATTTGTTTTTTCTTGTTTTCACTATATATCTTTCTATTTTAACTTTAATATAATTTACTATCATAATATATTTTTTAATGCTTAATTGATAAACCGCCATCTTTTTATATTACGAATTTAAGATATTCCTAATTTAAAAACATAAATCGTTTGGTGAAATTTATTCTAGGAAATAAGAGATCACATGGAATTGTCATATAATGTACCTTAGAAAATAGTTTATTAGATTGGTAAGAATAATTTAAATATTAAAAATTTATTAGCTAGGGCCAATTCGTGAATATAAATTTATTATTCAATTTTTGTAAACATATTTAGTAATTTATCACTTAATTTATTTATCTTATTTTTAGACACTCGTCACAATGTTTTCTCTATTTACTTGACGAAAAAATTAATGCAAAATGAAAATTTAGAATTCTGTAGGAGTAATAAATCTATTTTGGCTGAGAAAATAATGTTTATTTTTTTGGTTATGAACAGAGGCGGTAGTAGAAAAATATGTGGAACTGATTCTAAACAATTGTCATGTGAGATAGTGATAAAATATGTTTCGTAATATGTCTGTTTCATCGAGGACTTGTGCTGGAAACTTTATAAAGTATATTTAAATCTGCCGCTTCATGTGGAAATTGGAGATGACAATTCCTCTTTTATTATATACCAAAAACGCATATAAGACAATCAAAATATATTTCAATGGGGAGTCAAGAGAGTTTGATGAAATGAAAAGTCTACATTTCTTGTCATATTTCAATTTTCTTCCAATTATAAGTGAATGCGACTAAAATATATATGTACCACTTTATTTTCCTTAATGAGATCCATTTAAAAATGGGTATTACATCATACAAGATTACATCATTCACTCCTCATTATCATAAGGAGAAATGCATACTCTCTATTATCATATTGAATAAATTGAACCTAACTCTAGTTGGATAATTATTATGTACATAAAACTAATATACTTTTTCAAAATTTGATGAAGCTTCAACTTGAGAAACGATGGTAATTCAATCTTAAAAATGGTGTAGGCTCCTACTTAATCCATTCATGTTTGTAAAGAACCCAAATAATTGGTGTTTATATGGAAAAAATGATCTTCGTTTATTGCTCCCTTTCCTCGTTTTATTAGTCAAATAAAGCTTCTCATAAGTCGATAATGCATTTTTGGACTGTTCAACTTTCCTTTTTTTAACGATGTTGCTTTCTACTTTTGCCTTGACATGATTTTTTGGCGCCGAAGAATTTAGAAAAACTAAAGAATCCTTGTGGTCACTATTACATCTAAGATTCATGTTTTGCCTAAATCTCCAAAAATTTGATGACCTTGTGGAGTTGCTTTTTTTGTAACACTCAGTCGAATCCTTCAACTCAACAAAAAGTATATTTTCTAATAACTCATTTTGAGTTTCTTTAGAAATACCATCTGATCTTGATTGTGGACTTATGGAATTATTAATAAAAATCTTCTTTGGAGGTGGCCGAATATGTGAGGCAACATTTTTTTAGGTGGAAATTAAAAGAAGAGATTGTTCCAAATGAGGAGGTAATGTTTTTATTTTTCCTTTTTCAAATATGTCATCGGCAAATATTTTTATTCCTTGGACATCAGCGCATGCAAAACTAAACTCTCGTTCTTCAATATTTCCCTCATCATTATTGTGAATTTGTTGTTTGGTGCTACAACATAAATCAAAATTTTCTTGACATGGAGTGAAGCCTTCAAAATCTATAGAAGCGTCATTGATAATTTGCTCGTTTGTGTTACAATATGGATCAAGATTATCTTGATTGGAAGAAACACCATCAAATTCAATAAAGGTTTCGCAGCTTATATCGTGTTTTATGCTACGTTGTGGATCTATTTTATCTTGAATGGGTGTTAAGCCATGAAAATCAAAGAAAAGGTAAGGTGTACATAGAATTGATAATGCTTGCACTCTTAACATCTCAATATTTGTGTTTGTTATCTGCATTTTGTTTCAGAAGTGAGTTTGTGATGTGCGGAAAGGTTAGTTGGATATTGAAAGTGATTGTGAAATGAGAAATATTTATATAAAAACAACATGCCAATGTCGGATTTTATGGTTTAAACAAAATCGGTTAGCTTGGATATTTTGGGAGGTGTATACATATGGAATGAATGATAGAGTATTAAGAAGTTGCAAGTTTCTTTTATGTTATACCTTATATTTGTTGCTAGCGAGTTTTAAGCCAAATAATATTTTACTTATTTAACTTTAATTAAGGTAATATTACTGTGAATTACAACAATTTTCCATTTTTAGAGAATGGTTTGCGTGTTATTATATTTAATCATTGTCCAACGACTTACTAGTATGTGTAACCTCCTCCATTTTTCTTATAAGTGGCTACTTACTAAATACAATGTTTATTTATGGTATTTGTGTAGATTGCAATAATAAGAAAAGTGAAATGAAATGGAAAAAAACCATTTTTATTCAATTACTTGCAATAAAATTAGATATATATTTAATAACAATGTCCATACGTAAAACATATGAGTATAAATTTTTTATTAAAAAGAAATATGAACTCCCTCAAGGAAAATTAAATAGGTGGATGTATTGTTACCGTTATTGTTTTAAAAACTTTCATATAATAATTAAATTTATAAATATCCTATAATAAAATATTTTAATTGTTGAACCAAAATTGACTATATTGAATTTGATTTAAATTGCAATAATGAAAACCTATGCTTAGTTTTATAATAATGATATATCAATATTTACGACAAAGCCGTCTTCGATTTTTCGAAGGTCTTGTGTAGATAAGTCGTAGTTTAATCATGGAAAAACGAATAGAGGCTTTATCTAACCATTGTTTATCGATTATAACAAGGCCCTATTTAACTGTAGGTAAAATTTAAAAAATTTGAGGCCATGTGTGGTAGCCTGTCTTGCATGCCCTCAAAGACAGCCCTGTTTAAGAAAACCATGTTAGTTTATTTACAATAATATAATTTCCATCTAGTAGAAATTTTTGATTCATTTGTTGATTGAAAATTAAAAGAAACACATTTTTATTCATTCACCATAAAATTCTAATGCATTGGATGGTAGGGAATAGAGAACAATGAAGTTATTTAACGGGAAAGTGAGAATATAAGAGTTCATTTAAGTATAAAAGTTTATTTTATATCATTTGTTTTTTCTTGTTTTCACTATATATCTTTCTATTTTAACTTTAATATAATTTACTATCATAATATATTTTTTAATGCTTAATTGATAAACCGCCATCTTTTTATATTACGAATTTAAGATATTCCTAATTTAAAAACATAAATCGTTTGGTGAAATTTATTCTAGGAAATAAGAGATCACATGGAATTGTCACATAATGTACCTTAGAAAATAGTTTATTAGATTGGTAAGAATAATTTAAATATTAAAAATTTATTAGCTAGGGCCAATTCGTGAATATAAATTTATTATTCAATTTTTGAAAACATATTTAGTAATTTATCACTTAATTTATTTATCTTATTTTTAGACACTCGTCACAATGTTTTCTCTATTTACCTGACGAAAAAATTAATGCAAAATGAAAATTTAGAATTCTGTAGGAGTAATAAATCTATTTTGGCTGAGAAAATAATGTTTATTTTTTTGGTTATGAACAAAGGCGGTAGTAGAAAAATATGTGGAACTGATTCTAAACAATTGTCATGTGAGATAGTGATAAAATATGTTTCGTAATATGTCTGTTTCATCGAGGACTTGTGATGGAAACTTTATAAAGTATATTTAAATCTGCCGCTTCATGTGGAAATTGGAGATGACAATTCCTCTTTTATTATATACCAAAAACGCATATAAGACAATCAAAATATATTTCAATGGGGAGTCAAGAGAGTTTGATGAAATGAAAAGTCTACATTTCTTGTCATATTTCAATTTTCTTCCAATTATAAGTGAATACGACTAAAATATATATGTACCACTTTATTTTCCTTAATGAGATCCATTTAAAAATGGGTATTACATCATACAAGATTACATCATTCACTCCTCATTATCATAAGGAGAAATGCATACTCTCTATTATCATATTGAATAAATTGAACCTAACTCTAGTTGGATAATTATTATGTACATAAAACTAATATACTTTTTCAAAATTTGATGAAGCTTCAACTTAAGAAACGATGGTAATTCAATCTTAAAAATGGTGTAGGCTCCTACTTAATCCATTCATGTTTGTAAAGAACCCAAATAATTGGTGTTTATATGGAAAAAATGATCTTCGTTTATTGCTCCCTTTCCTCGTTTTATTAGTCAAATAAAGCTTCTCATAAGTCGATAATGCATTTTTGGACTGTTCAACTTTCCTTTTTTTAACGATGTTGCTTTCTACTTTTGCCTTGACATGATTTTTTGGCGCCGAAGAATTTAGAAAAACTAAAGAATCCTTGTGGTCACTATTACATCTAAGATTCATGTTTTGCCTAAATCTCCAAAAATTTGATGACCTTGTGGAGTTGCTTTTTTTGTAACACTCAGTCGAATCCTTCAACTCAACAAAAAGTATATTTTCTAATAACTCATTTTGAGTTTCTTTAGAAATACCATCTGATCTTGATTGTGGACTTATGGAATTATTAATAAAAATCTTCTTTGGAGGTGGCCGAATATGTGAGGCAACATTTTTTTAGGTGGAAATTAAAAGAAGAGATTGTTCCAAATGAGGAGGTAATGTTTTTATTTTTCCTTTTTCAAATATGTCATCGGCAAATATTTTTATTCCTTGGACATCAGCGCATGCAAAACTAAACTCTCGTTCTTCAATATTTTCCTCATCATTATTGTGAATTTGTTGTTTGGTGCTACAACATAAATCAAAATTTTCTTGACACGGAGTGAAGCCTTCAAAATCTATAGAAGCGTCATTAATAATTTGCTTGTTTGTGTTACAATATGGATCAAGATTATCTTCATTGGAAGAAACACCATCAAATTCAATAAAGGTTTCGTCGCTTATATCGTGTTTTATGCTACGTTATGGATCTAATTTATCTTGAATGGGTGTTAAGCCATGAAAATCAAAGAAAGGGTAAGGTGTACATAGAATTGATAATGCTTGCACTCTTAACATCTCAATATTTGTGTTTGTTATCTGCATTTTGTTTCAGAAGTGAGTTTGTGATGTGCGGAAAGGTTAGTTGAATATTTAAAGTGATTGTGAAATGAGAAATATTTATATAAAAACAACATGCCAATGTCGGATTTTATGGTTTAAACAAAATCGGTTAGCTTGGATATTTTGGGAGGTGTATACATATGGAATGAATGATAGAGTATTAAGAAGTTGCAAGTTTCTTTTTATGTTATACCTTATATTTGTTGCTAGCGAGTTTTAAGCCAAATAATATTTTACTTATTTAACTTTAATTAAGGTAATATTACTGAGAATTACAACAATTTTCCATTTTTAGAGAATGGTTTGCGTGTTATTATATTTAATCATTGTTCAACGACTTACTAGTATGTGTAACCTCCTCCATTTTTCTTATAAGTGGCTACTTACTAAGTACAATGTTTATTTATGGTATTTGTGTAGATTGCAATAATAAGAAAAGTGAAATGAAATGGAAAAAAACCAATTTTATTCAATTACTTGCAATAAAATTAGATATATATTTAATAACAATGTCCATACGTAAAACATATGAGTATAAATTTTCTATTAAAAAGAAATATGAACAACCTCAAGGAAAATTAAATAGGTGGATGTATTGTTACCGTTATTGTTTTAAAAACTTTCATATAATAATTAAATTTATAAATTTCCTATAATAAAATGTTTTAATTGTTGAACCAAAATTGACTATATTGAATTTGATTTAAATTGCAATAATGAAAACCTATGCTTAGTTTTATAATAATGATATATTTATATTTACGACATAGCCGTCTTCGATTTTTCGAAGGTCTTGTGTAGATAAGTCGTAGTTTAATCATGGAAAAACGAATAGAGGCTTTATCTAACCATAGTTTATCGATTATAACAAGGCTCTATTTAACTGTAGGTAAAATTTAACAAATTTGAGGCCATGTGTGGTAGCCTGTCTTGCATGCCCTCATAGACAACCCTGTTTAAGAAAACCATGTTAGTTTATTTACAATAATATAATTTCCATCTAGTAGAAATTTTTGATTCATTTGTTGATTGAAAATTAAAAGAAACACATTTTAAGTCATTCACCATAAAATTCTAATGCATTGGATGGTAGGGAATAGAGAACAATGAAGTTAATTCACGGGAAAGTGAGAATATAAAAGTTCATTTAAGTATAAAAGTTTATTTTATATCATTTGTTTTTTCTTGTTTTCACTATATATCTTGCTATTTTAACTTTAATATAATTTACTATCATAATATATTTTTTAATGCTTAATTGATAAACCGCCATCTTTTTATATTACGAATTTAAGATATTCCTAATTTAAAAACATAAATCGTTTGGTGAAATTTATTCTAGGAAATAAGAGATCACATGGAATTGTCACATAATGTACCTTAGAAAATAGTTTATTAGATTGGTATGAATAATTTAAATATTAAAAATTTATTATCTAGAGCCAATTCGTGAATATAAATTTATTATTCAATTTCTGTAAACATATTTAGTAATTTATCACTTAATTTATTTATCTTAGTTTTTAGACACTCGTCACAATGTTTTCTCTATTTACCTGACGAAAAAATTAATGCAAAATGAAAATTTAGAATTCTATAGGAGTAATAAATCTATTTTGGATGAGAAAATAATGTTTATTTTTTTGGTTATGAACAAAGGCGGTAGTAGAAAATATGTGGAACTCATTCTAAACAATTGTCATGTGAGATAGTGATATAATATGTTTCGTAATATGGCTGTTTCATCGAGGACTTGTGATGGAAACTTTATAAAGTATTTTTAAATCAGCCATTTCATGTGGAAATTGGAGATGACAATTCCTATTTTATTATATACCAAAAACGCATATAAGACAATCAAAATATATTTCAATGGGGAGTCAAGAGAGTTTGATGAAATGAAAAGTCTACATTTCTTGTCATATTTCAATTTTCTTCCAATTATAAGTGAATGCGACTAAAATATATATGTACCACTTCATTTTCCTTAATGAGATCCATTTAAAAATGGGTATTACATCATACAAGATTACATCATTCACTCCTCATTATCATAAGGAGAAATGCATACTCTCTATTATCATATTGAATAAATTGAACCTAACTCTAGTTGGATAATTATTATGTACATAAAACTAATATACTTTTTCAAAATTAGATGAAGCTTCAACTTGAGAAACGATGGTAATTCAATCTTAAAAATGGTGTAGGCTCCTACTTAATCCATTCATGTTTGTAAAGAACCCAAATAATTGGTGTTTATATGGAAAAAATGATCTTCGTTTATTGCTCCCTTTCCTCGTTTTATTAGTCAAATAAAGCTTCTCATAAGTCGATAATGCATTTTTGGACTGTTCAACTTTCCTTTTTTTAACGATGTTGCTTTCTACTTTTGCCTTGACATGATTTTTTGGCGCCGAAGAATTTAGAAAAACTAAAGAATCCTTGTGGTCACTATTACATCTAAGATTCATGTTTTGCCTAAATCTCCAAAAATTTGATGACCTTGTGGAGTTGCTTTTTTTGTAACACTCAGTCGAATCCTTCAACTCAACAAAAAGTATATTTTCTAATAACTCATTTTGAGTTTCTTTAGAAATACCATCTGATCTTGATTGTGGACTTATGGAATTATTAATAAAAATCTTCTTTGGAGGTGGCCGAATATGTGAGGCAACATTTTTTTAGGTGGAAATTAAAAGAAGAGATTGTTCCAAATGAGGAGGTAATGTTTTTATTTTTCCTTTTTCAAATATGTCATCGGCAAATATTTTTATTCCTTGGACATCAGCGCATGCAAAACTAAACTCTCGTTCTTCAATATTTTCCTCATCATTATTGTGAATTTGTTGTTTGGTGCTACAACATAAATCAAAATTTTCTTGACACGGAGTGAAGCCTTCAAAATCTATAGAAGCGTCATTAATAATTTGCTTGTTTGTGTTACAATATGGATCAAGATTATCTTCATTGGAAGAAACACCATCAAATTCAATAAAGGTTTCGTCGCTTATATCGTGTTTTATGCTATGTTATGGATCTAATTTATCTTGAATGGGTGTTAAGCCATGAAAATCAAAGAAAGGGTAAGGTGTACATAGAATTGATAATGCTTGCACTCTTAACATCTCAATATTTGTGTTTGTTATCTGCATTTTGTTTCAGAAGTGAGTTTGTGATGTGCGGAAAGGTTAGTTGAATATTTAAAGTGATTGTGAAATGAGAAATATTTATATAAAAACAACATGCCAATGTCGGATTTTATGGTTTAAACAAAATCGGTTAGCTTGGATATTTTGGGAGGTGTATACATATGGAATGAATGATAGAGTATTAAGAAGTTGCAAGTTTCTTTTTATGTTATACCTTATATTTGTTGCTAGCGAGTTTTAAGCCAAATAATATTTTACTTATTTAACTTTAATTAAGGTAATATTACTGAGAATTACAACAATTTTCCATTTTTAGAGAATGGTTTGCGTGTTATTATATTTAATCATTGTTCAACGACTTACTAGTATGTGTAACCTCCTCCATTTTTCTTATAAGTGGCTACTTACTAAGTACAATGTTTATTTATGGTATTTGTGTAGATTGCAATAATAAGAAAAGTGAAATGAAATGGAAAAAAACCAATTTTATTCAATTACTTGCAATAAAATTAGATATATATTTAATAACAATGTCCATACGTAAAACATATGAGTATAAATTTTCTATTAAAAAGAAATATGAACAACCTCAAGGAAAATTAAATAGGTGGATGTATTGTTACCGTTATTGTTTTAAAAACTTTCATATAATAATTAAATTTATAAATTTACTATAATAAAATGTTTTAATTGTTGAACCAAAATTGACTATATTGAATTTGATTTAAATTGCAATAATGAAAACCTATGCTTAGTTTTATAATAATGATATATTTATATTTACGACATAGCCGTCTTCGATTTTTCGAAGGTCTTGTGTAGATAAGTCGTAGTTTAATCATGGAAAAACGAATAGAGGCTTTATCTAACCATAGTTTATCGATTATAACAAGGCTCTATTTAACTGTAGGTAAAATTTAACAAATTTGAGGCCATGTGTGGTAGCCTGTCTTGCATGCCCTCATAGACAACCCTGTTTAAGAAAACCATGTTAGTTTATTTACAATAATATAATTTCCATCTAGTAGAAATTTTTGATTCATTTGTTGATTGAAAATTAAAAGAAACACATTTTAAGTCATTCACCATAAAATTCTAATGCATTGGATGGTAGGGAATAGAGAACAATGAAGTTAATTCACGGGAAAGTGAGAATATAAAAGTTCATTTAAGTATAAAAGTTTATTTTATATCATTTGTTTTTTCTTGTTTTCACTATATATCTTGCTATTTTAACTTTAATATAATTTACTATCATAATATATTTTTTAATGCTTAATTGATAAACCGCCATCTTTTTATATTACGAATTTAAGATATTCCTAATTTAAAAACATAAATCGTTCGGTGAAATTTATTCTAGGAAATAAGAGATCACATGGAATTGTCACATAATGTACCTTAGAAAATAGTTTATTAGATTGGTATGAATAATTTAAATATTAAAAATTTATTATCTAGAGCCAATTCGTGAATATAAATTTATTATTCAATTTCTGTAAACATATTTAGTAATTTATCACTTAATTTATTTATCTTAGTTTTTAGACACTCGTCACAATGTTTTCTCTATTTACCTGACGAAAAAATTAATGCAAAATGAAAATGTAGAATTCTATAGGAGTAATAAATCTATTTTGGATGAGAAAATAATGTTTATTTTTTTGGTTATCAACAAAGGCAGTAGTAGAAAAATATGTGGAACTCATTCTAAACAATTGTCATGTGAGATAGTGATACAATATGTTTCGTAATATGGCTGTTTCATCGAGGACTTGTGATGGAAACTTTATAAAGTATTTTGAAATCAGCCATTTCATGTGGAAATTGGAGATGACAATTCCTCTTTTATTATATACCAAAAACGCATATAAGACAATCAAAATATATTTCAATGGGGAGTCAAGAGAGTTTGATGAAATGAAAAGTCTACATTTCTTGTCATATTTCAATTTTCTTCCAATTATAAGTGAATGCGACTAAAATATATATGTACCACTTAATTTTCCTTAATGAGATCCATTTAAAAATGAGTATTACATCATACAAGATTACATCATTCACTCCTCATTATCATAAGGAGAAATGCATACTCTCTATTATCATATTGAATAAATTGAACCTAACTCTAGTTGGATAATTATTATGTACATAAAACTAATATACTTTTTCAAAATTTGATGAAGCTTCAACTTGAGAAACATTGGTAATTCAATCTTAAAAATGGTGTAGGTTCCTACTTAATCCATTCATGTTTGTAAAGAACCCAAATAATTGGTGTTTATATTGCAAAAACGATCTTCGTTTATTGCTCTCTTTCCTCGTTTTATTAGTCAAATAAAGCTTCTCATAAGTCGATAATGCATTTTTGGACTGTTCAACTTTCCTTTTTTTAACGGTGTTGCTTTCTACTTTTGCCTTGACATGATTTTTTGGCGCCGAAGAATTTAGAAAAACTAAGAATTCTTGAGGTCACTATTACATCTAAGATTCATGTTTTGCCTAAATCTCCAAAAATTTGATGACCCTGTGGAGTTGCTTTTTTTGTAACACTCAGTCGAATCCTTCAACTCAACGAAAAGTATATTTTCTAATAACTCATTTTGAGTTTCTTTAGAAATACCATCTGATCTTGATTGTGGACTTATGGAATTATTAATAAAAATCTTCTTTGGAGGTGGCCGAATATGTGAGGCAACATTTTTTTAGGTGGAAATTAAAAGAAGAGATTGTTCCAAATGAGGAGGTAATGTTTTTATTTTTCCTTTTTCAAATATGTCATCGGCAAATATTTGTATTCCTTGGACATCAGCGCCTGCAAAACTAAACTCTCGTTTTTCAATATTTTCCTCATCATTATTGTGAATTTGCCTATTGGTGCTACAAAATAAATCAAAATTTTCTTGACAGGGAGTGAAGCCTTCAAAATCTATAGAAGCGTCATTGATAATTTGCTCGTTTGTGTTACAATATGGATCAAGATTATCTTGATTGGAAGTAACACCATCAAATTCAATAAAGGTTTCGTCGCTTATATCGTGTTTTATGCTACGCTGTGGATCTAATTTATCTTGAATGGGTGTTAAGCCATGAAAATCAAAGAAAGGGTAAGGTGTACATAGAATTGATAATGCTTGCACTCTTAACATCTCAATATTTGTGTTTGCTATCTGCATTTTGTTTCAGAAGTGAGTTTGTGATGTGCGGAAAGGTTAGTTGAATATTGAAAGTGATTGTGAAATGAGAAATATTTATGTAAAAACAACATGCCAATGTCGGATTTTATGGTTTAAACAAAATCGGTTAGTATGGATATTTTGGGAGGTGTATACATATGGAATGAATGATAGAGTATTAAGAAGTTGCAAGTTTCTTTTATGTTATACCTTATATTTGTCGCTAGCAGGTTTTAAGCCAAATAATATTTTACTTATTTAACTTTAATTAAGTTAATATTACTGAGAATTACAACAATTTTCCATTTTTAGAGAATGGTTTGCGTGTTATTATATTTAATCATTGTTCAACGACTTACTAGTATCTGTAACCTCCTCCATTTTTCTTATAAGTGGCTACTTACTAAGTACAATGTTTATTTATGGTATTTGTGTAGATTGCAATAATAAGAAAAGTGAAATGAAATGGAAAAAAACCATTTTTATTCAATTACTTTAGATAAAATTAGATATATATTTAATAACAATGTCCATACGTAAAACATATGAGTATAAATTTTTTATTAAAAATAAATATTAACTCCCTACAGGAAAATTAAATAGGTGGATGTATTGTTACCGTATTGTTTTAAAAACTTTCATATAATAATTAAATTTATAAATTTCCTATAATAAAATATTTTAATTGTTGAACCAAAACTGACTATATTGAATTTGATTTAAATTCCAATAATGAAAACCTATGCTTTGTTTTATAATAATGATATATTTATATTTACGACATAGCCGTCTTCGATTTTTCGAAGGTCTTGTGTAGATAAGTCATAGTTTAATCATGGAAAAACGAATAGAGGCTTTATCTAACCATAGTTTATCGATTATAACAAGGCCCTATTTAACTGTAGGTAAAATTTAACAAATTTGAGGCCATGTGTGGTAGCCTGTCTTGCATGCCCTCAAAGACAGCCCTGTTTAAGAAAACCATGTTAGTTTATTTAAAATAATATAATTTCCATCTAGTAGAAATTTTTGATTCATTTGTTGATTGAAAATTAAAAGAAACACATTTTAACTCATTCACCATAAAATTCTAATGCACTGGATGGTAGGGAATAGAGAACAATGAAGTTAATTCACGGGAAAGTGAGAATACAAGAGTTCATTTAAGTATAAAAGTTTATTTTATATCATTTGTTTTTTCTTGTTTTCACTATATATCTCGCTATTTTAACTTTAATATAATTTACTATCATAATATATTCTTTAATGCTTAATTGATAAACCGCCATCTTTTTGAATTACGAATTTAAGATATTCCTAATTTAAAAACATAAATCGTTTGGTGAAATTTATTCTAGGAAATAAGAGATCGCATGGAATTGTCACATAATGTACCTTAGAAAATAGTTTATTAGATTTGTAAGAATAATTTAAATATTTAAAATTTATTAGCTAGAGCCAATTCGTGAATATAAATTTATTATTCAATTTTTGTAAACATATTTAGTAATTTATCACTAAATTTATTTATCTTAGTTTTTAGACACTCGTCACAATGTTTTCTCTATTTACCTGACGAAAAAGTTAATGCAAAATGAAAATGTAGAATTCTATAGGAGTAATAAATCTATTTTGGCTGAGAAAATAATGTTTATTTTTTTGGTTATGAACAAAGGCGGTAGTAGAAAAATATGTGGAACTCATTCTAAACAATTGTCATGTGAGATAGTGATAAAATATGATTCGTAATATGGCTGTTTCATCGAGGACTTGTGATGGAAACTTTATAAAGTATTTTTAAATCTGCCATTTCATGTGGAAATTGGAGATGACAATTCCTCTTTTGTTATATACCAAAAACGCATATAAGACAATCAAAATATATTTCAATGGGGAGTCAAGAGAGTTTGATGAAATGAAAAGTCTACATTTCTTGTCATATTTCAATTTTCTTCCAATTATAAGTGAATGCGACTAAAATATATATGTACCACTTTATTTTCCTTAATGATATCCATTTAAAAATGGGTATTACATCATACAAGATTACATCATTCACTCCTCATTATCATAAGGAGAAATGCATACTCTCTATTATCATATTGAATAAATTGAACCTAACTCTAGTTGGATAATTATTATGTACTCAAAACTAATATACTTTTTCAAAATTTGATGAAGCTTCAACTTGAGAAACGTTGGTAATTCAATCTTAAAAATGGTGTAGGTTCCTACTTAATCCATTCATGTTTGTAAAGAACCCAAATAATTGGTGTTTATATGGCAAAAACGATCTTCGTTTATTGCTCCCTTTCCTCGTTATGTTAGTCAAATAAAGATTCTCATAAGTCGATAATGCATTTTTGGACTGTTCAACTTTCCTCTTTTTAACGATGGTTCTTTCTACTCTTGCGTTGACATGATTTTTTGGCGCCGAAGAATTTAGAAAAACTAAAGAATCCTTGTGGTCACTATTACATCTAATATTCATGTTTTTCCTAAATCTCCAAAAATTTGATGACCCTGTGGAGTTGCTTTTATTGTAACACTCAGTTGAATCCTTCTACTCAACAAAAAGTATATTTTCTAATAACTTATTTTGAGTTTCTTTAGAAATACCATCTGATCTTGATTGTGGACTTATGGAATTATTAATAAAAATCTTCTTTGGAGGTGGCCGAATATGTGAGGCAACATTTTTTTGGGTGGAAATTAAAATAAGAGATTGTTCCAAATGAGGAGGTAATGTTTTTATTTTTCCTTTTTCAAATATGTCATCGGCAAATATTTTTATTCCTTGGACATCAGCGCATGCAAAACTAAACTCTCGTTCTTCAATATATTCCTCATCATTATTGTGAATTTGTTGTTTGGTGCTACAACATAAATCAAAATTTTCTTGACATGGAGTGAAGCCTTCAAAATCTATAGAAGCGTCATTGATAATTTGCTCGTTTGTGTTACAATATGGATCAAGATTATCTTGATTGGAAGAAACACCATCAAATTCAATGAAGGTTTCGTCGCTTATATCGTGTTTTATGCTACGTTGTGGATCTAATTTATCTTGAATGGGTGTTAAGCCATGAAAATCAAAGAAAGGGTAAGGTGTACATAGAATTGATAATGCTTGCACTCTTAACATCTCAATATTTGTGTTTGTCATCTGCATTTTGTTTCAGAAGTGAGTTTGTGATGTGCGGAAAGGTTAGTTGAATATTGAAAGTGATTGTGAAATGAGAAATATTTATATAAAAACAACATGCCAATGTCGGATTTTATGGTTTAAACAAAATCGGTTAGCTTGGATATTTTGGGAGGTGTATACATATGGAATGAACGATAGAGTATTAAGAAGTTGCAAGTTTCTTTTATGTTATACCTTATATTTATTGCTAGCGAGTTTTAAGCCAAATAATATTTTACTTATTTAACTTTAATTAAGGTAATATTACTGAGAATTACAACAATTTTCCATTTTTAGAGAATGGTTTGCGTGTTATTATATTTAATCATTGTTCAACGACTTACTAGTATGTGTAACCTCCTCCATTTTTCTTATAAGTGGCTACTTACTAAGTACAATGTTTATTTATGGTATTTGTGTAGATTGCAATAATAAGAAAAGTGAAATGAAATGGAAAAAAAACCATTTTTATTCAATTACTTGCAATAAAATTAGATATATATTTAATAACAATGTCCATACGTAAAACATATGAGTATAAATTTTTTATTAAAAAGAAATATTAACTCCCTACAAGAAAATTAAATAGGTGGATGTATTGTTACCGTTATTGTTTTAAAAACTTTCATATAATAATTAAATTTATAAATTTCCTATAATAAAATATTTTAATTGTTGAACCAAAATTGACTATATTGAATTTTATTTAAATTGCAATAATGAAAACCTATGCTTAGTTTTGTTGGAAATCCACCAAATTCTATGATGAATTTCTACCACAATGACAATTTAATTATGAGACAAACAAAGAAAAGAAGACAAGACAAATATTTCTGCAGAGTTTCTCTCTGCCCACAAACTGTGGAAAACTTTCTTAATCACTTGCAACTGCAAATTCTGTGATTACAATGAATTAACTTACTTGACTTGCTTTTAAAAATAGGTGTTACTCCCTCTATTTATAACTGAGCTTACACCCTAAGCCCAAAGCCCAAAATATCTTTTTGTTACTAAATCAAATCAAATCAAATCAAATCAAATCTATTCTGGACTTAAATCAAATCTATTTAAATCTAAAATAAATCAAATCTTCTTTGACACTATGAATTACAATTTAACACACCACCTAATTCATTGTGTCTAAACTGTCTATGTTCATCATGGCTCTTAGCTTTCTGAATACTTCGACTTGCACTCCCTTCGTCATGATGTCTGCAATCTAATTCTCAGTTCTGCAGTGTTCCAAATTCATCTTCCCATATGCTACCTGCTCTCGAAGATAATGGAATCTCATTTCGATGTGCTTACTTCGACCATGTGCTATTGGGTTCTTTGCCAGATTAATAGCTGACATGCTGTCTATCTTCATGGTAATTGCTCCATGTTTTTTCCCTATTATCTCTTCGACCAAGTTCACCATCCAAGTTGCTTGACATGCACAAAGAGAAGCAGCTATGTATTCTGCTTCGCATGATGATAATACCACTACTGGTTCCTTTCTTGAATTACAAGAAATTGGTGCACCACCTAGCATAAACACATATCCTGCTGTTGACTTTCGATCTTCAGCATCACTACACCAACTCGAATCAGTGTATCTCACTAACTTGCATTCTTTTCCTTTATCAACTACAGGAAACAAAATTCCATAATCGAAAGTTCCTTTGAGATACCTTAGTATCCTCTTCACTGCTGCTAGATGTGATACCTTTGGGTTCTTCATAAATCTACTCACCATACCTACACTGTATGCTAAGTCAGGCCTTGTATGACAAAGATATCTTAATGATCCAATAGGTCTTCTTTATTGGGTTGGATCAACATCATCTTCATCTACATCTTTCGACAGTTGCAGTCATGGTTTTGCAGGTGTCGAAGTTGAGTTGCATTCTTCCATCTCAAACCTCTTGAGAATTTCTCCCGCATATCTTCTTTGATGCATCATCAAACCTCTACTGCTCTTGTATAATTCGATACCAAGGAAATATGAAATCTCACCTAAATCAGACATTTTGAATTCCTTGCTGAGATCACCTTTGAAGTCTTCGATCTCACTTTTACAGCTACCTATTATCAACAAATCATCTACATAGAGACATAGTATAAGCAATTTACTCTTGCTTCTTCTTACATATACTCCATGTTCAGTTGTGCACTTCACAAATTCCTTCTCCCTTAGAAAACTATCAATTTTCTTATTCCAAGCCCTTGGAGCGTGTTTCAATCCATACAGGGCTTTATGTAGCCTGTACACCTTTCTTTCTTCGTCATGTTTCACAAACCCAACTGGTTGTTTAACATAGACTTCTTCATCTAAGGGTCCATTTAGGAATTCACACTTCACGTCCATCTGACATATGTGCCAACTGTTTATTTCTGCTAGACCAACAACCAACCTGATTGTTTCGATCCTAGCAACAGGTGCAAAAACTTCGTCGAAGTCTATTCCTTCTTTCTATAGAAATCCTTTTGCCACAAGTCTTGCTTTGTGTCGAGTTAGTTCACCTTTTAAATTCGTTTTCACTTTGTATACCCACTTGACATCAATTGCCTTCTTACCTTGAGGCAATTCGACAAGTGACCAAGTGTTGTTGTCTTCGATAGACTTTAGTTCTTTGTTCATTGCTTTCACCCACTTTAAATCTTTTAATGCTTCAGCTGCATTAACAGGTTCGACATCTGCATAGAAAGCATAATGGACCAGCTCACCTTCATTATCTATTACATCATCTGATGTAATCACACAATCTTGCAATCTTGCAGGCATGCGTCTTGTTCTTTGAGGTCTGCTTGTACTTGGTATATCTGCTGGTTCCTCTTGTCGAACTTCTCTTTCAACTTGAGTTTCTGGCTCTTCGAATAGGATTCCCACTAAATCTTTCTTGACATTTGCAGTCCAATCCCATTCTTTAAACTCATCTATGATCACATCCCTGCTGATCACAATCTTCTTGTTCTCTAGATCGAACAACTTGTAGCCTCCTGTCGAATGATATCCAACTAGGATCATTTGACTTGACTTGTCATCAAGTTTTCTTCTCGACTGATCTGGCACATGTCTATGTGCAATAGTTCCAAATACCTTCAGATGACTCAAGCTAGGCTTCACACCAGACCAACATTCTTCTGGAGTAATTCCTTCTAGCTTCTTTGTAGGATATCTGTTCAAAATGTATGTTGCAGTCGAAACAGCTTCACCCCAAAACTCTTTAGGTAAACTCTTGCCTTTCAACATACTTCTTACCATATTCATGATGGTTCGATTTTTCCTTTCTGCAATTCCATTTTGTTATGGAGTATATGGTGGCACCACCTCATGCACAATCCCTTCCTTTTCACATAATCTGTCGAAGTCTTTCGACACATATTCTCCACCACCACCAGTTCTCAAAACTTTGAGCTTTCGACCACTTTGTCTTTCGACCATAGACTTAAACCTGATAAATACTTCGATCACTTCACTTTTCTTCTTGATCAGGTAAGTCCATAGCTTTCGACTGAAATCATCTATGAATGTAACAAAGTGTTTGTTACCTCCCATCGAATCCACCTGGATTGGTCCACATACATCAGAGTATATGACTTCAAGACTAGCCTTCGATCTGCTTCCTGCATCCTTGTTGAAGCTATTTTTGTGTTGCTTCGTCTGCACACATTCCTCACATACCTCGTTTGGAATGTCAATTTCTGGCAATCCTGAAACCATATTTCTTCTCTTCAAATCTCTGATGTCTCTGAAGTTGAGATGACCTAGTCTATAATGCCATATTGATTCATCTCTTCTAGCTGCAGTTGAAAGGCACTTGTGCTCCATCACATTTAGTTCAACCTTGAAGGTTCGATTCTGAGACATATGAGCCTTCAAGATTACTCTCCCATTTGCATCAATGACTCTCATCAACTTATCTTCGATTGACACTTTATAATTCTTTTCGACCAACTACCCTATAGTGAGCAAATTGCTCTTCATGCCTGGTATGTACAACACATTGGAGATTACTGACCTTTTGCCATCTTTCCTCATAATCATAACATCACCAATACCTTCAGCTGCCAGGGTATTGTCAATTGCAAATTTTACCATATTTTTCTTTGAGGGCTTTATATTGACAAACCAGTCTTTCCTTCCAGACATATGTGATGAACATCCTGAATCCAAGTACCATTGGTCCTTGAATCTATCTTCATCTCTTGTTGTGACCATCAGCATCATCTCTTCTTGATTCTTTCGTTTTTCTGGACAATCACTCAAATAATGTCCATATTTCTGACAATTGTAACATTGAATGTGACTCTTATCAGGTTTTCAACCACCACCTCTTCCTCTATTTGCAACACCACCTCTTTGGTTGCCTTGGTATGGTCTTCTTTGATTCGACATGTCTCCTTCGATTTGGTTTCCTCTACCATTCAATTTGTTGTAGCCACCTCTACCTCTGTCGAAACACTTTCCTTTGCCTTTGGTCTCTTTTGCTAAATGTGCCTGCAAGGCCACATCACTCTTCGATTTTCCTGCAGCTCTTTCGTTCATTCTTTGTTCATGAGATTCAAGCGTCCCTTGAAGCTCTTCCTTTGTCAATTTCGACAAGTCTTTCCCCTCTTCTATCGCCACCACTATGTGGTCGAACTTAGGAGCTAAAGATCTCAAGATCTTCGACACAACAGCTCTTGTTGTTAACGCTTCTCCACATATCTTGATTTGATTTACTAGTTTTGTAACTCTAGTGAAGAAATCAGATATGTTTTCACTGTCTTCCATCTGAAGCAGTTCATAAGTCCTTTTGTGAGTTTGTAACCTCACTGCTTTCACCTTCTTAGCGCCTCCAAAAGACTTCTCAAGGATCTCCCAAGCTTCTTTTGAAGATTCTGAATCACTAACCTTTTCGAAATTGTCTGGGCTGACACATTGATGAATTATAAATAATGCTTTATAACTCAGCTTCTCAGATTTTGTGTATTTCTTCTTTTTTTCTTCTGAAGCGTTTTCGCCAAGCGCTTCGACTCCATCTTTTACAATGTCCCAAAGACCTTGACACCTGAATAAGACTTTCATTTGTTTTCACCAATTCTCATAGGTTTCAACTTTCAGAATTGGTAGCGTTGCTGGATAGTTTGCATTCCCATAACTTGTCATCGTGAATTCTTCAATCGTTCTTGATTGACACTTCCCTTGAATCGAAACAAAAGCTCTTGATACCAGATGTTGGAAATCGACCAAATTCTATGATGAATTTCTACCACAATGACAATTTAATTATGAGACAAACAAAGAAAAGAAGACAAGACAAATATTTCTACAGAGTTTCTCTCTGCCCACAAACTGTGGAAAACTTTCTTAATCACTTGCAACTGCAAATTTTGTGATTACAATGAATTGACTTACTTGACTTGCTTGACTTGCTTTTAAATATAGGGGTTACTCCCTCTATTTATAACTGAGCTTACACCCTAAGCCCAAAGCCCAAAATATCTTTTTGTTACTAAATCAAATCAAATCAAATCTATTCTGGACTTAAATCAAATCTATTTAAATCTAAAATAAATCAAATCTTCTTTGACACTATGAATTACAATCTAAAAAGTTTTATAATAATGATATATTTATATTTACGACATAGCCATCTTCGATTTTTCGAAGGTCTTGTGTAGATAAGTCGTAGTTTAATCATGGAAAAACGAATAGAGGCTTTATCTAACCATAGTTTATCATTTATAACAAGGCCCTATTTAACTGTAGGTAAAATTTAACAAATTTGAGGCCATGTGTGGTAGCCTGTCTTGCATGCCCTCAAAAACAACCCTGTTTAAGAAAACCATGTTAGTTTATTTACAATAATATAATTTCCATCTAGTAGAAATTTTTGATTCATTTGTTGATTGAAAATTAAAAGAAACACATTTTAAGTCATTCACCATAAAATTCTAATGCATTGGATGGTAGGGAATAAAGAACAATGAAGTTAATTCACAGGAAAGTGAGAATATAAGAGTTCATTTAAGTATAAAAGTTTATTTTATATCATTTGTTTTTTCTTGTTTTCACTATATATCTTGCTATTTTAACTTTAATATAATTTACTATCATAATATATTCTTTAATGCTTAATTGAAAAACCGCCATCTTTTTATATTACGAATTTAAGATATTCCTAATTTAAAAACATAAATCGTTTGGTGAAATTTATTCTAGGAAATAAGAGATCACATGGAATTGTCAAATAATGTACCTTAGAAAATAGTTTATTAGATTGGTAAGAATAATTTAAATATTAATAATTTATTAGCTAGAGCCAATTCGTGAATATAAATTTATTATTCAATTTTTGTAAACATATTTAGTAATTTATCACTTAATTTTTTTATCTTAGTTTTTAGACACTCGTCACAATGTTTTCTCTATTTACCTGACGAAAAAATTAATGCAAAATGAAAATGTAGAATTCTATAGGAGTAATAAATCTATTTTGGCTGAGAAAATAATGTTTATTTTTTTGGTTATGAACAAAGGCAGTAGTGGAAAAATATTTGGAACTCATTCTAAATAATTGTCATGTGAGATAGTGATAAAATATGATTCGTAATATGGCTGTTTCATCGAGGACTTGTGATGGAAACTTTATAAAGTATTTTTAAATCTGCCATTTCATGTGGAAATTGGAGATGACAATTCCTCTTTTATTATATACCAAAAATGCATATAAGACAATCAAAATATATTTCAATGGGGAGTCAACAGAGTTTGATGAAATGAAAAGTCTACATTTCTTGTCATATTTCAATTTTCTTCCAATTATAAGTGAATGCGACTAACATATATATGTCCCACTTTATTTTCCTTAATGAGATCCACTTAAAAATGGGTATTACATCATACAAGATTACATCATTCACTCCTCATTATCATAAGGAGAAATGCATACTCTCTATTATCATATTGAATGAATTGAACCTAACTCTAGTTAGATAATCCTTATGTACATAAAACTAATATACTTTTTCAAAATTTGATGAAGCTTCAACTTGAGAAACGTTGGTAATTCAATCTGAAAAATGGTGTAGGTTCCTACTTAATCCATTCATGTTTGTAAAGAACCCAAATAATTGGTGTTTATATGGAAAAAACGATCTTCGTTTATTGCTCCCTTTCCTCGTTTTATTAGTCAAGTAAAGCTTCTCATAAGTCGATAATGCATTTTTGGACTGTTCAACTTTCCTTTTTTTAACGATGATGCTTTTTACTCCTTCCTTGACATGATTTTTTGGCGCCGAAGGATTTAGAAAAACTAAAGAATCCTTGTGGTCACTATTACATCTAAGATTCATGATTTGCCTAAATCTCCAAAAATTTGATGACCCTGTGGAGTTGCTTTTTTTGTAACACTCAGTCGAATCCTTCAACTCAACGAAAAGTATATTTTCTAATAACTCATTCTGAGTTTCTTTAGAAATACCATCTGATCTTGATTGTGGACTTATGGAATTATTAATAAAAATCTTCTTTGGAGGTGGCCGAATATGTTAGGCAACATTTTTTTGGGTGGAAATTAAAACAAGAGATTGTTCCAAATGAGGAGGTAATGTTTTTACTTTTCCTTTTTCAAATATGTCCTCGACAAATATTTTTATTCCTTGGACATCAGCGCATGCAAAGCTGAACTCTCGTTCTTCAATACTTCCCTCATCATTATTGTGAATATGTTGTTTGGTGCTACAACATAAATCAAAATTTTCTTGACATGGAGTGAAGCCTTCAAAATCTATAGAAGCGTCATTGATAATTTTCTCGTTTGTGTTATAATATGGATCAAGATTATCTTGATTGGAAGAAACACCATCAAATTCAATAAAGGTTTCGCCGCTTATATCGTGTTTTATGCTATGTTGTGGATCTATTTTATCTTGAATGGGTGTTAAGCTATGAAAATCAAAGAAAGGGTAAGGTGTACATAAAATTGATAATGCTTGCACTCTTAACATCTCAATATTTATGTTTGTTATCTGCATTTTTTTCCAGAAGTGAGTTTGTGATGTGCGGAAAGGTTAGTTGAATATTGAAAGTGATTGTGAAATGAAAAATATTTATATAAAAACAACATGCCAATGTCGGATTTTACGGTTTAAACAAAATCGGTTAGCTTGGATATTTTGGGAGGTGTATACATATGGAATGAATGATAGAGTATTATGAAGTTGCAAGTTTCTTTTATGTTATACCTTATATTTGTTGCTAGCGAGTTTTAAGCCAAATAATATTTTACTTATTTAACTTTAATTAAGGTAATATTACTGCGAATTACAACAATTTTCCATTTAGAGAATGGTTTGCGTGTTATTATATTTAATCATTGTTCAAGGACTTACTAGTATGTGTAACCTCCTCCATTTTTCTTATAAGTGGCTACTTACTAAGTACAATTTTTATTTATGGTATTTGTGTAGATTGCAATAATAAGAAAAGTGAAATGAAATGGAAAAAAAACATTTTTATTCAATTACTTGCAACAAAATTAGATATATATTTAATAACAATGTCCATACGTAAAACATATGAGTATAAATTTTTTATTAAAAATAAATATTAACTCCCTACAGGAAAATTAAATAGGTGGATGTATTGTTACCGTTATTGTTTTAAAAACTTTCATATAATAATTAAATTTATAAATTTCCTATAATAAAATATTTTAATTGTTGAACCAAAATTGACTATATTGAATTTGATTTAAAATTCAATAATGAAAACCTATGCTTAGTTTTATAATAATGATATATCTATATTTACGACATAGCATTCTTCGATTTTTCGAAGGTCTTGTGTAGATAAGTCATAGTTTAATCATGGAAAAACGAATAGAGGCTTTATCTAACCATAGTTTATCGATTATAACAAGGCCCTATTTAACTGTAGGTAAAATTTAACAAATTTGAGGCCATGTGTGGTAGCCTGTCTTGCATGCCCTCAAAGACAACCCTGTTTAAGAAAACCATGTTAGTTTATTTACAATAATATAATTTCCATCTAGTAGAAATTTTTGATTCATTTGTTGATTTAAAATTAAAAGAAATACATTTTTAGTCATTCACCATAAAATTCTAATGCATTGAATGGTAGGGAATAGAGAACAATGAAGTTATTTCACGGGAAAGTGAGAATATAAGAGTTCATTTAAGTATAAAAGTTTATTTTATATCATTTGTTTTTTCTTGTTTTTACTATATATCTTGCTATTTTAACTTTAATATAATTTACTATCATAATATATTTTTTAATGCTTAATTGATAAACAGCCATCTTTTTATATTACGAATTTAAGATATTCCTAATTTAAAAACATAAATCGTTTGGTGAAATTTATTCTAGGAAATAAGAGATCACCTGGAATTGTCACATAATGTACCTTAGAAAATAGTTTCTTAGATTGGTAAGAATAATTTAAATATTAAAAATTTATTAGCTAGAGCCAATTCGTGAATAAAAATTTATTATTCAATTTTTGTAAACATATTTAATAATTTATCACTTAAATTATTTATCTTAGTTTTTAGACACTTGTCACAATGTTTTCTCTATTTACCTGACGAAAAAATTAATGCAAAATGAAAATGTAGAATTCTATAGGAGTAATAAATCTATTTTGGTTGAGAAAATAATGTTTATTTTTTTGGTTATGAACAAAGGCAGTAGTAGAAAAATATGTGGAACTGATTCTTAACAATTATCATGTTAGATAGAGATAAAATATGATCCGTAATATGATTGTTTCGTCGAGGACTTGTGATGGAAACTTTATAAAGTATTTTTAAACTGCCATTTCATGTTGAAATTGGAGATGACAATTCCTCTTTTATTATATACCAAAAACGCATATAATACAATCAAAATATATTTCAATGGGGAGTCAACAGAGTTTGATGAAATGAAAAGTCTACATTTCTTGTCATATTTCAATTTTCTTCCTATTATAAGTGAATGCGACTAAAATATATATGTACCACTTTATTTTCCTTAATGAGATCCACTTAAAAATGGGTATTACATCATACAAGATTACATCATTCACTCCTCATTATCATAAGGGGAAATGCATACTCTCTATTATCATATTGAATAAATTGAACCTAACTCTAGTTGGATAATTATTATGTACATAAAACTAATATACTTTTTCAAAATTTGATGAAGCTTCAACTTGAGAAACGATGGTAATTCAATCTTAAAAATGGTGTAGGCTCCTACTTAATCCATTCATGTTTGTAAAGAACCCAAATAATTGGTGTTTATATGGCAAAAATGATCTTCGTTTATTGCTCCCTTTCCACGTTTTATTAGTCAAATAAAGCTTCTCATAAGTCGATAATGCATTTTTGGACTGTTCAACTTTCCTTTTTTAACGATGTTTCTTTCTACTCTTTCCTTGACATGATTTTTTGGCGCCGAAGAATATAGAAAAACTAAAGAATCCTTGTGGTCACTATTACATCTAAGATTCATGTTTTGCCTAAATCTCCAGAAATTTGATGACCCTGTGGAGTTGCTTTTTTTGTAACACTCAGTCGAATCCTTCAACTCAACGAAAAGTATATTTTCTAATAACTCATTTTGAGTTTCTTTAGAAATACCATCTGATCTTGATTGTGGACTTATGGAATTATTAATAAAAATCTTCTTTGGAGGTGGCCGAATATGTGAGGCAAAATTTTTTTGGGTGGAAATTAAAAGAAGAGATTGTTCCAAATGAGGAGGTAATGTTTTTATTTTTCCTTTTTCAAATATGTCATCGGCAAATATTTTTATTCCTTGGACATCAGCGCATGCAAAACTAAACTCTCGTTCTTCAATATTTTCTTCATTATTATTGTGAATTTGTTGTTTGGTGCTACAACATAAATCAAAATTTTCTTGACATGGAGTGAAGCCTTCAAAATCTATAGAAGCGTCATTGATAATTTGCTTGTTTGTGTCACAATATGGATCAAGATTATCTTGATTGGAAGAAACACCATCAAATTCAATAAAGGTTTCGTCGCTTATATCGTGTTTTATGCTACGTTGTGGATCTAATTTATCTTGAATGGGTGTTAAGCCATGAAAATCAAAGAAAGGGTAAGGTGTACATAGAATTGATAACGCTTGCACTCTTAACATCTCAATATTTGTGTTTGTTATCTGCATTTCGTTTCAGAAGTGAGTTTGTGATGTGCGGAAAGGTTAGTTGAATATTGAAAGTGATTGTGAAATGAGAAATATTTATATAAAAACAACATGCCAATGTCGGATTTTATGGTTTAAACAAAATCAGTTAGCTTGGATATTTTGGGAGGTGTATACATATGGAATGAATGATAGAGTATTAAGAAGTTGCAACTTTCTTTTATGTTATACCTTATATTTGTTGCTAGCGAGTTTTAAACCAAATAATATTTTACTTATTTAACTTTAATTAAGGTAATATTACTGAGAATTACAACAATTTTCCATTTTATATAATGGTTTGCGTGTTATTATATTTAATCATTGTTCAACGACTTACTAGTATGTGTAACCTCCTCCATTTTTCTTATAAGTGGCTACTTACTAAGTACAATGTTTATTTAAGGTATTTGTGTACATTGCAATAATAAAAAAAGTGAAATGAAATGGAAAAAAACCAATTTTATTCAATTACTTGCAATAAAATTAGATATATATTTAATAACAATGTCCATGCGTAAAACATATGAGTATAAATTTTTTATTAAAAAGAAATATTAACTCCCTACATGAAAATTAAATAGGTCGATGTATTGTTACCGTTATTGTTTTAAAAACTTTCATATAATAATTAAATTTATAAATTTCCTATAATAAAATATTTTAATTGTTGAACAAAAATTGACTATATTGAATTTGATTTTAATTGCAATAATGAAAACCTATGCTTAGTTTTATAATGATATATTTTTATTTACGACATAGCCGTCTTTGATTTTTCGAAGGTGTTGTGTAGATAAGTCATAGTTTAATCTTGGAAAAACGAATAGAGGCTTTATCTAACCATAGTTTATCGATTATAATAAGGCCCTATTTAACTGTAGGTAAAATTTAACAAATTTGAGGCCATGTGTGGTAGCCTGTCTTGCATGCCCTCAAAGACAACCCTGTTTAAGAAAACCATGTTAGTTTATTTACAATAATATAATTTCCATCTAGTAGAAATTTTTGATTCATTTGTTGATTGAAAATTAAAAGAAACACATTTTTAGTCATTCACCATAAAATTCTAATGCATTGGATGGTAGGGAATAGAGAACAATGAAGTTATTTCACGGGAAAGTGAGAATATAAAGGTTCATTTAAGTATAAAAATTTATTTTATATCATTTGTTTTTTCTTGTTTTCACTATATATCTTGCTATTTTAACTTTAATATAGTTTACTATCATAATATATTTTTTAATGCTTAATTGATAAACCGCCATCTTTTTATATTACGAATTTAAGATATTCCTAATTTAAAAACATAAATCGTTTGGTGAAATTTATTCTAGGAAATAAGAGATCACATGGAATTGTCACATAATGTACCTTAGAAAATAGTTTCTTAGATTGGTAAGAATAATTTAAATATTAAAAATTTATTAGCTAGAGCCAATTCGTGAATATAAATTTATTATTCAATTTTTGTAAACATATTTAGTAATTTATCACTTAATTTGTTTATCTTAGTTTTTAGACACTCGTCACAATGTTTTCTCTATTTACCTGACGAAAAAATTAATGCAAAATGAAAATGTAGAATTATATAGGAGTAATAAATCTATTTTGGTTAAGAAAATAATGTTTATTTTTTTGGTTATGAACAAAGACAGTAGTAGAAAAATATGTGGAACTGATTCTAAACAATTGTCATGTGAGATAGTGATAAAATGTGATTCGTAAAATGGTTGTTTCGTCGAGGACTTGTGATGGAAACTTTATAAAGTATTTTTAAAACTGCCATTTCATGTTGAAATTGGAGATGACAATTCCTCTTTTATTATATACCAAAAACGCATATAAGACAATCAAAATATATTTCAATGGGGAGTCAAGAGAGTTTGATGAAATGAAAAGTCTACATTTCTTGTCATATTTCAATTTTCTTCCAATTATAAGTGAATGCGACTAAAATATATATGTACCACTTTATTTTCCTTAATGAGATCCACTTAAAAATGGGTATTACATCATACAAGATTACATCATTCACTCCTCATTATCATAAGGAGAAATGCATACTCTCTATTATCATATTGAATAAATTGAACCTAACTCTAGTTGGATAATTATTATGTACATAAAACTAATGTACTTTTTCAAAATTTGATGAAACTTCAACTTGAGAAACGTTGGTAATTTAATCTTAAAAATGGTGTAGGTTCCTACTTAATCCATTCATTTTTGTAAAGAACCCAAATAATTGGTGTTTATATGGGAAAAACGATCTTAGTTTATTGCTCCCTTTCCTCGTTTTATTAGTCAAATAAAGCTTCTCATAAGTCGATAATGCATTTTTGGACTGTTCAACTTTCCTTTTTTTAACGATGTTGCTTTTTACTTTTTCCTCGACATGATTTTTTGGCGCCGAAGAATTTAGAAAAACTAAAGAATCCTTGTGGTCACTATTACATCTCAAATTCATGTTTTGCCTAAATCTCCAAAAATTTGATGACCCTGTGGAGTTGCTTTTTTTGTAACACTCAGTCGAATCCTTCAACTCAACGAAAAGTATATTTTCTAATAACTCATTTTGAGTTTCTTTAGAAATACCATCTGATCTTGATTGTGGATTTATGGAATTATTAATTAAAATCTTCTTTGGAGGTGGCCGAATATGTCAGGCAACATTTTTTTGGGTGGAAATGAAAAGAAGAGATTGTTCCAAATGAGGAGGTAATGTTTTTTTTTCCTTTTTCAAATATGTCATCGGCAAATATTTTTATTCCTTGGACATCAGCGCATGCAAAACTAAACTCTCGTTCTTCAATATTTTCCTCATCATTATTTTGAATTTGTTGTTTGGTGCTACAACATAAATCAAAATTATCTTGACATGGAGTGAAGCCTTCAAAATCTATAGAAGCGTCATTGATAATTTGCTCATTTGTGTTACAATATGGATCAAGATTATCTTGATTGGAAGAAACACCATCAAATTCAATAAATGTTTCGCCGCTTATATCGTGTTTTATTCTATGTTGTGGATCTATTTTATCTTGAATGGGTGTTAAGCCATGAAAATCAAAGAAAGGGTAAGGTGTACATAGAATTGATAATGCTTGCACTCTTAACATCTCAATATTTGAGTTTGTTATCTGCATTTTGTTTCAGAAGTGAGTTTTTGATGTGCAAAAAGGTTAGTTGAATATTGAGATTGATTGTGAAATGAGAAATATTTATATAAAAACAACATGCTAATGTCGGATTTTATGGTTTAAACAAAATCGATTAGCTTGGATATTTTGGGAGGTGTATACATATTGAATGAATGATAGAGTATTAAGAAGTTGCAAGTTTCTTTTATTATATACCTTATATTTGTTGCTAGCGAGTTTTAAGCCAAATAATATTTTACTTATGTAACTTTAATTAAGGTAATATGACTGAGAATTACAAAAAATTTACATTTTTAGAGAATGGTTTGGGTGTTATTATATTTAATCATTGTTCAACGACTTACTAGTATGTGTAACCTCCTCCATTTTTCTTATAAGTGGCTACTCACTAAGTACAATGTTTATTTATGGTATTTGTGTATATTGCAATAATAAGAAAAGTGAAATGAAATGGAAAAAAAACATTTTTATTCAATTACTTTCAATAAAATTAGATATATATTTAATAACAATGTCCATACGTAAAACATATGAGTATAAATTTTTTAATAAAAAGAAATATTAATTCCCTACAGGAAAATTAAATAGGTGGATGTATTGTTACCGTTATTGTTTTAAAAATTTCATATAATAATTAAATTTATAAATTTCCTATAATAAAATATTTTAATTGTTGAACCAAAATTGATTATATTGAATTTGATTTAAATTGAAATAATGAAAACCTATGCTTAGTTTTATAATAATGATATATCTATATTTACGACATAGCCATCTTCGATTTTTCGAAGGTCTTGTGTAGATAAGTCATGGTTTAATCATGGAAAAACAAATAGAGGCTTCATCTAACCATAGTTTATCGAATATAACAAGGCCCTATTTAACTGTAGGTAAAATTTAACAAATTTGAGGACATGTGTGGTAGTCTGTCTTGCATGCCCTCAAAGACAGCCCTGTTTAAGAAAACCATGTTAGTTTATTTACAATAATATAATTTCCATCTAGTAGAAATTTTTGATTCATTTGTTGAGTGAAAATTAAAAGAAACACTTTTTAGTCATTCACCATAAAATTCTAATGCATTGGATGGTAGGGAATAGAGAACAATGAAGTTATTCAACGGGAAAGTGAGAATATAAGAGTTCATTTAAGTATAAAAGTTTATTTTATATCATTTGTTTTTTCTTGTTTTTACTATATATCTTTCTATTTTAACTTTAATATAATTTACTATCATAATATATTTTTTAATGCTTAATTGATAAACCTCCATCTTTTTATATTACGAATTTAAGATATTCCTAATTTAAAAACATAAATCGTTTGGTGAAATTTATTCTAGGAAATAAGAGATCACATGGAATTGTCACATAATTTACCTTAGAAAATAGTTTCTTAGATTGGTAAGAATAATTTAAATATTAAAAATTTATTAGCTAGAGCCAATTCGTGAATATAAATTTATTATTCAATTTTTGTAAACATATTTAGTAATTTATCACTTAATGTGTTTATCTTAGTTTTTAGACACTCGTCACAATGTTTTCTCTATTTACCTGAAGAAAAAATTAATGCAAAATGAAAATGTAGAATTCTTTAGGAGTAATAAATCTATTTTTGTTGAGAAAATAATGTTTATTTTTTTGGTTATGAACAAAGGCAGTAGTAGAAAAATATGTGGAACTGATTCTAAACAATTGTCATGTGAGATAGTGATAAAATATGATTCGTAATATGGTTGTTTCGTCGAGGACTTGTGATGGAAACTTTATAAAGTATTTTTAAATCAGCCATTTCTTGTGGAAACTGGAGATGACAATTCCTCTTTTATTATGTACCAAAAACGCATATAAGACAATAAAAATATATTTCAATGGGGAGTCAAGAGAGTTTGATGAAATGAAAAGTCTACATTTATTGTCATATTTCAATTTCCTTCCAATTATAAGTGAATGCGACTAAAATATATATGTACCACTTTATTTTCCTTAATGAGATCCACTTAAAAATGGGTATTACATCATAAAAGATTACATCATTCACTCCTCATTATCATAAGGAGAAATGCATACTCTCTATTCACATATTGAATAAATTGAACCTAACTCTAGTTGGATAATTATTATGTACATAAAACTAATATACTTTTTCAAAATTTGATGAAGCTTCAACTTGAGAAATGTTGGTAATTCAATCTTAAAAATGGTGTAGGTTCCTACTTAATCCATTCATGTTTGTAAAGAACCCAAATAATTGGTGTTTATATGGCAAAAACGATCTTCGTTTATTGCTCCCTTTCCTCGTTTTATTAGTCAAATAAAGCTTCTCATAAGTCGATAATGCATTTTTGGACTGTTCAACTTTCCTTTTTTTTAATGATGTTGCTTTCTACTTTTGCCATGACATGATTTTTTGGCGACGAAGGATTTAGAAAAACTAAAGAATCCTTGTGGTCACTATTACATCTAAAATTCATGTTTTGCCTAAATCTCCAAAAATTTGATGACCCTGTGGGGTTTCTTTTTTTGTAACACTCAGTCGAATCCTTCAACTCAACGAAAAGTATATTTTCTAATATCTCATTTTGAGTTTCTTTAGAAATACCATCTGATCTTGATTGTGGATTTATGGAATTATTAATTAAAATCTTCTTTGGAGGTGGCCGAATATGTGAGGCAACATTTTTTTGGGTGGAAATTAAAAGAAGAGATGGTTCCAAATGAGGAGGTAATGTTTTTATTTTTTCCTTTTTCAAATATGTCATCGGCAAATATTAGTATTCCTTGGACATCAGCGCATGCAAAACTAAACTCTCGTTCTTCAATATTTTTCTCATCATTATTGTGAATTTGTTGTTTGGTGTTACAATATAAATCAAAATTTTCTTGACATGGAGTAAAGTCTTCAAAATCTATAGAAGCGTCGTTGATAATTTTCTCGTTTGTTTTACAATATGGATCAAGATTATCTTGATTGGAAGAAACACCATCAAATTCAATAAGGTTTTCGCCGCTTTTATCGGGTTTTATGCTACGTTGTGGATCTATTTTATCTTGAATGGGTGTTAAGCCATGAAAATCAAAGAAAGGGTAAGGTGTACATAGAATTGATAATGCTTGCACTCTTAACATCTCAATATTTGTGTTTGTTATCTGCATTTTGTTTCAGAAGTGAGTTTGTGATGTGCGGGTACGTTAGTTGAATATTGAAAGTGATTGTGAAATGAGAAATATTTATATAAAAACAACATGCCAATGTCGGATTTTATGGTTTAAACAAAATCGGTTAGCTTGGATATTTTGGGAGGTGTATACATATGGAATGAATGATAGAGTATTAAGAAGTTGCAAGTTTCTTTTATGTTATACCTTATATTTGTTGCTAGTGAGTTTTAAGCCAAATAATATTATACTTATTTAACTTTAATTAAGGAAATATTACTGAGAATTACAACTATTTTCCATTTTTAGAGAACGGTTTGGGTGTTATTATATATAATCATTGTTCAACGACTTACTAGTATGTGTAACCTCCTCCATTTTTCTTATAAGTGGCTACTTACTAAGTACGATATTTATTTATAGTATTTGTGTATATTGCAATAATAGGAAAAGTTAAATGAAATGGAACAAAATCATTTTTATTCAATTACTTGCAATAAAATAAGATATATATTTAATAACAATGTCTATACGTAAACCATATGAGTATAAATTTTTTATTAAAAAGAAATATTAACTCCCTACAGGAAAATTAAATAGGTGGATGCATTGTTACCGTTATTGTTTTAAAAATATTCATATAATAATTAAATTTATAAATTTCCTATAATAAAATATTTTAATTGTTGAACCAAAATTGATTATATTGAATTTGATTTAAATTGCAATAATGAAAACCTATGCTTAGTTTTATAATAATGATATATCTATATTTACGACATAGCCGTCTTCGATTTTTCGAAGGTCTTGTGTAGATAAGTCATAGTTTAATCATGGAAAAACAAATAGAGGCTTCATCTAACCATAGTTTATCGATTATAACAAGGCCCTATTAAACTTTAGGTAAAATTTAACAAATATGAGGCCATGTGTGGTAGCCTGTCTTGCATGCCCTCAAAGACAGCCCTGTTTAAGAAAACCGTGTTAGTTTATTTACAATAATGAAATTTCCATCTAGTAGAATTTTTTGATTCATTTGTTGATTGAAAATTAAAAGAAACACATTTTTAGTCATTCACCATAAAATTCTAATGCATTGGATGGTAGGGAATAGAGAACAATGAAGTTATTTCACGGGAAAGCAAGAATATAAGAGTTCATTTAAGTATAAAAGTTTATTTTATATCATTTGTTTATTCTTGTTTTTACTATATATCTTGCTATTTTAACTTCAATATAATTTACTATCATAATTTATTTTTAAATTCTTAATTGATAAACCTCCATCTTTTTATATTACGAATTTAAGATATTCCTAATTTAAAATCATAAATCGTTTGGTGAAATTTATTCTAGGAAATAAAAGATCACATGGAATTGTCACATAATGTACCTTAGAAAATAGTTTCTTAGATTGGTAAGAATAATTTAAATATTAAAAATTTATTAGCTAGAGCCAATTCGTGAATATAAATTTATTATTCAATTTTTGTAAACATATTTAGTAATTTATCACTTAATTTATTTATCTTATTTTTTAGACATTCGTCACAATGTTTTCTCTATTTACCTGACGAAAAAATTAATGCAAAATGAAAATGTAGAATTCGATAGGAGTAATAAATCTATTTTGGTTGAGAAAATAATGTTTATTTTTTTGGTTATGAACAAAGGCAGTAGTAGAAAAATATGTGGAACTCATTCTAAACAAATGTCATGTGAGATAGTGATAAAATATGATTCGTAATATGGCTGTTTCGTCGAGGACTTGTGATGGACACTTTATAAAGTATTTTTAAATCTACCATTTCATGTGGAAATTGAAGATGACAATTCCTCTTTTATTATAAACCAAAAACGCATATAAGACAATCAAAATATATTTCAATAGGGAGTCAAGAGAGTTTGATGAAATGAAAAGTCTACATTTCTTGTCATATTTCATTTTTCTTCAAATTATAAGTGAATGCGACTAAAATATATATGTACCATTTTATTTTTCTTAATGAGATCCACTTAAAAATGGGTATTACATCAAACAAGATTACATCATTCACTCCTCATTATCATAAGGAGAAATGCATACTCTCTATTCTCATATTGAATAAATTGAACCTAACTCTAGTTGGATAATTATTATGTACATAAAACTAATATACTTTTTCAAAATCTGATGAAGCTTCAACTTGAGAAACGTTGGTAGGTCAATCTTAAAAATGGTGTAGGTTCCTACTTAATCCATTCATGTTTGTAAAGATCCCAAATAATTGGTGTTTATATGGAAAAAATGATCTTCGTTTATTGCTCCCTTTCCTCGTTTTATTAGTCAAATAAAGCTTCTCATAAGTCGATAATGCATTTTTGGACTGTTCAACTTTCCTTTTTTTGACGATGATGCTTTCTAATTTTGCCTTGACATGATTTTTTGGCGCCGAAGGATTTAGAAAAACTAAAGAATCCTTGTGGTCACTATTACATCTAAGATTCATGTTTTGCCTAAATCTCCAAAAATTTGATGACCCTATGGAGTTGCTTTTTTTGTAACACTCAGTCGAATCCTTTAACTCAACGAAAAGTATATTTTCTAATAACTCATTTTGAGTTTCTTTAGAAATACCATCTGATCTTGATTATGGACTTATGGAATTATTAATAAAAATCTTCTTTGGAGGTGGCCGAATATGTGAGGCAACATTTTTTTGGGTGGAAATTAAAAGAAGAGATTGTTCCAAATGAGGAGGTAATGTTTTTATTTTTCCTTTTTCAAATATGTCATCGGCAAATATTTTTATTCCTTGGACATCAACGCATGCAAAACTAAACTCTCGTTCTCAACATTTCCCTCATCATTATTGTGAATTTGTTGTTTGGTGCTACAAAATAAATCAAAATTTTCTTGACATGGAGTGAAGCCTTCAAAATCTATAGAAGCGTCATTGATAATTTGCTCGTTTGTGTTACAATATGGATCAAGATTATCTTGATTGGAAGAAACTCCATCAAATTCAATAAAGGTTTTATGCTATATCGTGTTTTATGCTACGTTGTGGATATATTTTATCTTGAATAGGTGTTAAGCCATGAAAATCAAAGAAAGGGTAAGGTGTACATAGAATTGATAATGGTTGCACTTTTAAAATCTCAATATTTGTGTTTGTTATGTGCATTTTGTTTCAAAAGTGAGTTTGTGATGTGCGGAAAGGTTAGTTGAATATTGAAAGTGATTGTGAAATGAGAAATATTTATATAAAAACAACATGCCAATGTCGGATTTTATGGTTTAAACAAAATCGATTAGCTTGGACATTTTGGGAGGTGTATACATATGGAATGAATGATAGAGTATTAAGAAGTTGCAAGTTTCTTTTATGTTATACCTTATATTTGTTGCTAGCGAGTTTTAAGCCAAATAATATTTTACTTATTTAACTTTAATTAAGGTAATATTACTGAGAATTACAACAATTTTCCATTTTTAGAGAATGGTTTGCGTGTTATTATATTTAATCATTGTTCAACGACTTACTAGTATGTGTAACCTCCTCCATTTTTCTTATAAGTGGCTACTTACTAAGTAAATGTTTATTTATGGTATTTGTGTAGATTGCAATAATAAGAAAAGTGAAATGAAATGGAAAAAAAACCATTTTTATTCAATTACTTGCAATAAAATTAGATATATATTTAATAACAATGTCCATACGTAAAACATATGAGTATAAATTTTTGATTAAAAAGAAATATTAACTCCCTACAGGAAAATTAAATAGGTGGATGTATTGTTACCGTTATTGTTTAAAAAACTTTCATATAATAATTAAATTTATAAATTTCCTATAATAAAATATTTTAATTGTTGAACCAAAATTGACAATATTGAATTTGATTTAAATTGCAATAATGAAAACCTATGCTTAGTTTTATAATAATGATATATCTATATTTATGACATAGCCGTCTTCGATTTTTTGAAGGTCTTGTGTAGATAAGTCGTAGTTTAATCATGGAAAAACGAATAGAGGTTTTATCTAACCATAGTTTATCGATTATAACAAGGCCCTATTTAACTGTAGGTAAAATTTAACAAATATGAGGCCATGTGTGGTAGCCTGTCTTGTATGCCCTCAAAGACATCCCTGTTTAAGAAAACCATGTTAGTTTATTTACAATAATATAATTTCCATCTAGTAGAAATTTTTGATTCATTTGTTGATTGAAAAATAAAAGAAACACATTTTAAGTCATTCACCATAAAATTCTAATGCATTGGATGGTAGGGAATAGAGAACAATGAAGTTAATTCACGGGAAACTGAGAATATAAGAGTTCATTTAAGTATAAAAGTTTAAATTATATCATTTGTTTTTTCTTGTTTTCACTATATATCTTGCTATTTTAACTTTAATATAATTTACTATCATAATATATTTTTTCATGCTTAATTGATAAACCGCCATCTTTTTATATTACGAATTTAAGATATTCCTAATTTAAAAACATAAATCGCTTGGTGAAATTTATTCTAGGAAATAAGAGATCACATGGAATTGTCACATAATGTACCTTAGAAAATAGTTTCTAAGATTGGTAAGAATAATTTAAATATTAAAAATTTATTAGCTAGAGCCAATTCGTGAATATAAATTTATTATTCAATTTTTGTAAACATATTTAGTAATTTATCACTTAATTTATTTATCTTAGTTTTTAGACACTCGTCACAATGTTTTCTCTATTTACCTGACGAAAAAATTAATGCAAAATGAAAATGTAGAATTCTATAGGAGTAATAAATCTATTTTGGCTGAGAAAATAATGTTTATTTTTTTGGTTATGAACAAAGGCAGTAGTAGAAAAATATGTGGAACTGATTCTAAACAATTGTCATGTGAGATAGTGATAAAATATGATTCGTAATATGGTTGTTCCGTCGAGGACTTGTGATGGAAACTTTATAAAGTATTTTTAAATCTGCCATTTCATGTGGAAACTGGAGATGATAATTCCTCTTTTATTATATACCAAAAACGCATATAAGACAATCAAAATATATTTCAATGGGGAGTCAAGAGAGTTTGATGAAATAAAAAGTCTACATTTCTTGTCATATTTCAATTTTCTTCCAATTATAAGTGAATGCGACTAAAATATATATGTACCACTTTATTTTCCTTAATGAGATCCACTTAAAAATGGGTATTACATCATACAAGATTACATCATTCACTCCTCATTATCATAAGGAGAAATGCATACTCTCTATTCTCATATTGAATAAATTGAACCTAACTCTAGTTGGATAATTGTTATGTACATAAAACTAATATACTTTTTCAAAATTTGATGAAGCTTCAACTTGAGAAACATTGGTAGTTCAATCTTAAAAATGGTGTAGGTTCCTACTTAATCCATTCATGTTTGTAAAGAACCCAAATAATTGGTGTTTATATGGCAAAAATGATCTTTGTTTATTGCTCCCTTTCCTCGTTTTATTAGTCAAATAAAGCTTCTCATAAGTCGATAATGCATTTTTGGACTGTTCAACTTTCCTTTTTTTAACGATGATGCTTTCTACTTTTGCCTTGACATGATTTTTTGGTGCCGAAGGATTTAGAAAAACTAAAGAATCCTTGTGGTCACTATTACATCTAAGATTCATGTTTTGCCTAAATCTCCAAAAATTTGATGACCCTGTGGAGTTGCTTTTTTTGTAACACTCAGTCGAATCCTTCAACTCAACGAAAAGTATATTTTCTAATAACTCATTTTGAGTTTCTTTAGAAATACCATCTGATCTTGATTATGGACTTATGGAATTATTAATAAAAATCTTCTTTGGAGGAGGCCGAATATGTGAGGCAACATTGTTTTGGGTGGAAATTAAAAGAAGAGATTGTTCCAAATGAGGAGGTAATGTATTTATTTTTCCTTTTTCAAATATGTCATCGGCAAATATTTTTATTCCTTGGACATCAACGCATGCAAAACTAAACTCTCGTTCTTCAACATTTTCCTCATCATTATTTTGAATTTGTTGTTTGGTGCTACAAAATAAATCAAAATTTTCTTGACATGAAGTGAAGCCTTCAAAATCTATAGAAGCGTCATTGATAATTTGCTCGTTTGTGTTACAATATGGATCAAGATTATCTTGATTGGAAGAAACACCATCAAATTCAATAAAGGTTTTATGCTATATCGTGTTTTATGCTACGTTGTGGATATATTTTATCTTGAATAGATGTTAAGCCATGAAAATCAAAGAAAGGGTAAGGTTTACATATAATTGATAATGCTTGCACTCTTAACATCTCAATATTTGTGTTTGTTATGTGCATTTTGTTTCAAAAGTGAGTTTGTGATGTGCGGAAAGGTTAGTTGAATATTGAAAGTGATTGTGAAATGAGAAATATTTATATAAAAACAACATGTCAATGTCGGATTTTATGGTTTAAACAAAATCGATTTGCTGGGACATTTTGGGAGGTGTATACATATGGAATGAATGATAAAGTATTAAGAAGTTGCAAGTTTCTTTTATGTTATACCTTATATTTGTTGCTAGCGAGTTTTAAGCCAAATAATATTTTACTTATTTAATTTTAATTAAGGTAATATTACTGAGAATTACAACAATTTTCCATTTTTAGAGAATGGTTTGCGTGTTATTATATTTAATCTTTGTTCAACGACTTACTAGTATGTGTAACCTCCTCCATTGTTCTTATAAGTGGCTACTTACTAAGTAAATGTTTATTTATGGTATTTGTGTAGATTGCAATAATAAGAAAAGTGAAATGAAATGGAAAAAAAAACCAATTTTATTCAATTACTTGCAATAAAATTAGATGTATATTTAATAATAATATCCATACATAAAACATATGAGTATAAATTTTTGATTAAAAAGAAATATTAACTCCCTACAGGAAAATTAAATAGGTGGATGTATTGTTACCGTTATTGTTTAAAAAACTTTCATATAATAATTAAATTTATAAATTTCCTATAATAAAATATTTTAATTTTTGAACCAAAATTGACTATATTGAATTTGATTTAAATTGCAATAATGAAAACATATGCTTAATTTTATAATAATGATATATCTATATTTACGACATAGCCGTCTTCGATTTTTTGAAGGTCTTGTGTAGATAAGTCGTAGTTTAATCATGGAAAAACGAATAGAGGCTTTATATAACCATAGTTTATCGATTATAACAAGGCCCTATTTAACTGTAGGTAAAATTTAACAAATTTGAGGCCGTGTGTGGTAGCCTGTCTTGCATGCCCTCAAAGACAGCCCTATTTAAGAAAACCATGTTAGTTTATTTACAATAATATAATTTCCATCTAGTAGAAATTTTTGATTCATTTGTTGATTGAAAAATAAAAGAAACACATTTTAAGTCATTCACCATAAAATTCTAATGCATTGGATGGTAGGGAATAGAGAACAATGAAGTTAATTCACGGGAAAGTGAAAATATAAGAGTTCATTTAAGTATAAAAGTTTATTTTATATCATTTGTTTTTTCTTGTTTTCACTATATATCTTGCTATTTTAACTTTAATATAATTTACTATCATAATATATTTTTTCATGCTTAATTGATAAACCGCCATCTTTTTATATTACGAATTTAAGATATTCCTAATTTAAAAACATAAATCGCTTGGTGAAATTTATTCTAGGAAATAAGAGATCACATGGAATTGTCACATAATGTACCTTAGAAAATAGTTTCTTAGATTGGTAAGAATAATTTAAATATTTAAAAATTTATTAGCTAGAGCCAATTCGTGAATATAAATTTATTATTCAATTTTTGTAAACATATTTAGTAATTGATCACTTAATTTATTTATCTTAGTTTTTAGACACTCGTCACAATGTTTTCTCTATTTACCTGACGAAAAAATTAATGCAAAATGAAAATGTAGAATTCTATAGGAGTAATAAATCTATTTTGGCTGAGAAAATAATGTTTATTTTTTTGGTTATGAACAAAGGCAGTAGTAGAAAAATATGTGGAACTGATTCTAAACAATTGTCATGTGAGATAGTGATAAAATATGATTCGTAATATGGTTGTTCCGTCGAGGACTTGTGATGGAAACTTTTTAAAGTATTTTAAATCTGCCATTTCATGTGGAAACTGGAGATGACAATTCCTCTTTTATTATATACCAAAAACGCATATAAGACAATCAAAATATATTTCAATGGGGAGTCAAGAGAGTTTGATGAAATGAAAAGTCTACATTTCTTGTCATATTTCAATTTTCTTCCAATTATATGTGAATGCGACTAAAATATATATGTACCACTTAATTTTCCTTAATGAGATCCACTTAAAAATGGGTATTACATCATACAAGATTACATCATTCACTCCTCATTCACATAAGGAGAAATGCATACTCTCTATTCTCATATTTAATAAATTGAACCTAACTCTAGTTGGATAATTATTATGTACATAAAACTAATATACCTTTTCAAAATTTGATGAAGCTTCAACTTGAGAAACGTTGGTAATTCAATCTTAAAAATGGTGTAGGTTCCTACTTAATCCATTCATGTTTGTAAAGAACCCAAATAATTGGTGTTTATATGGCAAAAACGATCTTCGTTTATTGCTCCCTTTCCTCGTTTTATTAGTCAAATAAAGCTTCTCATAAGTCGATAATGCATTTTTGGACTGTTCAACTTTCCTTTTTTTAACGATGATGCTTTCTACTTTTGCCTTGACATGATTTTTTGGCGCCGAAGGATTTAGAAAAACTAAAGAATCCTTGTGGTCACTATTACATCTAAGATTCATGTTTTGCCTAAATCTCCAAAAGTTTGATGACCCTGTGGAGTTGCTTTTTTTGTAACACTCAGTCGAATCCTTCAACTCAACAAAAAGTATATTTTCTAATAACTCATTTTGAGTTTCTTTAGAAATACCAGCTGATCTTGATTTTGGACTTATGGAATTATTAATAAAAATCTTCTTTGGAGGTGACCAAATATGTGAGTGGAAACTAAAAGAAGAGATTGTTCCAAATGAGGAGGTAATGTTTTTATTTTTCCTTTTTCAAATATGTCATCGACAAATATTTTTATTCCTTGGACATCAGCGCATGCAAAACTAAACTCTCGTTCTTCAATATTTTCCTCATCATTATTGTGAAGTTGTTGTTTGGTGCTACAACATAAATCAAAATTTTCTTGACATGGAGTGAAGCCTTCAAAATCTATAGAAGCGTCATTGATAATTTGCTCATTTGTGTTACAATATGGATCAAGATTATCTTGATTGGAAGAAACACCATCAAATTCAATAAAGGTTTCGCCGCTTATATCGTGTTTTATGCTATGTTGTGGATCTATTTTATCTTGAATGGGTGTTAAGCCATGAAAATCAAAGAAAGGGTAAGGTGTACATAGAATTGATAATGCTTGTACTCTTAACATCTCAATATTTGTGTTTGTTATCTGCATTTTGTTTCAGAAGTGAGTTTGTGATGTGCGGGTAGGTTAGTTGAATATTTAAAGTGATTGTGAAATGAGAAATATTTATATAAAAACAACATGCCAATGTCGCATTTTATGGTTTAAACAAAATCGGTTAGCTTGGATATTTTGGGAGGTGTATACATATGGAATGAATGATAGAGTATTAAGAAGTTGCAAGTTTCTTTTATGTTATACCTTATATTTGTTGCTAGCGAGTTTTAAGCCAAATAATATTTTACTTATTTAACTTTAATTAAGGGAATATCTCTGAGAATTACAACAATTTTCCATTTTTAGAGAATGGTTTGGGTGTTATTATATTTAATCATTGTTCAACGACTTACTAGTATGTGTAACCTCCTCCATTTTTCTTATAAGTGGCTACTTACTAAGTACAATGTTTATTTATGGTATTTGTGTATATTGCAATAATAAGAAAAGTGAAATGAAATGGAAAAAAACCATTTTTATTCAATTACTTGCAATAAAATTAGATATATATTTAATAACAATGTCCATACGTAAAACATATGAGTATAATTTTTTTAATAAAAAGAAATATTAACTCCCTACATGAAAATTAAATAGGTGGATGTATTGTTACCGTTATTGTTTTAAAAACTTTCATATAATAATTAAATTTATAAATTTCCTATAATAAAATATTTTAATTTTTGAACCAAAATTGATTATATTGAATTTGATTTAAATTGCAATAAAGAAAACCTATGCTTAGTTTTATAATAATGATATATCTTTATTTACGACAGAGCCGTCTTCGATTTTTCGAAGGTCTTGTGTAGATAAGTCGTAGTTTAATCATGGAAAAACGAATAGAGGCTTTATCTAATCATAGTTTATCGATTATAACAAGGCCCTATTTAACTGTAGGTAAAATTTAACAAATTTGAGGCCATGTGTGGTAGCCTGTCTTGCATGCCCTCAAAGACAGCCCTGTTTAAGAAAACCATGTTAGTTTATTTACAATAATATAATTTCCATCTAGTAGAAATTTTTGATTCATTTGTTGATTGAAAAATAAAAGAAACACATTTTAAGTCATTCACCATAAAATTCTAATGCATTGGATGGTAGGGAATAGAGAACAATGAAGTTAATTCACGGGAAACTGAGAATATAAGAGTTCATTTAAGTATAAAAGTTTAAATTATATCAATTGTTTTTTTCTTGTTTTCACTATATATCTTGCTATTTTAACTTTAATATAATTTACTATCATAATATATTTTTTCATGCTTAATTGATAAACCGCCATCTTTTTATATTACGAATTTAAGATATTCCTAATTTAAAAACATAAATCGCTTGGTGAAATTTATTCTAGGAAATAAGAGATCACATGGAATTGTCACATAATGTACCTTAGAAAATAGTTTCTTAGATTGGTAAGAATAATTTAAATATTAAAAATTTATTAGCTAGAGCCAATTCGTGAATATAAATTTATTATTCAATTTTTGTAAACATATTTAGTAATTTATCACTTAATTTATTTATCTTAGTTTTTAGACACTCGTCACAATGCTTTCTCTATTTACCTGACGAAAAAATTAATGCAAAATGAAAATGTAGAATTCTATAGGAGTAATAAATCTATTTTGGCTGAGAAAATAATGTTTATTTTTTTGGTTATGAACAAAGGCAATAGTAGAAAAATATGTGGAACTGATTCTAAACAATTGTCATGTGAGATAGTGATAAAATATGATTCGTAATATGGTTGTTCCGTCGAGGACTTGTGATGGTAACTTTTTAAAGTATTTTTAAATCTGCCATTTCATGTGGAAACTGGAGATGACAATTCCTCTTTTATTATATACCAAAAACGCATATAAGACAATCAAAATATATTTCAATGGGGAGTCAAGAGAGTTTGATGAAATGAAAAGTCTACATTTCTTGTCATATTTCAATTTTCTTCCAATTATATGTGAATGCGACTAAAATATATATGTACCACTTAATTTTCCTTGATGAGATCCACTAAAAAATGGGTATTACATCATACAAGATTACATCATTCACTCCTCATTATCATAAGGAGAAATGCATACTCTTTATTCTCATATTTAATAAATTTAACCTAACTCTAGTTGGATAATTATTATGTACATAAAACTAATATACCTTTTCAAAATTTGATGAAGCTTCAACTTGAGAAACGTTGGTAATTCAATCTTAAAAATGGTGTAGGTTCCTACTTAATCCATTCATGTTTGTAAAGAACCCAAATAATTGGTGTTTATATGGCAAAAACGATCTTCGTTTATTGCTCCCTTTCCTCGTTTTATTAGTCAAATAAAGCTTCTCATAAGTCGATAATGCATTTTTGGACTGTTCAACTTTCCTTTTTTTAACGATGATGCTTTCTACTTTTGCGTTGACATGATTTTTTGGCGCCGAAGGATTTAGAAAAACTAAAGAATCCTTGTGGTCACTATTACATCTAAGATTCATGTTTTGCCTAAATCTCCAAAAGTTTGATGACCCTGTGGAGTTGCTTTTTTTGTAACACTCAGTCGAATCCTTCAACTCAACAAAAAGTATATTTTCTAATAACTCATTTTGAGTTTCTTTAGAAATACCAGCTGATCTTGATTTTGGACTTATGGAATTATTAATAAAAATCTTCTTTGGAGGTGACCAAATATGTGAGGCAACATTTTTTTGGGTGGAAATTAAAAGAAGAGATTGTTCCAAATGAGGAGGTAATGTTTTAATTTTTCCTTTTTCAAATATGTCATCGGCAAATATTTTTATTCCTTGGACATCAGCGCATGCAAAACTAAACTCTCGTTCTTCAATATTTTCCTCATCATTATTGTGAAGTTGTTGTTTGGTGCTACAACATAAATCAAAATTTTCTTGACATGGAGTGAAGCCTTCAAAATCTATAGAAGCGTCATTGATAATTTGCTCATTTGTGTTACAATATGGATCAAGATTATCTTGATTGGAAGAAACACCATCAAATTCAATAAATGTTTCGCCGCTTATATCGTGTTTTATGCTATGTTGTGGATCTATTTTATCTTGAATGGGTGTTAAGCAATGAAAATCAAAGAAAGGGTAAGGTGTACATAGAATTGATAATGCTTGTACTCTTAACATCTCAATATTTGTGTTTGTTATCTGCATTTTGTTTCAGAAGTGAGTTTGTGATGTGCGGGTAGGTTAGTTGAATATTTAAAGTGATTGTGAAATGAGAAATATTTATATAAAAACAACATGCCAATGTCGGATTTTATGGTTTAAACAAAATCGGTTAGCTTGGATATTTTGGGAGGTGTATACATATGGAATGAATGATAGAGTATTAAGAAGTTGCAAGTTTCTTTTATGTTATACCTTATATTTGTTGCTAGCGAGTTTTAAGCCAAATAATATTTTACTTATTTAACTTTAATTAAGGGAATATATCTGAGAATTACAACAATTTTCCATTTTTAGAGAATGGTTTGGGTGTTATTATATTTAATCATTGTTCAACGACTTACTAGTATGTGAAACCTCCTCCATTTTTCTTATAAGTGGCTACTTACTAAGTACAATGTTTATTTATGGTATTTGTGTATATTGCAATAATAAGAAAAGTGAAATGAAATGGAAAAAAAACCATTTTTATTCAATTACTTGCAATAAAATTAGATATATATTTAATAACAATGTCCGTACGTAAAACATATGAGTATAATTTTTTTAATAAAAAGAAATATTAACTCCCTACAGGAAAATTAAATAGGTGGATGTATTGTTACCGTTATTGTTTTAAAAACTTTCATATAATAATTAAATTTATAAATTTCCTAATAAAATATTTTAATTTTTGAACCAAAATTGATTATATTGAATTTGATTTAAATTGCAATAAAGAAAACCTATGCTTAGTTTTATAATAATGATATATCTCTATTTACGACAGAGCCGTCTTCGATTTTTCGAAGGTCTTGTGTAGATAAGTCGTAGTTTAATCATGGAAAAACGAATAGAGGCTTTATCTAATCATAGTTTATCGATTATAACAAGGCCCTATTTAACTGTAGGTAAAATTTAACAAATTTGAGGCCATGTGTGGTAGCCTGTCTTGCATGCCCTCAAAGACAGCCCTGTTTAAGAAAACCATGTTAGTTTATTTACAATAATATAATTTCCATCTAGTAGAAATTTTTGATTCATTTGTTGATTGAAAAATAAAAGAAACACATTTTAAGTCATTCACCATAAAATTCTAATGCATTGGATGGTAGGGAATAGAGAACAATGAAGTTAATTCACGGGAAACTGAGAATATAAGAGTTCATTTAAGTATAAAAGTTTAAATTATATCAATTGTTTTTTTCTTGTTTTCACTATATATCTTGCTATTTTAACTTTAATATAATTTACTATCATAATATTTTTTTTCATGCTTAATTGATAAACCGCCATCTTTTTATATTACGAATTTAAGATATTCCTAATTTAAAAACATAAATCGCTTGGTGAAATTTATTCTAGGAAATAAGAGATCACATGGAATTGTCACATAATGTACCTTAGAAAATAGTTTCTTAGATTGGTAAGAATAATTTAAATATTAAAAATTTATTAGCTAGAGCCAATTCGTGAATATAAATTTATTATTCAATTTTTGTAAACATATTTAGTAATTTATCACTTAATTTATTTATCTTAGTTTTTAGACACTCGTCACAATGTTTTCTCTATTTACCTGACGAAAAAATTAATGCAAAATGAAAATGTAGAATTCTATAGGAGTAATAAATCTATTTTGGCTGAGAAAATAATGTTTATTTTTTTGGTTATGAACAAAGGCAATAGTAAAAAAATATGTGGAACTGATTCTAAACAATTGTCATGTGAGATAGTGATAAAATATGATTCGTAATATGGTTGTTCCGTCGAGGACTTGTGATGGAAGCTTTTTAAAGTATTTTTAAATATGCTATTTCATGTGGAAACTGGAGATGACAATTCCTTATTTATTATATACCAAAAACGCATATAAGACAATCAAAATATATTTCAATGGGGAATCAAGAGAGTTTGATGAAATGAAAAGTCTACATTTCTTGTCATATTTCAATTTTCTTCCAATTATATGTGAATGCGACTAAAATATATATGTACCACTTAATTTTCCTTAATGAGATCCACTAAAAAATGGGTATTACATCATACAAGATTACATCATTCACTCCTCATTATCATAAGGAGAAATGCATACTCTCTATTCTCATATTTAATAAATTGAACCTAACTCTAGTTGGATAATTATTATGTACATAAAACTAATATACCTTTTCAAAATTTGATGAAGCTTCAACTTAAGAAACGTTGGTAATTCAATCTTAAAAATGGTGTAGGTTCCTACTTAATCCATTCGTGTTTGTAAAGAACCCAAATAATTGGTGTTTATATGGCAAAAACGATCTTCGTTTATTGCTCCCTTTCCTCGTTTTATTAGTCAAATAAAGCATCTCATAAGTCGATAATGCATTTTTGGACTGTTCAACTTTCCTTTTTTTAACGATGATGCTTTCTACTTTTGCCTTGACGTGATTTTTTGGCGCCGAAGGATTTAGAAAAACTAAAGAATCCTTGTGGTCACTATTACATCTAAAATTCATGTTTTGCCTAAATCTCCAAAAGTTTGATGACCCTGTGGAGTTGCTTTTTTTGTAACACTCAGTCGAATCCTTCAACTCAACAAAAAGTATATTTTCTAATAACTCATTTTGAGTTTCTTTAGAAATACCAGCTGATCTTGATTTTGGACTTATGGAATTATTAATAAAAATCTTCTTTGGAGGTGACCAAATATGTGAGGCAAAATTTTTTTGGGTGGAAATTAAAAGAAGAGATTGTTCCAAATGAGGAGGTAATGTTTTTATTTTTCCTTTTTCAAATATGTCATCGGCAAATATTTTTATTCCTTGGACATCAGCGCATGCAAAACTAAACTCTCGTTCTTCAATATTTTCCTCATCATTATTGTGAAGTTGTTGTTTGGTGCTACAACATAAATCAAAATTTTCTTGACATGGAGTGAAGCCTTCAAAATCTATAGAAGCGTCATTGATAATTTTCTCATTTGTGTTACAATATGGATCAAGATTATCTTGATTGGAAGAAACACCATCAAATTCAATAAAGGTTTCGCCGCTTATATCGTGTTTTATGCTATGTTGTGGATCTATTTTATCTTGAATGGGTGTTAAGCCATGAAAATCAAAGAAAGGGTAAGGTGTACATAGAATTGATAATGCTTGTACTCTTAACATCTCAATATTTGTGTTTGTTATCTGCATTTTGTTTCAGAAGTGAGTTTGTGATGTGCGGGTAGGTTAGTTGAATATTTAAAGTGATTGTGAAATGAGAAATATTTATATAAAAACAACATGCCAATGTCGGATTTTATGGTTTAAACAAAATCGGTTAGCTTGGATATTTTGGGAGGTGTATACATATGGAATGAATGATAGAGTATTAAGAAGTTGCAAGTTTCTTTTATGTTATACCTTATATTTGTTGCTAGCGAGTTTTAAGCCAAATAATATTTTACTTATTTAACTTTAATTAAGGGAATATATCTGAGAATTACAACAATTTTCCATTTTTAGAGAATGGTTTGGGTGTTATTATATTTAATCATTGTTCAACGACTTACTAGTATGTGTAACCTCCTCCATTTTTCTTATAAGTGGCTACTTACTAAGTACAATGTTTATTTATGGTATTTGTGTATATTGCAATAATAAGAAAAGTGAAATGCAATGGAAAAAAAACCATTTTTATTCAATTACTTGCAATAAAATTAGATATATATTTAATAACAACGTCCATACGTAAAACATATGAGTATAATTTTTTTAATAAAAAGAAATATTAACTCCCTACAGGAAATTTAAATAGGTGGATGTATTGTTACCGTTATTGTTTTAAAAACTTTCATATAATAATTAAATTTATAAATTTCCTATAATAAAATATTTTAATTTTTGAACCAAAATTGATTATATTGAATTTGATTTAAATTGCAATAAAGAAAACCTATGCTTAGTTTTATAATAATGATATATCTCTATTTACGACAGAGCCGTCTTCGATTTTTCGAAGATCTTGTGTAGATAAGTCGTAGTTTAATCATGGAAAAACGAATAGAGGCTTTATCTAATCATAGTTTATCGATTATAACAAGGCCCTATTTAACTGTAGGTAAAATTTAACAAATTTGAGGCCATGTGTGGTAGCTTGTCTTGCATGCCCTCAAAGACAGCCCTGTTTAAGAAAATCATGTTAGTTTATTTACAATAATATAATTTCCATCTAGTAGAAATTTTTGATTCATTTGTTGATTGAAAAATAAAAGAAACACATTTTAAGTCATTCACCATAAAATTCTAATGCATTGGATGGTAGGGAATAGAGAACAATGAAGTTAATTCACGGGAAACTGAGAATATAAGAGTTCATTTAAGTATAAAAGTTTAAATTATATCATTTGTTTTTTCTTGTTTTCATTATATATCTTGCTATTTTAACTTTAATATAATTTACTATCATAATATATTTTTTCATGCTTAATTGATAAACCGCCATCTTTTTATATTACGAATTTAAGATATTCCTAATTTAAAAACATAAATCGCTTGGTGAAATTTATTCTAGGAAATAAGAGATCACATGGAATTGTCACATAATGTACCTTAGAAAATAATTTCTTAGATTGGTAAGAATAATTTAAATATTAAAAATTTATTAGCTAGAGCCAATTCGTGAATATAAATTTATTATTCAATTTTTGTAAACATATTTAGTAATTTATCACTTAATTTATTTATCTTAGTTTTTAGACACTCGTCACAATGTTTTCTCTATTTACCTGACGAAAAAATTAATGCAAAATGAAAATGTAGAATTCTATAGGAATAATAATTAATCTATTTTTGTTGAGAAAATAATGTTTATTTTTTTGGTTATGAACAAAGGCAGTAGTAGAAAAATATGTGGAACTGATTCTAAACAATTGTCATGTGAGATAGTGATAAAATATGATTCTTAATATGGTTGTTTCATCGAGGACTTGTGATGGAAACTTTATAAAGTGTTTTTAAATCTGCCATTTCATGTGGAAATTGGAGATGACAATTCCTCTTTTATTATATACCAAAAATGCATATAAGACAATCAAAATATATTTCGATGGGGAGTCAAGAGAGTTTGATGAAATGAAAAGTCTACATTTCTTGTCATATTTCAATTTTCTTCCAATTATAAGTGAATGCGACTAAAATATATATGTACCACTTTATTTTCCTTAATGAGATCCACTTAAAAATGGGTATTACATCATACAAGATTACATCATTCACTCCTCATTATCATAAGGAGAAATGCATACTCTCTATTATCATATTGAATAAATTGAACCTAACTCTAGTTGGATAATTATTATGTACATAAAACTAATATACTTTTTCAAAATTTGATGAAGCTATAACTTGAGAAACGTTGGTAATTCAATCTTAAAAATGGTGTAGGTTCCTACTTAATCCATTCATGTTTGTAAAGAACCCAAATAATTGGTGTTTATATGGCAAAAATGATCTTCGTTTATTGCTCCCTTTCCTCGTTTTATTAGTCAAATAAAGCTTCTGATAAGTCGATAATGCATTTTTGGATTGTTCAACTTTCCTTTTTTTAACGATGATGCTTTCTACTTTTGCCTTGACATGATTTTTTGGCGCCGAAGGATTTAGAAAAACTAAAGAATCCTTGTGGTCACTATTACATCTAAGATTCATGTTTTGCCTAAATCTCCAAAAATTTGATGACCCTGTGGAGTTGCTTTTTTTGTAACACTCAGTCGAATCCTTCAACTCAACGAAAAGTATATTTTCTAATAACTCATTTTGAGTTTCTTTAGAAATACCATCTGATCTTGATTGTGGATTTATAGAATTATTAATAAAAATCTTCTTTGGAGGTGGCCGAATATGTGAGACAACATTTTTTTTTTGGGTGGAAATTAAAAGAAGAGATTGTTCCAAATGAGGATGTAATGTTTTTATTTTTTCCTTTTTCAAACATGTCATTGGCAAATATTTTTATTCCTTGGACCTCAGCGCATGCAAAACTAAACTCTCGTTTTTCAACATTTCCCTCATCATTATTGTGAATTTGTTGTTTGGTGCTACAAAATAAATCAAAATTTTCTTGACATGGAGTGAAGCCTTCAAAATCTATAGAAGCGTCATTGATAATTTGCTCGTTTGTGTTACAATATGGATCAAGATTATCTTGATTGGAAGAAACACCATCAAATTCAATAAAGGTTTTATGCTATATCGTGTTTTATGCTACGTTGTGGATATATTTTATCTTGAATAGATGTTATGCCATGAAAATCAAAGAAAGGGTAAGGTGTACATAGAATTGATAATGCTTGCACTTTTAACATCTCAATATTTGTGTTTGTTATGTGCATTTTGTTTCAAAAGTGAGTTTGTGATGTGCGGAAAGCTTAGTTGAATATTGAAAGTGATTGTGAAATGAGAAATATTTATATAAAAACAACATGTCAATGTCGGATTTTATGGTTTAAACAAAATCGATTAGCTGGGACATTTTGGGAGGTGTATACATATGGAATGAATGATAGAGTATTAATAAGTTGCAAGTTTCTTTTATGTTATACCTTATATTTGTTGCTAGCGAGTTTTAAGCCAAATAATATTTTACTTATTTAACTTTAATTAAGGTAATATTACTGAGAATTACAACAATTTTCCATTTTTAGAGAATGCTTTGCGTGTTATTATATTTAATCATTGTTCAACGACTTACTAGTATGTGTAACCTCCTCCATTTTTCTTATAAGTGGCTACTTACTAAGTAAATGTTTATTTATGGTATTTGTGTAGATTGCAATAATAAGAAAAGTGAAATGAAATGGAAAAAAAAACCAATTTTATTCAATTACTTGCAATAAAATTAGATGTATATTTAATAATAATATCCATACGTAAAACATATGAGTATAAATTTTTTATTAAAAAGAAATATTAACTCCCTACATGAAAATTAAATAGGTGGATGTATTGTTACCGTTATTGTTTAAAAAACATTCATATAATAATTAAATTTATAAATTTCCTATAATAAAATATTTTAATTGTTGAACCAAAATTGACTATATTGAATTTGATTTAAATTGCAATAATGAAAACCTATGCTTAATTTTATAATAATGATATATCTATATTTACGACATAGCCGTCTTCGATTTTTTGAAGGTCTTGTGTAGATAAGTCGTAGTTTAATCATGGAAAAACGAATAGAGGCTTTATCTAACCATAGTTTATCGATTATAACAAGGCCCTATTTAACTGTAGGTAAAATTTAACAAATTTGAGGCCATGTGTGGTAGCCTGTCTTGCATGCCCTCAAAGACAACCCTGTTTAAGAAAACCATGTTAGTTTATTTACAATAATATAATTTCCATCTAGTAGAAAATTTTGATTCATTTGTTGATTGAAAAATAAAAGAAACACATTTTAAGTCATTCACCATAAAATTCTAATGCATTGGATGGTAGGGAATAGAGAACAATGAAGTTAATTCACGGGAAAGTGAAAATATAAGAGTTTATTTAAGTATAAAAGTTTATTTTATATCATTTGTTTTTTCTTGTTTTCACTATATATCTTGCTATTTTAACTTTAATATAATTTACTATCATAATATATTTTTTCATGTTTAATTGATAAACCGCCATCTTTTTATATAACGAATTTAAGATATTCCTAATTTAAAAACATAAATCGCTTGGTGAAATTTATTCTAGGAAATAAGAGATCACATGGAATTGTCACATAATGTACCTTAGAAAATAGTTTCTTAGATTGGTAAGAATAATTTAAATATTAAAAATTTATTAGCTAGAGCCAATTCGTGAATATAAATTTATTATTCAATTTTTGTAAACATATTTAGTAATTTATCACTTAATTTATTTATCTTAGTTTTTAGACACTCGTCACAATGTTTTCTCTATTTACCTGACGAAAATATTAATGCAAAATGAAAATGTAGAATTCTATAGGAGTAATAAATCTATTTTGGCTAAGAAAATAATGTTTATTTTTTTGGTTATGAACAAAGGTAGTTGTAGAAAAATATGTGGAACTGATTCTAAACAATTGTCATGTGAGATAGTGATAAAATATGATTCGTAATATGGTTGTTCCGTCGAGGACTTGTGATGGAAACTTTTTAAAGTATTTTTAAATCTGCCATTTCATGTGGAAACTGGAGATGACAATTCCTCTTTTATTATATACAGAAAACGCATATAAGACAATCAAAATATATTTCAATGGGGAGTCAAGAGAGTTTGATGAAATGAAAAGTCTACATTTCTTGTCATATTTCAATTTTCTTCCAATTATATGTGAATGCGACTAAAATATATATGTACCACTTAATTTTCCTTAATGAGATCCACTTAAAAATGGGTATTACATCATACAAGATTACATCATTCACTCCTCATTATCATAAGGTGAAATGCATACTCTCTATTCTCATATTTAATAAATTGAACCTAACTCTAGTTGGATAATTATTATGTACATAAAACTAATATACCTTTTCAAAATTTGATGAAGCTTCAACTTGAGAAACGTTGGTAATTCAATCTTAAAAATGGTGTAGGTTCCTACTTAATCCATTCATGTTTGTAAAGAACCCAAATAATTGGTGTTTATATGGCAAAAATGATCTTTGTTTATTGCTCCCTTTCCTCGTTTTATTAGTCAAATAAAGCTTCTCATAAGTCGATAATGCATTTTTGGACTGTTCAACTTTCCTTTTTTTAACGATGATGCTTTCTACTTTTGCCTTGACATGATTTTTTGGCGCCGAAGGATTTAGAAAAACTAAAGAATCCTTGTGGTCACTATTACATCTAAGATTCATGTTTTGCCTAAATATCCAAAAATTTGATGACCCTGTGGAGTTACTTTTTTTGTAACACTCAGTCGAATCCTTCAACTCAACAAAAAGTATATTTTCTAATAACTCATTTTGAGTTTCTTTAGAAATACCAGCTGATCTTGATTTTGGACTTATGGAATTATTAATAAAAATCTTCTTTGGAGGTGACCAAATATGTGAGGCAACATTTTTTTGGGTGGAAATTAAAAGAAGAGATTGTTCCAAATGAGGAGGTAATGTTTTTATTTTTCCTTTTTCAAATATGTCATCGGCAAACATTTTTATTCCTTGGACATCAGCGCATGCAAAACTAAACTCTCGTTCTTCAATATTTTCCTCATCATTATTGTGAAGTTGTTGTTTGGTGCTACAACATAAATCAAAATTTTCTTGACATGGAGTGAAGCCTTCAAAATCTATAGAAGCGTCATTGATAATTTGCTCATTTGTGTTACAATATGGATCAAGATTATCTTGATTGGAAGAAACACCATCAAATTCAATAAAGGTTTCGCCGCTTATATCGTGTTGTATGCTATGTTGTGGATCTATTTTATCTTGAAGGGGTGTTAAGCCATGAAAATCAAAGAAAGGGTAAGGTGTACATAGAATTGATAATGCTTGTACTCTTAACATCTCAATATTTGTGTTTGTTATCTGCATTTTGTTTCAGAAGTGAGTTTGTGATGTGCGGGTAGGTTAGTTGAATATTTAAAGTGATTGTGAAATGAGAAATATTTATATAAAAACAACATGCCAATGTCGGATTTTATGGTTTAAACAAAATCGGTTAGCTTGGATATTCTGGGAGGTGTATACATATGGAATGAATGATAGAGTATTAATAAGTTGCAAGTTTCTTTTATGTTATACCTTATATTTGTTGCTAGCGAGTTTTAAGCCAAATAATATTTTACTTATTTAACTTTAATTAAGGTAATATTACTGAGAATTACAACAATTTTCCATTTTTAGAGAATGGTTTGCGTGTTATTATATTTAATCATTGTTCAACGACTTACTAGTATGTGTAACCTCCTCCATTTTTCTTATAAGTGGCTACTTACTAAGTAAATGTTTATTTATGGTATTTGTGTAGATTGCAATAATAAGAAAAGTGAAATGAAATGGAAAAAAAAACCAATTTTATTCAATTACTTGCAATAAAATTAGATGTATATTTAATAATAATATCCATACGTAAAACATATGAGTATAAATTTTTTATTAAAAAGAAATATTAACTCGCTACAGGAAAATTAAATAGGTGGATGTATTGTTACCGTTATTGTTTAAAAAACATTCATATAATAATTAAATTTATAAATTTCCTATAATAAAATATTTTAATTGTTGAACCAAAATTGACTATATTGAATTTGATTTAAATTGCAATAATGAAAACCTATGCTTAATTTTATAATAATGATATATCTATATTTACGACATAGCCGTCTTCGATTTTTTGAAGGTCTTGTGTAGATAAGTCGTAGTTTAATCCTGGAAAAACAAATAGAGGCTTTATCTAACCATAGTTTATCGATTATAACAAGGCCCTATTTAACTGTAGGTAAAATTTCAATGGGGAGTCAAGAGAGTTTGATGAAATGAAAAGTCTACATTTCTTGTCATATTTCAATTTTCTTCCAATTATATGTGAATGCGACTAAAATATATATGTACCACTTAATTTTCCTTAATGAGATCCACTTAAAAATGGGTATTACATCATACAAGATTACATCATTCACTCCTCATTATCATAAGGAGAAATGCATACTCTCTATTCTCATATTTAATAAATTGAACCTAACTCTAGTTGGATAATTATTATGTACATAAAACTAATATACCTTTTCAAAATTTGATGAAGCTTCAACTTGAGAAACGTTGGTAATTCAATCTTAAAAATGGTGTAGGTTCCTACTTAATCCATTCATGTTTGTAAAGAACCCAAATAATTGGTGTTGATATGGCAAAAACGATCTTCGTTTATTGCTCCCTTTCCTCGTTTTATTAGTCAAATAAAGCTTCTCATAATTCGATAATGCATTTTTGGACTCTTCAACTTTCCTTTTTTTAACGATGATGCTTTCTACTTTTGCCTTGACATGATTTTTTGGCGCCGAAGGATTTAGAAAAACTAAAGAATCCTTGTGGTCACTATTACATCTAAGATTCATGTTTTGCCTAAATCTCCAAAAATTTGATGACCCTGTGGAGTTGATTTTTTTGTAACACTCAGTCGAATCCTTCAACTCAACAAAAAGTATATTTTCTAATAACTCATTTTGAGTTTCTTTAGAAATACCAGCTGATCTTGATTTTGGACTTATGGAATTATTAATAAAAATCTTCTTTGGAGGTGACCAAATATGTGAGGCAACATTTTTTTGGGTGGAAATTAAAAGAAGAGATTGTTCCAAATGAGGAGGTAATGTTTTTATTTTTCCTTTTTCAAATATGTCATCGGCAAATAGTTTTATTCCTTGGATATCAGCGCATGCAAAACTAAACTCTCGTTCTTCAATATTTTCCTCATCATTATTGTGAAGTTGTTGTTTGGTGCTACAACAGAAATCAAAATTTTCTTGACATGGAGTGAAGCCTTCAAAATCTATAGAAGCGTCATTGATAATTTGCTCGTTTGTGTTACAATATGGATCAAGATTATCTTGATTGGAAGAAACACCATCAAATTCAATAAAGGTTTCGCCGCTTATATCGTGTTTTATGCTACGTTATGGATCTATTTTATCTTGAATGGGTGTTAAGCCATGAAAATCAAAGAAAGGGTAAGGTGTACATAGAATTGATAATGCTTGTACTCTTAACATCTCAATATTTGTGTTTGTTATCTGCATTTTGTTTCAGAAGTGAGTTTGTGATGTGTGGGTAGGTTAGTTGAATATTTAAAGTGATTGTGAAATGAGAAATATTTATATAAAAACAACATGCCAATGTCGGATTTTATGGCTTAAACAAAATCGGTTAGCTTGGATATTTTGGGAGGTGTATACAGATGGAATGAATGATAGAGTATTAAGAAGTTGCAAGTTTCTTTTATGTTATACCTTATATTTGTTGCTAGCGAGTTTTAAGCCAAATAATATGTTACTTATTTAACTTTAATTAAGGGAATATATCTGAGAATTACAACAATTTTCCATTTTTAGAGAATGGTTTGGGTGTTATTATATTTAATCATTGTTCAATGACTTACTAGTATGTGTAACCTCCTCCATTTTTCTTATAAGTGGCTACTTACTAAGTACAATGTTTATTTATGGTATTTGTGTATATTGCAATAATAAGAAAAGTGAAATGAAATGGAAAAAAAATCATTTTTATTCAATTACTTGCAATAAAATTAGATATATATTTAATAACAATGTCCATACGTAAAACATATGAGTATAATTTTTTTAATAAAAAGAAATATTAACTCCCTATAGGAAAATTAAATAGGTGGATGTATTGTTACCGTTATTGTTTTAAAAACTTTCATATAATAATTAAATTTATAAATTTCCTATAATAAAATATTTTAATTTTTGAACCAAAATTGATTATATTGAATTTGATTTAAATTGCAATAAAGAAAACCTATGCTTATTTTTATAATAATGATATATCTCTATTTACGACATAGCCGTCTTCGATTTTTCGAAGGTCTTGTGTAGATAAGTCGTAGTTTAATCATGGAAAAACGAATAGAGGCTTTATCTAATCATAGTTTATCGATTATAACAAGGCCCTATTTAACTGTAGGTAAAATTTAACAAATTTGAGGCCATGTGTGGTAGCCTGTCTTGCATGCCCTCAAAGACAGCCCTGTTTAAGAAAACCATGTTAGTTTATTTACAATAATATAATTTCCATCTAGTAGAAATTTTTGATTCATTTGTTGATTGAAAATTAAAAGAAACACATTTTTAGTCATTCACCATAAAGTTCTAATGCATTGGATGGTAGGGAATAGAGAACAATGAAGTTATTTCACGGGAAAGTGAGAATATAAGAGTTCATTTAAGTATAAAATTTTATTTTATATCATTTGTTTTTTCTTGTTTTTACTATATATCTTGCTATTTTAACTTTAATATAATTTACTATCATAATATATTTTTTAATGCTTAATTGATAAACCACCATCTTTTTATATTACGAATTTAAGATATTCCTAATTTAAAAACATAAATCGTTTGGTGAAATTTATTCTAGGAAATAAGAGATCACATGGAATTGTCACATAATGTACCTTAGAAAATAGTTTCTTAGATTGGTAAGAATAATTTAAATATTAAAAATTTATTAGCTAGAGCCAATTCGTGAATATAAATTTATTATTCAATTTTTGTAAACATATTTAGTAATTTATCACTTAATTTGTTTATCTTAGTTTTTAGACACTCGTCACAATGTTTTCTCTATTTACCTGACGAAAAAATTAATGCAAAATGAAAATGTAGAATTCTATAGGAATAATAATTAATCTATTTTTGTTGAGAAAATAATGCTTATTTTTTTGGTTATGAACAAAGGTAGTAGTAGAAAAATATGTGGAACTGATTCTAAACAATTGTCATGTGAGATAGTGATAAAATATGATTCTTAATATGGTTGTTTCGTCGAGGACTTGTGATGGAAACTTTATAAAGTATTTTTAAATCTTCCATTTCATGTGGAAACTGGAGATAACAATTCCTCTTTTATTATATACCAAAAACGCATATAAGACAATCAAAATATATTTCAATGGGGAGTCTAGAGAATTTGATGAAATGAAAAGTCTACATTTCTTGTCATATTTCAATTTTCTTCCAATTATAAGTGAATGCGACTAAAATATATATGTACCACTTTATTTTCCTTAATGAGATCCACTTAAAAATGGGTATTACATCATACAAGATTACATCATTCACTCCTCATTATCATAAGGAGAAATGCATACTCTCTATTAACATATTGAATAAATTGAACCTAACTCTAGTTGGATAATTATTATGTACATAAAACTAATATACTTTTTCAAAATTTGATGAAGCTACAACTTGAGAAACGTTGGTAATTCAATCTTAAAAATGGTGTAGGTTCCTACTTAATCCATTCATGTTTGTAAAGAACCCAAATAATTGGTGTTTATATGGCAAAAACGATCTTCGTTTATTGCTCCCTTTCCTCGTTTTATTAGTCAAATAAAGCTTCTGATAAGTCGATAATGCATTTTTGGACTGTTCAACTTTCCTTTTTTTAACGATGATGATTTCTACTTTTGCCTTGACATGATTTTTTGGCGCCGAAGGATTTAGAAAAACTAAAGAATCCTTGTGGTCACTATTACATCTAAGATTCATGTTTTGCCTAAATCTCCAAAAATTTGATGACCCTGTGGAGTTGCTTTTTTTGTAACACTCAGTCGAATCCTTCAACTCAACGAAAAGTATATTTTCTAATAACTCATTTTGAGTTTCTTTAGAAATACCATCTGATCTTGATTGTGGATTTATGGAATTATTAATAAAAATCTTCTTTGGAGGTGGCCGAATATGTGAGACAACATTTTTTTTGGGTGGAAATTAAAAGAGGAGATTGTTCCAAATGAGGAGGTAATGTTTTTATTTTTTCCTTTTTCAAATATGTCATCGGCAAATATTTTTATTCCTTGGACATCAGCGCATGCAAAACTAAACTCTCGTTCTAGAATATTTTCCTCATCATTATTGTGAATTTGTTGTTTGGTGCTACAACATAAATCAAAATTTTCTTGACATGGAGTGAAAGCTTCAAAATCTATAGAAGCGTCATTGATAATTTTCTCGTTTGTGTTACAATATGGATCAAGATTATCTTGATTGGAAGAAACACCATCAAATTCAATAAAGGTTTCGCAGCTTATATCGTGTTTTATGCTACGTTGTGGATCTATTTTATGTTGAATGGGTGTTAAGCCATGAAAATCAAAGAAAGGGTAAGGTGTACATAGAATTGATAATGCTTGCATTCTTAACATCTCAATATATGTTTTTGTTATCTGCATTTTGTTTCAGAAGTGAGTTTGTGATGTGCGGAAAGGTTAGTTGAATATTGAAAGTGATTGTGAAATGAGAAATATTTATATAAAAACAACATGCCAATGTCGGATTTTATGGTTTAAACAAAATCGATTAGCTTGGATATTTTGGGAGGTGTATACATAATGAATGAACGATGGAGTATTAAGAAGTTGCAAGTTTCTTTTATGTTATACGTTATATTTGTTGCTAGCGAGTTTTAAGCCAAATAATATTTTACTTATTTAACTTTAATTAAGGTAATATTACTGAGAATTACATTAATTTTCCATTTTTAGAGAATGGTTTGCGTGTTATTATATTTATTCATTGTTCAACGACTTACGAGTATGTGTAACCTCCTCCATTTTTCTTATAAGTGGGTACTTACTAAGTACAATGTTTATTTATGATATTTGTGTAGATTACAATAATAAGAAAAGTGAAATGAAAAGGAAAAAAACCAATTTTATTCAATTACTTGCAATAAAATTAGATGTATATTTAATAACAATGTCCATACGTAAAACATATGAGTATAAATTTTTTATTAAAAATAAATATTAACTCCCTACAGGAAAATTAAATAGGTCGATGTATTGTTACCTTTATTGTTTTAAAAACTTTCATATAATAATTAAATTTATAAATTTCCTATAATAAAATATTTTAATTGTTGAACCAAAATTGAATATATTAAATTTGATTTAAATTGCAATAATGAAAACCTATGCTTAGTTTTATAATAATGATATATCTATATTTACGACATAGCCGTCTTCGATTTTTCCAAGGTCTTGTGTAGATAAGTCATAGTTTAATCATGGAAAAATGAATAGAGGCTTTATCTAACCATAATTTATCGATTATAACAAGGCCCTATTTAACTGTAGGTAAAATTTAACAAATTTGAGGCCATGTGTGGTAGCCTGTCTTGCATGCCCTCAAAGACAACCCTGTTTAAGAAAACCATGTTAGTTTATTTACAATAATATAATTTCCATCTAGTAGAAATTTTTGATTCATTTGTTGATTGAAAATTAAAAGTAACACATTTTTAGTCATTCACCATAAAATTCAAATGCATTGGATGGTAGGGAATAGAGAACAATGAAGTTATTTCACGGGAAAGTGAGAATATAAAAGTTCATTTAGTATAAAAGTTTATTTTATATCATTTGTTTTTTCTTGTTTTTACTATATATCTTGCTATTTTAACTTTAATATAATTTACTGTCATAATATATTTTTTAATGCTTAATTGATAAACCGCCATCTTTTTATATTACGAATTTAAGATATTCCTAATTTAAAAACATAAATCGTTTGGTGAAATTTATTCTAGGAAATAAGAGATCACATGGAATTGTCACATAATGTACCTTAGAAAATAGTTTCTTAGATTGGTAAGAATAATTTAAATATTAAAAATTTATTAGCTAGAGCCAGTTCGTGAATATAAATTTATTATTCAATTTTTGTAAACATATTTACTAATTCATCACTTAATTTGTTTATCTTAGTTTTTAGACACTCGTCACAATGTTTTCTCTATTTACCTAACGAAAAAATTAATGCAAAATGAAAATGTAGAATTCTATAGGAGTAATAAATCTATTTTGGCTGAGAAAATAATGTTTATTTTTTTGGTTATGAACAAAGGCAGTAGTAGAAAAATATGTGGAACTCATTCTAAACAATTGTCGTGTGAGATAGTGATAAAATATGATTCGTAATATGGTTGTTTCGTCGAGGACTTGTGGTGGAAACTTTATAAAGTGTTTTTAAATCTGTCATTTCATGTGGAAATTGGAGATGACAATTCCTCTTTTATTATATACCAAAAATGCATATAAGACAATCAAAATATATTTCGATGGGGAGTCAAGAGAGTTTGATGAAATGAAAAGTCTGCATTTATTGTCATATTTCAATTTTCTTCAAATTATAAGTGAATGCGACTAAAATATATATGTACCACTTTATTTTCCTTAATGAGATCCACTTAAAAATGGGTATTACATCATACAAGATTACATCATTCACTCCTCATTATCATAAGGATAAATGCATACTCTCTATTCTCATATTGAATAAATTGAACCTAACTCTAGTTGGATAATTATTATGTACATAAAACTAATATACTTTTTCAAAATTTGATGAAGCTTCAACTTGAGAAACGTTGGTAATTCAATCTTAAAAATGGTGTAGGTTCCTACTTAATCCATTCATGTTTGTAAAGAACCGAAATAATTGGTGTTTATATGGAAAAAATGATCTTCGTTTATTGCTCCCTTTCCTCGTTTTATTAGTCAAATAAAGCTTCTCATAAGTCGATAATGCATTTTTGGACTGTTCAACTTTCCTTTTTTTAACGGTGATGATTTCTACTTTTGCCTTGACATGATTTTTTGGCGCCGAAGGATTTAGAAAAACTAAAGAATCCTTGTGGTCACTATTACATCTAAGATTCATGTTTTGCCTAAATCTCCAAAAATTTGATGACCCTGTGGAGTTGCTTTTTTGTAACACTCAGTCGAATCCTTCAACTCAACAAAAAGTATATTTTCTAATAACTCATTTTGAGTTTCTTTAGAAATACCATCTGATCTTGATTGTGTATTTATGGAATTATTAATAAAAATCTTCTTTGGAGGTGGCCGAATATGTGAGACAACATTTTTTTTGGGTGGAAATTAAAAGAAGAGATTGTTCCAAATGAGGAGGTAATGTTTTTATTTTTTCCTTTTTCAAATATGTCATCGGCAAATATTTGTATTCCTTGGACATCAGCGCATGCAAAACTAAACTCTCGTTCTTCAATATTTTCCTCATCATTATTGTGAATTTTTTCTTTGGTGCTAGAACATAAATCAAAATTTTCTTGACATGGAGTGAAGCCTTCAATATCTATAGAAGCGTCATTGATAATTTGCTCATTTGTGTTACAATATGGATCAAGATTATCTTGATTGGAAGAAACACCATCAAATTCAATAAAGGTTTCGCCGCTTATATCGTGTTTTATGCTACGTTGTGGATCTATTTTAACTTGAATGGGTGTTAAGCCATGAAAATCAAAGAAAGGGTAAGGTGTACATATAATTGATAATGCTTGCACTCTTAACATCTGAATATTTGTGTTTGTTATGTGCATTTTGTTTCAGAAGTGAGTTTGTGATGTGCGGAAAGGTTAGTTGAATATTGAAAGTGATTGTGAAATGAGAAATATTTATATAAAAACAACATACCAATGTCGGATTTTATGGTTTAAACAAAATCGATTAGCTTGGATATTTTGGAAGGTGTATACATATGGAATGAACGATGGAGTATTAAGAAGTTGCAAGTTTCTTTTATGTTATACGTTATATTTGTTGCTAGCGAGTTTTAAGCCAAATAATATTTTACTTATTTAACTTTAATTAAGGTAATATTACTGAGAATTACATCAATTTTCCATTTTAGAGATAGGTTTGCGTGTTATTATATTTAATCATTGTTCAACGACTTACTAGTATATGTAACCTCTTCCATTTTTCTTATAAGTGGCTACTTACTAAGTACAATGTTTATTTATGGTATTTGTGTAGATTGCAATAATAAGAAAAGTGAAATGAAATGGAAAAAAACCAATTTTATTCAATTACTTGCAATAAAATTAGATGTATATTTAAGAACAATGTCCATACGTAAAACATATGAGTATAAATTTTTTATTAAAAAGAAATATTAACTCCCTACAGGAAAATTAAATAGGTGGATGTATTGTTACCTTTATTGTTTTAAAAACTTTCATATAATAATTAAATTTATAAATTTCCTATAATAAAATATTTTAATTGTTGAACCAAAATTGAATATATTGAATTTGATTTAAATTGCAATAATGAAAACCTATGCTTAGTTTTATAATAATGATATATCTATATTTACGACATAGCCGTCTTCGATTTTTCGAAGGTCTTGTGTAGATAAGTCATAGTTTAATCATGGAAAAATGAGTAGAGGCTTTATCTAACCATAGTTTATCGATTATAACAAGGCCCTATTTAACTGTAGGTAAAATTTAACAAATTTGAGGCCATGTGTGGTAGCCTGTCTTGCATGCCCTCAAAGACAGCCCTGTTTAAGAAAACCATGTTAGTTTATTTACAATAATATGATTTCCTTCTAGTAGAAATTTTTGATTCATTTGTTGATTGAAAATTAAAAGAAACATATTTTTAGTCATTCACCATAAAATTCTAATGCATTGGATGGTAGGGAATATAGAACAATGAAGTTAATTCACGGGAAAGTGAGAATATAAGAGTTCATTTAAGTATAAAAGTTTATTTTATATCATTTGTTTTTTCTTGTTTTCACTATATATCTTTCTATTTTAACTTTAATATAATTTACTATCATAATATATTTTTTAATGCTTAATTGATAAACCGCCATCTTTTTATATTACGAATTTAAGATATTCCTAATTTAAAAACATAAATCGCTTAGTGAAATTTATTCTAGGAAATAAGAGATCACAAGGAATTGTCACATAATGTACCTTAGAAAATAGTTTATTAGATTGTAAGAATAATTTAAATATTAAAAATTTATTAAATAGAGCCAGTTCGTGAATATAAATTTATTATTCAATTTTTGTAAACATATTTAGTAATTTATCACTTAATTTATTTATCTTAGTTTTTAGACACTCGTCACAATGTTTTCTCTATTTACCTGACGAAAAAATTAATGCAAAATGAAAATGTAGAATTCTATAGGAGTAATAAATCTATTTTGGCTGTGAAAATAATGTTTATTTTTTTGGTTATGAACAAAGGCAGTAGTAGAAAAATATGTGGAACTCATTCTAAACAATTGTCATGTGAGATAGTGATAAAATATGATTCGTAATATGGTTGTTTCGTCGAGGATTTGTGATGGAAACTTTATAAAGTATTTTTAAATCTGCCATTTCATGTGGAAATTGGAGATGACAATTCCTCTTTTATTATATACCAAAAACGCATATAAGACAATCGAAATATATTTCAATGGGGAGTCAAGAGAGTTTGATGAAATGAAAAGTCTATATTTCTTGTCATATTTCAACTTTCTTCCAATTATAAGTGAATGCGACTAAAATATATATCTACCACTTTATTTTCCTTAATGAGATCCACTTAAAAATTGGTATTACATCATACAAGATTACATCATTCACTCCTCATTATCATAAGGAGAAATGCATACTCTCTATTATCATATTAAATAAATTGAACCTAACTCTAGTTGGATAATTATTATGTACATAAAACTAATATACTTTTTAAAAATTTGATGAAGCTTCAACTTGAGAAACGTTGGTAATTCAATCTTAAAAATGGTGTAGGTTCCTACTTAATCCATTCATGTTTGTAAAGAACCCAAATAATTGGTGTTTATATGGCAAAAATGATCTTCGTTTATTGCTCCCTTTCCTCGTTTTATTAGTCAAATAAAGCTTCTCATAAGTCGATAATGCATTTTTGGACTGTTCAACTTTCCTTTTTTTAACGATGATGATTTCTACTTTTGCCTTGACATGATTTTTTGGCGCCGAAGGATTTAGAAAAACTAAAGAATCCTTGTGGTCACTATTACATCTAAGATTCATGTTTTGCCTAAATCTCCAAAAATTTGATGACCCTGTGGAGTTTCTTTTTTTGTAACACTCAGTCGAATCCTTCAACTCAACAAAAAGTATATTTTCTAATAACTCATTTTGAGTTTCTTTAGAAATACAATTTGATCTTGATTGTGGATTTATGGAATTATTAATAAAAATCTTCTTTGGAGGTGGCCGAATATGTGAGACAACATTTTTTTTGGGTTGAAATTAAAAGAAGAGATTGTTCCAAATGAGGAGGTAATGTTTTTATTTTTTCCTTTTTCAAATATGTCATCGGAAAATATTTTTATTCCTTGGACATCAGCGCATGCAAAACTAAACTCTCGTTCTTCAATATTTTCCTCATCATTATTGTGAAGTTGTTGTTTGGAGCTACAACATAAATCAAAATTTTCTTGACATGGAGTGAAGCCTTCAAAATCTATAGAAGCGTCATTGATAATTTGCTCATTTGTGTTACAATATGGATCAAGATTATCTTGATTGGAAGAAACACCATCAAATTCAATAAAGGTTTCGCCGCTTATATCGTGTTTTATGCTATATTGTGGATCTATTTTATCTTGAATGGGTGTTAAGCCATGAAAATCAAAGAAAGGGTAAGGTGTACATAGAATTGATAATGCTTGTACTCTTAACATCTCAATATTTGTGTTTGTTATCTGCATTTTGTTTCAGAAGTGAGTTTGTGATGTGCGGAAAGGTTAGTTGAATATTGAAAGTGATTGTGAAATGAGAAATATTTATATAAAAATAACATGCCAATGTCGGATTTTATGGTTTAAACAAAATCGATTATCTTGGATATTTTGGGAGGTGTATACATATGGAATGAACGATAGAGTATTAAGAAGTTGCAAGTTTCTTTTATGTTATACCTTATATTTGTTGCTAGCGAGTTTTAAGCCAAATAATATTTTACTTATTTAACTTTAATTAAGGTAATATTACTGAGAATTACAACAATTTTCCATTTTTAGAGAATGGTTTGCGTTTTATTATATTTAATCATTGTTCAACGACTTACTAGTATGTGTAACCTCCTCCATTTTTCTTATAAGTGGCTACTTACTAAGTACAATGTTTATTTATGGTATTTGTGTAGATTTCAATAATAAGAAAAGTGAAATGAAATGGAAAAAAACCAATTTTATTCAATTACTTGCAATAAAATTAGATATATATTTAATAACAATGTCCATACGGAAAACATATGAGTATAAATTTTTTATTAAAAATAAATATTAACTCCCTACAGGAAAATTAAATAGGTGGATGTATTGTTACCGTTATTGTTTTAAAAACATTCATATAATAATTAAATTTATAAATTTCCTATAATAAAATATTTTAAATGTTGAACCAAAGTTGACTATATTGAATTTTATTTAAATTGCAATAATGAAAACCTATGCTTAGTTTTATAATAATGATATATCTATATTTACGACATAGTCGTCTTTGATTTTTCGAAGGTCTTGTGTAGATAAGTCGTAGTTTAATCATGGAAAAACGAATAGAGGCTTTATCTAACCATAGTTTATCGATTATAACAAGGCCCTATCTAACTGTAGGTAAAATTTAATAAATTTGAGGCCATGTGTGGTAGCCTGTCTTGCATGCCCTCAAAGACAGCCCTGTTTAAGAAAACCATGTTAGTTTATTTACAATAATATAATTTCCATCTAGTAGAAATTTTTGATTCCTTTTTTGATTGAAAATTAAAAGAAACACATTTTAAGTCATTCACCATAAAATTCTAAAGCATTGGATGGTAGGGAATAGAGAACAATGAAGTTAATTCACGGGAAAGTGAGAATATAATAGTTCATTTAAGTATAAAAGTTTATTTTATATCATTTGTTTTTTCTTGTTTTCACTATATATCTTGCTATTTTATCTTTAATATAATTTACTATCCTAATATATTTTTTAATTCTTAATTGATAAACCGCATCTTTTTATATTACGAATTTAAGATATTCCTAATTTAAAAACATAAATCGTTTGGTGAAATTTATTCTAGGAAATAAGAGATCACATGGAATTGTCACATAATGTAACTTAGAAAATAGTTTATTAGATTGGTAAGAATAATTTAAATATTAAAAATTTATTAGCTAGAGCCAATTCGTGAATATAAATTTATTATTCAATTTTTGTAAACATATTTAGTAATTTATCACTTAATTTATTTATCTTAGATTTTAGACACTCGTCACAATGTTTTCTCTATTTACCTGACGAAAAAATTAATGCAAAATGAAAATGTAGAATTCTATAGGAGTAATAAATCTATTTTGGTTGAGAAAATAATGTTTATTTTTTTGGTTATGAACAAAGGTAGTAGTAGAAAAATATGTGGAACTCATTCTAAACAATTGTCATGTGAGATAGTGATAAAATATGATTCGTAATATGGTTGTTTCATCGAGGACTTGTGATGGAAACTTTATAAATTATTTTTAAATCTGCAATTTAATGTGGAAATTGGAGATGACAATTCCTCTTTTATTATATACCAAAAACTCATATAAGACAATCAAAATATATTTCAATGGGGAGTCAAGAGAGTTTGATGAAATGAAAAGTCTACATTTCTTGTCATATTTCAATTTTCTTCCAATTATAAGTGAATGTGACTAAAATATATATGTACCACTTTATTTTCATTAATGAGATCCACTTAAAAATGGGTATTACATCATACAAGATTACATCATTCACTCCTCATTATCATAAGGAGAAATGCATACTCTCTATTCTCATATTGAATAAATTGAACCTAACTCTAGTTGGATAATTATTATGTACATAAAACTAATACACTTTTTCAAAATCTGATGAAGCTTCAACTTGAGAAACGTTGGTAATTCAATCTTAAAAATGGTGTAGGTTCCTACTTAATCCATTCATGTTTGTAAAGAACACAAATAATTGGTGTTTATATGGCAAAAACAATCTTCGTTTATTGCTCCCTTTCCTCGTTTTATTAGTCAAATAAAGCTTCTCATAACTCGATAATGCATTTTTGGACTGTTCAACTTACCTTTTTTTAACGATGTTGCTTTCTACTTTAGGCTTGACATGATTTTTTGGCGCCGAAGGATTTATAAAAACTAAAGAATCTTTGTGGTCACTATTACATCTAAGATTCATGTTTTGCCTAAATCTCCAAAAATTTGATGACCCTGTGGAGTTTCTTTTTTTGTAACACTCAGTCGAATCCTTCAACTCAACGAAAAGTATATTTTCTAATAACTCATTTTGAGTTTCTTTAGAAATACCATCTGATCTTGATTGTGGACTTATGGAATTATTAATAAAAATCTTCTTTGGAGGTGGCCAAATATGTGAGGCCACATTTTTTTGGGGGGAAATTAAAAGAAGAGATTGTTCCAAATGAGGAGGTAATGTTTATATTTTTCCTTTTTCAAATATGTCATCGGCAAATATTTTTATTCCTTGGACATCCGCGCATGCAAAACTAAACTCTCGTTCTTCAATATTTTCCTCATCATTATTGTGAATTTGTTGTTTGGTGCTACAATATAAATCAAAATTTTCTTGACATGGAGTGAAACCTTCAAAATCTATAGAAGCGTCATTGATAATTTGCTCGTTTGTGTTACAATATGGATCAAGATTATCTTGATTGGAAGAAACACCATCAAATTCAATAAATATTTCACTGCTTATATCGTGTTTTATGCTACGTTGTGGATCTATTTTATCTTGAATGGTAGTTAAGCCATGAAAATCAAAGAAAAGGTAAGGTGTACATAGAATTGATAATGCTTGCACTCTTAACATTTCAATATTTGTGTTTGTTATCTGCATTTTGTTTCTGAAGTGAGTTTGTGATGTGCGGAAAGGTTAGTTGAATATTGAAAGTGATTGTGAAATGAGAAATATTTATATAAAAACAACATGTCAATGTCGGATTTTATGGTTTAAACAAAATCGGTTAGCCTGGATATTTTAGGAGGTGTATACATATGGAATGAATGATAGAGTATTAAGAAGTTTCAAGTTTCTTTTATGTTATACCTTATATTTGTTGCTAGCGAGTTTTAAGCCAAATAATATTTTACTTATTTAACTTTAATTAAGGTAATATTACTGAGAATTACAACAATTTTCCATTTTTAGAGAATGGTTTGCGTGTTATTATATTTAATCATTGTTCAACGACTTACTAGTATGTGTAACCTCCTCCATTTTTCTTATAAGTGGCTACTTACTAAGTACAATGTTTATTTATGGTATTTGTGTATATTGCGATAATAAGAAAAGTGAAATGAAATGGAAAAAAACCAATTTTATTCAATTACTTGCAATAAAATTAGATATATATTTAATAACAATGTCCATACGTAAAACATATGAGTATAATTTTTTTATTAAAAAGAAATATTAACTCCCTACAGAAAATTAAATAGGTGGATGTATTGTTCCCGTTATTGTTTTAAAAACATTCGTATAATAATTAAATTTATAAATTTCCTATAATAAAATATTTTAATTGTTGAACCAAAATTGATTATATTGAATTTGATTTAAATTGCAATAATGAAAACCTATGCGTAGTTTTATAATAATGATATATCTATATTTACGAAATAGCCATCTTCGATTTTTCGAAGATCTTTTGTAGATAAGTCGTAGTTTAATCCTGGAAAAACAAATAGAGGCTTTATCTAACCATAGTTTATCGATTATAACAAGGCCCTATTTAACTCTAGGTAAAATTTAACAAATTTGAGGCCATGTGTGGTAGCCTGTCTTGCATGCCCTCAAAGACAGCCCTGTTTTAGAAAACCATGTTAGTTTTTTTACAATAATATAATTTCCATCTAGTAGAAATTTTTGATTCATTTGTTGATTGAAAATTAAAAGAAACACATTTTTAGTCATTCACCATAAAATTCTAATGCATTGGATGGTAGGGAATAGAGAACAATGATGTTATTTCACGGGAAAGTGAGAATATAAGACTTCATTTAAGTATAAAAGTTTATTTTATATCATTTGTTTTTTCTTGTTTTTACTATATATCTTGCTATTTTAACTTTAATATAATTTACTATCATTATATATTTTTTAATGCTTAATTGATAAACCGCCATCTTTTTATATTACGAATTTAAGATATTCCTAATTTAAAAACATAAATCGTTTGGTGAAATTTATTCTAGGAAATAAGAGATCACATGGAATTGTCACATAATGTACCTTGGAAAATAGTTTCTTAGATTGGTAAGAATAATTTAAATATTAAAAATTTATTAGCTAGAGCCAATTCGTGAATATAAATTTATTATTCAATTTTTGTAAACATATTTAGTAATTTATCACTTGATTTATTTATCTTAGTTTTTAGACACTCGTCACAATGTTTTCTCTATTTACCTGACAAAAAAAATTAATGCAAAATGAAAATGCAGAATTCTATAGGAGTAATAAATCTATTTTGGTTGAGAAAATAATGTTTATTTTTTTAGCTATGAACAAAGGCAGTAGTATAAAAATATGTGGAACTCATTCTAATTAATTGTCATGTGAGATAGTGATAAAATATGATTCGTAATATGGTTGTTTCGTCGAGGACTTGTGATGGAAACTTTATAAAGTATTTTTAAATCTTCCATTTCATGTGGAAATTGGAGATGACAATTCCTCTTTTATTATATACCAAAAACGCATATAAGACAATCAAAATATATTTCAATGGGGAGTCAAGAGAGTTTGATAAAATGAAAAGTCTACATTTCTTGTCATATTTCAATTTTCTTCCAATTATAAGTGAATGCGGCTAAAATATATATGTACCACTTTATTTTCCTTAATGAGATCCACTTAAAAATGGGTATTACATCATACAAGATTACATCATTCACTCCTCATTATCATAAGGAGAAATGCATACTCTCTATTCTCATATTGAATAAATTGAACCTAACTCTAGTTGGATAATTATTATGTACATAAAACTAATATACTTTTTCAAAATTTGATGAAGCTTCAACTTGAGAAACGTTGGTAATTCAATCTTAAAAATGGTGTAGGTTCCTACTTAATCCATTCATGTTTGTAAAGAACCCAAATAATTGGTGTTTATATGGCAAAAACGATCTTCGTTTATTGCTCCCTTTCCTCGTTTTATTAGTCAAATAAAGCTTCTCATAAGTCGATAATGCATTTTTGGATTGTTCAACTTTCCTTTTTTTAACGATGTTGCTTTCTACTTTTGGCTTGACATGATTTTTTGGCGCCGAAGGATTTAGAAAAACTAAAGAATCCTTGTGGTCACTATTACATCTAAGATTCATGTTTTGCCTAAATCTCCAAAAATTTGATGACCCTGTGGAGTTGCTTTTTTTGTAACACTCAGTCGAATCCTTCAACTCAACGAAAAGTATATTTTCTAATAACTCATTTTGAGTTTCTTTAGAAATACCATCTGATCTTGATTGTGGACTTTTGGAATTATTAATAAAAATCTTCTTTGGAGGTGGCCAAATATGTGAGGCAACATTTTTTGGGGGGGAAATTAAAAGAAGAGATTGTTCCAAATGAGGAGGTAATGTTTTTATTTTTCCTTTTTCAAATATGTCATCGGCAAATATTTTTATTCCTTGGCCATCAGCGTATGCAAAACTAAACTCTCGTTCTTCAATATTTTCCTCATCATTATTGTGAATTTGTTGTCTGGTGCTACAATATAAATCAAAATTTTCTTGACATGGAGTGAAACCTTCAAAATCTATAGAAGCGTCATTGATAATTTGCTTGTTTGTGTTACAATATGGATCAAGATTATCTTGATTGGAAGAAACACCATCAAATTCAATAAATGTTTCACCGCTTATATCATGTTTTATGCTACGTTGTGGATCTATTTTATCTTGAATGGGTGTTAAGCCATGAAAATCAAAGAAAGGGTAAGGTGTACATAGAATTGATAATGCTTGCACTCTTACCATCTCAATATTAGTGTTTGTTATCTGCATTTTGTTTCAGAAGTGAGTTTGCGATGTTCGGAAAGGTTAGTTGAATATTGAAAGTGATTGTGAAATGAGAAATATTTATATAAAAACAACATGACAATGTCGGATTTTATGGTTTAAACAAAATCAGTTAGCTTGGATATTTTGGGAGGTGTATATATATGGAATGAATGATAGAGTATTAAGAAGTTGCAAGTTTCTTTTATGTTATACCTTATATTTATTGCTAGCGAGTTTTAAGCCAAATAATATTTTACTTATTTAACTTTAATTAAGGTAATATTACTGAGAATTACAACAATTTTCCATTTTTAGAGAATGGTTTGCGTGTTATTATATTTAATCATTGTTCAACGACTTACTAGTATGTGTAACCTCCTCCATTTTTCTTATAAGTGGCTACTTACTGATCCGCTGTCGCGCGCGGATCAAAATGAGTGTTTTTGCGAAACGGTAATATAGCGACAACTGTAACTCGAATATCGTTCTCACAAGGAATCTTGATTTTATTAACTGAACCTAAATCGAATTGGGGGGGGGGGGGGGGGTTGGTTTCAAAAACGAAAATGCAAAATAAGCGCTTAAAATAAGTGATTCCCGAAATAAGCTAAAACGAACCAATCAATTGTATCGACTTCCGACTTATCATCGATTCCTATAAAATCCCAATTCCCTAACGGGTCCGTTCCTATTAGATCATAAAAGCTAGTGACAAGCGCAATAACTTTTTCATATATATCCCTAATTTTTACCCGAACCCTTTTGGTTCGCCGAGATGCCCTAATTTTTTGTCTAGGCCAGTCTACCTGGCGGGTCTTTGTTTATGTGTAGTATCTTTTAACTATGTTTACGTTTACCGGGTGCAAAAGGTCATCACCGTCCGTAGTGGTTAGGATCACGGCTCCACCAGAGGATATGTTCTTGATTACAAATGGCCCTTCATATGTGGGAGTTCATTTGCCCCTGGGATCACCTTGTGGCAGTATAATGTGCTTGATTACCAGGTCACCAGCCTGATATACCTGACGTCTGACCTTCTTGTTAAAAGCTTTGATCATACGTTTTTGGTACATATGACCATGGCAGACAACCGCGAGCCTCTTCTCGTCAATCAAATTTAACTGGTCAAGTCGAGTCTGGACCTATTCGTCTTCATTCAGCCCTGCATCCTTCATGATTCTTAGGGAAGGGATTTGAACTTTAATGGGTAGGACAACTTCCATACCGTACACCAAAGAGAATGGAGTTTCCTCTGTTGATATGTGCATTATGGTGCGATAACCATGAAGAGCAAATGGTAACATCTCATGCCAATCTTTATATGATAACAATGTCCATACGTAAAACATATGAGTGTAAATTTTTTATTAAAAATAAATATTAACTCCCTACAGGAAAATTAAATAGGTGGATGCATTGTTCCCGTTATTGTTTTATAAACTTTCATATAATAATTAAATTTATAAATTTCCTATAATAAAATATTTTAATTGTTGAACCAAAATTCATTATATTGAATTTGATTTAAATTTCAATAATGAAAACCTATGCTTAGTTTTATAATAATGATATATCTATATTTACGACATAGTCGTCTTCGATTTTTCAAAGGTCTTGTGTAGATAAGTCATAGTTTAATCATGGAAAAACAAATAGAGGCTTTATCTAACCATAGTATATCGATTATAACAAGGCCCTATTTAACTGTAGGTAAAATTTAACAAATTTGAGGCCGTGTGTGGTAGCCTGTCTTGCATGCCCTCAAAGACAGTCCTGTTTAAGAAAACCATGTTAGTTTATTTACAATAATATAATTTCCATCTAGTAGAAATTTTTGATTCATTTGTTGATTGAAAATTAAAAGAAACACATTTTTAGTCATTCACCATAAAATTATAATGCATTGGATGATAGGGAATAGAGAACAATGAAGTTATTTCACGGGAAAGTGAGAATATAAGAGTTCATTTAAGTATAAAAGTTTATTTTATATCATTAGTTTTTTCTTGTTTTTACTATATATCTTGCTATTTTAACTTTAATATAATTTACTATCCTAATATATTTTTTAATGCTTAATTGATAAACCGCCATCTTTTTATATTACGAATTTAAGATATTCCTAATTTAAAAACATAAATCGTTTGGTGAAATTTATTCTAGGAAATAAGAGATCACATGGAATTGTCACATAATGTACCTTGGAAAATAGTTTCTTAGATTGGTAAGAATAATTTAAATATTAAAAATTTATTAGCTAGAGCCAATTCGTGAATATAAATTTATTATTCAATTTTTGTAAACATATTTAGTAATTTATCACTTGATTTATTTATCTTAGTTTTTAGACACTCGTCACAATGTTTTTCTCTATTTACCTGACAAAAAAAATTAATGCAAAATGAAAATGCAGAATTCTATAGGAGTAATAAATCTATTTTGGTTGAGAAAATAATGTTTATTTTTTTAGTTATGAACAAAGGCAGTAGTATAAAAATATGTGGAACTCATTCTAATTAATTGTCATGTGAGATAGTGATAAAATATGATTCGTAATATGGTTGTTTCGTCGAGGACTTGTGATGGAAACTTTATAAAGTATTTTTAAATCTTCCATTTCATGTGGAAATTGGAGATGGCAATTCCTCTTTTATTATATACCAAAAACGCATATAAGACAATCAAAATATATTTCAATGGGGAGTCAAGAGAGTTTGATGAAATGAAAAGTCTACATTTCTTGTCATATTTCAATTTTCTTCCAATTATAAGTGAATGCGGCTAAAATATATATGTACCACTTTATTTTCCTTAATGAGATCCACTTAAAATGGGTATTACATCATACAAGATTACATCATTCACTCCTCATTATCATAAGGAGAAATGCATACTCTCTATTCTCATATTGAATAAATTGAACCTAACTCTAGTTGGATAATTATTATGTACATAAAACTAATATACTTTTTCAAAATTTGATGAAGCTTCAACTTGAGAAACGTTGGTAATTCAATCTTAAAAATGGTGTAGGTTCCTACTTAATCCATTCATGTTTGTAAAGAACCCAAATAATTGGTGTTTATATGGCAAAAACGATCTTCGTTTATTGCTCCCTTTCCTCGTTTTATTAGTCAAATAAAGCTTCTCATAAGTCGATAATGCATTTTTGGACTGTTCAACTTTCCTTTTTTTAACGATGTTGCTTTCTACTTTTGGCTTGACATGATTTTTTGGCGCCGAAGGATTTAGAAAAACTAAAGAATCCTTGTGGTCACTATTACATCTAAGATTCATGTTTTGCCTAAATCTCCAAAAATTTGATGACCCTGTGGAGTTGCTTTTTTTGTAACACTCAGTCGAATCCTTCAACTCAACGAAAAGTATATTTTCTAATAACTCATTTTGAGTTTCTTTAGAAATACCATCTGATCTTGATTGTGGACTTTTGGAATTATTAATAAAAATCTTCTTTGGAGGTGGCCAAATATGTGAGGCAACATTTTGGGGGGGGGGGGAATTAAAAGAAGAGATTGTTCCAAATGAGGAGGTAATGTTTTTATTTTTCCTTTTTCAAATATGTCATCGGCAAATATTTTTATTCCTTGGACATCAGCGTATGCAAAACTAAACTCTCGTTCTTCAATATTTTCCTCATCATTATTGTGAATTTGTTGTCTGGTGCTACAATATAAATCAAAATTTTCTTGACATGGAGTGAAACCTTCAAAATCTATAGAAGCTTCATTGATAATTTGCTTGTTTGTGTTACAATATGGATCAAGATTATCTTGATTGGAAGAAACACCATCAAATTCAATAAATGTTTCACCGCTTATATCATGTTTTATGCTACGTTGTGGATCTATTTTATCTTGAATGGGTGTTAAGCCATGAAAATCAAAGAAAGGGTAAGGTGTACATAGAATTGATAATGCTTGCACTCTTACCATCTCAATATTAGTGTTTGTTATCTGCATTTTGTTTCAGAAGTGAGTTTGCGATGTTCGGAAAGGTTAATTGAATATTGAAAGTGATTGTGAAATGAGAAATATTTATATAAAAACAACATGACAATGTCGGATTTTATGGTTTAAACAAAATCGGTTAGCTTGGATATTTTGGGAGGTGTATACATATGGAATGAATGATAGAGTATTAAGAAGTTGCAAGTTTCTTTTATGTTATACCTTATATTTATTGCTAGCGAGTTTTAAGCCAAATAATATTTTAGTTATTTAACTTTAATTAAGGTAATATTACTGAGAATTACAACAATTTTCCATTTTTAGAGAATGGTTTGCGTGTTATTATATTTAATCATTGCTCAACGACTTACTAGTATGTGTAACCTCCTCCATTTTTCTTATAAGTGGCTACTTACTGATCCGCTGTCGCGCGCGGATCAAAATGAGTGTTTTTGCGAAACGGTAATATAGCGACAACTGTAACTCGAATATCGTTCTCACGAGGAATCTTGATTTTATTAACTGAACCTAAATCGAATTGGGGGGGGGGGGGGGGGTTTGGTTTCAAAAACGAAAATGCAAAATAAGCGCTTAAAATAAGTGATTCCCGAAATAAGCTAAAACGAACCAATCAATTGTATCGACTTCCGACTTATCATCGATTCCTATAAAATCCCAATTCCCTAACGGGTCCGTTCCTATTAGATAATAAAAGCTAGTGACAAGCGCAATAACTTTTTCATATATATCCCTAATTTTTACCCGAACCCTTTTGGTTCGCCGAGATGCCCTAATTTTTTGTCTAGGCCAGTCTACCTGGCGGGTCTTTGTTTATGTGTAGTATCTTTTAACTATGTTTACGTTTACCGGGTGCAAAAGGTCATCACCGTCCGTAGTGGTTAGGATCACGGCTCCACCAGAGGATATGTTCTTGATTACAAATGGCCCTTCATATGTGGGAGTTCATTTGCCCCTGGGATCACCTTGTGGCAGTATAATGTGCTTGATTACCAGGTCACCAGCCTGATATACCTGACGTCTGACCTTCTTGTTAAAAGCTTTGATCATACGTTTTTGGTACATATGACCATGGCAGACAACCGCGAGCCTCTTCTCGTCAATCAAATTTAACTGGTCAAGTCGAGTCTGGACCCATTCGTCTTCATTCAGCCCTGCATCCTTCATGATTCTTAGGGAAGGGATTTGAACTTTAATGGGTAGGACAACTTCCATACCGTACACCAAAGAGAATGGAGTTTCCTCTGTTGATATGTGCATTATGGTGCGATAACCATGAAGAGCAAATGGTAACATCTCATGCCAATCTTTATATGTCACTGTTATTTTCTGTATGATTCTCTTGATATTTTTGGTAGAAGCTTCAACAGTGCCATTCATCTTCGGCTGGTAGGGAGAAGAGTTATGATGCTGAATCTTGAATTGCATGCAAAGCTCGGTGATCATAGTGCTGTTGAGATTGGCACCATTATCTGTAATGATTCTTTCTGGGATATCGTACCGACATATAAGGTTATGTTTGATGAATCAGGCCACAATTTTCTTGGTAACAGAAGTAAATGAAGTTTCCTCGAACCACTTCATGAAGTAATCAATGGTAACCAGGATGAAGTGGTGTCCATTAGAAGGCGTAGGTCTGATTTCCCCAATCATGTCGATGCCCTACATTACGAACGACCATGGAGCAGTCAATATGTTCAGAGGAATCAGAGGCACATGTATCTTGTCAGCATAGATCTGGCATTTGTGACAAGTCCGCGAATGCTGATAACAGTCTGTTTCCATGGTGGACCAGTAGTATCATGCCCGTAAGATCTTTTTATCCATTGAATGTCCACTGGAATGAGTGCCAAAGATACCTTCGTGTAAGCCAGCCATAATCCTTTCTGCCTCGCTCTTGTCTACACACTAAAGCAAGGTAGAATCATGATTGTGCTTGTAAAGGATCTTGTTACTGAGAAAAAATTAGAAGAGAACCTACTTAGGAACTTCTTATCATTGACTGAAGCTCCTTCGGGATATTCTTGGACTTCGAGATATCTTTTGACTTCATGAAACCAAGGCTTGTCAATTACTTCTTCAATACCAATCTTGTGACAGTATACTGGCTCGTCCATCCTCTCAATGGTGATCTGAGGAGCCTCATTATCCCACCTGACCTTGAACATGGATGACATCGTAGCTAGGGCATCCGCTAGTTGATTTGCCTCTCGTGGAAAATGCTCAAAGGTAATTTCTTCAAAGTATGGGATTAGTGCCAACACATGCTCTTTGTATGGGATGAGATTAGGGTGCTTCGTGTCCAATACTCCTTTGATCTGGAAAATCACCAAAGTCGAATCTCCAAAGACATTTAAGAACATGATCTTTAAATGATTATAGCTTTGAGACCCATGATACATGCTTCATACTCAGCCATATTGTTAGTACAGTTGAAACATAGCCTGCCAGTGAAAGGAGTATGACAGCCCTCAAGAGATATGATCACAACACCGATGCCATTGCCAAGAGCGTTGGAAGCTCCATCAAAAAACATAGTCCATCTGGATCCTTTTCCAGGTCCTTCATCTAGTCCAGGTTCTTCACAATCAGTTACTAGCATGATGTTCTCATCCGGGAACTCAAAATTCATGGATTGGTAGTCATTCACAGCTTGATGTGCCAAATGATCAGTTAGTATACTTCCCTTAATTGCTTTCTGGGTTGTATACTGAATGTCATATTTGGTCAGGATCATTTTCCATCTTGCTATTCTTCCGGAGAGAGCGGGCTTCTCAAAGATGTATTTGATAGGATTTATCTTAGGTATCAACAAGGTAGTGTGAGTCAACATATATTGTCTTAGCCATCAAGCATCCCATGCCAAAGCACATCAAGTTTTCTCGAGCAGTGAGTATCTTGTTTCACAGTCAGTAAACTTTTTTCTAAGGTAGTATATTGCATGCTCTTTTCGACCAGACTCGCCATGCTGCCCCAGCACACACCCCATTGAGTTCTATAATACCGTTAAGTACATGATCAGAGGTCTTCCTTCAACTGGAGGCATCAGAATTGGAGGCTCTTGAAGGTATTCCTTGATTTTGTCAAAGGCGTACTGGCAATCGTCATTCCACTTCACTGCTTGATCTTTCTTCAGTAATTTGAAGATTGGTTCACAAGTAGCGGTCATATGTGAAATGAATCTGGCTATGTAGTTTAAGCGTCCCAATAATTCTCTAACTTCCTTCTCAGTGCAAGGAGTTGGAATTTATTGTATAGCTTTGACCTTTGCAGGATCCACTTCAATGCCCTTGTTGCTGACAATGAAACCTAAGAGCTTACCGGATCTTACTCTGAAAATGTACTTATTCGGGTTTAGCCTCAATTTGTATTTCTTCAGCCTGTCAAATAGCTTCTATAAGTGATCAAGGTGCTCCTCTTCAGTCCGAGACCTGGCTATCATGTCATCAACATAGACCTATATCTCGTGATGGATCACATCATGAAATAGAGATACTGTGGCGCGCTGATAGGTTGCACCAGCATTCTTCAACCTAAATGGCATAACCTTGTAATAGAAAGTGCCCCACTGTGTGACAAAGGTTGTCTTCTCCATGTCCTCAGGTGCCATTTGATCTGATTTTATCCAGAGAAACCATCCATGAAGGAAAATACCTTATGTTGTGCGGTGTTGTCAACCAGAACATCAATGTGGGGAAGCAGAAAGTCATCTTTGGGGCTTGCCCTGTTCAGGTATCTGTAATCCACACACATATGTACCTTACCGTCCTTCTTAGGCACTGGAACAACATTGGCGACCCATTATGGATAAGACGTGACGGCTAGGAAACTGGCATTGAACTGTTTCATGACTTCAGCCTTGATCTTTTCTGACATATCCGGCCGCATACGACGAACCTTCGGTTTTATTGGAGGTCAATCCTCTTTTGTAGGTAGGTGATGAACCACAATATTGGTGTCAAGTCTTGGAATGTATTTGTATGACCATGAAAAGACCTCAACATAGTCATGTAGCATCTGTATTAACCGTTGTTTGACCTCTTCAGTACCCAAGTTCACTGTCTCAACTGGTTCCTCATAAGGTTGTATTGCCCTTTCTTCCTCTTGTAAGAGTCTGGCAAGCTCTCTTGGTACCTCACAATCTTCTTCACCTTCGTCCTCAACTTGGTTGATCGAATTTTCAAAGTCATAATGAGCAATAGCAGAACCGTTATCAATGGGATCCATAGTGGATATGGATTTGTATTTTGATATGTGAGTATGTGTAAGAGCATAGCTGTTTTGATAAAGTAAAAAGTAGAAAAGAAAGGCAAAGAGCGCAAAATTTGTATGAAAAACGTCCAATGCTTTATTAATGATATATGATAATGAAACATGATAACCCTTACAAAATAACCATTGTGCCTCTGGTAAGACACAAGATTTTAATGTTTCAATTGTTCAAATATTACATTTCCTTAAAACAAAAATAGAAATTACTCTTGAATAAAAGAGATGGGAACAAAATCTTTAGCCTCCCAATTGTTGAGTCCACCACTGATGGTTGGGAGGATCCACTTGTCCAAGTCATAGCTACCGTCATCATCTTCTGTGGCAGAGACAACATCAATAGCATTGATTCTCGAGCCATGTTTGGGCATAGGTGCAGTAATAACATTAGGAGTCTCAGGAGCGTCAAATTCAATCTCCTTTGCTTCAATTAAATCCTGCACCTTATTCTTCAAAGCCTAACATTCATTTGTATCATGGCCTAGACTTTCAGAATGGTAAGCACATTGAGCATTTGCATTGTAATGAGGAGACGTAGTGTTGGGATTCTTGGGAGCCTCTTTCAGAGTAACCAAATTGGATTTTAGCAGGTGTTGTAAAACCTGAGATAGGGTCATATTGATCCTAGTAAATTGTCTCCTTTGTTTATTTGTTCTGGACTGATTGTTTTGTTGTCGGTTTGATGCAGAATTGGAAATCATTACAGCCCCTACTGTCGGATGATGCTCAGTTTTATTAAGATTTTGTTGGCCATAAGCAGCACTAACCTCTTTCTTCCCTGTGAATGGTTTCTTTGCAGCGCCGGAGGATGCAACTCTCTGTATTTTACCACTTTTAATACCAGATTCCACTCTTTCTCTTGTCAAGATCAACTCAGTAAACCCAGTAGAAGAACTTCCAATCAGGTGGTTAAAGAATGGCCCGGATAATGTGCCCATAAACATGTCCACCAGCTCCCTATCAGACAATGGAGGATGGACTCTTCCTGCAAGGTCTCTCCATTTCTGGGCATAGTCCTTAAAGCTCTCGCCAGAACCCATAGACATACTTTGCAACTGTGTACGAGTCGGGGCGAGGTCAGCATTATACTGCTACTTCTTGTAGAAAGCAGCAGCCAAATCTTCCTAATTACGCACATTGGTTATTTCCAATTGATAGAACCATTCTAGCTAAGTCCCTTCCAGACTTTCTTGGAAGAAGTCTACCCACAAATCCCTATCAGTTGTGTGGGGTTTAACTTTCATGACATACGACCTTAAATGCAGCTTAGGGCAGGAGACACTGTCGTACTTAGAAAATGTAGGGACCTTGAACTTTCGCGGGATGACCACCCCTGAGGCCAGTCCTAGTTCTTAAAAGTCTAACCCGGGCATTGAGCCGATCCTCCAGCTGTTTGTATTCATCATCAGCAGGAGGATACTGCTCCTCAGAATAGTCAGGTTTATCTTCTTCAAACTCCCTTGCAATGTGGTCTTCTTCTCTTGGCTCTCCATCTTGATTGTCTCTCTCTTGACGGAGTTGCGAGCTCTGAGATTGGCTTCACTGGTCCTTTAAACCTTATTCCCAAATTCAGAACACCCACTGACCTTCTTTTGGTCTTCTTATCTTTGAGAATCATAGTTTCAAGTCTTCTTGTCCCTTGGCCAGATTCAGGAACATTTCTTGGAATTAGGCATTTTGTGCCTGAAGTTCCTTAAATGTTTGTTCAAGAGCCATTTCTAAAATAAACAGCGAAGAAGATAAGAAACTTGTCTTGAAAACCCGTTCATGCAATGATATGTATGATATATGTATGCAATGTTTTCAAGGGCTTTATAGGATTTAAACTCTTTTAACCAAAAAAGAAATAAAGAATTTTTATTACCAATCTCATATGAAATCAAAGTTTACAAAGGAATAACAAATAAGAAACTCCTAAAACTTCTAAGTCTCCCAAGGACGCTTCCTTTTGGTGCTAAGGTAGGCGTTGAGATTCTGCTCTTCGTGAAGACGCTTTGTCAATTCCAACACCTTCTTCTCACTGGCATAGAATTGGGACTCAAAGGTATCTCATTCTTCTTTGAGTTGTATCCAATATTTTTGAAATTCTTCAAAGTTTGTTGGCATGTCAGGATGAAGAATGACGCAAGACTCGACCCCTTGAATAATAGGCTCTGAAATTACTGGTAGGATAGCAGCGTACAGCATCATAAGATTTTGAGCACGAGTTCGCACCCATTTGAGGTATGGATCCAAAGGGATGGAGTTCTTATGCCCTAGAGTCCTGCTATCAGTCTTCTTAACCATTCCCCAAGCGTAGATGAACTTTTGATGATAACCCTACAAATCATTTTCATAGTCGAACACAATATCTTGAATGAGCATATCATGAGGACCATCCCTTTGGGCATAGACGAACTGACGTAAAGCTAAAGAGGGGTTGTAGGTGATTCCCCCTTTAATGCCAAGGAGTGGCACATTAGGGAATTCTACACAGCGATCAATGAAAGAGATGTCTTCTTAGGAGCGAGGGTACCAATAGATGTCAGAGTGAGAAAGATACATTAATCTTAGGTTCCATCTTAAGCATAATTCATTCTTCATTACTGACCGAGGAAGGTGAGAAATAAACCACCTATAGAGTAGAGGTATACAACACATAAGAGTTCCTCGCTTCTTCATGGTGCGTGTATGGAGTGAGTGCAGAATATCCCCGAGCAATGTAGGCACTGGAATATGAGCAAGGAAAATGTTGATGGCCTGACATCTATAAACTGGTCTAAATTGGGGAACAGAACCAACACGTAGATTAAAAGGGTTAACACATCTTCAAAGGCATGATAACTCATTGCGTCTAGGAATACCTGGGCTTTCTTCATCAGGAAACTTGCGAGGAGGCCCTTAACTCCACTCCTCCTTTCCCAATTGGAGTCAATGTCAGATGGTTTCAAATGCAAATCTATGGAAACATCTTCAGCAGCTGGATCTTGTTCTAAACCGGTAAAGGGTATCTGCTCCAATATAGGCAAACTTAGTATTTTGGAGAATTCTTCCAACGTGGGCACTAACTGATAGTCTGGAAATGTCAGTGATGCTTAGGGTCGAAGAACTGGAATGAGACACTCATCAAACCCTCGTCAAAACCGATCGCAACTAAAATGATTAAATAACCATATCTCTTGTTGAATGAGGAACTCTCAGGAACCTTTGATACCAATTCTTTGAGTTTGGGAGGGATCTCTAGAAAATTGATTCAGATGGTTTTTCTGCGAGCTGAATCCATGACCTACAAAACAAATAAGAGATAAATCCATAAGCCTTTGAAATGATTAGTGTACATGACATGTTATGATGTTTATGATGTTATGATTATTCTTTGAAATCACAAGTATATCAAACACAAATAAGTCACATAGAGACTTTAGGTTTAAAGGCTTGCATGAGTTTTAAAGGTAAGTACCCTCTTGAAGTTTCAGTTGGCTCAACCTGTCCTATTAATAGTAACCGGGTTCTAAGGAGTCTCATATCACTGACCTTTCTTTTAGGCATTGTTCTAGCTCAAGCACCGAAGTATTGCGGCCAGAATATCCCAAAAGTCTAGTCTCAATGAGTGCAGTATCGAGTATCAACCAATCTTCGGTCAGAACCAAAGTCGGCCATCTAACTACTTTCTAATGGCTTAGGATGAGTCAATTAAAGGTTATAAAGGCCATTTAGCACTTAATGACACTAAGGAAGCCTAATGTTATTATTGACTGACTCAAGGAACATTAGTAGAAACCAAAGTATCACGCTAACGTAGCTACCACTTTGTCCATATCGGGTGTAGGATCTATAGTAACAACCCAAACAAATCCTCAAAAGTAAAGCACAAAAACACATAATGAAAGCCATTTTAAAATGAGCTAAGCTCTAAGGTAACTCCACTTTTTACATCATCCCCAGCAGAGTCTCCAGTTCTGTGATACGGTGACAGAACCGAATGTTAATACTGGTTTTGCGTTTGTGTTTGCAAATGTTGCGGTAAGTAAGATTCACCATCGACTTTTCTTTTATCCAAATTAAGGAAAGGGTGAAAAGAATAGAAAAAGACATTTTCAAGAGTTTTCTGAGTAAGGGGGGTAAATTATGGAAAGGGAAGGTGTTAGCACCCTTTCCATCCGTAGTTATCTACAGGCTCTTAGAGGTTTGCTCATTTTGAAAGTACTTTGTGCTTTTTGTATTTGAAAATGTTTTGAAAATGCCTTAGTATGGCAAACTTTGTAATGTTTCTCGCGAATGTGGAGAAAGTATACAAAGTGTCTGGAAAATGTTCTTGAAAAGTAGTATTTGTTAAGTGCAAAAATATTTTTGAGCAAACTTCTAATAGCTATCTACTTTTATACTCAAAAAGAGTCGTTCTTTTCCTCATATCCTTTAGACACTGCTATCCTACTATTAGTAAGTAGGTAGCCCTATTGTTGGATGTATGAGGGACATTCTAAGGGACGTTACAGTCACGAAGGCAATTAGTGAAGACGCTTTAGAAATTTTGTTTAGGGACTAGATCATTTACCGAAAAGGCAATTGTAGGGCCATCGAGGGACTATGATCTTTTTGATTTATGTGTCTTTGCTAAAACGTTTCTGCCTCATGACTGTTTTATTTTTAAAGGCAACCAAAGTGGGATACCCTAGAGGTGCATATGTGCAATGTATGTTGTGTTTAGTTATTTATGTCTTGTGTTAAGTTTGCTAATGTTTTGTTATTAGTCTTGTCATACATGCCTAGTTACTAGCAGTTAATATATATACAGGAAAATGTAAAGTGCGAAAAATAAACCCTACGCTATTACATGTGTTGTACCCCAAAATTTGCCCTCCCATATTCTTCAAGAATTGCAAAGAGCATGCTTCAAATCTCCCCAAGGGTTGCACAGTTCAAGGGCCTCCTAACAGTCAAAAGCTAGGGTTTTGGTTCTGACAAAGAAAATGAAGTTTCCCAGATTCCAATCAAGTCCCACATGCCTATAAACATGGTCAAGCATCCTCATACCAAATTTCAAGACTCACAGCACAAAATTGCACAGTCAAAAACCCTAATTGCTCAACAGTCAACTGTAGGGGCAAAATGGTCATTTGACAGTCAAAAGTTCAAATTTTTGGTCAACATCTCATTTTGAAGCCACAAACATCATTTGATCAATGCTTGATCATGATTCTCAAAGCTTGGCTCAAAAAGTCTCAAGATGCAAAAGTTTCCATATTTGGACAGTTGAAAAAGTCAACTGTAACTTGACCAAGGCATAACTTCCACATGGATTATCATAAAAATTCCATCAAAGGCTCATTTTGAAGATAAAGACATTTCCTACAACTCCTCTTCACACTTCAAGTCCAAGAAATGCTCTCACAAAAAGTTATCAATTTCAACATTATAGGTCATTTTCAAAAGTCAACAAAAAGGGACTTTAAGTCAAAGGCCATAACTTGAGATTGGTAAATCAAAATGACATGGAACCAAAGGCATTGGTTAGAGGACTTCAAGACCTTTCCAAAATGTCCAAGAACATGATCAAAGCTTAAAAATTGAGCAAGATATGCCTTGTGGAAGTTGGGAAATTTTTGGGTATTTTGAAAAGTCAACTTTGCTTCAAAAGCCTTAAAATTGTTAATGGCCCACATTTCCTTCCAAGATTCATCATCCAAAGCATGTGCACGACCATTTGGCCCAAAGGGAAGTTATTCATCATTTTTATTTATTTATTTGAATTTTAAATTGCTAATAATTCATTTAATTAATTAAAATATGTGAAAAATACCAAAACAAGGTTTTCAAATCTTTTTGTGCAAGATAAACTCTCATCAAGGCCTAAGGATTTCGTGCATATCAAAAGAGGAAAGAATTGGTGCAAATTGGCATGATTCTTCATGAAAAAATATTGAAAAAGATTCATCAAATTCAAATCTTGAAAACCATTAAAAACAAGGCTATGGGCTTGGATTATTGATTGAATTCATTCCTTATACAAGTGCAAACCTAACCCTAGAGCCAAGAACCTCTAAGCTGCGCCAGAAAAGAAGAACAAGTTTGCACTTTTTGTGAAAAAATTCTAAAACTGAAAACGTGGTTCCAAGGCTTTTCAAGGCAAAATACCAATTGCAATAGCTTGCAAAAGCTTCACTGAACCTAACTGCATTATTTTTCAATCCTCACACGCCCAGAATTGGTATATAGAACTCAAACTTTTTCATATTATATGCATATTCGTATTTCAGTTTTCAAGCATTCTCATTGCAATTTGTTTGTGGATTTACACTAATTGATTGATTCTAAAGCTAACTGTATACTTTAATTGAGTTTTCGTGCAAAATTGGAGGATCCACCATTGAAGCATTCTAGGTTTTCAGAGACCTTGAATTGGGGTTTCTCAGTTATGGGAAAATTAGGACGTGAGACTTAGACCATTAAACTCAGGAGGCTTGGACGATCTGAACACACTACTCGCGCTCAATTTATGAGCCACCATGTTCTAATCGCTGTTTTTGCACTTGTCATTTAGTGGGGGTTTAAAACCCCCGATATTTAATCTGTTTTTGTTTCAGGCACAACAAGCAAGTGGGGAAGATGATGATGTGTAGGCAGGTGAATGGAGCGTTTGAATTTCGCGCGGAAAAATATCGTTAACTCTTGTTTTGATTGATATTATTTATTGGTCATATAATAAACAAAGCGTTCAGGTGGTTCAAGTGGCAGGCGTGTGTATTGGTAACCTCTGGGACCTGGGTTCGAATCCCAGGTCCCCCTCCCTTTCAATAATATTTTTTCTAATATCATCCTGTGCAGTTTCTTCCCTGAAGACCATCATGCACTCACAATCCAGGCACGCCACATGGCTACTGAAGGCAATCCAAAGGCCTTGATTTGAAGAGTACCATAGGCATAAGTCAATGAAGCTGCACGTGGCCAATAAAGTCAACAAGGCCAAGGTCCTAATGGGCCTGATTGTTAGCCAAAAAACCTCCAGTTTGGGGACAGAACCCCCCAAGGTTTTGCAATTCTTTTCTTTATTTTATTTTATTTGTTTCAATTATCTCTTTTTTAATTCTTTAAATTAAGTTATTTTCATAAAACATAAAAATAATAAAAATCAGAAAGTCATAAAAATAAAATATATTTCATTTAAACTTATTTTTGTAAATAAAGTCTTATTAATTAATTAGTTTTATTCTTAAACTTAATTTTGACATTTTTCAATAAAACTTAAAATTTGTAGAATTAGGGTTTTAATCAATTTTTATCTTTTTCTTTTCTTTTCTCATTATCAATAATTAATTGTTTATTTTTGTAAATAAAATTGCATTAATTAATTAGGTTTAATTTTAGGTTCAATTTTCATATTTTCTTAATAAATTAAAAATAACTAGAATTAGGGTTAATTAATATTTTAATTTCATTTAATTCTCATTAAAATTCATAAATACAAAAAACTCCAAAAATCTTTCCTTTTATCTTAATTTAATTAATTGGTTAATCATAATTTAATTTCATTAAAAAGGGTCCAACGCCCTCGCTTTCGATTATTAATTTGTTCCGCACATTTTATTTCTCATAATATTAATGTAATTCTCCCAAAGCCGTGTAAATTTATATTTCTCGCACTTTCCTTTATTTTATGTCAAATCGGGTCCTGGATTTAATTTGGCGATGTGGACCCGCGCCTTTGTAATAGTTTAGGAACTTTATATTTCTCGTAAACTTTTTAATTGCTAATAAATTGCATGCAAGAATGAATGTCAAAATAAAACAAAAGCGTAGATCACCCATGACATGACAAGACAAAAATAAATGAATCTGACACACAAATCACACATCACCCCTAGGGTACGCCTCACTGTTGCCTTGCCTTCGAAAAGTGATCGTCGAGTAGAGGATGTTTTAGTAAGTCCTCATGATCCGGGAACCTGGCATGAGGGTAGCTTCTAAGGTATCTTCCTATTGCTCTGGTGATCACCATTGTCCCGAACCTTCGAATTGACCCGAATACCTCCAACGGTGGTGCTACCTACCTCTCAATGGTGGGATGGCACTACTTTAAAGGACATTTACACAGACGAATTCCTTAGGGTAGGTAGACGACTCTAGATACTTGCTCTAAATTTCAAAACAAATCAAAAAAATACTTTTCACACCGACACCTTTTCAAAAAGCTTTCGAAAGCAATTTTTTAAACACTCTTGAGGACCGATACAAGAGTCAAACTGAAATTTTCAAAGAAACTTTTTAAAACCCACGGTTGAAAAGCAAACAAACCATTTTTGAAAACACAAATGAGCAAGTATCTAAGAGCCCATGGATAACCATGGATAGAAAGGGTGCTAACACCTTCCCTTTCTATAACCTACCTCCCGAACCGAGAGAAATCTCTTTAAGGAATTTTTCTGTGCTTTTGTCCTTTCCATTTGGAGAAAATAAAAGACGGTGGCGACTCTTGCTTACCGCGACATTTCGCGAACCAGCGTTAAACAGTCAGTTCCAGATCCACCGATCACAACATGGCTTTGGGAGAGGGATATTTGCAATGTACAAAACTTGGGAGAAGAAAAAATAAAGGAAAGCGGTAAAAATCATAATTTAATCTATTATATACTATCAGCATATACAATAATTTAGAAATGCGGAAAATAAATAACGCGTGAAAGATTGAAAAGAAAAGAAAAAAACTAATAAGAAAAATCTTTTTTGTTGTTTTTTATTTAAGAAAAATAGTCAATTATCCTAAAGTCTATATAATATAATTAAATTAAGAAAAATAAACTAATTTATTTTTAGCTTTTTTTATTATTATGAAAAGAAAATAATTAGTCCTAAATTCTAATTCATTTTTAATTAAAAAAGGTTAAAGTTTCAATTAATTAATTAACTAAAGAACTTAATTATTTAATTAAGAAATTTAAACCTAATTTTTTAGTGAGCTTTTTATTTTATATTTGGTTAATTAAACAACAGAAAACAAAAATAAAAACAAATATAAGAAATAATACAAAAATGAAAAATGCCAAATGGGCTTAGGCATGCAAAAGAGAAAAGGGGAAATGAGTCTTTCAATTCAAAGGGGAATGATGTGCTTTCAATCCACCCCTTCTTTGGCCTCTTTCGATTAGGCTAGGAAGCTGGCGTGAGCAGCCTTCGATTAGACTCTCATGGCCTCATTCGATTGGTCTGGGAAGCAGGCGTGAGAATCCTTCGATTAGACTCTTTTCTGTCTAGTTCGTTTGGACTGTGAAGGGACGTGGACCTGCAAAACAATATCAAGGTGCTTCTTTCGTTTGGGGCAGTTGGGCAATGAGGGGAAAAGCCTAAGGTTTCGTTTCACCCTAGTCCTTTTCTTTTCATTTGAGTTTGTACAAGGGTTAGTTCTAACATGTATATTTAGACAAGAAAAACATGCAATCGAAAAGGACAGAAATAAAAGGTGAATAGGTGTTATTTACATGCCATGCTGAAAACGAAAGGTGCAAGGTCAAGGGGACTTACCTTGCTGGAAAATTGAACTTGTGTGGGGACTAGATTTGCTAGATACTCTTGGATTATTTTTTTGATAACTATGGTGGGTTTATAGGCAGCGTATCTCCAACGTGTGAGTACCTTTTTGGCTTGCAAGCATGATGCTTATATAGAGTAGGAGGGAGGGGACAAGAAGACAAAAATTTAACTTCCATAAGCAAACATTTTCAAGGCCATGAATGAAGTTTTGTAACTGTGTCCAAAAATATAGGATCTTGTCCTCTTTTGAAATTTGAGTGAATGTGGACAAATTAGCTCCTTCAAATGCCTTCATTACTTGCCCTTCGATTGGACCTCTTGCATGCTTCTTCGAATGTCTCTTATTCATCTTCTATGAATGGCCAGCAATATGCGTCCTTCGAATGCATTTAAACCTTGCCATTCAATTGGACCTCTTGCATGCTTCTTCAAATGGCTTTGATTCAACTTCTTCGAATGGCCAGCAATATGCATCCTTCGAATGCCTTAAATCCATGCCCTTCGATTGGACCTCTTGCATGCTTCTTCGAATGGCTCTGATTCAACTTCTTCGAATGGCCAGCAATATGCGTCCTTCGAATGGACTTTTGGAATGCCATAGTGTAGAAATTGGGCTGTCAAAACTTAGCATGAGGGAAGTTCCTGCCTTGTGCAGACATGCATGTAGCAGGTGTTTGCCTTGTAGGAATGAAGCAAATTTCTGCCTTGTGCAGGAAAGCATGCAGACCATTTGTCCAAATTGGGCCTGTGTGAAAGAAACCAAAGGTGCTTCAAACGAAGGAGGCCCAGAGATACTCCAAACGAAAGAAGCCATGGGTGCTTCAAACGAAGGAAGCCAAAAGGAGCTCCCCTTCTTTCTGAATCGAAGGGAGCCATTTCAAAAGAAAACAAAGCTCAATCGAAGACTTGTGGACCAAAGCTTGATCAAAGGGTTTTAAATTCCCAATCGAAGACTAGTGAGTTAAGCTTGTATCGAAGGATTTTAAGAGCTCGATCGAAACATACTGTTATGCCAATCGAAGGGCACTATTTAACTACCAAACGAAGGACATTGTTGAACTGCCAATCGAAAGACACTTTGCTGATATTAAAAAATTTCCTCTTTCTTTAACCAAGTGTTTGTAACCACCATGTAAGGGAAAAATCTTGGGAAAATATGAGAGGGCGAATTTTGGGATAGAACAGATCTTTTTACCAGTTCTTATCGACGGTGATGTATGAATCTGTAGCTTCTGGCGTGGGTACCCTTGTTTAAGGGTTGCTTCGATTTGGCACTTCTGGATGTAGATGGGCTTGGAATAGATTTTTGGGAGCCTCAAGAGCAAAAATTTAGTATTTGTATGGACTGGGGGTACCAGTAACACTAGCTTTGAATTATATGATTTTTATAATTTAGTATACTTTTTTGAGGCAAAGATTTACCCTCCTTCAAATATAGCCTCTTTCAAGGACCAGAGTCCAAATCCCAAGAACAAGAATGTTGTAATATGATGAGTCCAATTACGAGAGATCTGCACAATAGTATGAAAATCACTAACGAGAGAAATCAAAGAAAAAAATAAAAAAGATAATGCGGCCAAACAAGAGTTAGATAACACATATCATATTCATCCATGCTGAATATCTTATCTCAATACGTGCAGAATCATTTTCAGTACCATGATAATATAGCACCTTCTAAGGATCTAGTAATAAACAAACAAGAAAGATAATCCTGAAGCTAAACCAGCAATAAAGAATGCTCACCAGATTCGGAGCTGCCCAACCAACAAGAACAGAGAGAATTGTCATCACCTATAATTGGAAATTTTACAACGAAAAATGAAAATGAGTTAGAAAAATAACAAAATTAAATACTGTAATAAACAAGATATCAGTACTTTAAAGAAAAGGAGAAAACAGTTCTTACTATCAAAGCCGCAAGGCAACCTGTTAAGACAAGGCGCCGTGGATGTTGCATAGCCAATATCTTTAAAAAAAACATCAATAAATAAAAAATTCAATACTTTTAGTTTCTTTCTACTCTCAAAATAACAAAGAAAAATAGTATTAACCCTCCCTAGCTTTTGGAAGAGCCAAAAGCAATTCTAGAGACGTAGAATTAATTTTAAAATGATTGAGGTGTTTGGTTATTCTAAAGTTGAATTGACTTTGCTTCCAGAATTAATTCTATTTGAAGTTAGAATTTGTAGTTTTTGAGTTTAAATATGATTTTTACATTGATATTGTTCAACTCACTTTTATATAAACGTATGCGTGTATGAGCTAGTGCCTTTGCGTCTGGAATTGTTGGGTTTATATAGGAAAATATTTAGGTCAACATTTGTGTATCAAATATTTGGTCATCATGAGAGAGAGATTTGATTTGATTTTTTCATGAAAACTTGCCATATTTGTTCCAATCATGTGTTTTTGCCAGCTTGCTCTGAGTTGTTTTGCGCCTCCAACTTGATGGGAATCGAAAGCCTGGGATACCTTTGGTTGAAGCTTGATAAATATGGCAAGAATCAAGTCTTTAACACGGCCTTCAAGAATTTGAAAATCATCCATTTATGTTACATTCTTGCCATTTTCGTAGGTTGCATAAACCTAGAAACTTTGGTTCCTTCGAATTCCCTTCAGCGTTGCTCTTCGATTAGCCTAGATTTTTGATTCGAAGTGTTCAGAAACTTCTTTATTAGAGCTTCTTTGATCAGTCAGCTTCTGCATTGATTGCTTGATTATCTAAAGACATCTTTCTCTAATATACTAATCAAATGACACTTTGTTAACATGCCTTCGAAGTACACCTTATCCTTGCTCTTCGATTGGTCGGGAGTTGTCTCCTTCGAATGGACCACAGATATATCCTTATAGCTTCTTCTATTGAGCCTATCACTTGCCTTAGCTACTTGATTCAAATAACCCAAACGAAAACTTCATTTTGTCCAATCGAAGCCTCCTTTGTCACCACCTTCGAATGCCATTGCACAAGAGGCCTGGGCCTGGCCACATGTAGGACCAAGACCCATCATAAGACAAGCTTGTATTTAGTAACCATGTGTCCTTCGAATGGACCAATGAATGCTTCTTCTAAGGGACCTCATGAATGCTCCTTTGAAGGGACTAACATGTGTGTCGAAGTATGAAAAACTGTTTCAAAGGGGATCCTTGCCCAGTCGAAGCTGGCACAAAGGCAGCCAATGCCTTGTGGGCACTAGCATGAGGCCGGTCAAAACAAGCGTAAAAGAGTCCATCTCCTAGTGAGTAGAATCAGGCATGAAGGAGGTATTTTCCTTGTGGGTCGAAGGAAGCTTTTTGCCTAGTGGATTAAAGGAAAATATGAAGAAGTCTTGGCCTTGTATGCTGAAAGCAAGCTGAAAAAGGAGCCTTTGCCTTGTGAATCAAAGCATGTCTGAGGTAACCCTTTGTCTTGTGAGTCAAAGACCAGTAAAAGGGGCTTTTTTCCTTGTAGATCGAAGGCAAGCTGAGGGGTCTTTGCCTTGTGAAACCAAGGCAAGCATGAGGAAGTTTTTGCGTAGTGAATCAGAATGCACATGCAGGAGGCCAGTGCTTATGGAACGAAGGGAACTTATAGGGGATTCTCGCCTAAATGAAACTTAGACCAATGTTTGCTCGACTGGGGAACCAACACGCAATCGAAGCTGATGGGCCAATGCTTGGTCAAAGGGTTTTAGACGCCCAATCGAAGCTTTTTGACATGCCAATCGAAGGACCCTTTGCTCTGATGTGCCAATCGAAGGACATTACTCAGATGCCAATCGAAAGATATTGTTGGCATGCCAATCGAAAGACACTTTGCCATCATTTAAAAAAAATCATTTTTCTTTTGGCAAGTGTTTGTAACCACCCATGTAAAAGAAACCTTGGGAAACATGAGAGGGAAAATTTTGGGGTACAACACACACTGTCTAATATCCTTAACTCCTGATTGGATCACCTTCCAAGGAACACAAAGCAATAAGAAAACCTTTATTAGAGACCAGAAACCAAGCTCTTGTAGAGTTGAAAGCAAAAATAAATTGCTCTTGTCTTTCTTCAATGGCTTGTCACTTTCATGTCAAACCTCCTGAGAAGAGACCTGAGATTCTTCTTCTTGATCATCCTCACATCCTGAACATTTTTATTCCAAACACACTTAGATATGCCTTTATGAGTGGAGTTGAGAGATTTACCAAGTATATTTGGCCATAATACTAGTGATGTAGTCTAAAAAAAACTTATCAATTCCTGAGGTTATGGTATTGATAGCTTCAAACACATGCTCTTTTTTCTGTCTTCTAATTTTCCATGATTCTTCCAACCAGATAAACTTCATATTCCTACAGTCCATTGATTACCGAAATGGTATCACTCTAGCCTTCCCAAAAGACACATAGTACCAGAAACATATCTCTCTGAAAACTCACCCAATAGACCAGGGTGCCTGCTCTAATACCAATTGAAATTCTGGTACAGGCAACATACATACATCCCAACATCAAAACATGATGTTAAGACAGATGTTACAACATCTAGTAGCAGACTAGATAATTAAGTTATAAGTGATACAGAAATAAAAATGCAGAATAATAAATAACATAATGAGTTGTTAACCTATTTCGGTGCAACACCACCTACTCTGAGGGCTACCAAGCCAAGAAGGAAGTGCACTATCAACAATATTAGTTCAAAGCTAAACTCTCTCGTTTACAACTTCTGGCCTAATCCCTACCCAATGCAACTTCTATCTAGGTCCTCCCTAAATATGAGAAATTGCCATCTCACTTCCTGAACCACCTCAGTGATATCTAACAGTCCCAATCCCAGTGACCGCAACAAATACAACTCAATTTAGAAGATTACACTTCAAATACAAAAACTCAAATTCTTGCTTAAAAGCTTCGAGTGAGAATAATAATTTGACTAACAATAAAGTAACAATCAATTGACCAATTTAGTAACAAATGTACAGTTGGAGATACAAATCTGTTACAAAACAAATTGTTTTGACCTGCGAGAATATCTGAAATATACCCAAAGGAAATATAACAGAATCAAATTAAATCTGTTAATATTTAAAACACAATAGCGCAAGCCTGCTGCATAACAGAACCAGGTGTTTTGAGATCTTGTTTGACATCTGTTCAGAACCATGTTTTAAAAAATTGTTGTCAATCCACAAAACCATGGTACTAATAGTTGTTGACCACCTAACCATTAGGGAGTAATGGTGGACTCCCTCTCTTTTGACTAATGCTCCACACACGTCATCAGTGTCATGGGCGAGTCTTAGGACACTGCCCAGATGGTACCTTTCTTTGATGAGGGCGCCCTAGTTTAGAATACTCACAAATATAACACTACATAGTCCTTCAAGCACAAGGAATTGCTAAGAACAAAATGTTTTAAGGCCTTTTATTTTATGTACGCCCCTCTAGCAAGTCCCTTAGCTAATGGCTACTATTTATTAAAGGATGGGTCCCTCAGTTTGGGGTGAGTCCCTCAACTGAAGGCAAATATATATTAAAGGGTGAGTCTCTCAACTGAAGGCGAAAATTTATGTGAGCCCTTGAGGGATGAGTTAGCTTCCAGGTGTCTCTTTATTAGCTAAAATTTATGTTGGGAATTTCAATCAATCATTCAGCTTATCACGCTTACTTCTATTTAATTTAAGCAATGATGGTATGTTTTTTAGACCTTAATCGTTAGTGGAGTGTGCCAGAAATGGCTGCATTATTTTAAAACCATGACGGATTTCACAAGATTTTTTATGGTTCCCACCCCCTATAAAAGTTTTCTTCCCTCTTTTCGTCAAGTCCATTCGCTCTCTACTCCTGCAAGCTTGCCTGAACTACTTAACTTCTCATCTCTTTGTTCACAACCTTTTTCCATGTATAAATTTCTCTTTTTCTTACTTTCTGTAGAAAATAGGTTTTATAAAGATACACTCGAGATGAAGTTTAGGCTAAGTGTAAGGTCCTAGGTTAGTTGCTCCCCCTTTTTGACGATTACGGCGGTAGTGGTGATTTCTTTTTATTCTACTATTTTCTCAAGAACAAAAGATATAATGTATACCTCCTTCATCGTGTCCAAGGATGACGGAGATCAGGAGTGGAGGTTTCTTCTTCAAAGGATGAAGACAAGGTCATTCTGGAGGCTTGCTAACCTTCGGAGTGGGGAACCTTGCTTATCTACTTTTACCTCCCTTGAATCAAGGATATGGGGGTTACTTTCTCCCTTTTTCCCCTTTTCTATGAAGTTCTTAAGGTTCCTTAATATTGTTCTCTCTCAGTTGTTCCCTAATAGTTGGGGTTATATTAGGTCTTTCGAGATGGTTTGTGAGGATTTGGACGTTACTCTGACTGTATGAGTCTTTTTCTCTTTCTACATCATCAAACCGGCAAAGGGTAGGCGGGTGTCTTTGAGAAATCAGCTTCGAAAGGCCCTCTTTGTGTCTCATTCCAATAATTATAAGTATTGGAAAGACAAGTTCGTCCATGTGAGGGGAAAAATGATTCCCTTGGTGTGTTTGGAGCTGATGACTCTAAAGAATGGAAAAACACAAGAAGGGGGTTGAATTGAGATTAAAACTTAAAATTAAAGACACGTTGGTTATCCTGGTTCGTTTAAACTCAAACTACTCCAGTCCATCCGCCAAGGTAATTCCGCCTCTCTCAAACAAGGTCTTAATCCACTAATCAAACTTGATTACACAAATACGATGACAATTGACACTGTCTTCTTGAGTCTAAACTGCATCCTGGTTTTCTCAAGGAATTACAAACTAATAATTGAAAGGTGTGTAAAAATATGTTTTCTAACAAAAACAATATCACCAAAGTGATGTATTACACAATAGAGGAGCACGAGGTGGAACTAGATAATTATATTTTTTCTTTTTCGTGCGCATTAGTTATTTTTGATATCTTCTTCATGTCTTCTTTATATAGGCAATGCATGAGAGATATAAGAAGAATCTTTTAGAAGGTTGATCAATAGTAGTAAATGTACTTTCCAAACATAGAGATTCTTGTCTTCTTTCAGCCGTTACTATTGATTATCCATGAATAAAATGTAATGCTTCAGAACATGCACACATCAGAAGATGAATGTTACCATTGACACTCTTTTGCTTTCCAGAACTTTACATATCAAAATATCAGAGTTCTTGTTTCACAGCGTTGGTGCGTTCAGAAGTTGTAACATAGAACTTCTTCATTTAGCGTTTTACATGGATTTGCTTCTATGTATGTTGTGTCTGAACAGATCTTCAAAATGAAACTCTCTTATCTTCTCACATCAAAACTTCCAGGGATGTAGAACAAAACTATGTTCTAGCATATCTTTTCTCATCTTTTATGCTTCTTACATTAGAACTTCTCCGCATATTAAAATACTTTATTAGAGAGCCTATATGTTCTTTATATATATCATGTGTTTGTTATCATCAAAATTCTTACAGGGATGTAGAACCAAACTATGTTCTAACAATCTCCCCCTTTTTGATGATGACAAAAATTGACATATTTTGATAGAATACTTAAAGAACATAAAGCATAGAAGTCTCTCCCTTAGTTAGATACTCAAATGAAGAAAAGAATACTTCCCCAAAGATTTCTGAATAGAGATTTGTGAAGGAGTCAAAATATCTTACGTTCTCCCTCTTTTTGTCAAGAATCAAAAATTAGTAACAACACGAGAAAAATAGAAGATTAAGATGAAGCAACGAGAAAAAGCAAAACAGTTTTTCAGATCTTCTGAGTTGTCTTTTATGGATGGGATCTTCAGATGTTTCTGTAATGTTTGTGACATCATCTTCTGTTTTTGACTGAGATTCTTCTGATGTTATGTCCTCAGTACAGTTACCAATAGTTCCAGAGCCAATAATATTTCCTTTCTGATTGCCTCTGAAACCTGCATATCCTCCAGATTTAAATTTCAGGCTTTAGAACATATGCTTTCTTCCCGTCATGTGTAGAGAGCATCCAGAGTCCAGTTGTTAAAACTGGTGTTTCAACCTTGCTGTTAAAAATATATACAACATAGATAATTTCATCCTTTGGTACCCATATCTTTTTGGGTCCATGATTGTTAGAGTTTTCAAAATTCTGTTTGAATTTTGGTTTAGTAGAAAACGCCTTACTAGTATATTTTTATATCATGTGTATGTCCATAGGTGAAGTGAGAATAAAGGGGTGTGTGTTTTATGACCATATCCTTAACTTTCTTAGGTTGAGATGCTTTACCCTTATATCCTATCCCTTTTCTGCCATTTTTGCTAACTCCATAGATCATTGAAGCCATTTTGCTCCTATCGATGTTTTTAGAAAGAAATTTTTGAAAGCTATGATCATGTTTTTTATGATCTTATCAGAGTTACTAGAAACTTTTGAGACAGTTTCTTTCTGAGCATTTTGTAATTTATTTTCGATTTTAGAAGTAGTTTCTTTAAGCTCAGAGTTTTCGGTTCTCAGTTTCTTAGTTTCTTCAAAGTCAGAAACTAGATCCTTTTTCAGGTTCTTGTTTTTGACTCGAAGTTGCTGATATCTCTCAAGAATTTATGATAGACTTTCTCCTAATTGAGATCTAGAAAAGTTAGATAATACCTCTTCTACCTCTGAGTCTGATTCTGGTTCAGATGATCCAGGGTCATCTGATAAGTTGGATATTTGGGCTATATTGGCTCGTTCATCTTCTGATTCAGCTTCAGCTTTAGAAGATTCTGAGTCATCCCACGTTGCCATAAGACGTTTCTTCTTATCTTTGGATAACTTCTTTTTAGGCATTTATTTCTGTATATTTGTACAATCGCTTTTGTAATGGCCTGTTTCATTGCATTTGTAGCAAACAATGTCTCTGTTACTTGATTTTCTGTATCCAGAAGATGATTCAGAAAGATTCCTTGTTCTTCTGGGAGTTCTGAACTTCCTCTGCCCATGTTTCCACAACTGATTGACTCTTCTCGAGAGAAGATATAGTTCGTCTTCTTCTGACGAGGATCCACCAGATTTTTCTTCTTTTTCCTGTAAAACTTTAGGTTTATATTTTTTATTAGATTTAAGAGCGAGAGACTTACCTTGTTTCTAGGGTTCATCTTCTTCTAGTTCTATCTTGTGACTTCCCAGGGAGATGATAAGTTCTTCAAGAGAAATTTTATCCAAATATTTGGCTAGTTTTAATGTTGTGACCATAGGTCTCCATTGCTTGGTTAAACTTCTTATGATCTTCTTTACATGATCTGATGTGGAGTACCCTTTGTCCAGAACATTCAATCCCGCAACCAGAGTTTGAAATCTTGAGAACATTGTCTCAATAGTTTCTTATTCTTCCATTTTGAAAGCTTCGTACTTCTGGATGAGTGAAAGAGCTCTGGTTTCTTTGACATACGTGTTGCCTTCATGCGTCATTCTCAAGGAGTCAAACATGTGTTTTGATGATTCTCTGTTTGTGATCTTCTCATACTCTGTAGGAGATAACACTCAAGAGAATTGTTCTGGCCTTGTGGTGATTTCTGAATTCTCTCTTTTGATGATCTGCCTATCTTTTTCTGTCAATCTTCTGACCATTTTCATCACTAGGATGAATATAGCCATCAGTCACCATATCCCATAGATCAGCATCATGAGCTAGAAAGAAACTTCTAATTATGTCTTTCCAGTAATCAAAATTTTCACCGTCAAATATTGGGGGTCTGCTGCTGATTTTGTCTTTCTCATCATGATAATCATTGCTGATGATCTGACTTGGTCCCACCATAATTTTTTTCCTTCTTGGATCTTTTTCTGACACGGTTAAGTGTTTGTACTCAGAACCAGGCGCCCTGATGCCAATTGAAGAATGGAAAAACATAATAAGGGGGGTTGAATTGAGATTAAAACTTAAAATTAAAGACATGTTGGTTATCCTGGTTCGTTTGAACTCAAACTACTCCAGTCCACCCGCCAAGGTGATTTCTCCTCTCTCAAACGAGGTTTTAATCCACTAATCAAACTTGATTACACAAATACAATGACAACTGTCAATTCTTCTTGAGTCTAAACCACAACCCAATTTTCTCAAGGAATTACAAAGTAATAATTGAAAGGCGTGTACAAATATGTTTTCTAACAAAACAATATCACAAAAGTGATGTATTACACAATAGAGGAGCACAAGGTAGAACTGAATAATTATGTTTTTTCTTTTTCGTGCGCAGTAGTTATTTTTGATATCTTCTTTATGTCTTATTTATATAGGTAATGCATGAGAGATATAAAAAGAAGCTTTTGGAAGGTTGATCAATATTAGTAAATGTACTTTCCAAATATAGAGATTCTTGTCTTCTTTCAGTCGTTACTATTGATTAGCCATGAATAAAATGTAACGCTTCAGAACATGCCCACATCAGAAGACGAATGTTACCGTTGAGACTCCTTTGCTTTCAAGAACTTTACATATCAGAATATCAGAGTTCTTGTTTCACAGTGTTGGTGCATTCAGAAGTTGTAGCATAAAACTTCTTCATTTAGCATTTTACATGGATTTGCTTCTAAGTATGTTGTGTCTGAACAGATCTTCAAAATGAAACTCTCTTATCTTCTTACATCACAACTTCAAGGGATGTAGAACAAAATTATGTTCTAGCAGATCTTTTCTCATCTTCTATGCTTCTTACATCAGAACTTCTCTGCATATTAAAATATTTTATTAGAGAGCATATATGTTCTTTATATATATCATGTGTTTGTTATCATCAAAAATCTTACAGTAATGTAGAACCAAACTATGTTCTAACAGACTCCCCTCTTTTTACCCTATCCTGGATGGTGTTGGAAAGGAGTTTACGACATTATGAGCTTCACATAGGAGAAAGAAGCTGAACAAATACTTAGTGAAAAAGTATGATACTTGGTGGGGTTTTGACAAAAATGGTTTTTTATATGGGCGTCGAAATTACTGGGTTACCTTGAAGATTTGGTGACTTAGAATATTTATCATACTATGAAAGTTAGTACGCTCATGGATTCTACAAAGTTGATAGTTCACAGCAGCAGTTTGGATAAAAGCAACAAGATCGTATTGAATAATTGCTTTTTGTTCTTATCCATGCAGTGAAGACACGTGGAAATAAGCTAGAAGATTGGAAGACATGTAATGAGACAAGTGTTGATCGTTAAAGATAGAACCCTTGTAGGCAGTTATTTATGTATTAGTATATATAGGGATTCTAATGTTAGGATTCAGGGTGGAAATATCATTACAAAATCTTCAAAAACTCAAAGTACCCAAACAAGAGAGAGAAACGAGTTAGTTAGAAAACACGTAAAATCTTGCACATTGGTCTTTACATATTTAAGCAAAATATTTCTATTTACTTTTCCCTTGTTATTTCCAGTATTTCATCTTTTCATTTTACACTTTATTTTAGAAGAATTTCAACCAAGTTGAGATTCCTTGTTCCCTTTGCAAATTTATTCTCTTTTTGTAGTCGAAATCTATTTTTACAATAAAATTCAAACACTTTATTTTAAATATTTACGCACAAATATGTCCTAAGATTTACTAGTCAACCATGCAAGTAACATTTTCAAAGACTAGAGATTGTTTACCAAAAATATGGGTAAATAAATTGGCACACCCAGCGGGACAGTTTTTGTGCGTAATTTTTTATAGAAAGTTTTCTTGTAAGAAAATTCACTTATTTGGTATTATGTTGATCCTTTGTATGAGTTATTACCAATACTCATGTGTGTATGCATTTGAGGATTGCTAAGTTACTTCCAGAAATGGCACGTCCACCTGCTAGAAATGCTCCTACATCAAATCCATATAATAAACCCCAGAGCCAAGAGGAATAACCAACCCAGTACAGTTAGTAACATCGAGACTCTGGATTTTATTAGGGTGATCGCTCCTATACCAGTCTCAACGATGATACCTTCAATAATATCTGAACCTGTGGCATCTTCACCATTATCGGTGAATGTTCAGGCAACACTTGGGGGAATATATCCCACGGTTGTAAACACTTCTAACCGAGGAGTTACTTATACTCCATAAATCTTGTTACCAATGGCGATGACTGAACAACCTTATGGCATGCCAATGACGATGATGGCAAGTCTATAGACAAATGTGTCCACTACACTAATAATACAACACTTGAATTTTCACCTTATAGTCCTCAAATGGCATTGGGGTCAGTGTTAAGCAACCCTAGTCAAAATACGTGACCCCAAATGGGGGTTAGTTACATCCCTCAAACTATGCCATCTATGAATACAACTTCTCTCATGTTTGTAAGACAGCATATGGACGAAAGTAATCATGAAATGGTTAACATGCTTACTCAGGAGATTGGTACGATGTTCAATCCCCTGATTCAGAACACTAACCATAGTTACCAAATGTTAGCAAACTAAATGGGGAAATTGCAGATTTATTTTGTATCCCGGAAGTTCCAAATTAAGAGTTCCTTCAGGTTCAGAATGTTAGGTCTGTCGAAAATGTAGGAGGGCATAATAATAGAGAAGTTCCCATTAATCAATGTTTACAAGGGGAGGCACTCTAGCCAGTAGTACCCCTTATACAGGTAGAATTAGAGGATAATGTAGGAAAAACGACCCATAAATAGTTTTGGACAATAGATAACCATATGCGAACGAAGTATACATGAATGTAGAGAAAAATAACCTTGGGAGGCAGAATAATTTGGCTCACATGGTCGAAGCTATTCTTGCCCAAAATGGCCTTAATGTAGGCCTCCATAAACCAAATTTTGTGTCTCCCTTGTCGAAATATGTACTACAAACCGAAATCTCCAGGGGCTAAAAAGTCCCAAATTTACTAAGTTCACAGGAGACACAAATGAATCGAATATCAAACATGTGGCCCGTTATCTTACTGAGGCTGGCGACATAGTGAACAATGAGAATTTGAGAATGATATATTTTCCAAACTCTCTAACTAAAAACGCCTTTACATGGCTTACAACACTTCGTCCAAACTCCATATTCAATTGGAGTCAACTAGGGAGAGTGTTTCATGAATAATTCTACATGGGCCAATAAAAAATTAGCCTTAAAGAACTGACCAGTCTTAGGCGCAAGATACCTAAGTTAATCGATGACTACTGGAATAGGTTTATACTTCTGAAGGCAATATGTTTTACATAAGTCCCTGGACATGATTTGGTCGAAATGGGCGTGGGTGGTTTAGACTATTCTATTAGGAAAAAGTTAGATACACAGTATCTTAGGGACATGGCCCAATTGGCGGACAGGGTTTGCCAAGTCGAATGACTAAAGGCTGAGAAGGCAAGATTGAATAAATATAACAAGAAAAAAAGTTGCATGTGTAGAAGCAAATGATTATTTCGAATCATACTTAGTCGATGAACAAGTTGAAAAGAGTGAGGTCCATGTTGCGTAGTTAAATCCAGAGCCTCCATACGTTTGTAAACTATGGAAACCTTCGAATGAGAAAAATATCGTCGAACCGAGTAAAAATGAGAAGTTTGTCACCAAAACATATACTTTTTCTATAACTAAATGTGACGTGATTTTTGATTTATTAGTCACTGATTGGCAGATTATAGTGTCTCTAGGCCTAAAAACTCCCCTGTTATAAAGCAAAGAAAAAAGAGAGGTTTTTATAAGAACCATAATTTCTTAGGTTATAAAATTTCCTAATGTGTGCTTTTCAGGGACTTAGTGCAAAAGGCGCTCAAAGTAGGCAAACTGCAATTCAGAGAGAAACACGAAGTTTTGATGCAAGTGGACTTTGATCCCCTCCAAGTCGAAGAGGCAAATTTTGCTGAGTCCGTTGAAAATCTGATGGTCGAAGCAACTAAAGGCTTAGACATGGAAGTTGAGCAAGTTGAACAAAATCTATAAATAATGTTTCTAAAAAGATGAAAGTGGTATTCCTTACGGTGGGATAAGAGTTTATCGACTTTCTAAACGGATGCAAGTTAAGTAGCTCTAGAGTTATGTTATACATATGTATAGTGCGGTGTTTGATGAAGAAGCTGCAAAGGATCTTAAAACTGTCAGGATCTCATATACTAGGAAGAATAAACGAAGCAGATCGATATCCTGATTCATCTTAGACAAGAGAGGCATCTCACACAGGAACCAATACTTTCAAAATAAGTCTGGAAACCACCAAAGGACCTATGTTCCATCTGCCAATGCTTCCAAAGGAGAAAGGATTCAACCTTTGACTCGGCGGGGTTCAAAGAAACAAAAGTGGAAGGTGGCCAACACGGGAGTAGGGTCCTCATATCACAAAAACTATAAGGTATTGAAAAGAAACTCTTATGGTTCTCAAATTTATAAGGGAAAGAATCCCATGACGAGAAACAATGGCGTAGACACCATAGAAATAAAAAGGCAGCATATGAAGCCTCAGGGCCGAACACAAACACCAAAGCATCTGCAACAAAAAAAATTGAAGTGGCCAAAAAACCAGTTAAGCAAAGATTGTTCCCAGTTGTGGCACCATTGGAGAAGAGTGGCTTTGATCCTGCAGCACAGCTTGATGATGAAATGATCACCGTTAGTTTTTAAAAAATAGTTTGCTCCGTATTTTTGAAAAAATTGAGTTTTCTAATAGATTTTTGGAGAATTTCATGAGTTTTTACTGATTTTTTGAAAGATCTATGAATTTTTACTGGATTTTAGGGAGACCTCATGAGTTTTTACCAAAATTTACCAGATTTGTACTATCGGATTTTTCAAAAGTCTATGAATTTTTACTGGATTTTTCAAATACACCATCGAATGTTTCAAAAATCTACGAGTTTTTACCACATATTTCAAAAAGTTTATGATTTTTTACTGAATTTTTCAAAAAGTCTATAAATTTTTATCAGATTTTTTAAAAAGTTAAATTTTTATCGAATTTTTCAAAATACTATGAGTTTTTACCGGATTTTTCAAATATACTACCAAGTTTTCAAATTGTATGAGATTTTATAGGATTTTTCAAAATAAATCAATAAAACTAATTTTGATTTTTTTTTGCTATTAAAAAATAAACTACAGGACTTTTCAAAAAATCTAAAAAATTCCAAAACATATCAGATTTTCAGAATGTACTACATAATTATTTAATTACCATACTGAATTTTCCGTTCTCTCTTTTTTAATAAGAGTATTTTAAATAATAGGAAAATACATGATGTGTCAAGTTAAATTTCGGAGGTGGCTGTAGCGGTAGAAATATTGAAACTAAGCCATTAGAATGACTGGACTCGCACAGATCAAATAAAAAATCGCCACCGCGCTTTATTTTTTCCAGAGAATGGGAAAAGAGCGAATAACCCAAAAAAGAGGAGGAGAGAATCTAGGTACGGAGGTGGGTTATGCAAAGGGAGGTATTATCATCCTAAACATATATGGTACTGTGCAAGAACCTCTTTGAAAATTTGTGTATTTTGTCTATAATTGTTATATACAAAAATAGATAGTGGAGGTGAGAAAAGAAATATTTTTTACAATTTTTGCACCCGCCGCAATTGTGAACCTTTAGTGCCTGCGTACCACCTTCCGTGCAATAGGGGATTAGGGTACTCGTAGTTCACCTTTAAAAAATTTAAAACATAAGTGTGTTGGTTAATTTTAAGAGACGGGACATCATCGTCGTATCCGAGTGGAAAACATACTTACTACCCACGATTATGAGAAAGGAGAATTTGCATTATCTCAAAGTGGAGGATATAGCTTGGATTTTAAAATCAACAAAGTCTTACTCAAAACCCAAGTGGAAAATATCTCACTTCACTATATATCATAGGAGTATAGTAGTTCGCATCACTATAAGGATTGACAAGAGTCTAATCTTTTGAGAAAAGTTTAAGTAAAAAGCCAAAATGGAAAAAATGGTTTGAATGAGACTGATTGACTTTTAGTCTTCTCACAAAAATGTCAAAGTATGATTAAGTTTATTAGAGTTTTGTTTAAGAAAAGATTTTTGAAAATGCATGAACCTAAGTCCAATTTTATTATGAAAGCGATTCAAGTTTAGAAAACAAGAATAGTTTTGGAAAGGAGAGAGAAGATTTTTAAAATTAAAGAAGATGTGGGGAGATGAAGGGACTATCCTAAATCATAAGATAAAAGTTAGAGAAAAGAGTCGTCTAACCATCAAGAAGCCAACACTTGATACAATGAGTCAATGTAGAATTATCATCCTTTGGATTGAAACCAAATAAGCAAAGATATTAAACTTCTTAAGAATACCAAATTTCAAATGCATTAAGTCTTCACAAAAATTGGGCAGAGTAACGGATGTATACAGAGGAATTCCCAATCACAGACAAAGCACATAATCAGAATAACCTGCACACAAAAAAAAACCAATGTCTTGGGGTAAACCCCGAGAACTCCAGACAAAATAACAATAGAAGTCACAAGGTATCAAGGATAGTTAAGGCTTCTAATCCTAAGTCACAGAAGTCCATAACTCCATCATGCCAAGGATAGTAACCAAATAGTCCAAGTAACTTTAAAGTTTTTTATTGTTCAAGTTAGTTATTAAGTATCTTCAAAAAGAAAATGATAAAAGGCTCAAGTTAGCAAAACAAAATGACATAAATATAAATGCTCAAGTGTGCAAAGATGAAAAATGACATGAAATGAAAACGCTGAGATAAATGGTGCGTAAAAGTAAAGGCGTAAAGTAAAAGCATAAAATAAAGTCAATTGTTAGTGAGTTAGAAATTAGAGATTAGTTGAATGACCATCTTGAAACTTGCATTTGAAAACTCATTAGAAGATTAATAAAATTAAAGCCTCTTAACAACAAGTTTCATGTGCTTTTTGTCAAGTATATCATTCATTTCAAATTCTCAAGGCAACAACAAATAACCAACGATGTTTAAATGATTCACTTAGACCAAAATTTATGATGATTCATTAGAGGATTGATAAGACCAAAGCCTCCTAACAATGAACCTCAAGGTTATTGATCAAAGGTTTCAAATTAAACACACTTGGGCTTGCAAACATAGCTTTGGGCCACGAATGGTCATTTCTCGAATCGGGACAAAATTTAGCGTTATGTTAAGCAATCGTAACTGGACTTATATAGAAGTCGCACCTATTTTGAGGTCAATCAATAGTAATCTATGTACCACATGTTTGGAGAAATGATATGTAGATCATCCTCTAACAATATGTAGCACAAATGAGAAAGGGATAATATGAAGAGGGAGGGAAAATATTTGAATCAAAGATTTTAATCAAACTATCATTACAACCATTCATCCATTTTGGTGGAGTTAAACTCAACACCCAAGATCCAATGATGTTAATGAAGTTCATGATCAAAAATCACATAGCCAGAATATACTCAAAAATAAATTGCATTTAATAAACAAAATAAGAAAATAAAATGATTTTTAAATTGTTTTTTAAATGACAATAAAAGGAAAAATAGCAAACTATATGAAAAGTATCAAAGAAAAATTAAAAGAGACCATAGAGAAGCCAAAAGTGATCTCAAATATTTTTATAAGTTTTTTGGTAGTTTTTAAAACAGAAAAATATTTTTAAACTAATTTAAATCACTCAAATAAGTGAAAAAATATCAAAAATAACAAAAATAAAAAAAAATTCTAAAAACAAAAATCAAAAAGTCAAAAGTAAAGAGATAAAGAAAATGATCTTGATGAATTTTTTTAGAATTTAAAAATACCAAGAAGTATTTTTAAACAATTAAAAACAAGTCAAAACAATGAAAAAATCATAAAAAATATCAAATATGAAAATAAAATTATGAAAAAATAAAAATTAGTAAGGGAATATTTAAAAATATTTTTGTGAATGTTTTCATAATTTTTGAGTCAGAAATGAATTTTTTAATGATTTTTTGAAGTTTAAAATGATTGAATATAAAAAATCAGAAAATAAAAATAAAGTCAGAAAAGTATGGACCATTGGATGAGAGTCAAAACACGTTAGTAAACAGATCCAATGGATCTGGCACAGTGTGCATATCATGGTCTTTTTTGGTAATCACACCAAATCATTTTTTAATAATTATAAGTGACTTAAAATCTGGCGCGTTGGATGAAGTCTGAGTAATGAAAGTAATCAGATCCAAGGGTTCCTATGACGTGCACATGATAAAATAGATGCATTGAATAGAATTCAAAAAAAAAAATCACATGTCACACTATCATTGGCTGAAGCACGACACGCAGGTCGTCTTCAACCTCCATACGCCCTAAATTGAGGTTCCATAAATTGTAAAATTAGAGAATCAAACCAGTACCATTAGATTTGTCTCTTCAAGATGATTCTAATGGTACCCTCGTACCAAATTTATATAAACTATGCAAGGCTGTATTTGAAGAAAACCAGAAAAAATAGCGAGCACGAAAATCCCAAGTATCTCTCTCAATTCTCAATGAAAATGCAAACCGTAAGAAGTGTGAGAATCAGAAGGATGAACAGAGTAGAATAGGGCTTTATTTGGTTCAATTTGGTTGAGAGTTCTACCTGAACGAAGTAGCTGGAAATTTCTCTGAAACTGGACTTGGTTAGCATGATTTATGACACCTCAAGGCTTGGTTCTTCTTCGGTTAGCTTCAGTGAAGCTCAAGGATAAAGAATCAACAAAGAAATTGGATTGAAAAGTGGAGAAAATAGGAATTCATAAACTTAGAAAAGCGGGCTATGTAGGGAGTTTGGTAGGGTGATTTTGGTTGTCCAAGCTTGAGAAAATGAGAGGAGTGAGGTCCTCTATTTATAGATAAGCGAATGGTGTAAAGAATTGAGAGGAAAATTGAAGTTTGGAGGGAAATTGGATGGAGCCCGAAAGTGGAAAATGAGTGACTCCATGTGCATCAAAACTCATCCAATTCCTGTGTTTTGATCCTTAATTCAACTTTGGGAACTTGGTTAAAAATGTTTAAATCAAAAACGCGTGCTAATTCGGTGTTTAAAAGCTGGATTATGGATTTCAAATTCTGACTTGGAAGAAAAATCAATTTCAAGTAGCTGACTTTGAATTCATGGTGTGCACGATTTAGGGAACCTTAGGACTTGATTCTCGATGCATTGGAAAGATAAGGTAACATTCTTCATAATTTTCTAAGAAATATATCATTTGGATGCTTGAGCTAGAAGTTGTGCTTGGTCAAAATCAGGAAAAAAGTGTTGACTTTTATACTTAGAAATATTCTAATTTTTTCTTCAAAAATGACCTATAATGTCTTGACTCCAAACAAGGTATTCTTCTACAATTTTGCTTTGATCAATGATACTATATTGAAGTATACTCTTTAAAGAGTATTGTGAAACTTGTATCACTCAAAAATCCCAAGTATCGGGCAAGTTATGATCCTTTGAATTTGATGAAAATCCATGAAGTGACCTATAATCTTTTGAGTTCTTAAGGCATATTCCCACCATTTTCAAGTTTTTCACATAAAAGAAGAGTTGCATTTCATAATCTTAAGATCATTATGGAAAATGAATGGGCTCAAGGAGATAAAAATTGATCAAGTTATGACTTTTTGAAGTCACATAAGGGAATTTGATGGCCTATCTAGAGGACTTGTAATCTTTCTCAATCATTAGTGATCTTTAAGACAAATTTTGCTTGCAAATTTTGAAGTGATTTGTTGATAACCCTTTAAGGAGAAGCATGGCTTTGGAATCACTCAAAAATCTCAAAATATGGGCAATATATAGCCTTTAGAAGGTCAAAATCCTAACTCCTAGAGTATCAAAATGGCTTGGGAACCCCCTTTCAATTTTGACAATATTTCTTGTACAAATACATTTTCAATGTGAACAGATGTTGTTGAGGGTGATAATAAGAACCTATAGTAACAATAACCACTTCTAAATATTAATAATTGATAGATTTATTCACTTGTGATCAAGGAATCAAGAACTTGTCCAGTTAGGTCAAACTTCTTCAATCAATTCCTGCATCTTTTGACTTCCTTTGACAAATTGAGGCATGATGAATCATAGTAGACCTTGTCATGATATTACTTTAAAGCACTATCAACAATGAATTTTTAATCTCAATGAAGCTTTGTTAAAGAAGGCATGGAAATAAACTCATGAACCTATGAATTAACCTGATGAAATGTGTTGTGCCCTCACCTATACTATCATCATTTAGAGCAAACATTAATTGTATTTGTTAGTTAAAAGTTAATCAACACAAGACATATATGATCACAATATACAAATCAAAGTGCTTGGTGATACCTCATGAGCAAACCTAAAGATAGGGAGAAGAACCAAACCCTAGTGTAATCTTGATATGATTGAGTTGATATGAGATGATAGAGGAATATTAGGGGGGAAATTGGGGTATAACAGTTGCTCTTATTTAAGTGTCTTCTATCTGGAGATACGAAGATTAAAATCTTCGTGTCGACGCGATTGAAGATACTTAAATATAAAACAAGCCCTATTTTTGGCCCTAATATTCCATGCAATGCTTATGATTATGCATGCAAACAAAAAAAATCCAAAGGTGACACAGGAAACCATTAGGGAAGCAGAAAATAAAATAAAGAATCAAAAGAAAGTCAAACCTGAAAAATAAATCACTGGTGAACAAAAGACTAGACTCTATTGGGGTAAAGCCCAATGAGGAGATGAAACATCATCAACTCAAATATTGAGGAGAAAAGTAAAGGATGACAACGATAGACAGATAATTGTGACCTATCCACTCATTGAGAAGATAGCAAAAAAGTAACATCAACTCGCAGGGAGAAGAAATGGTAAGATAATACCGTGAAAACTAATGTTAGGGTAGGTAACAAATGATTAACATCAGTACTTATGACTGGAAACATGTGAAATTCTTCAGAGAAAAGTGAATCTAAACGACAAACAATCTCCCATAATGACAAGACTACCATCCATCAGGTTACAAGTCTCAACAATGAACTATCTCCCATAACGACGAGACTACCATTCATCGGAGTACAAATCTCAACAACAAACTATCTTCCATAATGACGAGACTACCATCCATCGGGGTACAAATCTCAACAACGAACTATCTCCCATAATTACGATACTACCATTCATCGGAGTACAAGTCTCAACAATGAACTATCTCCCATAACGATGAAACTACCATTCATCGGAGTAATAAATCTCAACAACAAACTATCTCCCATAATGACGAGACTACCATTCATCGGAGTACAAGTCTCAACAACGAAATATCTCCCATAAAGATGAGACTACCATTCATTAGAGTAACAAATGAATCTTCTTTGGGAACTAATAGACTTATTGGGGAAGTACAGGTCGCTCAAATAAAAAGACCTCCACTTGCCGTTATAATAAGCCTATTGGAGAAAGAAATATGACTTCTCTGGGGAATTCAAATATATTCATGCTAAGGATATAAAGTATTCTCGTGCAAAATAAATGCACATTCTCAAACTCGGGCTTAAAGCCTGCAGAAATCATAATAATAACGTTGTCGGGGACTACATATCCAAACCATAAATAAAACAAAGTGAAACAGTCAACCAAAACAGCACCTAATGAGAAATAAACTCAAAAGGGGACTACGTTCCATTCAGATAATGAGCCAAATAGGAAGTCTAAAGCAAAATTCTTCCACGAGGGATAACTCAGTGGGGGAAATTGAAAGAATATACATTGTCTGCTTAAGGTTGACAACTCTAATGGAAAGAGGGTGACATAACTCTGTAAAATAGGATAATATGTCAACAAAAATATCAATGAATGCAAATGAGAAATGAATTTTAATTCAGCTATGCATGATATATGTATGAATGTATGAATGTTATCATGTATATGCTGACAAAACAGACATACAACATTGGGAATAACCAGACAAAACCAGCTTGGGTAAAGTCAACACTCGACTAAATCACATCCAGGATGAAAATTTCATAAAAAAGTAAGCACCAATTGAGGAAATAAATTCCTACTTCACGGCTCAAATCCACTGGGAAGAAACATAATCTGAAAATAATCAAATCAAAACAATAAATCAGTACAGATACAGGGATATAACATCCTTCTTCAGGCTTCACCGGGGAATATCACACAGACTTCAATGGGGAAAACAATTTCTCAATGTTTAGACTTCCACTGGAGATTCTAATACTTACTTCACTAGGGAAGATGAAAACCACATCTTCCAGACATCAACTGAGGATCTTGTGCTGACTTCATTAGGGAGTTCAATCATCACGATTATCTAGTGGAGCCCAAAATACATTCTTCAATACCAAGAGTGATGATTACACAAACTTCTCTGGGGAAAAATTATGCAACCACATGAGGATAACAAATTTCAGAGGGAAGCATTATCTCAACTTCACTTGGGGAATCTAAGAAGTTAAACAATGCATTAAGAAATCCAAATTATGTGGATTTTAAATCAAACCCGAAATTTGGTGAGAGAAAACCCAAAAAGTTGACAATTGTCTCAACACTTCTTAGAAAAGATATTGCCCTTGTCTAGTTGTCTGGGAAACAAACAACAACAATAATGCCATTACTACAAAGACCAATGCTTTGCAAATGATTCCACCTAAAAACACAAAGGGAGAAGGAACTTTCGTCATATGAGTGAAGACCTCACTGGGAAATCTGGGATAGGGGTTTCAGACCATGCAAACCTGAAACCAAAATAATCAACCTGGAGAAAAATCTGACCCAAGATTTGACTGGGGGAAAGTGGGATTACAAACCCAAACACCACACCATACATCAATTGGTACGAACTCCAACTATTTGAAAAAAACACGAAGATCAAGCGCATATCAGCAAGAGTGATCGGGGAGAACTTTCCTGGGAACATATATTTCCAAAATTTCAAAGTTCGTCCATCCTCGGAACCACTATTTTTTTGTTTTTCTTGAATCACAAAATCTAAAGTAAAAAGTAATATGTAAATTCTTTTTAAAAACAATTTTATTGTTAAATCTCTTTGTTTTGAAAATTACTATCAATAATAAATGGAATCTTTGTAAACAGAATTACAAATAATTGGATAAAAGCTCAAATTTTATTAATAAAATGGTAGTCTGCGAATGGAGAGACCCCGTGGAAGATTACAATGTTTGGAAAATGGTAATATATTGGAAAAGATACATTGAAATATAATGACCACTATTCTCCCTAACAACTTTGAATTCCTGAGCAGCGACTTTTGTTGAAGTGTGGTGAGGATCCGAGAAGATTGTTGCTTCAATGGTCAAGTCTTGTCTGACGCAGTTACTTGCCAAGAAATCCATAACTTTTTCCTAGGTTGCCCTTGCGGGTTTTCAGCCTAGCGGGAAAGTTTATTCTGTTTGTGTCTCTTATTTTTGCCTAGACCGCCCTTTCGGGTTTTCAGCCTACCGAGACGCTCTTTTTTTCCTAAGCCGCCCTTTAGGGTTTTCAACTTAGCAAGTTGTTCTTTTATTTCTTTAGGAAAAGTATTTCTTGACTGCTCAACATTCATAGGACATGGGAATTCCTCGCTATCCGTAGTTTCAAGAAGCAGTGCACCACCAAAGAAGGCTTTCTTGATAACATATGGGCCTTCAAAATTGGGAGTCCACTTTCCCCTAGAATCAGTGTTAAAAGACATGATCTTTCTAAGCACGGGGTCGCCTTCTCTGAATTCACGAGGCTTGAACTTCATATCAAAATATTTCTTCATTCTCTTATGGTACTTCTGACTATGAAACAAGGCCATCATGCTTTTTTCTTCAATCAAATTTAATTAGTAAAACCTGTTCTAGATCTATTCAGCCTCTGGCAATTTGGTTTCCATTATCACACGTAAAGAGGGAGTCTCAACCTCAACGGGGAGCACTTATTCCATACCATACACGAGAGAGAATGGGGTTGCCCCTGTTGAAGTGTGGACGAATGTACGGTACCCGTGCAAAGCAAAAGGGAGCATCTCATTCCAATCTTTATAGGTAACAACCATCTTCTAAATAATCTTCTTAATGTTTTTATTAGCAGATTCAATAGCCCCATTCATCTTTGGCCTGTAAGGAGATGAATTGTGATGGACAATCTTGAATTCTTCACAAAGTTTTGACATCATCTTGTTATTTAGATTTGATCCATTGTCAGTGATAATTCTTCTTGACACACCACACCGACATATAAGATTGTTCTTGATAAAGCGTACTACCACCTGCTTAGTGACATTAGCATAGGAAGTTGCTTCCACCCATTTAGGGAAGTAGTCTATTTCCACCAAGATGAAATGATGTCCATTCGACGCCTTGGGTTCAATCATTCCAATCATGTCAATACCCCACATAGAGAAAGGCCATGGGGAAGAGATAACATTGAGAAGTGTTGGAGGCACATGAATTTTGTTAGCATAAATCTAGCACTTATGGCACTTCTTTGCAAATTTGTAACAGTCAGATTCCATTGTCAGCCAATAGTAATCTGCCCTAAGCATCTTCTTTGCCATCGAATATCCATTGGCATGACTACCAAAGGAACCTTCATGGATTTCGTGCATCAACATGTCTGCTTCGTGCCAACCCTCTCAATGTCTTTCTATCTTTGTTCGACGCACAAGTCTGGTATTCCTGAGTCTGGAGAAAATGATCGATATTGTGATACCAAGGTTTTTTTCTGGACGTTCCCTCTGTTGCAAACACATGAGCTGGTCTATCCAAATGTCGAACTGTGATATGAGGCACATCGTTCCAAGTATTTACTTGATACATAGAAGCCAAAGTGGCTAAAGCATATACCATCTGATTCTCATCTCTAGAAATATGATGGAAGTCAACTTTATTAAAGAAGGGTAATAATCTTCTAGCATATTCTTTGTAGGGAATCAAGCCAACATGACGAGTATCCCATTCTCCTTTAATTTGATTTATTACCAAAACTGAATCGCCATATACATCTAGAATTTTGATTCTGAGATCTATAGCCTCTTCGAGACCCATGATATAAGTTTCATATTCTTCCATATTATTGGTACAATCAAATGCTAATATTGTTGTAAAAGGGATATGTGATCCATGAGGAGTGATAATCACAACACCAATTCCTTTCCCATTAGTATTATTAGCTCCATCAAACACCATTCCCCGCCGGGATTCAGGATCAGGACCTTCCTTAGGCAAAGATTCATCATAATCCTTTACTTTCAAAAACATCACATCCTCATCAGGGAAATCATGTTTAACAGACTGATAATCACCAATTGGTTGGTGAGCAAGATAATCTGCCAACACACTGCTTTTTATAGCCTTCTGAGTATGGTATTCAATATCATATTCAGACAACAGCATCTGCCAACGGACAATTCTTCCAGTAAGAGCAGGCTTTTCAAAAATATACTTAATCAGATCCATTTTGGAAATCAACCAAGTAGTATGATTCAACATATATTGCCGCAATCGCTTTGCTGCCCAGGCCAAAGCATAACATGTTTTTTCCAGCGTAGAATACTGTGACTCACAGTCAGTAAACTTCTTGTTGAGATAATAAATAGCATATTCTTTTCTTCTCGTTTCATCTTGTTGTCCCAAAATACAGCCCATAGAATTATCTAACACAATCAAGATACATAATCAATGGTCTTCCTTCAACAGGAGGGAGCAATATAGGAGGTTCAAGCAGATATTATTTAATGCTTTCAAATTCCCTTTGGTAATCATATATCCACACACAACCTTGATCTTTCTTTAACAACTTGAAGATCGGTTCACATGTTGCAGTCATATGGGAAATAAATATGGAAATGTAATTCAACCGTCCAAGGAAGCTTCTAACTTGCTTTTCAGTTCTTGGTGCAGGAATTTCTTGAATTGCCTTAACTTTGTCAGGATCAACTTCAATTCCTTTTTGGCCGACAATGAAACCTAACAATTTTCCTGATCAAACACCAAAGGTGCAATTATTTGGATTCAAGCGGAGATAATACTTCCTCAAATGCTGAAACAATTTCAACAAATATTCTATATGATGTTCTTCATTCTGATATTTGGAGATCATATCATCAACATATACTTTAATTTCCTTGTGCGTCAGATCATGGAATAGGGTTTTCATAGCCCTCTGGCACGTTGCACCAGCGTTCTTCAACCCGAAGGGCATCATTCTGTAACAGAATGTTCCCCAGAGCGTGATAAACGTTGTTTTTTGGATGTCCTCAGGAGCCATGCTAATTTGATTGTATTCGGAAAATCCGTCTATGAAGGAGAGTACTTTGAATTTTGTTATACTGTCAACCAACATATCAATATGTGGCAATGGAAAGTCATCTTTTGGACTAGCTTTGTTTAAGTCTCTATAATCCACGCACATGCGAATTTTCCGTCTTTATTTGGTACTTGGACAATATTGGAAATCCACTGAGGGTACACTTATGTCACAAGAAAACTAGCATTAATATGCTTTAAAATCTCTTCTTTAATTTTCACTTCCATATCAGGGTGAGTTCTTCGCAACTTCTGCTTGATTGGTGGACATTCTGGCTTTAACGGTAAATGATGTTCCACAATATTAGTATCCAACCCCAGCATGTCTTAATAAGACCATGAAAATATATCCACATACTCTTTCAACAACTCAATCAACCTGCTCTTCACATCAGTTTGAAGCAATGCTCCAATCTTTACTTCTTTTGGATCTTCCTCTGAACCTAAATCGATTGCCTCCAACGGCTCTTTATACGGCTGAATGGTGCTTTCCTCGCGCTCAAGCAACCGTGAAACCTCTTCTGGGATTTCATCATATTCTTCTTCTTCGGCCATATACACAGGATATTCAATGTTGGGAGAGGGTGCAGGGTCATTGTACTCAACGGGTTTTTTAATTAATCTGCACATATGATTTATGATTGCTTTTAGAAACTGACACATATAGCAAGTGATTATGCATATTTACTTACACTTACTATTTACTTTGAAAGGATCTTTCTTATTACCATTTTCCAAGAAAAAACAGAGAATAAAGACACAATTTGGGAATAAAAAACAACTTTTATTAATGATTTTAAATATCAAAAGAACAAATATGCCCGTACAATATCAATACTTTAACCTTGGGCAGAGCGAAGATTTTTGAAAAGATTAACAAAAACAAAATTACTTTGAAATGTGAATGCAAGAAGGAACATCAATAGTGATCCAATTTTGGACTCTAACTCCATGTGTCACGCAGTTCAGTATCTCTTACTCTTATTCACCTTCCAGAATAGCATTGATCCTTGGAGTAGTTGGATGAAGATAACCTCCACTGTGAAATATGTCTTGATATTTACCCAAAGAAGACTTTGTCTTCACAATTTCACCTTTATTATTCTTCACGGAGAAACCCAAACCAGCTCTATTCTTATTTGCAGGTGGATCAACAATTTTCCCCCACGCCTTACAATGGCCATTATGCAGTACCTGTTGAGCATCCTTAAACGAGACTATAGAACTATCATTTTCCTTACATTATCAATGGATAAAGCTTGGAACTGAGTTCCAACAGCAGTTTCATCATCTTCCACAACACTGAAAGAAGACAAATGAAATATTAATAAAGCCTGCTCTCCATTCACGATGACCCCATTTCCTTCACGAACAAATTCCAGCTTCTGGTGCAAAGTTTAAGTAACAGCTTCTACCTTGTGGATCCATGGTCGTCCCAATAAATAGTTGTAGGCGGGAACAATATCCATAACCTGGAAAGTAATCTTAAATAAGTGTGGACCTATGTGAATAGGTAAATCTACTTATCTGATGAAAGACTTCCTTGAGCCATCAAAAGCTTTCACTATTATGCCACTCAGGCACATGGGAGTTCCCTGGTACTTTAGATTCATGAGTGTACTCCTTGGTATGACATTCAAAGCAGACCCATTGTCAATCATCACATTGGACAATGATTCATTCTTACAATTCATGGAGATATGGAGAGCCATGTTATGGTTCCTTCCTTTATCGGGAAATTCGTCATCATAGAAACTCAGTTTATTACAATATGTAATATTCCCAACAACACTGCTGAATTGGTTCAGAGACATATCACTTTCCATAAAAGCTTGATCTAACACTCTCATCAAAGATTTTCGATGAACAAAAGTGTTCATTAGCAAGGCTAGAATGGATATCTTAGATGGAGTTTGCAACAATTGATCTACAATCTTATAGTCACTCATCTTAATAATCTTCAAAAAGTCGTCCACATCCTTTTCTAAAGAAGTGCCACTAGATTCTCCCAATGTTTTCTTAGGTTCAGTACTTTCAATAACTTTTTATTAGAATTAACAATCCCTTGGATGACAGGGGCAAAAACTCGACCACTGCGGGTCACTCGGCTGGCTTCAGCAATATTCTTAACATCAGACAAAGGTTGGATAGGAATTTCCATACCATCTTCCAGGATAGTCGCATTGTATTTATATGGCACAACTTTGTCTGATTCATAGGGGATGGGACAAGGCAGGCAAATAACCACTATAGAAATAGCTAGCTTGCTATGGTACTCAATCTCTATAGGGAGCGGGAACACCAAATCATGGCACAATAACATTCACCCCTTCTTTAGAATACTTAGACATCATAGAATCATTTTTGGAGAATATATCTTCATCAGAAGAAAAGAATTCATCTGCAGAAACATATTCCTCATTTGACATAGTCTTGACCGAGCAATCTTCAATCACATTAATTATATTATAATCATCTCTATTTCCTGAGACCTTGATGGTACCATTATCTAAGAACAATTGAACACCCCTTCTCATGATGGAACAACCACAAGAATCGCCGCAGCAGATCTGGCATGACCCATAATGGTGTTCTTCTTGGCCATCCATGTGACAAAATCTAGCGTGCAGCTGCACCAAATCCTCATTCACATAATTCACATCAAAAATCCGAAACTCATCGGGACATCCATAGACCATATTCACATTTTCTTCGTACTCTGCCCCCTGGCCTGATTATGTGAATAAGACCTTTGTCCATCATTTCTTGAAGATCATCTTTTATTTTATCACATCCTTGGATATTTGTACTACAAATACTAAAACCAGCAAGGTCATGCGTATAGTAGATGAATTCACATAGGTCATTATGCATATTCACCATATCCCCTCTAACCAAGTTAATATCAAAAAATTCAGAAGTCCCTAGGACAACCGACAACCATATTTACAGCATTTTCTCCTCCATGTTTAGGAAAAGAGTTATCTTTCACGCTAGGGCCAACATCTTTAAAGGATAGCAGGCCAGATCTCACCATCTTTTGACTTCAGATCAAAGGATAATAATTTTCGATGTTGTTTCCCGGGGCTGCTTGATAGAAAGCACATGTCTGATCTGCCTTATAATACCAGGGTAAAGGTGAAGGTATAGAAGGAGGAGGCCTAGTCTGGACCAACTTCTTCTAAATCAAAGTCGAGAATAACTCTGCAAAACTCATTGTAATGGAGTCAAAATCTTCTCTCTTCCGACTTTGCCCTTGATTTCCCTGAGGAGGTGGTCTCTAATAGGAAACAGTAGTTGGAGATGCATTGACAACTAGAGTCACATAAGCAACCTGTTGTTGGTACCAATGATGTCTTCTAGGTGGTCTAATCTTCCTATCCCCAATGACAGCATTCGCTTCACTTTCTTTCTTTCTGGAAAATCTGTATGATGACTTCTTTGTCCCTTCGTCTTTCGTCAAGCGTCCTTCCTTGACAGCTTCTTCTAGATGAACTCCCATGCTTACCATTTTGATGAAATCAATCGGCTCACTGGCGACCATACTTTCATAATAAAATGATCCAAGGGTTTTTAGGAAGAACTTGGTCATTTCTTGTTCTCTCATCGGGGGTACCACCTGGGCAGCTATCTCGCGCCAACGCTGCACATATTCTTTGAATGACTCCTTGTCTCTCTAAGCCATCACCCTCAATTAGTCACTGTCAGGAGCCATGAACATATTGTACTTATACTATTTGATGAAGGCTTCACCTAGATAATTGAAGGTGTGGATATTGCTACTGTCCAAACTCATATACCACTTCAAATCAGCATCGATTAAACTATCCTAGAAGAAATGAATAAGCAAACGCTGATCATCAGTATGGGTGGACATCTTTCTGATATACATCACTAGAAGGTCACGAGGACAAGAATTTCCCTTGTACCTCTCAAATTCCGGAACTTTAAACTTCATTGGCACCTTTACATTAGGAACTAAGTAGAGTTCACTGACGTTCTGTCTGAATAATTCTTTTCCTCGAAGGGCCTTCATTTCCTTCTACATCTCATTGAATTGGTCTTGAAAGTCATCCAACCGGTCATAAAAACTCACACTTTCACTCGGTGGAGGAGCAGGACGATAAAACTTTATCATTAACAAACGGCATGGCATTCAACGTAGGAGGTGCAGTAAAATGGATATCATTTCTAGCCACAGGAGTAACGTGGACCACGGGAGGTGCAAGAGTAGCAACAGCTTGAGAAACTGGAGGAACTTGTGCATCAAGATTGTAACCTTTTAGCATGAAATTTTCATGCATTCTCCACGGGTAACCCTGAGGCATACTGTTTTGAACAAAAGCAACTGGAGTAACAGAAACGAGAACTGATGAACCTTCAGAAGCAACCGTTGTTTGTTATGGTTGAGCATACGAGGGAACAAGTAGTGGCTGATTCTGAGAAGCAACCAACGATTCCATCAATGCAGTCAGATTAGCCATGCCGGCCTTCAAAGCAGTAACCTCTTCGCGCAGCTCGCGATTCTCTTGTTCAAGATTCTACATTTTCTTCCTGGAATTAGCCCTAGTATTATACCAGTGAGACAACTTGCTTCTGAACGAAGTAGAGAAACACAGTAAGACACCTGGGTATGAACATAAATGCAAGGAATATGTATCATATGATTCATGATATACAATGCACATGATTTATTTATTTTTATTAATATTTCAAGATACTTAAAGAATTATAGACGATTTGCAAATATTAAAGTACTAACACATTTTGAAATACTGAAAATTTCATTATAATAACTTCATAATGGATTATAAGTTTCAGCAATCCTAAGTACAAGAGAAAATAGAATCTAAAATCCTAAGGAGGAAAAGCTGAGGAAGATCTTTCCACGCACTGACGCTTTCTCGTGAGTCTTGCAATCTGAGCCTTCAACTACTTGTTCTCTTCTGCATACATGTCGATGACTTTTTTCCAATCACCAAAGTTAGGAAGTGAGAAACTAAGTCCTGATTGAGCTCTAAAGGAAAATAAATCCTCTTGCTTCTCCATCGCCTTTACAACACGACTCTCAAGAATCTCGATCAAGTCATCCTTCTCTTTCAAGTCTGCTTGGTAGGTTATCTCTAAAGTCCGACACATGTTCTTCCATGCTTCCTTCTCTTGTTGCATCCTAACCAGGGCAAGCTAAAGTTTTTCCACATCATCTAAAAGGGGACGAGTGGTCTTCACAAACATAGCAGGTGTAGGTTCTTCATGGGAATATGGAATCTTCAATTGAATTTCCCTTACTTGTACCCACCAGAGATGAGGCTCTAAAGAAAAATCTCTTCTTGGTCCCATGTCTTTTCTACTCTTCCTGTGAATATGGCGCCAAGCCTTTGCAATTTCCTCCTTAGCTTACTTATGATCCTATCCTTCTTTGAGAAAGAAACCACTCAGATGAATACTATTTGGCTTGCCTCTCATCGAATATCCAAGTTGGCGACATGCAAGAACGGGATTGTAGTTAATTCCTCCATTTGTACCAAGAAGTGGTACATTGGGGAAACTACCTCAACTATCGATAATCTCCACATCATAATAAGCCTGATGATACCAAATAATGGTGGAATGAGTGAGAGCCATAATCTTTGGAGCCCAACAAGGTTCCTTCTTGATATCCCAGAAAGCATCAGACCGAGGTAAGTGAGAAATAAACCATTGATATAACAAAGGCTTGCAACAAATGATAATCCCTCCATGATGAAAATCCTGAAGATGAATGGAATAATAAGTGTCTCCTAACAACGTAGGAACCATATTCCCAATCAAAAATATCTTGATGGCGTTGACATCCATAAATTTGTCGACGTTAGTGTTGTACCCCAATTTTCCCCCTAAGATCCCTTCATCATACCATATTGATTCAATCACAACAAGATCACATTAGGGCTTTTGGTTCTCCTCCCTATCTTTAGCTTTTCTCTTTGAGGAATCACCAAGCACCTTGACTTGTTTTTCTTTTGTGATCATGCATGTTTTTTTTACTTTCCTTTTAATTAATAAAATGCAATGTTAGTTTGTCTTACTTGTTAATAATGTAGGTAAAGGCAATATGGCTTAGCAAGTTGATCCATGGGTTCATGAGTTTATTTCCATGCCCTAATCAATAAATCTTGAGAAATTCAAACCTCACTATTGTACCCCAAAATTTCCCCTCTCATTTTACTCAATACATGCCCATTGAGGTCCTCAACTTGCTCAAGGATGCCCAAGAGTTGACCAGATAAACTCCCTCCTAAAGCAATGAACCCCCAATTAGGGTTTCCATTTTCATCAAGATGGGTGAACTTCAAAGACCTTATATGTTCTCCATGGTCCTGATATGTTCTCAAAACCATCCATGTCAAATTTCAAGCCTTGCACAAGAAGTTTGCTCAGTCAACTCCTCAAATGCTTGAGAATCGACTGTATTAGGTCAAAAGTCAATTGTGGCCCACATACAGTCAAACTTCAAGATTTTTGGTCAACATCAACATTTTAAAGTGATATTAATCATTTTATCAAGGGTTGATCATGATTCCTCAAGGAATGCTCCTAATTCATCAAAACTCAAAAGTTGCTAAATTAGGGTTTCTTAGGAAAAGTCAAACAAACTTTGACCAAGCATAACTTTCTCATACTTTATCAAAAATTTCTCATCCAAGGCTCATTTTAAAGGGAATTAAATCTACTACAACTCATCTTCAGCCCTCAAGTTCAATAAATGCACTCATAAAAAGATATGAATTTCTACATTACAGGTCCTTTTGAAAAGTCAACAAAACACCTTTTGGGTCAAAGCTTCTTACATGAACATGGAAGACCTAATTGAGATGAGACCAAAAGGGTTGTTTAGGGAAAATCCTAAGATTTCTAAAAAGTCCAAGAATACCTCTCTAGGGTTAAAATTGGAAGACTTATGCATTGTCAAAGTTGGCCATTTTTGGAAAATTGCCAAAAGTCAAATGTGCTCACAAATGCATTTTTTGCCAAATGGGCCCAACTTTTTAAGCTTGCACCTCACTTCCAACATGGTCCACAACCCAAACATCCTTCTGCATTCTATTAGATTTATTTATTTAATTTATTTTGATTTTTTATCCTTTAAAAATCAAATTAAATCAAATAAATCATCTAAACAATAAAAGATTCCATTACAAATCTTTTTATCATCAATTGGCAATTAACAAAAGTTGGCAAGATCAAGGCAAATCGTGGAAAGAGAGTAAAGAATGGATTTGTTCCAAAAATAAATAAATAATCAAAAACTTGAAAGAAGAATATTTTGTAATCAAAGCGTGGGATTTTCTCCAATTATGTTGACCTAGTATGCTACCATACATAATATTCTTCTTGGGGTGTCACCGGAGAAGTTGACCGGAGCCACCGGGGCCGGTGGTTTGATTTTTGCAGGAGGCAGTCAAAACGTGTGTGACTGTTCCTCGTGACCTCATTGGCTGGGCTCAAATGAACTCTTCCTCTCTCCAAGTCTGATTGGTCCACTCAAACTCCCAGGGCCCCATAGTGCACGCGTGTCATTTGGATTCAGCACTAGCACCTTGTTTTCCTTTTATTTTATTTGTTTCATTATATTCATGATTAACCAACTAACGCAGATGGAAAGGGATGAAGGCATGTGAGAGGGAATGCCTGGGTTTGATCCCAGATCCATACCTTTTGCAATTTTCTGAAATATTATTTCCAAATCCAGTGCGTATCACGTTCTGAAGGCCACCACGCACTATCAGATCCCGTCCCTTGGATTAGTCTCCATCATAGATCCAATGGGCGGTATATGCTAGTCCACCGTGAACCTTCAAAAGCTAGTTACACTAGATCAGGCGCCAGTCTGGGCCAACTTTGGGCCCAACTAGTAATTTGGCAGCGCACCCCCCTCCTCTCTTACAGCAATCAGGCCCATTTCCTTAATTTTTTAATTTAATTCTTTTTTTCTTTTGTTTATTAATCATATCTTTTTCTAAATAACTCAAAAAATCTTTTTTTTTATTTAATCAAAAAAATTACCAAAAAACATCAAAAAATTCTTTTTATATAAAAAATATTTTGTTAGTTAATTAGTTTCATTAAATTAGGGTAATTAATGCTTTTTTTCTATTATAATTAAAATAATTAGATTTAGGGTTCAATTCTATATTTAACTTAATTTTTCCTTAAAATTAAATATTTTTGCAATTTAGATTTCTAGGTCGGTCAATCACTTCTCGCATTTAATTTACCGCACGTTTTTAATTTTATTTTTATTATTATATTGTAACTGCTCCCAAGTTGTAATAGTTAAATTAGGTTTAATATTTTGCTTATTATTATTTCCTGGATTTTTGAATATGTAATCTCCTCCCCAAAGCCTTGTAATAGCGTAGGACTGTTATTTTCTCGCTTTTATATTTTATATGCTTGTATATAATTGTTAGCAACCTAGGCATGTATGATTAATGAATCAATCTTAGATCAATAAACTGCAAAGATAAATATAACTGAAATCAAACACTTTTGCACACCTGCACCTCTAGGGTATTACCTCACTTGGTTGCCTCGGAAATAATGGTCGTATCCCTCAAACGTAGGGATACCTTAGTAATGACCCACAATTCAAAGTCGTCATAAAGATCACAGTCCCTACTTGTCCCCTCGAGTTGCCTACAAATTGATCTTATGACGATAGTACCTTCGAAACGCTAAGGTATCCTTACTTGTTGCCTTCAGTGACCATTTCGTCCCTTTGAACGTCCCTTTAAAACTCTAATGACGGCGCTAACTATTTCTCAATAATGGGATAGCATTGTCTAAAAGGAAAACGAACAGACTTTTTTCGAGTAGGTAGAAAACTCTTAAGTACTTGCTCAAACAAATAATTTTTTTTACACCAACACTTTTCAAACAAAGTTTTTCAAAAAACAACTTTGTAACACTCTTGAGGACAGAAACAAGGGTTAAAACAAAGTAAAACAAAACTTTTCAAAACAAGCACACACAAGCAATTTGAAAAATGAGCAAGTACCTAAGAGCCTGTGGAAAACCACAGATAGAAAGAGTGCTAACACCTTCCCTTTCTATAATCTACCCCCCATACTCAGAAACATTCTCGAAAAAGGTTTTTTCTGTTCTTTTTCCTTTTCCTGATTGGATAAAATAAAAGTCGGTGGCGACTCTTTCTTACCGCAACATTTTGCGAACAAAATGCAAACCAGTATTAACAGTCGGTTTTGCCACCGTATCAAAGAACTGGCAACTCTGCTGGGGAACATAAAAAAGTGGGGTATACCTTAGGATCTAGGTCATTTTTTTAATTGCTTTCTTGTTTGTTTTGTATGCTTTATTCTTAAAGGGTTTTGCTTGGGCATTGTTAAAGATCCTACACCCGGATCTGGGGACACTTTTTAGGTAAACAACAATATATCGTGGAGGTTGTACGGCGTAGATTGATATGGTTTAAGCGATGGTTGTGTTCGTGTGACACTTTGGTTGGTACCGGTATCCTTCGTGTGGAAACGAGGAGAATACGGGGCCGCCGCGTGGTGTCGTGAAGCACTAACGGACCTTAGAACCTTAGTTGAACAAACTTAGCCATTAAAAAGTAGTGAGATAGTCGACCTCGGTATATAGCTGAGGACTGGTTGATACTCGATGCTACACTCATTGAGATCAGGATTTTGGGATATTTCGGCCGCAAGAAAAGATTGCTTGAGCTGAAACAATGCCCGATAAAGGATGATCAGTGATATTGAGAATCTTTAGAACCCGATTACTTTTCTAAGATAGGTTTGAAACCAACTAAACTTCAATAGGGTACTTACCTTTAACCTCATGCAAGCCTTTGAACCTAAGGTCTATTGTGTGTTTTGCTTATATGTGATTTATCCTGTTTGACATGACATCATGCATCATAAAATAGCATCCATTCTTATTACACTAACCATTTCAAAGACCAATGGAATTTATCTTTGTTCTGTTTTGCAGATCATGGCTTCCACTCGTAGAAACAATATCCAAATCAACTTTGTGAAAATACCTTCCCAACTCAAGGAGCTAGTATCAAGGGTCCTTGAAACTTCTGCGTTCACTAAGAGACAAGGCCGACTTCTCAACTTGGTTATTTCAAATTTTTATGAAAAGATGATGAGTGTACTCTTTCATTTCTTTGTTCCCAAGCACCACTGCTTCACCTTCCTAGATTATCAGTTGGTTCCTACCATGGAAGAATTCTCTCAACTGTTGGATATACCCATTCTTGAACAGTTGCCTTTCACAGGTCTGGAAGAAGTTCCTAAGACAGAAGTCATTGCCTCAGCTTTGCATCTGAAATGAGCCGACGTGGTATCCAATTGGGAAACAAGAAGCGGAGTCAAGGGTTTTCTAGCCAAGTTTTTGATAGACAAGGCCCATCTATTTTGGGATGATATGGATTTTCAGGCTTTTGAGGAGGTCTTGGCCCTTCTAATATATGGGTTAGTACTATTCCCTAATCCAGACTTATTCATAGATGTGAATGCTATCAAGATCTTCCTCTCTCACAACCATGTGCCTACCTTGCTCGGAGATATTTTGCACACTCTCCATACTCGTACCATGAAGAGAAGAGGGGTTCTTATGTGCTGCATGCCATTGCTGTCGAGGTGGTTTATTTCTCACCTCCCTAAGTCCGTACTGAAGAATGGAGAAGGCTTGGGTTGGTCGCAAAGGATAATGTCACTTGCTCATACGGATATTCTCTAGTGTTCCCGAGCTATGAAAAACACTGCTATCATTGACCACTGTGGGGAATACCCTAATGTCCCATTACTTGGCATCAGATGGGGCATAACCTACAATCCTTGTTTAGCTTTGCGACAATTTGGTTACACTCGAAGGGATGGTACCCATGAGTTACTTATCGAGGGCATTATATTCAACTATGAGGATGATATTCAAGGGTATCGCCAGAGGTTCATACGAGCTTGGAGCATGGTAAACAGATCTGGCGCCAAGGCTTTGGGGCCGAAGGCTTCCATTCCTATGGAACCTTACCTCTAATGGGTACGAGCTCGCGCCCAGAAACTTATGATGCCCTATATGGCCGTTCTACCAGTGATTGTGGAACCCATTATCGAAGGCGGTATTCCTTACACGATTCTCCATCCTGATATGCCCACTGATCTTGGAGAACTACAGAGGTCTTGGATTCAGTTAAACAAAGAGCGAGATACCTACAGGGATCAGTTCTATGCCCAGGAGGGGAAGGTTTTAGAGCTCACAAAGCAGCTCCATGAGGAAAGAGGACTCAATGTCTAGCTCAGCACAAAGAGGAAGCATCCATGGGAATTTTGATTTTTTCTAGTTTTTAGATTTGTTTTTAATTGTAACGCCTAAAAGGAATTTGAACTTTGAATTCAACTAATAAAATCTTTGTTTCATTTTGGTTCGCAAATTTAAATTTCCCAAAGTCTTTGAAATCATTGCATACGCATCCCATTCATAGCATTGCATGTACAGGTACCATTACAGGTTTCTCATCTTCTTCGCTGTTTATTTCAGCAGAAATGTCTTCCAAATAAAGCATCAAGGATCTTCAGGCACAAAACGCCCAGTTCCAGCAGATGTTCATAAATCTGGCAAAAGGGCAGGAGGATCTGAAAGCCCTCGTCTTGAAAGAGAAAAAGAAAAAGAAGAAGGTTGCCAGTATTCTGAATATGGGCAGAAGATTTACAGGGCCGTTGAAGCAACAAGTCGATCTAAACTCTTCATCCAAAGAAGGGGAGAATCAAGAAGAAGAGACAAGGGAGAAGGACCACAGTCCTGAAGTTTCTGATAATGATACTGACTACAATGATGAGCAATATCCTTCCACTGAGGATAGATACAAGCAGTTGGAAGATTGTTTGAGTGCTATGGAAATCTAGAGGATACCTCGGCTGGATTTCGAAGAATTGGGATTGGTGTCGGGAGTAGTCATCCCGCAGAAGTTCAAGGCTCCAATTTTTGCAAAGTATGATGGGGTGTCCTGCCCAAAACTCCATCTCCTCTCTTATGTCAGAAAGATCCAGCCCGACACCATTGATAGAAATTTGTGGGTTCACTTCTTTCAAGATAGTCTGTCAGGGACTCGACTTGAATGGTTCTACCAGCTGGAGAGAGCCAATGTCCAAAATTGGGAAGATTTGGTTGCTTCTTTTTATAAGCAATACCAATACAATGCCGACCTTGCTCCTACTCATACTCATCTCTATAGTATGTCCATGGGTGCAAGTGAAGGCTTTAAGGACTATGCACAGAAGTGGAGAGACTTGGCTGGAAGAGTCCAACCCCCGTTGTCTGATATGGAGTTGGTTGATATGTTTCTGGGGATGCTATCTGGTCCATTCTTTAATCATTTGATCGGAAGCTCGTCATCTGGTTTCACCGAGCTGATTCTGACTGGAGAGAGAGTAAAAGCTGGGATTCGGAGCAGCAAGATACAAAAGGATGCCTCTTCGAGTTCGGTAAAAAAGCCTTTCGCTGGCAAGAAGGAAGCCAGTGCCATCTATAGCCCAAGGGGCCAAAACAGAGTTGAACATTGTCAGACAATAAGTGTCGTAATGATACCTAGGCCTACGGCTGCTCCACAATGCAACAATCAACAAAGGGTGGAAAGACCATAACGGAAGTTTACCCGAATCAATATGATGTTGGCTGAAGTTCTACCTCATCTGCTGAGATCCAACCTGGCGACCTTGAAAGAGGCTCCCAAGAATCTGAATACCACATCTCCCCAATATAATCAAATGCTCTGTGTACCTATCATTCTGAGAGTCCTGGCCACGATACCAATGATTGTTGGGCTAATAAATAAGGTACAAGATCTGATCGAAGCCAAGGAAATTGAGTTCGATGCTCCGAAAAGCCCAATATCATAACTGCTCCCATGCCTAAGCACGGTCGTGGAGTTAATTTTGTTGATACCGACTTATTTGTGACCTTGGTGGATGAAGTTTCTACTCCTCTCATGGATGTGAAGAAGAATTTGCTATTGGCCGGTTTATTTCCGAGTTATGGTGAAGGTTGCCACATGTGTTCATTTCTGCCTTCTGGTTTCCATTTGCTGAAGTCAGGTGTTCAACGCCTGATGGACAGAAAGAAATTTTTTTCGAGAAAACTTTGATTCCTGTTGTTCCATCTGAAGACATTGCCATTATAACCATTTCTTCCAATCCTTCCAAGGTCTCCTCGAGAAGACCTATTAGGATTACATCTATTCCAAGAGTCGCTCCGCTAATAATCATTGTTCCTGGTCCTATCCCGTATGCCTCGGACAAAGTTGTCCCCTTGCATTATGGTGCCGATGTGTACTATCATGGCATCAAACAAGATCTGAAAAATGAAGAGGTTGATCCTGATATTGGTAACATTTTCGGGACTAGCAAGGTTACCCGAAGTGGAAGGGTTTTCTCTCCCGAGATTTCCCCAAAGACTATCAATAGGCCTATTGTCATTCTGTCTATTGTTCCTGCTGGTACATCAACCATTGCTCCTGTTCTTACTCCAATTATTACCCCTGCCGGCGAATCGTCTGGTACCCGCGATAAAGAAGTTATAGGTGAGCCTTCCTGGACGGAGGCACCTAGAAAAATTGTCTTGGAAGCCTCTAAGCAAGAGATAAAGGAAATACTGAAAATAATCAAAAAGAGCGACTACAATGTGGTCGAGCAGCTGGGGCAGACCCCCTCAAAGATATCCATGTTGTCTCTGCTGTTGTGTTCTGAAGCCCATGTGAAGGCTCTGATTGCATTCCTCAAGACTGTGCATGTGCCGTAGGAGACCTCAGCTGATCAATTCAAAGATTGTGTGGCTAGCCTGACTGCTGACAATGGGTTGGGTTTTTCAGATGCATACTTGACACCGAAGGGGAGGAAGCATAATGATGCTCTGCATGTCTCGATTGAATGCAGGGGCACCACTATGGCTCATGTGCTGGTAGATACTGGGTCTTCGCTGAATGTTCTGCCTAAGAAGGCGTTGGATCGGTTGGACTGTGAGGGCTTGACCTTAAAGCCTAGTAACATCGTGGTAAGGGCTTTTGATGGTTCAAAAAGAAAGGTGCATGGGGAGGTAGACATCCCTTTCAAAGTAGGTTCCCAGACCTTCGAGTCCACTTTCTATGTAATGGACATCCGGATGTCATACTCTTGTTTGTTGGGTCGTCCTTGGATCCATGAAGCTGGGGAAGTTGCTTCTACACTGCACTAAATGTTGAAGTATCCAGTAAGAGGAAAGATTGTCACTGTGCATGGTGAGGAGGAGTATATGGTGAGCCACCTCAACTCCTTCAGGTATGTAGAGATGGATGGGGAGTTCACAGAGACTTATTGTCAGAATTTTGAAGAGGTTCCCCAGATCTTGGCATTGGCTGAAACTACTACCAACAAACCTCCTTTAAAGATGGCTTCCCTCAAAGACGCCAGAGCAGTGGTTGAAAAAGGTGGGTGTACCAACTGGGGGCAGCTCCCTAATTTCACTCATAAAACTGACAATTTTGGTTTGGGCTTCACTTCAGGAGCTCAAAGGGCTGTTCGACGCGCTCGGGGTGGAGGACATCCCCTACGCATTAGTAATCGGGGAATTAATGCCATTGAAGACAGCGAGGAAGACTCAGACATTGACAGCTGGATTTACCCAACTACCAACGGTGGACCGAATAACTGGAGGGCTAGGGACTTTATACCAGTTTCTTTTATTACGCACTAATTGTCTTACTTGTTTTGAGATTTGTAATAAATAATTTAAAACTCTGCGGCCATGTGCCTTGCCCGAGGCACATTGGTTTTTTTTGTGAGGGCTATTATTTGCCATTTCATATATCATTAATAAAGCATTGGACGTTTCTTGCATACAAATTTTACGCTCTATGTTTTTCTTTTCTGTTTTCACTTTATCAAAACAGATTTTCTCTTACACACACTCACGTATCATACTGCAGATCCATATCCACTCTGGATCCCATTGATAACGACTCTTCTATTACCAGTTATGACTTTGAAAATCCGATCAACCAAGCTGAAGACGAAGGTGAAGATGATTGTGAGGTGCCTGGAGAACTTGCTAGACTATTACAGCAGGAAGAAAGGGCTATACAGCCTCATGAAGAGCCGGTTGAGACGATAAACCTGGGTACGGAAACAGACAGAAAAGAAGTCAAGATCGGTGCAAATTTAGGAGTTAAGATCAAACAGCGGTTGTTACAAATGTTGCACGACTACGTTGAGATCTTTGCCTGGTCATATGAAGACATGACGGGCTTGGAAACTGATATTGTGGTTCATCGTCTGCCGATCAAAGAAGACTGTCCTCCGGTTAAACAGAAGGCCCGCCGTATGCGCCCCGAAATGTCAGAGAAGATCAAGGCTGAGGTCATGAAGCAGTTCGATGTAGGATTCTTAGCTATCACTTCTTATCCATAGTGGGTTGCTAACGTTGTTCCAGTACCTAAGAAGGACGATAAGGTGCGGATGTGTGTGGATTATAAAGATCTAAATAGGGCAAGCCCCATGGATGAATTCCCTCTTCCTCACATTGATGTTTTGGTTGAAAACCCTGCGCAACACAAAATATTCTCCTTCATGGACGGTTTCTCTGGCTACAACCAGATCAAGATGGCTCCTGAAGACATGGAGAAGACAACCTTCGTCATACAGTGGGGCACCTTCTGCTACAAGGTGATGCCTTTTGGGTTGAAGAATGCCGCATCAACTTATCAGCGCGCCATTGTCGCTTTGTTCCATGATATGATTCACCATGAGATCGAAGTTTATGTTGATGACATGATAGCCAGGTCTCAGACTGAGGAAGAGCACCTTGATCATCTACAAAAGTTGTTCGACAGGTTGAAGATATAAAAACTGAGGTTGAATCCGAAAAAGTGCACCTTCGGGGTAAGGTCTGGTAAACTTCTGGGTTTCATCGTCAGCCACAAAGGTATTCAAGTAGATCCTGCAAAGGTAAAGGCTATACAAGAAATGTCGGCTTCCTGTACAGAGAAGGGAGTTAGATGTTTCTTGGGACGCTTGAATTATATCACCAGGTTCATTTCACATCTGACTGCTACTTGTGAGCCCATCTTCAAGCTTTTGAAGAAAGGTCAAGTGGTAAAGTGGAATGACGACTTCCAGACAGCTTTCGAAAGAATCAAAGAATACCTACAAGAACCGCCGATTCGGATGCCTCCGGTTGAAGGAAGACTTTGATATTGTATTTAACAGTGATAGACAATTCAATGGGGTGTGTGTTGGGGTAGCATGACGAGTCTGGTCGAAAAGAGCATGCAATATACTACCTTAGCAAAAAGTTAGCCGACTGTGAGACACGATACTCACTGCTCGAGAAAACTTGTTGCGCTTTGGCATGGGCTGCTCACCGACTAAGACAGTATATGCTTACCCATAATACTTTGTTGATATCTAAGATGGATCCAATCAAATACATCTTCGAGAAACCCGCCCTTTCCGGAAGAATAACAAGATGGTAAATGATCTTAACTGAGTACGACATACAATATACAACCCAAAAAGAAATCAAGGGAAGTGTTTTGGCTGATCATTTGGCTCATCAGGCTGTGGATGACTACCAGTCCATGAATTTTGAGTTCCTGGATGAGAATATATGTTGGTGACTGACTACGAAGAGCCTGGACCGGATGAAGGACCCGAGGAAGGATCTCGATGGACTATGTTTTTTGACGGAGCTTCGAACGCACTGGGTAATGGCATCGACACTGTGATCATATCTCCTGAGGGCTGTCATAGTCCTTTCACTGCCCGACTTTGTTTCAACTGCACTAACAACATGGCAGAGTATGAAGCTTGTATCATGGGACTCAAGACTGCTATTGACCTCAGGATCAAATTCTTGGACGTTTTCGGGGATTCGGCCTTGGTAATAAGTCATATCAAAGGCCAATGGGATACGAAGCATCTGAATCTCATCCCATACAAAGAGTACGTGTTGACATTGTTCCCACACTTTGAGGAGGTAACTTTTGAACATTTCCCATGAGAGGAGAACCAGTTAGCGGACGCGTTAGCTACCATGTCGTCAATGTTCAACGTCAGGTGGGACAATGAAGCTCCCTAAATCACCATTGAGAGGTTGGATGAACCATCACACTGCTATGAAATTGATACCAAAGAAGTAGCAGACAAAATCTGGTTTCACGAGGTCAAAAGATATCTCGAGGCTCAAGAGTATCCCGAAGGGGCATCTGTCAATGATAAGAAGTTTCTGAGGAGGTTCCTTGCAAAGTTCTTCCTCAGTAATGGAATCCTCTATAAGCGCAATCATGACTCTACCTTACTGCGGTGTGTAGACAAGAGTGAAGCATCATGGCAGACCTGCACGAAGGTACCTTCGGCACTCATTCTAGTGGATATACCATGGCAAAGAAGATCCTACGGGAAGGATACTACTGGTCCACTATGGAAGCCGGCTTTTATCAGCATTCTCGAATCTGTCACAAGTGCCAAATCTATGATGATAAGGTGCATGTACCTCCAGTCCCCTTGAACATTTTGACGGCTCCCTGGCCCTTCGCAATGTGGGGCATTAACATGATCGGCGAGATCATATCTACCGCATCCAACGGACATCACTTCATCCTAGTGGCCATTGATTACTTCACGAAGTGGGTTGAGGCTGCCTCCTTTGCTACGGTTACAAAGAATGTGGTGGCATGGTTCATCAAGCATAACCTGGTTTGTCATTATGGTATCCCTGAGAGAATCATCACAGACAACGGTACCAATCTCAACAACTCGATGACCACTGAACTCTGTAAGCAGTTCAAGATTCAGCATCACAACTCTTCTCCTTACCGGCCTAAGATGAATGGGGCTGTTGAAGCTGCTAACAAGAATATCAAAAAGATCATACAGAAGATGACAGTGACATACAAAGACTGGCACGAGATGTTACCATTTGCTCTTCACGGGTACCGTACTTCAGCACATACGTCGACAGGAGCAACACCCTATTCTCTGTTATATGGCATAGAGGTTGTCCTACCCATAGAGGTCCAGATCCCTTCTATATGGATTATGAAGGATGCGGGTTTAAGAGAAGACGATTGGATCCAGACTCGACTTGATCAATTGAACTTGATCGACGAGAAAAGACTTACTGTTGTCTTCCATGGTCAAATGTATCAGAAATGGATGATCAAGGCCTTCAACAAGAAATTCAAACAATAAGTGTATCAAGTAGGGGATCTGGTAATCAAGTGGATCATACTGCCGCAAGGTGATCCCAGGGGAAAATGTACTTCCACCTATGAGGGACCATTTGTAGTCAAGAACATATTTTCCGGTGGGGCCATGATTCTGACCACCATGGATGGTGACGACCTTCCACACCCTGTCAATGCAGACATAGTGAAAAGATACTACGCATAACAAAGACCCGCTAGGTTGACATACCTAGGCAAAAATAAGGGAATCCCGGCGAATCAAAAGGGTTCGGGAAAAATTAGGGATAAAAATGAAAAAAACCTGTACACCCGGCAAGTCGAAAACCCGAAAGGAAGGCTTGGGCAAAAAAGGGTATCCCGGTGGACTGAAAACCTAAAAGGGCAGTCCAGGAAATATTTAGGGATATAGAGCATATCACTATGTCTCATTGGATCATCTGGCGACCAGACTTTGGTATCGGCTATCAAGCTCGGATGGCACCAATCAACCAAATCAACTTCGGACAAACAGCAAAGTGATGAGACGCTTAAAGATATAAGGGCAATAGCAGAGTTGAAACCCAATGGGGTTGTTTCACATAGCTATTTTTCTTTTACACAAATTTTTATAGCTTTTGTTTTTAGGGAGGAGTTCTCTCACTAGAGCGTTAGTCTCCTTGTACAAAAACTCCTATTACAGGCCAACTTCAGAAATCAATACAAAATTATTTTCACAAGAAGTTTCGAGTTTCTTTTTCTTTTTTTTTTGTTTTGCAAGAACTTCCAATGACTTATTTTTGATATATGCATTTGAAAATGATTGCTGCTCATAAATATTTACATAAGAAACAAAGACAATTACTCGTAATTCCAGAAATAGGGGCAAAAACAAGAAGTGCCAAACCCGACAGTTACTCTGCCCAGCAGGTACCGGGATAGAGTCAGCTTTGGAGCACCATCATTAGTACATAGACTCCCCACAGAGTAAAAGTATTCGAAAACATTCATGTCGGCTTTCCCGAAACAGGACGTAACCTCCTCAGCCAGGGTCATTTAGAAACCTGACAGCTATATCCCCAAGCTGAATTTCATAATCACGGGAGGGTCAGTAAATTTCATCCCCCAAGCAGAGTTTATTTCTCTGGATACAAAGGCTCAATCCCCGAAAGAGTTCATCATTTCAGCTACAAAAATTCACTTCCTAAGTTTATTCCCCGCGGAGTTTATTCTCAAGCAGAATCTCTTCCTGACAGAATATTCATAAATCTCCAACAGCAGTCAGGGATTTATTTTCCATGACATGGGCATACCCCAATAGCATTTCATGAACATACATCATGACATGCGCATACATATCATATACAACAGTATCTCATTTATTTTGAGAATATCATCTCACCATGCATTTCATGCATCGCACATGATTAACCCTGTTATCTTTTCAGGAAAGACGACCAGCTTCAACAAATCCAGCAGTTATACAGGTCATGTCTGAAGACGACTAGTGGAAACTCAGTTCCCTAAACCAAACGGGTCAACTAATCTACATTATCTCTTTGAAGTAACCCCACTACCCAGGTTTCTTCCCATAAGCCCTACCATCTAGGCTTTCATTTCGAAGTAACCCTACCGACCTAGGTTCCTTCTTATAGCCCTACTATCCAAGCCTTCATCTCGAAGTAACCCTACGACCCAGGTTCCTTCTCATAGCCCTACCATCCAAGCTTTCACCTTGAAGTAACCCTACTATCTAGGTTCCTTCTCATAGCCCTATTATCCAGGCTCTCATCCTGAAGTAACCCTACGACCCAGGTTCCTTCTTATAGCCCTACTATCCAGGCTTTCATTTCGAAGTAACCCTACGACCCAAGTTCCTTCTCATAGCCCTACTATCCAGGCTTTAATTCCGAAGTAACCCTACGACCCAGGTTCCCTCTCATAGCCCTACTATCCAGGCTTTCATTCAGAAGTAACCCTACGACCCAAGTTCCTTCTCATAGCCCTACTATCCAGGCTTTCATTCCAAAGTAACCCTACGACCCAGGTTCCTTCTCATAGCCCTACTATCCAGGCTTTCACTCCGAAGTAACCCTACGACCCAGGTTCCTTCTCATAGCCCTACTATCTAGGCTTTCATTCCGAAGTAACCCTACGACCCAGGTTCCTTCTCAAAGCCCTACTATCCAGGCTTTCATTCCGAAGTAACCCTACAACCCAGGTTCCTTCTCATGGCCCTACTATCCAGGCTTTCATTCCAAAGTAATCCTATGACCCAGGTTCCTTTTCATAGCCCTACTATCCAGGTTTTCATTCCGAAGTAACCCTACGACCCAGGTTTCTTCTCATAGCCCTACTATCCAGGCTTTCATTTCGAAGTAACCTTACCATCCAGGTCCCTTCTCTTTCATCCCAAGACGACAGTTTACAACATGGTAAAACCTGGACCCCACCAGTTTCGGTCGATTTCACCTTTCCCCAGTAAGTCGCTATGCAGCCTGGACCCTGACCAGATATGCAGTTCACTTCTACTTCCTTAAGCCGGAGTTAATTCCCCATTAGAGTAATGGACAACCGCAGCTCCTAGCCTCTATTTTCCAAGACGGGAATCAACACGCTCCAGCAAAGTCCTTCTCAACGGTAGGTACAGGAATTCTCGCAAAGGAATCTTTTAGGCAACTGATATATTTTCTGGAGGGCATCGTTAAGCCCATATCCGACGATTCTCTAGAAACTTCCAAATGGCATTTGTAAGCCCATTCCCGATATCATCAAATCAAGTATCACTTCATGAGAGTGCAAATTTCTAGGCACTCTAGTGTTCAATCATCTTCCACCTTCAGATTACGAAAGGCAGACATCCAATCTACATCCTTAGGTTCAAGAAGATTGAATAGGGGCAAATATTGTACCCCAAAATTTGCTCTCTCATTTTACTCAATACATGCCCATTGAGGTCCTCAACTTGCTCAAGGATGCCCAAGAGTTGACCAAATAAACTCCCTCCTAAAGCAATGAACCCCCAAGTAGGGTTTCCATTTTCATCAAGATGGGTGAACTTCAAAGACCTAATATGCTCTCCATGGTCCTAATATATTCTCAAAACCCTCCATGTCAAATTTCAAGCCTTGCACAAGAAGTTTTCTCAGTCAACTGCTCAGATGCTTGAGAATCGACTGTATTAGGTCAAAAGTCAATTATGGCCCACATACAGTCAAACTTCAAGATTTTTTGTCAACATCAAAATTTTAAAGTGATATTAATCATTTGATAAAGGGTTGATCATAATTCCTCTAGGAATGCTCTTAATTCATCAAAATTCAAAAGTTGCTAAATTAGGGTTTCTCAGGAAAAGTCAACCAAACTTTAACCAAGCATAACTTTCTCATACTTTATCAGAAATTTCTCATCCAAGGCTCATTTTGAAGGAAATAAAATCTCCTACAACTCATCTTCATCCCTCAAGTTCAATAAATGCACTCATAAAAAGATATGAATTTCTACATTATATGTCCTTTTGAAAAGTCAACAAAAACACCTTTTGGGTCCAAGCTTCTTACATGAACATGGAAGACCCAATTGAGATGAGACCAAAAGGGTTGTTTAGGGGACATCATAAGATTTAAAAAAGTCTAAGAATACCTCTCTAGGGTTAAAATTTGAAGAGTTATGCATTGTCCAAGTTGGCCATTTTTGGAAAATTACCAAAAGTCAAATGTGCTCACAAATGCATTTTTTGCCAAATGGGCCCAACTTTTTAAGCTTGCACCTCACTTCCAACATGGTCCACGACCCAAACATCCTTCTACATGCTATTAGATTTATTTATTTAATTTATTTTGATTTTTTATCCTTTAAAAATCAAATTAAATCAAATAAATCATCTAAACAATAAAAGATTCCATTACAAATCTTTTTATCATCAATTGGCAATTAACAAAAGCTGGCAAGATCAAGGAAAATCGTGGAAAGAGAGTAAATAATGGATTTGTTCCAAAAATAAATAAAAAATCAAAAACTTGAAAGAAGAATATTTTGTCATCAAAGCATGGGATTTTCTCCAATTATGTTGACCTAGTATGCTACCATACATAAGGACATTGATTCCAAAGATGAAGCACACGGAGAGGCTGCCTAAAAACCAAGAACAATGGTTTCAAAAATTGAAAAAAAAAGTGCAATTTCCCAAAGAGAAGATCCAACCTCCTTCAATCAAAACCAAGCATCCTATCATCATTCTGAGGATCCCGGTACCTCTTCTCATCCATCCCTGAAGGCCAAAGCACCTTGAATCTCCCTAGTCAGATCTTCCCACATTGGTAACTTTTTGACTTCTAAAAATCGTTTCATTCTTAATATAAATATATTGTGCTTGTATATTCATACTATTGGCATTATTTATGAATTTTTTGACGTATCTCATGTGAGGAATAAGCCCAGAATCGCAAGACACCATTGCTAGGGCTTAGGAAGAAGCAAGCTTCAGATTTTGTGATACAGGCACTTTTAGGATGAATGGATACCACCATTGGATTCCTGGGAAATTTTAAGGGGGGTAGGGTCTTTTTTATGCTTTGATCATGCGTATTTTGCAAAATCAGCCTTGAGGTGTCATCGGAGAAGGTGACCGGAGCCACCGGGGCCGATGGTTTGATTTTTGTAGGAGGTAGTCAAAGCGTGTGTGGCTGTTCCTCGTGACCTCATTGGCTGGGCTCAAATGAACTCTTCCTCTCTCCAAGTCTGATTGGTCCACTCAAACTCCCAGAGCCCCACAGTGCACGCGTGTCATTTGGATTCAGCACTAGCACCTTATTTTCCTTTTATTTTATTTGTTTCATTATATTCATGATTAACCAACTAGTGCATATGGCAAGGGAAGAAGGCATGTGAGAGGGAAGGCCTGGGTTCGATCCCAGGTCCAGACCTTTTGCAATTTTCTGAAATATTATTTCCAAATCCAGTGCGCATCACGTTCTAAAGGCCACCACGCACTATCAGATCTCGTATCTTGGATTAGTCTCCATCATAGATCCAATGCGCGGTATACGCTAGTCCACCGTGAACCTTCAGAAGCTAGTTCCACTAGATCAGGCGCCAGTCTGGGCCAACTTTGGGCCCAACCAGCAATTTGGCAGCGCACTCCCTTCCTCTCTTCCAACAATCAGGCCCATTTCCTTACTTTTTTATTTTAATTCTTTTTTTATTTTGTTTAGTAATCATATCTTTTTCTAAATAACTCAAAAAATCATTTTTTTATTTAATAAAAAAAATACCAAAAAACATCAAAAAAGTCTTTTTTTATAAAAAATATTTTGTTAGTTAATTAGTTTCATTAAATTAGGGTAAGTAATGATTTTTTTTTCTATTATAATTAAAATAATTAGATTTAGGGTTCAATTCTATATTTAACTTAATTTTTCCTTAAAAATAAATATTTTCGCAATTTAGATTTCTAGGTCGGTCAATCACTTCTCGCATTTAATTTACTGCGTGTTTTTAATTTTCTTTTTATTATTATATTGTAACTGCTCCCAAGTAGTAATAGTTAAATTAGGTTTAATATTTCGCTTATTATTTTTTCCCGGAGTTTTGAATATGTAATCCCCTCCCCAAAGCCTTGTAATAGCGTAGGACTGTTATTTTCTCGCTCTTATATTTTATATGCTTGTATATAATTGTTAGCAACCTAGGAATGTATGATTAATGAATCAATCTTAGATCACTAAACTGCAAAGATAAATATAACTGAAATCAAACACTTTTGCACACCTGCACCCCTAGGGTATTACCTCACTTGGTTGCCTCGGAAATAATGGCCGTATACCTCGAACGTAGGGATACCTTAGCATTGACCTGCGATTCAAATTCGTCATAAAGATCACAGTCCCTACTTGTCCCTCGAGTTGCCTACGAATTGATCTTATGACGATAGTCCCTTCGAAACGCTAAGGTATCCTTACTTGTTGCCTTCGGTGACCATTTCGTCCCTTCAAACGTCCCTTTAAAACTCCAACGAAGGTGCTACCTATTTCTCAATAATGGGATAGCATTGTCTAAATGGAAAATGAACAGATTTTTTTTCGAGTAGGTAGAAAACTCTTAAGTACTTGCTCAAACAAACAATTTGTTTATACCAACACTTTTCAAACAATATTTTTCAAAAAACAACTTCGTAACACTCTTGAGGACAAAAACAAGGGTTAAAACGAACTAAAACAAAAAAAAAACTTTTCAAAACAAGCAGACACAAGCAATTTGAAAAATGAGCAAGTACCTAAGAGCCCGTGGAAAACCACGAATAGAAAGGGTGCTAACACCTCCCCTTTCTATAATCTACCCCCCGTACTCAGAAACATTCTCGAAAAAGGTTTTTTCTGTTCTTTTTCCTTTTCCTGATTGGATAAAATAAAAGTCAGTGGCGACTCTTGCTTACCGCAACATTTTGTGAACAAAACGCAAACCAGTATTAACAGTTGGTCCTGCCACCGTATCACACTCACCATTGAAGTTGTTTTGAAAGAAATGGCATGGCAAGGTTTATTTTGGTTCACCATATTTCAAATTTATCAAGATTGATTCAAAAGTACAAGGGGTTGATTGAAGAAGTTGTCATGGTTAGACAAGGCCTTGTTCCCATTGGTCACAAGTGCATATTTCTCTCAATTCTCAAGATATGTAAGTGGTTTTGGTTACTATGAGTTCTCATTATTATCCTCAACAACTTCTATCTACAAAGCAAATATGTTGGTACAAGAAGGTTGTTCCAAATTGTCAAAGTTCCTCAAAGCATTTTCTTGATCTAGGGACTAGGGTTTTGAACTTCAAAGAAGTATATCTTTCTCATCTTTTGGTATTTTTGAGTGATTACAAAAACATACTTCTCTTTAAAGGGTTATTAACAAATCACTTCAAAAGTTTCAAGTAGTTTTCATGTGGAAGAAACTTGATGATGAAGAAAGATTACAAGTCCTCCAGATGAACCCCCGATTTCCCATGTGTGACTTCAAATGATCATAACTTGGTCAATTTTTATCACATTGAGCCCACTCATTTTCCACAATGATCTTAAGGATGTGAACTTTATTACTTCTTTTATGTGCAAAGTGATAAAATGGATGGAAGATGCCTTAAGGATACAAAAGATTATAGGTCATTTCATGATTTTTTGCCAACTTCGACAATTCATAACTCTCTCAATCTTTGGATATTTTGAATGGTTCTAGTTTAAAAATGTCATTCAAGAGGTCTATTTCATGCCATATTTTTTGGTCAAGAGAAAATTCCAAGAGGAAGACCATGTTTAGATGCAATACATTATAGGTCACTTTTAAAGAAAAACTTGAAATATTTCTAAGAATGGAAAGTCAACCTAGTTTTCCCAACTTTGACTCATTGCAACTTTCAGCTCAAACATCCATTTGATTCCATTCTTTTCCCATTGAAAAGCTTGTAATATCATCTTTCTAAAGCATCAAGAACCATACCCTAAGACCCCTTGAGTTGAAAATTCCATTGTTTTGAAATTGGTAACTTGAAACTGAAGTTTCTTCAAAAGTCAGAATTTGAAATCCTTGATTTAGCTTCTAAACACTTTTTTTTCTGTGCGCTTTTGCTTATAAACATGTTTAGTGGACCTCCAGAAGTGATTAGCACATTAAAATGCAAAGTTTGGATGAATTTTGATCAAAATAGAAGTCACACTTTTCTTGTTTGCAAATTCACACGATTTCCCTCCAAACTTCATCATTTCACACGCTTGAACATTCCATTTGATTCCCTATAAAATAGAGGGTCATCCCTCATTCATTTCCTCAAGCTTGAACGGCCAAAATCACCCTGCCAAACTCACTCCATAACTCACTTTTCTGCAACTTCGAAATCAGTGTTCAAGCCTTTTTCAATCCATTTTTTCTATCAATTCACCTTCCTTGATCTTCCCTGAAGCTAACCATATAATTACCTTCAAGAATCGTGACCTATATTGATCCATAGAAGTCCAGTTTCAGAGCTCTGAAACTTAACTTCAATAGGTAGATTTCTCCATCAATTCTTCCAAAGATTGATATCATTGTGAAGCTCTCATTGCACTGGTTCTAGTCGTAACATTCACTTTTAACTGGAAACACGTTTTGACCATGAAATTTCAAATCCCTTTTCAAAACTTCTCTTCCAAATTGCTTGAATTATAGTTTATATAAATTTTTCGCGAAGGTGTGGTTGTCTTCGTCTTGATGAGACGAAGCGAATGGCATAGGTCTAAGCTTCTGATTTTACAGTTTGAGAGACTTGTATTTCACGTTGGTTGGAGGTTGAAGATGACCAACGTGTCATCTTCCAACCAATGATGGCGTGCCATTTGTTTTTTTTAATTTCTGATTTAATTAGTGATCTAGTGTTTTATTCACTAAAGTCCATAACATGCACACCGCGCCAGGTCCACTTGATCTATTTACTAACGCGTTTTGATAATGATCAGATGGCCCATATTTTTTTGGTTTGATATTTTATTTTCTGATTTTCATTTTAATTATTTTAAACTTCAAAAAATCAAAGAAAATTCATTTTAAGTCCAAAAAATATGGAAAAATTATGAAAAATATTTTTGATTTTTCTCTTTCTGATTTTTATTTTTTTACAAATTTATTTTGTAATTTAATATTTTTTATAAATTTTCACTTTATTTGAATTGTTTTAAATGTTTAAAAATACTTTTACGCATTTTTAAATTCTGAAAGAAATATGGGATGATCCAATGATATTGTGACAAATATTGGTGACCTAATTTTTTTTTATTTCTGACTTTGTTATTTTTATCATTTTTGATTTATTTTACTCATTTCTTTTAATTTTAAAAATGCTTTCTGACTTTAAAAAATTACTAAAAATTTTATAAAAATATTTGAGTTCATTTCTGATTTTTCTATGGTCTTACTTAATTTTTCTTGATTAATTTGAACACAGTTGATACTTTTCTCTCTTATTTCTATTTTAAAACATTTTTAAAACCCTTTTTAATGCATATATTAAATGTAATGTTATTTTGTGATTATTTTCTGGCTGATCTTGGGTTGAATTTTGATCATAAACTTTGTTAACATCATTGGATCCATGGTGTTGAGTCTAACTCCACAAAAATGGATGAATGATTTTAATAATAGTTTGATTAAATTTTAATTCAAATGTGGTTTGTATATTCTTTCCCACCCCTCTTCATCTCATCCCTTTCTTATTGCACTAAGTATTATTGGAGCGTGATCTCTATATCATGCCTCAAAATAAATGGTGCATAGATTGCTATTGACCGGCCTCAAAATAGGTGCGACTTCTATATAAGTCAACTTACGATTGCTTAACGTAGCGCTAAATTTTGTCCCGATTCGAATAAATGATCATTTGTGGCCCAAACCTATGTTTGCAAGCCCGAGTATGTTAATTTGATCTCTTTGATCTAATAACCTTTAGATTCATCGTGTAGAGGTTTTGGTTCTACCAATCCTCTAATGGATCTACATCACTTTTGGTCAACGCGAATCACTTAAACATCATTGATCATTAAATGTTACTTTTGAGGATTCCAAAATGGATGATATACACGACAAAAAGCAAATGCAACTTGTTGTGTGAAGGCTTTGGTTCTACCAATCCTCTAATGAGTTCCAAATGCAAGTTTCAAGATGGTCATCCAACTAATCACTAATTACTAATAATTGACTTTATTTTGTGTTTTTATTTTATGCTCTTTTATTTTATGCACCATTTACTTTAGCATTTACATTTCATGCTATTTTTCATTTTTGCTCACTTGAGTATTTACTTTCTTGTCATTTTTATTTTGCTTACTTGAGCATTTCTTTTCTTTTGAAGACACCTAATAATCAACATGAACCATAGAAAGCTTTAATGATAATTGGACTATTTGGTTACTACCCTTGGCATTATGGAGTATTGGACTTCTTGGACTTAGGATTAGAAACCTTGGCCTATGTTAGAGACCTTGTGACCTTAATTGATATTTTGTCTGGAGTTCTTGAGGTTTACCTCAAGACATTGGGTTGTTTGTTTATTTTGTGTGTAGGTTATTATGATTACATACTTTGTTTGTAATCTAGAATTCACACATATACAACTGTTACTCTGCCTAATTTTTGTGAAGACTTAATACATTTGAAGTTTGGTTCTCTCAAGAGATCTAGTATCTCTGCTTGCTTAGTTTCAATCCAAATAATGGGAATTCTATCTTGACTCATAATGTCAAGTGTTGGCTTCTTGTTGGTTAGATGGTTCTTGTCCCTATCTTTTACCTTATGCTTTAGGATAGTCTCTTCTTCTCCTCCCATCTTCTTTAATTTCAAAAATATTCTCCCTTCTTTTGAAAACTCTTCTTGTTTTGAAACTTGAACCACTTTCATAATAAACTTGGACTTATGTCCATGCATTTTCAAAACATTTTCATAAATAAACTTCAATCAACTTAATAATACCTTGAAATTTTTTGTGAGAAGACTAAAAGTCAATCAATCTCATTTCAAACCATTTTTCCACTTTGGTTTTTATTTTAAAACTTTTCTCAAAAGATTAGACTCTTTTCAATCCTTGTAGTGATGCAAACAACTATACTTCTACAATATGAAACTAAGTGAGATATTTTCAACTTGGGTGTTGAGTGAGGCATTGTTGATTTTAAAATCCAAGTCATATCCTCCACTTTGAGATGATGAAAATTCTCCTTTCTCATAATTGTGGATAGTAAGTATGTTTTCCACAAGGACAATGGAAATGATGTCTTATCTCATAAAATTAACCATCACACTTGTGTTTTAAAATATTTTAAAAGTTGAACTACGAGTACCCTGATCCCCTATTGCACGGAAGGTGGTATGTAGGCACTAAAGGTTCGCAACCACGGAGGGTGTAAAAAATTATAAAAAATACTTCTTTTCTCACCTCCACCATCAATTTTTTATACAACATTTTATAGCCAAAAATATACAGACTTTACAAAGAGGTTCCTGCGAAATACCGTAGATGTTTAGGGTGCTAATACCTTCCCTTTGCATAACCAACCCCCTTAACTAGAATATTTCCCCCCTCTTTTTGGGTTATTCTCTCTTTTCCCATTCCTTTGGAAATAATAAAGCGCGGTGGCGATTTTTATTTTGATCTGTATAAGTCTAGTCAATCCAATGGCTTAGTCTTAAACATTTCTACCGCTACAGAAAAAATGGCAACCTCACTGGGGAAATATTAACCACTTGTTGGTCTATCCCTAAGTGGGTTGAACCTATCTTTGTTTATATCTGTATATGTGTTATTGTTGTTTATATATTATATGTTGTATATATGTTTATCTGGATTTTCCTGGTTTTCAGGGGCTTGATGATTACTTATAAGTCCTATACCCGGACTTGGGCAAACTTTAAGATAGGACGGGCGGTATAGTCATGCTAACTTTAATGGAGTAATCCCCAAAAAGGAGGCATGAGATCCCCCACTCAGTGGAGGCCCCTTTGAATGTAGTGTTGTTTACCGAGTAATAGGGAAGACATACTGCTTTCGACCTGGGAGCCTGCTGAAGCTGAGGACCGTAGAATACCTAACCCATCTTGGCCTTTTAGGTGTAGTGCGGAATCTATGACGGAGTAATTTCGAAAATAGTTGTCACGCGAAACTACGCTCGGATGAGTTTTTCTTGAGAATATTACTAATTATCGAGTTAATTGGGAAGTTGGTAATATCCGAAGGAAGGATGTAGACTCTAGGAACCTCTAGAACCTTGTTCGGTAGGTGATAACTTTTAGACCATACCTTATGGGTAGTACCTTTGACTTCATGCTCGTGATGTTGAACCTATGAACCATATGCTTTGATCTTGTGTGTGATTGTTACATCATGCATACATGCACTTATAAGTATCTTTTGAAGAAATTTTATTTCAAGGGACTTGAAAGTTGACCATTTGTGAATATCTCAGCTACCTTTTGACCATGGATTCTGGAAAAAGAAAGACCGGAAAATACAGCTTAAAATATCCCAAGATAGATGAGTTGATCAGTCTAAATCCCGAGATTGAGTGTTCTGCAGATTTTCTGAAGAAGTATGGATCCATCATTCCTCTCATGAAGCTTAGGATGAAGGAGGGTATTCTCTCGACCTTGGTCTAGTTCCATGATCTGATGTATCATTTCTTTACTTTCCCTGATTATCAGTTGATGCCTACACTAGAGGAGTATTCTTATCTGTTAGATTTACCTATTACCGATCGTGTTCCTTTTACTGGTTTAGAGGGTGAGCCAAAACCACACGAGATTGCTGCTTTGATCCATCTGGGGAAGTCTGAGGTTGAAGCCCATATGACTACTAAAGGAGGGATTATAGGATTACCAGCTCACTTCTTATTGGAGAAATCTTGTTATTTTTCCAGGATGAAGAGTATAGCCGCTTTTGAGGCCATCTTTGCTCTACTTGCTTACGTGTTGTTTTTATTTCCTAATATGGATAAGTTTGTTGGCGTTAATGCTATCAGGATCTTCATGATTGGAAACCTAGTTCCTACATTGTTGGGAGATGCTTATTACTCTATTCATCTTCAGAATTCTTATCATGGGGGGATGGTTATCTGTTGCACGCCTCTGTTGTACTGGTGGTTTATTTCTCATATGCCTCAGTCTGATGCTTTCTAGGATGTCAGGAAGGAACCCCGTTGGGCTCCTAAGATCATGGCACTTACTCACTAAGATATTGATTGGTATCATCGAGCTTACCATGATATAGAGATTGTCGACAATTGCGGTAGTTTCCCCAATGTACCTCTTCTTGGTACAAAGGGAGGAATTAACTACAACCATGTTCTGGCACGACAACAGCTTGGTTATCCGATGAGGGATAAACCAAAGTATTCATTTGAGTAGTTTCTTCCTGAAGGAGGGAGAAGACCATAAGGAAGCTAGGGAGCAGATTGCGAAGGCCTAGCGTCACGTTCATAGGAAGGGTAAGAAAGACCTGGGGCCTAGGGGGGCTGTTTCTTTGGAGCCTTATCTTCAGTGGGTCCAAACGAGAGATATTCAGTTGAAGATGCCGTATTCCCGGGAAGCACCTATGCCTGACTTATTTGTGAAGACCACTCATACCCTATTGGATGATGTGGAAGAGCTATATCTTGCTTTGGTCAGGATGCAACAGGAAAATGATGCTTGGAAGAATAAGTGCCAAACTCTAGAGATTTTCTATAGAGCAGACTTGAAGGAGAAAGACGACTTGATTTAGATTCTTAAGAGTCGGGCGGTAGAGACCATGGAGAGGCAAGGGGATTTATTTTCCCCTAAGCCTCAGTTAGATGCTAGTTTCTCACTTCCTGATTCAGGAGATTGGAAGGAGGTTGGCACCAGATTTGCAGAAGAAAACCAAAGGTTGAAGGCTCAGATTGCCAGACTTACAGGGAAGCGCCAGCGTATAGAGTGATCTCCATCAGCTTTACTTCTTAGGGTTTTAGACTTTATTTTCATCTTGTACCTCGGATTATTGAAAATTGTAATCCATTTTGAAGTCATTACAATAAAAAATTTCAGTATTTCAAACGTGTTATTACTTTGATATTTACAATGTGTCTATAAATCTTTAAGTCCCTTGAAATATTATTAATAAAATAAATCATGTGCATTGCATATCATGCATCATATTGCACATATTTCTTGCATTTTTTATGCATATCCAGGTGTCTTTCCAAGCTTCTTTACTTCGTTCAGCAAGCTTTCTCACCACTACAATACTCGAGCTAATTTCAGAAGGAATATGGACAACTTAGAACAAGAGAATCGCGAGCTGTGCGAGGAAGTTTCTGCTCTGAAGGCCGGCATGGCCAATCTCACTGCTCTTATGGAATCTCTGGTGGCTTCTCAGAATCATCCATCGAGTGTTCAACCTCAACAGACAAAGGTTACTATTGAAGCTCCGACTGTTCCTGTGTCTGCTACTCCATCTATTGTTCAGAATCGCATGCCTCAAGGTTGTCCATGGGGAATGCCAGAGAACTTTGTGCCTGAAGGTTTCAATCTTGGTCCTCAAGATACTCCAGTTGTTCAGACTATTGTTACTCCTGCACCTCCTGTGGTGCATGTTGCTCCTGTTTCACCTCCTTTGGTGAATATGGTCCCATTTTCTAATGATGATATGTATCGTCCTTTTCCTCCACCAAGTGAAGGCTTGGGTCTCTATGATAGAATGGATGATTTTCAAGGGCAGTTTGACAAGATGCAGAGGGAAATGAATTCCCTCAGGGGAAATGAATTCCCTCATGGGAAAGGAATTGTTCGGGAATAATGTGAATGATTTATGCTTGGTCCCGAATGTCAAGATACATGCGAAGTTTAAAGTCCCGGAATTCGAGAAGTACAAGGGCAACACTTATCCTCGTGCTCATCTTGTGATGTATGTAAGAAGAATGTCTACCCAAAATGATGATCAACATATGTTGATTCACATTTTTCAGGATACTTTGACTGGTTCTGCATTGAAGTGGTATATGAGTTTGGACAACATCAATATCCATACTTTCAACGACTTGGGAGAAGCATTTATCAGACAATATAAATATAACATGGACATGGCGCTTGACCGTGATCAACTCAGGGCCATGGTCCAGAAAGACAGGGAATCATTCAAAGAATATGCACAGAGATGGCGTTAGGTATCCGCCCAAGTGATTCCTCCCATGGAAGAAAAGGAGATGACTAAGATTTTCCTGAAGACTCTGGGTGCTTTCTACTATGAGAGGATGGTAGCGAGTGCGCCAAGTGACTTTACTAAAATGGTGGGCATGGGTATCCGTTTAGAAGAGGCTGTAAGAGAGGGTTGTTTAACAAAAAGTGAAAGTTTCAGAAGTATGAAGAAGCCATCCTATGGGTTTGCCAAAAAGAAGGAAGGAGATACAAATGTTGTTATGCAAGATATGAGGGTTGATCCTCCTAGAAGAAACTATCAGCGTCATCAACAGGTTTCCTCAGTGACTCCAGTTATTGGTGTAGCTCCAACTACCATTGTTTATCATAGACCATCCCATCATGGGAATCAAGGGTATAATCAGAGAAGGGAGAGTTATGATCCTAACCCTATGAGCTATACAGAATTACTCCCGGCGTTAATTCATAAGAAGTTGGTTCAGACCAGACCACCCCCTGTTATACCATCACCATTACCTTGGTATTACAAGGCAGACCAAACATGTGTTTTTCATCAGGGGGCACCAGGGCACAATGTTGAGAACTACTATCCTATGAAAACTGAAGTACAAAAATTGGTGAATTCTGGCATCTTATCTTTCAAGAATGTTGGTCCTAATGTGAAAGATAATCCTTTGTCGAAGCATGGAGGAGCAAATAATGTGAACATGGTGGCCAGTTTTCCAGGCGACTTCTGGATTTTTGATACTAAATTGGTTAGGGGAGATTTGTTAAAAATGCATGCAGACCTCTGTGAATTTAGCTACTATACACATGACCATATCATTTGTGCTATTTGCAGTACGAATATACAGGGTTGTAACAAGATAAAGGTTGATTTGCAGGAGATAATGGATGAGGGCCTCATCCACATAATCAGGCCTAGAGAAGAGTATGAAGGGGAAGTAAACATGGTTTCTGGATATCCTGGAGAGTTTAGAATCTTTGATGTGGAATATATGAATGGGGATCTTGTACAATTGCATGCTACTTTCTGCCACATGGCTAGTCAGGTAGAACATCAGTATGGATCTTGCCAAATTTGCTACCGGGACTCCCAAGGATGTTCAATTGTGAGGAAAGGTATTCAGATGTTATTGGATAATGGAACTATCAAGGTTACAGGCCAAAGGGATGATTACCATGAGGTTAATGAGATTGAGGTTTGTTTGGCTGAAGAAGACTCAGATGATGAGTATGCCTCTGCGGATGAGTTCTTCTCCTCAGATGAAGATATGTTTTCTAGAGATGACTATTCAATGACTGAATGTGTTGAAGAGGGAGTAAATGTTATTGTGCCTTTTTTTGGTGCACCCGCCCCTATTAAAGTTGAATATCATGGCAAGCCAGTTATTTCTCCATTGGTGATTAGTTTGCCGGGTCCTGTCCCCTACAAGTCAGACAAGGATGTGCCCTACAAATATAATGCTACAATTTTAGAAGATGGTGTGGAAGTTCCCATCCAGCCAATGCCTGATGTTGGAAATATTGCTGAGACTAGCAGAGTGACCCTCAGCGATCGTGTATTTGCACCAGTTGTTCGTGGAGATATTAGTACTGGAAAGAAAGTTGTGGAAAGTGTTGAACCCAAGAAGGCAGTGGGTGAATCTAGTGGAGCTACGCTAGAAAAGGAGGTGGATGATATTTTGAAGATAATCAAGATGAGCGACTTCAGAATTGTAGATCATCTACTGCAGACTCCTTCTAAGATATCTATCTTGGCTTTATTGATGAACCCTGTTGCTCACAGAGAATCTTTAATGAGGGTATTGGACCAAGCTTTCGTGGAAAGTGATATGCCAATAAACCAATTCAGCAGTGTGGTAGGGAACATTACATCATGTAATAACCTGAGTTTTTGCGACGATGAACTTCCCGATGAAGGAAGGAATCATAATCTGGCCCTCCACATCTCTATGAACTGCAAGAATGATTCTTTATCCAATGTGCTGATTGATAATGGATCCGCATTAAACGTTATACCAAAGAGCTAATTTATGAAGTTGAAATATCAAGGAACGTCCATGCGCCCGAGTGGCATTATTGTGAAAGTGTTTGATGGATCAAGGAAATCTGTTATTGGTGAAGTGGACTTGCCTATTCATATAGGCCCACATTTATTTCAGATTACTTTCAAGGTCATATATATTATACTCGCTTATAGTTGCTTGCTGGGACAGCCGTGGATTCATGAGGCAGGGGCTGTCGCTTCGACTTTACACCAGAAGTTGAAGTTTGTGAGTGAAGGAAAAGTGGTAATTATAAATGGAGAATAGGCCTTATTGATATCTCATTTGTCTTCTTTCAGTATTGTGGAGGCGGATGAAGCTGCTGTTGGAACCCAGTTCCAAGCTTTATCCATTGATAATATAAGAGAAAATGAGAATTCTATGGCTTCATTTAAGGATGCTCAGCAGGTTGTGCATAATGGCCATAGTGAAGTATGGGGACAGATTATTGATCCACCTATAAACAAGAATAGAGCTAGCTTGGGGTTCTCTGTGAAGAATGATAAAGGCAAGAGCATGAAGCTGAAGTCTACTGCAGGCAAGTATCAATACATATTTCGTAGCGGGGGCTATCTTCATCCAACTGTTTCTGGGATTAATGCCATTATGGAAGATGAAGCAGAGCCAGAAATGCCAAATTATGTGACGCACGAAGTTAGGGTTCAGAACTGGACACCATTGATGTTCCCTCTTGCATACTTGTTTCAAAGTAATTTGTTTTTGTTAATCTTTTTTGAAAAAAAAACTTTCACTCTGCCCAAGGTGAAAGTATTGATATTGTATGGGCTTATCTGTTTGCTTTGATTTTTAAAATCAATAATAAAAGTTGTCTTTGTTACCCAAATTGTGTTTTTATTTTCTGTTTTTTTCTTGGAAAATGGTAATCAGAAAAAAAACATTACAAAATAAATAATAACTAAAATTCAATCTGCATGATCACTTGTTATATGTGTCAGTTTCTAAAAGCAATCATAAATCATATGTGCAGATTAATTAAAAACCCGTTGAATACAATGACCCTGCACCCTCTCCCAACTTTGAATGTCCTATGTATGGGGTCGAAGAAGAAGACTATGATGAGATTCCGGAAGAGGTATCACGGTTGCTTGAGCGCGAGGAGAATTCCATCCAGCCATATAAAGAGCCATTGAAAGTAATCAATTTGGGTTCAGAAGAAGATCCAAAAGAAGTCAAGATTGGAGCATTACGGCATCCTGATGTGAAGAGCAGGTTGATTGAGATGTTGAAAGAGTATGTGGATATTTTTGCTTGGTATTGCCAAGATATGCCTGGTCTAGATACAGATATTGTAGAGCATCATTTGCCACTGAAGCCAGAGTGCCCGCCAATCAAGCAGAAGTTGCAAAGAACTCACTCAGATATGGCAGTGAAGATCAAAGAAGAAGTTCTAAAGCAGATTAATGTTGGTTTTCTTGTGACATCAGTGTACCCTCAGTGGATTGCGAATATTGTCCCAGTACCGAAGAAAGACAGAAAAGTTCGTATGTGTGTAGATTACAGAGATCTAAATAAATCTAGTCCCAAAAGATGACTTTCCATTGCCACACATTGATATGTTAGTGGATAGCACAGAAAAATTCAATGTTTTCTCGTTCATGGACAGATTTTCCAGATGTAATCAAATAAGGATGGCTCTTGAGGACATGGAAATAACAACGTTTATCATACCCTGGGGAACATTCTATTACAGAGTGATGCCCTTCGGGTTGAAGAACGCTGGTGCGATGTACCAGAGGGCTATGACAACCATATTCCATGATCTGATGCACAAGGAAATTGAGGTATATGTTGATGATATGATTGCTAAATCCCAGACTAAAGAAGGGCATGTAGAATATTTGTTGAAGTTGTTTCAGCGTTTGAGGAAGTATCGTCTCCGCTTGAATCCAAATAAATGTACCTTTGGTGTTCGGTCAGGGAAATAGTTGGGTTTCATTGTTAGCCAGAGAGGGATTGAAGTTGACCCTAATAAAGTCAAAGAAATTCAAGAAATGCCAGCGCTGAGAACTAAAAAGCAAGTCAGAGTGTTCCTCGGGCGTTTGAATTATATTTCCAGATTCATTTCCCACATGACTGCAACGTGTGAACCAATCTTTAAGTTGTTAAAGAAAGATCAAGGTTGTGTGTGGACAGATGACTGTCAAAGGGCATTTGAAAGTATTAAAGAATATCTGCTTGAACCTCCTATCTTGCTCTCTCATGTTGAAGGAAGACCATTGATTATGTATCTGACAGTGTTAGATAATTCCATGGGCTGTATTCTGGGACAACAAGATGAAACAGGGAAGAAAGAGTATGCCATTTATTATCTCAGTAAAAAGTTTACTGATTATGAGTCGTGGTATTCCATGCTGGAAAAGACATGTTGTGCTCTGGCCTGGGCGGCAAAACGTTTGCGACAGTATATGTTGAATCACACTACTTGGTTAATCTCCAGAATGGATCCAATCAAGTACATTTTTGAAAAGCATGCTCTTACTGGGAGAATTACCCGCTGGCAGATGTTGTTATCTGAATATGACATTGAATACCGCACTCAAAAAGCTATTAAAAGCAGCATGTTGGCAGACTATCTTGCTCACCAACCAGTTGATGATTATCAGTCTGTGATGTATGATTTCCCCGATGAGAATGTGATATTTCTGAAAGTGAAAGATTGTGATGAACCATTTCCTAAGGAAGGTCCTGATCCTGAATCTCGTTGGAGTATGATATTTGATGGAGATGTGAATGCTTATGGTAAAGTAATTGTTGTTGTGATTGTCACTCCACATGGATCACACATTCCTTTTACTGCAAGGTTGACATTGGATTGTACTAATAATATGGAAGAATATGAGGCTTGCATCATGGGTCTCGAGGAAGCTATTGATCTTAGAATTAAAATTCTAGATGTGTATGGTGATTCAGCTTTGGTAATAAATCAGATTAAGGGAGAATGGGATACTCGTCACCCCGGATTGATCCATTACAAAGATTATACTAGAAGATTGTTAGCCTTCTTTAATAAAGTTGAATTCCATCACATCCCTAGAGACGAAAATCAAATGGTGGATGCTATGGCAACTCTGGCTTCTATGTATCAAGTGAATACTTAGAATGATGTACCTCAAATTATAGTTCAGCAACTGGATAGGCCCGCTCATGTGTTTACAACATAAAAGGTAGCAGATGAGAAACCTTGGTATTATGATATCAAGAAATTTCTCCAGACTCAAGAATAGTCGATTGGTGCATCGAATAAAGATAGAAAGACTTTGAGAAGATTGGGTGGTAGCTTCTTCCTCATTGAAAATGTGTTGTACAAGAGAAATTATGACATGGTCTTGCTCAGATGCGTGGATAGACACGAAGAAGACATGTTAATGCATGAGATTCATGAAGGTTCACTTGGCACTCATGCCAATGGACATTCGATGGCTAAAAAGATGCTAAGAGCAAGGTAGTTTTGGATGACAATGGACATTAGATGGCTAGATTTATACGGATAAGATTCATGCGCCTCTGACACTTCTCAATGTTATTTCTTCCCCGTGGCCTTTCTCTATGTGGGGTATTGACATGATTGTAATGATAGAACCCAAAGCTTCGAATGGACATCATTTTATCTTAGTAGCAATTGATTAGTTCACCAAATGGGTGGAAGCTGCTTCATATGCTAATGTTACTAAGCAGGTGGTAGTACACTTCATTAATAATAATCTCATATGTCGGTATGGTGTGCCGAGCAGAATCATCACCGACAATGGCTCAAATCTGAACAACAAGATGATGACAGAACTTTGTGAAGAATTCAAGATTGTCCATCACAATTCATCTTCGTACAGGCCAAAGATGAATGGGGTTGTTGAAGCTGCTAATAAGAATATCAAGAAAATCATCCAGAAGATGGTTTTTACTTATAAAGATTGGCATGAAATGCTCCCTTTTTCTTTACATGGATATCAGACATCTGTCCACACTTCAACAGGATAAACCTTGTTCTCTCTTGTGTATGGAATGGAAGTTGTGCTCCGAATCGAGATTGAGATTCCCTTTTTGTGTGTGATAATGGAAACCAAGTTGCCATAGGCTAAATGGGTCCAGAATAGGTTTGACCAATTGAATTTTATCGAAGAGAAAAGAATGATGGCTTTGTGTCATGAGCAGTTATATCAAAAGAGAATGAAGAAAGCTTTTGATAAGAAGGTCAAACCTCGTGAATTCATAGAAGGCAACCTCGTGCTCAGGAAGATCGTGTCTTTTAATGCTGATTCTAGGGGCAAATAGACTCCCAGTTTTAAAGGCCCATATGTTGTCAAGAAAGCCTTCTTTGGCGGTGCATTAATTCTTGAAACTATGGATGGAGAGGAGTTTCCACATCCCATGAATGTTGATGCAGTCAAGAGATACTTCTCCTAAAGAAATAAAAGAACAACTCGCTAAGTTAAAAACCCGAAAGGGCAGCTTAGGAAAAAAGCAGCATCTCGGTAGGCCGAAAACCCAAAAGGGAGGTCTAGGAAAAAATCAGAGACATAAACAGAATAAAATTTCCCGCTAAGTGGAAAACCCGTAAGGGCAACTTAGGCAAAAGTTAGGGACTTTCTTGGCAAGTAACAACATCAGACAAGACTTGATCATTGAAGAAACAATCTTCTGAGATACTCACCATACTTCAACGAAAGCTGTTGCTCAGAATTTCAAAGTTGTTAGAGGGAATAGTGGTCATTGTATCTCAAAGTATCTTTTCCATTATATATTACCATTTTCCGAACTTTGTAATCATCCGTGGAGTCTCACCATTTGCAGAGTACCATTCTATCAATAAAATTTGAGCTTTTACCCAATTCTTTGTATTTCTTATTTTTATTCTTCTTACAAAGACTCCACTTATTATTGATAATAATTTTCAAAGCAAAAAGATTAAATAACAAAATTATTTTTCAAAAAGAATTTACAACTTACTTTTACTTTAGATTTCGTGATTCAAGAGGAAAACAAAAGTTGTGATCCCAGGAATGGACGAACTCCAGTAATTTTGGGAAGTTTTGTTTCCCACGGGAAGGTTTTCTCAGGTCGTTTTCGCTGGTATACGCGTGTTTTTTGTATATTGAAGACGATACCAATTGGCATAAGATGTGGTATTGGGTTTGTGATCCCAGTGTCCCCAGTCAAGTCTTGGTTCATTTTGATTTTGGGTTTGCATGGTCTGAGGCCTCTATCCCGGATTCTCCAGCGATGTCTTCCCTAATATGACGAAAGGTATTGTTCCCTTGGTGTGCTGAGATGGAACTATTTGCAAAATGTCGCTCTTTCTGCAGTATGGGCAACTAGACCAGGGCAGTATATTTTCTAAGAAGTGTTGAGACAGTTGTCAACCCTTTGGGTTTTCACCCGCCAAGTGCTGGGTTTGATTTAAAATCCCCATGAGTTTGACCTTTTTTTATAATGTTGACTTCTTGATTCCCCAGGAAGGCTATCCCAGGGCATCTTTTATTGGAATAAGTTTGCATGATATGAAAACTCAATCCAAGATTCCCCAATGAAGGCTTCGTTATTTGATAGAAGTCTTTTCTCCCCGTGCATGCTAAGATTTGACTTATTTACAAAGCATCTGCCTTTTGGCAGTACTTTCATTTTATTTGATTGCCCGATAATCAGGCATAGGGCAATGTTTTTATTTAAGAAGTGTTGAGGAATTTGTCAATTTTTGGGTTTTTCACCCACCAATTGTTGGGTTTGATTTAAAATCCCGATAAGATTGATTTCTTGCTGTAATGTTTGGCTTCTTAACTCTCCAAGTTGTTATCCCCATGAGGTTTCATACTTTTTCCCAAGAGAAGTTGGTGCAATACTTACTCTCAATATTGAAGAACGTATCTTGGTTCCCCCTCTTCGATATGGTGTTGGTCTCCCCAATAAAGTCAGCACGAGGTCCTCGGTTGATGTCTCGATGATGAGGCATTATCTCCCCTAGTGAAGTATGTATGATGTTCCCCCAATGAAGTCATCTCGAAATCCTCAGTCGATGTTCTATCGATATGGTTTCCGTCTGCCTTATTTGAAATCAGTATTGCAATCCCCAGTAGATGTGTGGACCGTGAAAAAATTTGTTTCCCCATTGAAGTTTGAGTGCTATCCCCCGACGAAGCTTGGAAAAGGATGTTATATCCCTGTATTTGTACTGATTTATTGATTTGATTTGTTTACTTCTGGATTATGTTCATTCCCAGTGAAGTTAAGCCGCGAAGTAGGAATTTGTTTCCTCAGTTGGAGCTTACTTTTTCTTATAGAATGTTCATCTTGGATGTGATTTAGCCGAGTGTGGATTATGCCTGAGTTGTTTTTCCTGCTTACTACCAGTGTTATATGTCTGTTTTGTCATCATATACATAATAACACTCATACATTCATACATCATGCATAGTTGAATTTAGCAAATCATTTACTCATTCAAATTCGTTAATATTTTGTTGACATATTACTCTGTTTTGCAGAGTTGTGTTGTCCTCTCTCCAATAGAATGTCGGCCTTAAGAAGAAAGTGTATATTATTTCAATTTCCTCACTGAGTTATCCCTCTTGGAAGATTTTTTGCTTTAGCCTTCCTGTACAGCTCTTTGTCTTGATAGATTGGGTTTCCCTCTTGAGTTTATTTCTGAAAAGATGTATTTTTGTTGACTGTTCCACTCCATTTTATTTCTGGTTTGAATCTTTATTTTCCATCAATATTATTACTTTGGATTTCTGCAAGATTTTAGCATTGGTTTGAGAATATGCATTTATTTTGGCACGAGAAAACATTTATCTCCTCAGCAGGAAAATGTTGGCATTTCTCCAAGAAGTCATGATTCATTCCCCAGGAGGTCATATTGCTTTCCCCAGGAAGTCACATTTCTTTCCCTAGGAAGTCATGATTCTTTCCCCAGGAAGTCTTTTTTTACAATCCTTCATAATAGCAAGTACCAGGTGTGATGCGGTGGGAGAACTGACTTGGGATTTTGCGTTTGTGTTTGCAAATGTTTCGGTTTAGCAAGAGTCACCACCGACTTTTTATTTTATCCTAGGGAAAGGTCAAAAAGCACAGGAAAGACCTTTGAGATTTTTTCTTGGGTTCGGGGAGTATATTATAGAAAGGGAAGGTATTAGCACCCTTTCTATCCATGGTTATCCATGGGCTCTTAGTTACTTGCTTAGATCACTTGCTTTGCTTTTCAATTGTTTGAAATGGTGCTCTTCAATTGTTTGAAATGGTGCTTTGTGTGTGATTTTGAAAGAGGTTTTGAAAAGAGGCCATCGTTGTGGCAACCTTTGTAATGATTCTTGTTTGAATGTATACAAAGGTGTTTTTGTCTTTTGAAAAGTTTCCAATGTTTGAAAGTAGGGTTTTGAAATTGTGTGGTGAAATGTGTTTTGAAAATAGCAAGGATGTTTTTTGCAAGTTTTGATCAAGTAACTAAGAGTTGTCTACCCTATCTTACTCAAAGATCTTTCTTATGTTTTTAACCCTTTTAACAGTGTTGCTTCACCATTGTATTTGGTGAACAACCTTGTGTTAGGATGTTAAACGGGACAGGCGCGGGTTATCGTATAGACCATGATAGCAATAGTGTCAAGTATTTTTGGCAATTTTCTTGAGGGACTTGATCATTTTGTTTAGGCAACTTAGATAGCGTCATCGAGGAACTATGATCTTTTGTTTTATTTTTGTTTCTCCCAAGTACTTGACATGCATACCATGGCCCATTTTTTAAGGCAACAAGTGGATTGAAACCCTAGGGGTGCAAGTGTGCATTATGTTTGTTTTTCTTGCATTGTTATCTTGGATTAGGTCAAGCTAATTGTTGATTTTATTTTGCATACAAACCCTAGGTCTAATCATGGCATAATTGAAAGCATTTAAAGGTGCGAGAATTTAAATTCTACACTATTACAACATGATATAGGGAGGGGGATACAAATTTGAATTGGGGATTGTTGTACCCCAAAATTTACCCTCCCATAATCTTCAAAGTTTTGACAAAAATCATCCACAATTGGTACAAGTTTACTCAAGGGCCACACAGTCAAACCATCCTCCTAAGCCAGTCAAACTAGGGTTTTGGTTCTCACAAGGAAGCTGAAGTTTTCAAGAGCTCAATCAAGTCTCCCATGCTCATACACATTGTCAAGCACCTCCATGTCAAGTTTCAAGGCTCACAAGGTCAAGTTGCACAGTCAAAAACCCTAATTGCTCAACAGTCAACTGTAGGGGCAAAATGGTCATTTGGCAGTCAAAAGTCAAAATTTTTGGTCAACATCTTATTTTGAAGCCACAAACATCATTTGATCAATGCTTGATCATGATTCTAAAAAGTATGGCTCAAAAAGTCTCAAGATGCAAAAGTTTCTATTTTTGGACAGCTGAAAAGTCAACTGTAACTTGACCAAGGCATAACTTTTTCATGGTTCATCAGAAAAATTCCATCCAATGCTCATCTTGAAGGGTAAGACATTTACTACAACTCATCTTCACACTCCAAGTCCAAGAAATGCTCTCACAAAAAGTTATCAATTTCAACATTATAGGTCATTTTCAAAAGTCAACAAAAAGGGACTTTAAGTCAAAGACCATAACTTGAGATTGGTAAATCAAAACGACATGGGACCAAAGACATTGGTTAGAGGACTTCAAGACCTTTCCAAAATGTCCAAGAACATGATCAAAGCTTAAAAATTGAGCAAGATATGCATTGGAGAAGTTGGGAAAATTTTGTGAAATGGCCAAAATCATTTATCCTTGAAACTTCATTTTTGACAAAAGGGGCCCATGTTTTCCACTTGAATTAGCTTGGCCATGCTTCCCACGTGTCCCACCTTTTATTTCAAATTTTTAAATTAATTATTTCATTTTTTATTGATTTTATTGGATTTAATTAATTTTAAATCTTTTAAAATCAAAGGAAAATAAAAAAGGTTAATTAAGGAGGATATCTGACTTTGATGGACCTTGAATTACCATTATGCATGTGCCAAATTCGTGCAAGAGGCCAAATGGAGCAAGAATTCAAAAAATTGTTCAAAAATGGAAGGTTGTTAATGGAGGTTTATGGAGAATCTTGAACATGAAGGCAAGGCTTTATGAGGCTATAACTTTGATCAAAACATGTTACATAAGACCTATGCAAGTGATCAGACAAGAGGACTAGACCTAAGCTGCGCCCCAATACTCAGAACAAACTTACATTTTAGCCAAGAATTTTCAAAACTGAAAACTGCCTTAGAGCATTTGTTGAGCCCCCATTCTGATCCAAACACCTTCCTGAGGTCCCAAGGAAACTCTAGCAATCGAAACCACGCTCAAACGTGCAAAGAACCAGTCCCACGAAGCTACACGGTTTGTTCTTTTTTTCAGAAATGCATAGCACGATTCATCCATTTTCATTGATTTTTATTGCTTGATTTGTACTAATAAGGGTTCTCTGAAGCTTTTGGTGCCATCCAATTGAGTTATAGGCATCTGAATCCGAATCTACCATAAACAAAAGCTAGGGTTCCTGAAACTTTAAATTGGGGCTTTAGGTATATGATAAAATTGGACTCTAAAACCAATAGGAACAGGATCGTGGCAACATGAGGATTCCAAATCAATGGTCGCGCCCAATTTATGATTGAACATGGCCTATTCGCTATTTTCAAAAAGCTTGTGTTTTGGGGGGGTTCAAAACCCCCGCTATCCCTTTTTTACAGGTCCATTCGGAGAAGACGATTGCGTGGCACGGTGTGAGTGGCTGGTTTGAATCCAGCGCCTTTTTTTTTATTTTATAACACTAATGTCCATTTTATTTTATATTATTTGTTTCTTATCTTATATACAAAGCGCGTTGATAGTTCAATTAGTTAAGGCATTGGCTGGTAAACACTGGGACCTGGGTTCGAATCCCAGGTCCCCTCACATTACTTCTATTATTTTGTTTAACTCGTTCCCATGCAGTTTCCATCCTAATGACCACCATACATCCAATGCCTCTGCTTGCCATGTGTCCCTGATGATCCATCCAGTGGCCAAGAACCAAGAGTCCATGGAATACTCCAGTCAACGCGTAGGCATGTGATTCAAAAAGTCAGAAAAAGGCCTCATTCAAATGGGCTTGATTCATCAAAACCACCTCCTCAATTGGGGTCAACACCCCCCACAGTTTGCATTTTTATTTCCTTTCTTTTCATTCTTTTTTTTATTTTGTTTTTATTATTCCTAATTAATTCATCAAAAACAATTTTCATAAAACAAAAAAATCAGAAAATCATAAAAAAATTTATTTGTTTTACTTTAATTCATCAACCTTTTTTTTGTAAATAAATTCAATAATTAATTTAGTCTTAATTTTAGGTTGCTAATTTTAATGTTTTTTTTATAATAACTAAAAGATATAAAAAAAATAGACCTTTAGCACTTTTTTATCTTTCTTTAATTAAATATTTTTATTTTCTTATTATAATTATTACTAACCATTAATTAATTTTGTGAATACTTGTAATTAATCAATTAGGTTTAAATTAAGTTTAACTTAGATAATTTTTTTTTTAATAAATAAAAAAAAACAATTAGAACTAGAATTATTTGACTTTTAATTCCAATTTAATTTTATTTAATTCCATAAATCCAAAAACATGAAAAATAAGCCCTTTCCTTTATTTAATTTAATTAATTTAATAATTTCATTTTAATTCCTTTAAAGGGTCCAACGCCCTCGCATTCGATTATATTTTCTTTTCGCGCGTTTATTTTATTTCTTTTGTAAATATAATGTATTTGCTCCAAAGCCCTGTAATAGTTAATTAGGCATTTACTTCCTGCACTTTATTTTAAATCGGGTCTGGATTAATTTGGCGATGTAGACCCGCGCCTTTGTAATAGCGTAGGACCTTTATCTTTTCCGCACTTTAAATTCCTGCACCTTTAAACTGTTAACAATCACATGAAAGAATGAATGCCCAAAAATAAAACCAAAACGTAGATCACCAATGCATGACAAGAAAAATAATAAACTGAAAATGACACACAATTCACACACCACTCCTAGGGTACGCCTCACTGTTGCCTTGCCCCTCGAAAAGTGGTCATCGAGTATAGGACGTCTTAGTAAGTCCTTATGTCCATGAACATGGCATAAGGGTAGCTTCTAAGGTATCCTACCGTTGCTCTGGTGATCACATTGTTGCCTTGCCCCTCGAAACGTGGTCGTCGAGTACAGGACGTCTTAGTGAGTCCTTATGTTCCATTGATCTAGTTGCCTCGAAACGGTTGCCTCGAAACAAGTTGCCTCGGAATAGTTGCCTCGGAATAAAAAGATCAATGGCATAAGGGTAGCTTCTAAGGTGTCTTACTATTGCTCGGTGACCACCCTGTCCCTAAACTCGAATTGACCCGAACACCTCCAACGGTGGTGCTACCTACCTCTCAATGGTGGGATGGCACTACCTAAAGGACACTTACACAATTTAATTCCTTAGGGTAGGTAGATGACTCATAGATACTTGTTCTTTTCAAAAACAAACAAAATACTTTTCACACCTTACACTTTCAAAAGCTTTCAAAACAAATTTTTCAAACACTCTTGAGGACAGATACAAGAGTTATTTAGAAATATTTCAAAGAAACTTTTTTTTTTCAAAACCCACACACATTTGAAAAGCAAACATTTTGAAAACAAATGAGCAAGTATCTAAGAGCCCATGGATAACCATGGATAGAAAGGGTGCTAACACCTTCCCTTTCTATAAATCTACCTCCCGAACCGAGAACTAATCTCATAAGGAATTTTTCTGTGCTTTTGTCCTTTCCTTGTTGGAGAAAATAAAAGACGGTGGCGACTCTTGCTTCCGCGACATTTCGCGAACCAGCGTTAAACAGTCAGTTCCAGATCCACCAATCATAGAACTGGCGACTCTGCTGGGGACTCTTTAAAGTGAGGTGTGCCTTAGGACTAAGATCATTGTGTTTTCAATTGCTTTGACTTGTTTGCTTTAAATTGTGGGACTGTCTCGGGATTTCTATAGATCCTAACCCGGATCTGGGGATACCTTCTTAGAAAGTAGAAACAAGGCTGTGAGGGAACTGTGTGGGGTATACCGACATGGTTGAAGCAGTCTGCTACGTTGATGTGGCACTTTGGTGTGTACCGGTAACCCTTGAGTCAATCAAGGAGAGTACGGGGCCTCCGCGTGGTGTCGTGAAGCATCAACAGACCTTAGGAACCTTAATTGACCCATCTTGGCCTCTTTAGGGTAGTGAGATAACTACTTTGGTGTACTCTGAAGTCGGTTGATACTCGATGCTACACTCAGTTGAGGGTTGTTTTCTTGGGATATTTTGATCGCCAGTCAGTGGCTAAATCGAAACGATGAACAATGAAAGCAATCCAATGATATTGAGATCCTTAGAACCCGGTTACTTTGATAGGACAGGTTTGAGCCCACCAACTTCAAGAGGGTAATATCCAGACCCCATGCTGGCCTAAACTCTAAGGGCTTGTCTTGTGTGACTTGTGTGCCTTACATGTTTGCCTTTGTAAATATTTGTGGTGTGCTTAATCATAGCATCATAACATCATACAGCATCATATGCATCCACTAACCATTTCAGGGGTTCGAATCTTCATCTTTGTTCTTGTTTTGTAGGACATGGAAACTATCCGCAGAAAGACAATTCAGATCAACCTTGTAAGGGTCCCTCATCAGCTTAAGGAGCTTACATCCAGGATTCCCGAGAACTCGTCATTCAGTGAAAGGCATGGTAGACTCATCAGCCTGGTCAATACCAATATTGAGGAAGAGATGGTAAAGGTCCTTTTCCAATTCTTTGACCCTCTGCATCACTGTTTTACTTTCCCGGATTATCAGCTGGTTCCTACTTTAGAAGAGTTTTCCCAGCTTCTGAAGATTCCCATTCTCAATCAACTACCCTACAACGGTACGGAAAGGGAACCAAAACTTGAAGAAGTAGCTAAAGCATTATGCCTACAACCATCTGACATCAAGGGGCATTGGGAAGCCAGAAATGGTATCAAAGGGTTCTTGGCAAAGTTTCTGTTTGAGAAGGCCCAAGAGTGTTGGAATTCCCTTGACCTACAAGCCTTTGAAGAAGTTGTAGCCCTCCTTGTCTATGGGTTGGTGATGTTCCCTAAGCCAGATCAACTTATAGATATCAGTGCTGTCAAGGTCTTCATGTCCAGGAATCCTATACCTACGTTGTTAGGGGACATCCTTCACTCATGTTACACTCGAACCATGAGAAAAAGGGGTGTTCTTATGTGCTGCACTCCCCTCCTGGGAAGGTGGTTTATTTCGCACCTTCCACAATCAGTTTTGAAGAACGAGCGGGGTTTGAGGTGGTCACAACGATTGATGACTCTTACACATGCAGATATACATTGGTGTTCTCGGTCCAGAGAAGATGTCACTATCATTGATCATTGCGGGGAGTACCCTAATGTTCCTTTACTTGGAATCAGAGGAGGTATTACTTACAACCCATGCTTGGCTTGGAGACAGTTTGGTTATGCTCGGAGGGATGGCCCTCATGAGATGATAATTCCTGACATAGTTTTTGACTTCGAAAACGATACACAAGGACTTCGCCAGAAATTTATCAGAGCTTGGAGGATGCCCAGGAAGATAGACAGCAAGACCCTGGGGCACAGGAACTCCATCCCATTGGAGCCTTATCTCAAGTGGGTACGAGCCCGCTCCCAGAAGCTGGTGATGCCATATCCTCATGTTCTCCCCGTGATCAAAGAGCCAGACTTGAAAGGAGAGGTGTCCTACACCATTCAACATCCTGACATGCCCACATCCTGGGAAGAGATGCAGAAGAGCTGGATCCAGCTTAAGGAAGAACGGAATTCTCTGGAGACCAGTCTACATGTCAGTGAGAAGAAGGTCCTGGAGCTCACCCGCCTACTGCACGAGGAAAGGAATCTCAATACCTATATTGCTCCGAAGAGGATGCGTAGTGTCTTTTGGGATTGATCTGCTTTGTAATGTTTGCCCATGAGGCTTTGATGTATCAAACAATTATTTCCTTAATGATAACGTGTGTTCCTTTTTGTCTACAACAAATTTGAATTTTCGAACCCTTGAATGCATTGCATAAACACATATCATTCATCATGTGCATCACAGGTACTCTTCTTTTCAGGTTGCTTACTGTTCTTCGCTGTTTATTTCAGCATCATGAACCCTGAATCATCTACCGAGACGTCTATCAAGGCCCTTCAGGCGCAGAACGCCCAATTTCAGGAGCTGATCATGGGTTTGGCTCAAGGTCAAAAAGAGCTGAAGGCTATGCTCCTGAAGAAGAGTAAGAAGAAGAAGAGGACTATGCTATTTAACACTGGGCGCAGGCTCGGGAATACTTTGCAAAATGAAGCTGAGAGGACTACTCCATCTGTGGGGGAAGGTAGTCACCAAGAAAGGGAGGTCCCTAATCCTGTGGTCTCTGATACTGAAACAGACTTCAACGACGAACAGTATCCTCCTGTTGAGGACCGGTACAAGCAACTGGAGGACAGATTAAATGCTATGGAAATTCAGCGTGTGCCTGGACTGGATTTCGGAGACTTGGGGTTATCTACTGGGGTGGTGATTCCACACAAGTTCAAGGCACCTGCCTTTGTGGAGTATGACGGGGCTTCCTGTCCCAAGATGCACCTCCGTTCTTATGTAAGGAAGATCCAGCCTTACACAGCAGACAGGAACTTATGGATCCACTTCTTCCAGGAGAGTCTTTCAGGGACTCACCTCGAATGGTTCTATCAGCTGGATGGAACCAACATTCGTAACTGGGAGGATCTGGCCACTGCTTTTTACAAGCAGTATCAATATAATTCCGACCTCGCTCCTACGCGTACCCAACTCCAGGGTATGTTGTTAGGATCGGGTGAAGGTTTTAAGGAGTACGCACAGAAATGGAGAGATCTGGCTGGCAGGGTGCAGCCACCATTGACGGACCGGGAGCTGGTGGATATGTTCTTGGGGACCCTATCTGGGCCTTTTTTCAATTATCTCATTGGTAATTCCTCTGCTGGGTTTACTGATCTGATCCTGACTGGTGAGAGGATCAAGGCTGGTATAAAATCGGGGAAGATACAGAAGGTCGCCTCCTCAAATGCTGAAAAGAAGCCCTTCAAGAAAGAGGCTAGTGCTGTGTACGGCCCAAGAAGGCAAAACAAACCTGAACACCGCCAAGCTGTCAACGTGGTGGTTATTTCTAAGCCTGCTACTGCTCCACAATAGTACAACCAACCCAGAGCTGAGAGGCCCAAACGACAGTATACTCGGCTCAGCATGACACTCTCTCAGATCCTACCGCAACTGTTATCAGCCAACTTGGTGACTGTTAGAGAGGCCCCGAAGGTTGTGAATACTACATCCCCCAGGGTCAACCCCAACGCCCGTTGCGCTTATCACTCTGATAGCCCGGGGCATAACACAGATGATTGTTGGGCCCTAAAGAATAAGGTTCAGGACCTTATTGATGCCAAGGAGATACAATTCGAGGCGCCCGAGAGGCCAAATGTTGTTACCGCTCCCATGCCCCAGCATGGAGTGAATGCTGTTGAGGAGGATTTGTATGTAGCTTCTGTGGATGATGTTGCTACTCCGCTGCTGACTGTCAAGAGGAACATGTTGCTAGCCGTTTTATTTCCGGGATGTAGCAAAGGTTGCCCTTTATGTGTTGCTTCCCCTGCTGGTTGTTCTTTGCTGAAATCAGGCGTCCAAAACCTGATGGATAGTAAAGAGATTTTGTTCAGAAAGACTGTTGTTCCTGCTGCCCCTGTTGAAGAAGTTTCAATTGTTACCATTTTTAACAACCCTTCCAAGGCTCCTTCAAAGAATCCTGTCCAAATTTTGCCTGTTCACAAGATTGCTCCCATCACCATTACTGTTCCGGGGCCCATCCCCTACAAGTCTGATAAGGCTGTCCCATGGCACTATGGGGCAGATGTTTATGTTCTGGGAGTGAAACAAGAGTTCAACACCGATACTGGTGTCACCAACATCACTGGGCCTGCTAAGGTCACGCGTAGTGGAAGACTGTTCTCACCAGACATTGCTCCTCCGGTAATTCAGAGACCTTTGATCATCACACCTGCCAGTGTGCCTGTTTCTCCCTCTGACCAAGTTTCCACCCCTGCCGCCGAGTCATCTGATGCTCGGGGCAAGGGGATTACTGCTGATGTGCCTGCCCGGACGGAGGCACCAAAGACCATTGTTGAGGCTTCCAAGCAAGAGATGGAAGAAATCCTCAAGATTATAAAGAAAAGTGATTTCAACATTGTCGAACAGCTGGGGCACACCCCCTCTAAAATCTCCATGCTATCACTGCTGCTGTGTTCAGAGGCCCATGCCAAGGCCCTAATTGCTTTCCTAAAAACGGCCCACGTACCCCAAGAGACGTCTGCTGATCAGTTCACCGACTGTGTGGCCAACCTAACTGCTGACAATGGTCTGGGTTTCTCTGATGCTGATCTGACGGTGAAAGGGAAGAACCATAATGATGCCCTGCATGTCTCCATTGAGTGCAGGGGCACTACTCTTGCTCACGTGCTGGTTGACACTGGTTCTTCATTAAACGTGCTACCCAAGAAGGCTCTGGACAGGCTGGACTGTGAGGGTCTAGAGCTTAAACCAAGTAACATTGTTGTCCGGGCCTTTGACGGGTCCAAAAGAATGGTACATGGCGAGGTTGACATCCCAATCAGGGTTGGGTCACAGGTCTTTGATTCAAAATTCTATGTGATGGACATCCGTCCATCCTATTCTTGTTTGCTGGGTCGCCCGTGGATCCACAAGGCTGGAGCTGTGACCTCCACGTTGCATCAGAAGCTCAAGTACCCGGTCAGGGGGAAGATTGTAACAGTGCAAGGGGAAGAGGAATACATGGTCATCCACCTCAACTCCTTCAGGTACGTGGAAATGGATGGGGAGTTCATTGAGACCCCCTTTCAACATTTTGAGGAGGTGCCACAAACATTGGAAGCAGCAGAAGCAGTGGTCGAAGAGGTATCTCCTTTGAAGATGGCCTCCTTAAAGGACGCCCGGGCTGTGATTGAAAGAGGTGAATGTGCAAACTGGGGCAAGCTCCCTGATTTTACTCCTAAAGCTAACAAGTTTGGGCTGGGTTTCACTGCAGAGGCTCAGAAGGCTGTGCGCAAGGCGAGAATTGGAAGACCTCCTGTGCTCATCACCCACTCAGGAGTGAATGCTATTGGAGAGGAAGACGAAGTGGAAGAGTCAGAGTTTGATAGCTGGATCTACCCGACGATTGATGGTGGATTGACCAATTGGACTGCTAAAGACTTTACACCCATAACTTTTATCACCCAGTAATGAACTTCTTTTGTTTTGGATTTGTAATAAACAATAATTTGAAACTGTATGGCCCGGTGTCTTACCCAGGGCACCGTGGTCTTATTTATGAGGGCTTTCGTTTGTCACTGTCATATATCATAAATAAAAGCATTGGACGTTTTTCACATTTCAAATCTTGCGCTCCTTTTCTTTCCTTTCTTTATATATTGCAAAACAGCTGTATTTACACACACTCACTCATACAGGTTTCAATCCACTCTGGATCTCACTGGTAACGACTCTGCTACCGCCAGTTATGACTTCGAAAATCCGATCAACTTAGCCGAAGACGAAGGTGAAGATGATTGCGAAGTGCCTGGTGAGCTTGCAAGACTGTTACTCCAGGAAGAAAGGGCCATTCAGCCACATGAAGAGCCAGTGGAAACGGTAAATCTGGGTACTGAGACGGACATAAAGGAAGTTAAGATTGGTGCCAACCTAGAGTTCAGCGTGAAGCAACGGTTGACTCAGATGTTACAGGATTATGTGGAGATCTTCGCCTGGTCCTACGAAGACATGCCTGGGTTAGATACCGACATTGTGGTCCATCACTTGCCTACTAAGGAAGACTTCCCTCCGGTTAAGCAAAAGGTCCGCCATATGCGTCCAGAGATGTCTGAGAAGATCAAAGCCGAGGTTATGAAGCAGTTCGATGTCTGGTTTCTTACAGTAACCTCTTACCCTCAGTGGGTTGCTAATGTGGTGCCGGTACCAAAGAAAGACGGTAAGGTCAGAATGTGTGTCGATTACAGGGATCTGAACAGGGCCAGCCCCAAGGATGACTTCTCTCTACCTCACATTGATGTCCTCGTTGACAATACAGCTCAGCATAAGGTGTTCTCCTTCATGGATGGCTTCTCAGGTTACAATCAAATCAAGATGGCTCCTGAAGACATGGAAAAGACTACCTTTGTTACTCAGTGGGGCACCTTCTGCTACAAGGTCATGCCTTTTGGACTGAAAAATGCTGGGGCAACCTACCAACGTGCCATGGTTGCTTTATTTCATGACATGATCCATCATGAGATAGAAGTGTATGTTGACGACATGATTGCAAGGTCCCAAACTGAGGAAGAACACCTTGATCATCTGCAGAAACTGTTTGACCGTCTAAAGTTGTACAAGCTGAGGTTGAACCCGAACAAGTGCACTTTCGGGGTTAGATCTGGAAAGCTGCTAGGCTTCGTTGTAAGTGATAAGGGTATTCAAGTGGACCCTGCCAAGGTTAAAGTTATTCAAGAGATGCCAGCTCCTAAGACAGAGAAAGAGGTCAGGGGCTTTCTAGGACGCCTGAATTACATTGCTCGATTCATCTCGCACCTAACTGCTACCTGTGAGCCAATCTTCAAGCTGCTGAAGAAAGATCAGGTAGTACGTTGGAATGATGAATGTCAGGCTGCTTTTGACAGAATCAAAGAGTATCTCCAAGAACCACCCATCCTTTTGCCGCCGTTTGAAGGGAGACCTCTGATACTATACCTAACAGTGCTTGACAACTCAATGGGGTGTGTGTTGGGGCAGCATAACGAGTCTGTCCGAAAAGAGCATGCCATTTATTACCTTAGCAAAAAGTTTACCGACTGTGAGACCCGATACTCACTGCTCGAGAAAACTTGCTGCGCTTTGGTATGGGCTGCTCGCCGGCTGAGACAGTATATGCTGACTCACACTACCTTGTTGATCTCAAAGATGGATCCTATAAAGTACATATTTGAAAAGCCTGCTCTGTCTGGGAGAATAGCAAGATGGAAAATGATCTTGACAGAATACGACATCCAGTACATGACCCAGAAAGCCATCAAAGGAAGTGTATTGGTAGATCACTTGGCACATCAGGCAGTAGACGGTTATCAGTCAATGAACTTCGAGTTTCCAGACGAGAGCATCATGATAGTGACTGATTGTGAAGTACCTGGACCGGATGAAGGACCTGAGGAAGGATCCCAATGGTCTATGCACTTTGACGGAGCCTCCAACGCTTTGGGTAACAGTATCGGTGTTGTAATCATATCCCCTCAAGGCACTCATACTCCACTCACTGCCCGGCTATGTTTCAACTGCACCAACAACATGGCGGAGTATGAGGCGTGCATCATGGGACTCAAAGCGGCAGTTGACTTAAGGATCAAGTTTCTGAGTGTCTTTGGAGATTCCACTCTCGTGATCAACCAAATCAAAGGCGAGTGGGATACGAAACATCCGAATCTTATTCCTTACAGAGAATGTGTGTTGACCTTGATCCCCCACTTCACCGAGATAACCTTTGAACATTTCCCAAGAGAGGAGAATCAGTTAGCGGACGCGTTAGCTACGATGTCTTCCATGTTCAAAGTCAAATGGGACAATGAGGCTCCCCGGATCATCATCTGGAAACTGGACGAACCGGCATACTGTTGCGATCTTGAGACTGAGTTGGTGACTGAGAAGCCTTGGTACCATGAGGTTAAGAGATTTTTGGAAGCTCAAGAGTATCCTGAAGGTGCATCTGTCAATGATAAGAAGTTTCTAAGAAGGTTCGCAGTGAAGTTCTTCCTTAGCAACGACATTTTGTACAAGCGAAACCATGATTCGACCTTACTGCGTTGTGTGGATAAGACTGAAGCAGAAAGGATCATGGAAGAGCTACATGAAGGGACCTTCGGAACACATTCCAGTGGACACACTATGGCTAAGAAGATCCTTCGAGCAGGGTATTTCTGGTCCACAATGGAAGCTGATTGTTACCAACATTCTCGGACGTGTCACAAGTGCCAGATTTATGCTGATAAGGTGCATGTTCCTCCAGTTCCTCTGAATGTCCTGACTGCACCTTGGCCTTTTGCAATGTGGGGCATTGACATGATCGGTGAGATCATACCTACGGCATCCAATGGGCATCGCTTCATCCTGGTAGCAATTGATTATTTCACGAAGTGGGTTGAAGCAGCTTCCTACGCTACGGTAACCAAGGCTGTTGTGGCACGGTTCATTCGGCATAACCTGATCTGTCGATACGGCGTCCCAGAAAGGATCATTACGGACAACGGTACCAATCTCAATAACAAGATGATCACTGAGCTCTACGAGCAGTTTAAGATATAGCACCACAACTCTTCTCCTTACAGACCGAAGATGAATGGGGCTGTAGAAGCAGCAAATAAGAACATTAAGAAAATCGTGCAGAAGATGACAGTGACTTATAAAGATTGGCACGAGATGTTACCGTTCGCTCTTCATGGGTACCGTACCTCAGCAAGGACATCAACCGGGGCAACTCCTTTCTCCTTGGTCTACGGTATGGAGGCAGTCTTATCGATCGAAGTGCAGATACCCTCTCTCCGGATAATGAAGGATGCAGACCTGAGTGAAGATGATTGGATCCAGACACGACTTGATTAGCTAAACCTAATTGACGAAAAGAGACTTGCTGCTATTTGTCATGGTCAGACGTATCAAAAATGGATGATCAGGGCATTTAAAAAAAAGGTCAGACCACAAGAGTATCAAGTTGGGGATCTGGTAATCAAACGTATCATCCTTCCTCAGAGTGATCCAAGGGGCAAATGGACCCCTACGTACGAAGGGCCATTTGTGGTTAAACATGTGTTCTCAGGGGGAGCCATGATTCTAACCACCATGGATGGTGACGACCTTCCTCACCACGCCAATGCAGACATAGTAAAAAGATACTACGCATGAAAAAAGACCCGCTAGGTTGACATACCTAGGCAAAAATTAGGGCTTCCCGGCGAACCAAAAGGGTTCGGGCAAAATGAAGGGATGAAATGAAAAAAATCTGTACACCCGGCAAGTCGAAAACCTGAAAAGGCGGCTTGGGCAAAAATGGGTATCCCGGTGGACTGAAAACCCGAAAGGGCAGTCCAGGCAAAAGTTAGGGATAAAGTGTAATACTATGTCTCATTGGATCACTTTGTATCCGGAATCCGGTATCAACATCAAGTTCAGACGGCATTGATCAATCAACTTCATCTTCAGCTAGGTCATCAAGTGATGAGACGCTCGAAGATATAAAGGCGATAGCAGAGTTGGAACCTAGTGGGATTATTCTTTTCACACAGCTATTTTATTTTCCTTTGTACAAATTTGTATAAACTCTTATTCGGCGGCGTTCTCTTACTAGGACGTCAGCCTCTTGTACATAAACGCCTATTTACAGGCAATTCAAAAATCAATACAAATACGCTTTTCAGTTAAAATTGCCAATTATTTGCCTTTTCTGTTTTGTTTTGTGAAGGACGTCCAAGGTTCAATTTGTGATATATGCATTTGACAATAACTGCTAACTCATAAATATTTGCATATGAAACAAAGGATTAATTACAGGTAACATTAGAAACAGGGGCGATGATGAGTGGTCTAAGCGATCTAATTGTTCTGTCCACCAAGGTATCAAGGTAGGTTCAGCCAAAGAACATAACCAATATACCTTAATTCCCCAGAGAGTAAACCAGCAAGTCAATGCACTCTCCCCAAGATATACCATCAGCCTTAAGGAAGTTGGATTATCCCCAGCAGATCCCAACATTCCTCAGCGCAATGTACGAGCATTCCTAACAAGCATCCCCGGCAGTCTTGACCTAAAGATTGTTCCCCGGCGGCATGTTAGACATTCAGTGGAGTTACTTCCAGTACATCTCAAAATTTCCCCAGGAGAATCCGATCCAGTTTCCCCAGGGAAGTTGGAATCCATCTCCCCAAGCAGTAAGCTTATCCCCAGTAGATTCTGGAAGCTTATCCCCTACGGAGCACGAACGCGTCTCCCGGCTTTATTCAAAGGTTATGCTCCACCAGAGCTTATAACTGGGTTATCCTCAGCCAAAAGCCACGGAAAGATCGTCCTCGGCGAAGTCTTCTTATCCCCAGCGGAGTCTATTAAAACTTCCAATATAATGACGGTATCCCCAGCGAAGTTACTACCAACATTTCAACAAGAGTACCTATCTCCCCACAGAGTATTGTTCCCCAGCCAGATCGCTAGAATAATTTTCTCCCCACAGAGTAATCCATTCGCCAAGTTTATTCCCCAACGGAGTCATCTTCTCCTACCGATTTATTCTTGCAACCATCACTCCCCAGTGGAAACACTATTCTCTAACATCAGCCCAGGATGTGACTTCCCGGCACCCGTCAAGGATTTATTTTCCTAGACGAAAACATACATTCATAAACAACACATCTTCATACATTATAGCATGCATATACGCATCATGAACATACAATCTCATTCATTCTGAGAGCATCTCGCATGTCATACATCATGGCATCGCATACAACTAACGTTTTGTCTTTTCAGGACAAAAGTTAATAAAAAGATAATTACTATCAACTGTCGTGATTCCAGATCTGATTCCTGTATCTTGCCAGGGTGTATCTGTTGACGACTACAGTACTAGACTCGATTCCTGTATCTTGACAGGGCACGTCTGAAGAGTTCGAAGATCCGATTCCTGTATCTTGCCAGGGAGTATCTGTTGACGACTACAGTACCAGACTCGATTCCTGTATCTTGACAGGGCACGTCTGAAGAGTTCGAAGATCCGATTCCTGTATCTTGCCAGGGAGTATCTGTTGACGACTACAGTACCAGACTCAATTCCTGTATCTTGACAGGGCACGTCTGAAGAGTTCGAAGATCCGATTCCTGTATCTTGCCAGGGAGTATCTGTTGACGACTACAGTACCAGACTCGATTCCTGTATCTTGACAGGGAACGTCTGAAGAGTTCGAAGATCTGATTCTTGTATCTTGCCAGGGAGTATCTGTTGACGACTACAGTACCAGACTCGATTCCTGTATCTTGACAGGGCACATATGAAGAGTTCGAAGATCCGATTCCTGTATCCTGCCAGGGCGTATCTGTTGACGACTACATTTCCAGACTCGATTCCTGTATCTTGACAGGGCACGTCTGAAGAGTTTAAAGATTCGATTCCTGTATCCAGCCAGGGCACGTCTACATAAAGAGTTTGAAAGTCAACTCTTGTAACAGACCAGGTAATTTTCTTTCTTTCTCAGATACGCAAGTTCTCGCTAAGGAATCTCTTATGCGATCGACACCTCCAGATGGCATCTATAAGCCCATCCTCCTATCCGCCACCTCTCCAAATGGCATATGTAAGCCCATTCCCGCTATCACACTGCTGTTACTATACTATGTGAGTGCAAATTTCTGGGCACTCTAGTGTTCAATCATCTTCCACCCTCGGATCACGAAAGGCACACAAGCCAATCTACATCCTCAGGTCTAAGAAGATTGAACAGGGGCAACTGTTGTACCCCAAAATTTACCCTCCCATAATCTTCAAAGTTTTGACAAGAATCATCCACAATTGGTTCAAGTTTACTCAAGGGCCACACAGTCAAACCATCCTCCTAAGCCAGTCAAACTAGAGTTTTGGTTCTCACAAGGAAGCTGAAGTTTTCAAGAGCTCAATCAAGTCTCCCATGCTCATACACATTGTCAAGCACCTCCATGTCAAGTTTCAAGGCTCACAAGGTCAAGTTGCACAGTCAAAAACCCTAATTGCTCAACAGTCAACTGTAGGGGCAAAATGGTCATTTGGCAGTCAAAAGTCAAAATTTTTGGTCAACATCTTATTTTGAAGCCACAAACATCATTTGATCAATGCTTGATCATGATTCTCAAAAGTATGGCTCAAAAAGTCTCAAGATGCAAAAGTTTCTATTTTTGGACAGCTGAAAAGTCAACTGTAACTTGACCAAGGCATAACTTTTTCATGGTTCATCAGAAAAATTCCATCCAATGCTCATATTGAAGGGGAAGACATTTCCTACAACTCATCTTCACACTCCAAGTCCAAGAAATGCTCTCACAAAAAGTTATCAATTTCAACATTATAGATCATTTTCAAAAGTCAACAAAAAGGGACTTTGAGTCAAAGACCATAACTTGATATTGGTAAATCAAAATGACATGGGACCAAAGACATTGGTTAGAGGACTTCAAGACCTTTCCAAAATGTCCAAGAACATGATCAAAGCTTAAAAATTGAGCAAGATATGCATTGGAGAAGTTGGGAAATTTTTATGAAATGGCCAAAATCATTTATCCTTGAAACTTCATTTTTGACAAAAGGGGCCCACTTTTTCCACTTGAATTAGCTTGGCCATGCTTCCCACGTGTCCCACCTTTTATTTCAAATTTTTAAATTAATTTTTTCATTTTTTATTGATTATATTTTTATTTAATTAATTTTAAATCTTTTAAAATCAAAGGAAAATCAAAAAGGTTAATTAAGGAGGATATCTGACTTTGATGGACCTTGAATTACCATTATGCATGTGCCAAATTCGTGCAAGAGGCCAAATGGAGCAAGAATTCAAAAAATTGTTCAAAAATGGAAGGTTGTTAATGGAGGTTTATGGAGAATCTTGAACATGAAGGCAAGGCTTTATGAGGCTATAACTTTGATCAAAACATGTTACATAAGACCTATGCAAGTGATCAGACAAGAGGACTAGACCTAAGCTGCGCCCCAATACTCATAACAAACTTACATTTTTGCCAAGAATTTTCAAAACTGAAAACTTCCTTAGAGCATTTGTTGAGCCCCCATTCTGATCCAAACACCTTCCTGAGGTCCCAAGGAAACTCTAGCAATCAAAACCACGCTCAAACGTGCAAAGAACCAGTCCCACGAAGCTACACGGTTTGTTCTTTTTTTCAGAAATGCATAGCACGATTCATCCATTTTCATTGATTTTTATTGCTTGATTTGTACTAATAAGGGTTCTCTGAAGCTTTTGGTGCCATCCAATTGAGTTATAGGCATCTGAATCCGAATCTACCATAAACAAAAGCTAGGGTTCCTGAAACTTTAAATTGGGGCTTTAGGTATATGATAAAATTGGACTCTAAAACCAGTAGGAACAGGATCGTGGCAACATGAGGATTCCAAATCAATGGTCGCGCCCAATTTATGATTGAACATGGCCTATTCGCTATTTTCAAAAAGCTTGTGTTTTGGGGGGGTTCAAAACCCCCGCTATCCCTTTTTTACAGGTCCATTCGAAGGAGACGATTGCGTGGCACGGCGTGAGTGGCTGGTTTGAATCCAGCGCATTTTTATTTTATTTTATAACACTAATGTCCATTTTATTTTATATTATTTGTTTCTTATCTTATATACAAAGCGCGTTGATAGTTCAATTGGTTAAGGCATTGGATGGTAAACACTGGGACCTGGGTTCGAATCCCAGGTCCCCTCACATTACTTCTATTATTTTGTTTAACTCGTTCCCATGCAGTTTCCATCCTAATGACCACCATACATCCAACGCCTCTGCTTGCCATGTGTCCCTGATGATCCATCCAGTGGCCAAGAACCAAGAGTCCATGGAATACTCCAGTCAACGCGTAGGCATGTGATTCAAAAAGTCAGAAAAAGGCCTCATTCAAATGGGCTTGATTCATCAAAACCACCTCCTCAATTGGGGTCAACACCCCCCACAGTTTGCATTTTTATTTCCTTTCTTTTCATTCTTTTTTTTATTTTGTTTTTATTATTCCTAATTAATTCATCAAAAACAATTTTCATAAAACAAAAAAAATCAGAAAATCATAAAAAAATTTATTTGTTTTACTTTAATTCATCAACCTTTTTTTTTGTAAATAAATTCAATAATTAATTTAGTCTTAATTTTAGGTTGCTAATTTTAATGTTTTTTTTATAATAACTAAAAGATATAAAAAAATAGACCTTTAGCACTTTTTTATCTTTCTTTAATTAAATATTTTTATTTTCTTATTATAATTATTACTAACCATTCATTAATTTTGTGAATACTTGTAATTAATCAATTAGGTTTAAATTAAGTTTAACTTAGATAATTTTTTCTTTAATAAATTAAAAAAAAACAATTAGAACTAGAATTATTTGACTTTTAATTCCAATTTAATTTTATTTAATTCCATAAATCCAAAAACATGAAAAATAAGCCCTTTCCTTTATTTAATTTAATTAATTTAATAATTTCATTTTAATTCCTTTAAAGGGTCCAACGCCCTCGCATTCGATTATATTTTCTTTTCGCGCGTTTATTTTATTTCTTTTGTAAATATAATGTATTTGCTCCAAAGCCCTGTAATAGTTAATTAGGCATTTACTTCCTGCACTTTATTTTAAATCGGGTCTGGATTAATTTGGCGATGTAGACCCGCGCCTTTGTAATAGCGTAGGACCTTTATCTTTTCCGCACTTTAAATTCCTGCACCTTTAAACTGTTAACAATCACATGAAAGAATGAATGCCCAAAAATAAAACCAAAACGTAGATCACCAATGCATGACAAGACAAATAATAAACTGAAAATGACACACAATTCACACACCACTCCTAGGGTACGCCTAACTGTTGCCTTGCCCCTCGAAAAGTGGTCATCGAGTATAGGACGTCTTAGTAAGTCCTTATGTCCATGAACATGGCATAAGGGTAGCTTCTAAGGTATCCTACCGTTGCTCTGGTGATCACACTGTTGCCTTGCCCCTCGAAACGTGGTCGTCGAGTACAGGACGTCTTAGTGAGTCCTTATGTTCCATTGATCTAGTTGCCTCGAAACGGTTGCCTCGAAACAAGTTGCCTCGGAATAGTTGCCTCGGAATAAAAAGATCAATGGCATAAGGGTAGCTTCTAAGGTGTCTTACTATTGCTCGGTGACCACCCTGTCCCTAAACTCGAATTGACCCGAACACCTCCAACGGTGGTGCTACCTACCTCTCAATGGTGGGATGGCACTACCTAAAGGACACTTACACAGTTTAATTCCTTAGGGTAGGTAGATGACTCATAGATACTTGTTCTTTTCAAAAACAAACAAAATACTTTTCACACCTTACACTTTCAAAAGCTTTCAAAACAAATTTTTCAAACACTCTTGAGGACAGATACAAGAGTTATTCAGAAATATTTCAAAGAAACTTTTTTTTTTCAAAACCCACACACATTTGAAAAGCAAACATTTTGAAAACAAATGAGCAAGTATCTAAGAGCCCATGGATAACCATGGATAGAAAGGGTGCTAACACCTTCCCTTTCTATAAATCTACCTCCCGAACCGAGAACTAATCTCATAAGGAATTTTTCTGTGCTTTTGTCCTTTCCTTGTTGGAGAAAATAAAAGACGGTGGATTATAGATCTACCTCCCGAACCGTGAACTAATCTCATAACCATTTCGCGAACCAGCGTTAAACAGTCAGTTCCAGATCCACCAATCACAAGGATTATTTTACAAGAAATTAAATCCTAAATTATTACAACCAAATTAAATGTGTAAGACATAATATTTAAATGTACAATATTTATATAAATACAATAAATAAATATTAAATAAAATGTATTATGCAAAAAAAAGTTTTTATGTATGTAAAAAGTATTTTTAATATGAAATGTAAATAAATAAAAAGTCAATTTCAATTATTTTGTTTTTTAAGGCAAAAACCCTAATTTCTTAAATAAATAGTATTATTTATTATTTATATACAATAATGTATTAATTTGTACAAAAAATAAAAGTATATTGTAAAAAGGGTATTTTTAGTATAAAATATTAATAAAAATAAAAATGTATTATTTTTGTGTTTTTTGCTCTAATTATTTGATAAAATAAAGTATATATGTGTATATATATATATATATATATATATATATATATATATATATATATATATATATATATATATATATATATATATATATATATATATATATATATATATATATATATATATATATATATATATATATATATATATATATATATATATATATATATATATATATATATATATATATATATATATATATATATATATATATATATATATATATATATATATATATATATATATATATATATATATATATATATATATATATTAAGTGTATAAAAATAAAAATTAATTATTTACAAAAATGTATATATTTCAAGAAAATGTTTTCAAATGTGTATAAAAATAAAAAATAAAAGTATTTTTTTACATTATTTTTACATTTAAACAAAAGTAAATATAAAGTATTTAATGTATTAATACTAGAATTAATTAAAATAAATATCAAATAAATATAAAAATTTATGAAAATATTTTTTAAGTATTTTTTATATTTGAAAATAAAATATCAAGGTTAGAGAAAAAATAAAAATGCAAAAATAATGAAAATACAAAGCAATGGGCCAGGGGGGGTGTGAACTGAAAATGCATGTGTGAGAAGCAAAAACAACCAGGCCCAGCCCAAACAACTTTGTCTTCTTCCTCAGTTCAAACAAAAACGCGCGTTTTCCATACAACCTGCTATCTCCTGATTTTGTGCTTTTTTTGACAAAACTCATAACATGAAACTTGTAGAGCATCAAACAATGAATCTAACCATATAAAAAACTTAAGATAACTCTCAAAGACCAGAGAGAATTTCTCTGGCCCTAATTCTTAACCTAGTTTTTTCAGAAAGTTCATGAACGAAATTCTCCTAGCATGATTAATATAAATGAAAACTAAGCACATGTATGGTTTCAGGGCTATGAATACAACATCTTTCATTCACAAACCTAAGTCTAACTAATCCTAAATAGAGAGATAAAAGTTCATAAAATACCTGTTTCACTTGACTTCGAGCTGGATAATGCAGCAACTTCCAAGGGTGCTTGAGGTTCTTTTGAGCTTGCCTGAGGTCCACTGAAGCTTTCCCAATGCTTGGTTTGTTTTGAAGTAGCCTGAATCATGCTACAGAACTCAACCTACAAAGCTTCCAAACAAAAATGGCAATGTGTGTTAATGTAGTTACAGAAACTTGTGGATGGTCTGGATAGTTCAGGTATGTTGGTTGGAAGGTATTGGAACAAGTTTGAGGCAAAACGCACGAGGGAAAGTGGAGATGGAGGTGGTTCTGAGGGCTTGCCCTGTTTTGCAGAAAAATGGTGATTTTGTGCACAAGGAGTTTTGAGAGGTCAAGGGCTCGTGCTTCTAGCTTGCTAGGGTGTATGAAACTTGTTTTACAACTTTGTTTTAGTTGGTTTTACCAAGTGTGTGAGATGCCTTTATTTTTGCAAGTTTTCTTCTCCATGAAGCAAAAGAGTGGAAGTGAGGTTACAGGCTTGTACAGGCCATCCTATCACCCTGCACACAACCCTCTTGGCCCCTCTAATTAGTGGATTTTTTTGCAGCATAAGATCTGGTTCAATGCTCTAGGATGTTGTTTTGACATAAAGCAAAGTTCAAGCAAAAATGGCAATGTTACTTTTCCATTTAAGGCTTAATCTAGTGTACAATACCCTAATGACCAAGACAATGCCTTGGCTCAATGGATTTGCATTAAATTATGGAGTACAAACTGGTTTAGAGTCCTGTAATTGTGAACCAAGCTAGCTAGATCATATTTGCAACTTGGTATGAACATGTATTGGCCATGGTTGCAAAGTGAGTTTTTGCCAACTTCAAGCATTCGATTCTCCCTAACCACAAAGGTGTTTGAGGAGTTCTTGGATAATTTGGAAATCTTGAAACATGTAATACAATCCATATTTGAAATGAAACTTGAAACTATAAGTGGAACTATGTGAAAAATGGCCAAGAAGATGGGTCAAAATCCTGCCTAAACTAGGGCAAAATTTCTCTAAGTTAAAAGTTTTAGGCACCCTTGTTCCAAAAATCATAACTTGAGATCCAAGCTTCTTTTGAGAAAACTTTGTGAATCAAAGTTGTAGACTTTGTGATGGACTATAACTTTCATGTTTCAAGTTTTGTTTGAATCCATTTTCATCTTGGTGAAAAAATGGGACAAAGTTAGGAAAAAATAAGAAAATTTTATAACTTAGAAAATTTCTAAGTTATGAAATTTTTCCATTTTAAAAGCTAATTTGCATTTTTGGGTTTCTTGATGAACAAGTTTCATAATTTGACATGTCTTGATGAAAAATGACCCTTGGCACTTGATTTGACCAAAAAGTCAAAGTTTGACTTTTCAGTGTACAGTCAAATTTTGATCAGTTGACTGAAAAATTCATCTGTCGATCCTATGCATTTGGGATCTTTTGAACTTGTTGAATGGGTCAAGAAAATTTCATTGAGTCCTTGAGTCCATGTTTGAGCTTGATTTTCCATTGGTTAGGTCAAACAGTCAAAAATTGCCTTTGTACAGTCAAAACCCTAAAAATGACCATTTTGCCCTTTGGGTGATTTGATCAAATTTCTTGTGGAATTGTGATCCAAACTTGATCAAATGGTTCATATGAGTTCATAATGTTGATGTGGGTCAAAATTCATGAGGTTTGACTGTCAATTGGCCACAGTTGACTTTTTCTCCAATACAGCTGATTTCTAGGTCAACTGTCCAATTGATTGGGCAAAAATTTGAATCAAGGCTTGAAACTTGGTATGGACAAACTTGTGAGTCCAATATGAAGTATGAAAGTAACTTTGGGCATTGTAGGTCAAAACATCCCTGTGCAAACTCAAACCCTAATTTGGGTCAACAGTGCAAGGAGGTGTCTTGAGCAGAGCAAACCCTAGCCTGATCTTGAATTCCAAGAGTCTTGTGATGAGAAATGTTGATGAAATGAGAGGGAAAATTTTGGGGTACAACAGTTGCCCCTATTCAATCTTCTTGAACCTGAAGAGTTAGATTGGCAAGTTTGCCTTTCGCGACTCGAAGGTAAAAGAGGATTGGACACTAGAGTGCCCGTAAATTTGCACTCCTCAAAATATAGCTGAGGAAATGGGCTTAAAGATGCCATTTGGAGATAGTAGAATCTTGCTGGAGATGGGCTTAAAGATTCCATCCAAGAATTCTTGTTGAATTGCAAAGTGGTAGGTCAGAAGAATGAGCATCAAAATGGTATCCGTGTCTGGAATGCATTTGAAATGTATCTTGGAGACTGGGTCTGTATGAGCAAAAGAATGGCGTCCGTGTCTGGAGCGTATCTGAGCTGTAACGGTATTTGAACTTTGAATGAATATTAGAATGACTTTCGTGTCTGGAGTGTATCTATATTGTATCTGAATTCTGAATGGGCAACAGAGAAACATCTGTGTATGGAGCATCTCTGGGCTGAGGATAAATTCTGAATGAGTGACAGAATGGAAACCGTGTATGGAGCGTATCTGGACTATCTGAAATTGAGATCTGTATGATTAGAAGAATGACTTCCGTGTTTGGAGTGTATTTGAGACTGTAACCGAGATCCGAATAAGTGACAGAATGACTTCCGAGGCAATTGCACTAGGGAGAATCAAATTGATGGTGTAAAGGTAAGAATGGCATCCGTGTTTGGAGCATATCTGAACTTGAAGTTGATAGTTGAATCTGAATGAGAGATAGAGTGGCTGCCGTGTCTGGAGCGTATCTAGTCTGTATCGGATTGCTGAAGTTTGAATGAGTAGTAGAATGACCGCCGTTTCTGGGGTGTATCTGTACTGTATTTTGACTTGAAATTGTGAATGAGTAATAGGATAACCGCCGTGTCTGGGGTGTATCCATACTGTATCTGAATAATTGTTAACAATAGCCTTTTAATCTTATCCTGAAAAGGGTAAAATGTTAGCTAAAACACAAAGTTATGTTGCATGATATGTATGATGCAATGAATTGTGTTTCATCAATGTTTATGATATATGAATGTAATGGTTGCACATGTAAGCTGAGTAGCTATCTTGCTGAGGAAAATAAATCCTTGACAACTGGAGATAATGAAATCTTTGATTGCGGTCGAGGAAAGTAAATCTTTGACCGAAGCTGGGGATTCCAAAAATCTTTGAATACTGAAGATGAGAAATCCTTGTTGACTGCTTGGGGATTAAAGATCTCTGATTGTTGAGAATGAGAAATCCTGGGACCACTGCCGGAGATTGAAAAGCCTCGGCGATTTGTGGGGATTAACAAGGCCTTTGACAACTTCTTCAGGGAATGAGAATCCTTCATGACCTTCCTGAAAATAGGGAAAACTCTGAAAAATCTCTACTGGGGAGTTAAAACCTAGGAGGCTTCTGCTTGGAAAAATGAGACCGAGAATCTTTGATCTTGCTGGGAGATAACTCTGTGGGGGAAATGTTCACTATTCTGGCTCCGCTGAGGATAGGATTTTCAGGGTTTTCGGGCTCCACTGAGGATCTTGAAGCTTAACTCTGATGGGAATTTTGAAACTTAACTCAGTTGGGGAATCAAGTTTTAGAATGCATTGGCTCCGCTGAGGATCTTGAAGCTTAACTCCGTTGGGGAAATACACTCCAAATTTTAGCTTTGTTGAGGATCTGAATGATGTATTGTAGGGGATTTCTTCTGAAATGGCACAGAGATATCTTCCTACACCTTCAACCTATCAGTAATTATCCTTTTTCAATTTTGTTTTATTTGTAAGCAGTGATTATACTCAAATGCATATGCCTATTTAACAAAACATTGGACGTTTTCAAATGAAACATAAGTGTAAAAAAAGAAAAGAAAGGCAAGCAAATTTCTGCACTTTGAAGTATCCTTGTATTTAATTTTCGTGAGTATCTTTGTACAAAGGAGACAGACATCCTAGTAAGAGAATGTTGTCGTAAAAATTGAAAAATTATATACAAAAGAAAGATGGCTATGTGTAACAATTCCATGGGATTCCCATTCTGCTATAGCCTTCACAACTTTGAATATCTTGTCCATTCGCTGCTTCGTCCTCCGATGACTGGATTGATCAGAAGCTTGGAGCTTGTTGGTGAAGAGATTGTTCTTAAAGTGATCCGACGAGACATAGTCATATGCTTTAATTCCCTAACTTTTTCCTGGACCGCCCTTTCGGGTTTTCGATCCACCGGGAAACCCTTTTTTGCCCAAGTCGCCCTTTCGGGTTTTCAACTTGCCGGGTGTACGGATTTTTTCGTTTTATCCCTAATTTTTTCCTGAATCGCCCTTTCGGGTTTTCGATTCACCGGGATGCCCATTTTTACCCAAGTCGTCCTTTTGGGTTTTCAACTTGCCGGGTCGTTTTATGCGTAGTATCTTTTGACTATGTCTGCATTTGCAGGGTGCGGCAAGTCGTCACCATCCATGGTGGTCAGAATCATTGGCCCACCAGAAAAGATGCTCTTAATCACAAATGGTCCTTCGTAAGTAGGAGTCCACTTTCCCCTGGGATCACTTTGCGGTAAGATGATCCAATTTATTACAAGATCTCCGACTTGATATACTTGGCGTCTGACTTTCTTGTTGAAAGCCTCGATCATCCGTTTTTGATACGTCTGACCATGTCAAACAGCAGTAAGTCGCTTCTCGTCGATTAAGTTAAGTTGATCAAGCCGGGTCTGAATCCAATCGTCTTCACTCAAACCAACATCCTTCATAATCCTTAAGGAAGGAATCTGAACTTCCATGGGTAGAACAACTTCCATTCCATACACCAAAGAAAATGGGGTTGCCCCTGTTGAAGTACGTGTCGTGGTACGATATCCATGCAGAGAAAACGGTAACATCTCATGCCAGTCCTTGTAGGTGACTGTCATCTTTTGAATGATCTTCTTAATATTTTTGTTTGCGGCTTCAACAACACCGTTCATCTTCGGCCGCTAGGGAGATGAATTGTGATGATAAATATTTAATTGTTCGCATAGAGCGGTGATCATAGTGTTGTTCAAATTTGTACCGTTGTCTGTGATGATCCTGTCGGGGACACCATACCGGCATATGAGGTTCTTCTTGATGAAGCAGGCAACCACATTCTTTGTAACTGAGGCATAGGAAGCTGCCTCGACCCACTTGGTGAAGTAATCAATAGCGACCAAGATGAAGCGATGCCCATTGGATGTCGTAGGCTTGATCTCTCCAATCATGTCAATGCCCCACATTGCGAATGGCCAAGGAGCTGTCAGAACATTGAGAGGAACAGGAGGAATATGTACTTTGTCAGCATAGACTTGGCATTTGTGGCAGGTATGGGAATGTTGATGACAATCAGCTTCCATGGTAGACCAGTAGTAGCCTGCCCTTAGAATCTTCTTAGCCATCGTATGTCCGCTCAAGTGGGTGCCAAATGTGCCACTGTGTATCTCAGTCATGATTAACTCTGCTTCACTTTGTCCACACAACGAAGTAGAACGCAATCATGGCTGCGCTTATAAAGAATGCCATTGCTTAGGAAGAACTTGGCAGCAAATCTCCTTAAGAACTTTTTGTCATTGACGGAAGCTCCTTCAGGGTATTCTCTAGTCTGGAGATACCTTTTGATTTCATGAAACCAGGGTTGTTCCACTACTTCTTCGGTATTAATCTCGTGACAGTGTGCAGGTTTGTCCATTCTCTCGATGGTAATTTGGGGAGCCTCGTTATCCCAGTTGAGTTTAAACATGGAAGACATTGTAGCCAGAGCATCTACTAGCTGATTTTCTTCTCGCGGGTAGTGTTCGAAAGTAATCTGCTCGAAATGGGGAAACAATGTCAAGACATGTTCCTTGTATGGGATAAGATTAGGATGTTTGGTGTCCCACCCTCCTTTGACTTGACTGTCACCAAAGCCGAGTCCCCGAATACGACCAAAGATTTGATTCCCAAGTCTATAGCAGCCTTGAGATCAAAGATGCAAGCTTCATATTCAGCCATGTTATTGGTACAGCTGAAACAAAGTCGGGCAGTGAAGGGTGTATGGCAACCTTCTGGAGAAATGAGTACCACACCGATACTGTTGCCAAGTGCATTTGAAGCACCATCAAAGTACAGGGTCCATCGGGATCCTTGTTCAGGTTCGTCATACGGTCTGTTACCTTCAATGTTGTCCAATGTCATGATGTCCTCGTCAGGGAAGTCGAATCTCATAGATTGGTAATCTTCGACGGCTTGATGAGCTAGATGGTCAGCTAGTACACTCCCCTTTATAGCTTTTTGGGTAGTATACTGGATATCATACTCAGTCAGGATCATTTTCCATCTAGCGATTCTTCCAGATAAAGCAGGCTTCTCGAAGATATACTTGATCGGATCCATTTTGGAAATCAGCAAAGTGGTGTGAGTCAACATATACTGCCTTAGCCGGCGAGCAGCCCATACCAAAGCGCAGCAAGTTTTCTCGAGCAGTGAGTAACGAGTCTCACAGTCGGTAAACTTTTTGCTAAGGTAATAAATGGCATGCTCTTTTCGGCTAGACTCGTCATGTTGGCCCAGCACGCATCCCATTGAGTTATCCTAAACAGTCAGATACATGATTAACGGCCTTCCTTCGACGGGTGGCATCAAAATAGAAGGCTCTAGTAAATACTCCTTGATCTTATCAAAAGCAACTTGACAATCATTGTTCCATTCAACCACCTGATATTTCTTCAACAGCTTAAAGATTGTCTCACAGGTAGATGTCAGGTGAGAGATGAACCTAGCGATATAGTTTAAGCGTCCCAAGAATCCCCTAACCTCCTTTTCAGTGCGGGGGGGGGGGGGGGGGGGGCAGGCATTTCTCGTATAGACTTTACTTTAGCTGGATCAACCTCAATGCCTTTGTTGCTGACAGTAAATCCCAAAAGTTTACCAGACCTAACTCCAAAAGTGCACTTGCTTGGGTTTAGTCTGAGCTTATACTCCTTCAACCTGGCAAACAGCTTTTGCAAATGGCCAAGGTGTTCTTCTTCTGTTTGTGATCGAGCTATCATGTCGTCTACGTAAACTTCGATCTCATGATGTATCATATCATGAAACAAAGCTACCATGGCGCGTTGATAGGTTGCCCCTGCATTCTTCAGTCTGAATGGCATCACTTTGTAGCAGAAGGTACCACATTGCGTGACAAAAGTAGTTTTCTCCATGTCCTCGGGGGCCATTTTGATCTGGTTGTATCCCGAGAATCCATCCATGAAGGAAAAAACCTTGTGTTGAGCTGTGTTGTCAACCAAGATGTCGATGTGTGGTAGGGGAAAATCATCTTTAGGGCTAGCCCTATTTAAATCCCGATAGTCCACACACATTCTGAATTTACCGTCCTTCTTAGGCACGGGCACAATGTTAGCAACCCATTGTGGATAGGAAGTAACAGCCAGAAAGCCAATGTTGAATTGCTTCATTACCTCAGATTTGATCTTCTCAAACATGTCGGGCCTTATTCTGCGAGCTTTTTGCTTGATCATTGGACAATCCTCTCTTGTAGGGAGACGGTGGACCACGATATCTGTGTCTAGTCTCGGCATGTCTTCATAAGACCAGGCAAAAATTTCAACATATTCGTTCAACAACTGCACTAAGCGCTCCTTGACACTTGGTTCAAGGTTGGCACCCACTTTTACTTCCTTCATGTCTTCCTTTGTCCCCAATTTGATGGTTTCTAGCAACTCTTCATGAGGTAGAATGGCCCTCTCTTCTTGTTGTAGAAGTCTGGCTAATTCTCTCGGCACTTCACAGTCTTTGTCAACTTCGTACTCAGCATGATTGACCAAATCCTCAGAGTTATCGAAGGCTAAAATAGAATAGTCACCCATGGAATCCAGAGTGGATGGGTACCTGCATTTGTGAGTGTGGATGTGTGTAAGGGATAGCCATCCTTAAACAAACAAAAATGCAAAAGGAAAGAAAATGAACACAACAGTTTATAGATTAAAAACGTCCAATGATTCATTAAAACATGGCATATGATAATGAAGAAGATCAAACCCTTACAAATGGACCTACATGCCCCGGGCAAGGCATGAGGTGAAAATAGTGTGCAAATTGTTTAGTTATTACAGACCATAAATGGGAAATTGTTCAAAGATAAAATTACTGGTTGCTAAAGGTGATGGGAATAAAATCCTTTGCTTCCCAGTTGCTTAAACCCCCTTCGACGGTCGGAAAGATCCAATCTTCAAAGTGGCCCTATTCATCTTCATCTTCTACAACATTGATTCCATGGTGAGTGATCTTGACAGGTGGTCTTCCCGCCTTGGAACGACGCATATCCTTTTGTCCTGCAGCAGTGAACCCTAAGCTAAACTTGTCCGTCTTATGGGGAAAGTCAGGAAATTGCCCCCATACTGTATTCTTCTCTTCTTTAATTACAGCCTCTACGTCCTTGAGAGATGCCATCCTAGATACATGCTTGGGAACGACAGACACCTCAACCATTGTCTTCACAAATGCTATCTCAGGAGAAACTTCCTCAAAATGTTGGAAAGGCGTTTCGATGAACTCGCCATCCAACTCCACATAGCGGAAGGAATTGAGATGACTTATCATGTACTCTTCCTCGCCGTGCACTGTTATAATCTTACCTTTAACAGGATATTTCAGCATTTGGTGCAAAGAGGAGGTAACTGCCCCGACATAATGGATCCACGGTCTCCCTAACAAACATGAGTATGACGGACGGATGTCCATCACATAAAAGGTGGAGTTGAACACTTTTGTGCCTACTTTGATAGGACTATCAACCTCTCCATGAACTATTCTTTTGGACCCATCAAAGGCACTAACAACGATGTTACTAGGTTTGAGGGTCAATCCTTCGCAGTCCAAACGGTCTAAGGCTTTCTTCGGCAGCACATTCAAGGAAGAACCAATATCAACTAAGACATGGGCGAGGGTAGTTCCCCTGCATTCAACTGAGACATGTAGCGTGTCGTTGTGTTTCCTTCCTTTGGGAGTCAAGTCAGCATCGGAAAAGCTAAGGCCCTTATCAGTAGTAAGACTGGCCACACACTCTTGAAACTGGTCAGCCGAAGTCTCTTGGGGTACATGTGTCGCCTTCAAGAATTTGATCAGGGCCTTAGCATGGGCCTAAGAACAGAGTAGAAGAGCCAACATTGAAATTTTAGAAGGGGTCTGCCCTAGCTGTTCCACAACGTCATAGTCACTTTTTCTGATTATTTTCAAGATTTCATCCATTTCTTTCTGGGTGGTTTCGGGGATAACCACAGCATGAGCCTTCGTCCTGATAGGTGCTTCTAGTATCCCCTTACCCTTATTGGTAGTATCAGCAAATTGTCTTACTTCAGGAGTATCCAATTCTTCAATCATCCGGCCTTGCACAGATGGCCTAACAGGTACGGAAGCTTTCGAGGGTCCGAAAACTGCTCGAGGGGGAGAAATCTCCGGGGAAAAAATCTGGCCGCTGCGGGTTATCTTGCTTGTACCCACAATGTTCCCTATATCAGGGTTTTCTTCTTCAAAATTCTCTTGGACTGCCTAAATTTGTTTGATACCATGATAGAAGATTTCTCCTCCATAGTTCCATGGTATCGTTTTGCTTGATTGGTACGGGACAGGTCCCGGCATGGTGATCTTTAATGGTACACATTTAGAGTTTGGCGTAATCCTGACAGGCCTTTTGCAAGCCTTGGGAGGATTGTCGGAAATGGTTATAATTGCAATATCGTTGGTTGAAGTAGCAAAAGTAGCAGGAGTAACAGGATTGAAGGTATCAACAGGGGTTTTCTGGAAAAGTATCTCTTGGGTATCCATCAGGCGTTGGACACCTGATTTCAACATTGGGCAGTCAGCTCGTATGTTCAAATAAAAATAACAGTCCTTCCCGCAGCCTGGGAATATCTCGGCTCTCATTAACTTCTCTTTAATCACTAACAATGGAGTCAAAAGATCGGCAACATCAGTAACATGGAGGTCTTCTATAATGGCATGAACATTATAGCTGTGCTTGGGCATCAGAGCAGATATAACATTGGGCTTCTCAGGAGCATAAAATTCTACTTCCTTGGCATCAATCAGGTCCTGGATTTTGTTCTTAAGCGCCCAACAATTATTGGTATCGTGCCCAACACTGTCAGAATGGTAAGCACATTTGGCATTGGAGTGGTAGTATGGAGAGGTGGTGTTAGGGTTCTTTGGCGCTTCCTTCAAACTGGTAAGATTCAGCTTCAACAAATGAGGGCGTACCTGAGCTGGCGTCATGTTGATTCGGGTGAACTTCCGTTGTGGCCTTTCTACCCGTTGTTGATTAGGTCTCGACTGATTGCCACGAAGTTGATCATTTGAAGAATTTTGAATCATCACAGCCCCTACGGTTGGCCAACGCTCGGTTCTTCCCTGACCCTTTTGAGAATACACATCAGAGGCTTCCTTCTTAGCTGGGAAGGGTTTCTTAACAACTGCGGACGCGGAAGTATCCTTCTGAATCTTTCCACTCTTAATACCGGCCTCGACCCTTTCGCCGGTCAAAATTAGTTCAGTAAATCCCGCGGAAGAACTCCCGATTAGATGGTTGAAGAAGGGGCCAGACAGGGTCCCTAGAAACATGTCAACTAACTCCCTATCTAACAACGACGATTGCACCTTTCCAGCTAGATCACACCACTTCTGGGCATACTCTTTAAACCCCTCATTAGAAGCTATTCCCATACTTTGTAGCTGAGTACGAGTGGGCGCCAAATCAGCGTTGTATTGATATTGACGATAAAAAGTAGCTGCCAAGTCTTCCCAATTGTGAACCTCTAATCTCTCGAGTTGATAGAACCAATCTAGTTGCGTGCCAGACAAACTGTCTTGAAAAAAGTGTACCCAAAGGTCTTTATCAGACGAGTGGGGTTGGATCTTTCTGACATACGATCTCAGGTGCATCTTTGGACACGACAGACCGTCATACTTGGCAAATGTTGGTACCTTGAACTTGGGAGGGATAACAATCCCAGCTACCAGCCCTAGTTCTTCAAAATCCAGACCGGGTACCCTCTGCAACTCCATGGCTGTCAATCTATCTTCAAGATTCTTATATTTATCATCCGATGGGGGATACTGTTGTTCGGAGTAGTCTTCGTCTTCTTCCTCTTCCTCCTCTTCAACCTCAGATTCAGAAGGTACAGCAGCCCCTTTCCCTTTACTGGCCCCTTCGTCAGACGTTGAGGGGAACTCAAGAACCTTCCTAGCATTGCTTTCAAACCTTCTTCCAAAAGTGGCTACTCCAGGTCTCTTTTTCTTTTTCTCTTTATTCTTCTCCAACAGAGCTTTGAGGTCCTCTTGACCCTTTCCCAAGGTCATGAGGAGTTGCTGTAATTGTGAATTTTGTGCCTGCAGATCCTTTACCGTCTGCTCCAAATCCATCTTGTTGAAATAAACAACAGAAAGATAAGGAAACCTGGTGTGAAGACCTGTTTATGCATATGATGAATGGTATGTTATTCATGTAATGCATTCAAGGATTCAGAAATTCAAATTTGTTGCAAACAAGAAGGAACGCACGTCATATTAAGAAGAAATTGTTAGTACATAAGTGCCCCATGGGCAAAATATTACAAAATTCTTAATGTAAAAATGCATTGCGCATCCTCTTTGGTGCGATGTAAGTGTTGAGAGTTTCCTCCTCATGAAGTCGGCGAGTAAGCTCCAAAACCTTCTTCTCACTGGCATAAAATCTGGCTTCAAAAGTATTTTGTTCTTCCTTGAGTTGGATCCAACTCTTTTGCATTTCTTCCCATGATGTTGGCATGTCAGGATGTAGGATGGTGTATGGAACCTCTCCTTCCGCAACAGGCTCTTTGATCAAGGGGAGAATGTGAGGGTATGGCATCATAAGATTCTGGGAGCGGGTTCGTACCCACTTGAGATAAGGCTCAAGGGGGATGGAATTTTTGTGCCCCAGTGTCTTGCTATCCACCTTGTTGGGCATCCTCCAAGCTCTGATGAACCTTTGTCGAAGTCCTTGCGCATCGTTGTCAAAGTCAAAAACTAGGTCAGGAATCAACATGTCATGAGGGTCATCCCTCCAAGCGTATCCAAATTGTCTCAAAGATAGACAAGGGTTGTAGGTAATGCCTCCCCTAATGCCAAGTAGTGGGACATTAGGGAATTCCCCACAACGATCAATGATGATGACATTTTCTATGGACCGAGAACACCAATGTACATCAGAATGTGTGAGGGTCATCAACCGTTGTGACCACCTTAAACCCTGCTCATTCTTCAAAACTGATTGTGGAAGGTGAGAAATAAACCACCTTGCTAGGAGAGGAGTATAGCACATGAGAACACCTCTTTCCCTCATTGTTCGTGTGTAAAATGAGTGTAGGATGTCCCCAAGCAATGTAGGTATAGGATTCCTGGATATGAAAATCTTGACAGCATTCACATCTATAAGTTGGTCAGGGTTTGGGAACAAGACCAACCCATAGATAAGGAGTGACACAATCTCTTCAAAGGCTTGTAGATCAAGAGAATTCTAGCAGTCCTGTGCCTTCTCAAACAGAAACTTTGCCAAGAAACCCTTGACACCACTTCTGGTTTCCCAATGTCCCCTGATGTCAGATGGTTGCAAGTGTAATGCTTGAGCAACATCTTCAGGCTTTGGTTCTTTTTCCGCACCGTTGTAGGGTAGTTGGTGAAGAATAGGAAATCTCAAGAGTTGAGAAAATTCCTCCAAAGTAGGCACCAATTGGTAATCAGGGAATATAAAACAGTGGTGTAGGGGGTCAAAGAACTGGAAGAGAACTTTCACCATGTCTTCTTCAATGTTGGTGTTGACCAAGTTGAGGAGTCTACCATGTATTTCACTGAATAGAGAATTCTCTGGAATCCTAGAAGTAAGCTCCTTGAGTTGAGGAGGGATTCTCACAAGGTTGATTTGAATTGTTTTCCTGCGAAGAGATTCCATGACCTACAAAACAAGAACAAAGATGAAGATCCAAACCCTTGAAATGGTTAGTGGATGCATATGATGCTTTATGATGTTCATGATGTATGCATAAGCACATGTACAAGAAAGTCACACAAAACCCTAGTTTCAGGCTTGCATGAGGTTTCATAGGTAAGTACCCTCTTGAGTTTAGTTAGCTCAAAACCTGTCCTATAAATAGTAACCGGGTTCTAAGGAGCTCAATATCACTGGGTTGCTTTCTATGTTCATTATTTTGGTTTAGCCACTTAACTAACGACCAAAATATTCTAAGAAAACAACCCTCAATGAGTGTAGTATCGAGTATCTACCAACTTCGGACTGCACCAAAGCCGGTCATCTCACTACCCCTAAAAAAGGCCAAGATGGTCAAGTAAGGTTCTAAGAGTTCATTAGTGCTTCATGACATCACTCAGCGGCCCCGTATTCTCTTTGATTGACTCAAAGGCTACCGATACTCACAAATATGTTTCACTAATATAGCTATTGCTTCAACCATGTTAGTATACCCCGCACAGTTTCCACAACGTATTGCTATTTACCTATGAATGTTTCCCAAATCCGGGTAGAGGATTTCAAGCCCAAACAAGAGAACCAAATGTAAAGAAATCAAGGAAAACAAATATAATCATGCAAAGGGTGATCTAAGCCCTAAGGTTACTCCACTTTTAAAATGTCCCCAGCAGAGTCGCCAGTTCTGTGATACGGTGGGAGAACTGACTTGGGATTTTGCGTTTGTGTTCGCAAATGTTTCGGTTTAGCAAGAGTCGCCACCGACTTTTTATTTTATCCTAAGGAAAGGTCAAAAAGCACAGGAAAGACCTTTGAGATTTTTTCTTGGGTTCGGGGAGTAGATCATAGAAAGGGAAGGTATTAGCACCCTTTCTATCCATGGTTATCGATGGGCTCTTAGTTACTTGCTTAGATCACTTGCTTTGCTTTTCAATTGTTTGAAATGGTGCTTTGTGTGTGATTTTGAAAGAGGTTTTGAAAAGAGGCCATCGTTGTGGCAACCTTTGTAATGATTCTTGTTTGAATGTATACAAAGGTGTTTTTGTCTTTTGAAAAGTTTCCAATGTTTGAAAGTAGGGTTTTGAAATTGTGTGGTGAAATGTGTTTTGAAAATAGCAAGGATGTTTTTTGCAAGTTTTGATCAAGTAACTAAGAGTTGTCTACCCTATCTTACTCAAAGATCTTTCTTATGTTTTTAACCCTTTTAACAGTGTTGCTTCACCATTGTATTTGGTGAACAACCTTGTGTTAGGATGTTAAACGGGAGAGGCACGGGTCATCGTATAGACCATGATAGCAATAGTGTCAAGTATTTTTGGCAATTTTCTTGAGGGACTTGATCATTTTGTTTAGGCAACTCAGATAGCGTCATCGAGGGACTATGATCTTTTGTTTTGTTTTTGTTTTGCCCAAGTACTTGACATGCATACCATGGCCCATTTTTGAAGGCAACAAGTGGATTGAAACCCTAGGGGTGCAAGTGTGCATTGTGTTTGTTTTTCATGCATTGTTATCTTGGATTAGGTCAAGCTAATTGTTGATTTTATTTTGCATACAAACCCTAGGTCTAATCATAACATAATTGAAAGCATTTAAAGGTGCGAGAATTTAAATTCTACACTATTACAACATGATATAGGGAGGGGGTACAAATTTGAATTGGGGATTATTTTGCAAGAAATTAAATCCTAAATTATTACAACCAAATTGAATGTGTAAGACATAATATTTAAATGTACAATATTTAAATAAATACAATAAATAAATATTAAATAAAATGTATTATGCAAAAAAAAGTTTTTATGTATGTAAAAAGTATTTTTAATATGAAATGTAAATAAATAAAAGGGTTAATACCTATTTTCACCCCTGACATATGGGGTGTATTTGAAAAAACCCCTGCAAAAAAAAAAGGTTCCAATTGTTACCTTGACAAATTTTAAAAGTTTCAGTTTTTACCTTGAGGATGCCACATCACCTAAAAGGATGATGTGGCTTATATTTTTGTTACATTTGTAAGTTTTTGTTATGCCATGTCACACAATACCAAATAAAATGTCCAGAATGCCCTTTTCTTAAAATCCCAAATTATTTGGCAAATGTTATGTTTCAATTCAGACCCTCCAAATTAGGGCGCAACCATCCATCTTCATTTGTTTGCAAAATTATTTTACAAAAAAAGCCAGTTTCAATTCAGACCCTGCGATTAGGGTTCTTCATCCTTGCAAATGGGTGTGTTTAATTTAGTGTTTCATCATGGGGGAAGTTTCGTGCAAGACGGCCATACGTATTATAGAGGAGGTAGTGAGACTACTGTTGAAGGTCAAGACGAAGATAAATGGAGCTTTTTTGAAGCTGTTAGTCTGGTTAAAGATTGGGGTTATGAAGGTTTTAGGCTATGGAGAAAGATTCCGAAAACGGATGAAGGGTTTACAAATGTTGTTGATGATGCAGGAGCTGTAGAAGTTGCTAAGCATTGTATGTCTTGTAGGGTTCACGGTGATCTTTGGGTAGAGCACGGTGTAGAAGACATGATGACCAAGGTTCTGGTACCTAATGTTGATGACTTCAGCACCTCTAGTGGAGATGATAGTACTGGTGACTATGTTGATGCAAGCCAATATTTCAATGACAGTGAAGAGGAAAGAGTAATTGACGTAGAAGAAGAGCAAATTGAACAAGTGGAGGTAGCTGTTCCAGTTAGTGGGAATAGGGTGGAGATCGAAGGGAAATCATTGAGATTCAAGCGTTGTGCCTCCAAGGATCCCAAAAAGATGAAAGAAAAGAGCAAAAGGGACAAGGTCAGTGTTTTGGTGCCCAAAAGTGTCTTAGGATCTTGTTCAAAGAGGGCTACAAGGAAATGTGAAGATGTGGATTATGCTAGTGAGGAACTTGAAAGTTCAGATGCTGATGAAAGTGACATGGATGACAAACCTTCCAAGCCAAAGTATGAGAAGTTCAAATCAGAGCTGCTTAACAAAGACTTTCAATTCAAATTAGAAAATGTGTTACAGTCATCTCCTTTACCCCAGAACTTACACTTCCAGTATTTTCTCCCGGGATTTGCAACCGATTTTGAAACAAATAACTTCATGGAGACATTGTGGCCGCATTTGGGAGTTACTCTACCATTTGAAGATAAGCTTGAAGTAGAACAATTTGGTTGACTCATGTTTATGAAATCAAAGAAAACTTAAAGATGAAGAGGAAAGCAAAAGTTGGGTTGCTGAGATGAAGATGGTTGCGCCCTAATTTGGAGGGTCTGAATTGAAACATAGCATTTGCCAAATAATTTGGGATTTTAAGAAAAATGTAGAAAGGGTATTCTGGACATTTTATTTGGTATTTTGTGACATGGCATAGCAAAAACTTACAAATGTACCAAAAATATAAGCCACATCAGCCTTTTAGGTGATGTGGCATCCTCAAGGTAAAAACTGAAACTTTTAAAATTTGTCAAGGTAACAATTAGAACTTTTTTTTTGGCAGGGGGGTTTTTCAAATACACCCATATGTCAGGGGTGAAAATAGGTATTAACCCTAAATAAAAAGTCAATTTCAATTATTTTGTTTTTTAAGGCAAAAACCCTAATTTCTTAAATAAATAGTATTATTTATTATTTATATACAATAATGTATTAATTTGTACAAAAAATAAAAGTATATTGTAAAAAGGGTATTTTTAGTATAAAATATTAATAAAAATAAAAATGTATTATTTTTGTGTTTTTTGCTCTAATTATATATATATATATATATATATATATATATATATATATATATATATATATATATATATATATATATATATATATATATATATATATATATATATTAAGTGTATAAAAATAAAAATTAATTATTTACAAAAATGTATATATTTCAAGAAAATGTTTTCAAATGTGTATAAAAATAATAAATAAAAAATAAAAGTATTTTTTTACATTATTTTTACATTTAAACAAAAGTAAATATAAAGTATTTAATGTATAAACACTAGAATTAATTAAAATAAATATCAAATAAATTAAAAATTTATGAAAATATTTTTTAAGTATTTTTTATATTTGAAAATAAAATATCAAGGTCAGAGAAAAAATAAAAATGCAAAAATAATGAAAATACAAAGCAATGGGTCAGGGGGGTGTGAACTGAAAATGCATGTGTGAGAAGCAAAAATAACCAGGCCCAGCCCAAGCAACTTCGTCTTCTTCCTCAGTTCAAACAAAAACGCGCGTTTTCCATACAACCTGTTATCTCCTGATTCTGTGATTTTTTGACAAAACTCATAACATGAAACTTGTAGAGCATCAAACAACGAATCTAACCATATAAAAAACTTAAGCTAACTCTCAAAGACCAGAGAGAATTTCTCTGGCCCTAATTCTTAACGTAGTTTTTTCAGAAAGTTCATGAACGAAATTCTCCTAGCATGATTAATATAAATGAAAACTAAGCACATGTATGGTTTCAGGGCTATGAATACAACATCTTTCATTCATAAACCTAAGTCTAACTATTCCTAAATAGAGAGACAGAAGTTAATGAAATACCTGTTTCAGTTGACTTCGAGCTGGACAATGCAGCAACTTCCAAGGGTGCTTGAGGTTCTTTTGAGCTTTCCTGAGGTCCACTGAAGCTTTCCCAATGCTTAGTTTGTTTTGAAGTAGCCTGAGTCATGCTACAGAACTCAACCTGCAAAGCTTCCAAACAAAAATGGCAATGTGTGTTAATGGAGTTACAACAACTTGTGGATGGTCTGGATAATTCAGGTATGTTGGTTGGAAGGTATTGGAACAAGTTTGAGGCAAAATGCACGAGGGAAAGTGGAGATGGAGGTGGTTCTGCAGGGCTTGCCCTGTTTTGCAGAAAAATTGTGATTTTATGCACAAGGAGTTTTGAGAGGTCAAGGGCTCGTGCTTCTGGCTTGCTAGGTGTATGAAACTTGTTTTACAACTTTGTTTTAGTTGGTTTTATCAGGTGTGTGAGATGCCTTGTGTTTTGCAAGTTTTCTTCTCCTTGAAGCAAAAGAGTGGAAGTGAGGTTATAGGCTTGTACAGGCCATCCTATCACACCGCACACAACCCTCTTGGACCCTCTAATTAGTGGATTTTGTTTGCAGCATAAGATCTGGTTCAATGCTCTAGGATGTTGTTTTGACATAAAGCAAAGTTCAAGCAAAAATGGCAATGTTACTTTTTCCATTTAAGGCTTAATCTAGTGTACAATACCCTAATGACCAAGACAATGCCTTGGCTCAATAGATTTGCAATAAATTATGGATTAAAAACTGGTTTAGAGGCCTGTAATTGTGAACCAAGCTAGCTATATCATATTTGCAACTTGGTATGAACATGTATTGGCCATGGTTGCAAAGTGAGTTTTTGCCAACTTCAAGCATTCGATTCTCCCTAACCACAAAGGTGTTTGAGGAGTTCTTGGACAATTTGGAAAGCTTGCAACATGTACTACAATCCATCTTTGAAATTAAACTTGAAATTACAAGTGGAACTATGTTAAAAATGGCCAAGAAGATGGGTCAAAATCCTGCCTAAACTAGGGCAAAATTTCTCTAAGTTAAAAGTTTTAGGCACCCTTGTTCCAAAAATCATAACTTGAGATACAAGCTTCTTTTGAGAAAATTTTGTGAATCAAAGTTGTAGACTTTGTGATGGAATACAACTTTCATTTTGCAAGTTTTGTTTGAATCCATTTGCATCTTGGTGAAAAAATGGGACAAAGTTAGGAAAAAATAAGAAAATTTTATAACTTAGAAAATTTCTAAGTTATGAAATTTTTCTATTTTAAACCCTAATTTTCATTTTTGGGTTTCTTGATGAACAAGTTTCATAATTTGACATGTCTTGATGAAAAATGACCCTTGGCACTTGATTTTGACCAAAAAGTCAAAGTTTGACTTTTCAGTGTACAGTCAAATTTTGATCAGTTGACTGAAAAATTCATCTGTCAATCCTATGCATTTGGGATCTTTTGAACTTGTTGAATGGGTCAAGACAATTTTATTGAGTCCTTGAGTCCATGTTTGAGCTTGATTTTCCATTGGTTAGGTCAAACAGTCAAAAATTGCCTTTGTACAGTCAAAACCCTAAAAATGACCATTTTGCCCTTTGGGTGATCTGATCAAATTTCTTGTGGAATTGTGATCCAAACTTGATCAAATGGTTCATATGAGTTCATAATGTTGATTTGGGTCAAAATTCATGAGGTTTGACTGTCAATTGGCCACAGTTGACTTTTTCCCCAATACAGTTGATTTCTAGGTCAACTATCCAATTGACTGGGCAAAAATTTGAATCAAGGCTTGATACTTGGTATGGACAAACTTGTGAGTACAATATGAAGTATGAAAGTCACTTTGGGAATTGTAGGTCAAAACATCCCTGTGCAAACTCAAACCCTAATTTGGGTCAACAATGTAAGGAGGTGTCTTTAGCAGAGCAAACCCTAGCATGATCTTGAATTCCAAGAGTCTTGTGATGAGAAATGTTGATGAAATGAGAGGGAAAATTTTGGGGTACAACACCAGGTCTCTTTATTTTAGCAACTCATACTTCCATGTAAAGGTCGACGTTACTTTTTCTCTATCTTCTCTATGAGTGGATAATTTGCAGTTCGATGACAAATTACTCCAGTGGATGGAAAGTCTTTCAATATCGTAGAGACAATTCATTATGAAATCTTCACAAGTGGTTGTCTCTTTATTTGAGACAGCTTACATATTACCCTTTCCAGGCAGAATGCCTTGGTTAAAGAAGAAGTTAAGACCCGTTCTAGGTGAAACGCCAGAATTTTGGTGAAACTTGTTAATGATATTTTCTCTCTACCTTTAGTGAAAGTTGGTAGTTCACCATCAGTGAAAGTTGGTGATTGTTATCTTTTTTCTACCTTCAGCGAACGTTGGTAGTTAACCGTCAGTGAACGTCGATGCTATGAAATTTCTTGTCCCTCTACCTTCTGTGAAAGTTGGTAGTTCACCATCAGTGAACGTTGGTGATTGTTATCTTTTTTCTACCTTCAATGAACATTGGTAGTTCACCGTCAGTGAACGTTGGTGCTATGATATTTCTTTTCTTACTACCTTCAGTGAAAGTTGGTAGCTCACCATCAGTGAAAGTTGGTGATTGTTATCTTTTTTCTACCTTCAGTGAATGTTGGTAGCTCACCATCAGTGAAAGTTGGTGATTGTTATCTTTTTTCTACCTTCAGTGAATGTTGGTAGCTCACCGTCAGTGAACGTCGGTGTTTTTATTCTTTTCTCTTTCTACCTTCGGTGAACGTTGGTAGTTCCACCTTCAGTAAAAGTTGGTGTATCCTTTTGATCTTCTACCTCCTACTGTTGAGTTTGGTAGTTCATAGTTGTTTATCAATCACTTTTATCCTGTACTATCTCCTCTTTAGATGAGTTGATGCTACCTTATCTCTTCTTTAGGTGTTACACCAATAGAGCTGGGTCTTTTTGATTCACCAGTGATTTATTTTTCTGGTCGGGTTTCTCTTTTGATCCTTATTTCCTTTGCCACATACCCAATGGTGTTTTGTGTCCCTTTAGAGTTGTTCATATGCATTCATACTCATAAGCATTGCATGGCATCTTAGGGACAAAAATAGGGTTTGTTTTATATTTAAGTATCTTAGATCACGTCGAAACGAAGATTTTTAACCTTCATATCTCCGGATAGAAGAAACTTAAATAAGGGAAGCTTTTGTACCCCAATTTTTGCCCTTAATATCTCTTCATCATACCATATTGATTCAATCATACCAAGATCACATTAGGGCTTTTGGTTCTCCTCCCTATCTTTAGCTTTGCTCTTTGAGGAATCACCAAGCACCTTGACTTGTTTTTCTTTTGTGATCATGCATGTTTTGTTTTGACTTTCCTTTTAATTAATAAAATGCAATGTTAGTTTGTCTTACTTGTTAATAATTTAGGTAAAGGTAATGTGGCTTAACAAGTTGATCCATGGGTTCATGAGTTTATTTCCATGCCCTAATCAATAAAGCTTGAGAAATTCAAACCTCACTATTGAAGTTGTTTTGAAAGAAATGGCATGGCAAGGTTTATTTTGGTTAACCACATTTCAAAGTTATCAAGATTGATTAAAAAGTACAAGGGGTTGATTGAAGAAGTTGTCATGGTTGGACAAGGCCTTGTCCCATTGGTTGCAAGTGCATATTTCTCTCAATTCTCAAGATATGGAAGTGGTTTTGGTTTCTATGAGTTATCATTATCATCCTCAACAACTTCTATCTACAAAACAAATGTGTTGGTACAAGAAGGTTGTTCCAAATTGTCAAAGTTCCTCAAAGCATTTTCTTGATCTAGGAGCTAGGGTTTTGAACTTCAAAGAAGTATATCTTGCTCATATTTTGGTATTTTTGAGTGATTCTAAAAGCATCCTTCTCTTTAAAGGGTTATTAACAAATAACTTCAAAAGTTTCAAGGAGTTTTCATGTGGAATAAACTAGATGATGAAGAAAGATTACAAGTTCTCTAGATGAACCCCCACTTTCCCATGTGTGACTTCAAATGATCATAACTTAGTCAATTTTTATCACCTTGAGCTCACTCTTTTTCCATAATGATCTTGAGGATATGAACTTTATTACTTCTTTTATGTGCAAAGTGATAAAATGGATGGAAGATGCCTTAAGTATACAAAAGATTATAGGTCATTTCATGATTTTTTGCCAACTTCAACAATTCATAACTCTCTCAATTTTTGGATATTTTGAATGGTTCATGTTTCAAAATTTCATTCAAGAGGTCTATTTCCTGCCATCGTTTTTGGTCAAGAGAAAATTCCAAGAGGAAGGCCATGTTTGGATGCAAAACATTATAGGTCACTTTTGAAGAAAAACTTGAAATATTTCTAAGTATGGAAAGTCAACCTCTTTTTCCCAACTTTGACTCATTGCAAGTTTCAACTCAAACATCCATTTGATTCCATTCTTTTCCCATTGCAAAGCTTGTAATCTCATCTTTCTAAAGTATCAAGAATCATGCCCTAAGACCCCTTGAGTTGAAAATGCCATTGTTTTGAAATTGGTAACTTGAAACTGAAGTTTCTTCAAAAGTCGGAATTTGAAATCCTTTATTTAGCTTCTAAACACATTTTTCTACACGCTTTTTCTTCTGAACATGTTTAGTGAACCTCCAAAAGTGATTAGCACATTAAAACGCAAAGTTTGGATGAGTTTTGATCAAAATAGAAGTCACACTTTTCTTGATTGCAACTTCACACGATTTCCCTCCAAACTTCATAATTTCACACACTTGAACATTCCATTTGATTCCTTATAAATAGAGGGTCATCCATCATTCATTTCCTCAAGCTTGAACAGCCAAAATCACCCTGCCAAACTCACTCCATAACTCACTTTTCTACAACTTCGAAATCAGTGTCCAAGCCTTTTTCAATCCATTTTTTCTATCAATTCACCTTCCTTGATCATCCCTGAAGATAACCATACAATTACCTTCAAGAATCATGACCTATATTGATCCATAGAAGTCCAGTTTCAGAGCTCTGCAACTTAACTTCAATAGGTAGATTTCTCCACCAATTCTTCCAAAATTTGATATCATTGTGAAGCTCTCATTACTCTGGTTCTAGTCGCAACATTCGTTTTTAACTAGAAACACGTTTTGACCATGAAATATAAAATCCCTTTTCAAAACTTCTCTTCCAAATTGCTTGAGTTATAGTTTATATAAATTTTTCGCGAAGATGTGGTTGTCTTCTTCTTGATGAGACGAAGCGAATGGCATAGGTATGAGCTTCTGATTTTACAGTTTGAGAGACTTGTATTTCACATTGGCTGGAGGTTAAAGATGACCAACGTGTCATCTTCCAACCAATGATGGCGTGCCATTTTTTTGTAATTTCTGATTTAATTAGTGATCTAGTGTTTTATTCACTAAAGTCCATAACATGCACAGCGCGCCAAGTCCACTTGATCTATTTACTAACGCGTTTTGACAATGATCAGATGGCCCATAATTTTTTGGTTTGATATTTTATTTTCTGATTTTCATTTTAATTGTTTTAAACTCCAAAAAATCATAGAAAATTCATTTTAAGTCCAAAAAATTTGAAACAATTATGAAAAATATTTTTGATTTTTCTCTTTCTGATTTTTATTTTTTTATAATTTTATTTTTTGTTTTGATATTTTTTATAAATTTTCACTTTATTTGAATAGTTTTAAATGTTTAAAAATACTTTTATGCATTTTTAAATTCTGAAAAAAATATGGGATGATCCAATGATATTGTGACAAATATTGGTGACCTAATTTGTTTTTTATTTCTGACTTTGTTATTTTTTATCATTTTTGGTTTATTTTACTCATTTCTTTTAATTTTAAAAATAGTTTGACTTTAAAAAATTACCAAAATTTTTATAGAAATATTAGACTTCATTTCTGATTTTTCTATGATCTTACTTAATTTTTCTTGATTAATTTGAACATAGTTGATACTTTTCTCTCTTATTTCTATTTTAAAACATTTTTAAAACCCTTTTTAATGCATATATTAAATGTAATATTATTTTGTGATCACTTTCTGGCTGATCTTGGGTTGAATTTTGATCATGAACTTTGTTAACATCATTGGATCCATGGTGTTGAGTCTAACTCCACAAAAATGGATGAATGATTTTAATAATAGTTTGATTAAATTTTAATTCAAATGTGGTTTGTATATTCTTTCTCACCCCTCTTCATCTTATCCCTTTCTTATTGCACTAAGTGTTAATGGAGCATGATCTCTATATCATGTCTCAAAATAAATGGTGCATAGATTGCTATTGACCAGCCTCAAAATAGGTGCGAGTTCTATATAAGTCCATTTACGATTGCTTAACATAGCGCTAAATTTTGTCCCGATTCGAATAAATGATCATTCTTGGCCCAAACCTATGTTTGCAAGCCCAAATATGTTAATTTGATCTCTTTGATCCAATAAACTTGAGATTCATTGTGTGGAGATTTTGGTTCTACCAATCCTCTAATGGATCTACATCACTTTTGGTCAACGTGGATCACTTAAACATTTTTGATAATTAAATGTTACTTTTGAGGATTCCAAAATGGATGATATACTTGACAAAAAGCAAATGCAACTTGTTGTGTGGAGGCTTTGGTTCTACCAATCCTCTAATGAGTTCCAAATGCAAGTTTCAAGATGGTCATTCAACTAATCACTAATTACTAATAATTGACTTTATTTTGTTTTTTTATTTTATGCTCTTTTATTTTACGCACCATTTACTGTAGCATTTTCATTTCATGCTATTCTTCATCTTTGCTCACTTGAGTATTTACTTTCTTGTCATTTTTATTTTGCTCACTTGAGCTTTTCTTTTCTTTTGAAGACACCTAATAATCAACATGAACCATAAAAAGCTTTAATGATACTTGGACTATTTGGTTACTACCCTTGACATTATGGAGTATTGGACTTCTTGGACTTAGGATTAGAAACCTTGGTCTATGTTGGAGACCTTGTGACCTTAATTGATATTTTGTCTAGAGTTCTTGAGGTTTACCTCAAGACATTGGGTTATTTGTTTATTTTGTGTGCAGGTTATTGTGATTGCATACTTTGTTTGTAATCTGGAAGTCACCCGTATACAACCATTACTCTGCCTAATTTTTGTGAAGACTTAATACATTTGAAGTTTGGTTCTCTCAAGAGGTCTAGTATCTTTGCTGGCTTGGTTTCAATCCAAAGAATGGGGATTCTATCTTGACTCATAATGTTAAGTGTTGACTTCTTGTTGGTTAGATGGTTCTTGTCCCTATCTTTTACATTATGCTTTAGGATAGTCTCTTCTTCTCCTCCCATCTTCTTTAATTTCAAAAATATTCTCCCTACTTTTGAAAACTCTTCTTGTTTTGAAACTTGAACCACTTTTATGATAAACTTGGACTAATGTCCATGCATTTTCAAAACATTTTCATAAATAAACTTCAATCAACTTAATAATACCTTGACATTTTTTGTGAGAAGACTAAAAGTCAATCAATCTCATTTCAAACCATTTTGCCACTTTGGCTTTTTATTTTAAAACTTTTCTCAAAAGATTAGACTCTTGTCAATCCTTGTAGTGATGCAAACAACTATACTTCTTCAATATGTAGTGAAGTGAGATATTTTCCACTTGGGTGTTGAGGGAGGCATTGTTGATTTTAAAATCCAAGCCATATCCTCCATTTTGAGATGATGCAAATTCTCCTTTCTCATAATTGTGGGTAGTAAGTATATTTTTCACACGGACAATGACAATGATGTCTTATCTCATAAAATTAACCAACACACATGTGTTTTAAAATTTTTAATAGGTGAAATAAGAGTACCCTGATCCCCTATTGCATAGAAGGTGGTACGTAAGCACTAAAGGTTCACAACCGCGATGGGTGCAAAAAATCATAAAAAATACTTCTTTTCTCACCTCCACTATTTATTTTTTATACAAGATTTTATAGCCAAAAATATATGGATTTTACAAAGAGGTTCCTCGGAGTACCGTAGATGTTTAGGGTGCTAATACCTTCCCTTTGCATAACCAACCCCCTTTCCTAGAATCTTTCCCCCTCTTTTTGGGTTATTCGCTCTTTTCCCATTCCTTTGGAAATAATAAAGCGCGATGGTGATTTTTATTTTGATCTGTATAAGTCTAGTCAATCCAGTGGCTTAGTCTTAAAAATTTCTACCACTACAGTTAGGAAATAAGAACAACACATAGGCAAGCAAAGTAAAGATAGCCTTAAAAGCAATTGTACTCTTTATCCTGGAAAAGTAGTGAGATTTCTCCAATAAAAATTGAGCGGGTAATCCTCTGATTCCTCCTTTGATAGTCATGTTGGCCTTAATCTCAAACTTCCCCAAATGAATCAAGGCAGAAATCTCATGAACTTGGGCTCTCCCTCTAAACCAGTGAAAGGAACACGACAAGTAACAAGTAAACCAAATAGGTAAGAATACTCTTCAAATGTAGGCATCACCTGATAATCAGGGAAAGTAAAACATTGATACATCGGATCATAGAACTGGACTAAAGTAGAAAGAATATCCTCTTTCATCCTGAGCTTTATAAGAGACACGATGTGTGATACGGTGGGAGAACTGACTTAAGGGTTTTGCATTTGATCGCAAATGTTGCGGTTAGCAAGAGTCGCCACCGGCTTTTCTTTTATCCAAAAGGAAAGGTGAAAAAGCACAGGAAAGACCTTTGAGATTATTTCTTGAGCTCGGGTGGTAGATTATGAAAAGGGAAGGTATTATCACCCTTTTCATCCATGGTTTTCCATGGGCTCTTAGTTACTTGCTAGATCACTTATTTTTTGTTTGAAATTGTGCTTTGCGTGGTTTTGAAAGTATTTTGTAAATAGGCCATTGTTTAGGCAATCTTCATAATTATTCTCGTTCGTAAGAATGTATACAAAGATGTTGATCTTTTGAAAATACTTTTAAGTTTGTAAGATGTTTGAAAGTGAATGTGTTTGTTTTGAAAATAGAAGGGATGTTTGTTTGAAATTGAGAAAGTAATTAGGATCAATCTACCTACTCAAATGTCTTTCTTGTTCATTTTCTTTTCCTTTGACATTGTTGTCTTACCATTGATTTGGTAAGCAACCCTATCTTTGGATGTAGACGGGACGGGTGTGGGTCATCGTATAACCATGATTAGCAATGTTGCAAGGTATCTTAGCATTCTTTTTGAGGGACTAAGATCATTTGTAAGGAAACTTAGATAGCTTCATAGAGGGATTATGATCTTGTATTTTGTTTGTCTTTGCTAAGATACCTCACATGCGTAATATGGTCATTTTTGTAAGGAAACCAAGTGGGATAACCCTAGGGGTGCTTGTGTGCAAGTGTATCATTCTCATGCTTGTTTTTGTCTTGAATTAGGGTTTTCTAAGCATTGGTTTTAGTCTTTCCATACAAACCCTAATTACTAGCATGTTGTATAAAAGCGATAAATTGCGAAATTTAAAGTTATTACGCTATTACAACATTTGTGGGTAGGGTATACAATTTGTAAATGGGGATTGCAAGAATTTAAACCTAATTAGTCTATTACAACCATATTGAATTGGTATAAATATACAAGGAAATAAATAAATACAAAGTAATAAAATGAATGTACAAGGATGTAAAATGTAAAGAAAATGAATTTTGTTTGGTTTTCATGAAAAAAAAGATTTTGTTTTAACCTAATTAAATAAAGAAAATAATTAATTGAGTTTAAATTTATTAAGAAAAGATTTTTAAATGAAAACATATTTCTATTAATTAATCAAAAGAAAATAAGTTTAAGAAAAGTATTTTTGATATTTTTTATCTAAAATATATTTATAGTATTATAAAATATTTTTAGTCTTTTTTATATCAAAAATAGTGTATTTAAATTAATGTGAAAGAAAATAACTAATAACCTAATTTTATTTATTTACAAGATAATAAGTAAAAAATAAATAAAGTATAATTAATAAAAATATTTTTTATGGAAAAATAAAATAAAATAAGTCAAAATATAAATATATCATTTTTTGTATTTTATGATTTTTTTAGTATTTAGAAAATATATTTAAGAAAAGAAAAATGAAATAAATGAATAAATAAGATAATTTGGGCCAGGGGGTGCCAAGAGTCAATATGGAGGTCAACTAGCAAACACAAAAATAAGCCAGGCCCAAAGGGCCCAGCGCCTACCAAACAAAAAAAAGTTAGAATTGTAAAAAAATGAAAAAAAAAATGAAAAGGGTACCACTGGGGCTCGAACCCAGGTCCCATAGGTTACATGCACGCACTTCTACCACTGGGATGGCTATACATCTGTTAAGACAAATGAAACAATAAATATTAAGGCAAAACGTGTTTTAAAGATTCATCTTCAACCTCCATCCTGACCAAGTGTAACTTGCTTATTTCTCATCAAAAATGAAAACTGTAAACATGAAATTTGTAGCAAATTTTATCACGATTCAAGAAATGTAAAGTATTAAAACTACATATCAAAGATAAGAAAGAATTTTAATGGCCCTAATCTGAACCCTAAAAATTTTAGAAATTTCATTTTCAAAATTCTCTAAGCTCAAGCAAAATTAATGGAAACTAAGGACATGGTTAGCTTCAGGGCAATGATATATACATGTTTTATTCACAAATAAACTATTGATGATGCCTGTATGAAGAGTTCCAAGTTGAGAAAACTTACCTCAAAACTGGAAATCGTGTTTGGAGTTTGAGCTTGTTTCAAGTGATGGTGATGATCAGGTTAGCTTCCTTGAGGTCCTAGGAAGCTAATGCAATGGCTTGCTTGAGTTGAGCATGGCTGAAATGACTTGGAGAAGTCAATGTGCAAGCTCTATTTTTGGTTATGGAAGATAGGGTAAATGATGTTACAGAAATGAAATGGGTACAGGGATAAGTTACACTTGATGTAAGGAAGCTTTAGAAACTAAAAGGCTAAGAAACGCACGAGGGAAATGGGAGTTTGATGCTCAAGGTCAGAAACTGTGCAACAATGGAGTGTTTATGAAGTTTTTGATTTGAGAGATTTTTGGTGTATTTCAGAGTGTTCAAGCTCGTTTCCTAGTTCACAAATAGTGACTCTATTTATAAGCAACAAGTTAGGAGACCTCTTGTTGATCAGAATTCAAAATCACAAGTTTATGCATAACATGTGATTTTTGAGAAATTCAAGTTTCAAAGTCTTGTGTAATTGCTAAGATAGAGTGGTTATGCTTTAAACAAGCTTGCTTCTGACTTTGTGGATGGATTTTAATCAGAGGGAACAAGTTAGAGGCTCAATGTGAACTTTATGCAAAAATCTTGCTTTACAAGAATGGCAATGTTAACTTTGTGTCATTAATGGAAATACAACTTGGATAATAGCTTAATTGCTTGGATCAAAGCCCTAACAGCTGTGTAAAAATTTAATTATGGAGTGATAAACAAGTTTGAGGCCTGCAAAGCAAAGCTTATGCAGCCTAGCATGGATTTGGTTCATGTGTTCATCAAAAATGGCTTGTAAGTCAAGTGACAAAACCCTAACTTCATCTCTTCGATTCTCCCTACTCAAGAATGATCTCAAGGAGTTCATTGATATTTTGGAAAGCTTGAAATGTTCTCTACAACCCATATTTGAATTTCTTTTTAAGATTATTCTTGGAACTATATGAAAAATTGTCATGAAGTTAGGTCAAAATCCTGGCCAAATTAGGGCAAAATTTCACTAAGTGTTTAGTTTCATGACCCTATGTTCATAAAATCATAACTTGAGATCCAAGAATTTTTGGAAGGAGTTGTGTAAAGCAAAGTTTTAGATTTCATGGAGATCTACAACTTTCATGTTGGAAGTTTCTCTTGAATCATCTTGCATCATGGTGAAAATTTGGTTCAAAGTTATGGGGAAAAAATGAATTTTCAACACTTAGAAAAATTTCTAAGTTTAGAAAATTTGACTTTTCAAAATGAAATCTTGACTTTTTGATTTCTTGATGAATAAGTTTCATATTTTGACATGTTTTGATGAATTATGATCTTTGGCACTTGAATTTGACCAAAAAGTCAAAGTTTGACTTTTCAGCATACAGTTGACTTTTGATCAGTTGACTGCAAAATTCATCTGTCAATCCAATGGATTTGCAATGTTTTGAACCATGTCATTAGGTTAAAATGATGAAATTGGACTCTTGAGATCATGCCTTAAACCAATTGACCATTTGCTAGGTCAAAAACCAAGAATTGCCTTTTCCCAATCAAAACCCTAATTTTGACCATTTTGCCTTTTTGGAGATTTGATCATTTCTTGAGGAGCTGTGGTACAAACTTGATCAAATGATACATATGAGTTTATAATGTTTATCTGGGTCAAAAATTATGAAGTTTGACTGCAAATTGGCCATAGTTGACTTTTTCCCCAATACAGCTGATTTTTAGGTCAACTGCTCAATTGACTGATCAAAAGTGTGATCCAAGGCTTGAAAATTGGCATGAGTAATCTTGGGGGTCCATAATGATCCATAAAAGTCATATGAAGCATTGGAAGTTCAAAAATCCTTGTGCAATCTCAAACCCTAATTTTGGTCATCAGTGCATAAGAAGGTGTCTTGAGCTGATCAAACCTTAATGCAGTCTTGAGCCCAAGGAGATCTTGTGAGAAAATTCTTGATAAGTGAGAGGGAAAATTTTGGGGTACAACAGTTTCCCCTGTTCAATCTTCTTAAGCCTGAAGAGTTAGATTGGCATGTTTTGCCATTCGTGACTCAAAGGTGGAAGATGATTGGACACTAGAGTGCCCAGAAATTTGCAATCGGTGATGTGATGGTTGAGGGAATGGGCTTAAAGATGCCATTTGGAGAGGTGGTAGAAAGTTGCAGGATATGGGCTTGTAGATGCCATCTAGAAATGATTGTTGAGCTGTGTTTGTAGTCTGAAGCTGAATGAGTACCAGAATGGCATCTGTGTGTAGAGCTTATCTGAACTGTATCTGAAAGTTGAATTTGAATGAGTGTCAGAATGGCGTCCATGTCTGGAGTGTATCTGAACTGTATCTGAAAGCTGAATCTTGAATGAGTTATCAGAATGGCATCCGCGTCTGGAGCGTATTTGAACTGTATCTGAAAGTTGACTCTGAATGAGTATCAGAATGGCGTCTATGTCTGGAGCATATATGTACTGTATCTGAAAGTTGAATTTGAATGAGTGTCAGAATGGCATCCGTGTCTGGAGCGTATCTGAACTGTATCTGAAAGCTGAATCTTGAATGAGTTATCAGAATGGCATCCGCGTCTGGAGCGTATCTGAATTGTATCTAAAAACTTTGAATATTGTCAATGGTAGCTGTTGATTAATCTTATCCTGAAAAAGATAAAATGTTAGCTAATATGAAATGTTATGTTGTATGAAATGCATAGTATAATGCATTCGTGTTATCAATGTTTATGATATATGGATGTGATGTATGCGTATGTGAGCTGATTTGCTGCATTATCGTTGGGTTGGGGAAAATAGATCCCTGACTGCTGTTGAGGATATGTAAGTCTTCATGTTGTGAAGTTGAAGTGTTGATGAATTTCCACTTAGAGAAATAAATTTTGTTGTAAGGGGAATGTCGTGTACTGCCTGAAAAATTCTGCTTGGGGAATTTGGAGAAATTGGATGATTTCCACTGGGGGTTGATAGCTGGGAGCTTTGTTCCGCTGGGGATTAAACTGCATACTGCGGGGATTTAGAGTATAGAGAGATTTCCCTACCCCTTAAAGCCATCAGTGATTGTCTTTCTATTTTGTTTATTTGTAAACAGTAATTATATTCAAATGCATATGTTCAAGAATGAATCATTTGGACGTTTTTGTAAACAAAGCACAAAAGTGAAGAAAAACAGATAGTTTTGCAATTTCAAAGGGATATATCTTTTTTGACTTTGAGTAAGTATTTTTGTTCAATGAGACAAACATTCTAGTAAGAGAATGCCGTCGTAAAAAATGAAAATTTTGATACAAAGAAAAGATAGCTATGTGTAATAATCCCATGGGGTTCCCATTCTGCCATAGCCTTCATATCTCTGAGCGTCTTGTCTATTTGTTGCCTTGTCCAAAGTTGATTGAATTGATCAGAACCTCTGATTTGGCAGGTTGTCCGTAAGGTGATCCAACGGGACATAGTCATACGCTTTAATTCCCTAACTTTTGCCTGGACCGCCCTTTCGGGTTTTCAGTCCACCGGGAAACCCTTTTTTGCCTAAGTCGCCCTTTCGGTTTTAAACTTGTCGGGTGTACAAATTTTTTTGGTTTTATCCCTAATTTTCCCCCAACCTTTTTGGTTCACCAGGATGCCCTTGTTTTGCCTAGGTGTGTCAACTTAGTAGGTCTCTTATGCATAGTATATTTTGACTATGTCTGCGTTCGTAGGGTGCGGCAAGTCGTCTCCCATGGTGGTCAAGATCATCGCGCCACCAGAGAATATGTTTTTGATTACAAATGGTCATTCGTAGGTAGGAGTCCATTTGCCCCTAGGATCACCTTGCGGAAGTATGATACGTTTGATCACCAGATCTCCGACTTGATACACTTGTCGTCTGACTTTTTTGTTGAAAGCCTTGATCATCCGTTTTTGATACATTTGACCATGACAGACAGCAGTAAGCCTTTTCTCACCAATCAAGTTTAGTTGATCAAGTCGAGTCTGGATCCAATCTTCTTCATTCAACCCTGCATCCTTCATAATTCTCAGAGAGGGGATCTGAACCTCAATAGGCAAGACAGCCTCCATGCCATATACCAGAGAGTAAGGTGTTACCCCGATTGATGTGCGAGTTGTAGTACGATACCCGTGGAGAGCGAATAGTAACATCTCATGCTAGTCTTTGTATGTGTCTGTCATTTTCTGTATGATCTTTTTAATGTTCTTATTTGCGGCTTCGTCAGCACCATTCATCTCCGGCCGGTAAGGGGAAGAATTATGATTCTGGATCTTGAATTGCTCGCACAGGGAGGTGATCATAGTGTTATTCAAGTTTGTACCATTATCTGTAATGATCTTCTCCGGGATACCGTAACGACATATAAGATTCTGCTTGATGAACCAGGCAACAAATTTCTTGGTAACGGAAGCAAAGGAAGCTGCCTCCACCCACTTTGTAAAATAATCAATGGCCACTAAGATAAAGTGGTGTCCATTAGAGGCTGTTGGCTTGATTTCCCCAATCATATCAATCCCCCACATAGCAAAGGGCCAAGGAGCCGTCATGACATTCAGAGGAACCGGAGGTATGTGTACCTTGTCAGCATAGATCTGACACTTATGGCAAGTTCGAGAGTGTTGATAGAAATCCGCTTCCATGGTAGACCAGTAATAGCCTTCCCGTAGGATTTTCTTTGCCATCGTATGCCTACTAGAATGGGTGCCAAAATTTCCTTCATGTAATTCAGCCATGATCCTTTCATCTTCAACCTTGTCTACACACCAAAGTAATATGGAGTCATGGTTGCGTTTGTAAATAATGCCATTACTAAGGAAGAATTTAGCAGAGAATCTCCTTAAGAACTTATTATCGTTGAATGAAGCTCCTTCTGGGTATTCTTGAGCCTCGAGATACCTCTTGACTTCGTGAAACCAAGGCTGGTCCACTACTTCTTCGGTATTAATCTCGTGATAGTGTGTTGGTTCATCCCTTCGTTCAATGGTGATATGGGGAGCCTCATTATCCCATTAAAGTTTAAACATAGATGACATTGTGGCTAGTGTGTCAGCTAGCTGATTTTCTTCTCGCGGGAAATGCTTGAAGGTAATCTTCTCAAAATGTGGGAGCAATGTCAAAACATGTTCTTTGTAAGGGATAAGGTTAGGGTGATTAGTGTCTCATTCCCCTTTGATCTGGCTGATAACCAAAGCTGAATCTATGAATACATTCAAAGATTTGATCCCCAAGTATATGGCAGCTTTGAGACCAAAGATGCATGCTTCGTATTCCGCCATGTTATTTGTACAATTGAAGCAGAGTCGTGCCATAAAAGGAGTATGACATCCTTCAGGAGATATGAGTACAGCACTAATACCATTGTCGAGTGCGTTAGATTCCCCATCAAAAACCAGGGTCCATCGAGATCCTTGTTCAGGTCCGTCACATGGCCCGAATTCTTCACAGTTGTTTACCATCATGATGTCTTCATCTGGAAATTCGAACTTCATGGACTGGTAGTCTTCTACAGCTTGGTGAGCAAGGTGATCATCTAATACACTACCCTTTATTGCTTTTTGGGTAGTATACTGTATGTCATATTCTGTTAGGATCATCTTCCATCTCGCTATCCTCCCAGTGAGAGCAGGTTTCTCAAAGATGTATTTTATTGGATCCATTTTAGATATCAATAGGGTAGTATGAGTCAGCATATACTGTCTTAGCCGGCGAGCAGCCCATGCCAGAGTGCAGCAAGTTTTCTCGAGCAGTGAATATCTTGTTTCACAGTCGGTAAAATTTTTGCTCAGGTAATAAATAACATGCTCTTTTCGGCGAGACTCGTCATGCTACCCCAGCACACACCCCATTGAATTCTCTAAAACAGTCAGATACATAATCAATTGTCTTCCCTCGACTGGTGGCATCAAAACAGGAGGCTCTTGCAGGTATTATTTGATCTTGTCAAAGCATTTTGGCATTCATCATTCCATTTGACTACTTGATCTTTCTTCAGTAGTTTGAAGATTGGTTCACAAGTAGCTGTCAGGTGAGAAATGAACCTGGCAATGTAGTTCAAACGTCCCAAGAATCCTCTGACTTCCTTCTCAGTACGAGGAGCAGGCATCTCTTGTATCTCTCTTACCTTGGCGGGATCCACCTCAATACCTTTATTGCTGACGACAAAGCCTAGGATTTTACTAGACCTTACTCGAAAAGTGCATTTATTTGGGTTTAACCTCAACTTATATTTCTTTAGCCTCTCAAACAGCTTTTGTAAATGATCAAGATGCTCTTCTTCTGTTTGAGATCTAGCTATCATGTCGTCCACATAGACCTCTATTTAGTGATGTATCATGTCGTGAAATAGAGCTACCATGGCACGCTGATAGGTTGCCCCGCATTCTTCAGTCTGAATGGCATAACCTTGTAGCAGAATGTGCCCCACTTTGTGACAAAAGTTGCCTTCTCCATGTCTTCAGGCGCCACTTTGATTATGTTGTAACCTGAGAAACCGTCCATGAAGGAAAACACTTTGTGTTGTGCCGTATTGTCAACTAGGATGTCAATGTGGGGAAGTGGGAAATCATCCTTAGGGATTGCCCTATTTAAATCTCTGTAGTCCACGCACATTCGTACCTTGCCGTCCTTTTTGGGCACGGGAACAACATTGGCAACCCAATGCGGATAAGAGGTAACAACCAAGAATCCAACATTGAATTGTTTCATGGCTTATGCTTTAATCTTCTATGACATATCTGGTCGCATTCAACAGACCTTTTGTTTTACTGGTGGACAATCCTCTTTTGTAGGCAGGCGATGTACCACAATATATGCATCAAGTTCTGGCATGTCTTTATACGACCAGGAAAAGACCTAAACATACTCGTGTAGAAACTGAATCAGACGCTCTTTGACACTCGGTTCTAGATTGGCACCCACCTTGACCTCTCTTTTGTCTTCTTCGGTACCCAGGTTAATTGTGTCCACCGGTTCCTCATGGGGCTGAATGGCTCTCTCTTCTTGTAGTAGCAATCTGGCAAGTTCCCTTGGTACTTCACAATCTTCCTCACGTTCATCTTCGGCTTGGTAGATTAGATTTTCATAGTCACAAAAGGCCATAGCAGAAACGTTACCCATGGGATCCCGAATGGATGTAGACCTGCATTGTGAGTGTGAGTGTGTGTAAGGGTATAACTATCTTTGAAAAAAAATGAAAATGTAAAAAATAAAAAACAATGAGCACAAAGTTTGTATGCAAAACATCCATGATTCATTAATGTCATATGGAAATGAGATAATAACCATTACAAATGGACCATTGTGCCTCAGGTACGACACAAGGTTTTAAGAGTTTGAATTGTTTTAATATTATAGATCCAACAAAATGTAAAGACAAATTACTGTAGGAAAAAAGTGATCGGGACAAAGTCTCTAGCCTCCCAGTTGCTGAGACCTCCACTGACAGTTGGGAAGATCCAATCTTCCAGGTTGCAGCTGTCTTCATCATCTTCCACTGCATTGACTTCGCGGTTGATGATCTTCAAGGGTGGTCCTCCGGTACGAGCGTGACGCACAGCCTTCTGGGCATCTAAAGTGAAACCCAGGCCAAATTTGTCAGACTTGTGTGGGATATATGGGATTTTCCCCCAGATAGTGCACCTACCTTCTTCTATCACTGCCTTTGCATCCTCCAAAGATGACATCTTAAGTGGAGGCCTTGTGATCTTGGGAACTTGAGACCCAGCCTTGGTCACTGCCACATCTTGTGGGACTTCTTCAAAGTGATGGAATGGAGTTTCAATAAATTCACCATCTAATTCTACATATCTGAAGGAATTGAGATGGCTGATCATATACTCTTCTTCTCCGTGAACGGTGATTATCTTCCCTTGAATCGGGTACTTCAGCATTTGGTGCAACGTAGAAGTAACAATGCCAGCATTGTGAATCCATGGTCGGCCTAGCAAGCAGGAATATGAAGGGCAGATATCCATTACATAAAAAGTTGAATCAAACGCTTGGGTCCCAACCTTTATGGGGATATCTACTTCCTCATGCACCATCATTTTCAAGCCGTCAAAAGCCCTCACTACTATGTTGCTTGGCTTCAATGTCAATCCCTCGCAGTCAAGCCTATCAAGAGCTTTTTTAGGCAATACATTCAGAGATGAGCCAATGTCCACCAAAACATGAGCCAAGGTTGTGCCCCTACATTCCACTGAGACATACAATGCCTCATTATGCTTCCTTCCTCTCGGTGTTAAATCAGCATCTGAAAAACCTAGACCATTATTTGCAGTCAGGCTAGTTACGCAGTCTTGGAACTGATCGACAGATGTTTCTTGGGGTACTTGGGAAGTTTTCAAGAATTTTACAAAGCCCTTTGCATGCGCCTCGGAACATACTAGTAAAGCCAGCATGGAAATTTTAGATGGAGTTTTCCCCAGTTGTTCAACTACATCGTAGTCACTTCTTTTTATGATCTTCAGAATTTCCTCCATCTCTTTCTGGGAGGTCTCAGGGATAGCCAATGATTGTGCCTTCGTCTGGACAGGCTCAATCAGAATACTTTTACCTCGAGTCTCGGTTAACTCGGCAGCGGGAATGTCAGTAGGAGTGATAACATGAGTTGTATCAGCTTTGTCAGTTGGAGTATTAGTGGAGATGATTGTAGGACTAGGAATAGCCTTTGGAGGAGCAACAACAACATGAATGATTACGGGTCTAGAAACTTCTTTTGGGGGAGCAATTTCTGGAGAGAATATCCTTCCGCTTCGGGTAATCTTGCTAGTCCCTACAATATTACTGATATCGGAGTCAACTTTTTCAGGACTTGAATCTTCGGCAGCTGGCCAATCTTGCTTGATATCATGGTAGTAGACATCCCCTCCATAATTCCATGGTATGGTTTTGTCTAACGAAAACGGGCTGGTCCAGGCATTGTAATCATCAAAGGAGCTGCTTTTGGAACTGATGTAATTCTAACGGGTCTTTTGGTGGAGACCCTGGAAGAATTGGCGGAAATGGTAATGATAGAAACATCATTATAAGGAACAGGTGGAACAGAAGTCTTTTCAAACAAAATTTCCTTATTATCTATTAGGCATTGAACGCCTGCTTTCAACAAAGGATAGTTGGTTGGTGAGGACAAACAAAAATGGCAACTTTCGTCACAGCCTGGGAATACACTGGAATTTAATAAATTCTCTTTGATAGGCAGGAGTGGGGTCATAAGTTCATCAACTGAAGTAACAAACATATCTTCCTCAATGGTGTTAGCATTATAACCGTGTTTGGGCATAGGGGTAGAAATGACATTTGGCTTTTCGGGCGCATCGAATTCAATCTCTTTGGCTTCAATGAGGTCTTGTACTTTGTTCTTTAGAGCCCAACAGTTATTAGTGTCATGGTCGGGACTCTCAGAGTGGTATGCACAGCGGGTATTAGGATGATAGTGAGGATAGGTTGTGTTAGGATCCTTTGGAGCTTCTTTCAAGGTTACTAGATTAGATCTTAACAAGTGTGGCAATACTTGAGATAAGGTCATGTTAATTCTGGTGAACTGTCTGACTGGTCTTTCCATCCTTGGTTGGTTGTTTCTTTGCTGATCAGGCGTAAGTTTAGGAATCATAACAGCCCCCACCATTGGACGGCGTTCGGCCCTATCTTGATTTCTCTGAGGATAAACACCAACCACTTATTTCTTTCTGATAAATGGCTTCCTTATAGCAGTAGAGGATGTATCTTTCTGAATCTTTATGATCTTTATCCCGTATTCTACCCTCTCTCCCGTCAATATCAGTTCAGTAAAACCTGTCGATGAACTCCCAATTAGGTGATTGAAGAAGGGACCAGACAAGGTGCCCAAAAACATGTCTACTAATTCTCTTTCAGATAGGGGAGGTTGAACTCTTTCAGCCAAGTCTCTCCATTTTTGTGCATAGTCCTTGAAGCCGTCACTTTAAACCATGGCCATACTCTGGAGTTGAGTATGGGTAGGCGCAAGATCAGCGTTGTATTGGTATTGTTTGTAAAAGGCTGCAGTAAGATCTTCCCAGTTATGAACATTGGCTCTTTCTAACTGATAAAACCAATCAAGTTGACTTCTAGACAGACTGTCTTGGAAGAAGTGTACCCATAAGTCTTTGTCAGTGGTATGGGGCTGGATTTTCCTTACATAGGCAGGAGATGCATTTTAGGGCATGAAACTCCATCATATTTGGCGAGCACGGGCTTTGAATTTTGGAGGAATGACAATTCCTGATACTAACCCCAACTCCTCAAAGTCTAAACCAGACACTTTTTGGATTTCCGTCGCACTCAACCGCTCTTCGAGATGTTTATACTTTTCATCAGCTGAAGGGTATTGTTCTTCATAATAGTCTTCTTCTTCCTCTTCTGATTTTGATTCTGACTGGACAACTATTTCTTTGCCCTTCCCATCTTGATTGTCTTTCTCACCGGATTTCGTTGCAAAGTCTAAGGCCCTTCTTGTCTTCCCTTGGAATCTTCTTCCCATGTTTAGAACTCCGGTTATCTTCTTTGTCTTCTTTTTCTTCTCCTCATCCAGCAAAGTCTTCAACTCTTCTTGTCCTTTGGCCAGAGTTAAGAACAACTGTTGAAACTGTGCATTCTGAGCTTGGAGGTCCTTCACCGTTTGCTCGAGATCCATCTTACTGAAATAAACAGTAGAGAGATGAGGAGACTTGTTGCAAGAAACCTGCTTATGTTATGATGAATGGTAAATGTGTATGCAATGATTTCAAGGATTTTAAGATTCAAATTTGTTTTAGACAAAAAAGGAAACACATATTATATTAATAGATTAAAGCTTGAGTACATAATGCCTCCTTGGGCAAAGCCAATACAAGAAACTCTAAGATAAAAAGGTAGTCCGCATCCTCTTTGGTGCAATGTAAGCATTCAGAGTCTGCTCCTCATGAAGTAGCCTAGTGAGTTCCAAAACCTTCTTCTCGCTTGCGTAGAATTGGGCTTCGAAAGTATCTCGCTCCCCCTTGAGTTGTACCCAATCTCTTTGTAGGTATTCAAGAGAGGTGGGCATGCCAGGATGTAGGATAGTGTATGGGACATCTCCTTCCATGACAGGCTCAATGATTACTGGGAGAATGGAGTGGTAAGGCATCATAAGACTCTGAGCACGAGTCCGTACCCATTTGAGGTAAGGCTCAAGAGGGATGAAATTTTTATGCCCCAAAGTCTTGTTATCTACCTTGTTTAACATCCTCCAAGTTTGGATAAATCTCTGGCGAAGACCTTGATCATCGTTGTCGTAGTCAAATACCAAACCTTGAATCAACATCTCATGTGGACCATCCCTTCGGGCATAACCAAACTGTCTTAAGGCTAAGCAAGGTTTGTAGGTGATACCTCCCCTAATGCCAAGTAAAGGGACATTAGGGAACTCTCCACAATGGTCGACAATGATAACATTCTCTATATATCTGGAGCACCAATGGATGTCTGAATGTTTGAGCATCATCATCATTTGTGACCACCTTGAACCTTGCTCATTCTGTAGTACAGATTGGGGAAGATGCGAAATAAACCATCTTGCCAAGAGAGGAGTGAAACACATAAGGACACCTCTTTTCCTCATTGTGAGAGTGTGAAAAGAGTGTAGGATGTCTCCTAGCAATGTAGGCACCGGGTTGCGGGATATGAAGATTTTGACGGCGTTCACATCTATGAGTTGGTCAGGATTTGGAAACAAAACCATCCCATAGATGAGGAGAGCCACAACTTCCTCAAAGGCTTGCAGATCCAAGGAATTCCAACAGCTTTGGGCTTTCTCACACAGGAACTTTACTAGGAAACCTTTGACACCACTCCTTATTTCCCAATGAGTTGTGACATCAGATGAGTGCAAGTGTAGAGCTTGAGCAATCTCTTCTGGCTTTGGGTCTATTTCCGTACCGTTGAAAGGTAGTTGATTGAGAATGTGAATCCTCAAGAGTTGGGAGAATTATTCCAAGGTAGGCACAAGTTGATAGTCGGGAAATGTAAAGCAATGGTGTAAAGGATCAAAGAACTGAAAGAGCGCCTTCATCATGTCCTCATCTGTGTTGGAGGTGACCAAGTTGAGTAGGCGACCATGTCTCTCGGTGAATGGAGAGTTTTCAGGAATCCTTGAAGCTATCTCCTTAAGTTGTGGATGGATCCTTACAAGGTTGATTTGAATAGTTTTCCTGCGAATATAATCCATATCCTACAAAACAAGAACAAAGATGAATCCCAAAATCCTTGAAATGGTTAGTGAATGTGTATGATGTTATGATGTTATGATGTTATGTACAAGTATACAAACAAAGAAAATAAGTCCCTAGGTTTAGGCTTGCATGTAGTTTTATAGGTAAGTACCCTCATGAAGTTTAGTTGGCTCAACCTGTCCTAGTAATAGTAATCGGATTCTAAGGAGCTCAATATCACTGGTTTGTTTCCTTGGTCATTGTTTCAGCATAAGCCTCTTTAATGGCGACCGAAATATCCCAAAAAACCAAACCTCAATGAGTGTAGTATCGAGTATCTACCAACTTCGGACTGCACCAAAGCCGGTTATATCACTACATCCTAAAGGCCAAGTTGGTCAAGTAAAGGTTCTAGAAGTTCATTAGTGCTTTATGACATCACTCAGCGGCCCCGTATTCTCTTTGATTAACTCAAAGGATACCAGTACCCACAAACATGTTGCACTAACGTAGCTATTGCTTAGACCATGTCGGTATACCCCGCACAGTTTCCACAACGTATTGCTACTTACCTATAATGTATCACAAATTCGGGTAGAACATTCAAACCCAAATAAAGAACCATAATGTAAAGCATACAAGTCAAATAATGTAAGCAAGTAAATGTGATCTAACTCTAAGGTAACCCCACTTTTAGAATTATCCCCAGCAGAGTCGCCTGTTCTGTGATACGTTGGGAGAACTTACTTGAGGGTTTTACGTTTGATCGCAAATGTTGCGGTTAGCAAGAGTCGCCACCAACTTTTCTTTTATCCAAAAGGAAAGGTGAAAAAGCACAGGAAAGACCTTTGAGATTATTTCTTGAGTTCGGAGGTAGATTATGAAAAGGGAAGGTATTAGCACCCTTTTCATCCATGGTTTTCCATGGGCTCTTAGTTACTTTCTAGATCACTTTCTTTTTGTTTGAAATTGTGCTTTGTGTGGTTTTGAAAGTATTTTGTAAAGAGGCCATTGTTTAGGAAATCTCCATAATGATTCTCGTTTGTAAGAATGTATACAAAGATGTTGATCTTTTGAAAATGTTTTCAAGTTTGTAAGATGTTTGAAAGTGAATGTGTTTGTTTTGAAAATAGCAAGGATGTTTGTTTGGAATTGAGCAAGTAATTAGGAGCAATCTACCTACTCAAATGTATTTCTTGTTCATTTTCTTTTCCTTTGACATTGTTGTCTTACCATTGATTTGGTAAGAAATGATATCTTTGGATGTAGACGGGACGTGTGTGGGTCATCGTATAACCATGATTAGCAATGTTGCAAGTTATCTTAGCGTTATTTTTGAGGGACTAAGATCATTTGTAAGGAAACTTAGATAGCATCATCGAGGGACTTTGATCTTGTATTTTATTTGTCTTTGCTAACATACCTCACATGCGTAATATGGTCATTTTTGTAAGGCAAGCAAGTGGGATAACCCTAGGGGTGCTTGTGTGCAAGTGTATCATTTTCATGCTTTTTTTTGTCTCGAATTAGATTTTTATAAGCATTGGTTTTAGTCTTTCCATACAAACCCTAATTACTAGCATGTTGTATAAAAGCGATAAATTGCGAAATTTAAAGTTACTACGCTATTACAACATTTGTGGGTAGGTATACAATTTGTAAATTAGGATTGCAAGATTTTAAACCTAATTAGTCTATTACAACCATATTGAATTGGTATAAATATACAAGGATATAAATAAATACAAAGTAATAAAATGAATGTACAAGGATGCAAAATGTAAAGAAAATGAATTTTGTTTGGTTTTCATGAAGAAAAAAAAGATTTTGTCTTAACCTAATTAAATAAAGAAAATAATTAATTGAGTTTAAATTTATTAAGAAAATATTTTAAATGAAAACCTAGTTCTATTAATTAATCAAAAGAAAATAAGTTTAAGAAAAGTATTTTTGGTATTTTTTATCTAAAATATATTTATAGTATTATAAAATATTTTTAGTCTTTTTTATATAAAAAAAATGTTTTTAAATTAATGTGAAAGAAAATAACTAATAACCTAATTTTATTTATTTACAAGATAATAGGTAAAAAATAAATAAAGTATAATTAATAAAAATATTTTTTGTGGAAAAATAAAATATAATAAGTCAAAATATAAATATATCATTTTTTTGTATTTTATGATTTTTTTAGTATTTAGAAAATATATTTAAGAAAATAAAAATGAAATAAATGAATAAATAAAATAATTTGGGTCAGGGGGTGCCAAGAGTCAATATGGAGGTCAACTAGCAAACACAAAAATAAGCCAGGCTCAAAGGGTCCAGCGCCTGCCAAACAAAAAAAAAGTCAGAATTGTAAAAATATGAAGAAAAAAAGTGAAAAAGGTACCACTAGGGCTCGAAGCCAGGTCTCATAGGTTACATGCGCGCGCTTCTACCATTGGGGTGACTATAAATCCGTTAATACAAATGAAACAATAAATATGTAAGGCAAAACGTGTTCTGAAGACTTCATCTTCAACCTCCATCCAGACCAACTATAACTTGCTTATTTCTCATCAAAAATAAAAACTGTAAACACGAAACTTGTAGAAAATTTTCTCACGATTCCAGAAATGTAAAGTATTAAAACTATAGATCAAAGATAAGAAAGAATTTTAATGGCCCTAATCTGAACCCTAAAAATTTTAGAAATCTCAGTTTCAAAATTCTCTAAGCTCAAGCAAAATTAATGGAAACTAAGGACATGGTTAGCTTCAGGGCAATGATATCTACATGTTTTATTCACAAATAAACTATTGATGATGCCTGTATGAAGAGTTCCAAGTTGAGAAAACTTACCTCAAAACTGGAAATCGTGTTTGGAGTTTGAGCTTGTTTCAAGTGATGGTGATGATCAGGTTAGCTTCCTTGAGGTCCTATGAAGCTAATGCAATGGTTTGCTTGAGTTGAGAGTGGCTGAAATGACTTGGAGAAGTCAATGTGCAATGCTCTATTTTTGGTTATGGAAGATAGGGTAAATGATGTTACAGAAATGAAACAGGTACATGGATAAGTTACACTTGATGTAAGGAAGCTTTAGAAACTAAAAGGCCAAGAAATGCACGAGGGAAATGGGAGTTTGATGCTCAAGGTCAGAAACTGTGCAACAATGGAGTGTTTGTGCAATTTCTGATTTGAGAGAGTTTTGGTGTATTTCAGGGTTTTCAAGCTCGTGCCCTAGTTCACAAATAGTGACTCTATTTATAAGCAACAAGTTAGGAGACCTCTTGTTGATCATAATTCAAAATCACAAGTTTATGCATAACATGTGATTTTTGAGAAATTCAAGTTTCAAAGTCTTGTGTACTTGCTAAGATAGAGTGGTTATGCTTTAAACAAGATTTCTTATAACTTTGTGGATGGAGTGTAATCAGAGGGAACAAGTTAGAGGCTCAATCTGAACTTTATGCAAAAAACTTACTTTACAAGAATGGCAATGTTAACTTTGTGCCATTAATGGAAATGTAACTTGGATAATAGCTTAATTGCTTGGAACAAAGCCCTAACAGATATGTAAACATTTAATTATGGAGTGACAAACAAGTTTGTGGCCTGCAAAGCAAATATTATGCATCCTAGTATGGATTTGGTTCATGTGTTCATCAAAAATGGCTTGGAATTCAAGTGACAAAACCCTAACTTCATCTCTTCGATTATCCCTACTCAAGAATGATCTCAAGGAGTTCTGGGATATTTTGGAAAGCTTGAAATATGCTTTACAACACATATTTGAATTTCTTTTGAAGATTCCCCTTGGAACTATATGAAAAAGTGTCATGGAGTTAGGTCAAAATCCTGGCCAAATTTGGGCAAAATTTCACTAAGTGTTTAGTTTCATGACCCTATGTTCATAAAATCATAACTTGAGATCCAAGCATTTTTGTAAGGAGTTGTGTAAAGAAAAGTTGTAGATTTCATGGAGATATACAACTTTCATGTTGGAAGTTTCTCTTGAATCATTTTGCATCATGGTGAAAATTTGGCTCAAAGTTATGAAAAAAACATGAATTTTCAACACTTATAGTTGAAAATCTTGACTTTTCAAAATGAAATCTTGACTTTTCAAAATGAAATCTTGAATTTTTGATTTCTTGATGAATAAGTTTCATATTTTGACATGTTTTTATGAATTATGATCTTTGGCGCTTGAATTTGATTAAAAAGTCAAAGTTTGACTTTTCAGCATACAGTTGACTTTTGATTAGTTGACTGAAAAATTCATTTGTCAATCCAATGGATTTGCAATGTTTTGAACCATGTTATTAGGTTAAAATGATGCAATTGGACTATTGAGATCATTCCTTAAACCAATTGACCATTTGCTAGGTCAAAAACCAAGAATTGCCTTTTTCCAATCAAAACTGTAATTTTGACCATTTTGCCCTTTTGGAGATTTGATCAAATTTCTTTAGGAGTTGTGGTCCAAACTTGATCAAATGATACATATGAGTTTATAATGTTGATATGGGTCAAAAGTTATGAAGTTTGACTGTAAATTGGCCATAGTTGACTTTTTCCCCAATATAGCTGATTTTTAGGTCAACTGCTCAATTGACTGATCAAAAGTGTGATCCAATGCTTGAAACTTGGCATGAGTAACCTTGGTGGTCCATAATGATCCATTAAATTTATATGAAGCATTGGAAGTTCAAAAATCCTTGTGCAATCTTAAACCCTAATTTTGTTCATTAATGCATAAAGAGGTGTCTTGAGCTGATAAAACCCTAATGCAGCCTTGAGCCCAAAGAGATCTTGTGAGAAAATTATTGATAAGTGAGAGGGAAAATTTTAGGGTACACGATGGATCCATACTTCTTCCGAAAATCCTTAGAACTCTCAATCTCGAGAATCAGACTCATCAATTCATCTATCTTAGGATCCTTGAAATTGTACTTCTGGGTCTTTCTTTTTCCATAATCCATGGTCAAAAAGCACCTGAGATATTCGCAAAAAGTTAAACTTAAGTCCCTTGAAACAATTGTTTTAAAGGATGTTCATGGGTACATGAATGCATGATGCAACAATCACACACAAGAACACATACACGGGGGTTCATAGGTTCGACATCACGAGCATGAATTCAAAGGTACTACCCACAAGGCCTGGAATAATAGTCTATCACATGCTGAACAAGGTTCTAAAAGGTTCCCAGAGTCTACATCCTTCCTTTGGATATTACCAATGTCCCGATTAACTCGTTAATTAGTAATATTCTCAGGAAAAACTCGTCAAAGTATAGTATCGCGTGACAACCACTTTCGGGTTACTCTGTCATAGTTTCTGCACTACAGCTAAAAGGCTAAGCTTAGTTAAGGGTTCTATAGTCCTCATTTTCAGCAGGCTCCCAGGTCAAAAGCAGCACATCTTCTTGATTACTCAGTAAACGACACTACAATCAAAGGGGCCTCCACTGAGTGGGGGATCTCATGCCTCCTTTTTTGGGATTACTCCCTCAAAGTTAACATGACTATACCGCGCGTCATATCTTAAGTTTGCCCAAGCCCTAGTAGAGGATTTATAAGAAATCACCAAGCACCCTAAAAACCAGGAACATCCAGACAAACATATATATAACACATATCAAATAAGCCATTGGATTAACTGGACTCGCACAGATCAAATAAAAAATTGTCACCGTGCTTTATTGTTTCCAAAGGAATGGGAAAAGAGCAAATAACCCAAAAAAATAGGGGGAGAGAATCTAGGTATGGGGGTTGGTTATGCAAAGGGAAGATATTAGCACCCTAAACATCTAAGGTACTCCGCATGAACCTCTTTGAAAATTTGTGTATTTTGGCTATAACTGTTGTATACAAAAATAGATGGTGGAGGTGAGAAAAGAAATATCTTTTACAATTTTTGTACCCTCCGCGGTTGTGAACCTTTAGTGCCTACGTACCACCTTCTGTGCAATAGGGGATCTGGGTACTCGTAGTTCACCTTTAAAAATTTTAAAACATAAGTGTGTTAGTTAATTTTAAGAGATGAGACATCATCGTCGTATCCGAGTGTAAAACATACTTACTACCCATGATTATGAGAAAGTAGAATTTGCATTATCTCAAAGTAGATGATATAGCTTGGATTTTAAAATCAACAAAGCCTCGCTCAACACCCAAATGGAAAATATCTCACTTCACTACATATCGTAGAAGTATAGTAGTTCGCATCACTACAAGGATTGACAAGAGTCTAATCTTTTGAGAAAAGTTTAAGTAAAAAGCCAAAATGGAAAAATGGTTTCAATGAGATTGATTTACTTTTAGTCTTCTCACAAAAATGTCAAAGTATGATTAAGTTGATTAAAGTTTTGTTTAAGAAAATATTTTTGAAAATGCATGAACCTAAGTCCAAGTTTATTATGAAAGAGATTCAAGTTTAGAAAACAAGAATAGTTTTGGAAAGGAGGGAGAAGATTTTTGAAATTAAATAAGATGGGAGGAGATGAAGGGACTATCCTAAAGCATAAGGTAAAAGCTAGGGAAAATAATCGCCTAACCAATAAGAAGCCAACACTTGACACAATGAGTCAATGTAGAATTCCCATCCTTTGGATTAAAACCAAACAAGAAAATATATTAAACCTCTTAAAAATACCAAACTTCAAATTCATTAAGTCTTCATAAAAATTGGGCAGAGTAACGGTTGTATACAGAGGAATTCTCAATCACAGACAAAGCACATAATCAGAATAACTTGCACACAAAGAAAAAAAACCCAATATCTAAGGGTAAACCTAAAAAACTTCGGATTAAATATCAATAGAAGTCACAAGGTCTCAAGGGTAGTCAAGGCTTCTAATCCTAAGTCCAAAAAGTCCATAACTCCATCATGCCAAGGATAGTAACCAAATATTCCAAGTAACCTTAAAGTTTTTTATTTTTCTAGTTGGTTATTAAGTATCTTCAAATATAAAATGAAAAAAGGCTCAAGTGAGCGAAACAAAATGACATAAAGATAAATTCTCAAGTGAGCAAAGATGAAAAATAGCATAAAATGAAAATGCTGATAAATGGTGCGTAAAAGTAAAGGCGTAAAGAAAAGCATAAAATAAAGTCAAATGTTAGTGAGTTATAAATTAGAGGTTAGTTGAATGACCATCTTGAAACTTGTATTTGAAAATTAATTAGAAGATTGATAAAACCAAAGCCTCTCAACAACAAGTTTCATGTGCTTTTTGTCAAGTATATCTTTCATTTCAAATTCTCAAGGCAACAAAAAATGATGAACGATGTTTAAATGATTCACTTAGACCAAAATTTATGATGATTCATTAGAGGATTGATAAGACCAAAGCCTCCTAACAATGAACCTCAAGGTTATTGGATCAAAAGTTTCAAATTAAACACACTTGGGCTTGCAAACATAGGTTTGGGCCACGAATGATTATTTCTCGAATCGGGACAAAATTTAGCGCTATGTTAAGCAATCGTAAGTGGACTTATATAGAAGTCACACCTATTTTAAGGCCGTTCAATAGCAATTTATATGCCATATGTTTTGAGTGATGATATGTAGATCATCCTCTAACAACATGTAGCATCAAGATCATTAAAATCATTCATCCATTTTGGTGGAGTTAAACTCAACACCCAAGATCCAATGATGTTATGAAGTTCATGATCAAAAATCACATAGCCAAAATATATTCCAAAATAAATTTCATTTAATAAACAAAATAAATGATTTTTAAATTGTTTTTTAAATGAGAATAAAAGGCAAAATAGCAAACTATATTCAAAGTATCAAAATAAAAATTAAAAGAGACCATAGAAAAGTCAGAAGTGATCTCAAATATTTTTATAAGTTTTTTGGTAATTTTTAAAACAGAAAAGTATTTTTAAACTAATTAAAATCACTCAAATAAGTGAAAAAAAAGATCAAAAATAGTAAAAATCAAATAGAATTCTAAAAAAATTATAGAAAGTCAGAAATAAATAAAATGATCTTGATGAATTTTTTTAGAATTTAAAAATACCAAGAAGTATTTTTAAACAATTAAAACAAGTCAAAACAAAGAAAAAATCATAAAAAATATCAAATATGAAAATAAAATTATGAAAAAATGAAAATTAGAAAGGGAATATTTAAAAATATTTTTTGTGAATTTTTTCATAATTTTTGGGTCATAAATGAATTTTCTATGATTTTTTGAAGTTTAAAACAATTAAATATAAAAAATCAGAAAATAAAAATAAAGTCAGAAAAGTATGGACCATTGTATGAGAGTCAAAACGCGTTAGTAAATAGATCCAGTGGATCTGGCGCGTTGTGCGTATCATGGTATTTTTTGGAAATCACACCAAATCATTTTTTAATAATTATAAGTGACTTAAAATCTGGCGCGTTGGATGAAGTCTGACTAATGAAAGTAATCAGATCCAAGGGTTCCTATGAGGCGCGAATGGTAAAATAGATGCATTAAATAGAATTCAAAAAATCACATGTCACGCTATCATTGGCTAAAGCACGACACGTAGGTCGTCTTCAACCTCCGGACGCCCTAAATTGAGGTTCCACAAACTATAAAAATTAGAGAACCAGACCGGTACCATTAGATTAGTCTCTTCAAGATGACTCTAATGGTACCCTCGCTCCAAATTCATATAAATTGTGCAAGGTTGTATTTGAAGAAAACCAGAAAAAATAGCGACCACGAAAATCCCAAGTATCTCTCTCAATTCTCAATGAAAATGCAAATCGTAAGAAGTGTGAGAATCAGAAGGATGAACAGAGTAGAATAGGGCTTTTTTGGTTCAATTTGGTTGACAATACTACCTGAACGAAGTAGCTGAAAATTGCTCTAAAACTGGACTTGGTTAGCACGATTTAGGACACCTCAAGGCTTGGTTCTTCTTCTGTTAGCTTCAGTGAAGTTCAAGGATAAAGAATCAACAAAGATATTGGATTGAAAAGTGGAGAAAATATGAATTCGAAAACTCAGAAAAGTGGGTTATGCAGGGAGTTTGACAGGGTGATTTTGGTTGTCCAAGCTTGAGAAAATGAGAGGAGTAAGGTCCTCTATTTATAGGGATGCGAATGGTGCAAAGAATTGAGAGGAAAATTGAAGTTTGGAGGGAAATTGTATGGAGCCCGAAAGTGGAAAATGTGTGACTCCATGTGCATCAAAACTCAGCCAATTCCTGCATTTTAATCCTTAATTCAACTTTTGGAACTTTGTTAAACATGTTTAAATCAAAAACGCGTGCTAATTTGGTGTTTAGAAGCTGGATTATGGATTTCAAATTCAGACTTGGAAGAAAAAATCAATTTCAAGTAGCTGACTTTGAATTCATGGTGTGCACGATTTAGGGAACCTTAGGACTTGATTCTTGATGCATTGGAAAGATGAGGTAACATTCTTCATAATGTGCCAAGAAAGATATCATTTGGATGATTGAGCTAGAATTTGTGCTTGGTCAAAATCAGGAAAAAAGTGTTGACTTTTATACTTAGAAAAATTCTAATTTTTTCTTTAAAAATGACCTATAATGTCTTGACTCTAAGCAAGGTCTTCTTCCAAAATTTTGCTTTGATCAATGATACTAGCTTGAATTAGACTCTTTAAAGAGTATTATGAAACTTGTATCACTCAAAAATCCCAAGTATTGGACAAGTTATGATCCTTTGAATTTAATGAAAATCCATGAAGTGACCTATAATATTTTGAGTTCTTAAGGCATCTTCCCACCATTTTTAAGTTTTTCAAATAAAATAAGAGTTGAACTTCACACACTTAATATCATTATGGAAAAAGAATGGGCTCAAGGAGATAAAAATTGATCAAGTTATGACTTTTTAAAGTCACATAAGGGAATTTGATGGCCTATCTAGAGGACTTGTAATCTTTCTCAATCATTAGTGATCTTTCACACAAACTTTGCTTGAAACCTTTAAAGTTATTTGTTGATAACCCTTTAAGGAGAAGCATGTCTTTGGAATCACTCAAAAATATCAAAGGATGGGCAAAATATAGCCCTTAGAAGTTCAAAACCCTAACTCTTGAGCATCAAAATGGCTTAGGAACCCCCTTTCAATTTTGACAATATTTCTTATACAAATACTTTTGCTATGTGAACAGATATTGTTGGGGATTGTCGTACCCCAATTTTTTCCCCTAAGATCCCTTCATCATACAACATTAATTCAATCACAGCAAGATTACATTAGGGCTTTTGGTTCTTCTCCCTATCTTTAGTTTTGCTCTTTGAGGAATCACCAAGCACCTTGACTTTTTTTTCTTTTGTGATCATGCATGTTTTGTTTTGACTTTACTTTTAATTAATAAAATGCAATTTTGGTTTGTCTTGCTTGTTACTAATGTAGGTAAAGGCAATGAGATTTAGCAAGTTGCTCCATGGGTTAATGAGTTTATTTCCATGCCCTAGTCAATAAAGCTTGAGAAGTTCAAACCTCACCATTGACTTTGTTTTGGAAGAAATGGCATGGCAAGGTTATTTTTGTTCACCATGTTTTAGGGTTATCATATTTGACTCAAAAGTACAAGGGGTTTACTGAAGAAGTTGTCATGCTTGGACAAGGCTTTGTTCCCATTGGTCACAAGTGCATATTTCTCTCAATTCTCAAGATATGGAAGTGGTTTTGGTGGATGTGAGTTCTAATTTTCATCCTCAATAACTTCTATTTAAAAAACATTTGTGTTGGTACAAGAAAGTGGTTCAAAATTGTCAAGTTTCTTCCAAGCATTTTCTTGATCTAGGAGCTAGGTTTTTGAACTTCAAAGAAGAATATCTTGCTCATTTTTTTGTATTTTTGAGTTATTCCAAAAACATCCTTCTCTTCAAAGGGTTATCAACAAATCACTTCAAAAGTTTCAAGGAGTTTTCATGTGGAAGAAACTTGATGATGAAGAAAGATTACAAGTCCTCCAGATGAATCCCCAATTTCTCATGTGTGACTACAAATGATCATAACTTGATCAATTTTTATCACCTTGAGCCCATTATTATTTCAAAATAATCTTGAGGATGTGAAATTTATTCCTTCTTTGGTATGCAAAGTGTGAAAATGGATGGAAGATGCCCTAAGGATACAAAAGATTATAGGTCATTTCATGATTTTTGCCAACTTCAACAACTCATAACTCTCTCAATTTTTGGATATTTTGAATGGTTCAAGTTTCAAAATGTCATTCAAGAGGTCTATTTCATGACATCTTTTTTGGTCAAGAGCAAATTCCAAGTGGAAGGCCATGTTTGGATGCAAAACATTATAGGTCAATTTTGAAGGAAAAGTTGAAATATTCCTAAGTATGGAAAGTCAACTTCTTTTTTCCCAACTTTGACTCAATGCAACTTTCAGCTCAAGAAGTGTACCCACAAATTTCTATCAGCAGTGTGGGGTTTGATTTTTCTGACGTAAGAGCGGAGATGGAGTTTCACACAGGATATTCCATCGTATTTGGCAAAAACCGGAGCTTTAAACTTATGAGGGATCACCACTCCCGATACCAGTCCCAGTTCTCCGAAATCCAAACCAGGGATCTTCTGAATCTCCATAGCACTCAGACGGTCTTCTAGCTGCTTGTACCTATCCTTGGCAGGAGTATATTGCTCATCTTCGTAATCTGTATCGTTATCAGAAACTGCAGGACTAGGGTCCTTTACTCTTTCTTGGTTCTCCCCGTCTTTGGATGAAGAGGTCAGATCAGCTGGTTGTCTCAACCTTTCTCTGAATCTTCTATCCATGTTCAGAATACCAACCTTTTTATTCTTCTTCTTCTTCTTCTCTTTCAGAATAAGGGTCTTCAGATCCTCTTGCCCTTTAGCCAGACTTAAGAACATCTGTTGGAATTGGGCGTTCTGTGCCTGAAGATCTTTGATGGCTTGATCAGAAGACATTTCTGCTAAGATAAATAGCGAAGAAGATGAGAAACCTGTAAGGGTACCTGTAATGGTGTGCATGATAATGGGATGTGCATGTAATGATTTCAAAGACTTTGGGAGATTTAAATTTGCAAACCAAAAAAATAAACCAAACTTTATTATCTTTAAACTTTGAAAGGTTCAACAATTCCTTTAAGGCGTTACAAAGAAGTAAATAGAAAACAAATCTAAAACTATAAAAGCAAAATCAAAAGTCACATGGACGCTTCCTATTTGTGCCAATGCAGTCATTGATCACTCTTTCTTCCTCGAGCTTCCTGGTGAGCTTTAAAATCTTCCTTTATTGCTCATGGTACTTTTCCCGGTAAGTATCCCTCTCATTCTTAAGCTGAATCCAAGACCTCTGCAACTCCCCAGGATCAGTGGGCATGTAAGGATAGAGAACCGTGTAAGGAATGCCCTCTTCATTAGTGGGCTCCACAATTACTGGTAATACGGCTTCATAGGGCATCCCAAGCTTCTGGGCACGAGCTCGGACCCATCGGAGGTAAGGCTGCATAGGAAGGGAAGTCTTTGGTCCCAACTCTTGGGGGTCAAATCTGTTCACCATTCCCCAAGCTCATATAAACCTCCAGCGATGCTCCTTAACGTCCTCCTTGTAGTCAAATACAATGTCCTCAAGAAGTAGCTAATGGGGACCATCTCTCCGAGCACGACCAAATTGTCATAAAGCTAGGCAAGGATTATAAGTTATACCCCCTCTGATTCCAAGCAATGGGACATTAGGGTATCCCCCACAACAATCAATAACAGCAGTGTCTTCCATAGCCCGGGAACTCCAAAGAATATCTGTATGGGCAAGTGAAATTATTCTGTAGGACCAACCCAAACCTTCTTCATTCTTCAGCACAGACTTAGAGAGGTGCAAAATAAACCACCTCGACAGCAACGGTATGCAACACATAAGAGTCCCTCTTCTTCGCACGGTACGAGTATAGAGGGCATGCATGATACCACCCAGCAGGGTAGGCACAGGATTGCGAGAAAGGAAAATCTTGACAGCATTCACATCTACAAACCAATCCGGATTCAGGAAGAGAACCAACCCATAGATAATGAGAGCCAAGATATCTTCGAAAGCCTGAAAATACAAATTGTCCCAGAATAGCTGAGCCTGGTCTATCATAAATTTGGCTAAGAAACCTTTGACCCCGCTTCGTGTTTCCCAGTTGGATACTACATCAGTCTGTTTCAAATGCAGAGCTGAGGTAATGTCTTCTGGTCTAGGAGCTTCTTCCATGCCTGTGAAGGGTACCTGTTCAAGTATGGATATGCCCAATAGGTGAGATAATTCTTCCAAGGTGGGAACCAGCTGGTAATCTGGAAAGGTGAAGCAATGATGTACAAGATCAAAGAACTAGAAAAGTACACTCATTATCTGCTCATCAATATTTGAAGTGACCAGGATGAGAAGTTGACCGTGTCTCTTAATGAACATAGAAGTCTCAGAAACTCTTGAGGCTAGCTCTTTAAGTTGGGCAGGTATTTGCACAAAGTTGACTCAGATGGTATTTCTGTGCACGGAAGCCATAATCTGCAAAACAGAACAAAGATAAATTCCATTGGTCTTTGAAATGGTTAGTGTAATGAAACATGAATGCCATGTAATGATGCATGATGTCATGATAAACCACAGGTATAGTAAACACAGATATTGCAAACACAGTCAAATCACACAAAGCCCTTAGGTTTAAGGCTTGCATGAGGCCAAAGATAATACCCTATTGAAGTTAAGTTGGTTTCAACCTGTCCTAGAAAAAGTAATCGGGTTCTAGAGGATCTCAATATCACTGACCATCCTCCACCGGTCATGGTTTCACCTCATGCAATCTTTTCTTGCAGCCGGAACAATCTCGAGAGTATGGTCTCAATGAGTGTAGCATCGAGTATCAACCAGTTCTCAGCTTTACACCGAGGCCGGCTATCTCACTACTTTCTAATGGATAAGTTGGTCGATTAAAGGTTCTAAGGTCAGTTGATGCTTAACGACACCATGCAGTGGCCCCGTATTCTCCTCATTTTTCCACAAGGGATACCGATACCAACCAATGTGCCACATCAATGTAGCTACTGCTTCAACCGTATCAGTCTACGTTGTATAGTTCCCTCATAGTCTATTGCTACTTACCTAAAAGGTGTCCCCAGATCCAGGTTAGGATCTATTGTAACTCCCAAACAAACCCTTAAAAGTAAAGCAATCAAAGCAATCAAGAGAAGAAATTATGATGAACTAGATCCTAAGGTATACCCAACTTATTAGTCCCCAGCAGAGTCGCCAGTTCTGTGATACGCTGGCAGAACCGACTGTTTAGAAATGCTGGTTTGCATTTTGCGTTTTGTGTTTGCAAAATATCGCGGTAAGCAAGAGTCGCCACCGACTTTTATTTCATCCAACCGAAAAGGAAAAAAGTACAGAAAAAATCCTTTTTCGAGATATTCTGAGTATGGGGGGTAGATTATAGAAAGGGAAGGTGGTAGCACCCTTTATATCCATGGTTTTCCATGGGCTCTTAGGTACTTGCTCATCTTTTAAAATTTCTTGTGTATGTGCTTTGTTTTGAAATTTTTGACTTCGTGATAACCCTTGTATCAGTCCTCAAAGGTGTGACGAAGTTGTTTTTAAAATTTGTTTGAAAAGTGTATGTGTGAACAGTTTTGTTTTGAGCAAGTACCTACTAGCATCTACCTACTCAAAAAAAGATCATTTCTATTCTCGTTTCCTTTAGACAGCGCTATCCTACTATTGAGAAATAGGTAGCACCATCGTTGGAATTGTAAGGGTCAACTCGAAAGGGACGTACGATCACTAAAGCAATGTTAGGACACCTTAGTAATAAACCTAGAGTCTCAATATCATTTCTGAGGCAACATTTCCGAGGCAACATTTCTAAGGCAACATTTCCCAAGCAACATCCGAACGGGACACTTGATCTTTTTGGACAGGAGGGCAACCACTAAGACACCCTATACTTAATGATCGTTTACCGAAGGCAACCGAAGTGAGGTCATACCTTAAGAGTGATATGTGTGATTGGTTTGTTTAAGTTATTTATCTTTGCACATTAGGGTTTTATAACTGTATTAAATTTGTCAGGCATTCTTGTCATACAATCCTATTAGCATACATTTAACAGTTAAATATTTGCAAGAATTAATATGCGAGAAAGTAAATCTACGCTATTACAAGGCTTCGGGGAGGGGGATTAATTACATAGCCAAAAACCCAGGAAAAAGAGATAAATAAAAAACCCTAAATTAAACTATTACAAACCATGCACAGTTACAACCATATTAACGAAATAAAATATTATGCGCGCGATGAATCGAATACGAGATAATTAGGGTTTTGACCCTTGCCTAAACCTAATTGCGATTAATTTAAAAAAAGTTTTTGTTATGTTTTAAGAAAATAATGGAATTGTTAAATTAAAGGAAAATCCTAATTCTAATTAATTTTAAATTACGAAAAATAAATTAAATTTATTTTAATCTACGACCTATTTTTGTATTTTATTTATTTGAGACAAAGAGCAAAATAAAATTAAATCAAAAGTTAACCTAATTTCTATTTTTTATTTTATTTACGAAAACAAATTATAATTTCCCTAAATTAGACTAAATTAAATTAAATTGATAAAATTCATTAAAAAAAGTCTAATTCTAATTTTTGTGAATTATTGATTTTATGATTTTATGAAAAAAAAGATTAATTAGTGAATTAAAAATAGTTAAAGAAAATAATAAAAGAATTAAAATAAATAAGCAAAGAAAGATGAGATGGGCCTGCATTTGCAAATGGGAAGGGTGTTGTTTGAGATTTGAGACCAAACAAAATCCTGGCCATTTTGACTTTGCCTAAATCCAGTGTGCATGCTTGACTCAGGTGCATGGTGGTCCTCCCAAAGTGATATGTTGATCTGGGGACATTGATGAATTAAAGGGCCAGATCTTGATGGTGCACGGTGAGCACCTTGTCTTGTAAAGCGTTAGATTGTTTGTGGAAAAATATTAAGAACAAAGGTTGGGACCTGGGAATCAAACCCAGGTCCTTAAGCATACTTCCACCCCCACGCTACCATCTTTGCTACGCGTTTCTGTTGTACATTTAATAATAATAATAATACACAATATATCAAACATGATGGTTAAATAAGAAAAACACGCGGAATTTCAAACTGCCCAACCAGGGGGTGCCACGCATCCATCTTCTTCCTCCCATCCATCGTTTTAGGTAACAACATATTTACCTACGGACATGGCGTTGTAGCTATAACCCTATGCATTTCAGAAATTACATACAAGCAATATAAATAAGATTCAAGACCATGGATCAATTGGGTTTGACCCTCTGATCATAATGGTATCCTTCATTAGGGCCAATTGTTCCTGCATTTAAAAGCCCCAATAAAACAAGGCAAACCCTAGCTATGGCAAATGTTCATACAAGTGTTAAAACTTCAATTAAATGGTCCAGACATGATGCAAACATGATAACAAACACAAATATGCCATTGAAACATGTTCATGATGCAAGAATCATAACAATGAAATCTGAAAAAGAATGCAAACCGTGTGATGTCTAGAGGGAGATTTTGGGCGTGTGGGGGCGTGCAACCGGTAGTTCTAGCTTCAGAGAGATTCAAGGAAATGATTGGTGGCTTTGAAAGTCCGTGAATCGGCCTCTAAACTAGAAATCAGTCTACCACTTTTTTTGACAATTTTCAATTCTTTCTTGCAGCTTTTTCGACCTCTAAAACCCTCTCTTGTGCATTAGATCTCTCCTCTATATGTAGTGGAACACATTAGGTCAATAAAAATGCATTGTATCTTTATCAATTATGGAGATTTGATTTGATCTTTCAATGCATATGATTCCTTTCCAATTTTGCTCAAATCCAATCTTTTTCAAACCAAATTTCCTTTGCACGAGTTGATCTTCAATTGACAGCATATGATATCTTTTTTCAATGCACAAATCATCCCTAAAATACAATATATGATTTATTAGGATTTATTTGATTTTATTTGAATTTTAAATGAATAAAATTAAAAATAAATTAAATAAATGAATAAATAAATAAAGCATGGAGGGTCCCATAGGTCGTGGACTATGTTAGGAATGAGATGCAAGCATAAAAAGTTGAGCCCATTTAGCAAAAGATGCAAATTTGAGCATGTTTGACTTTTGGCAATTTTACAAAAAAGGTCAACTTGGCCAATGCATAACTCTCTCAATTTTGACCCTAGAGAGGTGTTATTAGACTTTTTAGAAAGATTAGTATGTCCTATAAGAAACCCTTTTGGTCTAAAATCAATTGGGTCTTCCATGTTCATGTATGTAGCCTTGACCCAAAAGGTGTTTTTGTTGACTTTTCAAAATGACCTATAATGTCCAAATTTATATCTTCTTGTGAGTGCATATTTTGAACTTGGAAGATGAATATGAATTGTAGGGACTTGCATCCTCTTCAAAATGAGCTTTGGATGGGTCATTTTTGATAAAGTATGAGAAAGTTATGCTTGTTCAAAGTTGAGTTGACTTTTCCTACAAAACCCTAATTTAGCAACTTTTGGGTTTTGATGAATTGTGGGCAATCCTTGATGAATAATGATCAACCCTTGATAAAATGATGAATGATACTTCAAAATGAGGATGTTGACAAAAAATCTTGAAGTTTGACTGTATGTGGGCCATAGTTGACTCTTGACCTAGCACAGTCGATTTCTAGGTATTTGAGCAATTGACTGAGAAAACTTCCTCTGCAAGGCTTGAAACTTGACATGGATGATCTTGAGAACATATTAGGACAATGGTGAGCATTTGGGATCCTTTGGACTCAAGCATCTTGAGGAAAAATGAAACCCTAATTTGAGGTAGACTGCCTTAGATGAGAGTTTGTCTGGTCAACTCTTGGACCTCCTTGAGCAATTTGAGGACCTCACTTGACATGTATTGAGAAATATGGGAGGGAAAATTTTGGGGTACAACAGCTGCCCCTGTTCAATCTTCTTAAACCTGAAGATGTAGATTTGTTGCTCTGCCTTTCATGATCTGAAGGTGGAAGATGATTGAACACTAGAGTGTCCAGAAATTTGCACTCGCATGAAATGATACTTGTCTTGCGATATCGGGAATGGGATTATATATGCCATATGGTAGTTGCTGGAGGATTTGTCGGAGATGGGCTTAAAGATGCCATCTGAAGAAGTGTCGATCGCATAAGAGATTCCTTTGCGAGAACCCATATACATGTTGTTGAGGAGGACTTCGCTGGGGAACGATGGTCTCTGTCTTGAGAGAAATAGAGTTTTAGGAGATTCAGTTGTCCGTTACTCTACTGGTGGAATAATTCCGGTTTGGAAAGCGGAAATGAACTGCGTGTTCGGTCGGGGTATATGATGCACCGTAACTTACTGGGGAAGTGCAAAGTCAATTGTGTTTGATCGGGTCCCGGTCTTACAGATTTGTGGACTGTCGTCTGGGGATACGAAAGGAAGAACCCAGATAGTAAGGTTATGAGAAGGAACCTGGATAGTAGGGTTGCTCCAATATGAAAGCCTGGATAGTAAGGTTGTGCGAAGGAACCTGGATTATAGGGTTACTTCGATATGAAAGCCTGGATAGTAGGGTTGTGAGAAGGAACCTGGATAGTAGGGTTACTTTGATATGAAAGCCTGGATAGTAGGGCTGTAAGAAGGAACTTGGATAGTAGGGTTACTTTGATATGAAAGCCTGGATAGTAGGGCTGTGAGAAGGAACCTGGATAGTAGGGTTACTTTGATATGAAAGCCTGGATAGTAGTGCTGTGAGAAGGAACCTGGATAGTAGGGTTACTTCAATATGAAAGCCTAGATAGTAAGGCTGTGTGAAGGAACCTGGATTGTAGGGTAACTTCGATATGAAAGCCTGGATAGTAGGGTTGTGAGAAGGAACCTGGATAGTAGGGTTACTTCGATATGAAAGCCTGGATAGTAGGGTTGTGAGAAGGAACCTGGATAGTAGGGTTACTTCGATATGAAAGTCTGGATAGTAGGGTTGCTCTGATATGAAAGCCTAGATAGTAAGGTTGTGCGAAGGAACCTGGATTGTATGGTTACTTCGATATGAAAGCCTGGATAGTAGGGTTGTGAGAAGGAACCTGGATAGTAGGGTTACTTCGATATGAAAGCCTGGATAGTAGGGCTGTGAGAAGGAACTTGGATAGTAGGGTTACTTCGATATGAAAGCCTGGATAGTAGGGTTGCTCCGATATGAAAGCCTAGATAGTAAGGCTGTGCGAAGGAACCTGGATTGTAGGGCTACTTCGATATGAAAACCTAGATAGTAGGGCTGTAAGAAGGAACCTGGATAGTAGGGTTACTTCGATATGAAAGCCTGGATAGTAGGGCTATGAGAAGGAACCTGGATAGTAGGGTTACTTTGATATGAAAGCCTGGATAGTAAGGCTGTGCGAAGGAACCTGGATTGTAGGGTTACTTCGATATGAAATCCTAGATAGTAGGGTTGTGAGAAGGAACCTGGATAGTAGGGTTACTTCGATATGAAATCCTGGATAGTAAGGTTGTGCGAAGGAACCTGGATTATAGGGTTACTTCGATATGAAAGCCTGGATAGTAGGGTTGTGAGAAGGAACTTGGATAGTAGGGTTGTGAGAAGGAACCTGGATAATAGGGTTACTTCGATATGAAAGTCTGGATAGTAGGGCTGTGAGAAGGAACCTGGATAGTAGGGTTACTTTGATATTAAAGCCTGGATAGTAGGGCTCTGAGAAGGAACCTGGATAATAGGGTTACTTCGATATGAAAGCCTGGATAGTAGGGTTGTGAGAAGGAACCTGGATAGTAGGGTTACTTCGATATGAAAGCCTGGATAGTAGGGTTGTGAGAAGGTTGCATTTGTTGTCGATGATTACTCTGTTTAGCTTTTGAGTGTTGATCATGGACTTGCTGGAAATTGTTGATAATAATGTCTTTCCTGAAATAAATACAAGGTTAGCCATATGTGATGCATGAGATGCATTATGTGTTGATGTTCTCGTCATAAATGAGACTATGTTATATGTGGTGCATGCATATGTCATGATGTATGAACATGAAATGCTGACATGATAATCTGAATCTGGGAAAATAAATCCCTGATTGCTATGAAAACCATAGTTCCTCCACCTTTGTTGGGGATGGTGAGCAAAGGTGACCGTACTGGGGATTTGCCTCTTGGATGGTAAATGTTCTACCGGAAGAGATTCCGTCTTAGGATAACTCTGTGGGGAATAACTCTGTTGGAGAGGAGATACTCTGTTGATAGATCTACCAACTTGGAGAAATAAATCAGCTGGGGATGAAATTATGTTGCTGGTGATAAACAAACTCTGCTTGGGGAACATTTACTGACTCACTCGCAATTGTGAACCTCAGCTGGGAAGAGTCATGTCCTACTCGGGGAAGCTGACATCACTGTCTTTGGATATTTCTTACTCTGTGGGGAGTGTATGTACCACTACTCATGTTATCAAGCTGACTCTATCCCTGTACCTGATGGCAGAGCAACTGTAAGGTTTAGGCACTTCTTTTTTCCCCTGTTCCTGGAAATACGAGTAATCGTCTTTTGCTTTTTTATGTAAATATTTATGAGCAGCAATTATTCTCAAATGCATATATCAAGAATGAATCATTAGACGTTCTGGCAAAACAAAATATAAAAAGGAAAACAAATCGAAATTTCTTGTGAAAATGAATTGTATTGATTTTAAAGTTGGCCCATAATAGGAGTTTTTGTACAAAGAGACTGACGTCCTAGTAAGAGAACACCGCCGAAAGACAGAAATTATACAATTTGTGTAAAAGAAAGAAAAATAGCTATGTGAAACAATCTCATTGGGTTCCAACTCTGCTATTGTCTTTATATCTCTGAGCGTCTCATCACTTTGCTGCTTGGTTGAAGGTGAATCGGATTGATTGGCGCCATCTGAGCTTGATAGTCGATACCGAAGTCTGGCTGCGAGGTGATCCAATGAGACATAGTGTTTACGCTTTGATCCCTAATTTTTCCCTGGACCGCCCTTTCGGGTTTTCAGTCCATCGGGATACCCTTTTTTGCCCAAGCCGCCCTTTTAGGTTTTCGACTTGCCGGGTGTACAGATTTTTTCATTTTCATCCCTTACTTTTGCCCGAACCCTTTTGGTTCGCCGGGAAGCCCTTATTTTTTCCTAGGCCAGTCAACCTAGCGGGTCTTTGATTATGCGTAGTATTTTTTCACTATGTCTGCATTGACGGGGTGAGGAAGGTCGTCACCATCCATGGTGGTTAAAATCATATCTCCTCCCGAGAAAATGTTCTTAACCACAAATGGCCCTTCGTATGTGGGGGTCCATTTTCCCCTGGGATCACCTTGCGGCAGTATGATGCGTTTGATCACTAGATCCCCGAATCGATATTCTTGACGTCTGACTTTCTTGTTAAAAGCCTTGATCATTCGCTTTTGATACGCCTGACCATGGCAGATAGCAGTAAGTCTCTTTTCATCGATTAGATTCAGCTGGTCGAGTCGGGTTTGGATCCAGTCGTCTTCGTTCAAACTCGCATCCTTCATAATCCTGAGAGAGGGTATCTGGACTTCGATGGATAGGACTGCCTCCATTCCATACACCAGAGATTAGGGTGTTTCCCCTGTCGACGTCCGCGTTGAGGTACGGTACCTATGAAGAGCGAATGGTAACATCTCATGCTAGTCTTTGTATGTCACCGTCATCTTCTGTAAATCTTCTTGATGTTCTTGTTAGCTGCTTCAATAGCCCCATTCATCTTCGGCCGATAGGGAGAAGAGTTATGATTTTGTATCTTGAATTGTTTGCAGAGCTCGGTGATCATTGTATTGTTGAGATTTGTACCATTGTCCGTAATGATCCTCTCTGGTACACCATATCGACATATTAAATTGTGTTAGATAAACCGCGCCACAACGTTCTTGGTTACTGTAGCAAAGGAAGCTGCCTCGACCCACTTCGTGAAATAATCAATTGCTACCAGAATAAAGTGATGCCTGTTAGACGCAGTGGGTCTGATCTTGCCAATCATGTTGATGCCCCACATTGCAAAAGGCCAAGGAGCTTCCAAAACATTCAGGGGAACTGAGGTACATGCACCTTATCAGCATAGACTTGTCACTTATGACAGGTTCGAGAATGCTGATAACAATCGGCTTCCATAGTAGACCAGTAATATCCTGCCCGTAGGATTTTCTTAGCCATGGTATGTGTTGTACCCCAAAATTTGCCCTCCCATATTCTTCAAGATTTGGCAAGATCATGGTTCAAAATCTCTCAAGGGTTGCACAGTCCAATTGCCTCCTAACACAGTCAAAATTAGGGCTTTGGTTCTTGCAAAGAAATTGAGATTTTCAAGGGTCCAATCAAGTTCCATATGCCTATATCCATTGTCAAGCATCCATAGGTCAAGTTCCAAGACTCACAGCCTCAAATTGCACAGTCAAAAACCCTAATTGCTTCACAGTCAACTGCAGGGGCAAAATGGTCATTTGACAGTCAAAAGTCAAAAAATTTGGTCAACATCTCATTTTGAAGCCACAATCATCATTTGATCAATTATTGATCATGATTCCACAAGCATGGTTCAAAAAGTCTCAAGATGCAAAAGTTTCTATTTTTGAACAACTGAAAAGTCAACTGCAAATTGACCAAGGCATAACTTTTTCATGGTTCATCAGAAAAATCTCATCCAATGCTCATTTTGAAGGGGATGACATTTCCTACAACTCATATTCACACTCCAAGTCCAAGAAATGCTCTCACAAAAAGTTATCAATTTCAACATTATAGGTCATTTTCAAAAGTCAACAAAAAGGCACTTTAAGTCAAAGACCATAACTTGATATTGGTAAATCAAAATGACATGGGACAAAAGGAATTGGTTAAAGGACTTCAAGACCTTTCCAAAATGTCCAAGAACATGTTCATAGATTCAAAATTGAGCAAGATATGCATTGGAGAAGTTGGGAAATATTTGGGAACTTTCAAAAGTCAACTTTGCCTAAAAAGCTTCAAATTTGCTAATGGACCTCAAATTCTTTCTTGAATCATTACCCAAAGCCTATGCACGACCCATTGAGCTCAAAATGATTTATTTTATTATTTTTAATTAATTAATTGAATTTTTATTATTATTAATTCATTTAATTGGTTTTAATTGTAGAAAAATATCAAATCATGGTTGTCAAATCTTTTTATGCAGCAAATACACTCCACACATGCTAAAGATTTCGTGCATCACTCAAGGGGACAATATCTTCCATAATTTTCAAGGTTTTCATTGAAAAAAGATTGAAAATCACATAATTGAAAATCAAATATTCAAGTCATAATTCATGGACTTTTGGGCCAAGGTTTTGACCTAATTCTGATCACATACATATGCAAGAGCTAACCCTATTCCAAGATACACGAAAAAGCTGTTGAAACTCCATAATCACTTTGCAAAATTTCAATAAAAAACTTGAAACTGATTTCATACTTGCAGTGCCTTTCCACGCCTAAAAAGGATTCCAATACGTTGCCTAAGTCTCCAGGAAGCGTTTGCAATCAAGAATCAATCCTAACACGCGAAGAATCCAAGAACATAGGCCACACGGTTTGCCTTATTTTTCAAACTTGCATAACATGATTCATGTGCTTTTAATCTGTTTTCTTGTTTGATTCATGCTAATAGGTACCTTCTGAAGCGATTGGTATAAGTTAATTGTGCTAACGCTGCCTGAATCGAAATTCACCATGGATGAAACCTAGGGTTTCTGAAGCTTCAAATTAGGGATTTAGGCATCAGGAAAAATTGGACTAAGCCATGACCATGGTTGAATTCGTCAAGGCCAGACGAATTCAACCAACCGATCGCGCCCTTTTTATATTGATTCCTCTTATATTCGCAATTTTTCACACTTTCACTTAGTGGGGGTTTAAAACCCCCGCTATCTTGTTTATAATTGCAGGAAGAACGAAGAAGAAGGATGAGTTGTCCAAGCGCTATTGGAACATTCAAACTTTAGCGCGCTTTTTTCATATCCCAGCATATTTGGCACTTTACATATATTATAATTCTTTATTATATTGTTTACAAACGCGCTTGGTGGCTCAGTTGGTTGGGAACGTGGCTGGCAGGTATAGGGACCTGGGTTCGATTCCCAGGTCCCCCCATATAATTCTTGATTTTTGTTTTAAAGTGTTCTAATGCAGCTTTCATCAAATGTCCCACCATACGTACCCACGCCTAGGCTTGCCAAGTGGCTTTGAGGAGCAATCTGAAGGCCATGAGATGAAGTCCATCATATGGTCCAGTCAATGAGCATCCACACGATCAGAAAAGTCAAAGATGGCCTTGTGCTAATGGGCCAGAATTCCTCAATCTCACCTCTACATGGGCCAGACACCCCCCTTTGTTTGTATATTTAATTTTATTTTCTTTTCTTTTTAATTCTTTTAATTGCTTTAATTATTTTTTATTAATTCACCATAAAATAGTTTTTCCTAATAAAAAATCAGAAACAAAAAATGTTTTATTTTTAATTATTTATTAAATTTACCATTAATTTATTTTTGTAAATAAATAACTAACAATTAACTTTAGTTTAATTTAGGTTTATATTTTAATCTCGTTTCTTAATAAATAAAAAATACATAGAATTAGGTTTTTGACATTTTTTATCTTTTCTTAATTAATTATTTTCATCATTATTTATTATTATTATTAATTACTATTATTTTTGTAAATAACATGTAAATTAATTAATTAGCTTAAATTAGGTTAACTTTAATATTTTCTTAATAATTAAAATAGACTTAGAATTAGGGTTTTCACTTGATTTTATTTTCTTTATTTCATTAAATACAAAAAAAACATAAAAAACACACTTTCTTTCTTTAATTAAATAATTAATTAGGCTTTAATTTAATTTAATTTTCTCAAAAGGGTCCAACACCCTCGAACGTCCTGATTTTAATTCCTTTCGCGCATTATTTTTCTTATTGATTATTATGTATCTGTTCAAGGATGTAATAGTAATTAGGTTTACCGCTTTATTTTACTTTCCGCACTTTATCAAAACGGGTCTTTGTCTTTTGGCGATGTATAGACCCGCGCCTTGTAATAGTGTAGCTTTACATTCCCGCACTTTAATTTTCGGCACTCCTAACTGTTAATAAGCATGAAAGAATGTATGATAATTAAAAACAACTCGTAGCTCACAATTGCATGATCAAAGATAAACATAACATGAAAAACAAAACACATGCACATGTCACTCCTAGGGTACGCCTCACTCGTTGCCTTCGAAGGTGGTCGTCAAGTATAGGGTGTTTTAGCGGTCACCCTTATGTCTAAGATCCAGTTGCCTCAAAACAGTTGCCTCGGATTAAAAAGGATCTAGGACATTAGGGTTACTTCTAAGGTGTCCTACTATTGCTTCGGTGACCACACTGTCCCTTATCCTCGAATTGACCCGAACACCTCCAACGGTGGTGCTACCTACCTCTCAATGGTGGGATAGCACTATCTAAAGGACTCTTACACAGCCTAATTCCTTAGGGTAGGTAGATGACTCGTGGGTACTTGCTCTCTAAAAAACAAACAAAACAATCTTTTCACACTGACACTTTCAAAAGTTTTCAAAACAAATTTTTCATACACTCTTGAGGACAGATACAAGAGTCACTTAGAAATCTTTCAAAAACGAAACTTTTTTCAAAACCCACACACACTTGAAAAGCAAACAAAATTTTGAAAACATAAGAGCAAGTACCTAAGAGCCCGTGGATAACCACGGATAGAAAGGGTGCTAACACCTTCCCTTTCTATAAATCTACCTCCCGAACCGAGAAACATTCTCAAAGAAGGAATTTTGCTGTGCTTTTGTCCTTTCCATGTTGGAGAACATAAAAGACGGTGGTGACTCTTGCTTACCGCGACATACGCGATCCAGCTAAAAACAGTCAGTTCTATTTCCACCGATCACAGTATGCCCTCTGGAATGAGTTCCGAAGGTACCTTCATGTAACTCTGTCATGATCCTTTCTGCCTCGCTCTTGTCTACACACCGCAGTAAGGTTGAATCATGGTTACATTTATAGAGCATTCCATTAATGATGAAGAACTTTGCAGCGAACCTTCTCAGAAACTTCCTATCTGTTGTACCCCAAAATTTTCCCTCCCATATTCTTCAAGATTTGCAAAGAGCATGCTTCAAAATCTCCCAAGGGTTGCACAGTCCAATGGCCTCCTAACAGTCAAAAATTAGGGTTTTGGTTCTGGCAAAGAAGTTGAAGTTTCCAAGGGTCCAAACAAGTCCCACATGCCTATAAACATTGTCAAGCATCCTCATGTCAAGTTTCAAGACTCACAGCACAAAATTGCACAGTCAAAAACCATAATTGCATCACAGTCAACTATAGGGGCAAAATGGTCATTTGACAGTCAAAAGTCAAAATTTTTGGTCAACATCTTATTTTGAAGCCACAAACATCATTTGATCAATGCTTGATCATGATTCTCAAGGCATGGCTCAAAAAGTCTCAAGATGCAAAAGTTTCTATTTTTGGACAGTTGGAAAAGTCAACTGTAACTTGACCAGGGCATAACTTCCACATGGTTTATCAGAAAAATTCCATCCAAAGCTCATTTTGAAGATAATGACATTTCCTACAACTCCTCTTCACACTTCAGGTCCAAGAAATGCTCTCACAAAAAGTTATCAATCTCAACATTATAGGTCATTTTAAAAAGTCAACGAAAAGGCACTTTAAGTCAAAGACCATAACTTGAGATTGGTAAATAAAAATGACATGGGACCAAAAGCATTGGTTAGAGGACTTCAAGACCTTTCCAAAATGTCCAAGAACATGATCAAAGCTTACAAATTGAGCAAGATATGCCTTGTGGAAGTTGGGAAATTTTTGGGAATTTTGAAAAGTCAACTTTACTTCAAATGCCTCAAAATTGCTAATGGGCCACAATTTCTTCCAAGAATCATCACCCAAAAGCTATGCACGACCCATTGACCCAAAGGGAAGTTATTTTCTTATTTTTTATTAATTAATTGAGTTTATTATCCTATTAATTCATTTAATTAAAATAAAATATGACAAAAATAGCAAATCACACATTTCAAATCTTTTTATGCAGCATTTCCACTCATCATTCACTCAAGATTTCGTGCACACTCAAAAAGGCAAGAATCTTCAATGATTGGTATAGGAAAGGTATGAAAAAGATTGGAAAAGATCATGGAAAATCACAAACTTGAAAAGCATTAAAACAAGGCTTTGGGCTTGATCTTTTTACCCTAATTCATTGACATATATGTGCACATTGCAACCCTAATGAAAAGAACAAGCAAGCTGCGCCTCAAACCAAAAAACGACTTTGCATTTTTTTCAAAAAAAGCTGGAAATTGTTTTGATAGCTAGAGCATAATTCAAGGCCTCAAAACTATCTCACAAGCTTGCCAAGGTGACCAGGAATCTTTCCCAATCAAAATCAGACCTCCACACGCAAAGAACTGGTAGAACCACGTTGCCCTGTTCCCAAATATTTTCATATTCGTGTTTTGATTTGCATACCTTTTCCATATGTTTTAAGCACTGATTTATACTAACATGAGCATTCTAAAGCTGTTGGCATTCTTTGATTGAACTTTTAAGCCTTGTACACAATCCACCATGGAAGCTGCCTAGGGTTTCAGAGGTTGGAAATTGGGGTTTCTTTCCTGGGGAAAAATTGGACCATAAGACCAACACCATTGGAATCGTGACAACAAGACTGATTGAACCCATACCTCGCGCCCAATTTATCATTGCCCATTGCTTAATCGCTATTTTGTGCAGGTTGTGTTTAGTGGGGGTTTAAAACCCCCGCTATATGTTTTATATTTTCAGGCAACGAAGAAGAAAGCTAGCATGGCTTATTGCTATTGGGACATTTGAATAATAGCGCGTTTTTTTGTGGTTCAGCATAGCATGGTCTTTTCACATATATTATATCTATCTCATTATACTAACAAATACGCGCACGTAGCTCAAATGGTTAGTGCGTTTGGCTTGCAGGTATTGGGACCTGGGTTCGATTCCCAGGTCCCCCATATTCTTCATAGTTTTGTTCATAATGCGTTCAGGTACAATTCCATGCCCAGGGTCCATCATACACCCAACACCTTGGCATGCCACATGTCACCAGGGGTCAATCCAAAGGTCAGGATCTGGAGTCTACCATATGCATTAGTCAGCTGTTCCTCACACGCACCAGAAAAGTCAACCAGGCCTGATTCAGTGGGCCAAGAATGCTCTAAACAAACCTCCATAATTGGGTCAACACCCCCTATGTTTGTATTTCTTTCTCTCATTCTTTTTCTCTTTTTTTATTTATTTTAATGATTTTCTTTTAATTCATAAAATAAATTTTTATAACACAAAAATACAAAAAAATACAAAAAATCAGAAAAGTCAAAAATAAAAATATATTTGTTTATTATTTAATGCATTAATGTTTTCGTTGTAAATAAATTTGATAATTAATTTAGTTTTAAATTAGGGTTTTAACTTTAACATTTTTCTTAAATAAATTAAAACACATAAAAATTAGGTTTTGTAGCATTTTACTTTTTTTTCCAAATAATTAAATTACCTCATCATCATTATTATTAATTCTTAATTAATTTGTAAATAAACTTGTCATTAAATAATTAGGTTAAATTAGGTCAAACTTAAACATTTTTCTTTATTAAATTAAAAACAATTTATAACTAGGTTTTTATTTAACTTTTAATTCCAATTAATTTTCTCATTAAATTTCATAAATCCAAAAACATAAAAAATAAGTTCTTTTTCTCATTTAATAATTTAATCATTAATTCCAATTTAATTTCCTTAAAGGGTTCAACGCCCTCGCACTCTCGATTTTTATTTCTTTTCGCACGTTTACTTTTATTTCCTTTTTTTAAATATAATGTATTTGCCCCAAAGCTTTGTAATAGATAATTAGGACCTTTACTTTCCGCATTTTATTTATTCAAATCGGGTCTTTGTTTAATTTGGCGATGTAGACCCGCGCCTTGTAATAGCGTTTCCGCATTTTTATTTCCGCACCTTTTAACTGTTAATAATCACATGAAAGAATGAATGCCCAAATAAAAACAAGCGTAGCTCACCCAATGCATGACAAGACAAATATAAACTGAAAATGACACACAATTCACACACCACTCTTAGGGTACGCCTCACTGTTGCCTTGCCCCTCGAAACGTGGTCGTCGAGTAGAGGACGTTTTAGTAAGTCCTCATGTCCATGAACATGGCATGGGGGTAGCTTCTAAGGTGTCTTCCTATTGCTCTGGTGACCACGCTGTCCCTAATCCTCGAATTGACCCGAACACCTCCAACGGTGGTGCTACCTACCTCTCAATGGTGGGATGGCACTACCTTAAGGACATTTACACAGACTAATTCCTTAGGGTAGGTAGACGACTCATAGATACTTGCTCTAATTCAAAACAAATCAAAAACTTCTTTTCACACCGACACTTTGCAAAAAGCTTTCAAAAACAACTTTTCAAACACTCTTGAGGACTGATACAAGAGTCGAACTGAAATTTTAAACGAAACTTTTTCAAACCCACTCACTCTGAAAAGAAAACAAACATTTTGAAAACACAAATGAGCAAGTATCTAAGAGCCCATGGATAACCATGGATAGAAAGGGTGCTAACACCTTCCCTTTCTATAAATCTACCTCCCGAACCGAGAACTAATCTCAATAAGGAATTTTTCTGTGCTTTTGTCCTTTCCATATTGGAGAAAATAAAAGATTGTGGCGACTCTTGCTTCCGCGACATTTCGCGAACCAGCGTTAAACAGTCAGTTCCAGATCCACCGATCACAGAACTGGCGACTCTGCTGGGGAAACTCTTATAAAGTGAGGTGTACCTTAGGATAGTTCATAACTGTGTTTTCAATTGTTGTGCTTTGTTTGCTTTATTATTGTGGGTTGCATCGGAGTTACATAGATCCTAACCCGAATCTAGGGATACCCTGTTAGGTAGCATAAGCTGTGAGGGACCTGTCCGGCGTAGACCGACATGGGTGAAATAGTGGCTACATTGGTGTGGCACCTTGGTCTGTACCGATATCCCTTGTGTTGCAACGAGGAGAATATGGGTCTTGTGAGGAGTCATTAAGCACCAACCGACCTTAGAACCTTAAATGACCCAACTTGGCCAATAGAACAGTAGCAGTATGCTATGCCCATTGAGGCTAAACTCTCGTGATGGTTCTGGCCGCAAGAAAAGATTGCGATGCTGGAGTTATGACCGATTGAGGGTAGTCAGTGATATTGGGATCCTCTAAGAACCCGGTTACTTTTGATAGGACAGGTATGAACCAACAAACTGAAAGAGGGTAATACCTAGACCTCATGCTGGCCTAAACTTTAAGGGCTTGTCTTGTGTGACTTGTGTGCCTTATCATGTTTGCCTTTGTAAATATTTGTGGTGTGCTTTATCATAACATTATAACATCATGAGCATTGCATGTATCCTGCATAAGGACTGACCATTTCAAAAGATAAGAGGGTTTCACCTTTGCTCTATTTTGTAGGACATCATGATGCCTATGCGAAGGAATACTATCCGGTTCAACTTTGTTCACCCACCTGAGTTACTTGAAGAATTGGTTAGCAGAATTCCAAACACCACTTCCTTCATCCAGAGGCATGGTTCTCTTCTCAGTTTAGTCACTGCAAAGCGGGATCAACAGTTGATGAGTGTCCTGACCCAGTTCTATGACCCTCTGTACCAGTGCTTCACCTTTCAAGACTTCCAGCTGCTCCCTACCCTGGAAGAGTTCTCTGATTTGCTGGGTATCCCTATCTTGGATCAGACTCCTTACACTGGTTGGGAAAAGACCCTTAGGCTTGAGGAGGTTGTTGCAGCTCTTCCCTTGACCCATCAAGAAGTAATGGACAACTGGGTGACTAGAAGCGGAGTTAAGGGTTTCTTGGCCAGGTTTCTGATTGGTAAAGCTAACAGTTTCTGGAATGACTTGGACTTTAGGGCATATGAAGACATCTTGGCTCTCTTAATCTATGGGCTAGTCTTGTTTCCTAATCCTGACAACTTCATCAATGTCACTTCCATAAGGATCTTCATGTCTCAGAATCCTGTGCCCACTCTCTTGGGTGACATCCTGCAACAACTTTATGCTCGTACTGCCCGAAGACGAGGAACTCTGTGGTGTTGCATCCCTCTGTTGGTGAGGTGGTTTATTTCGCACCTCCCTAAGTTCGTGCTGAAGAACCAAGAAGGAAGAGGTTGGGCTCATAGGTTAATGTCTCTCACTGATAAGGACATCATTTGGACTTTCAGAGGTTTGGATGAGATTGTTGTTATTGATCGTTGCGGAGAATACCCTAATGTTCCTTTGATTGGTACTCAAGGAGGAATCTCTTACAATCTATGTCTAGCGCTCCGTCAGTTTGGAAGGGCTAGAAGAGCAGGGCCTCATGAGATTTTGGTGCCTCACATCAGTTTTGAGTTTCAGGTGGATAGTGACGAGCTGCGTCGTAGGTTCATCAAGGCTTGGGATAGAGTTCATAAAGCTGACCCACAAGAGTTGGGCCCAAAGACTTCTCTACCTATGGAAGCCTACTACAAATGGGTTCGCATCCGTGCTCAGAAGTTAGGTATGCCGTACGAAGCTGTCAAACCCATCATTCTTGAGTATCCTGACAAAGATGGGGTTCCTCCAACTGTCCTCCCTCCTCAGATACCTACTGATTATGAGACATTAAAGAGGTCTTGGTCGCAACTGCGAGAAGAACGGGATTCTTATCGAGAAAAGTTCAACGAGCAGGAATTAAAGATCCAGAAGCTGACGAAGCAGTTGGAGAATGAGCGAGCTCTGAATGACTACATCCGTACTGAGAAGAGGAGACCATGGGATCAATGATGAGCTGTGGATGTTTCTTTTACAGTTTTATTTCCCTTTTCAGTGTTTCCATTTTATGTAACGCCTAAGGGCAACCTGTTGAACAATTTAAATTTCAAAGTTGAATCTAATGAAGTGTGTTCCTTTTTGTTTACAAAGTTGATTCCCGATTGTCTTTGAAAACATAAATCATACGCATTCCATTCATCATGTGCATAGCAGGTATTCTTCTTTTCAGGTTGCTTAATGTTCTTCGCTGTTTATTTCAGCATCATGAACCCTGAATCATCAACCAAGATGTCTATCAAGGCCCTTCAGGCGCAGAACGCACAATTTCAGGAGCTAATCATGGGTTTGGCTCAAGGCCAAGAAGAGCTGAAGGCTTTGCTCCTGAAGAAGGAGAAGAAGAAGAAGAGAACTGTTCTTTTCAACTCAGGCCGGAGGTTTGGTAATACTCTGCAGAATAAGGAAGCTGGTTCTTCTGTAGGAAAAGACAGTCCCCAGGGGGGAAAGGCTCCAAGTCCAGTAGTCTCTGACAACGAGACTGATTTTAATGAGGAACAGTATCCTCCTACTGAAGACCGGTACAAGCAGTTGGAAGACAGACTGAATGCCATGGAAATTCAACAAGTGCCTGGGCTGGATTTTGGAGACTTGGGCTTATCTACTGGTGTGATCATTCCTCACAAGTTTAAGGCACCATCTTTCACCAAGTATGACGGGGCGTCTTGCCCCAAGCTACACCTCAGATCTTATATGCGGAAGATTCAGCCGTACACAGTGGACAAGAACTTGTGGATCCACTTCTTCCAAGAGAGTCTTTCAGGGACTCATCTCGAATGGTTCTATCAGCTGGATGGAACCAAAGTTCGTAACTGGGAGGAGTTGGCTACTGCTTTTTACAAGCAGTATCAATATAATGCCAACCTTGCTCCTACACGTACCCAACTCCAGGGTATGTCGCTAGGATCAAGCGAAGGTTTTAAAGAGTATGCACAGAAGTGGAGGGATCTGGCTGGCAGGGTGCAGCCTCCGTTAATAGACCGTGAGCTGGTAGATATGTTCTTGGGGACCCTCTCCGGGACATTTTTTAATCATCTTATTGGAAATTCATCTGCAGGGTTCACTGATCTTATTCTGACTGGGGAAAGGATAGAGGCTGGAATGAAGTCCGGTAAAATTCAAAAAGGTGCGTCTTCGAGTTCTGAGAAGAAACCTTTTAAGAAAGAGGCCAGTGTTGTGTATGGGCCTAAAAGGTAAGATAAACCAGAGCGCCGCCAACTTGTCAACGCGGTGATGATTGCTAAACCTGCTGCCGCTCCTCGGCAACCCAATCAACAAAGGGCTGAAAGACCCAGAAAAGAGTTTACCCGGCTGAGTATGACCTTGTCGCAAATCTTGCCGCAGCTGTTATCCACCAACTTAGTGACTGTCAGGGAGGCCCCAAAGGTTGTGAATACTGCCTCTCCCAAGTATAATCCAAATGCCCGCTGTGCTTATCACTCCGATAGTCCGGGGCATTCCACTGATGATTGCTGGGCCTTGAGGAATAAGGTGCAAGACCTTATTGATGCGAAGGAGATACAATTTGAGGCGCCTGAGAGGCCAAATGTGGTGACTGCTCCTATGCCCCAGCATGGAGTGAATGTTGTTGATGAAGACTTGTATGCCGTTTCTGTGAATGATGTAGCTACTCCTCTGTTGACTGTTAAGAGGAACCTGCTGCTAGCCGGTTTATTTCCGGGTTGTAGCGAGGGTTGCCTTTTGTGTGCTGTTACCCCTACTGGTTGTCCTTTGCTGAAATTAGGCATCCAAAGCCTGATGGACATCAAAGAGATTCTGTTCAAGAAGACCGTTGTTCCATTTGTTCCTGTGGAAGAAGTATCTGTTGTTACAATTTTCAATAATCCAATCAAGGCTCCCCCGAGGAAGCCAGTTAAAATCATGACTGTCGCACCCATTGTTATTACTGTTCTGGGGCCTCTCCCCTATGAATCTGATAAGGCTGTCCCATGGCACTATGGGGCAGATGTATATGTACATGGTATAAAGCAAGAGTTCAACACTGATACCAGCATCAGCAATATCACTGGTCCAGCAAAAGTTACTCGCAGTGGCAGGCTCTTCTCGCCTGACATTGCGCCACTAGTTATTCGAAGACCTCTCATTATAACACATGCAAGTGCACTTGTTTCCACTTCTGATCAAGTTGCTTCCCCTGCTGCCGAGACATCTAATGCTCGGGGCAAAGGGATTGATGATGAGCCTGCCCGGATGGAGGCACCAAAGTCTGTGAATGTTGAAGCCTCCCAGCAAGAGATGGAGGAAATTCTCAAAATAATCAAGAAGAGTGATTTTAATGTTGTTGAACAGTTGGGGCATACCCCCTCCAAGATCTCTATGCTCTCCTTGCTGCTGTGCTCAGAGGCCCATGCTAAGGCCCTGATTTCATTTCTAAAGACGGCCCATGTGCCACAAGAGACCTCTGCAGACCAGTTTACTGATTGCGTAGCCAATTTGACAGCTGACAATGGTTTGTGTTTCTCGGATGCTGACCTTACGGCTAGGGGAAAGAACCACAATGATGCCCTGCATGTCTCTATTGAATGCAGGGGCACTACTCTTGCGCACGTGTTGGTGGACACCGGCTCTTCCCTGAATGTGCTACCCAAAAAGGCCTTAGACCGGTTGGATTGTGAGGGCCTGGAGCTGAAACCTAGCAACATCATTGTCAGAGCCTTTGACGGCTCTAAGAGGATGGTTCATGGAGAAGTAGACATTCCTATTCGTGTGGTTTCTCAAGTATTCGACTCAACTTTCTATGTGATGGATATCCGTCCATCTTATTCTTGTTTACTGGGTCGACCTTGGATTCACAAAGCTGGGGCAGTGACCTCTACCCTACACCAGAAGCTCAAGTACCCCGTCAGAGGGAAGATTGTCACTGTGCAGGGAGATGAGGAGTATATGGTCAGCCATTTGAATTCCTTCCGGTATATTGAAATGGACGGGGAGTTTATTGAAACCCCCTTTCAGCATTTTGAAGAGGTACCTCCAACATTGGCAGCAGCGGAAGCAGTGGTTGAAGAGGACTTTCCCTTGAAGATGGCTTCCTTGAAAGACGCCCGGGCTGTGATCGAGAAAGGTGAATGTGCTAACTGGGGCAGACTCCCTGATTTTACACCAAAAACTAACAAGTTTGGACTGGGTTTTACTGCAGAGGCTCAGAGGGCTGTGCGCAAAGCTAGGACCGGAAGACCTCCTGTGCTCATCACCAATCCAGGAGTGAATGCTATTGGGGATGAAGATGAAGTGGAAGAGTCAGAGTTTGATAGCTGGATCTACCCGACGACTGACGGTGGATTGAACAATTGGACCGCCAAAGATCATACTCCTGTTACTTTTGTTACGCAGTAATGAATCCCTTTGTTTTTGTTATTTGTAATAAACAATGAATTGAAACTCTATGGCCCGGTGTCTTACCCTAGGAACTGTTGGCTTCATTTGTGAGGGCATATTAATTGTCATTTCATATATCATGAATAAAGACCTTGGACGTTTTCTCGCATTTCAAATCTTATGCTCCTTTTCTTTCTTTCCTTTCTTTATATATTGCAAAACAGCTGTATTTACACACACTCACCCATACAGGTTTCAATCCACTCTGGATCTCACTGGTAACGACTCTGCTACTGCCAGTTATGACTTCGAAAATCCGATCAACTTAGCCGAAGACGAAGGTGAAGATGATTGCGAAGTGCCTGGCGAGCTTGCAAGACTGTTACTCCAGGAAGAGAGGGCAATTCAACCACATGAAGAGCCAGTGGAAACAATAAATCTGGGTACTGAGACAGACAGAAAGGAGGTTAAGATTGGTGCCAATCTGGAGCTCAGCGTGAAGCAACGGTTGACTCAGATGCTGCATGACTACATGGAAATCTTTGCCTGGTCCTACGAAGACATGCCTGGGTTGGACACTGACATTGTGGTCCATCATTTGCCTACCAAGGAAGACTGCCCTCCGGTTAAGCAGAAGGTCCGCCGTATGCGTCCAGAGATGTCTGAGAAGATCAAAGCTGAGGTTATGAAACAGTTTGATGCCGGGTTTCTTGCAGTGACTTCTTACCCTCAGTGGGTTGCTAATGTGGTGCCGGTACCAAAGAAAGATGGTAAGGTCAGAATGTGTGTCGATTACAGGGATCTGAACAGGGCCAGCCCCAAGGATGACTTTCCCCTACCTCACATTGACATTCTGGTTGATAATACTGCTCAGCACAAGGTGTTCTCTTTCATGGATGGTTTTTCAGGTTACAATCAAATCAAGATGGCTCCTGAAGACATGGAAAAGACTACCTTTGTTACTCAGTGGGGCACCTTCTGCTACAAGGTCATGCCATTCGGGTTGAAAAATGCTGGGGCAACCTACCAACGTGCCATGGTTGCTTTGTTTCATGACATGATCCATCATGAGATTGAAGTGTATGTCGACGATATGATTGCAAGGTCTCAAACTGAGGAGGAACACCTTGACCATCTGCAGAAATTGTTTGACCATCTGAAGTTGTACAAGCTGAGGTTGAACCCGAACAAGTGCACTTTCGGGGTTAGATCTGGAAAGTTGCTAGGATTCGTTGTAAGTGATAAGGGTATTCAAGTGGACCCTGCCAAGGTTAAAGCCATTCAAGAGATGCCAGTTCCTAAGACAAAGAAAGAGGTCAGAGGCTTTCTAGGACGTCTGAACTATATTGCTCGATTCATCTCCCACCTAACTGCTACCTGTGAACCAATCTTCAAGCTGCTGAAGAAAGATCAGGTAGTACATTGGAATGATGAATGTCAGGCCGCTTTTGACAGAATCAAGGAGTATCTCCAAGAACCACCCATTCTTATGCCACCGGTTGAAGGGAGACCTCTGATACTATACCTGACAGTACTTGACAACTCAATGGGGTGTGTGCTGGGGCAGCATGACGAGTCTGGCCGAAAAGAGCATGCCGTTTATTACCTTAGAAAAAAGTTTACCGACTGTGAGACCCGATACTCACTGCTCGAGAAAACTTGCTGCGCTTTGGTATGGGCTGCTCGCCGGCTGAGATAGTATATGCTGACTCACACTACCTTGTTGATCTCAAAGATGGATCCTATAAAGTACATATTTGAAAAGCCTGCTCTGTCTGGGAGAATAGAAAGATGGCAAATGATGTTGACAGAATATGACATCCAGTATACGACCCAGAAAGCCATCAAAGGAAGTGTATTGGTAGACCACTTGGCACATCAGGCAGTAGACGACTATCAGTCAATGAACTTCGAGTTTCCAGACGAGAGCATCATGATTGTGACTGATTGCGAAGTACCTGGACCGGATGAAGGACCTGAGGAAGGATCCCGATGGTCTATGCACTTTGACGGAGCCTCCAACGCTTTAGGTAACGGTATCGGCACTGTGATCATAGACCCTCAAGGAACTCATACTCCACTCACTGCCCGGCTATGTTTCAAACTGCACCAACAACATGGCGGAGTATGAGGCATGCATCATGGGTATCCAAGCTGCGATTGACTTAAGGATCAAGTTTCTGAGTGTCTTCGGAGATTCCGCTCTCGTGATCAATCATATCAAAGGAGAGTGGGATACGAAACATCCGAATCTTATTCCTTACAAAGAATGTGTGTTGACCTTGATCCCCCACTTCACAGAGATAACCTTTGAACACTTTCCGAGAGAGGAGAATCAGTTGGCGGACGCGTTAGCTACGATGTCTTCTATGTTCAAGGTCAAATGGGAGAATGAGGCTCCCCAGATCATTATCTGGAAACTGGACGAACCGGCATACTGTTGTGATCTCGAGACTGAATTGGTGACTGAGAAGCCTTGGTACCATGAGGTGAAGAGATACTTGGAAGCCCAGGAATACCCTGAAGGTGCATCTGTCAATGATAAGAAGTTTCTGAGAAGGTTCGCAGCAAAGTTCTTCCTTAGCAACGACATTCTGTATAAGCGAAACCATGATTCGACCTTACTACGTTGTGTGGATAATACTGAAGCAGAAAGGATCATGGCAGAACTGCATGAAGGTACCTTCGGAACACATTCCAGTGGACACACTATGGCAAAGAAGATCCTGCGGGCAGGATATTTCTGGTCCACAATGGAAGCCGACTGCTACCAACATTCTCGGACATGTCACAAATGCCAGATTTACGCAGACAAAGTGCACGTTCCTCCAGTTCCTCTGAATGTCTTGACTGCACCTTGGCCTTTTGCAATGTGGGGCATAGATATGATCGGTGAGATTAAACCTACGGCATCCAATGGGCATCGCTTCATCCTGGTAGCGATCGATTACTTTACAAAGTGGGTTGAAGCAGCTTCCTACGCCACAGTAACCAAGAACGTCGTGGCACGGTTCATTCGGCACAATCTGATCTATCGATACGGCGTCCCCGAAAGGATCATTACAGACAACGGTACCAATCTCAATAACAAGATGATCACTGAGCTCTGCGAGTAATTTAAGATACAGCACCACAACTCTTCTCCCTACCGGCCGAAGATGAATGGGGTTGTAGAAGCAGCAAATAAAAATATCAAGAAAATCGTGCAGAAGATGACAGTGACCTATAAAGATTGGCACGAGATGTTACCGTTTGCTCTACACGGGTACCGTACCTCAGCAAGGACGTCAACCGGGGCAACTCCTTTCTCCTTGGTCTACAGTATGGAGGTAGTCTTACCGATTGAAGTGCAAATACCCTCTCTCCGGATAATGAAGGATGCAGATCTGAGCGAAGATGATTGGATCCAGACACGACTTGATCAATTAAACCTGATTGACGAAAAGAGACTTGCTGCTATTTGTCATGGTCAGACGTACCAAAAACGGATGATCAGGGCATTTAACAAAAAGGTCAGACCACAAGAATATCAAGTTGGGGATCTGGTAATCAAGCGCATCATCCTTCCTCAGAGTGATCCAAGGGGCAAATGGACCCCCACGTACGAAGGGCCATTTGTGGTTAAACATGTGTTCTCAGGAGGAGCCATGATTCTAACCAACATGGATGGTGACGACCTTCCTCACCCCGCCAATGCAGACATAGTTAAAAGATACTACGCATGATAAAAGACCCGCTAGGTTGACATACCTAGGCAAAAATTAGGGCTTCCCGGCGAACCAAAAGGGTTCGGGAAAAATGAAGGGATGAAATGAAAAAATTTGTACACCCGGCAAGTCGAAAACCTGAAAAGGCGGCTTGGGCAAAAATGGGTATCCCGGTGGACTGAAAACCCGAAAGGGCGGTCCAGGCAAAAGTTAGGGATAAAGTGTAATACTATGTCTCATTGGATCACCTTGCATCCAGAATCCGGTATCAACATCAAGTTCAGACGGCATCGATCAATCAGCTTCATCTTCAGCTAGGTCATCAAGTGATGAGACGCTCGAAGATATAAGGGCGATAGCAGAGTTGGAACCCAGTGGGATTATTCTTTTCACACATCTGTTTTGTTTTCCCTTTGTACAAACTTGTATAAACTCTTTTTCGGCGGCGTTCTCTTACTAGGACGTCGACCTCTTGTACATAAACGCCTATTTACAGGCAAATTCAAAAAAATCAATACAAAAATCACTTTTCAGTTAAAATTGCCAATTGTTTTTCCTTTTCTGTTTTGTTTTGCGAAGAACATCCAAGGTTCAATTTGTGATATATGCATTTGACAATAATTTCTAACTCATAAATATTTGCATACGAAACAAAGGATTAATTACAGGTAACATTAGAAGCAGGGGAAATAATGAGTGGTCTAAGCGATCTAATTGTTTTGTCCACCAAGGTACCAAGGTAAGTTCGGCTGAAGAACATAACCAGTATATCTTAATTCCCCAGAGAGTGAGTCAGCAAGTCAATGCACTCTCCCCAAGCAAAGTTATACAATCAGCCTTAAGGAAGTTGGGTATCCCTAGCAGATCTCAACATTCCCCAGCACAATATATAGACATTCTTAACAAGTATCCCCGGCAGTCTTGATCTAAGATTGTTCCCCAGCGGTCTACCAGGCATTCAGTAGAGTCACTCCCAGTACATCTCAAAATTTCCCCAGGAGAGTCCAGTATAGTTCAAGATTTCCCCAGGAAAGTTTGAATCCATCTCCCCAGCAGTAAGCTTATCCCCAGTAGATTCTGGAAGCTTATCCCCACAGAGCACGAACGCGTCCCCCGGCTTTATTCAAAGGTTATTTCCCTACCAGGATATAACTGGGTTATCCTCAGCCAAAAGCCACGGAAAGATCGCCCTCGGCAAAGTCTTCTTATCCCCAGCGAAGTCTATTAACACTTCCGACATAACGACGGTATCCTCAGCGAAGTTATCATCAACATCTCAACAGCATACCTCTCTCCCCACAGAGTATCTGTTCCCCAGCAAGATCGCTAGAATAATTTCCTCCCCGCAGAGTAATCCATTCGCCAAGTTTATTCCCCAACGAAGTTATCTTCTCCTACCGGTATTCTTGCAACTATCATCCCCAGCGGAAACAACAAAGCACTCTTCTCCAACATCAGCCCAGGATGTGACTTCCCGACACCCGTTAAGGATTTACTTTCCTAGACAAAAACATACATTCATAAACATCGCATTCACTTCATGATACATGCATAAACGCATCATATCGCATAATCTCATTTACATTGAGAGCATCATTGCGTGATCCATATCATGCATTGCATATGACTGACCTTTACCTTTCAGGAAAGATCCGGTCACGTTCTCAGCTATGTCCAAGACCTTCTCTGGTTCAGTCAGATCGACCCTAAGATCTCCCTGATTCTTATTCCAGTTGAAGATTTCAAAGACCTTGTCCGGTTCAGTTAAATCGACTCCTAAAGATTTTTCTGATTCTTATCCAGTCAAAGGCCTTCTCTGGTTCAGTCAGATCGACCCTAAGATCTCCCTGATTCTTATCCAGTTGAAGATTCCAAGACCTTGCCTGGTTCAGTTAAATCGACTCCTAAAGATTTTTCTGATTCTTATCCAGTCAAAGGCCTTCTCTGGTTCAGTCAGATCGACCCTAAGATCTCCCTGATTCTTATCCAGCTGAAGATTCCAAGACCTTGCCTGGTTCAGTTAAATCGACTCCTAAAGATTTTTTTGATTCTTATCCATTCAAAGGCCTTCTCTGGTTCAGTCAGATCGACCCTAAGATCTCCCTGATTCTTATCCAGTTGAAGATTCCAAGACCTTGCCTGGTTCAGTTAAATCGACTCCTAAAGATTTTTCTGATTCTTATCCAGTCAAAGGCCTTCTCTGGTTCAGTCAAATCGACCCTAAGATTTTTCTGATTTTTATCCAGTTGAAGTTATTTCAAGACTTTCGTCTGGTTCAGTTAAATCGACTCCTAAAGATTTTTCTGATGCCGATCCAGTCAAAGGCCTTCTCTAGTCCAGTTAAATCGATTCCTAAAGATTTTCCTGATAAAGACTCAGTAGAAGACATCCCAGATTCTCTCATCGTTACTGTTGAGGTAGTAATCGCCCCAGATTCTCTCATCGTCACTGTTGAGGTAGTAATCGCCCCAGATTCTCTCATTGTTACTGTTGAGGTAGTAATCGCCCCAGATTCTCTCATCGTTACTGTTGAGGTAGTAATCGCCTCAGATTCTCTCATCGTTACTGTTGAGGTAGTAATCGCCCCAGATTCTCTCATCGTTACTGTTGAGGTAGTAATCACCCCAGGTTCTCTCATCGTTACTGTTGAGGTAGTAATCGCCCCAGGTTCTCTCATCGTTACTGTTGAGGTAGTAATCGCCCAAGGTTCTCTCACCGTCCCGTTGAGGTAGTAACCATCCCTGACTCATTCATCACCGTTTGAAACTCCAGACTCGATTCCTGTATCTCGCCAGGGCACGTCTGAAGAGGTTTTAAGATTCGATTCCTGTAACCAACCAGGGAGCGTCTATACAAAAAGTTAGAAGATCAACTCCTGTAACAGGCCAGGTAATTATATTTCTTTTTTCAGGTACGCAAGTTCTCGCTAAGGAAACTCTTACGCGATCGACATCCAGATGGCATCTATAAGCCCATCCACCTATCCATCACCTCTCAACATGGCATCCGTAAGCCGATCTTCCTATCCATCAATCTCCAAATGGCATCTGTAAGCCCATTCCCATCATCACACTGCCAACATGTGAGCGCAAATTTCTGGGCACTCTAGTGTTCAATCATCTTCCACCTTCGGATTACGAAAGGCACGTCAGCCAATCTACATCCTCAGGTCTAAGAAGATTGAACAGGGGCAACTGTTGTACCCCAAAATTTTCCCTCCCATATTCTTCAAGATTTGCAAATAGCATGCTTCAAAATCTCCCAAGGGTTGCATAGTCCAATGGCCTCCTAACAGTCAAAAATTAGGGTTTTGGTTCTGGCAAAGAAGTTGAAGTTTCCAAGGGTCCAAACAAGTCCCACATGCCTATAAACATTGTCAAGCATCCTCATGTCAAGTTTCAAGACTCACAGCACAAAATTGCACAGTCAAAAACCCTAATTGCATCACAGTCAACTTAGGGGCAAAATGGTCATTTGACAGTCAAAATTCAAAATTTTTGGTCAACATCTTATTTTGAAGCCACAAACATCATTTTATCAATGCTTGATCATGATTCTCAAGGCATGGCTCAAAAAGTCTCAAGATGCAAAAGTTTCTATTTTTTGACAGTTGGAAAAGTCAACTGTAACTTGACCAGGGCATAACTTCCACATGGTTTATCAGAAAAATTCCATCCAAAGCTCATTTTGAAGAGAATGACATTTCCTACAACTCCTCTTCACACTTCAAGTCCAAGAAATTCTCTCACAAAAAGTTATCAATCTCAACATTATAGGTCATTTTCAAAAGTCAACAAAAAGGCACTTTAAGTCAAAGACCATAACTTGAGATTGGTAAATAAAAATGACATGGGACCAAAGGAATTGGTTAGAGGACTTCAAGACCGTTCCAAAATATCCAAGAACATGATCAAAGCTTAAAAATTGAGCAAGATATGCCTTGTGGAAGTTGGGAAATGTTTGGGAATTTTGAAAAGTCAACTTTACTTCAAATGCCTCAAAATTGCTAATGGGCCACAATTTCTTCCAAGAATCATCACCCAAAAGCTATGCACGACCCATTGACCCAAAGGGAATTTATTTTCTTATTTTTTTATTAATTAATTGAGTTTATTATCCTATTAATTCATTTAATTAAAATAAAATATGACAAAAATAGCAAATCACACATTTCTAATCTTTTTATGCAGCATTTCCACTCATCATTCACTCAAGATTTCGTGCACACTCAAAAAGGCAAGAATCTTCAATGATTGGTATAGGAAAGGTATGAAAAAGATTGGAAAAGATCATGGAAAATCACAAACTTGAAAAGCATTAAAACAAGGCTTTGGGCTTGATCTTTTTACCCTAATTCATTGACATATATGTGCACATTGCAACCCTAATGAAAAGAACAAGCAAGCTGCGCCTCAAACCAGAAAACAACTTTGCATTTTTTTCAAAAAAAGCTGGAAATTGTTTTGATAGCTAGAGCATAATTCAAGGCCTCAAAACTATCTCACAAGCTTGCCAAGGTGACCAGGAATCTTTCCCAATCAAAATCAGACCTCCACACGCAAAGAACTGGTAGAACCACGTTGCCCTGTTCCCAAATATTTTCATATTCGTGTTTTGATTTGCATACCTTTTCCATATGTTTTAAGCACTGATTTATACTAACATGAGCATTCTAAAGCTGTTGGCATTCTTTGATTGAACTTTTAAGCCTTGTACACGAATCCACCATGGAAGCTGCCTAGGGTTTCAGAGGTTGGAAATTGGGGTTTCTTTCCTGGGGAAAAATTGGACCATAAGACCAACACCATTGGAATCGTGACAACAAGATAGATTGAACCCACACCTCGCGCCCAATTTATCATTGCCCATTGCTTAATCGCTATTTTCTGCAGGTTGCGTTTAGTGGGGGTTTAAAACCCCCGCTATCTATTTTATATTTTCAGGCAACAAAGAAGAAAGCTAACGTGGCTTATTGCTATTGGGACATTTGAATAATAGCGCGTTTTTTTGTGGTTCAGCATAGCATGGTCTTTTCACACATATTATATCTATCTCATTATACTAACAAATACGCGCACGTAGCTCAGATGGTTAGTGTGTTTGGCTTGCAGGTATTGGGACCTGGGTTCGATTCCCAGGTCCCCCATATTCTTCATAGTTTTGTTCATAATGCGTTCAGGTACAATTCCATGCCCAGGGTCCATCATACACCCAACACCTTGGCACGCCACATGTCACCAGGGGTCATTCCAAAGGTCAGGATCTGGAGTCTACCATATGCATTAGTCAGTTGTTCCTCACACGCACCAGAAAAGTCAACCAGGCCTGATTCAGTGGGCCAAGAATGCTCTAAACAAACCTCCATAATTGGGTCAACACCCCCTATGTTTGTATTTCTTTCTCTCATTCTTTTTCTCTTTTTTTATTTGTTTTAATTTAATGATTTTCTTTTAATTCATAAAATAAATTTTTATAACACAAAAATACAAAAAAATACAAAAAATCAGAAAAGTCAAAAATAAAAATATATTTGTTTATTATTTAATGCATTAATGTTTTTGTTGTAAATAAATTTGATAATTAATTTAGTTTTAAATTAGGGTTTTAACTTTAACATTTTTCTTAAATAAATTAAAACACATAAAAATTAGGTTTTGTAGCATTTTACTTTTTTTTCGAAATAATTAAATTACCTCATCATCATTATTATTAATTCTTAATTAATTTGTAAATAAACTTGTCATTAAATAATTAGGTTAAATTAGGTCAAACTTAAACATTTTTCTTTATTAAATTAAAAACAATTTAGAACTAGGTTTTTATTTAACTTTTAATTCCAATTAATTTTCTCATTAAATTTCATAAATCCAAAAACATAAAAAATAAGTTCTTTTTCTCATTTAATAATTTAATCATTAATTCCAATTTAATTTCCTTAAAGGGTCCAACGCCCTTGCACTCTCGATTTTTATTTCTTTTCGCACGTTTACTTTTATTTCCTTTTTTTAAATATAATGTATTTGCCCCAAAGCTTTGTAATAGATAATTAGGACCTTTACTTTCCGCATTTTATTTATTCAAATCAGGTCTTTGTTTAATTTGTCGATGTAGACCCGCGCCTTATAATAGCGTAGGACTTTTATTTTCCGCATTTTTATTTCCGCACCTTTTAACTGTTAATAATCACATGAAAGAATGAATGCCCAAATAAAAACAAGCGTAGCTCACCCAATGCATGACAAGACAAATATAAACTGAAAATGACACACAATTCACACACCACTCTTAGGGTATGCCTCACTGTTGCCTTGCCCCTCGAAACGTGGTCGTCGAGTAGAGGACGTTTTAGTAAGTCCTCATGTCCATGAACATGGCATGGGGGTAGCTTCTAAGGTGTCTTCCTATTGCTCTGGTGACCACACTGTCCCTAATCCTCGAATTGACCCGAACACCTCCAACGGTGGTGCTACCTACCTCTCAATGGTGGGATGGTGTGATCGGTGGATCTGGAACTGACTGTTTAACGCTGGTTTGTGAAATGTCACGGAAGCAAGAGCCGCCACCGTCTTTTGTTTTCTCCAAATGGAAAGGACAAAAGCACAGAAAAATTCCTTAAAGAGATTGCTCTCGGTTCGGGAGGTAGATTATAGAAAGGGAAGGTGTTAGCACCCTTTCTATCCATGGTTATCCATGGGCTCTTAGATACTTGCTCACTTGTGTTTTCAAAAATGGTTTGTTTGCTTTTCAAATGTGGGTTTTAAAAAGTTTCTTTGAAAATTCCAGTTCGACTCTTGTATCGGTCCTCAAGAGTGTTTGAAAAATTGCTTTCGAAAGCTTTTTTGAAAAGGTGTCGGTGTGAAAAGTATTTTTTGAATTTGTTTTGAAATTAGAGCAAGTATCTAGAGTCGTCTACCTACCCTAAGGAATTCGTCTGTGTAAATGTCCTTTAAAGTAATGCCATCCCACCATTGAGAGGTAGGTAGCACCACTGTTGGAGGTGTTCGGGTCAATTCGAGGTTCGGGACATGGTGATCACCGGAGCAATAGGAAGATACCTTAGAAGCTACCCTCATGCCAGGTTCCCGGATCATGAGGACTTACTAAGACATCCTCTACTCGACGATCACCTTTCGAGGCAAGGCAACAGTGAGGCGTACCCTAGGGGTGGTGTGTGCGATTTGTGTGTCGTTTTCAGATATTTTTGTCTTTTGTCATGTCATTGGTGATCTAGCGTTTGTTTTTATTTTTGTCCATTCATTCTTTCATGCCTTGATTAACAGTTAAGAAATTGCGAGAAAAGTAAAGATTCTAAGCTATTACAAAAGGCGCGGGTCCACATCGCCAAAATTTCTTGAACCCGATTTGACAGAAAAATAAAGAATTAAAAGAAAATAAAGAATTAAAAGTGCGACAGATTAATTTACAAGGCCTTGGGAGAGGTACATAAATATTATACGAGAAAGAAATAAACGCGCGAATTAAATAAGAATTAAAAACGAGGGCGTTGGACCCTTTTTTGCAAAATTAAATTAAATGATGAAATTAATTAATTAAAAAAGAAAGAAATTGTTTTTGGTATTTTATGATTTTTATGGGAAAAAGAATTAAATGTAACTAAACCTAATTCTACAATTTTTATTTTATTATGAAAACATGTTAAAGTTTAACCTAAAATTAACCCTAATTATTTTACATGCAATTTTTAATTTATAAAAATAAATAATATTTTATATTTAATTATTATGAAAGAAAATAAAAAGGGATAAAAATTAATTAAACCCTAAGTTTACAAATTTTAGATTTTTATTAAAAAAGGTTAAGATTAAAACCTAATTTAAAACTAGTTAATTAATGGACTTTATTTACAAAAAATACTATTAAATAAATATATTTAATTTTTTTCATCTTTTCTGATTTTTTATGGTTTTTGTGTTTTTTGTATTTTTTATGAAAATAATTGAATTAATTAAGAAAACAATAATTAAAAGGAAGTAAAAATATAATGAAATAAAGAATAATAAAAACATTTGCAAACCTAGGGGGGTTGCTGTCCCTAAAGTGGAGGTATAGCCCAGCAATTTGAGGCCCATTTATTCTTTGGCCTGGTTGACTTTTGTGCTCACGTACCCAAGCATTGACCAGCGTGCATCATGTTCTTGAGATCCTGGCCTTTGATTGCATACCCTGGGACGCGTGGACGTTTGATTTTGAAGGCGTATGATGCGTTTTCAGTATTGACACTGCATAGAAACATTGATTGAAAAATAACATGGAAATAGTGAAGACCTGGGGCTCGAACCCAGGTCATGAACGTTACCGGCACATACGTATACCACTGAGCCATCCCACGCGCGTTTAACATATAATGACTAACAAATATTATAAAAGAAAAATAGTCAGTGGCTCAAAAACGCGCGAAGAATTTGAATGATCCAATCAGCGCCTTCCACTTCATCGTCCTCTTCATTGTGTTCTTTTTTTCCTGAAACACAAAGACAATAAGCAACGGTTTTGAACCGTTCTATAACATACCATTAGAGAAAATAGCGAATAGGCCATAAGGCCTCATAAATTAGGCACGAGGGTTTCTTTCTCTTCGTCCAAACACGCTTGATTCAGTGGTCTAAGTCCTGAAGGCTAATTTTTCCTTAAACGAAAACCCCCAATTCCAAGCTTCACAAACCCTAAATATTGTTAATGGTAAATCTTCATATAGGGCACGAAAACAAAATTAAACTATTGGGTTAGCATTAGAATTAAACAATGAACATGAATCAAGCGTTAAAAATTACAAAAGATGCATGAATTGAGATGCACGATTATGAATTTTTTCCCGTACAGGTGGTCACCGTGTTACCAAATTAGGGCGTTAGAATGCTCGATTTCGATTGGAAATCCTTCCTTGAAGCTTCAGGAAGGTGATGGCACAAGTCTTTTGCCTTGAATCGTCCTCCAACCTGGTTTTCAGATTTTGAATTTTTTGCAAAAAAGCTTGAGTTTGATAATGGGGTTTTTGCGCAGCTTCTTGGTTCCTGGCATTAGGGTTGTGTTTGGTACTTATGTATGAATGATTTAGGGTTGAAAACTTGATCCAAAACCTTTGCATTCATGGTTTGGAAGATTTGATTTTCAAAGATCTTTTTTTCAATCTTTTTTCATGCTATTTTGTACAAATCATATCCAATCAATTCCAATTCTTCCATATCTGATCATGCACGAATTTTTGAAGATATACCATGCACAAAAAGATTGAAAAACTTAGGTTAAGTATTTTTCATGTATTTAATTGATTTAAATGAATTATTATTAATAAAAATCCAAATAAATAAATAAAAAATGAAGAAAAACTTCCCTTTGGGCCAAGTGGTCGTGCACATGCCTTGGATAATGATTTGTGGAAGAAAAATAGGCCCATTAGCAATTTTAGGTCATTTGAATCAATGTTGACTTTTCAAAATATCCAAAAATTTCCCAACTTCCACAAGGCATAACTTGCTCAATTTTTAAGCTTTGCTCATGTTATTGGACATTTTGGAAAGGTCTTTGAGTCCTTTAACCAATTTCTTTGGTCCCATGTAATTTGTATTTACCAATCTCAAGTTATGGCCTTTGACTTAAAGTCCTTTTTTGTTGACTTTTGAAAATGACCTATAATGTTGAAATTGATAACTTTTTGTGAGAGCATTTCTTGGACTTGGAGTATGAAGATGAGTTGTAGGAAATGTCTTTCTCTTAAAAATGAGCTTTGGATGGAATTTTTTCTGATAATCCATGTGAAAGTTATGCCCTGGTCAATTTACAGTTGACTTTTTCAACTGTCCAAATAAGGAAACTTTTGCATTTTGATGGTTTTTGAGCCAAGCTTTGAGAATCATGATCAAGCATTGATCAAATGATGTTTGTGGCTTCAAAATGAGATGTTGACCAAAAATTTGAACTTTTGACTGTCAAATGACCATTTTGCCCCTACAGTTGACTGTAGTGCAATTAGGTTTTTTGACTGTGCAATTTTGTGCTGAAAGTCTTGAAACTTTGTATGAGGATGCTTGAACATATTTGTAGGCATGTGGGACTTGATTGGGCCCTTTGAAACTTCATTTTCTTGATCAGAACCAAAACCCTAATCTTGACTGTTTAGGAGACCCTTGAACTGTGCAACCCTTGGGGAGATTTTGAAGCTTGATTTTGCAATTCTTGAAGAATATGGTAGGGCAAATTTTGGGGTACAACAGTTGCCCCTGTTCAATCTTCTTAGACCTGAGGATGCAGATTGGCTGACGTGCCTTTCGTAATCCGAAGGTAGAAGATGATTGAACACTAGAGTGCCCAGAAATTTGCGCTTACATAGTAGCAGTGTGATAATGGGAATGGGCTTATAGATGCCATTTGGAGATTGATGGATAGGATGATGGGCTTATAGATGCCATCTGGAGGTTGATCGCGTAAGAGATTCCTTAGCGAGAACTTGCGTACCTGCAAAAGAAAAATGAGTACCTGACATGTTGCAGGATCTGGTTTTTGGATGCTTTGTATAGATGTGTCCTGACTGGTTACAGGAGCTGGATCTGGAGTTTCAAAAGATGATGAATGAACCAGGGATGGTTACTACCTCAACGGGGACGGTGAGAGAACCTTGGGTGACTTTAACCTCAACAGCAATCGTTGAGAAAGTCTTGGGATTACCACCTCCGCGGGATCGGGAAGAGAACCATAAGCAATTATAATCTCAAAGGCAAACATTGAAAAAAACCTGGAATGGAATTATCGTCTCCGCAGTATTGGGGAGAGAACCATAGGAAATTATAATCTCAAAAGCGGACGTTTGAGAAAAACCTGGAATGGAATTATCATCTCCGCAGTATCGGGGAGAGAACCATAGGAAATTATAATCTCAAAAGCGGACGTTTGAGAAAAACCTGGAATGGAATTATCGTCTCCGCAGGATCGGGGAGAGAACCATAGGAAATTATAATCTCAAAAGCGGACGTTTGAGAAAAACCTGGAATGGAATTATCGTCTCCGCAGGATCGGGGAGAGAACCATAGGAAATTATAATCTCAAAAGTGGACGTTTGAGAAAAACCTGGAATGGAATTATCATCTCCGCAGTATCGGGGAGAGAACCATAGGAAATTATAATCTCAAAAGCGGACGTTTGAGAAAAACCTGGAATGGAATTATCGTCTCCGCAGGATCGGGGAGAGAACCATAGGAAATTATAATCTCAATAACATTCATTGAGAAAAACCTTTGATAACTTCTACTGAATCTTCATCAGAAAAATCTGTTTGGGGTCGATTTAGCTGGACTAGAGAAGGCCTTGGACTGGATAAGAAATCTTTGGAGTCGATTAACTGAACCGGTCTAGGTCTTGAAATATGATTGAGAATTTAACTGAATCTTTCCTGAAAGGTAAAGGTAAGTCATATGCAATGCATGATATGGATCAAGCAATGATGTTCTCAACATAAATGAGATTTGTAAGATATGATGCGTATATGCATGTTATAATGATGTATGTGATGTTTAGGAATGTATGTTTTCGTCTAGGAAAGTAAATCCTTGACGGGTGCCAGGAAGTCATATCCTGGGCTGATGTTGAAGAATAGATTTCGCTTCCGCTGGGGATGATAGCTGCAAGAATACCGATAGGAGAAGATAACTCCGTTGGGGGATAAACTTGGCGAATGGAATATTCTGCGGGGAGAAAAGTCCTCCAACGATCTTGCTGGGGAGCAATACTCTGTGGGGAGAGAGATACTTCGTTGAGTTGATGGTAACTTGCTGGGGATACCTTTGTTGTGTTGGAAGTGTTGATAGACTTTGCTGGGGATACCCTTGTTGTATTGGAAGTGTTGATAGACTTCGCTGGGGATAAGGATACTTTGTCGAGGACGCTCTTTCCGTGGCTCTTGGCTGAGGATAACCCAGTTATATCCTGTTAAGGAAATAACTCTTTGAATAAAGCCGGGAGACGCGTTCGTGCTCTACGAGGGGAAGCTTCCAGAATCTACTGGGGATAAGCTTACTGCTGGGGAGATGATTCCAACTTTCCTGGGGAACTAGATTGGACCCTCTTGGGGAAGTTTTGAACTGCGGGGGAAGTGACTCTTTTGAATATTTGATATACCGCCGGGGAACAATCTTTAGACCAAGACTGCCGGGGATGCTTGTTAAGAATACATATGCTGCTGGGGAGATGTTGAGATCCACCGGAGGATACCCAACTTCCTTGAGGTTTGATAACTTTGCTTGGAGAAGAGTGCACTGACTTGCTGGCTCACTCTCTGGGGAATTAAGATATGCTGGTTATGTTCTTTAGCTGAACTTACCTTGGTACCTTGGAGGACAGAACAATTAGATTGCCTAGACAACTCTTTATTGCCCCTGTTTCTAATGTTACCTGTAATTAATTCTTTGTTTCGTATGCAAATATTCATGAGTTAGCAAATTATTGTCAATGCATATATCACAAATTGAACCTTGGACGTTCTTCGCAAAACAAAACCGAAAAAGAAAAACAATTGGCACTTTTAACTGAAAAGTATATTTGTATTGATTTTTGAATGCCCTGAAAATAGGCGTTTTGTGTACAAGAGGCTGACGTCCTAGTAAGAGAACGCCGCCGAACAAAAGAGTTTATACAAATTTTGTACAAAAGAAAATAAAACAGCTGTGTGAAATGAATGATCCCACTGGGTTTCGACTCTGCTATTGCCTTTATAACTCCGAGCGTCTCATCACTTGATGACCTAAACGAAAATGAAGCTGACTGATCGATGCCGTCTGAACTTGGTGTAGATACCGGATTCTGGATGCAAAGTGATCCAATGAGACATAGTATTACGCTTTTATCCCTAATTTTTGCCTGGACCGCCCTTTCGGGTTTTCAGTCCACCGGGATACCCATTTTTGCCCAAGCCGCCTTTTCAGGTTTTCGACTTGCCGGGTGTACAGATTTTTTCATTTCATCCCTTCATTTTGCCCGAACCCTTTTGGTTCGCCGGGAAGCCCTAATTTTTGCCTAGGCATGTCAGCCTAGCGGGTCTTTTTTCATGCGTAGTATCTTTTTACTATGTCTGCATTGGCGGGGTGAGGAAGGTCGTCACCATCCATATTGGTTAGAATCATGGCTCCTCCTGAGAACACATGTTTAACCACAAATGGCCCTTCATACGTAGGGGTCCATTTGCCCCTTGGATCACTCTGAGGAAGGATGATTCGCTTGATTACCAGATCCCCAACTTGATATTCCTGTGGTCTGACCTTTTTGTTAAATGCCCTGATCATCCGTTTCTGATACGTCTGACCATGACAGATAGCAGCAAGTCTCTTTTCATCAATGAGGTTTAGTTGATCAAGTCGTGTCTGGATCCAATCATCTTCGTTCAGATTTGCATCCTTCATTATCCGGAGAGAGGGTATTTGTACTTCGATCGGTAAGACTGCCTCCATACCATAAACCAAAGAGAAAGGAGTTGCCCCGATTGACGTCCTAGCTGAGGTACGGTACCCGTGTAGAGCGAACGGTAACATCTCGTGCCAATCCTTATAAGCCACTGTCATCTTTTGCACGATTTTCTTGATATTTTTATTTGCTGCTTCTACAGCCCCATTCATCTTCGGTCTGTAAGGAGAAGAATTGTGGTGCTGTATTTTGAACTGCTCGCAGAGCTCAGTGATCATCTTGTTATTCAGATTGGTACCGTTGTCTGTAATAATTCTCTCTGGGACGCCGTACCGACAGATCAGGTTGTGCCGAATGAACCGTGCCACAACAGTCTTGGTTACCGTAGCATAGGATGCTGCTTCGACCCACTTCGTAAAATAATCAATCGCCACTAGGATGAAGCGATGGCACTTATTACCTTGTCTGCATAAATCTGGCACTTATGGCATGTCCTGGAATGTTGGTAGCAGTCAGCTTCCATTGTTGACCAGTAATATCCTGCCCGTAGGATTTTCTTAGCCATAGTGTGTCCACTGGAATGCGTACCAAAGGTCCCTTCATGTAGCTCTTCCATGATCCTTTCTGCTTCAGTCTTATCCACACAACGCAGTAGGGTTGAATCATGGTTTCGCTTATACAAGATGCCGTTGCTAATGAAGAACTTTGCCGCGAATCTTCTCAGGAACTTCTTATCATTGACAGATGCACCTTCAGGGTATTCCTGAGCTTCTAAATATCTCTTCACCTCATGGTACCAAGGCTTCTCAGTCACCAATTCAGTCTCGAGATCGCAACAGTATGTCGGCTCGTCCAGTTTCCAGATGATGATCCGGGGAGCCTCATTGTCCCATTTGACCTTGAACATAGAAGACATTGTAGCTAACGCGTCCGCCAGCTGATTCTCTTCTCTTGGAAAGTGTTCAAAGGTTATCTCTGTGAAGTGGGGGATCAGGGTCAACACACATTCTCTGTAAGGAATAAGATTCGGATGTTTCGTATCCCACTCTCCTTTGATCTGATTGATCACGAGAGCGGAATCTCCGAAGACACTCAGAAACTTGATCCTTAAGTCAATCGCAGCTTGAAGACCCATGATGCACGCCTCATACTCTGCCATGTTGTTGGTACAATTGAAACATAGCCGGGCAGTGAGCGGAGTATGAGTGCCTTGAAGTGATATAATTATAGCACCGATACCGTTAACCAAAGCATTGGAGGCTCCGTCAAAGTGCATAGACCATCGGGATCCTGGTTCAGGTCCTTCATCTGGTCCAAGTACTTCACAATCAGTCACTATCATGATGCTTTCATCCGGAAACTCGAAGTTCATTGACTGATAGTCATCTACGGCCTGATGTGCCAAGTGGTCTGCCAATACACTTCCCTTGATGGCTTTCTGGGTTGTATACTGAATGTCGTATTCCGTCAAGATCATTTGCCATCTTGCTATTCTCCCAGACAGAGCAGGCTTTTCGAATATGTACTTTATAGGATCCATCTTTGAGATCAACAAGGTAGTGTGAGTCAGCATATACTGTCTCAGCCGGCGAGCAGCCCATACCAAAGCGCAGCAAGTTTTCTCAAGCAGTGAGTATCGGGTCTCACAGTCGGTAAACTTTTTGCTAAGGTAATAAATGGCATGCTCTTTTCGGCCAGACTCATCATGCTGCCCCAGCACACACCCCATTGAGTTGTCAAGCACTGTTAGATATAGTATCAGAGGTCTCCCTTCAACTGGTGGCATAAGGATGGGTGGTTCTTGGAGATACTCCTTGATTCTGTCAAAAGCAGCCTGACATTCATCATTCCAACGTACTACCTGATCTTTCTTCAGCAGCTTGAAGATTGGCTCACAGGTAGCAGTCAGATGTGAGATGAATCGAGCAATGTAATTCAGGCGTCCTAAAAAGCCTCTGACTTCCTTCTCTGTCCTAGGAACTGGCATCTCTTGAATAGCTTTAACCTTGGCAGGATCCACTTGAATACCCTTGTCGCTCACAACGAAGCCTAGCAACTTCCCAGATCTTACCCCGAAGGTGCACTTGTTCGGGTTCAATCTCAGCTTGTACAGTTTCAACCGGTCAAACAACTTCTGTAGATGATTTAGGTGCTCTTCCTCAGTCTGGGACCTTGCGATCATGTCGTCAACATACACTTCTATCTCATGATGGATCATGTCATGAAATAAAGCAACCATGGCACGTTGGTAGGTTGCCCCAGCGTTCTTCAGTCCAAAAGGCATGACCTTGTAGAAGAAGGTGCCCCACTGAGTAACAAAGGTAGTCTTCTCCATGTCTTCAGGTGCCATCTTGATCTGATTATATCCTGAAAATCCATCCATGAAAGAGAACACCTTGTGCTGAGCCGTATTGTCAACAAGGACATCAATGTGAGGTAAGGGGAAGTCATCCTTTGGGTTGGCCCTGTTCAGATCCATGTAGTCGACACACATTCTGACCTTACCGTCCTTATTAGGTACCGGTACCACATTAGCAACCCACTGAGGGTAAGAAGTCACTGCAAGGAACCCATCATCAAACTGTTTCATAACCTCGGCTTTGATCTTCTCAGACATTTATAGACGCATACAACGGACCTTTTGCTTAACCGGAGGGCAGTCTTCCTTAGTTGGCAAGTGATGGACCACAATATCGGTATCCAACCCAGGCATGTCTTCGTAGGACCAGGCAAAGATCTCCATATAATCATGCAGCATTTGAGTCAACCGTTGCTTCACGCTGAGCTCTAGGTTGGCACCAATCTTTACCTCTTTCCTGTCTGCCTCAGTACCCAAGTTTATTGTTTCCACTGGCTCTTCATGGGGCTGAATTGCCCTTTCTTCCTGAAGCAACAGTCTTGCAAGCTCGCCAGGCACTTCGCAATCATCTTCACCTTCGTCTTCGGCTAAGTTGATCGGATTTTCGAAGTCATAACTGGCAGTAGCAGAGTCGTTACCAGTGAGATCCAGAGTGGATTGAAACCTGTATGAGTGAGTGTGTGTGTGTAAATACAGCTGTTTTGAAATATATGTAAAGGAAAGAAAGACAGAAAAGGAGCATAAGATTTGTAATGCGAGAAAACGTCCAAGATTTTCATTTATGATATATGAAATGACAATTTATATGCCCTCACAAATAGAACCACGGTGCCTCGGGTAAGACACCGGGCCATAGAGTTTATTATTATTTATTACAGAATAACAAAACAAGGAAGTTTATTACTGCGTAACAAAAGTAACGGGAGTATGGTCCTTAGCAATCCAATTGGTCAATCCGCCTTCGGTCGTCGGGTAAATCCAGCTATTGAATTCTGCTTCATCCACTTCGTTGTCTTCCCCAACAGCATTCACTCCTGGATTTGTAATGAACACAGGAGGTCTTCCGGTCTTCGCTTTCCGCATAGCTTTCTGACCCTCTGCAGTAAAACCCAGCCCAAATTTGTCAGTCTTCTGTGTAAAGTCTGGAAGCCTGCCCCAGTTAGCACATTCACCTTTCTGAACCACAGCCCGGGCATCCTTCAGGGAAGCCATCTTCAAAGGAACATTCTCTTCTACTGCTGTTTCTGCTGCCGCTAAAATTGGAAGCACCTCCTCGAAATGCTAAAAGGGGGTTTCAATAAACTCCCCGTCCATCTCAATGTATCTGAAGGAATTCAGGTGGCTTACCATATACTCCTCCTCTCCCTGCACAGTGACGATCTTCCCTCTGACAGGGTACTTCAACTTCTGGTGCAAGGTTGAGGTCACTGCCCCAGCTTTATGGATCCAAGGTCGACCCAGTAAGCAAGAGTACGATGGATGGATATCCATCACATAAAATGTAGAGTCAAACACCTGAGAACCCACACGAATAGGAATGTCAACCTCTCCATGAACCATCCTTTTTGAACCTTCAAAGGCCCTGGCGATGATATTGCTGGGTTTCAGTTCCAGGCCTTCACAATCCAAACAGTCTAAAGCCTTCTTCGGTAGCACATTCAAGGACGAACCAGTATCCACCAACACATGTGCCAGGGTAGCGCCCCTGCATTCGATAGAGACATGCAGGGCATCATTGTGGTCTCTCCCCTTCGCAGTCAGATCAGCATCTGAGAAACCCAAACCATTGTCCGCTGTTAGATTTGCTACGCAATCAGTGAACTGGACCGCAGATGTCTCCTGTGGCACATGGGCCGTCTTGAGAAATGAGATTAAGGCCTTAGCATGGGCCTCGGAGCACAGCAATAAAGAGAGCATGGAGATTTTGGAGGGCGTGTGCCCTAGCTGTTCCACAACATTGAAGTCACTCTTTTTTATAATTTTCAAGATTTCCTCCATCTCTTGTTGGGAGGCCTCAGCAGTTATAGGTATAGGTGCCTCCATCTGGGCAGGCTCAACTTCAATCCCTTTGCCCCGAGCATTGGATGACTCGGCAGCAGGGGAAACAACTTGATCAGCAACAGGAACAGGTACGCTTGTGGGTGTTATGAGGAGGGGTCTTCGAGTAGCGGGCGGTGCAATGTCAGGCGAGAAGAGCCTGCCACTGCGGGTAACCTTGGCTGGGCTAGTGATATCACAGATACTGGCGCCAGTGTTGAATTCTTGTTTAATTCCGTTCACATACACATCCGCCCCATAATGCCAGGGGACAGCTTTATCAGATACATAGGGAAGAGGCCCCGGAACAGTGATAACAACAGGTGCGACAGTCATGATTCGGACAGGCTTCTTCGGGAGAACCTGGATTGGATTATTGAAGATGGTAACCACAGAAACTTCTTCCACCGGAACCAACTGAACAGCAGACTTCTTAAACAGAATCTCCTTGCTATCCATTAGGCTTTGGATGCCTAACTTCAGCAAGGGACAACTAGATAGGGAAACAGCACAGAACAGGCAACCCTCACTGCAACCCGGAAATAAACCGGCCAACAGTAGGTTCCTCTTGACGGTCTTCAGAGGAGTGGCCAGATCATCCACAGAAACAGCGTAAGCATCTTCATCAACAACATTTACCCCATGCTGAGGCATAGGAGCAGTAACCACATTCGGCCTCTCAGGCGCTTCAAACTGTATCTCCTTTGCGTCAATAAGGTCTTTCACCTTGATCCTTAATGCCCAACAATCATCAGTGGAATGCCCCGGGCTATCAGAATGATAAGCACAACGAGCATTTGGGTTGTACTTAGGAGATGTAGTATTTGGAAACTTCGGAGCCTCTCTGACAGTCACTAAGTTGGTTGAGAGAAACTGTGGCAAGATCTGCGATAAGGTCATGCTCAAACGGGTAAACTCTCTCCGGGGTCTTTCAGCCCTCTGAGGATTGGTTGGCCGAGGAGCGGCAGCAGGCTTAGCAATCATTACCGCACTGACAGATTGGCGGCGCTCAGATCTCTCTGATCTCTTGGAACCGTATACAGCACTAGCCTCCTTCTTGAAGAGTTTCTTCTCAGAACTAGACGATGCACCCTTCGGAATCTTACCAGACTTTAACCCAGCCTCAATTCTCTCTCCAGTCAAAATCAGATCAGTGAACCCTGCAGAAGAATTCCCAATAAGATGGTTGAAAAATGGCCCAGATAGGGTCCCCAAGAACATGTCTACCAATTCCCGATCAGTCAACGGAGGCTGCACCCTGCCAGCCAGGTCTCTCCACTTCTGAGCGTACTCCTTAAAACCTTCACTTGAACCTAACGACATACCCCGGAGTTGGGTACGTGTAGGGGCAAGGTCGGCATTATATTGATACTGCTTATAGAAAGCAGTAGCCAAATCCTCCCAGTTACGAACCTTGGTCCCATCCAGCTGATAGAACCATTCGAGATGAGTCCCTGAAAGACTCTCCTGGAAGAAGTGGATCCACAAATTCTTATCCGCTGAGTACGGTTGGATTTTCCGAACATAGGACCTGAGATGTAGCTTGGGATAAGATGCCCCGTCATATTTGGTGAAAGATGGTGCTTTGAATTTCCGAGGAATGATCACACCGGTACACAAACCCAGATCTCCAAAATCCAACCCAGGCACCTGTTGTATCTCCATAGCATTCAACCTGTCTTCCAACTGCTTGTAACGGTCTTCTGCAGGAGGATACTGCTCTTCATCAAAATCAGTCTCGTTGTCGAAGACTACTGGACTAGGACCTTTTTCCGCCTGAGGAGTACTCTTGCCAATAGAAGAACCAGCCTCTTCATTCTGCAGAGTGTTGCCAAACCTTCGGCCCAAGCTGAACAGAACAGTCCTTCTCTTCTTCTTCTTTTCCTTCTTCAGGAGCAGAGCCTTCAGCTCTTCTTGGCCTTGAGCCAAACCCTTGATTAATTCCTGAAATTGCGCATTCTGCGCCTGAAGAGCTTTGATGGATGTCTCAGTTGATGACGAGTCGGGATTCATGATGCTGAAATAAACAGCGAAGAACTGTAAGCAACCTGAAAAGAGGAAAAACCTGCTATGCACATGATGAATGGTATGTGTTTATGCAATGCATTCAAGGGTTCGAAAGTTCAAATTTGTTGTAGACAAAAAAAGAACACACGTTATTATTAAGGAAATAATTGTTTAGTACATCAAAGCCTCATGGGAAAAATAATACAAAAGCAAATCAATCCCAAAATACACTGCGCATCCTCTTTGGAGCTATGTAAGTGTTGAGATTCCTCTCCTCATGCAACAGGAGGGTGAGCTCCAAGACCTTCTTTTCACTGGCATGTAGACTAGTCTCAAGAGAATTCCGTTCTTCCTTAAGCTGGATCCAGCTCTTCTGCATCTCTTCCCAGGATGTGGGCATATCAGGGTGCTGAATAGTGTAGGACACTTCTCCTTCCAAGACTGGCTCTTTGATCACAGGGAGCATATGGGGATAAGGCATCACTAACTTCTGGGAGCGGGCGCGTACCCACTTGAGATAAGGTTCCAACGGGATGGAGTTCCTGTGCCCCAGTGTCTTGCTGTCTATCCTACTTGGCATCCTCCAGGCTCTGATAAATCTCTGGCGAAGTCCTTGAGTATCGTTGTCGAAGTCAAAAACTATGTCAGGAATTAACATGTCATGAGGACCATCCCTCCGAGCATAACCAAACTGTCTCCAAGCCAGGCATGGGCTGTAAGTAATACCTCCTCTGATTCCAAGTAAAGGAACATTAGGGTACTCCCCGCAATGATCAATGATAGTGACATCCTCTCTGGACCTAGGGCACCAATGTATATCCGCATGTGTAAGAGTCATCAACCGTTGTGACCATCTCAAACCCCGCTCATTCTTCAAAACTGATTGTGGAAGGTGCGAAATAAACCACCTTCCCAGGAGAGGAGTGCAACACATAAGGACACCTCTTTTTCTCATGGTTCGAGTGTAACATGAGTGAAGGATGTCCCCCAGCAACGTAGGTATAGGATTCCTGGACATAAAGATCTGGACAGCACTGATATCAATAAGCTGATCTGGGTTAGGGAACAACACCAAACCATAGACAAGGAGGGCCACAACCTCTTCAAAAGCTTGCAAATCAAGAGAGTTCCAACATTCATGGGCCTTTTCAAACAGAAACCTGGCTAAGAACCCTTTGATACCACTTCTAACTTCCCAATGTCCCTTGAGGTCAGATGACTGTAGGTGCAAGGCTTTAGCAATCTCTTCAAGCTTAGGTTCCTTTTCCGTACCGTTGTAGGGTAGCTGATCAAGGATAGGGATCTTCAGGAGCCGGGAGAACTCCTCCAATGTAGGTACCAGCTGATAATCCAAGAAGGTGGAACAGTGATGCAGAGGGTCAAAGAACTGAAACAGGACCTTTATCATGTCTTCCTCAATGTTGGTATTGACCAAACTGATGAGACTTCCATGTCTTTCACTGAATGAAGAGTTCTCGGGAATCCTGGATATAAGCTCCTTAAGCTGAGGAGGGATCCTTACAAGACTGACTTGAATTGTCTTCCTGCGAACAGTTTCCATGTCCTACAAAACAAAGAACAAAGATGAAGATTCGAACCCCTGAAATGGTTAGTCAATGCATATGATGCTGGATGATGTCATGATGCTATGATTAAACACACCACAGATATTTACAAAGACAAACATGTAAGGCACACAAGGCACACAAGACAAGCCCTTAGGGTTTAAGGCCAGCATGGGGTCTGGGTAGTACCCTCTTGAAGTTGGTGGGTTCAACCTGTCCTATTAGAGTAACCGGGTTCTAAGGATCCCAATATCACGGGATCGCTTTCATTGTTCATCGTTTCGATTTAGCCACTGAACTGGAGACCGAAATATTCCAGGAAAGCAACCCTCAATTGAGTGTGGTATCGAGTATCAACCAACCTCGGACTGCACCAAAGTCAGTTATCTCACTACCCTAAAGAGGCCAAGATAGTTCAATTAAGGTTCCTAAGGTCTGTTGATGCTTCATGACACCACGCGGAGGCCCCGTACTCTCCTTGACTGAACTCAAGGGTTACCGGTACACACCAAAGTGCCACATCAACGTAGCAGACTGTTTCAACCATGTCGGTATACCCCGCACAGTTCCCTCACAGTCTTGTTGCTACTTTCTAAGAAGGTATCCCCCAGATCCGGGTTAGGATCTATAGAACTCCCAAGACAATACCCACAATTTAAAGCAAGCAAAGCAATACAATTGAAAACACAGTTATGAACTAAGCCCTAAGGTACACCTCACTTTTATAAGAGTCCCCAGCAGAGTCGCCAGTTCTGTGATCGGTGGATCTGGAACTGACTGTTTAATGCTGGTTCGCGAAATGTCGCGGAAGCAAGAGTCGCCACCGTCTTTTATTTTCTCCAAATGGAAAGGACAAAAGCACAGAAAAGTTCCTTAAAGAGATTGCTCTCGGTTCGGGAGGTAGATTATAGAAAGGGAAGGTGTTAGCACCCTTTCTATCCATGGTTATCCATGGGCTCTTAGATACTTGCTCACTTGTGTTTTCAAAAATGGTTTGTTTGCTTTTCAACTGTGGGTTTTAAAAAGTTTCTTTGAAAATTCCAGTTCGACTCTTGTATCGGTCCTCAAGAGTGTTTGAAAAATTGCTTTCGAAAGCTTTTTTGAAAAGGTGTCGGTGTGAAAAGTATTTTTTGAATTTGTTTTGAAATTAGAGCAAGTATCTAGAGTCGTCTACCTACCCTAAGGAATTCGTCTGTGTAAATGTCCTTTAAAGTAATGCCATCCCACCATTGAGAGGTAGGTAGAACCACCGTTGGAGGTGTTCGGGTCAATTCGAGGTTCGGGACATGGTGATCACCGGAGCAATAGGAAGATACCTTAGAAGCTACCCTCATGCCAGGTTCCCGGATCATGAGGACTTACTAAGACATCCTCTACTCGACGATCACCTTTCGAGGCAAGGCAACAGTGAGGCGTACCCTAGGGGTGGTGTGTGCGATTTGTGTGTCGTTTTCAGATATTTTTGTCTTTTGTCATGTCATTGGTGATCTAGCGTTTGTTTTTATTTTTGTCCATTCATTCTTTCATGCCTTGATTAACAGTTAAGAAATTGCGAGAAAAGTAAAGATTCTAAGCTATTACAAAAGGCGCGGGTCCACATCGCCAAAATTTCTTGAACCCGATTTGACAGAAAAATAAAGAATTAAAAGAAAATAAAGAATTAAAAGTGCGACAGATTAATTTACAAGGCCTTGGGAGAGGTACATAAATATTATACGAGAAAGAAATAAACGCGCGAATTAAATAAGAATTAAAAACGAGGGCGTTGGACCCTTTTTTGCAAAATTAAATTAAATGATGAAATTAATTAATTAAAAAAGAAAGAAATTGTTTTTGGTATTTTATGATTTTTATGGGAAAAAGAATTAAATGTAACTAAACCTAATTCTACAATTTTTATTTTATTATGAAAACATGTTAAAGTTTAACCTAAAATTAACCCTAATTATTTTACATGCAATTTTTAATTTATAAAAATAAATAATATTTTATATTTAATTATTATGAAAGAAAATAAAAAGGGATAAAAATTAATTAAACCCTAAGTTTACAAATTTTAGATTTTTATTAAAAAAGGTTAAGATTAAAACCTAATTTAAAACTAGTTAATTAATGGACTTTATTTACAAAAAATACTATTAAATAAATATATTTAATTTTTTTCATCTTTTCTGATTTTTTATGGTTTTTGTGTTTTTTGTATTTTTTATGAAAATAATTGAATTAATTAAGAAAACAATAATTAAAAGGAAGTAAAAATATAATGAAATAAAGAATAATAAAAACATTTGCAAACCTAGGGGGGTTGCTGTCCCTAAAGTGGAGGTATAGCCCAGCAATTTGAGGCCCATTTATTCTTTAGCCTGGTTGACTTTTGTGCTCACGTACCCAAGCATTGACCAGCGTGCATCATGTTCTTGAGATCCTGGCCTTTGATTGCATACCCTGGGACGCGTGGACGTTTGATTTTGAAGGCGTATGATGCGTTTTCAGTATTGACACTGCATAGAAACATTGATTGAAAAATAACATGGAAATAGTGAAGACCTGGGGCTCGAACCCAGGTCATGAACGTTACCGGCACATACGTATACCACTGAGCCATCCCACGCGCGTTTAACATATAATGACTAACAAATATTATAAAAGAAAAATAGTCAGTGGCTCAAAAACGCGCGAAGAATTTGAATGATCCAATCAGTGCCTTCCACTTCATCGTCCTCTTCGTTGTGTTCTTTTTTTCCTGAAACACAAAGACAATAAGCAACGGTTTTGAACCGTTCTATAACATACCATTAAAGAAAATAGCGAATAGGCCATAAGGCCTCATAAATTAGGCGCGAGGGTTTCTTTCTCTTCGTCCAAACACGCTTGATTCAGTGGTCTAAGTCCTGAAGGCTAATTTTTCCTTAAACGAAAACCCCCAATTCCAAGCTTCACAAACCCTAAATATTGTTAATGGTAAATCTTCATATAGGGCACGAAAACAAAATTAAACTATTGGGTTAGCATTAGAATCAAACAATGAACATGAATCAAGCGTTAAAAATTACAAAAGATGCATGAATTGAGATGCACGATTATGAATTTTTTCCTGTACAGGTGGTTACCGTGTTACCAAATTAGGGCGTTAGAATGCTCGATTTCGATTGGAAATCCTTCCTTGAAGCTTCAGGAAGGTGATGGCACAAGTCTTTTGCCTTGAATCATCCTCCAACCTGGTTTTCAGATTTTGAATTTTTTGCAAAAAAGCTTGAGTTTGATAATGGGGTTTTTGCGCAGCTTCTTGGTTCCTGGCATTAGGGTTGCGTTTGGTACTTATGTATGAATGATTTAGGGTTGAAAACTTGATCCAAAACCTTTGCATTCATGGTTTGGAAGATTTGATTTTCAAAGATCTTTTTTTCAATCTTTTTTCATGCTATTTTGTACAAATCATATCCAATCAATTCCAATTCTTCCATATCTGATCATGCACGAATTTTTGAAGATATACCATGCACAAAAAGATTGAAAAACTTAGGTTAAGTATTTTTCATGTATTTAATTGATTTAAATGAATTATTATTAATAAAAATTCAAATAAATAAATAAAAAATGAAGAAAAACTTCCCTTTGGGCCAAGTGGTCGTGCACATGCCTTGGATAATGATTTGTGGAAGAAAAATAGGCCCATTAGCAATTTTAGGTCATTTGAATCAATGTTGACTTTTCAAAATATCCAAAAATTTCCCAACTTCCACAAGGCATAACTTGCTCAATTTTTAAGCTTTGCTCATGTTATTTGACATTTTGGAAAGGTCTTTGAGTCCTTTAACCAATGTTTTTGGTCCCATGTCATTTTTATTTACCAATCTCAAGTTATGGCCTTTGACTTAAAGTCCTTTTTTGTTGACTTTTGAAAATGACCTATAATGTTGAAATTGATAACTTTTTGTGAGAGCATTTCTTGGACTTGGAGTATGAAGATGAGTTGTAGGAAATGTCTTTCTCTTCAAAATTAGCTTTGGATGGAATTTTTTCTGATAATCCATGTGAAAGTTATGCCCTGGTCAATTTATAGTTGACTTTTTCAACTGTCCAAATAAGGAAACTTTTGCATTTTGATGGTTTTTGAGCCAAGCTTTGAGAATCATGATCAAGCATTGATCAAATGATGTTTGTGGCTTTAAAATGAGATGTTGACCAAAAATTTGAACTTTTGACTGTCAAATGACCATTTTGCCCCTACAGTTGACTGTAGTGCAATTAGGTTTTTTGACTGTGCAATTTTGTGCTGAAAGTCTTGAAACTTTGTATGAGGATGCTTGACCATATTTGTAGGCATGTGGGACTTGATTGGGCCCTTTGAAACTTCATTTTCTTGATCAGAACCAAAACCCTAATCTTGACTGTTTAGGAGACCCTTGAACTGTGCAACCCTTGGGGAGATTTTGAAGCTTGATTTTGCAATTCTTGAAGAATATGGGAGGGCAAATTTTGGGGTACAACAGATGGCACTACCTTAAGGACATTTACACAGACTAATTCCTTAGGGTAGGTAGACGACTCGTAGATACTTGCTCTAATTCAAAACAAATCAAAAACTTCTTTTCACACCGACACTTTGCAAAAAGCTTTCAAAAACAACTTTTCAAACACTCTTGAGGACTGATACAAGAGTCGAACTGAAATTTTAAACGAAACTTTTTCAAACCCACTCACTCTGAAAAGCAAACAAACATTTTGAAAACACAAATGAGCAAGTATCTAAGAGCCCATGGATAACTATGGATAGAAAGGGTGCTAACACCTTCCCTTTCTATAAATCTACCTTCCAAACCGAGAACTAATCTCAATAAGGAATTTTTCTGTGCTTTTGTCCTTTCCATATTGGAGAAAATAAAAGACGGTGGCGACTCTTGCTTCCGCGACATTTCGCGAACCAGCGTTAAACAGTCAGTTCCAGATCCACCAATCACACTATCATTAACAGATTCCCCCTCGGGGTATTCTTGAGCCTCGAGATACCTATTTACCTCGTGAAACCAGGGTTTATCCGCTACCTCTTCAGTCTCAATGTCACAGCAATATGCGGGTTCATCCAACCTCTCGATGGTAATCTGGGGAGCTTCATTGTCCCACCTGACTTTGAACATAGAAGACATGGTAGCTAACGCGTCCGCCAGCTGATTCTCCTCTCTTGGGAAGTGTTCAAAGGTTATCTCCTCAAAGTGTGGGAGCAATGTCAGTACATAGTATTTTTAAGGAATAAGATTCGGGTGCTTCGTATCCCACTCGCCCTTGATCTGACTTATCACCAGAGAGGAATCTCCGAATACACTCAAGAACTTAATCCTCAGGTTAATAGCAGCTCGAAGACCCATGATACACGCTTCATACTCCGCAATATTGTTGGTGGAGTTAAAACATAATTGGGCGGTGAACGGAGTATCTTAGCCCTCGGGAGATATAATTACAGCGCTGATGCTGTTACCCAATATGTTTGAGGCACCATCAAAATACATAGACCATCGGGATCCCTCCTCGGGTCCTTCATCCGGTCCAGGTTCTTCACAGTCGGTTATCAACATGATATTCTCATTCGGGAACTCGAAATTCATGGACTGGTAGTCATCCACGGCCTGATCTGCCAGATGATCCACCAATACACTCCCCTTGATGGCTTTTTGGGTTGTGTATTGGATGTCATACTCGGTAAGGATCATCTGCCATCTCGCTATTCTTCCGGACAAGGCAGGCTTCTCGAAAATATACTTGATTGGATCCATCTTTGATATGAATAAGGTAGTGTGAGTCAGCATATACTGTCTCAGCCGGCGAGCAGCCCATGCCAAAGCGCAGCAACTTTTCTCGAGCAATGAGTATCGGGTCTCACAGTCGGTAAACTTTTTGCTAAGGTAATAAATGGCATGCTCTTTTCGGCCAGACTCGTCATGCTACCCCAGCACGCACCCCAATGAATTGTCCAGCACTGTCAAGTATAATATCAAAGGTCTTCCTTCAAATGGAGGCATCAGAACTGGTGGTTCTTAAAGGTATTCCTTGATTCTTTCGAAAGCGGTCTGGCATTCATCATTCCACTTTACCACTTGATCTTTCTTCAGCAACTTGAATATTGGCTCACAAGTAGCAGTCAGATGTGAAATGAACCTGCCAATGTAATTCAAACGTCCCACGAAACCTCTAACTTCTTTTTCCGTGCGGGGAGCCGGCATCTCTTGTATGGCTTTTACCTTTGCAGGGTCCACCTAAATACCCTTATCACTGACGATGAAACCCAGAAGCTTACCAAACCTTACCCCGAAGGCACACTTGTTCGGATTCAACCTCAACTTGTACATCTTCAATCTGTCAAACAGTTTCTGGAGATGATCAAGGTGCTCTTCCTCAGTTTGAGACCTGGCTATCATGTCATCAACATAAACCTCGATCTCGTGGTGAATCATATCATGGAACAAAGCGATCATGGATCGCTGATAAGTTTCCCCATCATTCTTCAATCCAAACGGCATGACCTTGTAGCAAAAGGTTCCCCATTACGTAATGAAAGTAGTCTTCTCCATATCCTCAGGAGCCATCTTGATCTAGTTGTAGCCAGAAAAACCGTCCATGAAAGAGAAGATCTTGTGCTGCGTGGTGTTGTCGACTAGAACGTCAATGTGAGGAAGCGGGAAGTCATCTTTTGGGCTTTCCCTGTTCAGGTCTCTATAGTCCACACACATCTGTACCTTGCCGTACTTCTTAGGTACCGGAACAACATTGGCAACCCATTGCGGATAAGAAGTGACAGCTAAAAATCCTGCGTCGAACTGTTTCATGACTTCTTCCTTGATTTTCTCTGACATTTCAAGGTGCATACAGTGAACCTTCTGCTTTATCGGAGGACATTCTTCTTTGGTCGACAGGCGATGTACCACAATATCAGTGTCCAAACCAGGTATGTCCTCATAGGACCAGGCGAAGATCTCAACATAGTCGTGTAGCATCTTTATTAACCGTTGTTTGACACTAGACTCTAGATTCGCACCTATTTAGGCCTCTTTCCTGCCTTCCTCTGTACCCAAATTCACTGACTCAACTGGCTCTTCATGAGGCTGTATGGCCCTCTCTTCCTGCTGCAATAGTCTAGCAAGTTCTCCAGGCACCTCACAATCATCCTCACCTTCGTCCTCAGCTTGGTTGATTGGATTTGCGAAGTCATAATTGGCAGTAGCAGAGTTGTTATCAATGGGATCCAGAGTGTATATGGATCTGCATTATGATACGTGAGTGTGTGTAAGAGAATAGTTGTTTTGATAAAGTGAGAGACAGAAAAGAAAAACAAGGAGCGCAAAATTTGTAATGCAAGAAACGTCCAATGTTTTATTAATGATATATGAAATGACAAATAATAAGCCCTCACAAGCAAAGCCAAGGTGCCTTGGGCAAGGCACCGGGCCGTAAGGTTTCAAATTGTTTATTACAAATTTTAAAACAAAAAGTCAATTACTGCAGAATAAAAGAAACAGGTATGAAGTCCTTTGCCTTCCAGTTGTTTAGTCCACCATTGGTTGTTGGGTAGATCCAGCTGTCGACGTCTGAATCTTCTTCACTGTCTTCAATTGCATTAACACCCCGATTGTTGATGTGTAGAGGAGGTCTTCTGACCCGTGCGCGCCTAACATCCCTTTGAGCCCCTGTAGTAAATCCCAAACCAAAATTTTCAGTTTTGTGAGTGAAATCAGGGAGCTGACCCCAATTGGTACACCCACCTTCTTCAATTACATCCCTGACGTCTTTGAGAGAAGCCATCTTCAATGGAGGTTTGCTGGTGGTAACTTCAGTTGATGCCGAGAACTGAGGGACCTCTTCGAAATTTTGACAAGGCGTTTCTATGAATTCCCCGTCCATCTCCATGTAGCGGAAGGAATTGAGATGACTCACCATATACTCCTCTTCACCTCGTACCGTGACAATCTTCCCCTTCACCGGATATTTCAGCATTTGATGCAGTGTGGAAGTCACTGCCCCAGCCTTATGAATCCAAGGACGACCCAACAAGCAAGAATACGATGGCTTGATATCCATTACGTAGAAGGTGGACCCAAAGGTCTGAGAACCCACCTTGACAGGGATGTCCACCTCCCCGTGCACCATTATTTTTGACCCATCAAAAGTCCTTACCATAATATTACCCGGCTTTAGAATCAAACCTTCACAATCCAGATGGTCTAGCGCTTTCTTTGGTAGAACACTCAGTGAGGACCCGGTATCTAATAGCACATGGTCCATAGTGGTGCCCCTACACTCGATCGAGACATGCAAAGCATCGTTATGATTTCTCCCCTTAGCAGTCAGATTTGTATCTGAAAATCCTAACCCATTGTCAGTAGTTAGGCTAGCCACACAATCTTTGAACTGATCTGCAGAAGTTTCCTGCGGCACATGCGCAGTCTTGAGAAACGCAATCAAAGCCTTCGCATGGGCTTTAGAACATAACAACAAGGACAACATGGAGATCTTTGAAGTGGTCTTCCCCAGTTTCTCGACCACATTGTAGTCGCTCTTCTTGATAATTTTCAAAATTTCCTCTATCTCTTGTTTCAAGGTTTTTACAATGATCTTCTTCGGTGCCTCCGTCCGGGAAGGCTCACCTACGATTTCTTTGCCCCGAGTCCCAGATGGCTCGGCGACAGGGGTGATAACTGGAGTAGAAACTGGGACAGTAGTTGATGTACTAGCAGACGGAATGACAACAAGTTTGTAGATAGTTGGAGGGGAAATCTCAGGAGAAAAGAGTCTTCCACTTCTGGTGACCTTGCTTGCCCCAACAATATTACTGATATATGTATCAGCTTCTTCAGCCCTTAGATCTTGTTTAACACCATGGTAATATACATCAGCACCGTAATGCCATGGGATATCCTTATCTGAGATATATGGGATGGGACCAAGAGCGGTGATTATTAATGGAGAAATTCTTGGAACGGGTGTAACCCTAACAGGTTTTCTCGAGGAAACCTTGGAAGGATTGGAGGAAATGGTGATAATGGCAACAACTTCAAACGGAATCATAGTCTTCTCAAACAAAATTTCTTTATTATCCATCAGGCGCTGAACACCTGACTTCAATAAACAGCAATCGGAAGGCAGAATTGAACACATGTGGCAACCTTTACCACAACCTGGAAATAAACCGGCCGAAAACAAATTCTTCTTAACCGTCATCAAAGGAGTAGAACTTTCGGTTTCCACAGCATTGACTCCACGACCATGTTTGGGCATAGGAGCAGTTATAATGTTTGGCTTTTCTAGAGCATCAAACTCAATCTCTTTAGCTTCCAGCAAATCTTGCACTTTATTCCTCATAGCCCAGCAATCGTTTGTATCATGGCCTGGGCTTTCTGAATGGTAGGCGCACCGCGCATTGGGATTGTATCTGGGAGAAGCAGTGTTTGGATTCTTGGGAGCCTCTTTCAAGGTTGCCAAGTTGGATTTTAACAGATGAGGAAGAACTTCAGCTAAATTCATGTTGATGCGGGTAAACTGTCACTGTGGTCTTTCTACCCTTTGCTGATTATTGCATTATGGAGCAACCGCGGGTCTTGGTATCACTACAGCATTTACTGCTTGACGGTGTTCAGGTCTGCTTTGTCCCCTTAGGCCATAGACTGCACTAGCTTCTTTCTTACCGGTGAAAGGCTTCTTTACTGCACTTGATGAAGCATCCTTCTGTATTTTACAACTTCAGATACCAGCTTCCACTCTCTCTCCAGTCAAAATCAACTCAGTAAACCCAGACGATAAACGGTCGATCAGATGATTGAAAAATGGACCAGATAGCATCCCTAGAAACATGTCAACCAACTCCCTATCAGACAAAGGGGGTTGGACTCTTCCAGCCAAGTCCCTCCACTTTTGAGCATAACCCTTAAAACCTTCACTTGCACCCATGAACATACCCTGGAGCTGAGTACGAGTGAGAGCAAGGTCGGCATTATACTGATACTGCTTGTAAAAAGCAGTAGCAAGGTCTTCCCAGTTTCGGACACTGGCTCCTTCCAACTGATAAAAACATTCAAGCCGAGTCCCTGACAGACTATCTTGAAAGTAGTGTACCCACATATTTCTATCAGCAGTGTGGGGTTGGATTTTTCTGACGTAAGAGCGGAGATGGAGTTTCGGACAGGACATTCCATCGTATTTGGAAAAAACCGAAGCTTTGAACTTATGAGGGATCACCACTCCCGATACCAGTCCCAGTTCTCCGAAATCCAAACCAGGGATCTTCTGAATCTCCATAGCACTCAAACGGTCTTCTAGCTGCTTGTACCTATCCTCGGCAGGAGGATATTGCTCATCATCGTAATCCGTATCGTTATCAGAAACTGCAGGACTAGGGTCTTTTACTCTTTCTTGGTTCTCCCCGTCTTTGGATGAGGAGGTCAGATCAGCTGGTTGTCTCAACCTTTCTCTAAATATTCTACCCATGTTCAGAATACCAACCTTCTTCTTCTTCTCTTTCAGAATAAGGGTCTTCATATCCTCTTGCCCTTTAGCCAGACTTAAGAACATGTGTTAGAATTGGGTGTTCTATGCCTGAAGATCTTTGATGGCTTGATCAGAAAACATTTCTGCTAAGATAAATAGCGAAGAAGATGAGAAACCTGTAAGGGTACCTGTAATTGTGTGCATGATAATGGGATGTGCATGTAATGATTTCAAAGACTTTGGAAGATTTAAATTTGCAAACCAAAAAAATAAACCAAACTTTATTAGCTTTAAACTTTGAAAGGTTCAACAATGCCTTTAAGGCGTTACAAAGAAGTAAATAGAAAACAAATCTAAAACTAGAAAAGCAAAATCAAATGTCCCATGGACGCTTCCTCTTTGTGCTGATGTAGTCATTGATCACTCTTTCTTCCTCGAGCTTCCTGGTGATCTTCAAAATCTTCCTTTCTTGCTCATGGTACTTTTCCCAGTAAGTATCCCTCTCATTCTTCAGCTGAATCCAAGACCTCTGCAACTCCCCAGGATCGGTGGGCATCTAAGGATAGATAACCATGTAAGGAATGCCCTCTTCATTAGTGGGCTCCACAATCATTGGTAATACGGCATCATAGGGAATCCCAAGCTTCTGGGCACGAGCTCGGATCCATTGGAGGTAAGGATGCATAGGAAAGGAAGTCTTTGGTCCCAACTCTTGGGGGTCAGATCTGTTCACCATGCCCCAAGCTCGTATAAACCTCCGGCGGTGCTCCTTAACGTCCTCCTTGTAGTCAAATACAATGTCCTCAAGAAGTAGCTCATGGGGACCATCTCTCCGAGCACAACCAAATTATCGTAAAGCTAGGCAAGGATTATAAGTTATACCCCCTCTGATTCCAAGCAATGGGACATTAGGGTATCCCCCACAATGATCAATAACAGCAGTGTCTTCCATATCCCGGGAACTCCAAAGAATATTTGTATGCGCAAGTGACATTATTCTGTAGGACCAACCCAAACCTTCTTCGTTCTTCAGCACAGACTTAGGGAGGTGCAAAATAAACCACCTCGACAGCAACGACATGTAACACATAAGAGTCCCTCTTCTTTGCACGGTACGAGTATAGAGGGCATACAAGATATCACCCAGCAGGGTAGGCACAAGATTGCGAGAAAGGAAAATCTTAACAGCATTCACATCTACAAAGGAATTCAGATTCGGGAAGAGAACCAACCCATAGATAAGGAGAGCCAAGATATCTTCGAAAGCCTAAAAATCCAAATTATCCCAGAATAACTGAGCCTGGTCTATCAGAAATTTGGCTAAGAAACCTTCGACCCCGCTTCGTGTTTCCCAGTTGGATACTACATTAGCCCGTTTCAAATGCAGAGTTAAGGCAATGTCTTCTGATCTAGGAGCTTCTTCCATGCCTGTGAAGGGTACTTGTTCAAGGTTGGATATGCCCAATAGGTGAGAGAATTCATCCAAGGTGGGAACCAGCTGGTAATCTGGAAAGGTGAAGCAATGATGCACATGATCGAAGAATTGGAAAAGTACACTCATCATCTACTCATCAAGATTTGAAGTGACCGAGCTGAGAAGTTGACGTGTCTCTTAATGAACATAGAAGTCTCAGAAACTCTTGAGGCTAGCTCTTTAAGTTGGGCAGGTATTTGCACAAAGTTGACTCGGATAGTATTTCTGCGCACGGAAGCCATAATCTGCAAAACAGAACAAAGATAAATTTCCTTGGTCTTTGAAATGGTTAGTGTAATGAAACATGAATGTCATGTAATGATGCATGATGTCATGATAAACCACAGGTATAGTAAACACGGATATTGCAAACACAATTAAATCACACAAAGCCCTTAGGTTTAAGGCTTGCATGAGGCCAAAGATAATACCCTCTTGAAGTTAAGTTGGTTTCAACTTGTCCTAGAAAAAGTAACCGGGTTCTAGAGGATCTAAATATGATTGACCATCCTCCATCGGTCATGGTTTCAGCTCACGCAATCTTTTCTTGCAGCCAGAATTATCTCGAGAGTATGGTCTCAATGAGTGTAGCATCGAGTATCAACCAGTTCTCATCTTTACACTGAGGCCGGCTATCTCACTACTTTCTAATGGCTAAGTTGGTCGATTAAAGGTTTTAAGGTCAGTTGATGCTTAACGATACAACACAACGGCCCTGTATTCTCCTCGTTTCTCCATAAAGGATACCGGTACCAACCAATGTGCCACATCAACATAGCTAATGCTTCAACCATATCGATCTACACCGTACAGCTCCCTTACAATCTATTGCTACTTACCTAAAAGGTGTCCCCAGATTCGGGTTAGGATCTATTGTAACTCCCAAACAAACCCTTAAAAGTAAAGCAATCAAAGCAATCAAGAGAAGCAATTATGATGAACTAGATCCTAAGGTATACCCCACTTATTAGTCCCCAGCAGAGTCGCCAATTTTATGATAGGGTGGCAGAACTGACTGTTTAGAAATGATGGCTTGTGTTTTGCGTTTTGTGTTCACAAAATGTCGCGCTAAGCAAGATTCGCCACCGACTTTTATTTCATCCAACCGAAAAGGAAAAAAGTACAGAAAAAATCCTTTTTCGAGATATTCTGAGTACGGGGGGTAGATTATAGAAAGGGAATGTGTTAGCACCCTTTCTATCCATGGTTTTCCATGGGCTCTTAGGTACTTGCTCATCTTTTAAAATTGCTTGTGTATGTGCTTTGTTTTGAAAAGTTTGACTTCGTGATAACCCTTGTATCAGTCCTCAAAGGTGTGATGAAGTTGTTTTTAAAATTTGTTTGACAAGTGTATGTGTGAAAATTTTTGTTTTGAGCAAGTACCTACTAGCATCTACCTACTCGAAAAAAGATCGTTTCTATTCTCATTTCCTTTAGACAGCGCTATCCTACTATTGAGAAATAGGTAGCCCCATCGTTGGAATTGTAAGGGTCAATTTGAAAGGGATGTACGATCACTAAAGCAATGTTAGGGCACCTTAGTAATAAACCTAGAGTCTCAAGATCATATTCGAGGCAACATTTCCGAGGCAACATTTCTGAGGCAACATCCGAACGGGACACTTGATCTTTTTGGAAAGGAGGGCAACCACTAAGACACTATATACTTAATGATCGTTTACCGAAGGCAACCGAAGTGAGGTCATACCCTAAGAGTGATATGTGCGAGTGGTTTGTTTTAGTTATTTATCTTTGCACATTAGGGTTTTCTAACTGTATTAAATTTGTCATGAATTCTTGTCATACAATCCTATTAGCATACATCTAAACAGTTAAATATTTGCAAGAATTAAGATGCGAGAAAGTAAATCTACGCTATTACAAGGCTTCGGGGAGGGGGATTAATTACATAGCCAAAAACTCCAGAAAAAGCGATAAATAAAAAACCCTAAATTAAACTATTACAAACCATGCACAATTACAACCATATTGACGAAATAAAATATTATGTGCGCGATGAATCGAATACGAGATAATTAGGGTTTTGACCCTTGCCTAAACATAATTTTGATTAATTAAAAAAAAAGTTTTTGTTATGTTTTAAGAAAATAATGGAATTGTTAAATTAAAGGAAAATCCTAAGTCTAATTAATTTTAAATTACGAAAAATAAATTAAATTAATTTTAATCTACGACCTATTTTTGTATTTTATTTATTTGAGACAAAGATCAAAATAAAATTAAATCAAAAGTTAACCTAATTTCTTATTTTTTTTATTTTTTTTATAAAAACAAATTATAATTTCCCTAAATTAGACTAAATTAAATTAAATTGATAAAATTCATTAAAAAAAAGTCTAATTCTAATTTTTGTGAATTATTGATTTTATGATTTTATGAAAAAAAAAGATTAATTAGTGAATTAAAAATAGTTAAAGAAAATAATACAAGAATTAAAATAAATAAGCAAAGAAAGATGAGATGGGCCTGCATTAGCAAATGGGGGGGTGTTGTTTGAGATTTGAGCCCAAACAAAATCCTGGCCTTTTTGACTTTTCCCAAATCCAGTGTGCATGCTTGACTCAGGTGCATGGTGGTCCTCCTAAAGTGATATGTTGATCTGGGGACATTGATGAATTAAAGGGCCAGATCTTGATGGTGCACGGTGAGCACCCTGTCCTGCAAAGCGTTAGATTGCCTGTGGAAAAATATTAAGAACAAAGGTTGGGACCTGGGAATCGAACCCAGGTCCTTAAGCATACTTCCACCCCCACACTACCATCTGTGCTACGTGTTTCTGTTGTACATATAATAATAATAATACACAATATATCAAACACGATGGTTAAATAAGAAAAATTCGCGGAATTTCAAACTGCCCAACAAGGGGGTGCCACGCATCCATCTTCTTCCTCCCATCCATCGTTTTAGGTAACAACATCTTTACCTACGAACATGGCGTTGTAGCTATAACCATGTGCATTTCATAAATTACATACAAGCAATATAAATAAGATTCAAGACCATGGATCAATTGGGTTTAACCCTCTGATCACAATGGTATCCTTCATTAGGGCCAATTGTTCCTGCATTTGAAAGCCCCGAAACAACAAGGCAAACCCTAGCTATGGAAAATGTCCATACAAGTGTTAAAACTTCAATTAAATGGTCCAGACATGATGCAAACATGATAACAAACACAAATATGCCATTGAAACATGTTCATGATGCAAGAATCATAGCAATGAAATCTGAAAAAGAATGCAAACCGTGTGATGTCTATAGGGCGATTCTGGGCGTGTGGGGGCGTGCAACCGGTCGTGTTAGATTCAGAGAGATTCCAGGAAACTATTGGTGGCTTTGAAAGTCTGTGAATCGGCCTCTAAACTGGAAATAAGTCTACCGCTTTTTTTGACAATTTTCAATTCTTGCTTGCAGCTTTTTCAACCTCTAAAACCCTCTCTTGTGCATTGGATCTCTTCTCTATATGTAGTGGAACACATTAGGTCAATAAAAATGCATTGTATCTTTATCAATTATGGAGATTTGATTTGATCTTTCAATGTATATGATTCCTTTCCAATTTTGCTCAAATCCAATCTTTTTCAAACCAAATTTCCTTTGCATGAGTTGATCTTCAATTGACAGCATATGAGATCTTTTTTCAATGCACAAATCATCCCTAAAATACATAATATGATTTATTAGGATTTATTTGATTTTATTTGAATTTTAAATGAATAAAAATCAAAATAAATGAATAAATAAAGCATGGAGGGTCCCATAGGTCGTGGACTATGTTAGGAATGAGATGCAAGCATAAAAAGTTGGGCCCGTTTAGCAAAAGATGCAAATTTGAGCATGTTTGACTTTTGGCAATTTTGCAAAAAAGGTCAACTTATCCAATGCATAACTCTCTCAATTTTGACCCTAGAGAGGTGTTCTTGAACTTTTTAGAGAGCTTAGGATGTCCTATAAGCAACCCGATTGGTCTCAACTCAATTGGGTCTTCCATGTTCATGTATGAAGCCTTGACCCAAAAGGTGTTTTTGTTGACTTTTCAAAATGACCTATAATGTCCAAATTCATATCTTCTTGTGAATGCATATTTTGAACTTGGAATATGAAGATGAATTGTAGGTAATTTCATCATATTCAAAATTAGATTTGGATGGGTCATTTTTGATAAAGTATGAGAAAGTTATGCTTGGCCAAAGTTGAGTTGACTTTTCCTACAAAACCCTAATTTAGCAACTTTTGGGTTTTGATGAATTGTGGGCAATCCTTGAGGAATCATGATCAACCCTTGATCAAATGATGAATGATACTTCAAAATGAGGATGTTGACCAAAAATATTGAAGTTTGACTGTATGTGGACCATAGTTGACTCTTGACCTAGCACAGTCGATTTCTAGGTATTTGAGCAATTGACTGAGCAAACTTCCTCTGCAAGGCTTGAAACTTGACATGGATGATCTTGAGAACATATTAGGACAATGGTGAGCATTTGGGATCCTTTGTACTCAAGCATCTTAATGCAAAATGAAACCCTAATTTGAGGTAGACTGCCTCAGGAGAGAGTTTGTCTGGTCAACTCTTGGACCTCCTTGAGCAATTTGAGGACCTCACTTGACATGTATTGAGAAATATGGGAGGGCAAATTTTAGGGTACAACAGCGCGCCATCTGTTTTTTTTGAAAATCTGATTTAATTAATGATCATATGCTTTATTCACTAATGACCATGATATTCACAGCGTGCCAGATCCCTTGGATTTGATTACTAACGTGTTTTGACTCTCATCCAAATATATTTTTGACTTTATTTTTCTTTTCTGATTTTTATATTTAATTGTTTTAAACTACAAAAAATCATAGAAAATTCATTTTTAGTCCAAAAAATCTAAAAAAATCATGAAAAATATTTTTGATTATTATCTTTATGATTTTTAGTTTTTCACAATTTAATTTTGTTTGAATTGTTTTAAATGTTTAAAAATACTTTTATACATTTTTAAATTCTGAAAAAATTATGGAATGATCCAATGATATTGTGACAAATATTGGTGACCTCATTTTATTTTTGTTTCTGATTTTGTTATTTTTTTTATCATTTTTGGTTTATTTTACTAATTTCTTTTAATTTTAAAAATAGTTTTTGACTTTTAAAAATTTCCAAAAATTTTATAAAATCATTTTAATTCATTTCTGATTTTTCTATGGTCTTACTTTTCATTTCTTGATTAATTTGAATATAGTTGATATTTTTATCTTTTAGTTCTATTTTAAAACTTTTTTTAAAACTTTTTTTATGTATATATTAAATGCAATATTATTTTGTGATTATTTTCTGGCTGATCTTGGATTAAATTTTTGGTCATGAACTTTGTTAACATCATTGGATCCATGGTGTTGAGTCTAACTCCACAAAATGGATGAATGATTTTAATAATAGTTTGATTTAAATTTAATTCAAATGTGGTTTGTATATTCTCTCTTATCCCTCTTTATCTCATCCCTTTCTTATTGCACTAAGTATTATTGGAGCATGATATTTATATCATGTCTCAAAATAAATGGTGCATAGATTGCTATTGACCGGCCTCAAAATAGGTGCGACTTCTACATAAGTCCACTTACGATTTCTTAACATAGCACTAATAAATTATCATTTGTGGCCCAAACCTATGTTTGCAAGTCCAAGTATGTTAATTTGATCTCTTTGATCCAATAACCTTGAGATTCATTGTGTGGAGGCTTTGGTTCTACCAATCCTCTAATGGATCTACAACACTTTTGGTCAACGTGGATCACTTAAACATCGTTGATCATTAAATGGTACTTTTGAGGATTCCAAATGGATGATATACTTGACAAAAAGTAAATGCAACTTGTTGTGTGGAGGCTTTGGTTCTACCAATCCTCTAATGAGTTCCAAATGCAAGTTTCAAGATGTTCATCCAACTAACCACTAATTATTAATTTGCTTTTACTTTATTCCCTTTTATTTTTTTATGCTTTATGCACCATTTACTTTTAGCATTACATTTCATGTTGTTTTTACTTTGCTCACTTGAGCTTTTCTTTTCTCTTCTAAGACACCTAATAATCAACATGAACCATAAAAAAAATTTAATGATACTTGGACTATTTGGTTACTATCCTTGGCATTATGGAGTATTGGACTTCTTGGACTTAGGATTAGAGACCTTGGCCTATGTTGGAGACCTTATGACCTTAATTGATATTTTGTCTGGAGTTCTTGAGGTTTTCCTCAAGACATTGGGTTGTTTTTTTGTTTTGTCTGCAGGTTATTGTGATTACATTCTTTGTTTGTAATCTGGAATTCACCCGTATACAGTTGTTACTCTGCCCAATTTTTGTGAAGACTTAATACATTTTAAGTTTAGTTCCCTCAAGAGGTCTAGTATCTTTGTTTGCTTGGTTTCAATCCAAATAATGGGAACTTCATCTTGACTCATAATTTCAAGTTTTGGCTTCTTGTTGGTTAGATGGTTCTTATCCTTAGCTTTTACCTTATGCTTTAGGATAGTCTCTTCTTCTCCTCCCATCTTCTTTAATTTCAAAAATCTTCTCCCTTATTTTGAAAACTTTTCTTGTTTTTTAAACTTGAACCACTTTCATAATAACCTTGGACTTATGTCCATGCATTTTCAAAACATTTTCATAAATAAACTTCAATCAACTTAATAATACTTTGGCATTTTTTGTAAGAATACTAAAAGTCAATCAATCCTATTTCAAGCCATTTTTGCCACTTTGCCTTTTTACTTTAAAAAAACTTTTTCTCAAAAAGATTGGACTTTTGTCAATCCTTGTAGTGATGCAAACAACTATACTTCTACAATATGTAGTGAAGTGAGATATTTTCCACTTGGGTGTTGGGTGATGCATTGTTGATTTTAAAATCCAAGCCATATCCTCCATTTTGAGATGATGCAAATTCTCCTTTCTCATGATTGTGGGTAGTAAGTATGTTTTCCACACGGACAATGACGATGATGTCTTATCTCCTAAAATTAACCAACACATTTGTGATTTAAATTTTGAAAGAGAAACTACGTGTACCCTGATCCCCTATTGCACGGAAGGTGGTACATAGGCACTAAAGTTTCACAACCGCGGCGGGTGCAAAAATCATAAAAAATGTATTTCTTTTCTCACCTCCACCATCTATTTTTATACAACATTTTATAGCCAAAATATACAAATTTTACAAAAAGGTTCCTGCAGAGTACCGTAGATGTTTAGGATGCTAATACCTTCCCTTTGCATAACCAACCCCCTTACCTTGAATCTTTCCCCCTCTTTTTGGGTTATTCGCTATTTTCCCATTCCTTTGGAAACAATAAAGTGTTGTGGAGATTTTTATTTTGATTTGTACAAGTCTAGTCAATCCAATGGCTTAGTCTTAAACATTTCTACCGCTACAAAAAAATGGCGACTTCATTGGGGAAAGATTGACCTCTTGCTGGTCCATCCCTAAGTGGGTTGAACCTATCTTTGTTTATATCTGTATATGTGCTATTGTTGTTTATGTGTTATATGTTGTATATATGTTTGTCTGGATTTTCTTGGTTTTCAGGGTGCTTGGTGATTACTTATAAGTCCTATACCCGGACTTGGGCAAACTTTAAGATAAGACGGGAGGTATAGTCATGTTAACTTTGAGGGAGTAATTCCAAAAAAGGAGGCATGAGATCCCCTACTCAGTGGAGGCCCCTTTGACTGTAGTGTCATTTACCGAGTAATCGGGAAGACGTACTGCTTTCGACCTGGGAGCCTACTAAAGCTGAGGACCATAGAATACCTAACACATCTTTTCCTTTTAGGTGTAGTAAGGAAGATATGACAGAGTAATCCAGAAATAGTTGTCACGTGATACTATGCTCGGATGAGTTTTCTTGAGAATATTACTAATTACTGAGTTAATCGGGAAGTTGGTAATATCTGAAGGAAGGATGTAGACTATGGGAACCTCTAGAACCTTGTTCGGCAGGTGATAACTTTTAAACCATACCTTATGGGTACTACCTTCGACCTCATGCCCGTGACGTTGAACCTATGAACCCTATATGTGTGATCTTGTGTGTGATTGTCGCATCATGCATCCATGCACTCATAATCATCTTTTGAAGAAGTCTTATTTCAAGGGACTTGAATTTTGACCATTTGTGAATATCTCAGGTACCTTTTGACCAGGGTTTCTGGAAAAAGAAAGACCGAAAAATACAGTTTCAAATATCCCAAGATAGATGAGTTGATCATTCTAATTCCCGAGATTGAGTGTTCTACAAATTTTCGGAAGAAGTATGGATCCATCATTCCTCTTATGAAGCTGAAGATGAAGGAGGGAATTCTCTCGACCTTGGTCCAATTCTATGATCCGATTTATCATTACTTTACTTTTCCCGACTATCAGTTGATGCCTACACTACAGGAGTATTCTTATCTGTTGGATTTACCTGTTACCGATCATGTTCCTTTTACTGGTTTAGAGGGTGAACCAAAATCATATGAGATTGCTGCTTTGATTCATCTAGGGGAGTCTGAGGTGGAAGCCCATATGACTACTAAAGGAGGGATTAGAGGATTACCAGCTCAGTTCTTATTGGAGAAAGCTCGTTACTTTGCCAGGATGAAGAGTACAATCTCTTTTGAGGCCATCTTTGCTCTACTTGCTTATGGGTTGTTCTTATTTCCTAATGTGGACAAGTTTGTTGACGTTAATGCTATCATGATCTTCATGATTGGAAACCTAGTTCCTATATTGTTGGGTGATGCTTATTTCTCTATTCATCTTCAGAATTCTTATCATGGAGGGATGATTATCTATTGCACGTCTTTGTTGTACCAGTGGTTTATCTCTCATATGCCTCAGTCTGATGCTTTCTAGGATGTCAGGAAGGAACCCCGTTGGGCTCCTAAGATCATGGAACTTACTCACTCGGATATTGATTGGTATCTTCGAGCTTACCAGGATGTAGAGATTGTTGACAATTGTGGTAGTTTCCCCAATGTACCTCTTCTTGGTACAAAGGGAGGAATTAACTATAACCCTGTTCTTGCACGACGAAAGCTTGGTTATCCGATGAGGGATAAACCAAATAGTATTCGTTTGAGTAGTTTCTTTCTGAAGAAGGGAGAAGACCATAGGGAAGATAGGGAGCAGATTGTGAAGGTCTGGCGTCACATCGACAAGAAGAGTAGGAAAGATTTAGGACCAAGAGGGGCTATTTCTTTGGAACCTTATCTTCAGTGGGTCCAAACGAGAGCTATTCAGTTGAAGATGTCGTATTCTCGGGAAACACCTATGCATGATTTGTTTGTGAAAACCACTCCTCCCTTATTGGATGATCTAGAAGAGCTATAACTTGCTTTGTTCAGGATGCAGCGGGAAAAGGATGCTTGGAAGAACAAGTTCCAAACTTTAGAGATTTCCTTTAGAGCAGACTTGAAGGAGAAAGACGACTTGATTGAGATCCTTGAGAGTCGAGCGGTAGAGACTATGGAGAGGCTGGGGGATTTATTTTCTACTAAGCCTCAATCAGATGTTGATTACTCACTTCCTGATTCAGGTGATTGGAAGGAGGTTGCCACCAGGTATGCGGAAAAAAATCAGAGGTTGAAGGCTCAGATTTCCAGGCTTACGGGGAAGCGCCAGCGTATAGAGTGATCTCCGACAGCTTTACTTCTCAGGGTTCTAGACTTTATTTTCATCTTGTACTTGGGATTGTTGAGACTTGTAACCTATTTTGAAGTTATTATAATAAAAAAATTTAGTATTTTCAAATGTGTTATTACTTTGATATTTGCAATATGTCTATAAACTTTAAATCCCTTGAAATACTAAATAACAAAATAAAATCATATGAATTACATATCATGCATCATATTGTACATATTTCTTGCATTTGTTATGCATATCCATGTGTCTTACCAAGCTTCTTTATTTCGTTCAGCAAGCTGACTCGCCACTACAATACTCGGGCTAATTTCAGAAGGAAGATGGACAACCTAGAACAAGAGAATCGCGAGCTGCGCGAGGAAGTTTCTGCTTTGAAGGCCGGCATGGTCAATCTTACTGCTCTGATGGAATCTCTAGTGGCTGCTCAGAATCATCCACCGAGTGTTCAACCTCAACCAACAAGGGCTACTTCTGAAGCTCCCGTTTTTCTTGTGTCCGCTACTCTAGCTGTTGTTTAGAATTGCATGCCTCAAGGTTATCCATGGGGAATGCCAGAGAAATTTTCATCTGAAGGTTTCAATCTTGGTCCTCAAGATACTCCAGTTGTTCAGACTATTGTTACTCCTGCACCTCCTGTGGCGCATGTTGCTCCTGATGCACCCCTTCGGTGAATATGGTTCTGTTTGTTAATAATGATGTGTGCCGTCCTTTTCCTCCACCAAGTGAAGACTTGGGTCTCTATGACAAAATGGTTGATTTTCAAGAACAGTTTGACAAGATGCAGAGGGATATGAAGGCCCTCATGGGAAAAGAGTTATTCGGACAAAACATGAATGAATTATGCTTGGTCCAGAATGGTAAGATACCTGCAAAGTTTAAGGTCTTGGAGTTTGAGAAGTACAAGGGAAACACTTGCCATCGTACTCATCTGGTAATGTATGTAAGGAGAATGTCTACCCATACTGATGATCAGCGTCTACTGATTCACTTTTTTCAGGATAATTTGACCGGTGTTGCACTGAATTGGTATATGAGTTTGGACAGCGCCAATATCTGTACTTTTAATGACTTGGGAGAAGCGTTTATCAGACAATACAAGTACAACGTGGACATGGCGCCTGACCGTGGTCAACTCAGGGCCATGGTTCAGAAAGATAGGGAATCATTCAAAGAATATGCACAGAGATGGTGTGAGGTATCCGCCCAAGTTATTCCTCCCATGGAAGAGAAGGAGATGACTAAGATTTTATTGAAAACTCTGGGTGCTTTCTACTATGAGAGGATGGTAGCAAGTGCGCCAAGTGACTTTACTGAAATGGTAGGCATGGGTGTCCGTTTAGAAGAGGCTATAAGAGAGGGTCGTTTAATGAAGAGTGAAGGATCTGGAGGTGCGAAGAAGCCATCTTATGGGTTTACCAAGAAGGAGGAAGGGGATGCAAATGTTGTTATGCAATAGAGGAGGGTTAATCCTCATAGAAGAAATTATCAGCGTCATCTGCAAGTCACCTCAGTTACTTCAGTTGTTGGTGTAGCTCCAACCACCGTTGCTTATCAGAGACCATCACAGCAGGGGAATCAAGGGCATGCTCAGAGAAGGGAGAGTTATGACCCTATTATTATGAGTTATAAGGAGTTACTACCAGCATTGATTCAGAAGAAGTTGGTTCAGATCTGACCACCTCCCGCAGTACCATCACCATTGCCTTGGTATTACAAGGCAGACCAAACATGTGCTTTTCATCTGGGAGCACCAGGGCATAATATTGAGAATTCTTATCCTTTGAAGACTGAGGTGCAGAAATTGATAAAGTCTGGTATCCTATCTTTCAAGGATGTGGGTCCTAATATGAAAGACAATCCTCTACCCAAGCATGGAGGAGCGAATGCTGTGAATATGGTGGTCGGTTGTCCAGGAAACTTCCAGATTTTTGATATTCATCTAGTTAGAGGAGATTTGGTGAAGATGCATGCATACCTCTGTGAATTTAGCTACTATACGCATGTCCATTCCGGTTGTGCTATTTGCAGTACACACATACAGGGTTGTGATAAGATAAAGGCTGATTTGCAGAAGATGATGGGTGAGGGCCTCATCCACATAATCTGGCCTAGGGCAGAGTATGAAGAGGAGATGAATATGGTTTCTGGATGTCCTAGAGAGTTCAGAATTTTTTATGTGGAGTATATGAATGAAGACCTTGTGCAATTGCATGCTACTTTCTGCCACTTGGATGGTCAGGTGGAACATCAGTATGGATCTTGCTGAATTTGTTGTCGAGACTCCCAAGGATGTTATCATGAAGAAAGGTGTTCAGTTGTTGTTGGACAATGGAACTATCAAGGTTATGGGTCAAAGGGGTGATTACCATGAAGTTGATATGATTGAGTTTTTCTTGGATGAAGAAGAGTCGGATGATGAGTATGCCTCTACAGGTGAGTATTTCTCCTCAGATGAGGATTTGTTTTCCAGAGATGACTCAATAGTGACTGATATTGTTTAAGAAGGGGTGAACTTTATTGTGCCTTATTTTAGTGCACCCGCCCATTTTGAAGTTGAGTATTATAGCAAGCCAGCTGCTACCCCATTGGTGATTAGTTTGCCATGTCTCATTCCCCACAAGTCAGATAAGGTTGTACCCTGCAAATATAACGCTACAATCTTAGAGGATGGTGTGGAAGTTCCCATCCAGCTAATGCCTGATGTTGGAAATATTGTTGAGACTAGCAGAGTGACCCGCAACAATCGTGTCTTCGCACCAGTTGTTCGTGGAGATGTTAGCCCAGGAAAGAAAATTTTTGAGAATGTTGAACCCAAGATGGCTATGGGTGAATCTAGTTGAGCTACGTTAGAGAAAGAAGTGGGTGATATTTTAAAGATAATCAAGATGAGCGACTACAGAATCGTAGATCAGCTACTGCAGACTCCTTCAAAAATATATATCTTGGCTTTATTGATGAACTCCTCTGCTCACAGAGAATCCTTGATGAGGGTACTGGATCAAGCTTTTGTGGAAAGTGACATGCCTGTAGACCAATTCAACAGTGTAGTAGGGAACATTACATAATGTAATAACCTGATTTTCTGTGACGATGAATTTCCAGATGAAGGAAGCAATCACAACCTGGCCCTCCACATTTCTATGAATTGCAAGAATGACTCATTATTCAATGTGCTGATTGATAATGGATCTGCATTGAACGTTATACCGAGGAGCACGCTTATGAAGTTGAAATATCAAGGAACGCACATGCGCCCGAGTGGCATTATTGTGAAAGCGTTTGATGGATCAAGGAAATCTATTATTGGTGAAGTGGACTTGCCTATTCATATAGGCCCACTGTTGTATCCCAAAATTTTCCCTCTCATTTTACTCAAAACATACTCCTAGAGGTCCTCAACTTGCCCAAGGATGCCTAAAGATTGACCAGACAAGTCCTCCTCCTAAGACAATGAGCCTCAAATTAGGGTTTCACTCCTCATCAAGATGTTGGAGTTACAAGGGTCATAAGTGGTTTCTATTTCCCTAATATGTCCCCAAGATAATTCATGCCAAGTTTCATTCCTTGCACTATAAGTTTGCTCAATCAACTGCTCAGATGCTTGGAAATCAACTATGTTAGGTCAAAAGTCAATTGTGACCCACATATAGTCAAACTTCAAGATTTTTAGTCAACATCAAAATTTTGAAGTAATATCCATCATTTGATCAAGGGTTAATCATGATTCCTCAAGGAATACCCCAAATTCATCAAAACTCAAAAGTTGCTAAATTAGGGCTCCTATAGGAAAAGTCAACCAAACTTTGACCAGGCATAACTTTCTCATACTTTATCAGAAATTTCCCATCCAAGGCTCATCTTGAATAGGAATCAATTCCATACAAATCATCTTCAGCCCTCAAGTTCAAAAAATGAACTCATGAAAAGATATGAATTCAGACATTATAGGTCATTTCAAAAAGTCAACAAAAACACCTTTTGGGTCAAAGCTTCTTACATGAACATGGAAGATCCAATTGATATGAGACCAAACGTTTTGTTTAGAGGACATCCTAAGATTTCTAAAAAGTCCAAGAACACCTTCCTAGGGTTAAAATTTAGGGAGATATGTATTGTCAAAGTTGACCAATTTTTGGAAATGTGCATGAAGTCAACATTGATCAAAATGACCTTTTTTCCAAATGGGCCCATGTTTTCTTGTTTGAAACTTGTTCCTAAGATGGCCACGACCCCTGAGCATATCCACCTATTATTTTATTATTTTTATTATTTATTTTGATTTTTTTATCCATTTAAATCAAAATAAATCAATTTAAATAGTAGAATAATGAGATAAAATCCAAGATTTGATTTTATGAGCATATTATGAGTCAATGAACAGCTAGCAAATCATCCAAATTCGTGCAAGAGCTAATTGATTGGAAAAGATCTTAATTTGGTCTATTTTGGAAACAAATCATGCAAGGCATAAATCAAATCTTTTTTCACAAATTTGCAAAGATTGAATCCAATTTTATTGACCTAATTGGTCATACTATATGTGCACAACATTCCCAGAGCTAGAAAACATGGATTGGGTCGTGAAAATTATAAGAACAAAACTCAATTTTTTTTGTCAAAAAAGTGCAGGTCGATTTTGATTCCATAGGCCGTTTCAAGTAATTCCAAGGCCAGCAACACGTTCTTGGACGTCTCCTAAAGCTAATAGCATCGTTTACACGCGTCAAAGCACCCAGAATCGCATCTTGACACTCACGGTTTGCTCACGTTTTCTTCAATCTCAATTTTGCTCATTCATACATTATAAATGCTATTTGACTGTATTTTCGTGTTCATAATCATCACATGAATGTGTCTGGATAGTCCAATTTAAGTTTGAGCGCAGGTATAATCATCTGCCATTGTTAGGGTTCCAAAGCTTCAAATTGGGGATTCTCTATAGAGGCGAAATTAGGACAGATCAAGGGTACCAATGAACTCAGGGCATAATTTCTAGTTGATCTATGCCATTAGTTAGGATTTATTTGGCTTGTATTACATTTTTTATTATTGCATGGTTACAACTATGGACAAAAACTGTCATTATAGCCTTTAGTGATAGTTTTGTCCGTGGGTAAAAGGTTTGACATCAAAGACAACAGTCTGGGGAGAAGATGATGATGTGGCTAATAACCATTGGAGGATTTGAAATCGTGTGCGCTTCCTGAGGCATAGCATTTTATTTCTTTTATAATGTTATTATGTTATTATATTAACAAATAAACAAGACAGCACGAATGACAAAGGGTAACGCTGGTAAAAGGAAGGACTTGGGTTTTATCACAGGTCCAGGCATTTTATTATTTTCCTAACATGCTTTGTAGGATCCCATACGCCTCACCTTCAAAGGACCATCATGCGTCCTCAACTCTATCCATTGGATCAATCTCCAGTCAGATCTACTGCTCAGCAAAGGTGGACCATGGTGAAACCCCATAGGCGAGCTACACTGAATCTCGCGCAGACTCTGGGCCAACAAAATGGGCCTAACAAATCCAACTCCTCACACCTCCCCGATCACTAATTCATACCATGGCCAAGTTATTTCTTTTTTTTTCTTTTGTTGTATTTATTTATTTAATTATTTTTTTACAAAACAAAAATCATTTTTTTATTAAATCAAAAAATCATAAAAAAACATTAAAATCATATTTTCTTTTTAAAAATATTTTATTTCATTAATTAATTAGATTAATTTAATTAGGGCAATTTAATTTTTTTTTAATTAAAATCAATTATAAAATTAGGTTTAATTTGCAAATATTTAATTTTATCAATCAAAAAATAACAAAATATTTTCTTTGATTTCCTTCGAATTTAGACTTGGATTCCCGTATTTAATTCGTCTTGCACGCACTTATTTATTCATAATTCCAATTATTGTAACTGTTTCGAGGTTTGTAATAGTTTTTAATTAGGGTTTATTTTACCGCTTTTTACTTATTGTTAAATCCCCAGTTTGGTTATGTAACCCCCTCCCCGAGGCCTTGTAATAGTTAGGACTTTAATTTCTCTCACTTTTAAATTTCCGCAACTATGAACTGTCTAGATGTATGGATAATAGGCTTGCATGCAAAAGACAAATGAAATTAAAACAGTAGAAAACCCTAATTGTGCAAAGATAATAAATTGAAAAATAACACATGCACATGTTCACTCCTAGGGTTTATCCCACTCCGGTTGCCTTCGGTAAACGGTCATGAAGTATAGGTAATTTTAGTGGTCGTCCTCCAGTCCTAAAAGATCAAAAATGACCCATTCGAATGTTTCCTCGGAAAGATCTTTAAGACTCTAGGGTAATTACTAAGGTTTCCTAACCATTTCTTTTGTGACCATACTTGTCCCTTCGAATGTCCCTTAAAACTCCAACGATGGGGCTACCTACTCCTTAATAGTAGGATAGCGCTATCTAAAGGAAACAAGAAAATGAATAGTCTTTTTCGAGTAGGTAGAAAATCTTAAGTACTTGCTCAAAACAACAAAAACTTTGTCACAAACACTTTCAAAATAGTTTTCAAAAACAACTTCGTCACACTCTTGAGGACAGATACGAGGGTTATCACGAAGTTAAACAAAAACTTTTCAAAACACACACAAGCAATTTCTAAATGAGCAAGTACCTAAGAGCCCGTGGAAAACCACGGGTAGAAAGGGTGTTAACGCCTTCCCTTTCTATAATCTACCCCCGTACTCAGAAACATCTCAAAAAAGGTTTGTTTTGTTCTTTTTCCTTTTCCTTTGTTGGATGAAATAAAAGTCAGTGGCGACTCTTGCTTACCGCGACATTTGCAAACAAAAAATGAAAACTAGTATTAACAATCGGTTCTGCCACCGTATCACAGAACTGGCGACTCTGCTGGGGACTCAAACTTTAAAGTGGGATTTACCTTCGGATCTAGGTCATTCTTAAGTTGCTTCTTTGGCTTGTCTTACTCGATTTATTTTTAATGGTATCTGTTTGGATTTGTTTGGATCCTAAACCCGGATCAGGGAATTCCTTTTAGGTAAGTAGCAATAAATTGTGAGGGAACTGTGTGGGGTATACCAACACGGTTGAAGCAGTACCTACGTTGATATGACACTTTGGTTGGTACCGGTAGCCTTTGAGTCAATCAAGGAGAATACGGGGCCGCTTTGTGGTGTCATAAAGCATCAAATGACCTTAGAACCTTTAATTGCATAACTTGGCCAGTAGGACGTAGCGAGATGGTCGTCTTTGGTGTATTCCCAAGGTTGAAAGATACTTGATGCTACACTCATTGAGGTTTGACTCCTGAGTTTTGTTTGGTTGCGATTCAATCGCCTATTGAACGAAGCTTGGGGGAAAGATCAGTGATATTTAGATCCCTTAGAACCCGGTTACTATTTATAGGACAGGTTTAACCAATCTAGCTTCAAGAGGGTATGACCTTAAAACTCATGCAGGCTTTAAACCTAAGGACTTGGTGTGACTTGTTTGTTGCTTGCTATACATGTTATTTCTTAGCATAATCATGACATTATAAGCATGGCATATCATACTAACCATTTCAAGGATTTTCCATGGCTCATCTTTGCTTTGTTTTGTAGGACATGGCATCCGCCCGCAGGAACACTATCCAGATTAACCTTGTGAAAGTACCTTCTCAACTAAAGGACTTGGCATTAAGGATTCCTGAAAGCTCTCCCTTCATTGAAAAACATGGTCGGCTGCTCAACTTGGTCACTTCAAAACCTGATGAAGAATTGTTAAAAGTGCTATTTAAGTTCTTTGATCCTTTGCACCGCTGCTTCACCTTCCTGGATTACCAGCTAGTGCCTACTATGGAGGAATTTTCTCGGTTATTAGGGGTACCTATTCTTGATCAGTTGCCTTTTAGCGGTATGGAAATACATCCAAAGCCTGAAGAGATTGCTCGAGCTCTGTCCTTACAACAGTCTGATATAGTGACAAATTGGGAAACTAGGGGAAGTGTCCAAGGAATCCCGGTTAAATTTTTATTCGAGAAAGCTCACTGTTTTTGGGATACCCTGGGTTTACAAGATTTTGAAGAGGTATTGGCACTCCTCATCTACAGGATGGTATTATTCCCTAACGCAGACCAACTCGTAGATGTGAACACGATTAAGGTTTTTCTGTCTCATAATCGGTGCCTACATTACTTGGGGATATTCTACACTCTTTGCATGCTCGCACTCTAAAGAGAATGAGAACCCTCCTGTGTTGCACCCCTCTATTGGCTAGGTGGTTTATTTCGCACCTACCCAGGTCTATTTTGAAGAATGAGCAGGGTATGGAATGGTCCCATAGGCTGATGTCCCTTAGACATTCAGACATTCATTGGTGTTCACGGTCCTCGGAAGATGTTACCATCATCAATCGCTCTGGTGAATTCCCTAATGTCCCTCTCTTAGGAATTAGGGAAAGAATCACTTATAACCCTTGTTTGGAACTGTGATAGTTTAGTTATGCGAGAAGGGATGGTCCTCACAATACACTTATCCAAGGAATCACCTTTGACTACGAGAATGATGCTCAAGGTTACCGCAAAAGGTTCATGTGAGCTTGGGGCATGGTGTTGTACCCCAAAATTTGCCCTCTCATCTCTCAAGGAATCACCCTGGATCCTCAAATTTTCTCTCATCCAATTCCAAGCCTTGAGTTATCAATTTTTCCAAGCAAACCATTCACAAGGGCAAAATGGTCATTTGCACACTGAGAAGTCTAACTTTGACTTTTGGATCAAAATCAAATCTCAAAAATCATGTTTCATCAAGACATGTTGGAATATGAAGCTTTCTTCATCAAGAGTTTCAAAAGTCAAATTTTATTTTGGAAGAATCAAATTATAAAAACTTAGAAATTTTTCTAAGTATTTAAGAAATGTGACAATTTCAGCACTTCTGGGCCAGTGTTCATACTCAGCAGATTCTGGATAGTCTCAAGACAGAGTGTGGTCAGAACTTCTGGACCAGTTTTCACCAAGGTTTAGTCAGAGTTTGCAAAGGTTAAAACAAAGAAGCTAACAAAGCGTGTTGTAAGTATACTGGAAGTTCTGAAGGATCCCTCATAACATGCTGAAGCCAGAAGATACAAAGATCAGAGGTTGGATGTTACGCTGAAGTAGAACTTCTGATCCAGAGTTAAGCAAGGATGCAGAGTTTCACATGGGAACCCATTTAATGCTTACAACCACTTGTGAAGCCTTTATCCAAAGGGATTCTCTCCACGTGTACCCCTACTGTCTTGGGAAGACAAACTTTTGTGCATAAGTATGCTAGATCCACGCGCTGCTTCTACTATTCCTTAATTCACGCTGCCAAATCCAGCTGAGGCGTTGTTAACCATCCAACTAGAATGCATTGAACCCCCACTTGTTTAAGCTTACTTCAAGAGTAAGTCAGCATCTAGCACATGATGTTGGCACCACTTGACCACCCCAACTGCAAAACTTTGCCTATAAATAGAACACCATTTGCACATTGAAAAACCCCAAAAAAATTTGTGAAAGAGGCGAGAGAATTGAGAAAGAAAGATTTGAACCACTGCAAAAATTCCAAGAACCCAGGAAACTATAAACACAAAATACCAAAATCTTAGCATTGATTCCTTACATTCAAACTCCATTGTTTTCCTCAAGTGTTCTTGACTAAAGCCATCCACGTAGATGTTGATTCATACGTCAGAAGCTACCTTAAATTCCGTATCCCTATTTCCATACACTCCCCATTCATTTCCATCTCAAAGGAGTCAGAATATCACCTCTTGGTTGTTCCAGGAGTGGTAAACTTCCATCCTGTTGAGTACGTGAAGAAGTTGCTCAGAACATCACCAGAATTCAAGACCAACCTCCAGTTCACAAAATCCTTTCTAGCTGCAAGGTAAGTTTTCTGCTGACTCTCATCATAATTGATTAAGCATTGTCAGATTTTGCATGTTTAGCACAATGTAGATATTCTGATCCTGATGATGTACATATTCTAAAAATTCATGCATCTGCCTGCCTAAGTAGAAGAAATCCCTATTCAAAACTTCATAAAGAGATTAGGCCTCAAAATTAGAATTAGCAAATACATGTTGCTTCTGATTTGTGCTTCTGATATTTCATGAAATTTGTCATAATTGTTATGTATGCAACTTCTGTTCTGTTAAGAAATAACTAAGTTGCAGATGTTCTAATTGGCATGGAAAGAGGCAAAGTTCTGACGGTTGCGTCAGAACTTCTGAAAAATTCTGAGTTCTCAGCAGATCCAGAACTTTTGAACTTCCATATTTTTGCTAACATGTTTCTGTTTGTGCAGCAAGTCAGAGTCAGAACTTCTGACCTCTTCTATTTTCAGCACTTTGCACTCATTTTGGTTTTCTTTCTCTTTTATTATTTTGCCATCATATTATTTTTTATTATTAATCAAAAAACACCAAAAATATTTTCATATTCACATGTTATATTTTCTTTTAACATAAAAAGACAAAAAAGATTTTCTTAAACAAAACTAATTTTTTTTCTTTTTAAAAAAAAACGAGACAACATTTTACATTTCCTGTACATTCTTATCTATTTCAATATGGTTGTAATAGTAACCTAGGATTTAATTTGCAACCCCCATTTGAAGTTTTTTACACCCCATCCCCCTAATGTTTGTAATAGCGTAGAATCTTTATTTTTCGTACTTTTATTGCTTTCGTAAATTGTTAGTAATTAAGGTATGTATGACAAGACTAAAATCAATGTTTAGAAAACCCTAATTCAAGACAAATTATGTATGCAATTAAATACACTCACACACTTACACCCTTAGGATAATTCCACTTGTTGCCTTATAACATGGCCATGTTATGCATGTGGGATGTCTTAGCACAAACGAATCGAAAATACAAGATCATAGTCCCTCGATGACGCTATCAAAGGTACCTTTCAAAATGATCTTAGTCCCTAAAGAAAAGTGCTAAGTCATCTCACAATATTGTTATCATGGTCATACGATGACCCAATGCCCGTCCCTTCACATCCAACGATGGGCCTTCTTACCAAAACAATGGTAAGGTAGCAACATCTAAAGGAGGAGGAAAAGCACATCTAAAACCTTTTGAGTAGGTAGATTACTTTTACTTACTTGCTCTATTTCGAAACAAATATCCTTGCTATTTTCAAAACAATCACATACACTTTCAAAACATCTTCAAAACACTTTCCAAAACATGAAATATTTTCAAAAGCTCCACACTTTTCATACATTCTTATGAACGGAAATCATTGCAAAGTTTTCCTAAATGATGGCACCTTTTCAAAATATTTTCAAAAACCACGCAAAGCACAAATTCAAACAAAAGCAAGTGATCTAGAAAGTAACTAAGAGTCCATGGAAAACCATGGATGAAAAGGATGCTAATACCTTCCCTTTTCATAATCTACCCCCCGAACTCAAGAAAACATCTCTAAAGGTCTTTCCTGTTCTTTTTCACCTTTCCTTATTGGATAAAAGAAAAGTCGGTGGCGACTCTTTCTAAACCACAACATTTGCGAACACACGCAAAACCTCAAGTCAGTTCTCCCACTGTATCATAAAACTGGCGACTCTGCTGGGGAAATTGTTATTAAAAGTGGGGTTACCTTAGGGTTAGATCATATTTACTTGCTTACATTGTTTGATTTGTTTTCTTTACATTTTGGTTCCTTGTTTGGGTTTGTTTTAAATCCTACACCCGGATTTGGGGACACCTTTTTAGGTAAGTAGCAATAAATTGTGAGGGAACTGTGCGGGGTATACCAACACGGTTGAAGCAGTAGCTATGTTGATGTGGCACTTTGGTGGGTACCGGTAACCCTTGATTCAGTCAAGGAGAGTACGGGGCCGCCGCGTGGTGTCGTGAAGCATCAACTGACCTTATAACCTTACTTGACCAACTTGGCCATTAGGACGTAGTGAGATGACCGGCTTTAGTGCAGTCTGAAGTTGGTAGATACTCGATACTACACTCATTGAGGTTTGACTCTTGAGTTTTGTTTAGTTGCGAGTCAATCGCTTATTGAACGAAACTTGGGCGAAAGATCAGTGATATTGAGATCCCTTAGAATCTGGTTACTATTAACTAGGACAGGTTGAGCCAACTAAATTTCAAGAGGGTACTTACCTACAAACTCCATGCAAGCCTAAACCCAAGGACTTGTTTTCTTTGTATATATACACTTGTACATAAACATCATAAGCATCATAAAAATCATACCATAAGCATTCTCACTAACCATTTCAAGGATTTTTGGATTTATCTTTGTTCTGTTTTGTAGGACATGGCTTCCACTCGTAGGAGCACTATCCAAGTCAGCCTCGTGAGGATACCTCCACAACTCAAAGATTTAGTATCAAGGGTCCCTGAAGATTCTCCGTTCACCAAAATACACGGTTGACTCCTTAGTCTGGTTATCTCAAGTATTGAAGAAGATATGGTAAAGGTGCTTGTCCAATTCTTCGACCCTTTGCATCATTGCTTCACTTTTCCTGATTACCAACTTGTGCCCACTTTGGAAGAATTTTCTCAATTCATGGGGATCCCTATTCTTAATCAGTTACCTTTCAACGGTATTGAAAGAGACCCTAAACCTGAGGAAATTGCTCGAGCTCTACATTTGCAACCATCTGACATAGTAGCAAATTGGGTAACAAGGAGTGGTGTCAAAGGGTTCCTAGCAAAGTTTTTGTTGGAGAAGGCTCAAGAGTGTTGGAATACTTTGGATCTACAAGCCTTCGAGGAAATTTTGGCTCTTCTCATCTATGGGTTGGTACTATTTCCCAATCCTGACCAATTTATAGATGTAAATGCGATCAAGGTTTTCATATCTCGTAATCCGGTGCCTACATTGCTTGGAGACATCTTGCATTCTCTTCACTCTCGCACTTTGAAGAAAAGAGGGGCTTTGATGTGTTGCACTCCTCTTTTGGCTAGGTGGTTTATTTCGCACCTACCTCGATCTGTGGTGAAGAATGAACAAGGTATGAGGTGGTCTAAAAGATTGATGTCACTTTCACATGCTGATATCCGTTGGTATTATCGCTCTTTGGAAGATGTTACCATCATTGATCATTATGGGGAATTCCCCAATGTCCCTCTACTTGGCATTAGGGGAGGCATTACTTACAACCCTTGTTTAGCTTTGCGACAATTTGGATACGTTAGGAGAGATGGCCCTCATGAGGTACTCATCCAAGGAATTGTATTCGACTACGAAAGCGATACCCAAGGTTACCGTGAAAGATTTATACGAGCTTGGGGTATGGTTAACAAAGTTGATAGCAACATTTTAGGGCGTAATAATTCCATTCCTTTGGAACCTTATCTTAAATGGGTGATGGCTCGCGCTCAAAGTATCAAGATGCCTTATGAAGCCGTCTTACCTGTTATCATGGAGCCAGTAGTTGAGGGATACGTTCCATATACTATCCTCTATCCTGATATGCCTACTTCTCTTGAAGATTTGCAAAACGCTTGGATTCAGCTAAAAGGAGAGCGAGACACCTTTGAAGCTAAGTTCTATGAGAGCGAGAGGAAGTTATTAGAGCTTACAAGGGAGCTTCATGACGAAAGTAGCTTAAACACCTATATTGCACCAAAGAAGATGCACAAAACTTTTTTGTCTTAGGAGTTTACTTTATGCTTATTTCTATTGTTGTAAGCCCAAGAGGCATGCTTGTATTCAAATCAGAACTCTTTAATGCAAGTTAAAGTTTGTTCACTCTTTGTCTATACAAATTTAAATTCCTTAAATCCTTGAAATCATTTGTGTATTGCATATTCATGCATCATGACATGACAGGCTTCCACATAACAGGTTTCCTTATCTCTTCGCTGTTTATTTCAACAAGATAGATCTAGAGAAAACTGTAACGGAACTTCAAGCCCAGAACTCTCAATTTCAGGAAGCTTTACTCGCCCTGGCCAAGGGGCAGCAGGATATGATAGCCTTGTTGGCCGCTAAGAAAAAACCAAAGAAGAAAGCTATACTCAAAATGGGTAAAAGATTCAAAGAGACAATCCGTCAAATTCCAATAGAGGAAGATTCATTCGAAGAGGACGAGAACCAAATTGGTGAGGTCAAGAGTACTCAGGCCGACTGTATCAATGACCAAGAATCTAATGATGATTATTTCAATGAACAATATCCACCCGCATACATCAAATACAAGCAGCTAGAAGACAGGTTGAAAGCGGTTGAAATCCAAGCCATTCCCGGTTTAAATTTTGACGATTTGGGCTTAATCTCTGGGGTAGTCATTCCCCACAAAATTCAAAATACCAACCTTTGCAAAATACGATGGGGTTTCTTGCCCAAATCTCCATTTGAAATCCTATGTGCGCAAGATACAACCGCACACTGATGATAAAAAACTCTGGATTCACTTTTTCCAAGAGAGTCTAGCTGGAACATAACTTGAATGGTTTTATCAGTTGGATGGCTATTGCATCAATACTTGGGAGGGTCTAGCTACTGACTTCTACCATCAATATCAGTACAACACCGACTTGGCACCGACAAGGGTTCAATTGCAAGGTATGACCATGGGGAAGAATGAGGGATTTAAGGAATACGCGCAGAAGTGGAGAGACCTTGCTAGTAGGGACCAACCTCCCTTGACTGATAGGGAACACATTGACATGTTCATGAGCACATTATCTGGTCCTTTCTTTAATCTATTGGTTGGCTGCTCTTCTTCTGGTTTCACCGAATTAATCCTAACCGGTGAAAGAGTTGAAAATGGAATTAAAAGTGGAAAGATCTCTATGGCATCTACTTCCACTCCCAATCCTATCAAGAAACCTTTTGCCGTGAAGAAAGAAGTTAATGTTGTGTATGGAGAAAAGGCCCATACCAAAATGAAAAATCATCCGTCTGTCAATGATGTTCGAATCTCAAATCCGACTGCTACTCAAAGACGATCTGCCAATCATCAACGTGTTGAAGCTCCAAGAAGACAGTTTACAAGGTTAGGCATGTCATTATCTCAAGCCCTTCAACATCTACTCAGGGCCAATTTAGTGACATTACGGGATCCTCCCGCCAACCCTAACACCTCATCGCCAAGATATAATCCAAATGCAAAGTGCGCTTACCATTCAAACAGCCTTGGGCATGAGACTGATCAGTGTTGGGCTTTGAAGAATAAAATCTAGGATTTAATTGACAACAAGACTATTGAATTTGATCCTCATCCGACGCCAAATGTAATTACCGCTCCGATGCCGAAGCACGACAAAGGTGGTAATGCTGTCGAAGACACAATTTTCATTACCTCTGTTGAAGAATTAACTACTCTGTGGAATATAATCAAGAGCAATCTGTTGAAAGCTGGGATTTTCCTTGGCTATGAAAAAGACTGCGTGTGTTGTATGAGAAAGCCTAATGGGTGTGAGGAACTGAAGAAAGGTATACAACGCCTAATGGATGGCTGCGAAATCCTATTCAAAAATATTCCCACTGTTGTACCCCAAAATTTGCCCTCTCATATTCTTCAAGGTTTGCAAAGAACATGCTTCAAAATCCTCCCAAGGGTTGCACAGTTCAAGGGCCTCCTAACAGTCAGAAACTAGGGTTTTGGTTCTGGCAAAGAAATTGAAGTTTCCAAGGGTCCAATCAAGTCCCACATGCCTACAAACATGGTCAAGCATCCTCATGTCAAGTTTCAAGACTTACAGCACAAAATTGCACAGTCAAATGCCCTAATTGCTCAGCAGTCAACTGTAGGGGTAAAATGGTCATTTGACAGTCAAAAGTTCAAATTTTTGGTCAACATCTTATTTTGAAGCCACAAACATCATTTGATCAAATCTTGATCATGATTTTCAAGGTATGGCTCAAAAAGTCTCAAGATGCAAAAGTTTCCATATTTGGACAGTTGAAAAAGTCAACTGTAACTTGACCAAGGCATAACTTCCACATGGTTCATCAGAAAAATTCCATCCAAAGCTCATTTTGAAGATAAAGACATTTCCTACAACTCCTCTTCACACTTAAAGTCCAAGAAATGCTCTCACAAAAAGTTATCAATTTCAACATTATAGGTCATTTTCAAAAGTCAACAAAAAGGCACTTTAAGTCAAAGACCATAACTTGTGATTGTTAAATCAAAATGACATGGGACCAAAGACATTGGTTAGAGGACTTCAAGACCTTTCCAAAATGTCCAAGAATATGATCAAAGCTTAATAATTGAGCAAGATATGCCTTGTGGAAGTTGGGAAATTTTTGGGAATTTTGAAAAGTCAATTTTACATAAAAAGCCTCAAAATTGCTAATGGGCCTCAATTTCTTCCATGAATCATTACCCAAAGGCTATGCACGACCATTTGGCCCAAAGGGGATTTATTTCATCATTTTTTAATTATTTATTTGAATTTTTAATCACCATTAATTCATTTAATTAAATAAAATATGAAAAAAATACTAAACAAATGTGTTTGAATCTTTTTATGCAGTATAATCACTCATCAAAACCTCAAGATCTCGTGCACATCAAAAAAGGAAAGATTTGGCCATGATTGGTACCAAAAGACATGAAAAAGATTGAAAAAATATGCCATTAAAATCAAATATTTGATTCATGATTACAAGGGTTTTTGGACTCAAATTTCAACCCTAATCCATTGGCATACATATACAGATGCAAAACCTAATGAGAAGAACCTCCAAGCTGCGCCCCAGATCACAAACACACTTTGCAATTTTTGTGAAAAAAGTCAAAACTGAAAACTGCATTAGAGGACGATTCAAAGCTTCTAACCAATTCAAAAAGCTTTCTGAGGCATCACTGAACCTGACTGAATCCTTTTCCACGCTCCTAGCATCAAGAATTGGTATATAGAAGTCGAAATTTCTCATACTTTATGCATAATCGTATTTCAATTTTTGGGCATTTTCCATACAGTTTAATTGTTGTTTTGTACTAATATGGACCTTCTGAGTCTATTGACATTGTTTAATTGAGTTTTCATAGCCTATATGCAAAGTTACCATTGAAACTTGCTAGGGTTTCAGAGGTTACAAATTAGGGGTTTCCTCTTCAGGAAAAATTGAGACACGAGACCAGGGCCATTAGAACCAGAAGCTTCACACGAACTCAATCCACAGGTCGCGCTCAATTTATGAGCAACCAGGGCCTATTCGCTATTTTCACATTCACCACTTAGTGGGGGTTTAAAACCCCCTCTATCTCTTTTTATTTTGCAGGCAGCATGAGGAAGATGGAGGACGTGTCCATGGCTTACAGGCGCGTTTGAATTTCGCGCGAAATACACCACTAACCATTGTTTTGCATTATATTTTTTATTTGTCATATTATGTTACAAACGCGCAAATGGCACAGTTGGTGGACAAAGCACTTGGTAAGTATTGGGACCTGGGTTCGATTCCCAGGTCCCCCATATGTCTTTCTATTTTTTCTTGTCATGTGATCAAGTACTCAATATATCCAGATGACCACCAAACACGCAGCACTGAAGCTTGCCACATGGCCACTGAGGTCCATCCAAAAGCCAAGATGTGAGTTCCATGGTGTACCTCCATTGACCATGCCACACGCGCACTGAAAAGTCAGCTAAAGGCCTTAATTCATTGGGCCTGATTGCTACAACATAACCTCCAAATTGGGGTCAACACCCCCCATTGGTTTGCTTTCTTTCATTCTTTTTATTTTTTCTATTTTTATTTGTTTTATTTAGTTTCAATTTAATTCTTTAAATTAATTTGTTTTCTTTAACATAAAAAAATACAAAAAAAATCAGGAAAGACAAAAAAAATATAAATATATTTTTAAATGTTTTGTAAATAAATCTTATTAATTAATTTAGTTTTAATTCTAGGTTTAGTTTTAATGTTTTTTTTAATAAACTAAAAAAATGTAGAATTAGGATTTAAATACTTTTATCCTTTTTTTCTTTTCTTTTACCATTATTAGTAATTAATTATTTATTTTGTAAATAAATTGCCATGTAAATAATTAGGTTAAAATTAGGGTACAAACTTAAACATTTTTTAATAACTTAAAAATAGTTTAGAATTATGTTTTAATTCCATTAATTCTCATTAAAATCCATAAATACAAAAAACTCAAAAATAATTTCCTTTTCTCATTTAATTTAATTAATTTATTGATTGTAATTTAATTTCCTTAAAAGGGTCCAACGCCCTCGCATTCGATCACGATTCTATTTCGCGCGCTTATTTTATTTCCTTTTTATAAATTTCATGTAATTGTCCCAAAGCCGTGTAATAGATTAATTAGACATTTATTTTCCGCATCTTATTTTATTTCAAATCGGGTCTTGGATTAATTTGGCGATGTAGACCCGCGCCGTTGTAATAGCGTAGGACTTTTTAATTCCGCATCTTTTAACTGCTAATAACTCACATGAAAGAATGAATGCCAAGATAAAAAACAATGCGTAGATCACCAATGCATGAACAAGACAAAAATATCTGAAAACGACACACAAATCACACACCACCCCTAGGGTACGCCTCATTGTTGCCTTGCCCCTCGAAAGGTGGTCGTCGAGTAGAAGATGTTTTAGTAAGTCCTCATGTCCATGAACATGGCATGAGGGTAGCTTCTAAGGTATCTTCCTATTACTCTGGTGACCACACTGTTGCCTTGTCCCCCGAAACGTGGTCGTCGACTATAGGACGTTTTAGTGAGTCCTTATGTCCCATTGATCTGGTTGCCTCAAAACAAGTTGCCTTGGAATAAGTTGCCTCGGAATAAAAGATCAATGGCATAAGGGTAGCTCCTAAGGTATCTTACCATTGCTCGGTGACCATACTGTCCCAAAACCCGAATTGACCCGAACACCTCCAATGGTGGTGCTACCTACCTCTCAATGGTGGGATGGCACTACTTTAAGGACATTTACACAGACGAATTCCTTAGGGTAGGTAGAGAACTCGTAGATACTTGCTCTAATTTCAAAACAAATCAAAAAAATACTTTTCACACCGACACTTTTCAAAAAGCTTTCGAAAGCAACTTTTCAAACACTCTTGAGGACTGATACAAGATTCGAACTGAAATTTTCAAAGAAACTTTTTTAAACCCACAGTTGAAAAGCAAACAAACAATTTTGAAAACACAAATGAGCAAGTATCTAAGAGCCCATGGATAACCATGGATAGAAAGGGTGCTAACACCTTCCCTTTCTATAATCTACCTCCCGAACCGAGAGCAATCTCTATAAGGAATTTTTCTGTGCTTTTGTCCTTTCCATTTGGAGAAAATAAAAGACGGTGGCGACTCTTGCTTACCGCGACATTTCGCGAACCAGCGTTAAACAGTCAGTTCCAGATCCACCAATCACAGAACTGGCGACTCTTCTGGGGACACTTATAAAGTGAGGTGTACCTTAGGATAGTTCATAACTGTGTTTTCAATTGCTTTGACTTGTTTGCTTTATCATTGTGGGACTGTCTTGGGAGTTACATAGATCCTAACCCGGATCTGGGGATACCCTGTTTAGGTAGCATAAGCTGTGAGGGACTTGTCCGGCGTAGACCGACATTGGTGAAGCAGTGGCTACGTTGGTGTGGCACCTTGGTCTGTACCGATATCCCTTGTGTTGCAACGAGGAGAATATGGGTCTTCTGAGGAGTCATTAAGCACCAACAGACCTTAGAACCTTAAATGACACAACTTGGCCATTAGAACAGTAGCAGTATGCTATGCCCATTGAGGCTAAACTCTCGTGATGGTTCTGGCTGCAAGAAAAGATTGCGATGCTGGAGTTATGACCGATTGAGGGTAGTCAATGATATTGGGATCCTCTAAGAACCCGGTTACTTTTGATAGGACAGGTATGAACCAACAAACTGAAAGAGGGTAATACCTAGACCTCATGCCGGCCTAAACTCTAAGGGCTTCTCTTGTGTGACTTGTGTGCCTTCGTACTTGACTACTTGCATGCTTGTTATCTGACACATGAACTACTTGCAGGTTTTGTTTATAGTCCTTAATTGGGGCTCATAACAAGGTTTACTAAGTTTCTTGCAGGTTTTGTTTATAGTCCTTAATTGGGACTCATAACAGAGTGTACTGAGTTTCTTGCAGGTTTTGTTTACAGTCCTTAATTGGGACTCATAGCAGGGCCTACCTGCATCATTCCATGCATAGCATGCCATCATACCATTGCATACATCCTGCATAAGGACTAACCCATTTCAAGGATCTCAAAGGTTTGTGATGCAGGTCATGATGAACCATAATGTCTAGCAAGGGGCAAAGGGGATTTATTTTCCTCTAAGCCAAGGTTGTCAGGGGCTATGACCCACTGGAGATGGTGAGCCTTTGACCCTTGAAGAAGGACTCTCAACAACAGAAGTTCCTTCAATCAAGCTACCGGATCCTAGCTCTAACAAATTTCTTGTTTACCCCGCGAGATCTTTGAAAACATTGCATGCATATCATACATATCATTGCATTACAGGTACCCTTTTGACAGGCCACTTACCATCTGCGCTGTTTATTTCAGCAATGTCTTGCCCACAAGACAACCAGGACCTTCATGCTCAAGAGACTCGGTTCGAGGAAATCCTCCTGAATCTATCCAAGGGGCAGGAAGAGCTGAGAACCCTTCTCATGGGGACCTTGGTCAGGAACAGTGCTGAGGATGATAAGGACGAACGGCTGAAACATCTGCAAGCTGAAGTGGATGCAATGAGAGCCCAGATGCTGGGGCAGGTGACTATCATTCAAGGTTTAGCTCAAAGACAAGAAGAGCTCGGAGTTCTCATCAACCAACTGCTTCAGAGTAACCAACTTGGGCAAACGTCTAAGGGTAAAGAGCCAGGCATCGTTCAACCACCTTTGAGACCAGGAAATAAGGGGAGAGCTCCTCAAATGGCTTCAAGGTCACAAACTCAGCAGCAACTTCACCAGCTTCAGTCAGACAAGCCCAGGAGGCAATTCACCCAGCTCAACATGTCGTTGTTTCAAGCTTTACAACGCCTGTTGAGTTTGAATCTGATCACATTAAGGGCTCATCCCCGGAACCCCAACACAGCATCTCCTATCTATGATCCCAATAAAAGGTGTGCCTACCACTCTGCCAGTCCAGGACATGATACAAATGAGTGTTGGGCTCTGAAGAACAAGATCCAGGACCTGATTGAGGAAGGAGCATTGGAGTTCACACAAGATGGTCAGGCTGAGTTTTTCTACCATCCCTCCAAGGCTCACCATTTGAAATGACAAGCCCTGAGACTAGAAAACTTTTGTTCATTCGAATGTTCAAGTTGTAATTCTCTTTTGATTGTTCAAACATTTGTTCATTGTTAAACATTGTTATTTCATTAATGCATCGCATATGTCTGTTTTGAAGCAATATATTCGTATTCACTATACGCAAATTATTTTCATATTTTTTCTGATGATCAACGCTCGATTAATAATTCTAAGCCTCTTGAGGGAGGATGACGAAAACGATACCACGATCTTTGCAGTATGTTTTTGAACAGACCCCGCTGATGAGGTACAAGCATTGTTTCAATTCCTAAACACTGGAGTTATAAGGAAGGTAATCCCTCGTCAACCCCTCTGAGCCAAAGAAGTAGGAGTTTTTCTTTTCGAAATTTAAAACCCTTAATCATAACCTGGGGCAGGGTAGTCTCTCAGTTGATCCAAGTGCATAACGAATGACACCAAAGAGGTCCTTACAAAACAAAAGACAGTGATGGTTCCGAACAATCATACAGACAGGCAGTCATTACTTCTCAAAATAAAAACCCATTAAGTCAAAACCTATGAAGGAGACTTACAAAACTGGGGCATCCCGCTGACTGTAATTCCAAAAAGAAACAGTTCAGGCAAAAAACAGGGATAATGAAAGAAAAAGAAAGAGGTCTTACAAACCCTAAAAAAAAATGACTGCCTATTCAGAATAAATCATCAACATCCGAATCATCACCGGAAAATCAGAGCAAAGACTCAAACAAGGTCTAACGTATGATCAACTGAGTGTAGGTTTGGAGAACATCACGAAGAGCGGGTGGGTACAAATAAAATTTGAGCCTTTATCCTTTGTTTCTTAAACCGTGAACCAGGCCACGTTATAACCCTTAAAAGTCCTAGCTGAAGCATAGGTTAGTTCGAAAGCATACTGTTATGAAAGGTATCTTGACTCCTTAAGGCCTACGGTAAATACGGAGTTGACATCACGTTTTACAAACATTCACTTGTTTTATGAAAAATAATGCATTTTCAAAATCTTCAAGACAGACATAAGCTTTGCATTTCTGATATAACATTGTTGCATATGACTATTTGTTTGAACAGCATAGAAGTTCGCACGAAGAATATCTAGTGAACAAAAGCACTTCCAATCAAGGGGCATGGCATGATCATTGTCCATCATCTGGGGCAGTTAAGTCAAGATTCGGAGAATCTCTCAAAGGCCAAACAGCCTGGGGCAAATCTCCGCCTGAGTCACTGGGGGCATTCCAACAACGAATCTTGCATGATCAAACACCTTCTGGTAGTATGGCAACACTACACTACTGACAGGGGCACCTCCCTACATCTTGAGAGCGTGGACATAGTCGAAAAAAAGTACTACGCATAATCAAAGACCCGCTAGGTTGACACACCTAGGCAAAAATAAGGGCTTCCCGGCGAACCAAAAGGGTTCGGGAAAAATAAGGGATGAAATGAAAAAATCTGTACACCCGGCAAGTCGAAAACCTGAAAAGGCGGCTTGGGCAAAAATGGGTATCCCGGTGGACTGAAAACCCGAAAGGGCAGTCCAGGCAAAAGTTAGGGATCAAAGCGTACGACTATGTCCCGTCATCCTGTCACCTGCCTACCAGAAGAAGGTTCGTCCATCAACAACTATCAGCACCTCACAGGTCTTACTCTCCCACCTCAGAAGCAGGGGCAATGATGAGTTGTCCAAACGATCTAATGGCTCTGTCCACCAAGGTACTAAGATAGGTTCGGCTGGAGAATAACCAAGATACCTTAAGTCCCCAGAGAGTGAGCCAGCAAGTCAGTACACTCTCCCCAAGCAAAGCTATAATATCAGCCTTAAGGAAGTTGGGTATCCTCCAGCAGATCTCAATATTCCCCAGCAATATACATGCATTCTTAACAAGCATCCCCGGCAGTCTTAGTCTAAAGATTGTTCCCCGGCGGTATATCAAACATTCAATGGAGTCACTTCCCCGATACAGTTCAAAACTTCCCCAGGAGAGTCCAATCAAGATTTCCCCAGGAAAGTTGGAATCCATCTCCCCAAGCAGTAAGCTTATCCCCAATAGATTCTGGAAGCTTATCCCCGTAAAGCACGAACGCGTCTCCCGGATTTATTCAAAGGTTATTTCCCTACCAGGATATAACTGGGTTATCCTCAGCCAAAAGCCACGGAAAGATCGTCCCCGACAAAGCCTTCTTATCCCCAGCGGAGTTCATCCAATCTTCCAACAAAGCTCAACAATGGTATCCCCCGCGAAGTTACCATCAACATTCCGGCAAAGGACCTCTCTCCCCACAAAGTATTTCTCCCCAGCAAGATCACTAGAGTACTTTTCTCCCCGCAGAGTAATCCATTCGCCAAGTTTATTCCCCAACGGAGTTATCTTCTCCTACCGGTATTCTTGCAACTATCATCCCCAGCGGAAGCAAAGATCTATTCTTCAACATCAGCCCAGGAGTGACTTCCCCGCACCCGTCAAGGATTTACTTTCCTAGATAAAAAAGATACCTTCATAAACATCACATTTTCATACATTATAGCACGCATATATGCATCATATCTTACAAATTTCATTTATGTTGAGAACATCCTTGCTTGATTCATATCATGCATTGCATATGACTGAATTCTACCTTTCAGGAAAGATCCAGTTAAGTTCTCAGCTATATTTCAAGACTTTAGTTTGGTTCAGTTAAGTCGACTCTAAGATTTTCCTGATTCTTATCCAGTCAAAGGCCTTCTCTGGTTCAGTCAGATCGACCCTAAGATCTCCCTGTTTCTTATCCAGTTGAAGATTTCAAGACCTTGTCCGGTTCAGTTAAATCGACCCTAAGATTTTCCTGATTATTATCCAGTCAAAGGCCTTCTCTGGTTCAGTCAGATCGACCCTAAGATCTCCCTGTTTCTTATCCAGTTGAAGATTTCAAGACCTTGTCCGGTTCAGTTAAATCGACCCTAAGATCTCCCTATTTCTTATCCAGTTGAAGATTTCAAGACCTTGTCCGATTCAGTTAAATCGACCCTAAGATTTTCCTGATTCTTATCCAGTCAAAGGCCTTCTCTGGTTCAGTCAGATCGACCCTAAGATCTCCCTGTTTCTTATCCAGTTGAAGATTTCAAGACCTTGTCCGGTTCAGTTAAATCGACCCTAAGATTTTCCTGTTTCTTATCCAGTCAAAGGCCTTCCCTGGTTCAGTCAGATCGCCCCTAAGATCTCCCTGTTTCTTATCCAGTTGAAGACATCCAAGATTCTCTCAGCTTTACTGTTGAGGTTGAAGTCGCTCAAGATTCTCTCAGCGTTACTATTGAGGTTGAAGTCGTCCAAGATTCTCTCATCGTTACTGTTGAGGTTGAAGTCGCCCAAGATTCTCTCAGCGTTACTGTTGAGGTTGAAGTCGCCTATGATTCTCTCAGCGTTACTGTTGAGGTTGAAGTCGCCCAAGATTCTCTCATCGTTACTGTTGAGGTTGAAGTCGCCTATGATTCTCTCAGCGTTACTGTTGAGGTTGAAGTCGCCCAAGATTCTCTCAGCGTTACTGTTGAGGTTGAAGTCGCCTATGATTCTCTCAGCGTTACTGTTGAGGTTGAAGTCGCCCAAGATTCTCTCAGTGTTACTGTTGAGGTTGAAGTCGCCCAAGATTCTCTCAGCGTTACTGTTGAGGTTGAAGTCGCCCAAGATTCTCTCAGCGTTACTGTTGAGGTTGAAGTCACCCAAGATTCTCTCAGCGTTACTGTTGAGGTTGAAGTCTCCCAAGATTCTCTCATCGTTACTGTTGAGGTTGAAGTCGCCTATGATTCTCTCAGCGTTACTATTGAGGTAGTAATCGCCCCAAGATTCTCTCAGCGTTCCTGTTGAGGTAGTAATCGTCCAAGGTTCTCTCACCGTCCCGTTGAGATAGTAACCTTCCCTGGTTCATTCATCACCTTTTTGAAGCTCCAGATTCAATTCCTGTAACCAGTCAGGGCACATCTACACAAAGAGTTTGAAGACCAACTCCTGTAACAGGTCAGGTAATCATTTTCTTTTCAGGTATGCAAGCTCTCGTTAAGGAATCTCTTACGCGATTGACAACCAGATGGCATCTATAAGCCCATCCACCTTCCATCATCTCTCAGCATGGCATCTATAAGCCCATCATCCTATCCATCAATCTCCAAATGGCATCTGTAAGCCCATTCCCCACATCACACTACTATGTGAGCGCAAATTTCTGGGCACTATAGTGTTCAATCATCTTCCACATTCGGATTACGAAAGGCACGTCAGCCAATCTGCATCCTCAGGTCTAAGAAGATTTAACAGGGGCAACTGTTGTACCCCAAAATTTTCCCTCCCATATTCTTCAAGGTTTGCAAAGAACATGCTTCAAAATCCTCCCAAGGGTTGCACAGTTCAAGGGCCTCCTAACAGTCAGAAACTAGGGTTTTGGTTCTGGCAAAGAAATTGAAGTTTCCAAGGGTCCAATCAAGTCCCACATGCCTACAAACATGGTCAAGCATCCTCATGTCAAGTTTCAAGACTTACAGCACAAAATTGCACAGTCAAATGCCCTAATTGCTCAGCAGTCAACTGTAGGGGTAAAATGGTCATTTGACAGTCAAAAGTTCAAATTTTTGGTCAACATCTTATTTTGAAGCCACAAACATCATTTGATCAAATCTTGATCATGATTTTCAAGGTATGGCTCAAAAAGTCTCAAGATGCAAAAGTTTCCATATTTGGACAGTTGAAAAAGTCAACTGTAACTTGACCAAGGCATAACTTCCACATGGTTCATCAGAAAAATTCCATCCAAAGCTCATTTTGAAGAGAAAGACATTTCCTACAACTCCTCTTCACACTTAAATTCCAAGAAATGCTCTCACAAAAAGTTATCAATTTCAACATTATAGGTCATTTTCAAAAGTCAACAAAAAGGCACTTTAAGTCAAAGACCATAACTTGAGATTGTTAAATCAAAATGACATGGGAACAAAGACATTGGTTAGAGGACTTCAAGACCTTTCCAAAATATCCAAGAACATGATCAAAGCTTAAAAATTGAGCAAGATATGCCTTGTGGAAGTTGGGAAATTTTTGGGAATTTTGAAAAGTCAAATTTACATAAAAAGCCTCAAAATTGCTAATGGGCCTCAATTTCTTCCATGAATCATTACCCAAAGGCTATGCACGACCATTTGGCCCAAAGGGGATTTATTTCATCATTTTTTAATTATTTATTTGAATTTTTAATCACCATTAATTCATTTAATTAAATAAAATATGAAAAAAATACTAAACAAATGTATTTGAATCTTTTTATGCAGTATAATCACTCATCAAAACCTCAAGATCTCGTGCACATCAAAAAAGGAAAGATTTGGCCATGATTGGTACCAAAAGACATGAAAAAGATTGAAAAAATATGCCATTAAAATCAAATATTTGATTCATGATTACAAGGGTTTTTGGACTCAAATTTCAACCCTAATCCATTGGCATACATATACAGATGCAAAACCTAATGAGAAGAACCTCCAAGCTGCGCCCCAGATCACAAACACACTTTGCAATTTTTGTGAAAAAAGTCAAAACTGAAAACTGCATTAGAGGACGATTCAAAGCTTCTAACCAATTCAAAAAGCTTTCTGAGGCATCACTGAACCTGACTGAATCCTTTTCCACGCTCCTAGCATCAAGAATTGGTATATAGAAGTCGAAATTTCTCATACTTTATGCATAATCGTATTTCAATTTCTGGGCATTTTCCATACAGTTTAATTGTTGTTTTGTACTAATATGGACCTTCTGAGTCTATTGACATTGTTTAATTGAGTTTTCATAGCCTATATGCAAAGTTACCATTGAAGCTTGCTAGGGTTTCAGAGGTTACAAATTAGGGGTTTCCTCTTCAAGAAAAATTGAGACACGAGACCAGGGCCATTAGAACCAGAAGCTTCACACGAACTCAATCCACAGGTCGCGCTCAATTTATGAGCAACCAGGGCCTATTCGCTATTTTCACATTCACCACTTAGTGGGGGTTTAAAACCCCCTCTATCTCTTTTTATTTTGCAGGCAGCATGAGGAAGATGGAGGACGTGTCCATGGCTTACAGGCGCGTTTGAATTTCGCGCGAAATACACCACTAACCATTGTTTTGCATTATATTGTTTATTTGTCATATTATGTTACAAACGCGCAAATGGCACAGTTGGTGGACAAAGCACTTGGTAAGTATTGGGACCTGGGTTCGATTCCCAGGTCCCCCATATGTCTTTCTATTTTTTCTTGTCATGTGATCAAGTACTCAATATATCCAGATGACCACCAAACACGCAGCACTGAAGCTTGCCACATGGCCACTGAGGTCCATCCAAAAGCCAAGATGTGAGTTCCATGGTGTACCTCCATTGACCATGCCACACGCGCACTGAAAAGTCAGCTAAAGGCCTTAATTCATTGGGCCTGATTGCTACAACATAACCTCCAAATTGGGGTCAACACCCCCCATTGGTTTGCTTTCTTTCATTCTTTTTATTTTTTCTATTTTTATTTGTTTTATTTAGTTTCAATTTAATTCTTTAAATTAATTTGTTTTCTTTAACATAAAAAAATACAAAAAAAATCAGGAAAGACAAAAAAAATATAAATATATTTTTAAATGTTTTGTAAATAAATCTTATTAATTAATTTAGTTTTAATTCTAGGTTTAGTTTTAATGTTTTTTTTAATAAACTAAAAAAATGTAGAATTAGGATTTAAATACTTTTATCCTTTTTTTCTTTTCTTTTACCATTATTAGTAATTAATTATTTATTTTGTAAATAAATTGCCATGTAAATAATTAGGTTAAAATTAGGGTACAAACTTAAACATTTTTTAATAACTTAAAAATAGTTTAGAATTATGTTTTAATTCCATTAATTCTCATTAAAATCCATAAATACAAAAAACTCAAAAATAATTTCCTTTTCTCATTTAATTTAATTAATTTATTGATTGTAATTTAATTTCCTTAAAAGGGTCCAACGCCCTCGCATTCGATCACGATTCTATTTCGCGCGCTTATTTTATTTCCTTTTTATAAATTTCATGTAATTGTCCCAAAGCCATGTAATAGATTAATTAGACATTTATTTTCCGCATCTTATTTTATTTCAAATCGGGTCTTGGATTAATTTGGCGATGTAGACCCGCGCCGTTGTAATAGCGTAGGACTTTTTAATTCCGCATCTTTTAACTGCTAATAACTCACATGAAAGAATGAATGCCAAGATAAAAAACAATGCGTAGATCACCAATGCATGAACAAGACAAAAATATCTGAAAACGACACACAAATCACACACCACCCCTAGGGTACGCCTCATTGTTGCCTTGCCCCTCGAAAGGTGGTCGTCGAGTAGAAGATGTTTTAGTAAGTCCTCATGTCCATGAACATGGCATGAGGGTAGCTTCTAAGGTATCTTCCTATTACTCTGGTGACCACACTGTTGCCTTGTCCCCCGAAACGTGGTCGTCGACTATAGGACGTTTTAGTGAGTCCTTATGTCCCATTGATCTGGTTGCCTCAAAACAAGTTGCCTCGGAATAAGTTGCCTCGGAATAAAAGATCAATGGCATAAGGGTAGCTCCTAAGGTATCTTACCATTGCTCGGTGACCATACTGTCCCAAAACCCGAATTGACCCGAACACCTCCAATGGTGGTGCTACCTACCTCTCAATGGTGGGATGGCACTACTTTAAGGACATTTACACAGACGAATTCCTTAGGGTAGGTAGAGAAATCGTAGATACTTGCTCTAATTTCAAAACAAATCAAAAAAATACTTTTCACACCGACACTTTTCAAAAAGCTTTCGAAAGCAACTTTTCAAACACTCTTGAGGACTGATACAAGATTCGAACTGAAATTTTCAAAGAAACTTTTTCAAACCCACAGTTGAAAAGCAAACAAACAATTTTGAAAACACAAATGAGCAAGTATCTAAGAGCCCATGGATAACCATGGATAGAAAGGGTGCTAACACCTTCCCTTTCTATAATCTACCTCCCGAACCGAGAGCAATCTCTATAAGGAATTTTTCTGTGCTTTTGTCCTTTCCATTTGGAGAAAATAAAAGACGGTGGCGACTCTTGCTTACCGCGACATTTCGCGAACTAGCGTTAAACAGTCAGTTCCAGATCCACCGATCACACCCACCATCGAGAATTCAATCGACAAAGCTGAAGATTTGGCCATCATAACAATTTCAAACAAACCTCTTAGGATCTCATCAAAAGGTCCTATCAGGATTTCGAATGAACCAATCATTGCTCCTCTCATAATCACTGCTTCCAGACCTATTCCATACACCTCTGATAAAGTGGTACCATGGAATTACGGTGCCGGAATTTATCACCATGGGGTAAAACAAGATTCTTGGATTGATGATAATGAAGCTGGTGTTACTAATATTACTGGTTCTAGTAAAGTAACAAGAACAGGAAGGATCTTTTCCCCTGTTATCTCACCACCAACATCTACCACAGTTCCAGTCCGCATAACCAATGGTAATTCTGATACCAGTACTAAAGGGAAAGAGAAAGAAAGTGAGCCTGCTAGGGAGGAGGCACCTGCTAAAAAGTCTGTTATGGGAGAACCATCCACTCAAGAGATGGAGGAAATTCTAAAGATCATCAAGAAAAGCGACTTCAAAATAGTAGAGCAGTTGGGGCAAACCCCTTCTAAAATATCAATGTTGTCCTTATTGCTATGTTCTGAAGCCCATGCACAAGCTTTGATTAAGTTTCTGAAAAAGGCTCATGTGCCTCAAGAAACCGCAGTTGACCAATTTGAGAAATGCGTAGCAAGTCTGACAGCTGACAATGGTCTGGGGTTCTCTGATGCAGATTTAACTCCCATGGGAAAGAATTACAATAAAGCCTTGCATGTTTCTGTTGAATGTAAGGGGACCACTCTGGAACATGTTTTGGTGGACACAGGCTCATCTTTAAATGTATTACCTAAAGGCGCTTTAGATCGGCTAGATTGTGAAGGTTTAGTTTTGAAGCCAAGTGATATTATTGTGAGGGCATTCGATGGGTCGAAAAGGATGGTTCATGGAGAGGTGGATCTCCCAATTAAGGTTGGTTCGCATATTTTCAACTCCACATTCTATATAATGGACATACGGCCTACATATTCTTGCTTGCTTGGGTGACCATGGATCCATGGGGCAGGTGCGGTCACTTCTACTCTACACCAGAAGTTAAAATATCCAGTTCAAGGGAAGGTTGTCACTGTTTGTGGTGAAGAATAATTTATGGTAAGCCATCTCAATTCTTTCAAGTACGTAGAAATGGATGACGAATTCATAGAAACTCCTTGCTAGACGTTTGAAGTTGTGGCCACCACTAAAATCTCCCCTGACACTCCAAGGGTTGATAAAGTTATCCCCAAAATGGTTTCTCTTAAGGATGCCCATGTTGTGGTAGAAGAAGGAAACAATGAGATGTGGGGTCAACTCCTCGATATCCCGTTCAAGGCAGACAAGTTTGGGATAGGTTCCACCTCCAAAGTTCAGAAAGAAATTAGAGATGCTCGTGCTGGAAAGCCGCCTCTCCACCTCAAAAATCATGAAGTGAATGCTATAGAAGACTCCGATGATGAGTGTGTTTTTGAAGACTGGATCTACCCAACAAACAAAGGGAAGCCCAACAATTGGCATACAAAGGATTTTGTGCCCACTCATTCATTGAGGAGTAATCTACTTGTTTTTGCTTTTTAATCAATTCAAGAACTCGTTGTCTGTAATATTTTGATAATGACTTTTAAGCCATGTGCCTAGCCTGGGGCACTTTGGTCCTTTTGTCAAGGGTTTTATTTATGTTCATTAAATCATATGATCATTCAACACATTGGACTCTTTTGCATTCAAATATTTGTGTTCATTGTCTTTCTTTTCTTTCAAATACATTGTCAAAAAATAGCCATGTATCTTACATGCACACACACACACACACACTTGCAGGTCTACATCCACTATGGATCCTATTGCCGATAACTCTACTATTGCCGACTATGATTTTGATTGTCCTATCAACCAAGCCGAAGACAAAAGCGAGGAAGATTGTGACATACCGAGAGAACTAGCCAGACTCCTATTACAGGAAGAAAAATCTGTTCAACCACATGAAGAGTCAATTTAGGTTATCAACTTGGGTACTGAGTCAGATAAGAAGGAAATCAGGATCGACGCTAATTTGGAAAGCAGTGTTAAAAGTTATTTGGTTCAGATGTTACACGATTATGTGGAAGTATTTACTTGGTCGTATGAAGATATGCCTGGGTTAGATAACGACATCGTGGTTCATCATCTGCCAACTAAAGAAGACTGCCCTCCTGTCAAACAAAAAGTTCGTCGCATGAGGCCTGATATGTCTGAAAAGATCAAAGCCGAAGTAATGAAACAGTTTGATGCATGATTCCTAGTTGTAACATCATATCCTCAATGGGTGGCCAACATAGTGCCAGTGCCAAAGAAAGATGGGAAAGTTCGCATGTGCGTAGACTATAGGGATCTGAATAGGGCAAGCCCCAAGGATGATTTCCCTCTACCACACATTGACGTGTTAGTCGATAATATTGCTCAACATTAAGTCTTCTCATTCATGGATAGCTTCTCAGGCTATAATCAAATAAAGATGGCTCCCGAAGATATGGAAAAAACTACTTTCGTTACACAATAGGGCACCTTCTCCTACAAGGTCATGCCGTTCGGGTTAAAGAATGCAGGGGCAACATATCAAAGGGCTATGATTGCTTTATTTCATGACATGATTCATCATGAGATAGAGGTATATGTGGATGATATGATTGCTAGATCACAAACCGAAAAAGAACATCTCGATCACCTACACAAACTATTCGAAAGACTAAAAAAGTACAAGTTGAGGTTAAACCCTAACAAGTGCACGTTTGGAGTACGCTCTGGGAAGATTCTAGGTTTTGTTGTCAGCAATAAAGGCATTGAAGTTGATCCCACCAAGATAAAGGCCATCCAAGAAATGCAAGTCCCTCAGTCTGAAAAAGAAGTCAGAGGATTCTTGGGTCGTCTCAATTACATTGCCCGTTTCATATCACACTTAATTGCTACTTGTGAGCCACTCTTCAAACTCTTAAAGAAAGATTAGGTAGTCAGGTGGAACAATGAATGCCAGATTGCTTTTGACAAAATCAAAGAATACCTATAAGAACCTCCTATTCTCATGCCTCCAGTTGAAGGAAGACCTTTGATCATGTACTTGACAGTACTAGAGAATTCTATGGGGTGTGTTTTGGGACAACATGACGAGTCTGGCTGAAAAGAGCATGCAACTTACTACCTAAGCAAAAAGTTTACCGACTGGAAACCAAATATTCACTGCTCGAGAAAACTTGTTGTGCTTTAGCGTGGGCTGCTCGCCGACTAAGGCAATACATGTTGACTCATACCACTTTGTTGATTTCTAAGATGGATCTGATTAAGTACATCTTCGAGAAACCTGCCCTTTCCGGACGAATAGCCAGATGGAAAATGATCTTGACTGAGTACGACATTCAATACACAAATCAAAAAGACATCAAAGGAAGTGTACTAGCAGATCATTTGGCCCATCAAGATGTGGATGATTATCAGTTAATGAACTTCGACTTCCCTAACGAGAATATTATGCTGGTAACCGACTGTGCGAAACCTAGACCATATGACGGACCTGAACAAGGATCCCAATGGACTATGGTATTCGATAGGGCTTCCAACGCCTTAGGTAACGGAATTGGTGTTGTGATCATCTCTCCTGAAGGTTGCCACACTCCTTTCACTGCCATATTATGCTTCGATTGCACAAATAATATGGCTGAGTATGAAGCATGCATCTTAGGTCTGAAAGCTGCCATTGACTTAAAGGATCAAGCATTTGGATGTGTTTGGAGATTCCACCTTGGTGATCAGCCAAGTAAAAGGATATTGAAACACTAAGCACTCTAATCTCATCCCTTACAAGGAACTTGTGCTATCCCTGATTCCTCACTTCGAAGAGATCACTTTTGAATATTTCCCTAGGGAAGAAAGCCAGTTGGCCGACGCTTTGGCAACCATGTCCTCAATGTTCAAAGTCAGATGGGACAATAAAGCCCCTATGATAACAATTGAAAGATTCGATGAACCTTCACATTGCTATGAGCTTGATACCGATGCGAAAAAGCCATGGTACCATGAGGTGATGAGATACCTTGAAGCACAGGAGTATCCAGAAAGGGCATATATCAATGACAGAAAGTTCTTACGAAGATTTGCAGTTAAATTTTTCCTAAGTAACGGGATATTGTACAAGTGCAACCATGATTCAACTCTACTCCGATGTGTGGATAAGAAGGAGGCAGAGAAAATCATGGAAGACATGCACGATGGTCTCTTCGGTACTCACTCAAGTGGACATACGATGGCTAAGAAAATCTTAAGAGTAGGTTACTATTGGTCAACGATGGAGACCGACTGTCATCAACATTCAAGAACTTGTCACAAATGCCAAATCTACGCTGACAAAGTCCATGTACCTCCAATCCCTCTGAATGTCATGACCGCTCTGTGGCCATTTGCAATGTGGGGCATTGACATGATCGGAGAAATCAAACCTACTGCTTCCAACGGACATCGCTTCATCCTTGTCGCCATTGATTATTTTACCAAATGGGTCGAAGCTGCCTCGTTTACCTCAGTCACCAAGAATGTGGTAGCTAGATTCATCAGACACAACCTCATCTTCCGTTATGGTATCCCCGAAAGGATCATCACCGACAATGGGACTAACCTCAACAATGCCATGATCAGGGAATTGTGCACTCAATTTAGGATCAAGCATCATAATTCTTCTCCATATAGACCAAAAATGAATGGCGCAGTCGAGGCGGACAACAAAAATATCAAGAAGATTGTGCAGAAAATGGTAGTAACCTATAAGGATTGGCATGAGATGTTACCATTTGCTCTACATGGCTACCGCACTTCAGCTAGAACATCAACCGGGGAAACTCCCTTCTCTCTAGTCTATGGCATGGAAGTTGTTTTACCAGTGGAAGTTCAAATTCCCTCGCTGAGGATTATGATTGAAGCAGGCCTAAGCGAAGACGAGTGGATTCAAATGAGATTGGATCAGCTGAACTTGATCGATGAAAAACGATTAGGCGCTATTTGCCATGGTCAAATGTATCAAAAACGGATGATCAAGGCTTTCAACAAAAAGGTCAAGCCTCGAGTATATCAAGTTGGTGACTTGGTGATAAAACGCATCATTTTACCACAAGGTGACCTCGGAGGAAAATGGACTCCAACCTATGAATGGTCGTTTGTCGTCAAGAGAGTCTTTTCTGGTGGTGCCATGTTGCTGACCACCATGGACGGTGAAGATTTCCCACATCCCATAAACGCGGACATAGTTAAAAAAATACTACGCATAAGAGACCCGTTAGGTTGACACACCTAAGCAAAATAAGGGCATGCCGGCAAACCAAAAGGTTTGGGAAAAAATTAGGGATATATGCAAAAGATTGTACACTCAGCAAGTTGAAAACCCGAAAGGGCAACTTGGGCAAAAAAGGGTATCCTGGTGGACTGAAAACCCGAAAGGGAGGTTCAGGAAAAAATTAAGGATTAAAAGCATACGACTATGTCCTGTGAAATCAACACAGTAAATTCTATCACCAAGGTCCAAGTTCAAATGGTCCAGGATCGATCCAATCACTTTCAATCAACGACAAAGGATGTTCGAAGACATATGGGCAATAGTAGAGTTGGAAGGCAATAAGATCATTTCACATGGCTATTTGTTTTCATTTCTCAATTTTTTTTCCCTTTTTGGCGATTTCCTCTTACTAGGATCTCCGTCTCTATGTACAAAAATGCATATTCATGGGTAAAATATCAATGCAAATACACTTTGAAATACAAAATTTTCTATCTCTGTTTTGAATGCAAATTTGTCCAATGATTAAAATTGAATAAACATATGCATATGAATATAATTAAATCTATTTGGCACAAGTGTCCTACCAAGCAGTAACATCAACAAAGCATCAGCGCACACCAGCAGTAAGCATCTCCTTTAATGTATATGAAATAGCCCCACAGAGTTATCTCATCATCATTATCCCTACCAGGACGGTGACAATAAACCTTTCCTCAACGGAGTTGCCCATAAAATCTTTGTTGTACCCCAAAATTTTCCCTCCCATATTCTTCAAGATTTGACAAGAATGATCTTCAAATGGTTCAAGACTACTCAAAGGTTGCACAGTCCAAATGCCTCCTAAGCCAGTCAACATTAGGGTTGTGTTTCTTTCAAGGAATTTGAGGCCTTCAATGGTTCAATCAAGTATCATGGGCCATATACATTGTCAAGTATCTACACACCAAGTTTCAAGACTCACAGTGTCAAATTGCACAGTCAAAAGCTCCATTTGCTTCACAATCAACTGCAGGGGTAAAATGGTCATTTTGCAGTCAAAAGTCAGAATTTTTGGTCAACATCTTATTTTGACTCCACAATCATCATTTGATCAAGTCTTGATCATGATTCCACAAGCATGGCTCAAAAATCATCAAGATGCAAAAAGTTACTATTTTTGGATAGTAGAAAAGTCAACTGTATCTTGACCAGGGCATAACTTTTTCATGGTTCATCAGAAAAATTCCATCCAATGCTCATTTTAAAGGGGATGACATTTCCTACAACTCATATTCACATTCCAAGTCCAAGAAATGCTCTCATAAAAAGTTATCAATTTCTACATTATAGGTCAATTTCAAAAGTCAACAAAAATGCACTTTAAGTCAAAGACCATAACTTGAGATTGGTAAATCCAAATGACATGGGACCAAAGGCATTGGTTAGAGGACTTCAAGACCTTTCCAAAATGTCCAAGAACATGTTCATATGATCAAAATTGAGCAAGATATGCATTGGAGAAGTTGGGAAATTTTCATGAACTTGCAAAAGTCAACTTTGCTCAAAACACTTTGTTTTTGCTAATGGGCCTCAAATTTCTTCTTGAAACTTTATCCATGGCCTATGCACGACCCATCCAGCTTATTTGAATTTATTTTCTTATTTTTATTAATTAATTTGATTTTTAATTGATTTTAATTCATTTAATTAATTTAAATTGTTGGAAATACAAAGATTTGTTTTTTTTCAATCTTTTTGTGAAGCAAACAAGCTCAAGATATGCTGGCAATTCGTGTGCAAATCAAAGGGACAAGAATCTCCAAGTTTGGCAAGTTTTTCCAATCAAAAAGATTCAAAAATATATGATTGCAAATCAAATATACAAACATCAATTCCATGGATTTCTTGGCAAAGATTTAACCTAGTTTCATTCTCCTATAAGTACACAAGCTAATCCTACTCATGCATACGTGAATTTGCTGCAGAAAAAGCCATAACCACTTTGGAAAAAACTCAAGAAATTTGAAAACTGATTTCCATATTCTAACGTGATTCAAAGGCTTTTATTGTTTCTAATACATTGCAGGGGTTCCCAGAGACGTATTGCAATCAGAACCAAGTGCTAAAGCTCAAGGAATACTCAAGAACAGAACTACAGTTTGCTTGATTTTTTCAGAATCGTAACTCATATTTCATGCATAATTAACATGTTCTAATCATTGTTTTGTATTGGTAGAACTCATATAAAGCTAATGGTATTGGTTAATTGCATTATAATGCCCAGAATCACAAGTTACCATTGATGAAATCTAGGGTTCTTGAGCTCTCAAATTAGGGCTTTATTATCCAGGAAAAATTAAGACCCCCAATGCATATGGTTGGAATCGTCAAGGCCAGACGAACACAAAGCTACCATCGCGAAATATTTATATAGCCTGTAGGGCTATTTGCTATTTTTCCTCATGATGTTTTGTGGGGGTTAAAAACCCCCGCTATCTGTTTGTATTTTTACAGGAAATAGGAAGAAGACGAAGGACGTGTAAGCACATGATTAGCCAGTTCAAAAGGGCGCGCGTTTTTTTATAATTTCAGTCCATTAATTTGTTTGCATATATTATGTTCATTAGTCATTATACTAACAAAGCGTGCAAGTTGGTGTAGTGGAGGACGTGCTGGCATGGAATCATTGGGACCTGGGTTCGATTCCCAGGTCCACCCAAAATGTTTATTTCTTTTCTTAACATGATTATATGCAGGCTTCCAAGGGAATTCCACCATATGCCTCCAACCATCCAAGCGCCAAGTGGCTATAGTCACAAATCCAATGGTCAAAAGATGAAGATCATGGTGCTCACTAGTCAATGCATGCCTGGACGATCCCAGAAGTCAAACAGGCTTGAGAGCTTAGTGGGCTTGAGAATTGCAATCAGCACCTCCTAAGGGCCCAGCACCCCCTGGTTTCCTTATTCTTTTCCTTTTATATTTTAATTGTTAATTATTATTATTAATTATTATTATTATTAGTTAATTAACTCACAAATTAATTATTTTTCATAATAAATTCAGAAACCTAAAATATTATTTATTTTTATCATTTATTAATTTCACTATTAATTATTTTTTGTAAATAAATTCTAAATACAATTAATTTAGTTAATTAGGTTAACTTTGACTTTTTTCACAATAAATAAAATCAATCTAGAATTAGGGTTTTTCTTTTGACAACTTTTACTTTATTTTATTTTATTTTTCATTAAAACATAAAAAAAAAACACAAAAACACTTTTCTTTTAATTAATTAATTAATTAGTTTTAGGTTAAATATTTAATTAAATGCAAAAAGGACCAAAATTCTTTCTTTTCTCAAAAAGGGTCAAAACCCTAAGGACACTCCGATTCAATTTCTTTTCGCATATATTCATTTTTGATTATATTTATGTAACTGCTCCGAGAATGTAATAGATAATTAGGACCTTTTTATCGCTTCCTTTATTTCCTCGCAATTTACTTTTCAAGGGTTATGTTTTTGGCGATGTAAATACCCGACGCCTTGTAATAGCGTAGATTTACTTTCCGCAATTTACTTTCCGCAAACTAATAACTGTTAACTATGCATGACAAGACTTGCCTGAAAATTAAAATCAACTCGTAGCTCACCATGACATGTGCAAAGATAATTAAATTGAAACCTGACACACTCGCACATGCCACTTCTAGGGTACGCCTCACTTGGTTGCCTCGACGTGGTCATTGAGTATATGGTGTTTTAGAGGTCGCCCTCCTGTCTAAAGATCCAGTTGCCTCGAAACGATTGCCTCGGATAAAAAAAGGATCTAGGACATTAGGGTTACCGCTAAGGCGTCCTACTATTGCTTTGGTGACCACACATGTCCCTATAATCGAATTGACCCGAATAACTCCAACGACGGTGCTACCTACTTCTCAATAGTGGGATAGTACTGTCTAAAGGACATTTACACAGCTTAATTTCTTTAGAGTAGGTAGATTTCTCCTGGGTACTTGCTCTTTCAAAACAAAAATACTTTTCGCACTTACACTTTCAAACAAAGTTTTCAAACAAACACTTCATACACTCTTGAGGACAGATACAAGAGTTAAAATGAAGTTTTCAAATAAACTTTTTCAAAGCCCACAAACACAAGAAAAGCAAACAATTTTTGAAAACATAGTGAGCAAGTACCTAAGAGCCCGTGGATAACCACGGATAGAGAGGGTGCTAACACCTTCCCTTTCTATAATCTACCTCCCGAACCGAGAAACATCTCGAAAAGGAATTTTTCTGTGCTTTTGTCCGTTCGTTGTTGGAGAAAATAAAAGACGGTGGCGACTCTTGCTTACCGCGACATTTCGCGAACCAGCATTTCAAAACAGTCAGTTCTATTTCCACCGATCACAATCTCCTTACACAAGATAATCCCCGGCCAGAGTCTCAACCTCTTGGCAACTTTATCCCCAGCTAAAGTCTAGGAGATCTCTTCCTAAAGGGAATTCACCTCCTCAACAGGGTTTATTTCCCCAACAAGGTTATTTCCCCCAGCCAAGCGCAAAATTCTCAACATACAATAATCAAGACACCACAAATTACCCAGCTGAGCCCATCTTCCCCAGCTGAGTATACACTCTCCAGTGAGTATAAATTCCCCAGCTGAGTATATCTTCTCCAACCGAGGTTTTTTTATCTCCAGACAGAGTCCATCATTGCCCAAATGAGCCCATCATCCCCAACTAAGTATATACTCCCCAGTGATTCCAAATTTCCCAGCTGAGCCCATCTTCCCTAGCTGAGTATACACTCTCCAGTGAGTATAAATACCCCAGCTGAGTATATCTTCTCCAACTGAGGTTTTTTTATCTCCAGACAGAGTCCATCATTGCCCAAATGAGCCCATCATCTCCAGTTGAGCCCAAACTCCCCAAGCTGAGTCTGCCTTACCCGACTGAGTCTATACTCTCCAGTTTGAATTTCCCTTTCAAAATGACTGCAAATCACAGGGCCACAACCCCTAATCCCCATTAAAGCCTTCAACAAAGCCTTTATTATTACCAACAAATGCTATGAAGCCTGGACCCGACCAGATAACAGTTTGACTTCTTGAATTACTGAAACCTGGACCCGGCCAGATAACAGTTGATCTCATTTTTCAAAATGCTATGAAACCTGGACCCGACCAGATAATAGCCTAACTCTCCAAAGATATAGAAGAACCTGAACTCAATCCGACCAAGGTTTAAACTTCTTTTCCCCAGTAGAGTTGTCTCTCTATCCCCAACAAGGGAACTGAGAAACTTGGACCCGGCCAGATATCAGTTTTCATTTCCATCCTTTCAAGAAAGCCGTTGCGAAGCCTAGATCCGACCAGATAGAAATCACCCTCAGAGATTCATTGTGAAACCTAGAAGCCGACCAGATAACAACTGAATCCCCAACCAGTCTATTGTGAAGCATGGACCTGACCAGATAACAATTGACTTCATCAAAGAAATCTGCAATGCTTGGACCTGACCAGATAACAGTTTTCAAGCAGTCTATTGTGAAGCCTGGACCCGACTAGATAGCAATTGACCTCATCAACCTCAGAAATCTGTGAAGCCTGGACCTGACCAGATAACAGTTTTCAAGCGGTCTATTATGAAGCCTAGACCCGACCAGATAGCAATTGACCTCATCAACCTCAGAAATATGCAAAGCCTAGACCCGACCAGATAACAGTTTTCAAGCAGTCTATTGTGAAGCCTGGACCCGACCAGATAGCAATTGACCTCATCAACCTCAGAAATCTGCAAAGCCTAGACCCGACCAAATAACAGTTTTCAAGCAGTCTATTGTGAAGCCTGGACCTGACCAGATAGCAATTGACCTCATCAACCTCAGAAATCTGCAAAGCTTGGACCCGACCAGATAACAGTTTTCAAGCAGTCTATTGTGAAGCCTGGACCCGACCAGATAGCAATTGACCTCATCAACCTCAAAAATCTGCAAAGCCTAGACCCGACCAGATAACAGTTTTCAAACAGTATAGTGTGAAACCTGGACCCGACTAGATAACAATTAACCATGATACCCGGAAAGACACTATGAAGCCTGGATTCGACCAGATAATAGTACAGTTTTCCAAAAGGCCACAAAGCCTGGACACGCCTAGATGACTATTCGATTTCAAGGAATTTTCTACAAAGCCTAGATCCGACCAGATAATAGTTAATTCATCCTTTCCTCCGGTAAGTTACTGTGAAGCCTGGATCCGACCAGATAACAGTTAACCTCCGCATCCCCAACAAATTGTTGTGAAACCTGGACCTGACAAGAAGACTTTTCAATTTCAAGGAATTTTCTGCAAAGCCTGGATCCGACCAGATAACAGTTAATTCATCTCTTCTCTCAGTAATTCACCAGAAACCTGGATCCGACCAGATAGCAACCGACTACTTCATCCTCAGCAACTGTGAAGCCTGGATCCGACCAGATAACAGCTGATATTTGAGTGATGTTCCCCAACAAAAGCATCCCTTCAATAAGATTTGAAGATATGCATATTCTTCATTTCCAACAGGCAATCATGGATTCAACCCCCAGAATTTCCACAGCAGCAGTCATGGATTTATTTTCCCGGACAAAAACACACATTTCACATTCATACATTACAACATGTACATACCAATGCATTTAGCATGATACCACATCTGGTGAACATCATGCAAGCATCTGCATTTTTACTAACCCCTTTTCTCACAAGTAAAATGTCAAGTTTAGTATGAATCAACAAGATATTTGTGCTTATACTTCTTCCAGCGTTTACCAACATTCCTCCAAATTGCATCTATAAGCCCATTCACCATCCATCTTCGAGTGCAAATTTCTGGGCACTCTAGTGTTCAACCATCTTTCACCTTCAAGTCACGAATGGCGGATCCGCCAATCTAACTCTTCAGGTTCAAGAAGTTTGAACAGGGGCAGCTGTTGTACCCCAAAATTTGCCCTCTCATTTCTCAAGGAATCACCCTGGATCCTCAAATTTTCTCTCATCCAATTCCAAGCCTTGAGTTATCAATTTTTCCAAGCAACCCATTCACAAGGGAAAAATGGTCATTTGCACACTGAGAAGTCTAACTTTGACTTTTAGATCAAAATCAAATCTCAAAAATCATGTTTCATCAAGACATGTTGGAATATGAAGCTTGCTTCATCAAGAGTTTCAAAAGAAATTTTATTTTGGAAAATAAAATTCTAAAAACTTAGAAATTTTTCTAAGTATTTAAGAAATGTGACAATTTCAGAACTTCTGGGCCAGTGTTCATACTCAGCAGATTCTGGATAGTCTCAAGACAGAGTGTGGTCGGAACTTCTGGACCAGTTTTCACCAAGGTTCAGTCAGAGTTTGCAAAGGTTAAAACAAAGAAGGTAACAAAGCGTGTTGTAAGTATATGGGAAGTTCTGAAGGTTCCCTCAGAACAAGTTGAAGCCAGAAGATACAAAGATCAGAGGTTGGATGTTATGCTGAAGCAGAACTTCTGATCCAGAGTTAAGCAAGGATGCAGAGTTTCACATGGGAACCCATTTAATGCTTACAACCACTTGTGAAGCCTTTATCCAAGGTATTCTCTCCACGTGTACCCCTACTGTCTTGGGAAGATAAACTTTTGTGCAAAAGTATGCTAGATCCATGCGCTGCTTCTACTTTTCCTTAATTCACGCTGCCAAATCCAACTGAGGCGTTGTTACCCATCCAACCTGAATGCATTGAACCCCCACTTGTTTAAGCTTACTTCAAGAGTAAGTCAGCATCTAGCACATGATGTTGGCACCACTTGACCGCCCCAACTGCAAAACTTTGCCTATAAATAGAACACCATTTGCACACTGAAAAAGCCCAAAAAAATTTGTGAAAGAGGCGAGAGAATTGAGAAAGAAATCTTTGAACCACTGCAAAAATTCCAAGAACCCAGGAAACTATAAACACAAAATACCAAAATCTTAACATTGATTCCTTACATTCAAACTCCATTGTTTTCCTCAAGTGTTCTTGACTAAATCCATCCACGTAGTTGCTGATTCATACGTCAGAAGCTACCTTAACTTCTGTATCCCTATTTCCATACACTCCCCATTCATTTCCACCTCAAAGGAGTCAGAATATCACCTATTGGCTGTTCCAGAAGTGGTAAACTTCCATCCTGCTGAGTACGTGAAGAAGTTGCTCAGAACATCACCAGAATTCAAGACCAACCTCCAGTTCACAGAATCCTTTCCAGCTGCAAGGTAAGTTTTTCTACTGACTCTCGTCATAATTAATTAAGCATTGTCAGATTTTGCATGTTTAGCACAATGTAGATATTCTGATCCTGATGATGTACATATTCTAAAAATTCATGCATCTGCCTGCCCAAGTAGAAGAAATCCCTATTCAGAACTTCATAAAGAGATTAGGCCTCAAAATTAGAATTAGCAAATACATGTTGCTTCTGATTTGTGCTTCTGATATTTCAGGAAATTTGTCAAAATTGTTATGTATGCAACTTCTGTTCTGTTAAGAAATAACTAAGTTGCAGATGTTCTGATTGGCATGGAAAGAGGAAAAGTTCTGACGGTTGCGTTAGAACTTCTGAAAACTTCTGAGTTCTCAGAAGATCTAGAACTTCTGAACTTCCATATTTTTGCTAACATGTTTCTGTTTGTGCAGCATGTCAGAGTCAGAACTTCTGACCTCTTCTATTTTCAGCACTTTGCACTGATTTTGGTTTTCTTTCTCTTTAAATTATTTTGCCATCATATTATTTTTTATTATTAATCAAAAAACACCAAAAATATTTTCATATTCACATGTTATATTTTCTTTTAACATAAAAAGACAAAAAAGATTTTCTTAAACAAAACTTATTTTTTTTCTTTTTAAAAAAAAACGAGATAACATTTTACATTTCCTGTACATTCTTATCTATTTCAATATGGTTGTAATAGTAACCTAGGATTTAATTTGAAACCCCCATTTGAAGTTTGTACACCCCATCCCCCTAATGTTTGTAATAAAGTAGAATCTTTATTTTCCGTACTTTTATTGCTTTCGTAAATTGTTAGTAATTAGGGTATGTATGACAAGACTAAAATCAATGTTTAGAAAACCCTAATTCAAGACAAATTATATATGCAATAAAATACACTCGCACACTTACACCCTTAGGGTAATTCCACTTGTTGCCTTACAAAATGGCCATGTTATGCATGTGGGATGTCTTAGCACAAACGAATTGAAAATACAAGATCATAGTCCCTCGATGACACTATCAAAGTTACCTTTCAAAATGATCTTAGTCCCTAAAGAAAAGTGCTAAGTCATCTCACAATATTGCTATCATGGTCATACGATGACCCAATGCCCGTCCCTTCACATCCAACGATGGGGCTTCTTAACAAAACAATGGTAAGGTAGTAACATCTAAAGGAGGAGGAAAAGCACATCTAAGAGTAGGTAGATTACTTTTAGTTACTTGCTCAATTTCGAAACAAATATCCTTGCTATTTTCAAAACAATCACATACACTTTCAAAACATCTTCAAAACACTTTCCAAAACTTGAAATATTTTCAAAAGCTCCACACTTTGCATACATTCTTACGAACGGGAATCATTGCAAAGTTTGCCTAAATGATGGCACATTTTCAAAATATTTTCAAAAACCACGCAAAGCACAAATTCAAACAAAAGCAAGTGATCTAGCAAGTAACTAAGAGCCCATGGAAAACCATGGATGAAAAGGATGCTAATACCTTCCCTTTTCATAATCTACCCCCCGAACTCAAGAAAATATCTCTAAAGGTCTTTCCTGTGCTTTTTCACCTTTCCTTATTGGATAAAAGAAAAATCGGTGGCGACTCTTGCTAAACCGCAACATTTGCGAACACACGCAAAACCTCAAGTCAGTTCTCCCACCGTATCACACATGGTACATAGAGTTGATAGCAAGACACTGCGGTACAAGAACTCAATCCCTCTTGAGCCTTATCTCAAATGGGTACGAGCATGTGCTCAAAGTCTTATGATGCCTTACTCTGCTATCCTACCAACGATTGTGGAACCAGCTGCTGAGGGAGACACTTCTTATCTTATTCTCCATCCTGACATGCCAACTGATCATGAGGAGTTACAAAAATCGTGGGTTCAACTTAAATATGAGTGGGATACGTTCAAAACTCAATTCTATGCCAGCGAGAAGAAGGTCCTGGAACTCACTGGGCTACTTCATGAAGAGAGGAATATAAACGCCTACATTGCACCAAAGAGGATGCGCTCCTGGGAGACCTAATTTTCTTTTGCTTTAAGTTTTGTTTGATTGTAAGCCAAAATGGAACTCTTTGTAACAATCCGAACTTATTAATAAAATTAATGTGTGTTTCTTTTGGTTAAACAAATTTGAGCCTTTAAGAGTCCTTGAAATCATTACATACGCATATCATTCATGGCATTGCATAAACAGGTACCATAACAGGTTTCTCATCTTCTTCGCTGTTTATTTCAGCACTAATGTCTTCTGAACAAAGTATCAAGGACCTTCAGGCGCAAAATACCCAATTTCAGCAAATGTTCGTAGCCTTAGCTAAGGGGAAGGAAGATCTGAAGGCCCTTATTCTGAAAGAGAAGAAGAAGAAGAAGAAGAAGAAGAAGAAGAAAAAGACCGTCGGTTTCCTGAATCTGGGTAGAAGATTTAAGGGACCGTTGAAGCAAATGGTTGATCTAACCTCTTCATCCAAAGAAGGGGAGAACCAAGAGGGAAAAGCAAGGGAGGAAGACCCTAGTCCAAGAGTTTCCGAGGATGAATCTGACTACAACGATGAACAACATCCCCCGGCTGAGGACAGGTACAAACAGTTAGAGGATCGTCTAAGCGTGATGGAGATCCAAAGAATACCAGGGCTGGATTTCAAAGAGCTGGGTTTGATATCTGGGGTAGTCATCCCACAGAAGTTCAAGGCTCCGGTATTTGCAAAGTATGATGGGGTGTCTTATCCTGAGCTTCATCTCTGTTCCTATGTGAGGAAGATTCAGCCTCACACTGCTGATAGGAACTTGTGGGTCCATTTCTTCCAAGACAGTCTGTCCAGGACTCAGCTTGAGTGGTTCTATCAACTAGAGGGAATCAATGTCTGCAATTGGGAAGATTCAGCTGCTGATTTTTACAAGCAGTGTCAATATAACACTGACCTTGCCTCTACCCGTACCCAACTCCAGAGTATGTCCATTGGTGCAAGCGAAGGTTTCAAGGACTATGCGCAAAAGTGGAGAGATCTGGCAGGGAGAGTCCAACCCCATTTGTCTGATAGGGAGTTGGTGGATATGTTTCTTAGTACACTGTATGGTCCATTCTTTAATCACTTGATTGGTAGCTCCTCAGCTGGTTTTACCAAGCTGATATTGACTGGAGAAAGGGTAGAAGCTGGGATCCGGAGTGGCAAAATCCAAAAAGACACCTCTTCGAGCACGGTAAAGAAGCCGTTCACGGGTAAGAAGGAGGTTAATGCCATTTATAACTCAAGAGGTCAGAGCAGAGCTGAGCACCATCCAAAGGTAGGGGCTGTGATGATACCTAGGCCTACGGCTACTCAACAACAAAAGAATCAGCCAAGGGTAGAAAGACCTCAAAGGCAGTTCACCCAAATCAACATGCCATTGTCACAAGCATTGCAACACATGTTGAAGATGAATCTGATTACGGTGATAAACCCTCATCTGAATCCTAAGACTTCCTCTCCTAACTACAATCCCTATCCAAGGTGTGCTTATCATTCTGGCAGCCTGGGGTACGATACTAACGATTGTTGGGCACTGAAATACAAGATTCAGAATATGATTGATACCAAGGAGATCGAATTCGACCCTCCTGGGACTCCCAACGTGATCACTGCTCCCCTTCCGAAACATGGCTAGGATTGAAAGCATTTTTGTTCATTTAATTCTCAAGTTGTATTTTCTTTGCTTATTCGAACAATTATTGTCATGTCAAAACTTTGTCATTACATTAATGCATTACACATGTTTGTCTTGAATTAATCTATTTTGACTATGCTTAAATTTCTTTATACTTCCTTTTCATGATATTCAACTCTCGATTAAAAACTCTAAGCCTTAGAGGGAGGATGACTAAAGTGATACCATAATCTCTACAGTATGCTTTTGAGCAGACCCCGCTGACGATGTACAGGCGTTGTTTCAAATCCCAAACAGTGGAGTTATAAGGAAGATAATCCCTAGTCAACCCCTTTTGAGCCAAAGAAGTAGGAGTTTTTCTTTCACATAAATTAAAACCTTTAATAATAACCTGGGGCAGGGTAGTCCTTCCAAAGCAATAGACGGTGATGGTTCCGTATAATCGTCAAGACAGACAGTCATTATCTCTCTGAAAGAAAAGCCCATTAAGTCAAAACCTATGAAGGAGACTTAAGAAAAAAACTGGGGCATCCCGCTGTCTGTAATCACAAAAGAAATAGTTCAGGCAAAAGTCAGGGATAGTAAAATCAAAAAGAAAGAGGTCCTACAAATCCTCGACAAAAAAGGATGATTGCCTATTCAAAATAAACTATCAGTATCTAAACCATCACTGGAACATCAAGGGCAGTACTCAAGGACTCAACTGGAATTCTAAACGCGCAATTAACTGAGCATAGGACTGAAGGATATCACGAAGAGCGGGTGGGTACAAATAAATTTTGAGCCTTTATCCTTTGTTTCTTAAACCGTGAACCAGACCACGTTATAACCCTTAAAAGTCCTAGCTGAAGCATGGGTTAGTTTGAGAGCATATTGTTACAAAGGTATCCTGACTCCTGTAGGACTTGTTACGAATCTTGAGTTGATATCACATTCTTCAAAATTTTGTTTTACTACACAAAACACTTTTTCAAAAAAAAAATTCAAGACAAGACATGAGTTTTGCATTCTTTAAATGACATTGTTTTCATATGACTAATTGTTTGACAATAGAGAAATCCGCACAATGGATATTCAATGAACAGACATCCTCTCAATGGACAGAATCACCTCAGCGGGAAAGACACTTCCAATAACAGGTCTTCCATAAGAAAGGGGCATGATGTCTAAACACACTTGGGACAGTCTCCCCAAAAGTGTCAAATAACCAGGGGCAGATCTCCATCTGAATCACTTGCGGCATTACACACGCATTCCAGCAACGAATCATGTGCCATCAAGAAAACATTTTTGACAGTACTACAACACAACACTATGGGAAGTGATAACTCCCTACATCCTGAGAACATGGACATAGTCGAAAAAGATCACGCAAGAAAAAGACCCGCTAGGTCGACTGGCCTAGGCAAAAATAAGGGCATCCCGGCGAACCAAAAAAGGTTTCGGAAAAATTAGGGATAAAAACAGAAAAATTTGTACACCCGGTAAGTCGAAAACCTGAAAAGGCGGCTTGGGAAAAAAAGGATATCCCGGTGGACTGAAAATCTGAAAAGACAGTCCAGGAAAAAGTTAGGGACCAAAGCGTACGACTATGTCCCGTCATCTTGTCACTTACCTATCAGTAGAAGACTTATCATTTTGATCGGCAGTTACCAAGCACCTCATGAGTTGGGATAACACTCGGGCTATCCATAAAGCCTCCGCAGGTACTTTCTCCAGCAAGTATAGGGGCAGAAAAGTCCTGATGCAAAGTCATTGTTGTATCCTCAGCATACGATCCTGTGACATCTACACTCCCCACAAAGTAGAGGAAACTAAAGCTTTGACATCGGCTTCCCCAAACAGGAGTTACTCTCCCCAGCCGGGTCCCTTCAGAAAACTGACATCTATATTCCCCAGCCGAATTTCATAATCGCAAGCGGGTTATAAAGTTTTCTCCCGAACAGAGTTTATTTCTCTGAATACAGAATCTCAATCCCCGACAGAGTTTATCCATTCATCTATGGAACTTCATCCTCTAACAGAGTTATTCCCCTGCAGAGTTATTCGCAAGCAAAGTCTCTCCCCGACAGAATATTCACAAACATAAAGGAGTAAATCCACGACATAGTCGTCTCCGTTCACCATCTCCGGCGGAGGTAGAAGAACCACCTTTTCAACGACGGTCAGGAACTTAATTTCCAGTACTCTCCAACAGCAGTCAGGGATATATGCTCCCATACTAGGACGTGCCACAATAGCATTTCATGTTCATACATCATGACGTGCGCATACATATTGCATACAGCATAATCTCATTTATTTTGAGAACATCATCATACAATGAATTTCATGCATCATATACGATTAATCATGTACCTTTTCAAGAAAGATGGTTATCATCAACAACTTCCAACAGGTTCAAGATTAGCTCCTGAAACTAAATAGAGTAATTATCTGCGTGATCAAATGCAGCTTTACACGAGTTTGTCACGAATTCATCTTACACGGATTTCTCCCATATATAGCTTTACACAGGTTTATCCTGGAAAATCTTGTCGGATCCCTTCTCATACATTTCCAAATAAAGTTTCACACGAACTCATCACAAAGCAACCTTACCCAGGTTCCTCCTAAAGTTTCACACAAACTCATCATGAAGTAACCTTACCTAGGTTCCTTCTGAAGTTTTACACAGACTTAGCCTGAAGTAGCCTTACCCAGGTTTCTTATGTAGTTTCACCCGGACTCACCCTGAAGCAACCTTACCCAGGTTCCTTCTTACAATTTCCTGATGTAGTTTCACCCGGACTCATCCTGAAGCAACCTTACCTAGGTTCCTTCTTACAATTTCCCGATGTAGTTTCACCTGGACTCATCCTGAAGCAACCTTACCCAGGTTCCTTCTTACAATTTCTGGATGTAGTTTCACCCAGACTCATCCTGAAGCAACATTGCCCAGGTTCCTTCTTACAATTTCCCAATGTAGTTTTACCCAAACTCCTCACGAAGCAACCTTACCCAGGTTCCTTCCCATAAGCCCTACTATCCAGGCTTTCATCTTAAAGTAACCCTACTATCCAGGTTCCTTCTCATAGCCCTACTATCCAGGCTTTCACCTCGAAGTAACCCTACTATCCAGGTTCCTTCCCATAAGCCCTACTATCCAGGCTTTCATTTTGAAGTAACCCTACAACCCAGGTTCCTTCTCATAGCCCTACTATCCATGCTTTCATTTCGAAGTAACCCTATTATCCAGGTTCCTTCTCACAACCCTATTATCCAGGCTTTCATCTCGAAGTAACCCTACTATCCAGGTTCCTTCTCTTTTATCTTTGGACAACAGTTTACAACACTGTAAGACCTGGACCCGACCAGATACGGTCAATTTCACATTTCCCCAGTAAGTCACTGTGCAACCTAGACCCTGACCAGATAAGCAGTTCACTTCCGTCTCCTCAATCAAGAGTTAATTCCCCAGTAGAGTAATGGACAACCGAAGCTCATAAACTCTATTTCCCAGGACATAAATCAACATTCCCCGGTGAAGTCCTCCTCAATGTCAGGTACAGGAATTCTCGCAAAGGAATCTCTTACGAAACCAATATCTTTTTTGGATGGCATCTTTAAGCCCATCTCTGAAGATTCTCCGTCACCTTCCAAATGGCATTTGTAAGCCCATTCCCAATATCACCAATCATTATTACTTCATGCGAGTGCAAATTTCTGGGCACTCTAGTGTTCAATCATCTTCCACCTTCAGATCACGAAAGGCAGACCACCAATCTACATCCTCAGGTTTAAGAAGATTGAACAGGGGCAGCTGTTGTACCCCAAAATTTTCCCTCTCATTTTACTCAAAACATACTCCTAGAGGTCCTCAACTTGCCCAATAATGCCTAAGGATTGACCAGACAAGTCCTCCTCCTAAGACAATGAGCCTCAAATTTGGGTTTCACTCCTCATCAAGATGTTGGAGTTCCAAGGGTCCTAAGTGGTTTCCATTGCCCTAATATGTCCTCAATATCATTCATGCCAAGTTTCATGCCTTGCACTACAAGTTTGCTCAGTCAACTACTCAAATGCCTGTAAATCAACTATGTTAGGTCAAAAGTCAAATGTGATCCACATGCAGTCACACTTCAAGATTTTGGGTCAACATAAACATTTTGAAGTAATATACATCATTTTATCAAGGGTTGGTCATGATTCCTCAAGGAATACCCCAAATTCATCAAAACTCAAAAGTTGCTAAATTAGGGTTCCTATAGGAAAAGTCAACCAGACTTTGACCGTGCATAACTTTCTCATACTTTATCATAAATTTCCCATCCAAGGATCATCTTGAAGAGGGTTTAATTCCTTACAACTCATCTTCATCCCTCAAGTTCAAAAAATGCACTCATGAAAAGATATGAATTCAGACATTATAGGTCATTTCAAAAAGTCAACAAAAACACCTTTTGGGTCAAAGATTCTTACATGAACATGGAATATCCAATTGAGATGAGACTAAAAGGGTTGTTAATAGGACATCATAATATTTCTAAAAAGTCCAAGAACACCTTCCTAGGGTTAAAATTGAGGGAGATATGCATTGTCAAAGTTGACCAATTTTTTGAAATGTGCATGAAGTCAACATTGATCAAAATGACCTTTTTTCCAAATGGGCCTGTGTTTTCTTGTTTGAAACTTGTTCCTAAGATGGCCACGAACCTTGAGCTTATCCATCTATTATTTTATTATTTATTTTGATTTTTTATCCATTTAAATCAAAATAAATCAATTTAAATAGTAGAATAATGAGATAAAATCCAAGATTTGATTTTATGAGCATATTATGAGTCAATGAATAGCTAGAAAATCATCCAAATTCGTGCAAAAGCTAATTGATTGGAAAAGATCTTAATTTGGTCTATTTTGGAAACAAATCATGCAAGGCATAAATCAAATCTTTTTTCACAAATTTGCAAAGATTGAATCCAATTTCATTGACCTAATTGATCATACTATATGTGCACAACATTCCCAGAGCTAGAAAACAAGGATTGGGTCGTGAAAATTACAAGAACAAAACTAAGTTTTTTTTGTCAAAAAAGTGCAAGTCAGTTTTGATTCCATAGGCCGTTTCAAGTAATTCCAAGGCCAGCAACACGTTCTTGGACGTCTCCTGAAGCTAACAGCATTGTTTGCACGCGTCAAAGCACCCAGAATCGCATCTTGACACTCACGGTTTGCTCACGTTTTCTTCAATCTCGATTTCGCTCATTCATACATTATAAATGCTATTTGACTGTGTTTTTGTGTTCATAATCATCACATGAATGTGTCTGGATAGTCTAATTTAAGTTTGAGCGCGGGTATAATCATCTACCATTGTTAGGGTTCCAAAGCTTCAAATTGGGTATTCTCTATAGAGGCGAAATTAGGACAGATCAAGGGTACCAATGAACTCAGGGCATAATTTCTAGTTGATCTATGCCCTTAGTTAGTATTTATTTGGCTGGTATTACATTTTTTATTATTGCAGGGTTACAACTATGGACAAAAACTGTCACTATAGCCTTTAGTGACAGTTTTGTCCGTAGATAAAAGGTTTAGCATCAAAGACAACAGTATGGGGAGAAGATGATGATGTGGCTGATAACCCATTGGAGGATTTGAAATCGCACACGCTTCCTGAGGCCTAGCATTTTATTTCTTTTATAATGTTATTATGTTATTATATTAACAAATAAAAAAGACACCACGAATGGCAAAGGGTAATGCTGGTAAGAGGAAGGACCTGGGTTCTATCCCAAGTCCAGGCATTTTATTATTTTCCTAACATGTTTTGCAGGATCCCATACGCCTCACCTTCAAAGGACCATCATGCGTCCTCAACTTTATCCATTGGATCAATCTCCAGTCAGATCTAATGCTCAGCATAGGCGGACCATGGTGAACCCCCAGAGGCCAGCAACACTGAATCTGGCGTAGACTCTAGGCCAACAAAATGGGCCTAACAAATCCAACTCCTCACACCTCCCAGACCACAACTTCACACCAGGCCCAAGTTATTTATTTTTTTTCTTTTGTTTTATTTATTTAATTATTTTTTTTCAAAACAAAAATCGTTTTTTTATTAAATCAAAAAATCATAAAAAAACATTAATATCAAATTTTCTTTTATAAAATATTTTATTTCATTAATTAATTAGATTAATTTAATTAGGGCAATTTAAATTCTTTTTTTAATTAAAATCAATTAGAAAATTAGGTTTAATTTGCAAATATTTAATTTTCTCAATCAAAAAATAACAAAATATTTTCTTTGATTTCCTTCGAATTTAGACTTGGATTCCCGCATTTAATTCGTCTTGTGCACACTTATTTATTCATAATTCCAATTATTGTAACTGTTTTGAGGTTTGTAATAGTTTTTAATTAGGGTTTATTTTACCGCTTTTTACTTACTGTTAAATCCCCAGTTTGGTTATGTAACCCTCTCCTCGAGGCCTTGTAATAGTTAGGACTTTAATTTCTCGCACTTTTAAATTTCCGCAACTATGAACTGTCTAGATGTATGGATAATAGGCTTGCATGCAAAAGACAAATGAAATTAAAACAGTAGAAAACCCTAATTGTGCAAAGATAATAAACTGAAAAATAACACATGCACATGTTCACTCCTAGGGTTTATCCCACTCCGGTTGCCTTCGGTAAACGGTCATGAAGTATAGGGAATTTTAGTGGTCGTCCTCCAGTCCCAAAAGATCAAAAATGACCCATTCGAATGTTGCCTCGGAAAGATCTTTAAGACTCTAGGGTAATTACTAAGGTTTCCTAACCATTTCTTTTGTGACCATACTTGTCCCTTCGAATGTCCCTTAAAACTCTAACGATGGGGCTACCTACTCCTTAATAGTAGGATAGCGCTGTCTAAAGGAAACGAGAAAAACGAATAGTCTTTTTCGAGTAGGTAGAAAATCTTAAGTACTTGCTCAAAACAACAAAAACTTTTTCACAAACAGTTTAAAAACAACTTCGTCACACTCTTGAGGACAGATACGAGGGTTATCACGAAGTTAAACAAAAACTTTTCAAAACACACACAAGCAATTTCAAAATGAGCAAGTACCTAAGAGCCCATGGAAAACCACGGATAGAATGGGTGCTAACACCTTTCCTTTCTATAATCTACCCCCCGTAATCAGAAACATCTCGAAAAAGGTTTTTTCTGTTCTTTTTCCTTTTCCTTTGTTGGATGAAATAAAAGTTGATGGCAACTCTTGCTTACCGTGACATTTGCAAACAAAAACACAAACCAGTATTAACAGTCGGTTCTGCCACCGTATCACACCCACATTTGTTTCAGATTACTTTCCAGGTCATAAACATTGTACCCACTTATATCTGTCTGCTAGTGTTGCACCCCAAAATTTGCCCTCTCATTTTACTCAGCACATGCCCATTGAGATGCTCAATTTGCTCAAGGTTGCCCAAGAGTTGACCAGACAAACTCTCTCCTAAGGCAATGTGTCTCGAATTAGGGTTTCCATTTTCATCAAGATGGGTGTACTCAAAAGGCCTCAAATGCTTTCCATGGTCCTAATATGCTCTCAATATCATCCATGTCAAGTTTCATGCCTTGCACAAGAAGTTTGCTCAGTCAACTGCTCAGATGCCTGGAAATCAACTATACAAAGTCAAAAGTCAATTGTAGCCCACATACCGTCAAACTTCAAGATTTTAGGTCAACATCAACACTTTGAAGTGACTTTCATCATTTGATCAATGGTTTATTATGATACCTCAAGGAATTCTCCTAATTCATCAAAACTCAAAAGTTGCTAAATTAGGGTTTCATAGGAAAAGTCCACCAAACTTTGACCAAGCATAACATCCTCATACTTTATCAGAAATTTTCCATCCAAGGCTCATTTTTAAGAGGATGCAATTCTCTGTAATTCATCTTCAGCCCACAAGTTCAAAATATGCACTCATCAAAAGATGTGAATTTCTACATTATAGGTCATTTTGAAAAGTCAACAAAAACACCTTTTGGGTCAAAGCTTCTTACATGAACATGGAAGATCCAATTGAAATGAGACCAAAAGGGTTGTTTAGGGGACATCCTAAGATTTCTAAAAAGTTTAAGAACACCTCTCTAGGGTTAAAATTGGAAGATATATGCCTTGTCAAAGTTGACCCTTTTTGCAAAATTGCCAAAAGTCAAATGTGCTCAAAAATGCATTTTTTTTGCCAAATAGGCCTAACTTTTTATGCTTGCACCTCACTCATAACATGGTCCACGACCCAAATATTCACCCACACATTGTTTGCTTCATTTTTCATTTTATTTTGATTTTTTATTAATTAAAAATTGAATTAAATAAAATAAATGACAACTAATAGCAAAGATTTGTTTTGATCTGATTTTTGGACAGGATCACAAGCTAATTATGTTGATATATCAGGATCAAATCGAATCAAGGTGGATTGGCACAAGAATGGCATGATCCGGCCTAATTTGGAAACAAATCATACAAGGAAGGAATGAGATCAAATCTTCAAAATATTCAAAGATACATGTAGTTTTTATAACCCTAATTCATTCAGGGATATATATATTGAACAAGGCCAGGCACGAAAAAGAGGATTGGCAGTCGTGAAGAACACTAGAACAAACTCAAAAATTGGACAAAAAGTGATGGGTCGATTTCCATTTTAGAGGGCAATTCAGAGCATTCCAAGGTTACCAATCACTTTCTGGATATCTCCAGAACGTGTCCCAATCATTTGCAAGCCTTTTCACGCCCAGAAACGCATGCTACAGACCCACGGTTTTCCCTCCCTAGCTTAAATCGTATTTTACAAATTACGCATGATTAACCATTATTGAACATAGCATTGTGTTTGTATGATCATTTGGAATGTTTTGGCTTACATAATTTTGTGTTTTGATGCATATATCCATGACTTCCATTGCTAGGATTCGTTCTTGTATTTTAGGGGTTTATCATACAGGTTAAATTGGCCAACAAAAAGGGTATTGTGATGTTCGTGACATCAAGACAAATTGAACCATGTAATTAGAATTGATTTATCATGCCTATGTTGGATTTTTGAGATTTATAGGTTTTTAGCCATAGACGTTGTCCGTAGGTATAAGTTACATACCTAAGACGACGGGCAGAAGGAAGAAGACAGTGATTTGTCACCACCCTATTGGACCATTCAAACCAGCGCGCGCATTTTCTATTTTACCCACTAATCCACTTTGTTTTCATATAATATTGTTTGTTTTAATTTATTAACAACTAACACATGTAGCGCAGATGGAAAGCGTACACGCTGGGTAGTGGGAGGACATGGGTTCGATCCCAGGTCCCAGCAAGTTTTCATTATTTTCTTAATTCTCACTTGCAGATCCAGTGTTTCATAACCCCACGCGTCCATCATGTACCTTATTGATCCAACCAATGGATCACAATCTATCCAGATCTAACACCCCAGACAAGGAGGGACCATGGTGCACCATCAGAAGGAGCCAGCATTAGATCCCACGCAAGGACTGGGCTTGAACATAATGGGCCTAACAAATTCAGCAACCCACCCCCCTGATTTCTTCAATACAGGCCCTTTTCTCATCTTTTTATTTTAATTCTTTTTTTGATATTTATTTAATTATTTTCTTTTAATTAACATCAAAAATCATTTTTTTTATTTAATCAAAAATCACAAAAAACACCAAAAATCTTTTTTTCATACAAAATATTTTATTTTCTTGAATTAATTAATTTAATTTAATTAGGGCAATTAAATCTTATTTTTGTAATTAAAATCAATTAGAAATTAGGGTTTAATTTTGTATATAATTAATTTTTCTTCAAAAAATAACTTAAATATTTTCTCAAATTAGATTTTTTAGGTTTTCTAATCGTCCTCGCATTTAATTCGCCGCGCGCGTTTTAATTACTTTTTTATTATTCTTGTAACTGCTCCGAGTTTGTAATAGCTTTAATCAGGTTTTAATTCCACATTTTATTTTATAGTCAAAAATAATTATGTATCTGCGAAGGCCCTGTAATAGTTAGGATTTCTATTTCCGCACTTTAAGTTCCTTCAATTTTTAACTATCTAGATGCATGACTAATAGGATTGTATGGAAAGAATACTTGAAAATTAATACGGTAGATAACCCTAATTGTGCAAAGACTAAATTAACTTAAACATAAACACATTCACATGTTCACTCCTAGGGTTTTCCTCACTTCGGTTTCCTTCGGTTAAACAGTCATGAAGCATAGGGTTTATTAGTGGTCATCCTCTAGCCCCGAAAGATCTAAAAATGACCCATTCGGATGTTGCCTCGGAAAAGATCTTTAAGGATTTAGGATGATTACTAAGATTCCCTAACATTGCTTTTGTGACTGTATCTGTCCCTTCAAATGTCCCTTAAAACTCCAATGATGGTGCTACATATTCCTTCATAATGGGATACCGTTGTCTAACAGAAAACAAACAGACTTTTTCGAGTAGGTAAGATACTTTCTCACATAAAATTTTCACACAAACACTTTTTCAAAACAATTTTTAAAATAACTTCGTCACACCCTTGAGGACTGATACGAGGGTTATCACGAAGTAAAACTTTTTCAAAACAAGCACACACACAACCAATTTTAAAATGAGCAAGCACCTAAGAGCCCGTGGAAAACCACGGATAGAAAGGGTTCTAACACCTTCCCTTTCTAAAATCTACCCCCCGTACTCAGAAATATTCTCGAAAAAGGTTTTTTCTGTTCTTTTTCCTTTTCCTGATTGGATAAAATAAAAGTCGGAGGCGACTCTTGCTTACCGTGACATTTGCGAATATAAAATGCAAACCAGTATAACAGTAGGTTCTGCCACCGTATCACAGAATTGGCGACTCTGCTGGGGAATAAAAAATAAAATAGGGTTTACCTTAAGATCTAGGTCATTTTAAAATTGCTTTCTTGTTTGTTTGCTTTATTCTTAAAGGGTTTTGCTTTGGTTACTATAGATCCTACACCTGGATCTGGGGGCACTTTTTAGGTAAACAGCAATAGATCGTGGAGACTGTACGACATAGACCGATATGGTTTAAGTGATGGTTGTGTTGGTGTGGCACTTTGGTTGGTACCAGTATCCTTCGTGGGGAAATGAGGAGAATATGGGGCCTCCGGTGGTGTCGTGAAGCACTAACGGACCTTAGAACCTTAGTTGAACAAACTTGGCCATTAGAAAGTAGTGAGATAGCCGGCCTCGGTATAGAGCTGAGGATTGGTTGATACTCGATGCTACACTCATTGAGATCAGACTTTCGGGATATTTCAGCTGCAAGAAAAGATTGCTTGAGCTGAAACAATGTCCGATAAAGGATGGTCATTGATATTGAGAATCTTTAGAACCCAGTTACTTTTCTAAGACAGGTTGAAACCAACTAAACTTGAAGAGGGTACTTACCTTTAACCTCATGCAAGCCTTAAACCTAAGAGCTTAGTGTGATTTGTCTGTGTTTGCTATACCTGTGATTTATCATGATATCATGCATCATAACATAGCATCCATTCTTATTGCACTAACCATTTCAAGGACCAAGGGAATTTATCTTTGTTCTGTTTTGCAGATCATGGCTTCCGTTCGTAGAAACACTATCCGAATCAGCTTTGTGAAGATACTTGCCCAACTCAAAGAGCTAGTATCAAAGGTTTCCGAAACTTCTGCGTTCACTAAGAGACATGGTCGACTTCTCAACCTGGTTACTTCAAACTTTGATGAAAAGATGATGAGTGTACTCTTTCAGTTCTTCGATCCCAAGCACCATTGCTTCACCTTTACAGACTATCAATTGGTTCCTACCATGGAAGAATTCTCTCAGTTGTTGGACATACCCATTCTTGAACAGTTGCCCTTCACAGGTCTGGAAGAGGTTCCTAAGCCAGAAGTCATTGCCTCAGCTTTGCATCTGAAACGGGTCGACATGGTATCCAATAGGGAAACAAGAAGCGGAGTCAAGGGTTTTCTAGCCAAGTTCCTGATAGACAAGGCCCGGCTGTTTTAGGATGATATGAATTTTTAGGCTTTTGAGGAGGTCTTGGCTCTTCTGATCTATGGGTTAGTACTATTCCCTAATCTAGACTCATTCATAGATGTGAATTCTATCAAGATCTTCCTCTCTCGCAACCCTGTGCCTACCTTTCTTGGAGATATTTTGCACACTCTCCATACTCGTACCATGAAGAGAAGAGGGGTGCTTATGTGCTGCATGCCATTGCTGTCGAAGTGGTTTATTTCTCACCTCCCTAAGTTCGTACTGAAGAATGAAGAAGGTGTGGGTTAGTCACAAAGGATAATGTCACTCGCTCACATGGATATTCTATGGTGTTCCCCAGCTATGGAAAACACTGCTATTATTGACCACTGCGAGGAGTACCCTAATGTCCCGTTAATTGGCATCAGAGGGGGTATAACCTACAATCCTTGTTTAGCTCTGTGATAATTTGGTTACGCTTGAAGAGATGGTCCCCATGAGTTACTTACCGAGGGCATTGTATTCAACTATGAGGATGATGTTCAAGAGTACCGCCGGAGGTTCATACGAGCTTGGGGCATGGTAAACAGATCTGGCGCCAAGGCTTTGGGGCCAAAGGCTTCCATTCCTATGGAACCTTACCTCCAATGGGTACGAGCTCACGCCCAAAAACTTATGATTCCATATATGGTCGTTTTACGAGTGATTGTGGAACCCACTACTGAAGGGGGTATTCCTTACACGGTTCTCTATCCTGATATGCTCACTGATCTTGGAGAATTACAGAGGTCTTGGATTCAATTGAAGAGAGAGTGGGATACTTACAGGGATCAGTTCTATGCCCAGGAGAGGAAGGTTTTAGAGCTCACAAAGCAGCTCCATGAGGAAAGAGGACTCAATGTTTATCTCGGCACGAAGAGGAACCATCCATGGGAATTTTGATTTTTTCTAATTTTAGATTTGTTTTTAATTGTAACGCCTGAAAGGCATTTGAACTTTGAATTCAACTAATAAAATCATTGTCTCATTTTGGTTCGCAAATTTAAATTTCCCAAAGTCTTTGAAATCATTGCATACGCATCCCATTCATAGCATTGCATGTACAGGTACCATTACAGGTATCTCATCTTCTTCGCTGTTTATTTCAGTAGAAATGTATTTCGAACAAAGAATTAAGGATCTTCAGGCACAAAACGCCCAGTTCCAACAAATGTTCATAAATCTGGCAAAAGGGTAGGAGGATCTGAAAGCCCTCATCCTGAAAGAGAAAAAGAAAAAGAAGAAGGTTGTCGGTATTCTGAATATGGGCAGAAGGTTTAGAGGGCCATTGAAGCAACAAGTTGATATGACCTCTTCATCCAAGGAAGGGGAGAATCAAGAAGAAGAGACAAGGGAGAAGGATCCCAGTCTTGAAGTTTCTGACAATGATACTGACTACAATGATGAGCAGTATCCTCCCACTAAGGATAGGTACAAGCAATTGGAAGACCGTCTGAGTGCTATGGAGATCCACAGGATACTTGTGTTAGATTTTGAAGAATTAGGATTGGTGTTGGGAGTGATCATCCCGCAGAAGTTCAAGGCTCCAATTTTTGCTAAGTATGATGGGGTGTCTTGCCCAAAACTCCATCTCCGTTCCTACGTCAGAAAGATCCAGCCCCACACCGCTGATAGAAATTTATGGGTTCATTCCTTTCAAGATAGTCTGTCAGGGACTCAGCTTGAATGGTTCTACCAACTTGAGAGAGCCAATGTCCGAAATTGGGAAGATCTGGCTGCTACTTTCTATAAGAAGTACCAGTACAACGCCGACCTTGCTCCTACTCATACTCAACTCCAGAGTATGTCCATGGGGGCGAGTGAAGGCTTTAAGGACTATGCACAGAAGTGGAGAGACTTGGCTGGGAGAGTCCAACCCCTGTTGTCTGATAGGGAGTTGGTTGATATGTTTCTGGGGACGCTATCTAGTCTATTCTTTAATCATTTGATCGGCAGTTTGTCAGCTGGTTTCACTGAGCTGATCTTGACTGGAGAGAGTAGAAGTTGGGATTCGGAGCGGCAAGATATAGAAAGATGCTTCTTCGAGTTCGGTAAAGAAGCCTTTTGCTGGTAAGAAAGAAGCCAGTGCCATCTACAGCCCGAGGGGCTAAAACAGAGCTAAACATTGTCAGACAGTAAGTGTCGTAATGATACATAGGCCTGCGGCCGCTCCACAATGCAACAATCAACCAAGGGTGGAAAGACCACGACGATAGTTTACCCGAATCAACATGACATTGGCTGAAGTTTTACCCCATCTGTTGAGATCCAACTTGGCGACCTTGAAATAGGCTCCCAAGAATCCAAACACCACATCTCCCCGATATAATCCAAATGCTCGGTGTGCCTATCATTCTGAGAGTCCTGGCCACGATACCAATGACTGCTAGGCTCTAAGAAATAAGGTACAAGATCTTATCGAAGCCAAGGAAATTGAGTTTGATGCTCCGAAAAGCCCAATTTCATAACTACTCCCATGCCTAAGCATGATCATGGAATTAATGTTGTTGATACTGACTTGTTTATGACCTTGGTGGATGAAGTTTCTACTCCTCTCATGACTGTGAAGAAGAATTTATTGTTGGCCGGTTTATTTCGGGTTGTGGTGAAGGTTGCCACATGTGTTCATTTCTTCCTTCTGGTTGCCATTTGCTAAAGTCAGGTGTCCAACGCCTGATGGACAGCAAAAAAAATTTGTTCGAAAAAACATTGGTTCCTGTTGCTCCATATGAAGACATTGCCATTATAACCATTTTCGCTAATCCTTCCAAGGTCTCCTCGAGAAGACCTGTTAGGATTATATCTGCTCCAAGAATCGCTCCGCTAATAATCACTGTTCCTGGTCCAGTCCCGTATGCCTCGGACAAAGTTGTCCCCTGGCATTATGGTGTCGATGTGTACTATCATGGCATCAAACAAGATCTGAAAAATGAAGAGGTTGATCCTGATATTGATAACATTATCGGGACCAACAAGGTTACCCGAAGTGGAAGGGTCTTCTCTCTCGAGATTTCCCCTAAGACTGTCAAGGGGCCTGTTGTTATTCGGTCTGCTACTCCTGCTGGTACATCAACTATTACTCATGTGTTTACTCCAATTATCACTCCCTCCGACGAGTCATATGGGACCCGAGGCAAAGAAATCATAGACGAGCCTGCCCAGACGGAGGCGCCTAGAAAAATTGTTGTGGAAGCCTTTAAGCAAGAGATAGAGGAAATATTAAAAATAATTAAAAAGAGCGACTACAATATGGTCGAGCAGCTGGGGAAGACCCCCTCAAAGATATCTATGTTATCCCTGCTGTTGTGATTTGAGTCCCATACGAAGGCTTTGATTGCATTCCTCAAAACTACGCATGTGCCATAAGAGACTTCAGCTGATCAATTTAAAGATTGCGTGGCTAGCCTGAACGCTGATAATGGGCTGGGTTTTTCAGATTCACACTTGACACTGAATGGAAGGAAGCATAATGATGCTCTGTATGTCTCGATTGAATGCAGGGGCACCACTATGGCTCATGTGTTGGTGGATATTGGGTCTTCGTTGAATGTTCTTCCCAAGAAGGCGTTGGACCGATTGGATTTAGAGGGTTTGACTTTAAAGCCTAGTAACATTGTGATAAGGGCTTTTGATTGGTCAAAAAGAATGGTGCACAGGTAGGTGGACATCCCTGTCAAAGTGGATTCTCAGACCTTTGGGTCCACCTTCTATGTGATGGACACCAGGCCGTCATATACTTGTTTGTTGAGTCGTCCTTGGATCCACGAGGCTGGGGCAGTTACTTCCACACTACACCAAATGCTGAAGTATCCGGTAAAAGGGAAGATTGTCACTATACGAGGTGAAGAAGAGTATATGGTGAGCCACCTCAATTCCTTCCGGTACATAGAGATGGACAGGGAATTCATAGAAACTCCTTGTCAGAACTTTGAAGAGGTCCCTCAGATCTTGGTATCGACTGAAACTACTACCAACAACAGACCACCTCTGAAGATGGCTTCTCTCAGGGACGCCAGGGCCGTAGTTGAAGAAGGTGGGTGTACCAACTGGGGTCAGCTCCCTGATTTCACTCACAAAACTGACAAATTTTGGTTGGGCTTTACTACAGAGGCTCAAGGGGCTGTTCGACGCGCTCGGGCTGGAGGACCTCCCCAACGCATCATCAATCGTGGGGTTAACGCCATTGAAGACAGCGAGGAAGACTGTGACATTGACAGTTGGATCTACCCGACTACCAACAGTGGACCTAGTAATTGGACGGCCAGAGATTTTATACCAGTTTCTTTCATTCTGCAGTAATTGTCTTATTTGTTTTTTGAGCTTGTAATAAACAATTTAAACTTTATGGCCTTGTGTCTTGCCTGGGACACAACGGTTCTATTTGTGAGGGCTATTATATGTCATCTTTACATGTCATCAATAAAGCATTGTACGTTCTTGTATACAAATTTTGCACTCTCTATTTTTACTTTCCTGCTTTTTAAAATACAGCTATGCTCTTACACACACTCACGTATCAAACTGCAGATCCATATCCACTCTGGATCCCATTGATAACAGTTCTGTTACTGCTCATTATGACTTCGAAAATCCGATCAACCAAGCCGAGGATGAAGGTGGGGAAGATTGTGAGGTTCCTGGGGAGCTTGCTAGACTACTAGAGCAGGAAGAGAGGGCCATACAGCCTCACGAAGAGCCAGTTGAGACAGTGAACTTAGGAACTGAGGAAGACAGAAAAGAGGTTAAAATAGGTGCAAATCTGGAGCTTAGAGTTAAATAGTGGTTGATACAAATGTTGCACGACTATGTTAAGATCTTCGCCTGGTCCTATAAAGACATGCCTGGTTTGGACACTGATATTGTGGTACATCGCCTGCCGACTAAAGAAGATTGCCCTCCGGTAAAGCAGAAGGTCTGCCGTATGCGTCCCAAAATGTCAGAGAAGATCAAAGTGAAAGTTATGAAGCAGTTCAACACTGGGTTCCTAGTTGTCACTTCCTACCCATAATGGGTTGCTAACATCGTCCCAGTACATAAGAAGGACGGTAAGGTACGGATGTGTGTGGACTACAGAGATCTGAACAGGGCAAGTCCCAAGGATGACTTCCCACTGCCGCACATTGGCGTTTTGGTTAATAACACCGCGCAGCACAAGATCTTCTCCTTCCTGGATGGTTTCTCTGGCTACAACCAGATCAAGATGGCTCCTGAAAAGATGGAAAAGACAAATTTCGTTACACAGTGGGGCACTTTCTTTTACAAGGTGATGCCTTTCGGGTTGAAGAATGCTGGGGAAACTTATTAGCGCGCCATGGTCGCTTTGTTCCACGACATGATTCACCGTGAGATAGAGGTTTATGTGGATGACATGATCGCCAGGTATCAAACCAAAGAAGAGCGCCTTGATCATCTGCAAAAATTATTTGACAGGTTGAAGATATACAAGTTAAGGTTGAATCCAAACAAGTGCACCTTCGGGGTGAGGTCCGGTAAGCTTCTGGGGTTTATCGTCAGTGACAAGGGTATTCAGGTAGACCCCACGAAAGTAAAATCCATACAAGATATGTCAGTTCCCCGTGCAGAAAAGGAGGTTAGAGGTTTCTTGGGACGCTTGAATTATAACGCCAGGTTCATTTCACATCTGACTGCTACTTGTGAGCCCATCTTCAAGCTTTTGAAGAAAGATCAAGTGGTAAAGTGGAATGGCGACTGCCAGACCGCTTTCGAAAGAATCAAAGAATACCTGCAAGAACCACCAATTTTGATGCCTCCGGTTGAAGGAAGACCTTTGATTTTGTACCTAACAGTGCTAGACAATTCAATGGGTTGTGTGCTGGGGCAACATGACGAGTCTGGTCGAAAAGAGACCGCAATATACTACCTTAGCAAAAAGTTTACCGACTGTGAGACAAGATACTCATTGCTCGAGAAAACTTGTTGCGCTTTAGAATGGGCTGCTCGCCGACTAAGACAGTATATGTTGACCCACACTACCTTGTTGATATCAAATATGGATCTGATCAAGTACATTTTTGAGAAACCTGCACTCTCCGGAAGAATAGAAAGGTGGAAGATCGTCTTAACTGAATTCGATATACAATATACAACCCAGAAGGCAATCAAGGGGAGTGTATTGGATGATCATTTGGATCATCAGGCCGTGGATGACTACCAGTCCATGAATTTTGATTTCCCTGATGAGAATATTATGCTGGTAACTGACTGTGAAAAACCTGGACCGGATGAAGGACCTGAGGAAGGATCCCGATGGTCTATGTATTTTGATGGAGCCTCAAACGCACTGGGTAATGGTATTGGCGCCGTAATCATATCTCCTGGGGACTGTCATACTCCGTTCACTGCCCGATTATGCTTCAACTATACCAACAACGTGGCGGAGTATGAAGCATGTATCATGGGTCTTAGAGATGCTATTGACCTAAGGATCAAGTTCTTGAGTGTATTCGGGTATTCCTCTTTGGTGATAAGTCAGATCAAAGGCGATTGGGATATGAAGCACTCGAACATTATTCCTTACAAAGAGTGTGTACTGACACTGCTTCCGCATTTTGAAGAGATCACCTTTAAACATTTCCCACAAGAAGAGAATCAGTTAGCGGACGCGCTAGCTACTATGTCGTCAATGTTCAAGGTCAGGTGGGACAATGAAGCTCCCCAAATCACTATTGAGAGGTTGGATGAACCATCACACTGTTGTGAGATTGATACCGATGAGGTGGCAGACAAACCCTGGTTTCACGAAGTCAAAAGGTATCTCGAAACTCAAGAGTATCCCGAAGGGGAATCTGCCAACGACAAGAAGTTTCTGAGAAGGTTTCGCTGCAAAGTTCTTCCTCAGTAATGGAATCCTTTACAAGTGCAACCATGACTCTACCTTACTACGGTGTGTAGACAAGGGAGAAGTAGAGAGAATCATGGCGGATTTACATGAAGGTACCTTTGGAACCCATTCAAGTGGACATACCATGGCTAAGAAGATCCTACGGGCGGGATACTATTGGTCCACTATGGAAGCTGATTGTTATCAGCACTCTCGAACTTGCCATAAGTGCCAAATCTATGCTGATAAGGTGCATGTGCCTCCAGTTCCTCTAAATGTCTTAACGGCTCCTTGGCCCTTTGCAATGTAGGGCATTAACATGATCGGAGAAATCAGACCTAGCGCCTCAAACGGGCATCGCTTCATTCTAGTGGCCATTGATTACTTCACAAAGTGGGTTGAGGCGGCCTCTTTTGTTACCGTGACCAAGAATGTTGTTGCGCGGTTTATCAGGCATAACTTGATCTGTCGGTATGGAGTGCCAGAGAGAATTATTACGGACAATGGTACAAATCTCAATAACACGATGATCATCGAGCTCTACAAGCAGTTCAAGATACAACATCATAACTCTTCTCCCTACCGACCGAAGATTAATGGCGTTGTCGAAGCGGCTAACAAGAACATCAAGAAAATTGTACAGAAGATGACGATGACGTACAAAGACTGGCATGAGACGTTAGCATTTGTTCTTCATGGATACCTTACCTCAGTGAGGACGTCGACAGGGGTTGTTGGATTAAAATATCCAGCGTCAACCTTAGGGATTCGAAGGGCTTAACATCCCCCCATGGGCGCCTACACAGGTGTGTTAGGTGGGCCAGGTAGGCCCCTTGTTGGATTCGCTATAAGGAAATAGAGTAGCACCTTGGCTACAAGCAATTGCTTTTAGCGCAGTGGTAGGCGCTTGATCCTACAAGTGGTATCAGAGCGCCTGGTTCTGAGCTAAAACACTTAACCGTGTCAGTACAAGATCCAGCGTCAGAAAAACACAATGGCAGGAAACAACTCTCATTTCAGCAATGACACCAATGAGGACAGAGACAGATTCAGCGGCAAACCTCCAGTCTTTGATGGAGAAAACTTTGATTACTGGAAAGATAGAATTGAAAGCTTCTTTCTAGCACATGATGTTGATCTGTGGGATATGGTGACAGATGGATACACGCACCCTGTGAATGCAACTGGTCAGAAGATTGAAAGAAAATCAATGACTGATCAATAAAAGCGTGATTTCAAGAATCACCATAAGGCCAGAACCATCCTCCTCAGTGCCATCTCCTATACTGAGTATGAGAAGATCTCCAACAGAGACACAGCTAAGAACATCTTTGATTCTCTCAGAATGACGCATGAGGGCAACGTTCAAGTCAAAGAAACAAAAGCTCTGGCGCTCATTCAGAAGTATGAGGCGTTTAAAATAGAAGAATCTGAATCCATTGAAACTATGTTCTCTAGATTCCAGATTCTGGTAGCTGGTCTCAAAGTTCTGGACAAAGGATACTCTACTGCTGACCATGTCAAGAAGATAATCAGAAGTTTACCCAAGCAGTGGAGGCCTATGGTTACTGCTCTGAAGCTAGCGAAGGATCTCAACAAAATCACTCTGGAGGAACTTATAAGCTCCCTCAGAAGTCATGAGATAGAGCTAGAAGCTGACGAGCCTCAGAAGCAAGGTAAGCCTATAGCTTTAAAATCTAACAGAAAATCTGAATCTAAAGTTTTGCAGGCAGTTGAAGAAACATCTGATGGATCCTCATCAGAAGAAGACGAACTTTCCCTTCTCTCCAGAAGAATAAATCAACTGTGGAAGCAAAGACAAAGGAAGTTCAGGAATCCCAGAAGATCTGATCAGAACGAGTCTTCTTCCAGATACAGAAGGACAGATTCTTCCTCTGGATACAGAAGATCTGAAGGCTCCTCCGGTAGCAAGAAGCCAAATACAAAAGACATCATCTGCTACGAGTGCAATGAGCAAGGACACTACAAGAGTGACTGCCCAAAGCTTCAGAGGGAAAAGCCCAAAAAGAAGTTTGGAAGAGAAAAGAAGAAAAGTCTCATGGCCACATGGGATGACTCTGACTCGTCTGAAGCTGACTCAGAATCAGATGATGAAAGGGCGAACATAGCGCTCATGGCTAACATTCCAGATGACAGTGAAGCTTCTGACTCAGACTCAGAATCAGACACAGAAGAGGTATTCCCTAACTTCGCTGTTAATTTTACAAAGGCTGAACTTGCTGAAAGCCTCAATGAAATTCTGGAACGTTATCAGCAGATTAGAGCTAAATTCAGAGACCTGAAAAGGACTCTTGAATCTGACTCTAATAAGTCTGAGAGTCTCAAATTGGAAAACTCTGAGCTGAGAGATAAAATTTTAAAATTAGAAAACTCTTTACAAAACTCTCAGAATGAACCAATTTCTGAAACTCCCAGCAACGCTGATGAGATCATCAAGGAGTATGATCATAGTTTCCAGAAGTTCCTTGCTAAAAGCATAGATAGAAGCAGAATGGCTTCAATGATCTATGGAGTTAGCAGAAACGGCAGGAAAGGAATAGGATACCAAGGTAAGGTTCCTACACCTAAGAATGTCATGGATTTAGTTATTAAACACACTCCTCTAAATTCACACTTTGTGTATGGTCACACACATGACATCAAGTACACTAGTAGTAAGCTTTCTGTGAAACCAAAATTCAACCAGAGTTTTGGTAAAACTAACAAGTCAGGACCCAAGAAAATCTGGGTACCTAAGGATAAAATAATACATGTTGCAGATATCTTTAGCAGCAAGTCAGAAACACCAGTCATGGTACCTGGACTCTGGCTGCTCACGACACATGACGGGAAGAAGGCATATGTTCCAAAGCCTGGAACTTAAGCCTGGAGGCCACGTTGGCTTTGGAGGCAATCAGAGGGGAAAGATTATTGGCTCTGGAACTGTAGGTAACGGAAACCTTCCCTCTATTAATAATGTTCTGCTAGTAGATGGATTGATGCATAATCTGTTATCCATAAGTCAATTAAGTGATAACGGTTATGATATAATCTTTAATCAAAAATCATGTAAAGCTGTTAGTCAGAAAGATGGGACTATCCTATTTAATGGTAAGAGGAAAAACAACATTTACAAAATCAAACTTTCTGAACTAAAGAGTCAGAACGTAAAATGTCTTCTGTCTGTTAACAACGAGCAGTGGATCTGGCACAGAAGATTGGGGCATGTTAGTATGAGAAGAATATCTCAGATTAACAAACTCAATCTGGTCAGAGGACTTCCAAATTTGAAGTTCAATTCAGATGCTCTGTGTGAAGCATGTCAGAAAGGCAAATTTGCAAAACCTTCTTTTAAATCCAAAAATGTTGTTTCTACCTCTAAGCCATTAGAACTTCTGCACATTGACTTATTTGGACCAGTTAAGACTGCTTCTGTCAGTGGCAAGAAGTATGGGTTAGTAATCGTAGATGACTATAGCAGATGGACATGGGTAAAGTTCTTAAGACACAAGGACGAGTCACACTCTGTGTTTGTTACCTTCTGTAACCAAGTTCAGAATGAAAAAGATCTTAGAATCGTTAAAGTCAGAAGTGATCATGGTGGAGAATTTGAAAATAAAGATTTTGAGTCATTCTTTAATGACAAAGGCATTCTGCATGATTTCTCTTGTCCTAGAACTCCCCAACAAAATGGAGTTGTAGAACGAAAGAACAGAACATTGCAAGAAATGGCCAGAACCATGATCAACGAGACAAACGTTGCTAAGACTTTCTGGGCAGAGGCAATAAACACAGCGTGCTACATTCAGAATAGAATCTCAATAAGACCTATTCTGGAAAAGACTCCATATGAATTGTGGAAGAACAGAAAGCCCAACATTTCGTATTTTCATCCTTTTGGATGTACTTGCTATATGTTAAATACTAAGAATTATTTGAACAAGTTTGATTCTAAGGCACAGAAGTGTATTATGTTAGGATACTCTGAACGCTCAAGAGGGTACAGAGTATACAATACAGAAACACAGATTGTGGAAGAATCAATCAGTGTTCATTTTGATGACAAGCTTGACTCTGAAAAGTCAAAGCAGAATGAAAATCTTGCAGGTATAGAAATTGAATTTGCAGGTTCTGAAGACAAGTCATCAGAAGCTCTCAACACAGACATTCCTTCAACGTCTGAAAGAAGCAATGCTAGAAATCCTACAACTGCTGCTGATCAACCTCAGAAGAGATTACCCAGAAGCAGTTTGGATCACCCAGAAGAGACTATCCTAGGAAGAAAGGAAGATCCAATCAGAACAAGAGCAAGCTTCAGAAACTCTGAAGAAACTCTGATGGGACTTGTGTCTCTGATTGAACCTTCTTCTATTGATGAAGCACTTCTGGACAATGACTGGATTCTGGCAATGCAAGAAGAGCTGAATCAATTCACCAGAAACGACGTATGGGATCTCGTTCCCAGACCAAAAGGATTCAACGTCATTGGAACAAGATGGGTGTTCAGAAACAAGCTTAATGAACAAGGTGAAGTCGTCAGAAACAAGGCACGACTGGTTGCACAAGGTTATAGTCAGCAAGAGGGGATAGACTATACAGAAACCTTTGCCCCAGTCGCCAGGTTAGAATCTATCAGACTTTTAATTTCATTTGCTGTTAATAGAGGCATCACTCTGTATCAGATGGATGTCAAAAGTGCATTCTTAAATGGTTATATAGAAGAAGAAGTTTATGTTCACCAACCCCCAGGTTTTGAAAATACAAAACATCCAGAACATGTTTTCAAACTGAAAAAGTCACTGTATGGTCTGAAACAAGCTCCCAGAGCTTGGTATGAAAGGCTAAGTAACTTTCTGCTTGAAAATGAATTCACCAGAGGGAAAGTGGACACTACTCTATTCTGTAAAACAGTTAAGAGTGACATTTTAGTCTGTCAAATTTATGTTGATGATATTATTTTTGGTTCTACTAATCCTTCTCTTGGAAGAAAATTTGCTAAGTGTATGCAGGCAGAATTTGAGATGAGCCTCATGGGGGAACTGAAATTCTTTCTAGGAATTCAGATCAATCAAACTCCAGAGGGAACTTACATTCATCAGAGCAAATACATCAGAGATCTTCTGAAGAAATTTGACCTCTCAGAATGTAAGCCATCAAAGATTCCAATGCATCCCACGTGCATTCTGGAAAGAGAAGAGGTAAGCAAAAGCGTAGAACAGAAAGTCTACAGAGGTATGATTGGTTCTCTCCTTTATCTGACTGCTTCAAGACCTGATATTTTATTCAGCGTATGTATTTGTGCTAGATTCCAATCAGATCCTAGAGAATCTCACTTAACAGCAGTTAAGCGAATTTTCAAGTATCTGAAAGGTACTACTAATCTGGGTTTGTTTTATAGAAAATCTAGTGATTACAGTTTAGTAGGCTACTGCGATGCTGATTTTGCTGGAGACAGAGTGGAACGTAAAAGTACTTCTGGAAGCTGCCAGTTTCTAGGAGAAAATCTGATCTCGTGGTCCAGCAAAAGGCAATCAACAATTGCTCTGTCAACAGCAGAAGCTGAGTACATAGCAGCAGCAGGATGTAGCACACAGATGCTCTGGATGAAAAGTCAGCTTGAAGACTTCCAGATTTTTGAGAGTAACATTCCTATTCTTTGTGATAATACTTCTGCTATTTGCTTAAGTAAGAATCCTATTTTACATTCTAGAGCTAAGCATATAGAAATAAAACATCATTTCATTAGGGACTATATTCAGAAAGGCATTTTAAACTTGAAATTTATAGATACAGACCATCAATGGGCTGATATCTTCACTAAACCCCTTTCAGAAGATAGGTTTAATTTCATTCTGAAACATCTCAGCATGAAAGTATGCCCAGAATGAAAATGTTTTAATTCCATGTATTTATCTTCAGAATGTAATTATATTACTGTGAACTTCTGATCAATCTTCTTTCAGAAAGATAGAACATGCAGATTGTATCAGATGCAAGTCTAAAGATCTGAGAGTCTAATCTCAAAGACAGACGTGCTGATCACTACATCAAACAAGTGTCATCCAATCATCAGCAAATCCCTGAAGCAGAACGCGTGCACGCTTCTGAGAAAGGAAAGCGCTGATTGGGTGCATTGAGACACATGTCTGGTAACCGTTTTTAAGTATCTTTCTCAAATCCCCCAAAATCAGCAAGCATTTAATGCAAAGTAATCACGCTTGTTAATGGCAATCATTATTTTTTTCTCTCTCTTAAAAACGTTTAATTTTTCAAAATAATTTTTGAAAACCTTATTTAAACACACTATTCTTCATTCTTACTCTTTACGCTTTCTCATAATCTCTCAAATATTTTCTGCATATTTCTGAGTTTATCTCCTTCAAACCTTTTTCTCAAAATCATTCTCAAAGCTTTTGTGTGAGAACAATGGCATCCTCCAGCATTTCTGCAGGGAATCAGAAGAAAGAAACTTCTGAGCAATATCAGGTGCCTACCAGAACTCTTCTCACACCGGTAAAGAATCTTGAGGTTCTCTCTGAGTTAATCGTCGACTTCGAAAGTTTGAAGGATAATGGATTTGACCTAACTGATGAAATCAAGGCTCAAAAGTGGGAGAGGTATTTCGATAGGTTGGTTGGACCAACTTTCCCAGAGCTTGTCAAGGAATTTTGGATTCACGCCAAGATTCACAAACATCTAGTCATCTCTTCTGTCATGGGAAAGAAGATAATAATTTCTGAAGACCTCATTGCTAGGTTAATTGGTCAAAGTGGTGGTGGAGTCCGTTGTGTGGACATGGCTGACAGATGCCCTGATATAGGTGTGGTAGCAAACTGCATTTTCACTCTTGGCTTTCCCAGCAGCAAAATTAAGGATCTGAAGGATCACTGCAGAGTATGGGCCAAGATTGTTCTGGGCTGTTTCAATCACAGGAAGCCAACAAGCTCTCCTGATTATATAAACGTGGATCAGCAATTTCTGATCTACTTTATTGATCAGAGGGTGAAGATCAATCTGGCACACTTCCTGTTCAATCATCTGAAGACTAGTGTGAAAGAGACTAGAGAAGAAGAAAGGACAAAAAGGGACTGGATACCGTTTGGGAGGCTCATATCAGATATTCTAACAGAGAATAATCTGATAGATTATCTGAGCGAAGCTCAAGTGCTGGGCACTATGGAACCAACTGTTGGAAAACCGCTGAACGCTAAGAACCTGAAAAAGATGAAGCTGATAGAAAATATCAGGAAGGAACCCAGAGCTTCTTCAACTGCTGACATCTCCAGAAGAAGAGTGCCTCTGAGTAATTTCCCAAGATTTTCTGAAATGGAATCCCAACCTGATATGTTTCTCAAGTATCCAGATTCATACAAGGAAGAAGATGCAGGTTCAAAGCTGAAGATCAAAGATCTGAGTCAGGTTCAACCTGAAGTGACTCAGAAGAAGACAAAGAAGAGGAAAGCAGAAGGATCATCTCATCAGACTCCAAAGAAACGAGGTAATTCATCTGCTGCTCCTATTTCAATTTCATCTACTATTCCAACATCTGCTGCCCCTCCTCAAACCTCTCACAGAATTTCAATCCCAATCCCTACTATTGATGAAACCATACCAGAAGACCCTTCTGAGGCCTTACAACTCAGAAGAACCAGAATTAAAATTACCAAACAACCAACTGTTTCAACTACACCAGCACTTGATAGAGTGCTAGCTGATATTGAGCGTGAACATGCTTCTGTTCAACCTCACTCTGAACCACCAAATATTCCTCCTCCACAACCTGAACCATAAACTCAACCTGAACAAGAAACTCAACCTGAACAAGAAATTCAACCAGAACCAGAACCAGAACCACAACAACAACAACCTCTCACAGAAGAACCTCTGATCCCTGAGCAATCAGAGATTCCACCTCCTCAACCAGAAAGTAATCCACCTTCGCCACAAACAGAGTTTCAACGCTATGAAACCCCATCTCCTCATCATTCTGATCCCCACTCACCTCAACCTTCACCGCTGGCAATCCAGTTGCCATGTGGAACCACCATTGTCAGGCCCCAGTTGCCATCATCAGAGGAATCAACCCCTCCAAAAACTCCAACCACTCCAATAGAAATATTTAAAATCAATAACGGCTAACTAGACAGAAACTCTCAAACATTCTAACTCTATTACTTGAAATGTTTTTCTGTTTTGTTTTTAAGTCTACAGGCACAAGGAAGCTCTTGAACCTATGAAGACTAGAAGCTAGAAGCTCTGATCAAAATGTAGAAGCTCATGTTGCTCTGATCAAATATGAAGTTCTGATATATGAAGCTCTGATCGTCCTAACACTCTGATCCGAAGCAAAGCTCTGACAGGAAAAGCTCTGAAGCTCTGCTCTCTGATAAGTCAAAGACTCTTAATCTGATGCTCAAAGATAGAAAAAGATCTGATCTTGAAGAACACGCATATCAAAGGGAAGTAACAAACTCAGGGGGAGTATCTCTTAAACTCTGATTTCTCTTTACTTCTTAACTCTGAAACATTTCCTAGATACCTTTTCACGTTATTATTTATTTAAAATATCTAGTTTTTGTCATCATCAAAAAGGGGGAGATTGTTAGAACAATGTTTGAATCTAGTACCCTATATTTAAGTTTTGATGATAACAAAGTGAAAAGATATAGTATTTAAATGTTTCATGATTGAATTATATGCTGCCTAAAAATACTATGCTCTGACTTGCAGATATGCTGATTAAAATAAGCAAGATCAATTATTCAGCATCAGAATATGATTTGATACACCAGCATCAGAAGTTGCTGAATCAGAACGTGAAGATCAGATGATCAACGCTTGTACATGCTGAAGCTTGATGAACAGAACTGCGCGTAAACACTCTGATACAGAATCAATAGTTCATCAGCAGCGAAGCAGAATCAGAATGAGCCAAGCCAGAACGTGCATTGAAGAAGCAACGGTACTGTGCATTGAACGCTAATTAATTCCAACGGCTTCATTCTAGACAAGATCTGCTCAAAAAGGAAAGCTTGTTATTAGCATTGAATCAAGAATATTTGCTTCAACGTTCATCTTCTCAAGTGCTATATAAACCAAGCTTCGAAGATTATCACGGCTAATGCTTCCAAACTCTCTACACGCACAAAGCTGAACAATAATCTTCATCTACCAGTTTTGCTAAACCAACAAACTCTGATACTCCATTAGCGTTTAGCAATCTAGTATTCTAAGCTTCATTTGTGTAAACATCACAGTTGTGATATAGTTTTGTAGAAAACATTCACACACATTATTTTATACCTTTGTAAGAAAGTGTTGCCTTGACAAACCGGATTGTGGTTTGAATCAAGAAGGCTTTAGCAGTTGTTAAAGCAGATTTGTATTCAGTTGAATATAGTGAATTAAGACCTCGTTGGAGAGAGGCGAAATCACCTTGACGGGTGGACTGGAGTAGTTTGAGATCAAACGAACCAGGATAAAAATATCTTGTCAATTGCTTTAAGTTTCCAGTTTTACAATTCAACCCCCCCTTCTTGTGTTTTTCACCCCTTCAAGTGGTATCAGAGCAAGGTCATGGGTTCGAATCCCCCCGGCTGACACTGGGGGGGGAGATTGTTGGATTAAAATATCCAGCGTCAACCTTAGGGATTCGAAGGGCTTAACATCCCCCCATGGGCGCCTACACAGGTGTGTTAGGTGGGCCAGGTAGGCCCCTTGTTGGATTCGCTATAAGGAAATAGAGTAGCACCTTGGCTACAAGCAATTGCTTTTAGCGCAGTGGTAGGCGCTTGATCCTACAGGGGTAACACCCTACTCTCTAGTATATGGCATGGAGGCAGTCCTACCCATCGAAGTCCAGATACCTTCTCTTAGGATTATGATGGATGCGGGTTTGAACAAAGACGAATGGATCCAAACTCGACTTGATCAGCTAAATCTGATCGATGAGAAGAGACTTACTGCTATCTGTCATGGTTGAAGCTACCGACAGAAAACACAGAGCCGCCACCGAACTTTATTTATCCCGAAGGAAGGGGAAATATCGATAAAAACACAAGGGAATGGATAAGATGGTCTTGCGACCAAGAGAAAGGGTAAGGGAGTCGGTTATGCGAGGGGAAGGTATTAGCACCCCTCACATTTGTTGTACCCAACGGGATCCATTTTTGTTTGTTTGTCTTAAAGGGTGTATTTATCTACAACTATGCTTACTTAAAGGGAAAGAAATGAGCTTTTTATTATTGCGTCCGTGAGGGTTTCGCGACCCTTTGCCTACGTATCCAAGGAAGGAATTAGAACACCGTAGTTCCTCTAGAAAAAGGTTGGTTTGTTTGTGTTTTTTAGTGGGCGACGTTAACGCACGCATTCTAGCAATAGGCACGGCCGGTATCGCGGTAGAACAGAGATAACATGCCCTTGGGGATGGTTTTGATTTGTTGAGTGTTTTTGCGAGTTTTAAAATAAATTCAAGTAATAATTAAGGAGTGTTTTGGATTTTTGATTTGTAAATGAGAAGTTTTAATGTTTTAATTACAGCAGAAAAGTCAAATGGGAAATTCTAACCTAATACTATCATGTAAGGTTTCGACCCTATAGTCTAATTTTCTCAATTTAATCAAGAGATTGAAATTGAATTAAAAAAAATCCTAAGGGAACAGATGAGGCACAAAAGTAACCAAGAAATAAACGTTTAATCAATTAATTAAAATACAAACAAAATGTGCAATTGAAATCACATAATTAAAAGGAGAAACTAAATAATTAAGTAATTAACACACAAAATTTAATTAAGTTAATTAAAAATATTCAATAAAACTAATTGATCAAAATTAGTTAAATTAAATATAATTAATTAACAAAATTAACTATGAAGACTAAATATCATATAAAATAAAATAAAAACAGATAAAAGAAAATATTGAAAACCAAATAAATGGGCTTGAAAGAGTAAATAGGGGGTGTAGCATATTAATTCTCGAATGGGCTTAAAACAATGGTATGAAGGTGTGCTGAAAAATTTGGCTGGGCCAGGGTGAGGTCCAAAAACTTTTTAAGTTGACGCAGGGGGTGTGCAGACAGTAAAAGAGTTGGGCTTGGTGGGTGATCCAAGGCCCATCGAAATTGAATGATCAAAGAAAATAACCCTAAATTCTAAAGTGATTCGTCGTTTAGCATGTTTTGGGAGTTGGTTCAAACATTTAATTCCTTTTACAACTTCCAATTAAACTTAATTAGGCCTTTTATTATCAAATGCTGGAGATTGATATCCCCAATGATTCATCTCTCTCCATCTCGTAAACCATCACAAACCTTTCTCTTCCCTTTCAAAAATCATAATAAAATTAGTTCCTCTCTCTCAAAATTTTCTCTGTTATTGTATGATCTTCCTCTGTTCTTACACTCTATTCTCTATGCTTCGCAATTTCTCTCTCAATCCGAAATAAATCCTCATGATTTCAAACCCAACAGTGAAACCACAACAGCAAATCGGAACTCAAACAGGAATCAGACAAAATATTCAAGAACATACACCCTAATCCCGAATGGAACCCCGAAAAGCCCCAATCCACTGAAATCAGAAGGAACGAGAATATGAGATACACATGTTAAAGCAACAAAATCAACAATAAATCAAGGTTCACGGTGAACCTACCAAGTTTGAGAGCTCTGAAATGCAATAGCTAGATAAGGTAAAACTTTGAACTTCTCTGCTTTATGTGTTTCAGGATCCTCTACTACGATGTCGTTATTGAAGTTGTGTCTGCTTCTCAAGTGCTACGATCTGTTACCATAAATTGTTGATGTTGTTTTATTGCAGGTCTTCGGAACCGTATGGTGATAAAATCCCGATGTAGAAGCTTGTGGAACTGTCATTGTCTATGGAATTATCGTGTGCAGCTGCTTCTAGGTTTATTGTATTGAGTTGATGAAGGTTGTTTGATGTAGCTCGGTTATGGTGATACTGTTGTGAATTGCACAGATTATTGATGAAGATTAAGGGTGTATGAAGGTTGTTGGTCAATTTTTGTGTTTGGTTTAGGGTTTACTCGAGAAAAAGAATGCGAATGTGGGATACATTTTGTTGTTGCAGAGCCAAGCTTGTAGGGAAGATTAATGATTTTGCCTTGTGTTCTTCCTGCTATCTTTCTCTTTTACCCTCGTTTCTTTTGTGTTCTGTGTTTTTGCATACTGCAAGGATAATATTGTGTGGTTTTGTGAATAATCTCTCTTTCAAACTTGCTGGCCGTGTCCTCTCTTTTGGTTTTCTGACTGTGTGCAAAAAAAAATCCTCCCTTTTTGCTATGAATGAAGCATGTTATATAGGCAGATTTATGGGTGTTTTTGAGAGGGAAATTGGCTGAGGTTTTGAACAATTTATGATGTTGTTTTGAGTACTTTTTGGTGCAGTCTTCCTTTGGCTATTTTGATATCATTTACAGGATGTTTGGAGCAGGTGTTCGGACTGTTTTGGGCAGATTTAATGCAGGTTTTGGTTTGTCTTATTGGACAGTTTTCCACAGTTTGGCATGTTGTGCAGGTGATATCTTTCCTCTTTCATCTTTCTATGATACAAAGCTGATGCTTTTTTGAAAATTAATTCTGAAGGGTTTGCTTCTTTTGGAACATGATGACATAGAGATTTTGGGCATGTGGTAGCTTGCTGTTTTTGAATTGTTGTTATTTTATATGTGTTGACTTTGCTGCTGCTCTATTGTTGTTCTACTTTGCTATTTGTTTGCTAGCCTGTGGCTTTTGCTTGTTGGCCTGCTGTTGTTGTGCGCTTGCTGGCCTCCTGTTGTTTTTGTATTGTGTTTGCTAGTTGGTTGCAGCTTTGGGCTGCTTGCTGCTTTGTTGCTTTGCTACGATGCTATTTTCTGTTTTTGTTAGCAGCAGTAGAAAAATATTTGGGAACTTATTTTTTTCTTTTTTGTGAACCAAAAAGCACAAGCTTTTTGTGATTTGCAATTGGGAGAAAAATGGCCCATGATTAAACAAACTCCCTTTTAATCTGATTCCAAATACAAACCCTCATGATGAGCATTTTCTCTTAACAAATAATTGTTTGGAAATTTTCATATGTTAATTGCTAACTTTCATTCTTTTTCTTTGTCTTGTTTCATGAACACGGGAATTGGATGATCAAAGCGATGTTGAACGATAAAAATACCATGGCAAGGAGTGAGGACGAATGGCTTGAAGATGAAGACTTGAAGAAACACACATTATTTCTTTCTTTGTAAACAAAACAAATGTAGCTTTTATTTCAATAATTGTAATTTATGATTTCACATGCTCTGTAATCTATCCCAAAAATGTAATGAACACGAAAGCTTGAATGATATTTTTTTGAATGAATTTTTTGTATGGATATCAAACAACTCTTGAACTTTGATTGAAAGTGGCAATTTCCACTTGAATGATTTGAATGCACCCTTTGACTTTGTAACTTAAACTTCAAGAAATTATGAGCAATTGTTATACCTTGTATTCCAAACAATCACGCGCCTTATCTTTCAAAATCCAATCAAACTCTCAAACAAAATAAATGCTTAAGAATTTAATTCCACTTGGTTAATTTGATCCCAAAACAAATGGTCACTTAAACCTTATCTTCATATCACGCCTGAACCAAACTTGCATTTCTTAAACAGAACTTTAACTTTGACACTCACATCGCAAGTAACTTGTAACTTTAAACAACCGAAACATGTGTTGATCATCATGAACCATCATCCTCATTTCTTGTGCCCAGACTCCACATTTGTGAATTCAAACTTCAAATTATCGACTCAATGGCTTAGAGACTTTAAGAAGAAACTTGAAATGCAAAGAGATGAAATTCTTGACCTAATGTACTGAGCTTTGAGCCATCTTCGAGGCAGGCGAGAGAAACATCTTCCCAGAAGCAAAAGACCTGAAAACCTAGCATCTTGACCAACACCCATAGGGAAATAAAACCTAATCCAGGCTCTGATAAATTTGAGCGAGAACCATCCTTGTAACGTGATGACAAAATTCATTCCGCGACCCATTAATCGAGAACCAGATGCGTTTCTCCTTTTACCTGATAAGAAAACCTCAAAACAAGATTAGACATAAAGAGGGCACAACCTTAATACCTCAAACCAAAGCGCCTGATTCCATGAGATGCGGGATATGCAAGTGACTGAGTAATAAAATGATGCAAATGGAATGCAAAGTCCAAAGCCCGACAAAAACAAAAGAGATAGGGCAAATTTGGGGTACGACAGTTGTCCCTATTTAATCGTCTTAAACCTGAATGTGAGATTGGCGTCAGCCTTTCGTAGGTTCAAGGTGGAAGATGATTAAATACCAGGACCCAAAAGTTGTCCTGGAGAGATAGTGTGAGTGTCATTCATTGGTGTGAATGTCTACTGGGGAAAGATAAACCGGTCTTCTGGTGGACTGGTCATGATGGATAAAACATGGTTGAAAAAGGGTAGCTCGTACTGGGGTAATGGTGCCAATACAAGGTTCTTGAGGGAGTGATTGGTAGAGTTACTAAAAGGATATGGTTGACAATGTCGCGATGACCGGAGGTAAGAAACTTAAAGATAACACGGAGGTAAAGTCTGCGGAAGACTTAAGACCCTGAAAAGATAGCGTAGGGGTAAGGCCTACGAACGACCCACACCCCTAAGAGAGATATAGGGAAGGTAGGATCTACGGATGATCTTCGACCTTAAAAACAAGACGAGGAGAGGGTAAAGCTAAGGTAAGATCTATGGACGATCTACGACCCCTAAAACATAATGCGATGGTAAGATCTACGAATGATCCATGACCCTAATGCGAAAGTAAGACCTACGGACGGTCTACGACCTTAAGAAAGGTAAAGTGAAAGTAAGATCTACGGACGATCTACAACCTTAGGAAAAGTAAAGTGAGGGGAAGATCTACGGACGATCTACAACCTTAGAAGGATGACACGACGGTAAGATCTACGGACGATCTACGACCTTAAAATGTGAAGGTAAGACCTACGGACGGTCTACGACCTTAAGAGAGGTAAAGGGAAAGTAAGATCTACGGACGATCTACAACCTTAGGAAATGTAAAGTGAGGGGAAGATCTACGGACGATCTACGACCTTAGAAGGATGACGTGACGGTAAGATCTACGGACGATCTACAACCTTAAAAACAACACGATGGTAAGATCTACGGACGATCTATGACCTTAAGAGGGATAAAGCGAAGGTAAGATCTACGGACGATCTACGACCCTAAAAATATAACGCGGTGGTAAGATCTACGGACGATCTACGACCCTAAAAATATAACGCGGTGGTAAGATCTACGGACGATCTACGACCCTAAAACCAGATGAGGAGAGGGTAAAGTCTACGGACGACCTATGACCCTAAAAGAGATAAACCGAAGGTAAGATTTACGGATGACCTACGACCCTAAAATGCGAAGGTAAGATCTACGGACGATCTATGACCTTAAGAGGATGAGAGGGTAAAGTCTACGGACGACCTATGACCCCAGGAAGATAAAGCGACAGTAAGATCTACGGACGATCTACGACCCTAAGAAAAATGATGAGAGGATAAAGTCTACGGACGACCTACGACCCTAGGAGGATAAAGGTAAGATCTATGGACGACCTACGACCTTATAAAGATGAAGCGAAGATAAGATCTACGGACGATCTACGACCTTAAGAACATGAAGAGGAGAGGGTAAAGTCTATGGACGACCTACGACCCTAAGAGAGATAAAGTGAGCATTGAGAGTTTGGGAGCATGACATACTAACACCCTGGTTTATTTTAGTTAGTAGTGTAATAACAGATGTTAACTGGAAATTATGAGAATGAAATTCTTTGTGAGGATGTTTTGTTGATTTGGGATTGATCTGGCTCATGCTTCATATGCATTTGAGGTGTGACATGATGACCCATGAATATGCTATGCGTTTGAGGATGCAATGCAGTATGTCGTGACGATCATTGTATGCAAAATTTCATAAATGCATTGGGATCTGTTGCCCGTCATCTTGAGGTACCAATATGGACTGGTGCTTGAAATTGAGAGAATTGAGTTATATCCTTGTCGAGTTCACTGGGGGATTAAATCTTGCTGAGGAGAAATGACTTGATCTGACTTCCTTCCTGGGTTGGACTTTTTATGAATAACTGAAAAAGACGTGGATCTCAACCAATGCCCCAGGTCTCTGTGTGTGGGAGAATCGGGCGCTCGGACGATTGTAAGGAGGTGACGAGGACGAAATCTTGGTCAAGGTGACCGTTATGACTTGCTACGTGCACAGAAGAACGAACACTTGGAAGCCATAACATTCCCTGGGGATGCCTTCATATCCATGTAATGTAGTGTTTCTCATCTTAGCTCGTGATTATTATTGACTTATTCTTTTCAATGCAATGCTTAACAAAGAATTTAAATCACGATTCGCATACGAAAAATAAAGTAAAAGAACATAACAAAGATTTTTTAATGGAAGGGCAAATTTTTATTAATGAGTTTGGCCCGTGAATGGGCATTTATACATAGAAACAACTCCTAAATGAGGAAGTTGCGGAAAAGAAAAGAAATACAACGGGTAAAATGGCAATAAGAAAATCTCGAATTTCCGTTAAAACTGATATTGCTATAGTTCTCATATCCCGGGTCGTCCTAGTGTCGTGCTTCCAAAGGATAATAACTAGATTGATCCATCCCTTATTAAGAGGGTGTACGTGAAGAGTCTTTAGACTTCAATCTCTCGCTTTTTTGTCCCTAATTTTTGCCTGGATCGCCCTTTCAGGTTTTCAATCCATCAGGACACCCATTTTTGCCTAAGCCGCCCTTTCAGGTTTTCGACTTAGCGGATTGTTCTCTTTTTTTCTTTTTTAGCCCTAACTTTTGCCTAAGCCGCCCTTTCGGGTTTTTGACTTAGCGGGTCCTTTCATGCGTAGTATTTTTTGACTGAGTCTGAATTGACTGGAAGCGGAACGTCTTCCCCATCCATGTTTGTCAGGATTAGAGCACCTCCTAAGAAAGATTTCTTCACGATGTACGGTCCCTCATAGTTGGGAGTCCACTTGCCTCTTGGATCAGTGTGGATTAGGATAATCTTTCTTAAGACCAGGTCACCTGAGTGGAACTCTCGAGGTCGAATCTTCTTGTCAAATGCCCTCTTGAGATGCTGTTGGTATAACTGACTGTGACAAATGGCTGCCAGGCGCTTTTCTTCGATGAGATTGAGTTGGTCGAGTCTCGTTTGAATCCATTCTGCTTCATCAAGTTTAGTATCCATCAGAACCCTTAAGGAAGGAATCTCCACTTCGACTGGTAGTACCGCATTCATATCATAGACTAGTGAAAACGGCGTTGCCCTAGTGGAAGTATGCACTGAAGTTCGATAGCCATGCAGGGCAAAAGGCAACATCTCATGCCAATCTTTGTATGTTCTCACCATTTTCTAGACGATCTTCTTTATGTTCTTGTTAGCGGCTTCGACTGACCCATTCATCTTTGGCCGATAGGGTGATGAATTATGGTGCTCGATCTTGAACTCTTCACACATTTCCTTCATCATCTTGTTGTTGAGATTTGACCCGTTATCCGTGATGATCTTGTTAGGAGTTACATATCGGCATATGATCTCTCTTTTGATGAAACGAGTAACAACTTGCTTAGTCACATTCTTGTATGAAGCCGCTTCCACCCACTTGGTGAAGTAGTCAATAGCAATGAGGATAAACCTGTGTCCATTTGAAGCGCTCGGCTCGATGCGTCCAATCATATCGATACCCCACTTTGCAAAGGGCCATGGTGAAGTCATCACATTCAAAGGAGTGGGAGGAACATGTATCCTGTCTGCATAAACCTGACATTTATGGAACATTTTGGCATATACACAACAATCACTTTCCATCGTCATCCAGAAATAACCTGCTCGTAGGATTTTCTTGGCCAAGGAATACCCACTGGCATGAGTCCCAAAAGAGCCCTCGTGTATTTCTCATATAATGGATTCTGCCTCGTGTCTATCTGTTGTACCCCAAAATTTGCCCTCTCATTTCATCAGCATTTCTCATCACAAGACTCTTGGAATTCAAGATCAAACTAGGGTTTGCTCTGCCCAAGATACCTCCTTGCACTATTGACCTAAATTAGGGTTTGAGTTTACACAGTGATGTTTTAACCTAAAATTCCCAAATTGACTTTCATACTTCATGTTGGACTCACAAGTTTGTCCATACCAAGTTTCAAGCCTTTATTCAAATTTTTGCCCAGTCAATTGGACAGTTGACCTAGAAATCAACTATATTGGGGAAAAAGTCAACGGTGGCCAATTGACAGTCAAACCTCATGAAATTTGATTGACATTAACATTATGAACTCATATGAACCATTTTATCAAGTTTGGATCACAATTCCACAAGAAATTTGATCAGATCATCAAAAGGGCAAAATGGTCATTTTTAGGGTTTTGACTGTACAAAGGCAATTTTTGACTGTTTGACCTAGCCAATGGCAAATCAAGCTCAACCATGGACTCAAGGACTCAATGAAATTGTCTTGATCCATTCAACAAGTTCAAAAGATCTCAAATGCATAGGATTGACAGATGAATTTTTCAGTCAACTGATCAAAATTTGACTGTATACTAAAAAGTCAAACTTTGACTTTTTGGTCAAAATCAAGTGCCAAGGGTCATTTTTCATCAAGACATGTCAAATTATGAAACTTGTTCATCAAGAAACCCAAAAATGCAAATTAGGGTTTAAAATGGAAAATTTTCATAACTTAGAATTTTTCTAAGTTATAAAATTTTCTTATTTTTTCCTAACTTTGTCCCATTTTTTCACCAAGATGAAAATGGATTCAAACAAAACTTTCAACATGAAAGTTGTAGTCCATCATAAAGTCCACAACTTGTATTCACAAAGTTTTCTCAAAAGAAGCTTGTATCTCAAGTTATGATTTTTGGAACAAGGGTACCTAAAACTTTTAACTTAGAGAAATTTTGCCCTAGTTTAGGCAGGATTTTGACCCATCTTCTTGGCCATTTTTCACATAGTTCCACTTGGAGTTTCAAGTTTCATTTCAAATATGGATTATAGTACATGTTGCAAGCTTTCCAAATTGTCTAAGAACTCCTCAAACACCCTTGTGGTTAGGGAGAATCAAATGCTTGAAGTTGGCAAAAACTCACTTTGATCCATGGCCAATACATGTTCATACCACTTGCCAAATCTGATCTAGATAGCTTGGTTCACAATTACAGGCCTCTAAACCAGTTTGTGTTCCATAATTTAATGCAAATCCATTGAGCCAAGGCATTGTCTTGGTCATTAGGGTATTGTACACTAGATTAAGCCTTAAATGGAAAAAGTAACAATGCCATTTTTGCTTGAACTTTGCTTTATGTCAAAACAACATCCTAGAGCATTGAACCAGATCTTATGCTGCAAAAGGAATACACTAATTAGAGGGGCCAAGAGGGTTGTGTGCATGGTGATAGGATGGCCTGTACAAGTCTATAACCTCACTTCCACTCTTTTGCTTCAAGAGGAAGAAAATTTGCAAAACACAAGGCATCTCTCACATCTGATAAAACCAACTAAAACAAAGTTTTCAAACAAGTTTCATACACCCTAGCAAGCCAGAAACATGAGTCCTTGACCTCTCAAAACTCCTTGTGCACAAAATCCCCATTTTCTTGCAAAACAGGGCCAGTTCTGCATTTTGCAAGCCATCATCAAATTCCATCGTGCGTTTTGCCCAAAGATACTTCAAACACCTTCCAACTAACACACCTGAACTATTCCAGACCTCCATTGCTAGTTGTAACACCATTAACAAACATTGCCATTTTTGTTTCAAAGCTTTGCAGGTTGAGTTCTGTAGCACGATTCAAGCTACTTCAAAACAAACTAAGCATTGGGAAAGCTTCATTGCACATCAGGCAAGCTCAAAAGAACCTCAAGCCCCCTTGAAAGTTGCTGCATTGTCCAGCTTGATGTCAACTGAAACAGGTATTTCATGAACTTCTATCTCTCTATTTAGGAATAGTTAGACTTAGGTTTGTGAATGAAAGATGTTGTATTCATAGCCCTGGAACCATACATGTGCATAGTTTTCATTTATATTAATCGTGTTGGGAGAATTTTGTTCATGAACTTTCTGAAAAAACTAGGTTAAGAATTAGGGCCAGAGAAATTCTCTCTGGTCTTTGAGAGTTAGCTTAAGTTTTTTATATGGTTAGATTCGTTGTTTGATGCTCTACAAGTTTCATGTTATGAGTTTTGTCAAAAAAGCAAGGAATCAGGAGATAGCATCTTGTGTACACAGCGCGCGTATTTCTGTTCAAAGGAAGAAGACGAAGTTGCTTGGGCTGGGCCTGGTTGTTTTTGCTTCTCACACATGCATTTTCAGTTCACACCCCCCTGGCCCATTGCTTTGTATTTTCATTATTTTTGCATTTTTATTTTTTCTCTGACCTTGATATTTTATTTTCAAATATAAAAAAATACTAAAAAATATTTTCATAAATTTTTATATTTATTTGATATTTATTTTAATTAATTCTAGTATTAATACATTAAATACTTTATATTTACTTTTGTTTAAATGTAAAAATAATGTAGAAAAATACTTTTATCTTTATTTATTATTTTTATACATACGTGAAAATATTTTCTTGAAATATATATACATTTTGTAAATAATTTATTTTATTTTTATACACCCTTGATATATTTAATACATATATATACATATATAATATATTTTATTAAATAATAAGAACAAAAAACACAAAAATAATACATTTTTATTTTTATTAATATTGTATACTAAAAATACCTTTTTGTTTAATATACTTATATTTTTGTATAAATTAATACATTATTGTATATAAATAATAAATAATACAATTTATTTAAGAAATTAGGGTTTTTGCCCTTAAAAAAACAAATAATTGAAATTGACTTTTTATTTGTTTACATTTCACATTAAAAATACTTTTTACATACATAAAAATATTTTTTGCATAAATACATTTTATTTAATATTTATTTATTGTATTTATTTAAATATTGTATATTTAATATTATGCCTTACCCATTCAATATGGTTGTAATAATTTAGGATTTAATTTCTTGCAAAATAATCCCCAATTCAAATTTGTACCCCCCTCCCTATATCATGTTGTAATAGTGTAGAATTTAAATTTTCGCACCTTTATGCTTTCAATTATGCCATGGTTAGACCTAGGGTTTGTATGCAAAATCAAATTAACAAATAGCTTGACCTAATCCAAGATAACAATGCATGAAAACAAACACAAAGCACACTTGCACCCCTAGGGTTACAATCCACTTGTTGCCTTCAAAAATGGGCCATGGTATGCATGTCAAGTACTTTGGCAAAACAAAACAAAAGATCATAGTCCCTCGATGACGCTATCTGAGTTGCCTAAACAAAATGATCAAGTCCCTCAAGAAAATTGCCAAAAATACTTGACATTATTACTATCATGGTCTATACGATGACCCGCGCCTGTCCCGTTTAACATCCTAACACAAGGTTGTTCGCCAAATACAATGATGAAACAACACTGTTAAAAGGGTTAAAAACATAAGAAAGATCTTTGAGTAAATAAGATAGATAACTCTTAGTTACTTGATCAAAACTTGCAAAAACATCCTTGCTATCTTCAAAATACACTTCACAACACAAATTTCAAAATCCTACTTTCAAACATTGAAAACTTTTCAAAAGACAAAAACACCTTTGTATACATTCAAACAAGAATCATTACAAAGGTTGCCACAATGATGGCCTCTTTTCATAACATCTTTCAAAAACCACACACAAAGCACCATTTCAAACAATTGAAAAGCAAAGCAAGTGATCTAAGCAAGTAACTAAGAGCCCATGGATAACCATGGATAGAAAGGGTGTTAATACCTTCCCTTTCTATAATCTACTCCCCGAACCCAAGAAAACATCTCAAAGGTCTTTTCTGTGCTTTTTGACCTTTCCTTAGGATAAAATAAAAAGTCGGTGGCGACTCTTGCTAAACCGAAACATTTGCAAACACAAATGCAAAATCCCAAGTCAGTTCTCCCACCGTATCACAGAACTGGCGACTCTGCTGGGGAAATCTTTAAAAGTGGAGTAACCTTAGGGCTTAGATCACCCTTTGCATGATTATTGTTTTCTTTGATTGCTTTACATTTGGTTCTCTTGTTTGGGCTTGAAATCCTCCACCCGGATTTAGGAAACATTCATAGGTAAATAGCAATACGTTGTGAAAACTGTGCGGGGTATACCGACACGGTTGAAGAAATAACTATATTAGTGCGACATATTTGTGAGTACCGGTAGCCTTTGATTCAATCAAAGAAAATACGGGGCCGCTGAATAATGTCATGAAGCACTAATGAACTCTTAGAACCTTAATTGACCATCTTGGCCTTTTATTAGGGGTAGTGAGATGACCGGCTTTGGTGCAGTTCGAAGTTGGTAGATAATCGATACTACATTCATTGAGGGTTGTTTTCTTGGAATATTTTGGTCGCCAGTTAAGTGGCTAAACCAAAACAATGAACATAGAAAACAATCCAGTGATATTGAGCTCCTTAGAACCCGGTTACTATTTATAGGACAGGTTTGAGCCAACTAAACCTCAAGAGGGTACTTACCTATGAAACCTCATGCAAGCCTGAAACTAGGGTTTTGTGTGACTTGCTTGTACATGTGTTTGTGCATACATCATGAACATCATAAAGCATCATATGCATCCACTAACCATTTCAAGGGTTTTGATCTTCATCTTTGTTCTTGTTTTGTAGGTCATGGAATCTCTTCGCAGGAAAACAATTCAAGTCAACCTTGTGAGAATCCCTTCTCAACTCAAGGAGCTTACTTCTAGGATTCCAGAGAATTCTCTCTTCAGTGAAAGACATGGTAGACTCCTCAACCTGGTCAACACCAACATTGAAGAATACATGGTGAAAGTTCTCTTCCAGTTCTTTGACCCCCTACACCACTGTTTCACATTCCCTGATTACCAATTGGTGCCTACTTTGGAGGAATTTTCTCAACTCCTGAGAATTCCTATTCTACATCAACTACCCTACAAGGGTATGGAAAAATAACCAAAGCCTAAAGATGTTGCTCAAGCATTACACTTGCAACCATCTGACATCAAGGGGCATTGGGAAACAAGTGGTGTCAAGGGTTTCTTGGCAAAGTTTCTGTTTGAGAAGGCACAAGATTGCTGGAATTCTCTTGATCTACAAGCCTTTGAAGAGATTGTGGCACTCCTCATCTATGGTTTGGTCCTGTTCCCAAACCCTGACCAACTTATAGATGTGAATGCTGTCAAGATTTTCATATCCAGGAATCCTATACCTACATTGCTTGGGGATATCCTACACTCATTTTACACACAAACAATGAGGAAAAGAGGTGTTCTCATGTGTTGTACTCCTCTCCTAGCAAGGTGGTTTATTTCTCACCTTCCACAATCAGTTTTGAAGAATGAGCAGGGTTTAAGGTGGTCACAACGATTGATGACCCTCACACATTCTGATGTACATTGGTGTTCTCGGTCCAGAGAAAATGTCATCATCATTGATCGTTGTGGGGAATTCCCTAATGTCCCACTACTTGGCATTAGGGGAGGCATTACCTACAACCCCTGTCTAGCCTTGAGACAATTTGGATATGCTCGGAGGGATCGCCCTCATGACATGCTGATTCCTGACCTAGTTTTTGACTTCGACAACGATGCGCAAGGACTTCGACAAAGGTTCATCGGAGCTTGGAGGATGCCCAACAAAGTGGATAGTAAGACACTGGGGCATAAGAATTCCATTCCCCTTGAGCCTTATCTCAAGTGGGTACGAACCCGCGCCCAGAATCTTATGATGCCATACCCTCACATTCTCCCCGTGATTAAAGAGCCTGTTATGGAAGGAGAGGTTCCATACACCATCCTACATCCTGACATGCCAACATCATGGGAAGAAATGCAAAAGAGTTGGATCCAACTCAAGGAAGAATGAAACACTTTTGAAGCCAGCTTCTATACCAGTGAGAAGAAGGTTTTGGAGCTTACCCGCCATCTTCATGAGGAGGAAACTCTCAACACTTACATCGCACCAAAGAGGATGCGCAATGTATTTTTACATTAAGAATTTTGTAATATTTTTCCCATGGGGCACTTATGTACTAACAATTTCTTCTTAATATGACGTGCGTTCTTTTTGTTTGCAAAAAATTTGAATTTCTGAATCCTTGAATGTATTACATGAATAACATACCATTCATCATATGCATAAACAGGTCTTCACGCCAGGTTTCCTTATCTTTCTGCTGTTTATTTCAGCAAGATGGATTTGGAGCAGACGGTAAAGGATCTGCAGGCACAAAATTCACAATTCCAACAACTCCTCGTGACCTTGGAAAAGGGTCAAGAGGACCTCAAAGCTCTGTTGGAGAAGAATAAAGAGAAAGAGAAAAAGAGACCTGGAGTAGCCACTTTTGGAAGAAGGTTTGAGAGCAATGCTAGGAAGGTTCTTGAGTTCCCCTCAACGTCTGATGAAGGGGCCGGTAAAGGGAAAGGGGCTGTTGTACCTTCTGAATCTGAGGTTGAAGAGGAGGAAGAGGAAGAAGACGAAGACTACTCCGAACAACAGTATCCTCCAGCGGATGATAAATATAAGAATCTTGAGGATAGACTGGCAGCCATGGAGTTGCAGAGGGTCCCTGGTTTGGATTTTGAAGAACTAGGGCTGGTAACTGGGATTGGTATGCCTCCCAAGTTCAAGGTACCAACATTTGCTAAGTACGACGGTCTGTCTTGCCCAAAGATGCACTTGAGGTCGTATGTCAGAAAGATCCAACCCCACTCGTCTGATAAAGACCTCTGGGTACACTTTTTCCAAGACAGTTTGTCTGGCACGCAGTTGGATTGGTTCTATCAACTCGAGAGATCAGAGGTTCATAATTGGGAAGACTTAGCAGCTGCTTTTTACCGTCAGTATCAGTACAATGCTGATTTGGCGCCCACTCGTACTCAGTTACAAAGTATGGGGATGGCTTCCAATGAAGGGTTTAAAGAGTACGCCCAGAAGTGGTGTCATCTGGCTGGAAGGGTGCAGCCACCGTTGTTAGATAGGGAGTTAGTTGACATGTTTCTGGGGACCCTGTCTGGCCCCTTTTTCAATCATCTAATCGGGAGTTCTTCTGCGGGATTTACTGAACTAATTTTGACTGGCGAAAGGGTTGAGGCCGGTATTAAAAGTGGCAAGATTCAAAAGGATGCTTCCGCATCCACAACTGTTAAGAAACCCTTCCCAGCTAAGAAGGAAGCATTTGTTGTGTATTCTCAGAAGGGTCAGGGAAGAACCGAGCGCCGGCCGACTGTAGGGGCTGTGATGATTCAAAACTCGTCAAATGATCAACCTCGTAACAATCAGTCGATACCTAATCAACAACGGGTAGAAAGGCCACAACGGCAGTTCACCCAAATCAACATGACGCCCGCTCAGGTACTCCCTCATTTGTTGAAGCTAAATCTTACCAGTTTGAAGGAGGCGCCAAAGAACCCTAACACCTCCTCTCCATAATACCACTCCAATGCCAAATGTGCTTACCATTCCGACAGTGCTAGGCATGATACTAATAATTGTTGGGCGCTTAAGAACAAAATCCAGGACCTGATTGATGCCAAAGAAGTAGAATTCGATGCGCCTGAGAAGCCTAATGTTATATCTGCTCTGATGCCCAAGCACGGCCACAATGTTCATGATGTTATAGAAGACCTCCATGTTATTGATGTTGCCAATCTTTTGACTCTGTTGTTAGTGATTAAAGAGAAGTTGATGAGAACCGGGATATTCCCAGGCTGCGAGAAGGACTGTTATTTTTGTTTGAACATACAAGTTGACTGCCCCATGTTGAAATCAGGTGTCCAACGCCTAATGGATACCCAAGAGATACTTTTCCAGAAAACCCCTGTTGATACCTTCAATCCTGTTACTCCTACTACTTTTGCTACTTCAACCAACGATATTGCGATCATAACCATTTCCGACAATCCTCCCAAGGCTTGAAAAAGGCCTGTCAGGATTACACCCAACTCTAAATGTGTACCATTAAAGATCACCATGTCGGGACATGTCCCGTACCAATCAAGCAAAACGATACCATGGAACTATGGAGGAGAAATCTTCTACCATGGTATCAAACAAATTGAGGCAGTCCAAGAAAATTCTGAAGAAGAAAACCCTGATATAGGGAACATTGCGGGTACAAGCAAGATAACCCGCAGCGGCCGGATTTTTTCTCCGGAGATTGCTCCCCGTCGAGCAGTTTTCGGACCCTTGAAAGCTTCTGTACCTGTTAGGCCATCTATGCAAGGCCCGATGATTGAAGAATTGGATACTCCTGAAGAAAGACCATCTGCTGATATTACCAATAAGGGTAAGGGGATACTAGAAGTGCCTGTCAGGACGAAGGCTCATGTTGTGGTTATCCCCGAAACCACGCAGAAAGAAATGGATGAAATCTTGAAAACAATCAGAAAAAGTGACTACGACGTTGTGGAATAGCTAGGGCAGACCCCTTCTAAAATTTCAATGTTGGCTCTTCTACTCTGTTCTGAGGCCCATGTTAAGGCCCTAATCAAATTCTTGAAGGCGGTACATGTACCCCAAGAGACTTCGGCTGACCAGTTTCAGGAATGTGCGGCCAGTCTTACTGCTGATAATGGCCTGGGCTTTTCCGATGCTGACTTGACTCCCAAAGGAAGGAAACACAACGACGTGCTACATGTCTCAGTTGAATGCAGGGGAACCACCCTCGCCCATGTCTTGGTTGATACTGGTTCTTCCTTGAATGTGCTGCCGAAGAAAGCTTTAGACCGTTTGGATTGCGAAGGATTGACCCTCAAACCTAGTAACATCGTTGTTAGGGCCTTTGACGGGTCCAAAAGAATGGTTCATGGAGAGGTTGACATTCCTATCAAAGTAGGCACAGAAGTTTTCAACTCCACCTTTTACGTGATGGACATCCGTCCGTCATATTCTTGTTTGTTAGGAAGACCGTGGATCCATTATGTCGGGGTAGTTACCTCCTTGCACCAGATGCTGAAATATCTTGTTAAGGGTAAGATTATAATAGTGCACGGTGAGGAATAGTACATGATAAGTCATCTCAATTCCTTCCTCTATGTGGAGTTGGATGGCGAGTTCATCGAAACTCCCTTCCAACATTTTGAGGAAGTTTCCCCTGAGGTAGCAGTTGCGAAGATAATGGTTGAGGTGCCTGTCGTTCCCAAGCATGTATCTAGGATGGCATCTCTCAAGGACACAAAGGCTGTAGTTAAAGAAGGGAAGAGTACAGTATGGGGACAATTGCCCGACTTTCCCCATAAAACAGACAAGTTTGGGTTAGGGTTCACTGCTGCAGGACGAAAGGCTATGCGTCGCTCCAAGATTGGAAGACCGCCCGTCAAGATCTCTCACCATGGAATCAATGTTGTAGAAGATGAAGATGAAGAGAGACACTTTGAAGATTGGATCTTTCCGACCGTCGAAGGGGGCTTAAGCAACTGGGAAGCAAAGGATTTTATTCCCATCACCTTTATCAACCAGTAATTTTATCTTTGAACAATTTCCCATTTATGGTCTGTAATAACTAAAACAATTCGCACACTATTTCCACCTCATGCCTTGCCCGGGGCATGTAGGTCCATTTCTAAGGGCTTGATCTTCTTCATTATCATATGCCATGTTTTAATGAATCATTGGACGTTTTTCATCTATAAACTGCTGTGTTCATTTTCTTTCCTTTTGCATTTTTGTTTGTTTAAGGATGGCTATCCCTTACACACACCCACACTCACAAATGCAGGTACCCATCCACCCCGGATTCCATGGGTGACTATTCTGCTTTCGCCTTCGATAACTCTGAAGATTTGGTCAATCACGCTGAGTACGAAGTTGACGAAGATTGTGAAGTGCCGGGAGAATTAGCCAGACTTCTACAACAAGAAGAGAGGGACATTCTGCCTCATGAAGAGTTGCTAGAAACCATCAACTTGGGGACAAAGGAAGACAGGAAAGAATTGAAAATGGGTGCCAACCTGGAACCAAGTGTCAAGGAGCGCTTAGTGCAATTGTTGAATGAATATGTTGAAATCTTCGCCTGGTCTTATGAAGACATGCAGGGATTAGACACAGATATCGTGGTTCATCATCTCCCTACAAGAGAAGACTGTCCACCGATCAAGCAAAAGGTCCGCCGAATGAGGCCTGACATGTCTGAGAAGATCAAGGCTGAGGTTATGAAGCAATTCAACGCTAGCTTTCTGGCTGTTACTTCCTATCCATAATGGGTTGCTAACATTGTGCCCGTGCCTGAGAAGGACGGCAAAGTCAGAATGTGCGTGGACTATCAGGATTTGAACAGGGCTAGCCCCAAGGATGATTTCCCACTGCCACATATTGATATCTTGGTTGACAACACAGCTCAACACAAGGTTTTTTCCTTCATGGATGGATTCTCGGGATACAACCAGATCAAAATGGCCCCCGAGGACATGGAGAAAACTACTTTTGTCACGCAATGGGGTGCCTTCTACTACAAAGTGATGCCATTCGGACTGAAGAATGCCGGGGCAACCTATCAACGCGCCATGGTAGCTTTGTTTCATGATATGATACATCATGAGATCGAAGTTTACGTAGACAACATGATAGCTCGATCACAGACAGAAGAAGAACACTTTAGTCATTTGCAAAAGCTGTTTGCCAGGTTGAAGGAGTATAAGCTCAGACTGAACCCAAGCAAGTGCACTTTTGGGGTTAGGTCTGGTAAACTTTTGGGATTTATTGTCAGCAACAAAGGCATTGAGGTTGATCCAGCTAAAGTAAAGGCTATACAAGAAATGCCTGCCCCCCGTAGTGAAAAGGAGGTTAGAGGATTCTTGGGACGCTTGAACTATATTGCGAGGTTCATCTCTCACCTGACATCTACCTGTGAACCAATTTTCAAACTGTTGAAGAAAGATCAGGTAGTTGAATGGAACAATGATTGTCAAGTTGCTTTTGATAAGATCAAGGAGTATTTGCTAGAACCTCTTATTTTGATGCCACCCGTCGAAGGAAGGCCGTTAATCATGTATCTGACTGTTTTGGATAACTCAATGGGGTGCATGCTGGGCCAACATGACGAGTCTGGCCGAAAAGAGCATGCCATTTATTACCTTAGCAAAAAGTTTACCGACTGTGAGACTCGCTACTCACTACTCGAGAAAACTTGCTGCGCTTTGGTATGGGCTGCTCGCCGGCTAAGGCAGTATATGTTGACTCACACCACTTTGCTGATTTCCAAAATGGATCCGATCAAGTATATCTTCGAGAAGCCTGCTTTATCTGGAAGAATCGCTAGATGGAAAATGATCCTGACTGAGTATGATATCCAGTATACTACCCAAAAAGCTATAAAAGGGAGTGTACTTGCTGATCATCTAGCTCATCAAGCTGTCGAAGATTACCAATCTATGAGATTCGACTTCCCTGACGAGGACATCATCACATTGGATAACATCGAAGGTAACAGACCATATGACGGACCTGAACAAGGATCCCGATGGACCCTGTACTTTGATGGTGCTTCAAATGCACTTGGCAACGGTATCGGTGCGGTACTCATTTCTCCGGAAGGTTGCCATACACCCTTCACTTCCCGACTTTGCTTCAGTTGTACCAACAACATGGCTGAATATGAAGCTTGCATCTTTGGTCTCAAGGCTGCTATAGACTTGGGAATCAAATCTTTGGTCGTATTTGGGGACTCGGCTTTGGTTATCAGTCAAGTCAAAGGATAGTGGGACACCAAGCATCCTAATCTTATCCCATACAAAGAACATGCCCTGACGTTGTTGCCTCATTTCGAGCAGATCACCTTCGAGCATTTCCCGCGAGAAGAAAATCAGCTAGCAGATGCTCTGGCTACAATGTCTGCCATGTTTAAACTCAAATGGGATAACGAGGCTCCCCAAATTACCATCGAGCGAATGGACGGACCTGCGAACTGTCATGAGATTAACACCGAAGAAGTAGTGGAACAACCCTGGTTTCATGAAATCAAAAGGTATCTCCAAACTAGAGAATACCCAGAAGGAGCTTCCGTCAACGACAAAAAATTCTTAAGGAGATTTGCTGCCAAGTTCTTCCTAAGCAATGGCATCCTTTATAAGCGCAACCATGATTGTGTTTTACTTCGTTGTGTGGACAAAGCTGAAGCAGAGTTGATCATGACTGAGATACACAGTGGCACATTTGGCACCCATTTGAGAGGACATATGATGGCTAAGAAAATTCTAAGGGCAGGCTACTACTGGTCTACTATGGAAGCTGATTGTCATCAACATTCCCGCACCTGCCACAAATGCTAAGTCTACACCGACAAGGTACATATTCCTCCTGTTCCCCTCAACATTCTGACAGCTCCTTGGCCATTCGCAATGTGGGGCATTGACATTATTGGAGAGATCAAGCCTACGGCATCCAATGGGCATCGCTTCATCTTGGTTGCTATTGATTACTTCACCAAGTGGGTGGAGGCAGCTTCCTATGCCTCAGTTACAAAGAACGTGGTTGCCCACTTTATCAAGCAGAACCTCATATGCCGGTATGGTGTCCCCGAAAGGATCATCACGGACAACGGTATGAATTTTAACAACACTATGATCACCGCTCTATGCGAACAGTTCAAGATTTATCATCACAATTCATCTCCCTATCGGCCGAAGATGAACGGTGTTGTTGAAGCCGCAAACAAAAATATCAAGAAGATCATTCAAAAGACGACAGTCACCTACAAGGACTGGAATGAGGTGTTACCGTTTGCTCTACATGGATATCGTACCACGACACGTACTTCAATAGGGGCAACCCAATTTTCTTTGGTGTATGGCATGGAAGCTGTTTTACCTATGGAAGTTCAGATTCCTTCCTTAAGGATTATGAAGGATGCCGGTTTGAGTGAAGACGACTGGATTCAGACCCGACTTAACCAACTTAATTTGATCGACGAGAAGCGACTTACTGCTGTTTGTCATGGTCATACGTATCAAAAACAGATGATCAAGGCTTTCAACAAGAAAGTCAGGCGTCAGGTATATCAAGTCGGAGATCTTGTAATCAAGCGGATCATCTTACCGCAAAGTGATCCCAGGGGAAAGTGGACTCTTACCTACGAAGGACCATTTGTGATCAAGAGCATCTTTTCTGGTGGGGAAATGATTCTGACCACCATGGACGGTGACGACCTGCCGCACCCTGCAAACGTGGACATAGTCAAAAGATACTATGCATAAAACGACCCGGCAAGTTGAAAACCCGAAAGGGCGACTTGGGAAAAAATGGGCATCCCGGTGAATCAAAAACCCGAAAGGGCGGTTCAGGCAAAAATTAGGGATAAAACAAAAAAATCTGTACACCCGGCAAGTTGAAAACCCGAAAGGGAGACTTGGGCAAAAAGGGGTTTCCCGGTGGATCGAAAACCCGAAAGGGCGGTCCAGGCAAAAGTTATGGAATTAAAGCGTATGACTATGTCTCGTCGGATCACTTTAAGAACAACCTCTTCACCAACAAGCTCCAAGCTTCTGATCATCCAGTCATCAGCGGACGAAGCAGCAAATGGACAAGATATTCAGAGTTGTGAAGGCTATAGCAGAATGGGAATCCTATGGAATTATTACACATAGCCATCTTTCTTTTGTATAAAATTTTTCAATTTTTACGACAACATTCTCTTACTAGGATGTCTGTCTCCTTTGTACAAAGATACTCACAAAAATTAAATACAAAGATACTTCAAAGTGCAGAAATTTGCTTGCCTTTCTTTTCTTTTTGCACTTATGTTTTATTTGAAAACGTCCAATGTTTTGTTAAATAGGCATATGCATTTGAATATAATCACTGCTTACAAATAAAACGAAATTGAAAAAAGGGTAATCCCTGATAGGTTGAAGGTGTAGGAAGATATCTTTATGCCATTTCAGAAGAAATCCCCTACGATACATCATTCAGATCCTCAACAAAGCTAAAATTTGGAGTATATTTCCCCAGCGGAGTTAAGCTTCAAGATCCTCAGCGGAGCCAGTTCATTCTAAAACTTGATTCCCCAGCTGAGCTAAGTTTCAAAATTCCCATCAGAGTTAAAGTTCAAGATCCCCAGTGGAGCCCAAAGACCCTGAAAACCCTACCCCCAGCGGAGCCAGAATAGTGAACATTTCCCCCACAGAGTTATCTCCCAGCAAGATCGAAGATTCCCGGTCTCATTTCTCCAAGCAGAAGCCTCCAAGGTTTCAATTCCCCAGTGGAGATCATCAGAGTTTTCCTCATTCCCCAGGAAAGTGATGAAGGATTCTCACATCCCCACAGGAGTGGTCAAGGTCCTTGTTAATCCCCGCAAATCACTGAGGATTTTCAATCTCCAGCATTGGTCCCAGGATTTTCCCTTCTCAGCAATCAGAGATCTTTAATCCCCAAGCAGTCAGCAGTCAGCAAGGATTTCTCATCTTCAGTAATCAAAGATTTTTGGAACCCCTAGCATCGGTTAAGGATTTACTTTCCCCGACATCAGTCAAAGATTTCTTTATCTCCAGTTATCAAGGATTTATTTTCCTCGGTGAGACAGCTACTCAGCTTACATGCATAACCATTACATTCATATATCATGAACATTGATGAAATACAGTTCATTGCATCATACATATCATACAGCATAACTTTGTGTTTTAGCTAACATTTTACCCTTTTCAGGATAAGATTAAAAGGCTATTGTTAACAATTATTCAGATACAGTATGGATACACCCCAGACACGGCGGTCATTCTATTACTCATTCAGAATTTCAAGTCAAAATACAGTACAAATACACCCCAGACACGGTGGTCGTTCTACTACTCATTCAGACTTCGGCAATCCGATAGAGTCCGGATACGCTCCATACACGGCAGCCATTCTGTCTCTCATCCAGATTCAACTATCAACCACAAGTTCATATATGCTCCAGACACGGATGCCATTCTGACCTTTACACCAGCAGTTTGATTCTCCCAGTGCAGTCGCCACGGAAGTCATTCTGCCATTTATTCAGATCCCAGTTACAGCCTCAGATACACTCCAAACACGGAAGTCATTCTGCTACTCATACAGATCTCGACTTCAGATACAGTCCAGATACGCTCCAGACACGGTTGCCATTCTGTCACTCATTCAGAATTTATCCTCAGCCCAGAGATGCTTCATACACAGATGTTTCTATGTCGCCCATTCAGAATTCAGATACACTCCAAACACGGCAGTCATTCTGATATTCATTCAAAGTTCAAATACAGTTACAGCTCAGATACACTCAAGACACGGACGCCATTATTTTGCTCATATAGACCCAGTCTCCAAGATACAGTTCAAATGCATTCCAGATACGGATACCATTTTAATACTCATTCTTCTGACCTACCACATTGCAATTCAACAAACATTCTTGAATGGAATCTTTAAGCCCATCTCCAGCAAGATTCTACCACCTCCAAATGGCATCTTTAAGCCCATTCATGCATCTATGTTTTGACGAGTGCAAATTTACGGGCACTCTAGTGTCCAATCCTCTTTTACCTTTGAGTCGCGAAAGGCAAACTTGCCAATCTAACTTTTCAGGTTCAAGAAGATTGAACAGGGGAAATTGTTGTACCCCAAAATTTGCCCTCTCATTTCATCAGCATTTCTCATCACAAGACTCTTGGAATTCAAGATCAAACTAGGGTTTGCTCTGCCCAGGACACCTCCTTGCACTGTTGACCTAAATTAGGGTTTGAGTTTACACAGTGATGTTTTGACCTACAATGCCCAAATTGACTTTCATACTTCATGTTGGACTCACAAGTTTGTCCATACCAAGTTTCAAGCCTTGATTCAAATTTTTGCCCAGTCAATTGGACAGTTGACCTAGAAATCAGCTGTATTGGGGAAAAAGTCAACTGTGGCCAATTGACCGTCAAACCTCATGAAATTTGATTCACATCAACATTATGAACTCATATGAACCATTTGATCAAGTTTGGATCACAATTCCACAAGAAATTTGATCAGATCGTCAAAAGGGCAAAATGGTCATTTTTAGGGTTTTGACTGTACAAAGGCAATTTTTTATTGTTTGACCTAGCCAATGGCAAATCAAGCTCAACCATGGAATCAAGGACTCAATGACATTGTCTTGACCCATTCAACAAGTTCAAAATATCTCAAATGCAAAGGATTGACAGATGAATTTTTCAGTCAACTAATCAAAATTTGATTGTATACTGAAAAGTCAAACTTTGACTTTTTGGTCAAAATCAAGTGCCAAGGGTCATTTTTCATCAAGACATGTCAAATTATGAAACTTGTTCATGAAGAAACCCAAAAATGCAAATTAGGATTTAAAATGGAAAAATTTCATAACTTAGAATTTTTCTCTGTTATAAAATTTTCTTATTTTTTTCCTAACTTTGTCCCATTTTTTCACCAAGATGCAAATGGATTCAAACAAAACTTGAAACATGAAAGTTGTAGTCCATCACAAAGTATACAACTTTGATTCACAAATTTTTCTCAAAATAAGCTTGTATCTCAAGTTATGATTTTTGGAACAAGGGTACCTAAAACTTTTAACTTAGAGAAATTTTGCCCTAGTTTAGGCAGGATTTTGACCCATCTTCTTGGCCATTTTTCACATAGTTCCACTTGGAGTTTCAAGTTTCATTTCAAATATGGATTATAGTACATGTTGCAAGCTTTCCAAATTGTCGAAGAACTCCTCAAACACCCTTGTGGTTAGTGAGAATCGAATGCTTGAAGTTGGCAAAAACTCACTTTGATCCATGGCCAATACATGTTCATACCACTTGCCAAATCTGATCTAGCTAGCTTGGTTCACAATTACAGGCCTCTAAACCAGTTTGTGTTCCATAATTTAATGCAAATCCATTGAGCCAAGGCATTGTCTTGGTCATTAGGGTATTGTACACTAGATTAAGCCTTAAATGGAAAAAGTAACAATGCCATTTTTGCTTGAACTTTGCTTTATGTCAAAACAACATCCTAGAGCATTGAACCAGATCTTATGCTGCAAACAAAATCCACTAATTAGAGGGGCCAAGAGGGTTGTGTGGAGGGTGATAGGATGGCATGTACAAGTCTATAACCTCACTTCCACTCTTTTTCTTCAAGAGGAAGAAAACTTGCAAAACACAAGGCATCTCTCACATCTGATAAAACCAACTAAAACAAAGTTGTCAAACAAGTTTCATACACCCTAGCAAGCCAGAAACACGAGTCCTTGACCTCTAAAAACTCCTTGTGCACAAAATCCCCATTTTCTTGCAAAACAGGGCAAGTTCTGCATTTTGCAAGCCATCATCAAATTCCATCGTGCGTTTTGCCCAAAGATACTTCAAACACCTTCCAACCAACACACCTAAACTATTTCAAACCTCCATTGCTAGCTGTAACACCATTAAAACACATTGCCATTTGTTGTACCCCAAAATTTGTCATCCCATATTCTTCAAGAGTTGCCAAGATCATGGTTCAAAATCTCTCAAGGGTTGCACAGTCCAATTGCCTCCTAACACACTCAAAATTAGGGTTTTGGTTCTTGCAAAGAAATTGAAGTTTTCAAGGGTCCAAACAAGTCCCACATGCCTATATACATTGTCAAGCATTCATATGTCAAGTTTCAAGACTCACAGCATCAAATTGCACAGTCAAAAACCCTAATTGCTCCACAGTCAACTACAGGGGCAAAATGGTCATTTGACAGTCAAAAGTCAAAATTTTTGGTCAACATCTTATTTTGAAGCCACAAACATCATTTTATCAATTCTTGATCATGATTCTCAAAGCATGGCTCAAAAAGTCTCAAGATGCAAAAGTTTCTATTTTTGGACAGCTGAAAAAGTCAACTACAAATTGACCAGGGCATAACTTCTTCATGGTTTATCAGAAAAATACCATCCAAATCTCGTTTTGAATAGGATGAAATTTCCTACAACTCACCTTCACACTTCAAGTCCAAGAAATGCTCTCACAAAAAGTTATCAATTTCAACATTATAGGACATTTTCAAAAGTCAACAAAAAGGCACTTTAAGTCAAAGACCATAACTTGAGATTGGTAAATAAAAATGACATGGGACCAAAGGCATTGGTTAGAGGACTTCAATACCTTTCCAAAATGTCCAAGAACATGATCATAGCTTCAAAATTGAGCAAGATATTCCTTGTAGAAGTTGGGAAATTTTTGGGAATTTTGAAAAGTCAACTTTGCTTCAAAAGCTTCAAAATTGCTAATGGGCCACAAATTCTTCCATGAATCATTACTCAAAGCATATGAACGACCCATTAAGCTCAAAGGGATTTATTTTCTTATTTTTAATTAATTAATTGAATTTTTAATCTTATTAATTCATTTAATTAAATTTAATTATGAGAAAAATATTAAACAATGGTTTTAAATCTTTTTGTGCAGCAAATATGTCCATTATATGCAAGAGATTTTGTGCACCATCTCAAGGGGACAATATCATCCATATTTGGCAAGAATTGCATGGAAAAAGATTGGAAAAGATATGAACAAAATCAAATATTCAAAACTTTAATTCATGGACTATGGGCTTGGTTTTTTGACCTAATTCTATTCAGATACATAGGCACAACTAAAACCTAATGCAAGACACACGAAAAATTGCTCAAGAACTGCATACCGATTTGCAAAGTTTCATCAAAAAATTGGAAACTGAAATCCTAGTTACTGCACGTTTCAAAGCCTAAAATCTATTCCAACACATTGCTGGACCATCAAGGAAGCTTTTGCAATCAAGAATCAATCAAAACGTGCCCAGAATCATAGAACACAGATCACACGGTTTGCCAAAATTTCTTGAATTCCACATTATGATTCATGCACTTTTAGACATTTTTCTTGATTGATTTATACTGATATTAACCTTCTGAAGCTAATGATATAATTCAATTGCATTGTAAGGCCCTGTATCGTGACTCACCATTAACGTGTTTTAGGGTTTCAGAGTTCCAAAATTGGGGCTTTGCATAGGGTGTAAAATTAGACCTTCAAACTGGTACAGCGGAATTCGTGACCTCAAGACGAGACAAACCAATACCTCGCGCCTTTTTTATATTAACCCAGCTGCTATTCGCTATTTTTACAGGTCTCGTTTAGTGGGGGTTTAAAACCCCCGCTATTTGTTTACATTACAGGTACAAAGATGAAGAAGACGCTGAGGTGTCTGAGCGTGGTTGGACAATTTAAACGTTGGCGCGTTTTTTTGATTGTTTCAGCATAATGTTGTTTTTCATATATATTATTTATGTTCCATTATATTAACAAAGAAACGCGTTGGCTCAGTTGGTGGGTGAGTTGTCCTGCAGGTATTGGGACCTGGGTTCGATTCCCAAGTCCCCTCAAACGTTTAATAATTTTTGTCTTAATGTGTTCATATGCAGCGCCTCCTTCAGAGTCCATCATACAACCTCACATCCAAGCCTGCCACGCGCCCATGAGCTTCAATCCAAAGGCTACAAAAGGAGTCCTACCATGTACGTCAGTCAATGCACATACACACACGCTAGAAAGTCAAACAGGGCTTGGATTCTGATGGGCCAAATTGCTCCAATTCACCTCCTAAATGGGCCCGATACCCCCCATGGTTTGCATCATTTTTATTTTTATTTTGATTTCCTTTCTTAATTCTTTTAATTGTTTTTAATTGTTTTCTTTAATTTCATAAATTAATTTTCATAATAAAAATCAGAAACTAAAATATATTTTATTAATATTAATTTCACCATTATTATTTTTGTAAATAAACTTTAACAATTAATTTAGTTAATTTAGGTTTCAATTTCAACATTTTTCTTAATAAATTAAAATAGGTAGAATTAGGGTTTTGATATTTTTTTCACCTTTTCTTTTTAATAAATAATCTTCTCTCATTATTATTATTATTAATTATTAAATATTTTTGTAAATACACATGTACATTAATTATTTAGTAAATTAGGTTAAACTTTAATATTTTCTTTAATAATTAAAAATAACTTAGAATTAGGGTTTCTTTTAATTTTAATTTTAATTTTCTTTATTAAATACCAAAAACCTAAAAAACATTTCTCTCCTTTTATTAAATAATTAATAGACTTTTAATTCAATTTAATTTCAAAAGGGTCCAACGCCCTCGAACGTTCTATTTTTATTTCTTTCGCACATTTATTTTTCTTTCGAATATTATGTAACTGCTCAAGCCATGTAATAGTCACTAGGTTTTACTTTCCGCATTTTTATTAAAACGGGTCTTTGTAATTTGGCGATGTATAGACCCGCGCCTTGTAATAGCGTGGGATTTATCTTTCCGCATTTAAATTTCCGCACTCTTAAACTGCTAACTTGGTATGAAAGAATGTATGGCTAGAATAAAAACAAGCGTAGCTCACAATGATGCATGATCAAAGATAAACTTGACATGAAAACAACATACAAATTCACACACCACTCTTAGGGTACGCCTCATTGTTGCCTTACCTTCGAAACGTGGTCGTTGAGTATAGGACGTTTTAGTAAGTCCTTATGTCCATGATCAACGGCATAAGGGTAGCTTCTAAGGTGTCCTACTGTTGCTCTGGTGACCACACTGTCCCTACAAACGAATTGACCCGAACACCTCCAACGGTGGTGCTACCTACCTCTCAATGGTGGGATGGCACTACCTTAAGGACATTTACACAGCCTAATTCCTTAAGGTAGGTAGATGACTCATAGATAATTGCTCTTTTAAAAAAAAACAAATCAAAACCTTTTCACACCGACACTTTCAAAAAGCTTTCAAAATAATTTTTCAAACACTCTTGAGGACTGATACAAGAGTTATTCTAAAATCTTTAAACGAAACTTTTTTCAAACCCACTCACAATTGAAAAGCAAACATTTTGAAAACACAATGAGCAAGTATCTAAGAGCCCATGGATAACCATGGATAGAAAGGGTGCTAACACCTTCCCTTTCTATAAATCTACCTCCCGAACCGAGAAACTATCTCATAAGGAATTTTGCTGTGCTTTTGTCCTGTCCATGTTGGAGAAAATAAAAGACAGTGGCGACTCTTGCTTCCGCGAAATTTCGCAAACCAGCGTTAAACAGTCAGTTCTAAATCCACCGATCACAGAACTGGCGACTCTGTTGGGGACATACTTAAAGTGAGGTGTACCTTAGGATAGCTCAGACTTGTGTTTTCAATTGCTGTGTTTGTTTGCTTTATTATTTTGGGTACTGTTTCGGAGTTACATAGATCCTAACCCGGATCTGGGGATACCCTGTTAGGTAGCATAAGCTGTGAGGGACCTGTCCGGCGTAGACCGACATGGGTGAAGCAGTGGCTACGTTGGTGTGGCACCTTGGTCTGTACCGATATCCCTTGTGTCGCAACGAGGAGAATATGGGTCTTATGAGGAGTCATTAAGCACCAACCGACCTTAGAACCTTAAATGACCCAACTTGGCCAATAGAACAGTAGCAGTATGCTACGCCCATTGAGGCTAAACTCTCGTGATGGTTCTGGCCGCAAGAAAAGATTGCGATGCTGGAGTTATGACCGATTGAGGGTAGTCAGTGATATTGGGATCCTCTAGAACCCGGTTACTTCTGATAGGACAGGTCTTAACCAACAAACTGAAAGAGGGTAATACCTAGACCCCATGCTGGCCTAAACTCTAAGGGCTTGTCTTGTGTGACTTGTGTGCCTTATCATGTTTGCCTTTGTGAATATTTGTGGTGTGCTTTATCAGAACATCATGCCATCATAAACATTGCATGCATCCTGCATAAAGACTGACCATTTCAAAGACAAGAGGGTTTCACCTTTGCTCTGTTTTTTAGGACATCATGATGCCTATGCGAAGGAACACTATCCGGTTCAATTTTGTTCACCCACCTGAGTTGCTTGAAGAGTTGGTTAGCAGAATTCCAAATACTACTTCCTTCATCCAGAGGCATGGTTCTCTTCTCAGTTTAGTCACGGAAAAGTGGGACCAACAACTGATGAGTGTCCTGACCCAGTTTTATGACCCTCTGAACCAGTGCTTCACCTTTCAAGACTTCCAGCTGGTTCCTACCTTGGAAGAGTTCTCTGATTTGCTTGGCATCCCTATCTTAGATCAGACTCCCTTCACTGGTTGGGAAAAGACTCTCAGGCTTGAGGAGATTGCTGCAACCCTCCCTTTGACCCACAAGGAGGTAATGGACAACTGGGTGACTAGAAGCAAAGTTAAGGGTTTCTTGGCCAAGTTTCTGATTGGTAAGGCTAACAGTTTCTGGAATGACCTGGACTTTAGGGCGTATGAAGACATTCTGGCTCTCTTAATCTATGGTCTAGTCTTGTTCCCTAATCCTGAAAACTTCATTAACGTCACTTCCATAAGGATCTTCATGTCTCGGAACCCTGTGCCCACTCTCTTGGGTGATATCCTGCAACAACTTTATGCTCGTACTGCCCGAAGACGAGGAACTCTGTGGTGCTGTATTCCCTTGTTAGTGAGGTGGTTTATTTTGCACCTCCCTAAGTTCGTGTTGAAGAACAAAGAAGGAAGAGGCTGGGCTCATAGGTTAATGTCTCTCACTGATAATGACATCAGTTGGACTTTCAGGGGTTTGGATGAAGTACCTGTTATTGATCGTTGTGGAGAATATCCTAATGTTCCTTTGATTGGTACCCAAGGAGGAATCTCTTATAATCCATGTCTAGCTCTCCGTCAGTTTGGAAGAGCCAGAAGAGCAGGGCCTCATGAGATGTTGGTGCATCACATCAGTTTTGAGTTTCAGGTAGATAGTGACGAGCTGCGTCGTAGGTTCATCAAGGCTTGGGACAGAATTCACAAAGCTGACCCACAAGAGTTGGGACCGAAGACTTCTCTACCTATGGAAGCCTACTACAAATGGGTCTGCATCCGTGCTCAGAAGTTAGGTATGTCATACGAAGCTGCCAGACCCATCATTCTTGAATATCCTGATAGAGATGGGGCTCCTCCAACTGTTCTCCCTCCTCAGATACCTACTGATCTTGATACATTAAAGAGGTCTTGGGCGCAACTGCGAGAAGAACGGGATTCTTATTGGGAAAAGTTCAACGAGCAAGAATTGAAGATCCAGAAGCTGACAAAGCAGTTGGAGAACGAGCGGGCTTTGAATGACTACATCCGTACTGAGAAGAGGAGACCCTGGGATCAATGATGAACTTTGGATATTCTTTTACAGTTTTATCTCCCTTTTCAGTATTTCCATTTTATGTAACGCCTAAAGGCAATCAGTTGAACAATTTAAAATTTCAAAGTTGAATCTAATGAAGTGTGTTCCTTTTTGTTTACAAAGTTGATTCCCGATTGTCTTTGAAAGCATAAATCATACGCATTCCATTCATCATATGCATCACAGGTACTCTTATTTTCAGGTTGCTTAATGTTCTTCGCTGTTTATTTCAGCATCATGAACCCTGAATCATCTACCGAGCAGTCCATCAAGGCCCTCCAGGCTCAGAACGCCCAATTCCAAGAGCTGATTATGAGTTTGGCCCAAGGTCAAGAGGAGTTGAAGGCTCTGCTAGTTAAGAAGAAGAAGAAGAGAACTGTTCTATTCAACACGGGCCGGAGGTTTGGTAACACACTGCAGAATGAGGTTGATCAAGCTGGTTCTTCTGTGGGGAAAGGCAGTCCCCAAGGGGGAAGAGGTACTAGTCCGGTGGTCTCTGACAACGAGACTGGTTTTAATGAGGAGCAATATCCTCCAGCTGAAGACAAGTACAAGTAGTTGGAAGACCGTCTGAATGCCATGGAAATCCAACAGGTGCCTGGTTTGGATTTCGGAGACTTGGGTCTATCTTCTGGTGTGGTCATCCCACACAAGTTCAAAGCACCATCTTTCTCAAAGTATGACGGGGCGTCCTGCCCTAAGCTACATCTCAGATCTTATGTGCGGAAGATTCAGCCGTATACTGTGGACAAGAACTTGTGGATCCACTTCTTCCAGGAGAGTCTTTCAGGGACTCATCTCGAATGGTTCTATCATCTGGATGGAACCAAGGTTCGTAACTGGGAGGAGTTGGCTACTGCTTTTTACAAGCAGTATCAGTATAATGCCGACCTCGCTCCTACACGTACCCAACTCCAGGGTATGTCGCTAGGATCGGGAGAAGGTTTTAAAGAGTATGCGCAGAAGTGGAGGGACCTGGCTGGCAGGGTGCAGCCACCATTAACCGACTGTGAATTAGTGGATATTGTGATCGGTGGATCTGGAACTGACTGTTTAACGCTGGTTCGCGAAATGTCGCGGAAGCAAGAGTCGCCACCGTCTTTTATTTTCTCCAAATGGAAAGGACAAAAGCACAGAAAAATTCCTTAAAGAGATTGCTCTCGGTTCGGGAGGTAGGTTATAGAAAGGGAAGGTGTTAGCACCCTTTCTATCCATGGTTATCCATGGGCTCTTAGATACTTGCTCATTTGTGTTTTCAAAAAATGGTTTGTTTGCTTTTCAACTGTGGGTTTAAAAGTTTCTTTGAAAAATTTCAGATCGACTCGTACGTCAGAGTGTTTGAAAAATTTGCTTTGAAAGCTTTTGAAAAGTGTCGGTGTGAAAAGTTTTCAGTTTGTTTTGAAGTTAGAGCAAGTATCCTTGAGAACCTACCTACCCTAAGGAATTCGTCTGTGTAAATGTCCTTTAAAGTAGTGCCATCCCACCATTGAGAGGTAGGTAGCACCACCATTGGAGGTGTTCGGGTCAATTCGATGTTCGAGACGCGGTGATCACCAGAGCAATGGGAAGACACCTTAGAAGCTACCCTCATGCCAGGTTCCCAGATCATGAGGACTTACTAAGACATCCTCTACTCGACGATCACCTTTCGAAAGGCAACAGTGAGGCGTACCCTAGGGGTGGTGTGTGCGAATTGTGTGTCATGTTTCAGTTATTTGTCTTGTCATGTTTATTTTGTGTTCTACGCTTGATTTTAATTAGGGCCATTCATTCTTGCATGCATATTTAACAGTTATAATGTTTGCGGGAAAATAAATCTAAGACTATTACAAATGGCGCGGGTCCACATCGCCGAAATTAAACCGGACCCGATTTAGCGAAAAATGAATAAAGCGGAAAAATAAAGTGCGAAAAGTAAAGTTACAAGGCTTTGGGAGAGATACAAAATTATAATAAATGACATAAAATAAATGTGCGAAATAAAATAATTAAAAAAAATAATGGGCGTTGGACCCTTTTGTAAAATATTTAAAATTAATGAATTAATTGGAATTAAAGATTAAATGTTTTTTTGGTATTTTTGTGTTTTTTAGATTTAATGAGAAAAAGGAGTTAATTGAAATTAAATTAAAAGGCAAACCCTAATTCTAATATTTTTATTTATTATGCAAGAATTAAAATATAATCTACATTAAACCCTAATTTATTTATGTACAATTTAAATAGGAAAATAAATAAATAATTATTATTGCTAAAAAGAAAATTAGAAGGGAGAAAACTTATTAGTTAGCCTAGTTCTATATTTTTTGGATTTTTATTAAAAAGGAATTAAAGTTAAAAAAACTAATTAAACTAAATAATTTACATATTAATTATTTACAAGAAAATAAATACAATAAATATTTTTTATGTTTTTATCCTTTTTCTGATTTTTTGTAATGTTTTTATATTTTGTTAAAAAAATAATTAATTAAATAGACAGTAATAAAAATAATAATTAAAACAAGAATGAAAATAAAAATAGAAAGAAAAGAAAATGCAAACCAGGGGGGGGGGGGTAACTTCAATTTGTGAGGTACAGGCCTGGTAATCTGGCCCAATAAGCATGCCATTTGTTTGACTTTTTGGCTTGTGTATCATGCGTTGACTGATGTTTATTGCGCTCCTAGAATCCATGCCTTTGATTTGGTCGTCTGTGACACGTGTGTGGCTTGATGATGAGAGAATATGATGTACCTGGATGTTAGCGTAGCATAGGATTTTATTTTGAAAAATAACATGGAAATTTGCCAGACCTGGGACTTGAACCCAGGTCTTGAAGGTTAATGCCTTGATGATTTGCCAACTGAGCCATGAAGCACATGTTATTATATTATACGAAACAAATAATAAAAAAGAAACAAGTGCGTTAGTGGCTTTCTGGCGCGAGAATTCAAATGCGCCAATCACGTTTGGACACGGAGTCATCTTCCTCACTTTGCCTGAAACACAAACTCAAAGGCAACGGTTTCTGAGCGTTGTTTTAGAGGGCCTATAAGAAAATAGCGATTAGCCCCTCGACGCTCATAAATTGAGCGCGAGGGGGCCATCTTCTTCGTCTCAACCCGCTTAAGCTAATGGCACTAGTCTGGAAGCGTAATTTTTCCTTGGGCGAAAAGCCCTAATTCTAGAAACCTGCAACCCTAAATCTCGTTCATGGCCAAATCACATATATTGCTCAAAAACGAAATTAATTGGTATGGTTAGCATCAGAACATTATAAGGAACAAGAATCAATCAATGGAATGTCATGAAAATGCGTAAAATATAGAATACGATTTTGAAATTTCCATGGAATGTCTTGAGTTCTATACCCCAATTCTTTGAGCTTTGGTGGTTGATATTGATTGGAATATGATCAGTGAATCACGAGCAAGCTTTAGGTATGAGAATTAGAGCTTAAAACCACCTCTAACAACGTTTTCAGATTTGAATTTTTATGGCAATTTTTCAAGAGTGCAATGGAGTTTTCAGCGCAGCTTGCAGTCCTCTTGGCTTAGGGTTGTATTCCTGATCATATAGTGAGGCTTTTAGGTCAACAAAAATCAACAAAATCTCATGAATTCATTGTTTTCAATATTTGATTTCCTTAATATCTTTTAGAATCTTTTTTTTCATGGTTTTTGTGTCAATTAGGTTTCAATCAAGCCAAAACCTTCTATATTAGCATGTGCACGAAATATTAAGTCCAAATCATGCATAAAAAGATTTGTTTTCATTAGGTTTGTATTTTTCATGCAATTTATTTAATTAAATGAATTATAAATGATAAAATTCAAATAAATAAATAAAAATGGAGAAAAACTTCCTTTTTGGGCCTAATGGTCGTGCATAGGCTTGGCATGAAGAAACTTGGAAGAAAAATGGGCCCATTTGCATTTTTGGATCATTTGAAGTAAAGTTGACTTTTCAAAATTCCCAAAAATTTCCCAACTTCCACAAGGCATAACTTGCTCAATATTTGAGCTTTTCACATGTTCTTGGACATTTTGGAAAGGTCTTTGAGTCCTATAACCAATGCCTTTGGTCCCATGTCATTTTGATTTACCAATCTCAAGTTATGGCCTTTGACTTAAAGTCCCTTTTTGTTGACTTTTGAAAATGACCTATAATGTTGAAATTAATAACTTTTTGTGAGAGCATTTCTTGGACTTGGAATATGAAGATGAGTTGTAGGAAATGTCTTTCTCTTCAAAATGAGCTTTGGATGGAATTTTTCTGATAATCCATGTGAAAGTTATGCCCTGGTCAATTTCAGTTGACTTTTTCAGCTGTCCAAATATAGCAACTTTTGCATCTTTGATGATTTCTGAGCCAAACTTTGAGAATCATGATCAAGCATTGATCAAATGATGTTTGTGGCTTCAAAATGATATATTGACCAAAAATTTGAACTTTTGACTGTCAAATGACCATTTTGCCCCTACAGTTGACTGTAGTGCAATTTAGGGTTTTGACTGTGCAATTCTGAGCTGAATGCCTTGAAACTTGACATGAGGGTACTTGACCATCTTTGTAGGCATATGAGACTTGATTGGGCTCCTTGGGGAATTTTGTGACCTTGACTTGACAAATCTTGGAGAAAATGGGAGGGCAAATTTTGGGGTACAACAGTTGCCCCTGTTCAATCTTCTTAGACCTGAGGATGCAGATTGGCTGACGTGCCTTTCGTAATCCGAGGGTAGAAGATGATTGGACACTAGAGTGCCCAGAAATTTGCGCTCACATAGTAGCAGTGATGATGAGGGAATGGGCTTATAAATGCCATTTGGATGTTGCTTGGGTAGGATGATGGGCTTATAGATGCCATCTGGATGCTGATTGCGTAAGAGATTCCTTAGCGAGAACCTGCTTACCTGCAAAAGAAAAATGAGTACCTGACACGTTGCAGGAGTTGATTTTAGATGCTTAGTATAGATGTGTCCTGACTGGTTACAGGAGCTGAGTCTGGAGCTTCAAATGATGATGAATGAACCAGGGATGGTTACTGCCTTAGCATGAATGGTAAGAGAACCTTGTGTGACTTTAACTTCAACAACGCTCGTTGAGAAAAATCTTGGCGGGAACTACCATCTTTGCAATATTGGGAAGAGAACCATAGGTAATTATAGTCTGAAAGGAATGATCACCTCACACTCATCGTCGGAGAGGGGAATATCAAAAAAGGGATTACTACCTCACACACCGTTGGAGAGGGAACCATAGGGAGAATATCACCTCACACTCATCGTCGGAGAGGGGAATATCAAAAAAGGGATTACTACCTCACACACCGTTGGAGAGGGAACCATAGGGAGAATATCACCTCACACTCATCGTCGGAGAGGGGAATATCAAAAAAGGATTACTACCTCACACACCGTTGGAGAGGGAACCATAGGGAGAATATCACCTCACACTCATCGTCGGAGAGGAGAATATCAAAAAGACTTCTGGAAGCAGTATCAGAACGTCACCATCGCTGGGTTTACGTCTGAAACTATATCTGGAAGGAAATCTGGAAGCAGTATCAGAACGTCACCATCGCTGGGTTTACATCTGAAACTATATCTAGAAGGAATTCTGGAAGCAGTATCAGAACGTCACCATCGCTGGGTTTACATCTGAAACTATATCTAGGAGGAATTCTGGAAGCAGCATCAGAACGTCACCATCGCTGGGTTTACATCTGAAACTATATCTAGAAGGAATTCTGGAAGCAGTATCAGAACGTCACCATCGATGGGTTTACATCTGAAACTATATCGAGAAGGAATTCTGGAAGCAGTATCAGAACGTCACCATCGCTGGGTTTACATCTGAAACTATATCGAGAAGGAATTCTGGAAGCAGTATCAGAACGTCACCATCGCTGGGTTTACATCTGAAACTATATCGAGAAGGAATTCTGGAAGCAGTATCAGAACGTCACCATCGCTGGATCATATCTGAAACTATATCTAGAAGGAATTGCGATAGTTGATAGTAATCATTTTTGTATTGATCTTTTTTCCTGAAAAGGCAAAACATAATTGTATGCAAAATCATGATGCATGAACTGTATGTTTTCAAAATCAATGAGATTCGTGCATATGCATGCTATAATGATGTATGTGACGTTTTATGAATGTATGTTTGTCTAAGGAAATAAATCCTTGACGGGTGCCGGGAAGTTGTATCCTGGGCTGAGGTTGAAGAATAGACTTTGCTTCCGCTGGGGAAGATAGTTGTAAGTATACCGGTAGGAGGAGATAACTCCGTTGCGGAATAAACTTGGCAAATGGAAGATTCTGCGGGGAGAAAATATACCCTAACGGCCATGCTGGGAAGAAATACTCTGTGGGGAGATGCTTTTGCTGAATTGTTGAGGATGACTCGCTGAGGATACCTTGCTGTATTGGAAGTATGAATGGACTTCGCTGGGGATAAGAAGATTCTGTCGACGACGCTCTTTCCGTGGCTTTTGGCTGAGGATAACCCAGTTATATCCTGTTAAGGAAATAACTCTTTAAATCAAGCCGGGCAACGCGTTCGTGCCCTGCTAGGGGATAAGCTTCCAGAATCTACTGGGGGTACGCTTATTGCTTGGGGAGATAGATTCCAATCTTCCTGGGGAACTGGATTGGACTCTCCTGGGGAAGTTTTGAACTGTATTGGTTATGTTTTTCAACGGAGCTTACCCTGATACCTTGGAGGACAGAACAATCAGATTGCTTAGACCATTCTTTATTGCCCCTGTTTCTATGGGAGAAGGCACCTGTGGGGTGCTGATAGTTGTTGATAGACAAACCTTCTTCTGGTAGGCAAGTGACGAGATACCGGGCCATAGTCGTACGCTTTGATCCCTAATTTTTGCCTGGACCGCCCTTTCGGGTTTTCAGTCCACCGGGATACCCTTTTTTGCCCAAGCCGCCTTTTCAGGTTTTCGACTTGCCGGGTGTACAGATTTTTTTCATTTCATCCCTTCATTTTGCCCGAACCCTTTTGGTTCGCCGGGAAGCCCTTATTTTTGCCTAGGTGTGTCAACCTAGCGGGTCTTTGATTATGCGTAGTATTTTTTTGACTATGTCCGTTCTCAGAATGTTAGGGAGTTGCCCCTGTTTAGAAGTGTTTTGTCACCAGAAGATGTTTGATCAGGCGAGATTTGTTGTTGAAATGCCCCAAGTGACTCGGGTGGGGATTTGCCCCAGGCTATTCAGACGAAGATTTGCCCCAGTCTATTTGGCCTTTGAGAGATTCTCTGGGTCTTGACTTCGCTGCCCCAGATGATGGACAATAGTCATGCCCTGCCCCTTGATTGGAGATACTCCTGTTCATTAGATTTTCATCATGCGAATTTCTATGCTGTTCGAACAAAAGGTCATATGCAAACAAAGTTATGTTAAAAATGCAAAGCTTATGTCTGTCTTGAAGATTTTGAAGATGCATTCTTTTTTCATAGAACAAGTGAATGTTTGTAAAACATGATGTCAACTCGTTATTTTACCGTAAGCCTTCAGGAGTCAGGATACCCTTTGTAACAGTATGCTTTCGAACTAACCCATGCTTCAGCTAGGACTTTTGAGGGTTATAACGTGGCCTGGTTCACGGTTTAAGAAACAAAGGATAAAGGCTCAAATTATTTGTACCCACCCGTTCTTCGTGATGTTCTCCAAACCTAAACTCAGTTGATCATACGTTAGACCTTGTTCGAGTCTTTGCTCTGATTTTCCGGTGATGATTCGGATGTTGATAACTTATTTTGAATAGGCAGTCATTCCTTTTTTGGTTGAGGGTTTATAGGACCTCTTTGATTTCGTTATCCCTGTTTTTTGCCTGACTGCTTCTTTTTGAATTTACAGTCAGCGGGATGCCCCAGTTTCGTAAGTCCCCTTTGTAGGTTTAGACTTTTTGGGCTTTTCATTTATGAATTTTGATGATGACTGCCTGTCCTTTTGATTGTTCTGAACCATCATGTCTTTCTTCGTTTTGTAAAGACTTTTTGGTGCCATTCGTTATGCACTTGGATCAACTGAGAGACTACCCTGCCCCAGGTTATGATTAAGGGTTTTGATTTTCGAAAATAAAAACTCCTACTTCTTTGGCTCTGATGGGTTGACGAGGGGTTATCATCCTTATAACTCCAGTGTTTAGGGGTTGAAACAATGCATGTACCTCATCAGCGGAGTTTGTTCAAAAGCATACTGTAATGATTGCGGTATCGTTTTCGTCATCCTCCCTCAAGAGGCTCAGAATTATTAACCAAGAGTTGACATTAGAAAAAATATGAAAAGAATATAACAAAAATAATTGTATTAATTCCCCAAAACAGACATATGCGATGCATTGATAGAATAAAAGAGTTTGCTATGACATTAATTGTTTGTATAAGCAAAGAAAAATACAACTCAAAAATTCAAATAAACAAAAGGCTTCAATGATTGGGCAATGGAGCAGTGATTATGTTCGGAGTCTCAGACACTTCAAACTGAATCTCCCCGGCGTCGATCATGTCTTGAATTTTGTTCTTGAGCGGCCAGCAGTTGTCCGTAGTATGCCCCGGGCTATCTGAATGATATGCGCACCTATCGTTGGGATGATAGTTGGGTGCAGAAGTGTTCGGATTCCGGAGAGGAGCCCTTAAGGTGATCAGCCCCGCCTTCAACATTTGTTGCAGTGCTTGATCCAACGACATGTTGAGTTTGGTGTACTACCGTTTCTCCTTGCGCTGCTGCCCCTGTCCTTGTTGAGCAGGTCCGGGATTGGAGATTTGGATTGCCCCTGCCTCATGACGGCTCCTTTTACCGTGCACAGCATTGGACTCTTTCTTTCTATGATGAGGCTTTTTATCAGAAGGTGCGGCCTCTTGAATTTTCCCAGACCGGATGCCAGCTTCTATTCGCTCTCCAGTCAAGATAAGATCTGTGAATCCAGCAGACGAGTTCCCAATCAGGTGGTTATAAAATGGGCCAGACAAGGTCCCCAAGAACATGTCCACAAGTTCCCGATCAGTCAGAGGTGGTTGTACCCTTCCAGCAAGATCTCTCCATTTCTACGCATATTCTTTAAAACCTTCACTTGATCCTAACGACATACCCTGGAGTTGGGTACGCGTAGGAGCAAGGTCGGCATTATACTGGTACTGCTTATAGAAAGCAGTTGCCAACTCCTCCCAGTTACGAATTTTGGTCCCATCCAGCTGATAGAACCATTCGAGGTGAGTCCCTGAAAGACTTTCCTGGAAGAAGTGGATCCATAAATTCTTGTCCACCGTATATGGCTGGATCTTCCGAACATAGGACCTTAGATGCAGCTTGGGGCAAGATGCCCCGTCATACTTAGAGAAGGTGGGTGCTTTGAATTTATGCGGGATAATTACACCAGTCGACAAACCCAGATCTCCGAAATCCAGCCCAGGTGCCTGTTGAACCTCCATAGCCTTCAACCTATCCTCCAACTGTTTGTACTTGTCCTCAGCCGGAGGGTACTGTTCGTCGTCGAAATCTGTTTCATTGTCAGGGACCACTGGACTGGGCACCCTTTCCTCTGGATGACTGTTCTTCCCCACAGATGGAGTTGTCCTCTCGGTTTCAATCTGCGGTGTATTCCCAGATCTGCGCCTAGGGCTGAACAAGACAGTCCTCTTCTTCTTCTTGTCCTTCTTCAGAAGCAGAGCCTTCAGGTCTTGTTGCCCCTGGGTCAAATTCATTATCAGCTCTTGGAACTGGGCGTTCTGAGCCTGAAGGTCCTTGATAGTCTGCTCAGCTGATGATTCAGGATTCATGATGATCAGCTGAAATAAACAGCGAAGGAGGGTAAGCAACCTGTCAAAGGGATACCTGCAATGCAATGAGATGTATGACATGCATGTAATGTTTTCAAGGACCTTGCGGGGTAAACAGAGAAACTTTGTTAGCATTTGGAACCGGTAGCTTGATTGTAAGAACTTCATTTTTGTTGAGAGTCCTTCGTCAAGGGTCAAAGGCTCACCATATCCAGTGGGTCATAGCCCCTGACAACTTTGGCTAGAAGAAAATAAATCCTCTTTGCCCCTTGCTGAATGTTTGATTCATCATGACCTGCATCACAAGCCCTTGAGATCCTTGAAATGGGTTAGGATGTATGCAGGATGCATGCAATGGTATGATGTTATGCTATGCATGGGGTAATGTGAGTAACTCTGTTATGAGTCCCAATTAAGGACTATAAACAACCCTGCGAGAAACTTGATAAACTTGTTATGAGTCCTGGTTGAGGACTATAAACAGGACCTACAAGTAGTTAGTACACCCTGTTATAAGTCCCAATTAAGGACTATGAACAAAACCTGCAAGTGGTTAGTACACCGTGTTATAAGTCCCAATTAAGGACTATGAACAAAACCTGCAAGACATTTGGTAAACTTTGTCATGAGTCCTAGTTAAGGACTATAAACAAGACCTGCAAGAAACTTAATACCCTGTTATGAGTCCCAATTAAGGACTATAAACAAGACCTGCAAGAAACAAGTGTCAGGTAACAAGTACGCAGATAGTCAAGTACGAAGGCACACAAGTCACACAAAAAGAGCCCTTAGGGTTTAGGCCAGCATGAGGTCTGAGTAGTACCCTCTTGAAGTTGGTGGGTTCAACCTGTCCTAATCAAAGTAACCGGGTTCTAAGGTTCTCAATATCACGGGATTGCTTTCATTGTTCATCGTTTCGATTTAGCCACTGAACTGGCGACCGAAATATTCCAGGAAAGCAACCCTCAATTGAGTGTAGTATCGAGTATCAACCAACCTCGGACTGCACCAAAGTCAGTTATCTCACTACCCTAAAGAGGCCAAGATAGTTCAATTAAGGTTCCTAAGGTCTGTTGATGCTTCATGACACCACGCGGAGGCCCCGTACTCTCCTTGACTGAACTCAAGGGTTACCGGTACACACCAAAGTGCCACATCAACGTAGCAGACTGTTTCAACCATGTCGGTATACCCCGCACAGTTCCCTCACAGCCTTGTTGCTACTTTCTAAGAAAGGTATCCCCCAGATCCGGGTTAGGATCTATAGAACTCCCAAGCAACCCACAATTTAAAGCACACAAGGAAAACAATTGAAAACACAGTGATCTTAGTCCTAAGGTACACCTCACTTTAAGTATTAAATCCCCAGCAGAGTCGCCAGTTCTGTGATCGGTGGATCTGGAACTGACTGTTTAACGCTGGTTCGCGAAATGTCGCGGAAGCAAGAGTCGCCATCGTCTTTTATTTTCTCCAAATGGAAAGGACAAAAGCACAGAAAAATTCCTTAAAGAGATTGCTCTCGGTTCGGGAGGTAGGTTATAGAAAGGGAAGGTGTTAGCACCCTTTCTATCCATGGTTATCCATGGGCTCTTAGATACTTGCTCATTTGTGTTTTCAAAAAATGGTTTGTTTGCTTTTCAACTGTGGGTTTAAAAGTTTCTTTGAAAAATTTCAGATCGACTCGTACGTCAGAGTGTTTGAAAAATTTGCTTTGAAAGCTTTTGAAAAGTGTCGGTGTGAAAAGTTTTCAGTTTGTTTTGAAGTTAGAGCAAGTATCCTTGAGAACCTACCTACCCTAAGGAATTCGTCTGTGTAAATGTCCTTTAAAGTAGTGCCATCCCACCATTGAGAGGTAGGTAGCACCACCATTGGAGGTGTTCGGGTCAATTCGATGTTCGGGACGCGGTGATCACCAGAGCAATGGGAAGACACCTTAGAAGCTACCCTCATGCCAGGTTCCCGGATCATGAGGACTTACTAAGACATCCTCTACTCGACGATCACCTTTCGAAAGGCAACAGTGAGGCGTACCCTAGGGGTGGTGTGTGCGAATTGTGTGTCATGTTTCAGTTATTTGTCTTGTCATGTTTATTTTGTGTTCTACGCTTGATTTTAATTAGGGCCATTCATTCTTGCATGCATATTTAACAGTTATAATGTTTGCGGGAAAATAAATCTAAGACTATTACAAATGGCGCGGGTCCACATCGCCGAAATTAAACCGGACCCGATTTAGCGAAAAATGAATAAAGCGGAAAAATAAAGTGCGAAAAGTAAAGTTACAAGGCTTTGGGAGAGATACAAAATTATAATAAATGACATAAAATAAATGTGCGAAATAAAATAATTAAAAAAAATAATGGGCGTTGGACCCTTTTGTAAAATATTTAAAATTAATGAATTAATTGGAATTAAAGATTAAATGTTTTTTTGGTATTTTTGTGTTTTTTAGATTTAATGAGAAAAAGGAGTTAATTGAAATTAAATTAAAAGGCAAACCCTAATTCTAATATTTTTATTTATTATGCAAGAATTAAAATATAATCTACATTAAACCCTAATTTATTTATGTACAATTTAAATAGGAAAATAAATAAATAATTATTATTGCTAAAAAGAAAATTAGAAGGGAGAAAACTTATTAGTTAGCCTAGTTCTATATTTTTTGGATTTTTATTAAAAAGGAATTAAAGTTAAAAAAACTAATTAAACTAAATAATTTACATATTAATTATTTACAAGAAAATAAATACAATAAATATTTTTTATGTTTTTATCCTTTTTCTGATTTTTTGTAATGTTTTTATATTTTGTTAAAAAAATAATTAATTAAATAGACAGTAATAAAAATAATAATTAAAACAAGAATGAAAATAAAAATAGAAAGAAAAGAAAATGCAAACCAGGGGGGGTAACTTCAATTTGTGAGGTACAGGCCTGGTAATCTGGCCCAATAAGCATGCCATTTGTTTGACTTTTTGGCTTGTGTATCATGCGTTGACTGATGTTTATTGCGCTCCTAGAATCCATGCCTTTGATTTGGTCGTCTGTGACACGTGTGTGGCTTGATGATGAGAGAATATGATGTACCTGGATGTTAGCGTAGCATAGGATTTTATTTTGAAAAATAACATGGAAATTTGCCAGACCTGGGACTTGAACCCAGGTCTTGAAGGTTAATGCCTTGATGATTTGCCAACTGAGCCATGAAGCACATGTTATTATATTATACGAAACAAATAATAAAAAAGAAACAAGTGCGTTAGTGGCTTTCTGGCGCGAGAATTCAAATGCGCCAATCACGTTTGGACACGGAGTCATCTTCCTCACTTTGCCTGAAACACAAACTCAAAGGCAACGGTTTCTGAGCGTTGTTTTAGAGGGCCTATAAGAAAATAGCGATTAGCCCCTCGACGCTCATAAATTGAGCGCGAGGGGGCCATCTTCTTCGTCTCAACCCGCTTAAGCTAATGGCACTAGTCTGGAAGCGTAATTTTTCCTTGGGCGAAAAGCCCTAATTCTAGAAACCTGCAACCCTAAATCTCGTTCATGGCCAAATCACATATATTGCTCAAAAACGAAATTAATTGGTATGGTTAGCATCAGAACATTATAAGGAACAAGAATCAATCAATGGAATGTCATGAAAATGCGTAAAATATAGAATACGATTTTGAAATTTCCATGGAATGTCTTGAGTTCTGTACCCCAATTCCTTGAGCTTTGGTGGTTGATATTGATTGGAATATGATCAGTGAATCACGAGCAAGCTTTAGGTATGAGAATTAGAGCTTAAAACCACCTCTAACAACGTTTTCAGATTTGAATTTTTATGGCAATTTTTCAAGAGTGCAATGGAGTTTTCAGCGCAGCTTGCAGTCCTCTTGGCTTAGGGTTGTATTCCTGATCATATAGTGAGGCTTTTAGGTCAACAAAAATCAACAAAATCTCATGAATTCATTGTTTTCAATATTTGATTTCCTTAATATCTTTTAGAATCTTTTTTTCATGGTTTTTGTGTCAATTAGGTTTCAATCAAGCCAAAACCTTCTATATTAGCATGTGCACGAAATATTAAGTCCAAATCATGCATAAAAAGATTTGTTTTCATTAGGTTTGTATTTTTCATGCAATTTATTTAATTAAATGAATTATAAATGATAAAATTCAAATAAATAAATAAAAATGGAGAAAAACTTCCTTTTTGGGCCTAATGGTCGTGCATAGGCTTGGCATGAAGAAACTTGGAAGAAAAATGGGCCCATTTGCATTTTTGGATCATTTGAAGTAAAGTTGACTTTTCAAAATTCCCAAAACTTTCCCAACTTCCACAAGGCATAACTTGCTCAATATTTGAGCTTTTCACATGTTCTTGGACATTTTGGAAAGGTCTTTGAGTCCTCTAACCAATGCCTTTGGTCCCATGTCATTTTGATTTACCAATCTCAAGTTATGGCCTTTGACTTAAAGTCCCTTTTTGTTGACTTTTGAAAATGACCTATAATGTTGAAATTAATAACTTTTTGTGAGAGCATTTCTTGGACTTGGAATATGAAGATGAGTTGTAGGAAATGTCTTTCTCTTCAAAATGAGCTTTGGATGGAATTTTTCTGATAATCCATGTGAAAGATATGCCCTGGTCAATTTCAGTTGACTTTTTCAACTGTCCAAATATAGCAACTTTTGCATCTTTGATGATTTCTGAGCCAAACTTTGAGAATCATGATCAAGCATTGATCAAATGATGTTTGTGGCTTCAAAATGATATATTGACCAAAAATTTGAACTTTTGACTGTCAAATGACCATTTTGCCCCTACAGTTGACTGTAGTGCAATTTAGGGTTTTGACTGTGCAATTCTGAGCTGAATGCCTTGAAACTTGACATGAGGGTACTTGACCATCTTTGTAGGCATATGAGACTTGATTGGGCTCCTTGGGGAATTTTGTGACCTTGACTTGACAAATCTTGGAGAAAATGGGAGGGCAAATTTTGGGGTACAACAGATATGTTCTTGGGGACCCTATCCGGGCCATTCTTCAATCATCTCATTGGCAATTCGTCTGCAGGGTTCACAGATCTCATTCTGACTGGGGAAAGAATAGAAGCTGGCATGAAATCAGGGAAAATTCAGAAAGGTGTGTCCTCAAGTTCTGAGAAAAAGCCTTTCAAGAAGGAAGCCAGTGCTGTGTATGGGCCTAGAAGGCAAAATAAACCAGAACGCCGCCAAGCTGTCAACGCGGTGGTAATTGCAAAGCCTGCTGCCCCTCCTCGGCAACCCAACCAACCAAGGGCTGAGAGACCCAGAAGAGAGTACACTTGGTTGAGTATGACCTTGTCATAAATCTTGCCGCAATTGCTATCAACCAACTTGGTAACCGTCAGAGAGGCTCCGAAGGTTGTGAACACGACCTCTCCGAAGTATAATCCAAATGCCCGTTGTGCTTATCACTCCGATAGCCCGGGGCATTCTACTGATGATTGTTGGGCCCTAAGGAATAAGGTTCAGGACCTTATCGATGCGAAAGAAATACAGTTTGAGGCACCTGAAAGGCCCAACGTTGTGACTGCTCCTATGCCCCAGCATGGAGTAAATGCCATTGAGGAAGACTTGTATGCCGTTTCTGTGGATGATGTTGCTATCCCTTTGTTGACTGTTAAGAGGAGCCTGTTGCTAGCCGGTTTATTTCCGGGTTGTAGCAAGGGTTGCCTTCTGTGTGCTGTTTCCCCTACTGGTTGTCCGTTGCTGAAGTCAGGCATCCAAAGCCTGATGGATAGCAAGGAAATTTTGTTCAAGAAGACCGTTGTTCCTTTTGTTCCCACTGAAGAAGTATCTGTCGTCACAATTTTCAAAAATCCTACCAAGGCTCCCCCGAGGAAGCCAGTCAAAATCATGTCTGTTGCATCTATCGTCATTACTGTTCCGGGGCCCCTCCCCTATAAATCTGACAAGGCTGTCCCATGGCACTATGGGGCAGATGTGTATGTGCTTGGAGTGAAACAGGAGTTCAACACCAGCACCGGTATCAGTAACATCAATGGTCCCGCCAAAGTTACTCGCAGTGGCAGGCTCTTCTCGCCTGACATTGCGCCACCAGTTATCCGAAGACCTCTTATTATTACGCCTGCAAGTGCGCCTGTTTCCACTTCTGATCCAGTTTCTACCCCTGCTGCCGAGTCATCTAATACTTGGGGCAAAGGGATTGATGATGAGCCTGCCGGGATGGAGGCACCGAAGAGTGTCAATGTTGAAGCCTCCCAGCAAGAGATGGAGGAAATTCTTAAGATAATCAAGAAGAGTGACTTCAATGTCGTCGAACAGCTGGGGCATACCCCCTCCAAGATCTCTATGCTATCATTGCTGCTGTGCTCAGAGGCCCATGCCAAGGCCCTGATTTCCTTTCTGAAGACGGCTCATGTGCCACAAGAGACATCTGCAGATCAATTCACTGACTGTGTGGCCAATTTGACAGCTGACAATGGTTTGGGTTTCTCGGACGCTGATCTTACCGCCAAGGGAAAGAACTACAATGATGCCCTGCATGTCTCCATTGAATGCAGGGGCACTACTCTCACACACGTGTTGGTGGACACCGGTTCTTCCCTGAATGTGTTGCCCAAGAAGGCCTTAGACCGGTTGGATTGTGAGGGCCTGGAGTTGAAGCCTAGTAACATCATTGTTCGAGCCTTTGACGGGTCGAAGAGGATGGTGCATGGTGAAGTAGACATTCCGATTCGGGTTGGTTCTCAAGTCTTCGATTCAACGTTCTATGTGATGGACATTCGTCCATCTTATTCCTGTTTGCTGGGTCGACCTTGGATTCACAAAGCTGGGGCAGTGACCTCCACTCTACACCAGAAGCTCAAGTACCCTGTCCGAGGGAAGATTGTTATTGTGCAGGGGGAGGAAGAATACATGGTTAGTCATCTGAATTCATTCCGGTATATTGAGATGGACGGGGAGTTTATTGAAACCCCCTTTCAACATTTTGAAGAGGTACCTCCAACATTGGCATCAGCTGAGACAGTGATTGAAGAAGACTTTCCTTTGAAGATGGCCTCCTTAAAGGATGCCCGGGCTGTAACTGAGAAAGGTGAATGTGCTAACTGGGGCAGGCTCTCTGATTTTACTCCTAAGACTGACAAGTTTGGACTGGGTTTTACTACAGAGGCTCAGAGGGCTGTACACAAAGCAAGGATTGGAAGACCTCCCGTGTTCATCACCAACCCGGGAGTGAATGCTATAGAAGGCGATGCGGAGGAATCAGAGTTCGATAGCTGGATCTACCCGACGACCGATGGTGGACTGAATAATTGGACCGCAAAAGACCACATACCTGTTACTTTTGTTACGCAGTAATGAATTCCTTTGTTTCTTTAATTTGTAATGAACAATAAATTGAAACTTTATGGCCCGGTGTCTTACCCGGGGCACCGTGGCTTCATTTGTGAGGGCTTATTACTTTTCATTTCCATATATCATGAATAAAAACATTGGACGTTTTTTTCGCATTTCAAATCTTGTGCTCCCTTTCTTTCTTTCTTTCTTTCTTTCTTTATATATTTCAAAACAGCTATATTTACACACACTCACCTATATAGGTTTTAATCCACTCTGGATCTCACTGGAAACGACTCTGCTACTGCCAGTTATGACTTCGAAAATCTGATCAACTTAGTCGAAGACGAAGGTGAAGATGATTGCGAAGTGCCTGGTGAACTTGCAAGACTGTTACTCCAGGAAGAGAGGGCCATTCAGCCACATGAAGAGCCAGTGGAAACGGTAAATCTGGGTACTGAGGCAGACAACAAGGAGATTAAGATTGGTGCCAATCTAGAGCTCAGCGTAAAACAACGGTTGGTTCAGATGTTGCATGATTATGTGGAGATCTTCGCCTGGTCTTACGAAGACATGCCTGGGTTGGATACCGACATCGTGGTCCATCACTTGCCTACCAAGGAACACTGCCCTCCGGTTAAGCAAAAGGTCCACCGTATGCGTCCAGAGATGTCTGAGAAGATCAAAGCTGAGGTTATGAAGCAATTTGACGCCGGTTTTCTTGCAGTGACTTCTTACCCTCAGTGGGTTGCCAACGTGGTTCAAGTGCCAAAAAAAGATGGGAAGGTCAGAATGTGTGTCGATTACAGGGATTTGAACAGGGCCAGCCCCAAGGATGATTTCCCCTTACCTCACATTGATGTTCTGGTTGACAATACTGCTCAGCACAAGGTGTTCTCCTTCATGGATGGTTTTTCAGGTTATAATCAGATCAAGATGGCTCCTGAATATATGGAAAAGACTACCTTTGTTACTCAATGGGGCACCTTCTGCTACAAAGTCATGCCATTCGGGTTGAAAAATGCTGGGGCAACCTACCAACGTGCCATGGTTGCTTTATTTCATGACATGATCCATCATGAGATTGAAGTGTATGTCGACGATATGATTGCAAGGTCCCAAACTGAGGAGGAACATCTTGATCATCTGCAGAAATTGTTTGACCGTCTGAAGTTGTACAAGCTGAGGTTGAACCCAAACAAGTCCACATTTGGGGTAAGATCTGGAAAGTTGCTAGGCTTCGTCGTGAGCGACAAAGGTATTCAAGTGGACCCTGCCAAGGTTAAAGCCATACAAGAGATGCCAGTTCCAAAGACAGAGAAAGAAGTCAGAGGCTTTCTAGGACGTCTGAATTACATTTCCCGATTCATCTCGCATCTAACTGCTACCTGTGAACCAATCATCAAGCTGCTGAAGAAAGATCAGGTAGTACGTTGGAATGATGAATGTCAGGCCGCTTTTGACATAATCAAAGAGTATCTCCAAGAACCACCCATTCTTATGCCACCGGTTGAAGGGAGACCTCTAATATTATACTTGACAGTACTTGACATCTCAATGGGGTGTGTGCTGGGGCAGCATGACGAGTCTGGCCAAAAAGAGCATGCCATTTATTACCTTAGCAAAAAGTTTACCGACTGTGAGACCCGATACTCACTGCTCGAGAAAACTTGCTGCGCTTTGGTATGGGCTGCTCGCTGGCTGAGACAGTATATGCTGACTCACACTACTCTGTTGATTTCAAAGATGGATCCAATAAAGTACATATTCGAAAAGCCTGCTCTGTCTGGAAGAATAGCAAGATGGCAAATGATCTTGACGGAATACGACATCCAGTGCACGACTCAGAAAGCTATCAAGGGAAGTGTATTGGCAGATCACTTGGCACACCAGGCAGTAGATGACTACCAGTCAATGAACTTTGAGTTCCCAGACGAGAGCATCATGATAGTGACTGATTGTGAAGTACCTGGACCGGATGAAGGACCTGAGGAAGGATCCCGATGGTCTATGCAGTTTGACGGAGCCTCCAACGCTTTGGGCAACGGTATTGGCGCTATGATCATATCCCCTCAAGGCACTCATACTCCACTTACTGCCCGGCTATGTTTCAACTGCACCAACAACATGGCGGAGTATGAGGCATGCATCATGGGTCTTCAAGCTGCGATTGACTTAAGGATCAAGTTTCTGAGTGTCTTCGGAGATTCCGCTCTCGTGATCAATCAGATCAAAGGCGAGTGGGATACGAAACATCCGAATCTTATTCCTTACAGAGAATGTGTGTTGACATTGATCCCCCATTTCACAGAGATAACTTTTGAACACTTCCCGAGAGAGGAGAATCAGTTGGCGGACGCGCTGACTACGATGTCTTCCATGTTCAAAGTCAAATGGGACAATGAGGCTCCCCGGATCATTATCTGGAAACTGGACGAACCGGCATATTGTTGTGATCTTGAGGCTGAGGTGGTAACTGAAAAACCTTGGTATCATGAAGTAAAGAGGTACTTGGAAGTTCAGGAATACCCTGAAGGTGCATCTGTCAACGACAAGAAGTTTCTGAGAAGGTTCGCAGCGAAATTCTTCCTCAGCAATGGCATCCTGTACAAGCGAAACCACGTTTCAACCTTACTGCGTTGTGTAGATAAGACTGAAGCAGAAAGAATCATGGCAGAGCTGCATGAAGGTACCTTCGGAACACATTCCAGTGGACACACCATGGCAAAGAAAATCCTTCGGGCAGGATATTTCTGGTCCACAATGGAAGCCGACTGTTACCAACATTCTCGGACATGTCATAAGTGCCAGATATATGCAGATAAGGTGCACGTTCCTCCAGTTCCTCTGAATGTCTTGACAGCACCTTGGCCTTTTGCTATGTGGGGTATTGATATGATGGGCGAGATTAAACCTACGGCATCCAACGGGCATCGCTTCATCCTGGTAGCGATCGATTACTTTACAAAGTGGGTTGAAGCAGCTTCCTATGCTACAGTAACCAAGAACGTGGTGGCACGGTTCATTCGACACAATCTGATCTGTCGATACGGCGTCCCGGAAAGGATCATTATGGATAACGGTACCAATCTTAACAACAAGATGATCACTGAGCTCTACGAGCAATTCAAGATACAACACCACAACTCTTCTCCTTACCGGCCGAAGATGAATGGGGCTGTAGAAGCAGCGAATAAGAATATCAAGAAGATTGTGCAGAAGATGACAGTGACCTATAAAGATTGGCATGAGATGTTACCATTCGCTCTTCATGGGTACCGTACCTCAGCAAGGACGTCAACCGGGGCAACTCCCTTTTCCTTGGTCTACGGCATGGAGGCAGTCTTGCCGATTGAAGTGCAGATACCCTCTCTCCGGATAATGAAGGATGCAGATTTGAGCGAAGATGACTGGATCCAGACACGACTTGATCAATTAAACCTAATTGACAAAAAGAGACTCACTGCTATATGTCATGGTCAAACGTATCAAAAACGGATGATCAGGGCATTTACCAAAAAGGTCAGACCACAAGAGTATCAAGTTGGGGATCTGGTAATCAAACGCATCATCCTTCCTCAGAGTGATCCCAGGGGCAAATGGACCCCTACGTACGAAGGGCCATTTGTGGTTAAGCATGTGTTCTCAGGAGGAGCCATGATCCTAACCACCATGGATGGTGACGACCTTCCTCACCCCGCCAATGCAAACATAGTAAAAAAATACTACGCATGATAAAAGACCCTCTAGGTTGACATACCTAGGCAAAAATTAGGGCTTCCCGGCGAACCAAAAGGGTTCGGGCAAAATGAGGGATGAAATAAAAAAAAAATCTGTACACCCGGCAAGTCGAAAACCTGAAAAGGCGGCTTGGGCAAAAATGGGTATCCCGGTGGACTGAAAACCCGAAAGGGCGGTCCAGGCAAAAGTTAGGGATTAACGCGTAATACTATGTCTCATTGGATCACTTTGCATCCAGAATCTGGTATCAACCTCAAGTTCAAACGACATCGATCAATCAGCTTCATCGTCAACTGAGCAGCAAAGTGATGAGACGCTCGAAGATATAAAGGCGATAGCAGAGTTGGAACCCAGTGGGATTATTCTTTTCACATAGCTGTTTTGTTTTCCCTTTTTCACAAAATTGTATAAACTCTGTTGTTCGGCGGCGTTCTCTTACTAGGACGTCAGCCTCTTGTACAAAAACGCCTATTTACAAGCAAATTCAAAAAAATCAATACAAATTCACTCTTTTCAGACAAATTGCCAATTGTTTTTTCTTCTTCTGTTTTGTTTTGCGAAGAACGTCCAATGTTCAATTGTGATATATGCATTTGACACTAATTGCTAACTCATAAATATTCGCATACGAAACAAAGGATTAATTACGGGTAACGTCAGAAACAGGGGCAATAATGAGCTGTCTAAAGCGATCTAATTGCTCTGTCCACCAAGGTACCAGGGTAAGTTCGGCTGAAGAGCGTAACCAAGATACCTTAAATCCCCAGAGAGTGAGCCAAGATTCAACAATACTCTCCCCTAGCCGAGTTGGTCTCCCATCAGCCCTAACAAGGCACAGTATCTCCTAGCAAGTCAGCGATACTCTCCCCAAGCAGAATTAGCCTACTCAGTCAGCTTTATGGAAGTCGGATTCTCCCCAGCAGATCTCAACATTCCTCAGCAGAGTCTACAAACATTCTTAACAAGCATCCCCGGCAATCTTGATCTAAGATTGTTCCCCGGTGGAATACCAGACATTCAGTGGAGCCATTCCCCAGTCCAATCTCAAAAGTTCCCCAGGAGAGTGGAATCCATATCCCCAGCAGGAAGCTTATCCCCAGTAGATTCTGGAAGCTTGTCATCCGCATAGTACGAACGCGCTCCCCGGCTTTATTCAGAAAGTTATTTCCCCATCAGGATATAACTGGGTTATCCTCAGCCAATTGCCACGGAAAGATCGTCCCCGACGAAGTCTTCCTATCCCCAGCGGAGTTCATCTTCCAACAAAGCATCAATGGTATCCCCAGCGGAGTTATCATCAAATCTCAGCAAAATACCTCTCTTTCCCCCACAGAGTTCACTCCCCGCAGAGTAATCTATTCGCCAAGCTTATTCCCCAACGGAGTCATCTTCTCCTACCGGTATTCTTGCAACTATCACCCCAGCGGAAACAAAAGATCTGCTCTTCAACATCAACCCAAGATTTAACTTCCCGGCACTCTTCAAGGATTTATTTTCCTAGACAAAAACATACATTCATAAACATCACATCTTCATACACTACAGCATGCATATACGCATCATGAATATACAATCTCATTCATTCTGAGAACATCACGCATGACATACATCATGACATCGCATACAACTGACGTTTTGTCTTTTCAGGACAAAGGTCAGTACAAAGATGATTACTATCAACAGTCGCAACTAAAGATCCGATTCTTGTATCTTGCCAGGGTGTATCTATTGACGACTATATTCCAGACTCGATTCCTGTATCCGACCAGGGCACATCTGAAGAGTTCGAAGATCTGATTCCTGTATCTTGCCAGGGTGTATCTGTTGACGAATATATTCCAGACTCGATTCCTGTATCCGGCCAGGGCACGTCTGAAGAGTTCGAAGATCCGATTCCTGTATCTTGCCAGGGTGTATCTGTTGACGACTATATTCCAGACTCGATTCCTGTATCCGGCCAGGGCACGTCTGAAGAGTTCGAAGATCCGATTCCTGTATCTTGCCAGGGTGTATCTGTTGACGACTATATTCCAGACTCGATTCCTATATCCGGCCAGGGCACGTCTGAAGAGTTCGAAGATCCGATTCCTGTATCTTGCCAGGGTGTATCTGTTGACGACTAACATTACCAGACTCGATTCCTGTATCCGGCCAGGGCACGTCTGAAGAGTTCGAAGATCTGATTCCTGTATCTTGCCAGGGTGTATCTATTGACGACTATATTCCAGACTCGATTCCTGTATCCGGCAAGGGCACGTCTGAAGAGTTCGAAGATCCGATTCCTATATCTTGCCAGGGTGTATCTGTTGACGACTATATTCCAGACTCGATTCCTGTATCCGGCCAGGGCACGTCTGAAGAGTTCGAAGATCCGATTCCTGTATCTTGCCAGGGTGTATTTGTTGACGACTAACATTACCAGACTCGATTCCTGTATCCGGCCAGGGCACGTCTGAAGAGTTCGAAGATCCGATTCCTGTATCTTTCCAGGGTGTATCTGTTGACGACTAACATTACCAGACTCGATTCCTTTATCCGGCCAGGGCACGTCTAAAGAGTTCGAAGATCCGATTCCTGTATCTTGCCAGGGTGTATCTGTTGACGACTATATTCTCCGGACTCGATTCCTGTATCTTGCCAGGGTACGTCTGAAGAGTTTAAAGATTCGATTCCTGTATCCATCCAGGGCACATCTACCTAAAGGGTTTGAAGATCAACTCCTGTAACAGGCCAGGTAATTATTTTCTTTCTCAGGTACACAAGTTCTCGCTAAGGAATCTCTTACGCGATCGACACCTAGATGGCATCTATAAGCCCATCCCCGACAAGGTTCTGTCACACTTCCAGATGGCATCTATAAGCCCATCCCATATCCATATTTCCTCCAAATGGCATCTGTAAGCCCATTCCTGCTAACACTCTACTATGTGAGTGCAAATTTCTGGGCACTCTAGTGTTCAATCATCTTCCACCTTCGGATTACGAAAGGAACGCCAGCCAATCTGCATCCTCATGTCTAAGAAGATTGAACAGGGGCAACTTTTGTACCCCAAAATTTGCCCTCCCATATTCTTCAAGAGTTGCCAAGATCATGGTTCAAAATCTCTCAAGGGTTGCACAGTCCAATTGCCTCCTAACACAGTCAAAATTAGGGTTTTGGTTCTTGCAAAGAAATTGAAGTTTTCAAGGGTCCAAACAAGTCCCACATGCCTATATACATTGTCAGGCATTCATATGTCAAGTTTCAAGACTCACAGCATCAAATTGCACAGTCAAAAACCCTAATTGCTCCACAGTCAACTGCAGGGGCAAAATGGTCATTTGACAGTCAAAAGTCAAAAATTTTGGTCAACATCTTATTTTGAAGCCACAAACATCATTTGATCAATTCTTGATCATGATTCTCAAAGCATGGCTCAAAAAGTCTCAAGATGCAAAAGTTTCTATTTTTGGACATTTGAAAAAGTCAACTACAAATTGACCAGGGCATAACTTCTTCATGGTTTATCAGAAAAATCCCATCTAATGCTCATTTTGAATAGGATGACATTTCCTACAACTCACCTTCACACTTCAAGTCCAAGAAATGCTCTCACAAAAAGTTATCAATTTCAACATTATATGTCATTTTCAAAAGTCAACAAAAAGGCACTTTAAGTCAAAGACCATAACTTGAGATTGGTAGATCAAAATGACATGGGACTAAAGGCATTGGTTAGAGGACTTCAAGACCTTTCCAAAATGTCCAAGAACATGATCATAGCTTCAAAATTGAGCAAGATATGCCTTGTAGAAGTTGGGAAATATTTGGGAATTTTGAAAAGTCAACTTTGCTTCAAAAGCTTCAAAATTGCTAATGGGCCACAAATTCTTCCATGAATCATTACCCAAAGCATATGCACGACCCATTAAGCTCAAAGGGATTTATTTTCTTATTTTTAATTAATTAATTGAATTTTTAATCTTATTAATTCATTTAATTAAATTTAATTATGAGAAAAATATTAAACAATGGTTTTAAATCTTTTTGTGCAGCAAATATGTCCATTATATGCAAGAGATTTCGTGCACCATCTCAAGGGGACAATATCATCCATATTTGGCAAGAATTGCATGGAAAAAGATTGGAAAAGATATGAACAAAATCAAATATTCAAAACTTTAATTCATGGACTATGGGCTTGGTTTTTTGACTTAATTCTATTCAGATACATAGGCACAACTAAAACCTAATGCAAGACACACGAAAAATTGCTCAAGAACTGCATACCAATTTGCAAAGTTTCATCAAAAAATTGGAAACTGAAATCCTAGTTACTGCACGTTTCAAAGCCTAAAATCTATTCCAACAGATTGCTGGACCATCAAGGAAGCTTTTGCAATCAAGAATCAATCAAAACGTGCCCAGAATCATAGAACACAGATCACACGGTTTACCAAAATTTATTGAATTCCACATTATGATTCATGCACTTTTAGCCATTTTTCTTGATTGATTTATACTGATATTAACCTTCTGAAGCTAATGATATAATTCAATTGCATTGTAAGGCCCTGTATCGTGACTCACCATTAATGTGTTTTAGGGTTTCAGAGTTCCAAAATTGGGGCTTTGCATAGGGTGTAAAATTAGACCTTCAAACTGGTACAGCGGAATTCGTGACCTCAAGACGAGACAAACCAATACCTCGCGCCTTTTTTATATTAACCCAGCTGCTATTCGCTATTTTTACAGGTCTCGTTTAGTGGGGGTTTAAAACCCCCGCTATTTGTTTACATTACAGGTACAAAGATGAAGAAGACGCTGAGGTGTCTGAGCGTGGTTGGACAATTTAAACGTTGGCGCGTTTTTTTGATTGTTTCAGCATAATGTTGTTTTTCATATATATTATTTATGTTCCATTATATTAACAAAGAAACGCGTTGGCTCAGTTGGTGGGTGAGCTGTCCTGCAAGTATGGGACTTGGGTTCGATTCCCAGGTCCCCCCAAACGTTTAATAATTTTTGTCTTAATGTGTTCATATGCAGCGCCTCCTTCAGAGTCCATCATACAACCTCACATCCAAGCCTGCCACGCGCCCATGAGCTTCAATCCAAAGGCTACAAAAGGAGTCCTACCATGTACGTCAGTCAATGCACATACACACACGCTAGAAAGTCAAACAGGGCTTGGATTCTGATGGGCCAAATTGCTCCAATTCACCTCCTAAATGGGCCTGATACCCCCCATGGTTTGCATCATTTTTATTTTTATTTTTATTTCCTTTCTTAATTCTTTTAATTGTTTTTAATTGTTTTCTTTAATTTCATAAATTAATTTTCATAATAAAAATCAGAAACTAAAATATATTTTATTAATATTAATTTCACCATTATTATTTTTGTAAATAAACTTTAACAATTAATTTAGTTAATTTAGGTTTCAATTTCAACATTTTTCTTAATAAATTAAAATAGGTAGAATTAGGGTTTTGATATTTTTTCACCTTTTCTTTTTAATAAATAATCTTCTCTCATTATTATTATTATTAATTATTAAATATTTTTGTAAATACACATGTACATTAATTATTTAGTAAATTAGGTTAAACTTTAATATTTTCTTTAATAATTAAAAATAACTTAGAATTAGGGTTTCTTTTAATTTTAATTTTAATTTTCTTTATTAAATACCAAAAACCTAAAAAAAATTTCTCTCCTTTTATTAAATAATTAATAGACTTTTAATTCAATTTTATTTCAAAAGGGTCCAACGCCCTCGAACGTTCTATTTTTATTTCTTTCGCACATTTATTTTTCTTTCGAATATTATGTAACTGCTCAAGCCATGTAATAGTCACTAGGTTTTACTTTCGGCATTTTTATTAAAACGGGTCTTTGTAATTTGGCGATGTATAGACCCGCGCCTTGTAATAGCGTAGGATTTATCTTTCCGCATTTAAATTTCCGCACTCTTAAACTGCTAACTTGGTATGAAAGAATGTATGGCTAGAATAAAAACAAGCGTAGCTCACAATGATGCATGATCAAAGATAAACTTGACATGAAAACAACACACAAATTCACACATCACTCTTATGGTACGCCTCACTGTTGCCTTACCTTCGAAACGTGGTCGTCGAGTATAGGACGTTTTAGTAAGTCCTTATGTCCATGATCAACGGCATAAGGGTAGCTTCTAAGGTGTCCTACTGTTGCTCTGGTGACCACACTGTCCCTACAAACGAATTGACCCGAACACCTCCAACGGTGGTGCTACCTACCTCTCAATGGTGGGATGGAACTACCTTAAGGACATTTACACAGCCTAATTCCTTAGGGTAGGTAGATGACTCATAGATACTTGCTCTTTTCAAAAAAAAAAAACAAATCAAAACCTTTTCACACCGACACTTTCCAAAAGCTTTCAAAATAATTTTTCAAACACTCTTGAGGACTGATACAAGAGTTATTCCGAAATATTTATACGAAACTTTTTTCAAACCCACTCACAATTGAAAAGCAAACATTTTGAAAACACAATGAGCAAGTATCTAAGAGCCCATGGATAATCATGGATAGAAAGGGTGCTAACACCTTCCCTTTCTATAAATCTACCTCCCGAACCGAGAAACTATCTCATAAGGAATTTTGCTGTGCTTTTGTCCTGTCCATGTTGGAGAAAATAAAAGACGGTGGCGACTCTTACTTCCGCGACATTTCACGAACCAGCGTTAAACAGTCAGTTCTAAATCCACCGATCACACCATTTTTGTTTCAAAGCTTTGCAGGTTGAGTTCTGTAACACGATTCAAGCTACTTCAAAACAAACTAAGCATTGGGAAAGCTTCATTGGACATCAGGTAAGCTCAAAATAACCTCAAGCACCCTTGAAAGTTGCTGCATTGTCCAGCTCGAAGTCAACTGAAACTGGTATTTCATGAACTTCTATCTCTCTATTTAGGAATAGTTAGACTTAGGTTTGTGAATGGAAGATGTTGTATTCATAGCCCTTAAACCATACATGTGTTTAGTTTTCATTTATATTAATCGTGTTAGGAGAAGTTTGTTCATGAACTTTCTGAAAAAACTAGGTTAGGAATTATGGCCAGAGAAATTCTCTCTGGTCTTTGAGAGTTAGCTTAAGTTTTTTATATGGTTAGATTCGTTGTTTGATGCTCTACAAGTTTCATGTTATGAGTTTTGTCAAAAAAGCAAGGAATCAGGAGATAGCATCTTGTGTACACAGCGCGCGTATTTCTGTTCAAAGGAAGAAGACGAAGTTGCTTGGGCTGGGCCTGGTTGTTTTTGCTTCTCACACATGCATTTTCAGTTCACACCCCCCTGGCCCATTGCTTTGTATTTTCATTAATTTTGCATTTTTATTTTTTCTCTGACCTTGATATTTTATTTTCAAATATAAAAAAATACTAAAAAATATTTTCATAAATTTTTATATTTATTTGATATTTATTTTAATTAATTCTAGTATTAATACATTAAATACTTTATATTTACTTTTGTTTAAATGTAAAAATAATGTAGAAAAATACTTTTATCTTTATTTATTATTTTTATACATACTTGAAAATATTTTCTTGAAATATATATACATTTTGTAAATAATTTATTTTATTTTTATACACCCTTGATATATTTAATAAATATATATACATATATAATATATTTTATTAAATAATAAGAACAAAAAACACAAAAATAATACATTTTTATTTTTATTAAATTTTTATACTAAAAATACCTTTTTGTTTAATATACTTATATTTTTGTATAAATTAATACATTATTGTATATAAATAATAAATAATACAATTTATTTAAGAAATTAGGGTTTTTGCCCTAAAAAAAACAAATAATTGAAATTGACTTTTTATTTGTTTACATTTCACATTAAAAATACTTTTTACATACATAAAAATCTTTTTTGCATAAATACATTTTATTTAATATTTATTTATTATATTTATTTAAATATTGTATATTTAATATTATGCCTTACCCATTCAATATGGTTGTAATAATTTAGGATTTAATTTCTTTCAAAATAATCCCCAATTCAAATCTGTACCCCCCTCCCTATATCATGTTGTAATAGTGTAGAATTTAAATTTTCGCACTTTTATGCTTTCAATTATGCCATGGTTAGACCTAGGGTTTGTATGCAAAATCAAATTAACAAATAACTTGACCTAATCCAAGATGACAATGCATGAAAACAAACACAATGCACACTTGCACCCCTAGGGTTACAATCCACTTGTTGCCTTCAAAAATGAGTCATGGTATGCATATCAAATACTTTGGCAAAACAAAACAAAAGATCATAGTCCCTCGATGACGCTATCTGAGTTGCCTAAACAAAATGATCAAGTCCCTCAAGAAAATTGCCAAAAATACTTGACACTATTGCTATCATGGTCTATACGATGACCCGCGCCTGTCCCGTTTAACATCCTAACACAAGGTTGTTCACCAAATACAATGATGAAACAACACTGTTAAAAGGGTTAAAAACATAAGAAAGATCTTTGAGTAAATAGGGTAGATAACTCTTAGTTACTTGATTAAAACTTGCAAAAACATCCTTGTTATCTTCAAAATACACTTCACAACACAAATTTCAAAATCCTACTTTCAAACATTGAAAACTTTTCAAAAGACAAAAGCACCTTTGTATACATTCAAACAAGAATCATTACAAAGGTTTCCACAACGATGGCCTCTTTTCAAAACATCTTTCAAAAACCACACACAAAGCACCATTTCAAACAATTGAAAAGCAAAGCAAGTGATCTAAGCAAGTAACTAAGAGCCCATGGATAACCATGGATAGAAAGGGTGCTAATACCTTCCCTTTCTATAATCTACTCCCCGAACCCAAGAAAACATCTCAAAGGTCTTTCCTGTGCTTTTTGACCTTTCCTTAGGATAAAATAAAAAGTCAGTGGCGACTCTTGCTAAATCGAAACATTTGCGAACACAAACGCAAAATCCCAAGTCAGTTCTCCCACCGTATCACACTACCCACACATATGAGCAGAACTGAATCATAGTTTCTCTTGTACAGAACGTCTTCTGACAGTAAAAACTTAGATGCCAACCTCCTGAGAGTCTGCTTATCACAAATCGTAGCACCTTTGGGGTACTCTTGCTTCTCAATATATCTTTTGATGTCGAAATACCACGGCCTTTCGTCTGATACATCTTCAGTGGTGAGGCAATGAGCAGGGAAAATATGTGTTGGCTCCTTGTAATGACAGATCCTTATACTGGGTGCATGATTCGGGTAATTGACTTTGAACATTGCTGCTAAAGTGTCCAGAGCGTCTGCCAGTTGATTCGGTTCTCTAGGAATGTGATCAAAGATGACCTCATCGAAAGCGGGCAACAATTTAATTATGTAATCCCTATATGGAACTAAATTAGGGTGTCGTGTGTCCCAATCACCCTGTACTTGATGTATCACTATGGCAGAGTCCCCATAAACTTAAAGGATCTTGATCTTCAAATCAATGGCGGCTTCAAGGCCCATCACACAAGCTTCGTACTCAGCGACATTATTCGTGCAATCAAAACATAATCTGGAAGTGAAAGGTATGTGAGTGTTGCATGGAGAGGTCAGAACGTCCCCGATACCATGACCCATAGCATTTGATGCACCATCAAACGTGAGAGTCCATCTCTCCCCTGGTTCAGGTCCTTCATTGTCATCAAGTTTCATAATATCCTCGTCTGGAAAGTCGAACTTCAAGGGCTGATATTCTTCCAATGGCTGGTGAGCGAGATGATCAGCAAGAATGCTACCTTTGATAGCCTTTTGTGTGACGTACTGGATGTCATACTCAGACAAAAGCATTTTCCACCGAGCCAATCTGCCTGTACGTGTTGGTTTCTCGAAGATGTACTTTATCGAATCCATCTTAGATATCAGAAGCGTAGCATGTGTCAACATATACTGCCTCAAACGTCGGGCTGCCCACGTAAGAGCACAACAAGTCTTCTCAAGTAAGGAATACCTTGATTCATAATCAGTAAACTTCTTGCTCAAATAGTAAATGGCGTGTTCTTTTCGTCTGGTATCAACATCTTGTCCGAGCACACAACCCATAGATCCTTCAAGCACAGTCAAATACATAATGAGAGGTCTCCTGGGAACTGGCGGTATGAGTATTGGTGGTTGTGATCGGTGGATCTGGAACTGACTGTTTAACGCTGGTTCGCGAAATGTCGCGGTAAGCAAGAGTCGCCACCGTCTTTTATTTTCTCCAAATGGAAAGGACAAAAGCACAGAAAAATTCCTTATAGAGATTGCTCTCGGTTCGGGAGGTAGATTATAGAAAGGGAAGGTGTTAGCACCCTTTCTATCCATGGTTATCCATGGGCTCTTAGATACTTGCTCATTTGTGTTTTCAAAAATGGTTTGTTTGCTTTTCAACTGTGGGTTTTAAAAAGGTTCTTTGAAAATTTCAGTTCGACTCTTGTATCAGTCCTCAAGAGTGTTTGAAAAGTTGCTTTCAAAAGCTTTTTGAAAAGGTGTCGGTGTGAAAAGTATTTTTTGATTTGTTTTGAAATTAGAGCAAGTATCTAGAGTCGTCTACCTACCCTAAGGAATTCGTCTGTGTAAATGTCCTCAAAGTAGTGTCGTCCCACCATTGAGAGGTAGGTAGCACCACCGTTGGAGGTATTCGGGTCAATTCGAGGGTTCGGGACATGGTGATCACCAGAGCAATAGGAAGACACCTTAGAAGCTACCCTCATGCCATGTTCATGGACATGAGGACTTACTAAAACATCCTCTACTCGACGGTCACCTTTCGAGGGGCAAGGCAACAGTGAGGCGTACCCTAGGGGTGGTGTGTGATTTGTGTGTCATATTCATTTATTTTTTGTCTTGTTCATGCATTGGTGATCTACGCGTTGCTTTTATTTTTTTGACATTCATTCTTTCATGCGAATTAATTAACAGTTAAAAGGTGCGGAATTAAAAAATCCTACGCTATTACAAAGGCGCGGGTCCACATCGCCAAATTAATCCAGGACCCGATTTGAAAATAAAATAAAGTGCGAAAAAGATAAATGTCTAATTAAGCTATTACATGGCTTTGGGAGAATTACATGAATATTCACAAAAAGAAATAAAAGTGCGAAGAGAATTAAAGTCGGGAATGCGAGGGCGTTGGACCCTTTTTATGGAATTAAATTATAATTAACAAATTAATTAAGCTAAATAAAAGAAAGAAATTGTTTTTGAGTTTTTTGCATTTATGGATTTTTAGTAAGAAAATTAAATTGGAATTAAAAAAAGAAAAGTTAATTAACCCTAGTTCTAACTATTTTTAATTTATTAAGAAGAATATTTAAATTGACCTAATTTTAATTAATTATTTACATGACAAATTTTATTTACAAAATAATAATTAGTAATTTAATATGGTAAAAAGGAAAAAAAGATAAACGTATAAACCCTAATTCTACCTTTTTTGTTTATTAAGAAAATGTTAAAATTAACTCTAGAATTAACCTAATTATTTAATGGTGAAAAAATAATATTAAATAAAATATATTTTATTTATTTTTATAGTTTCTGATTTTTTTGGTATTTTTATAAAAATTTATTTTTGATGAATTAAAAGAAAACCATTGAATTAAAACAAATAATAATAAAAAAATAGAAGGAAGAAAAGAGAAAGAAATATAATACACTAGGGGGTTCTGCCCCAATCTGGAGGTATAGTCCAGCAATTCTGGCCCATCAAATGCTAACCCACGTGGACTTTCTGGACGCGTGTGCACCTGCGTTGACTGGGGTGTTCCCTGGACCTTGGATCCTGGCCACTGGATGGATGTTGTGGGACAAGTGGCGTGCTGGAATGGGGGATGTATGATGAACCCCTAGAATATGCGCTGCGTAGGAATATGGAAAAGAAAATAATATGAGAAAGGGAGGGGACCTGGGAATCGAACCCAGGTCCCGTTGCTTACCAAACCATGTGCCTGCCAACTGAGCTGTTAACGCGCTTTGTGTGTAATATGACAAATAATCAATATAATGTAAAACAATGGTTAGTGGGACATTTCGCGCGAAATTCAAACGCGCCTGTAAACCATGGACACATCTATCTTCTTCTTCAATTGCCTGTAAAATAAAAAGAGATAGCGGGGGTTTTAAACCCCCACTAAATGATGAGCATAAAAATAGCGATTAGAATTTGGCCAATGATAAATTGAGCGTGACTAGTGTATTGGATTCGTATGAAGCTTCTGGTTCGAATGGTATAAGTCTTGTTTCCTGATTTTTCCTCAAACGTAAAGCCCCAATTTTGCAGTTTTGAAACCCTAGCAAGCTTCAATGGTAACTTCATGTATAACGCACGAAAACTCAATTAAAGTACATGGTTAGCTTTAGAATGAATAAATTAACACAAATCAATCATTAGAAACTGAAAACAACGCATGAATCATGAGACACGAATATGCAAAAAAGTTTGACACAGTTTGATCTCTATATACCAATTCTTGATGCTGGAAGCGTGGAAAAGAATTCAATTAGGTTCCTTGATGTCTTAGGAAGCTTTTGGGATGGTTCTTTTGTCTTGAAACTCTCTGCAATCTCGTTTTCAGTTTTCAATTTTTTTCACAAAAATGCCAAAGTTGTTCTTGATGGGAGGCGCAGCTTGAAGGTCCTTGGCATTAGGTTTTGCTTCTGACTTATATGAGGGAAGAATTAGGGTAAAGATTTGAGTCAAAAGATCCTTGCATTGATGAAAAGAATATTTGATTTTCCATGAATATTTTTCAAATCTTTTCCATGTGATTTTGATCCCAATCATGGCCAATCTTTCCAATTTTGTTGTGCACGAATCTTGAGTCTTTAAGGAGAGCAAATGCTGCATAAAAAGGTTCACATACATTTGTTTAGTATTTTTTTTCATATTTTAATTAATTAAATGAATTAATGTGGATAAAAATTCAAATAAATAATAAAAAATGATGAAATAAATCCCCTTTGGGCCAAATGGTCGTTCATAGCCTTTGGATGATGAATCTTGGAAGAAAATGCGGCCCATTAGCAATTTTGAGGCATTTGAGGCAAAGTTGACTTTTCAAAATTCCCAAAACTTTCCCAACTTCCACAAGGCATATCTTGCTCTATTTTTAAGCTTTGATCATGTTCTTGGACATTTTGGAAAGGTCTTGAAGTACTCTAACCAATGCCTTTGGTCCCATGTCATTTTGATTTACCAATCTCAAGTTATGGTCCTTGACTTAAAGTCCCTTTTTGTTGACTTTTGAAAATGACCTATAATGTTGAGATTGATAACTTTTTGTGAGAGCATTTCTTGGACTTGAAGTGTGAAGAGGGTTTGTAGGAAATGTCTTTCTCTTCAAAATGAGCTTTGGATGGAATTTTTCTGATGAACCATGTGGAAGTTATGCCTTGGTCAAGTTACAATTGACTTTTTCAACTGTCCAAATATGGAAACTTTTGCATCTTGAGACTTATTGAGCCATGCCTTGAAAATCATGATCAAGAATTGATCAAATTATGTTTGTGGCTTCAAAATAAGATGTTGACCAAAAATTTGAACTTTTGACTGTCAAATGACCATTTTACCCCTACAGTTGACTGTTGGGCAATTAGGGTTTTTGACTGTGCAATTTTGTGCTGTGAGTCTTGAAACTTGGCATGAGGATGCTTGACCATATTTGTAGGCATGTGGGACTTGTTTGGACCCTTGGAAACTTCATTATCTTTGTCAGAACCAAAACCCTAATTTTTGACTGTTAGGAGGTCCTTGAACTGTGCAACCCATGGGGAGATTTTGAAGCATGCTCTTTGCAAATCTTGAAGAATATGGGAGGGCAAATTTTAGGGTACAACAGTTGCCCCTGTTCAATCTTCTTAGACCTGAGGATGCAGATTGGCTGACGTGCCTTTCGTAATCCGAAGGTGGAAGATGATTGAACACTAGAGTGCCCAGAAATTTGCGCTCACATAGTAGTGTGATGTGGGGAATGGGCTTACAGATGCCATTTGGAGATTGATGGATAGGATGATGGGCTTATAGATGCCATGTGGACGTCGATCGCGTAAGAGATTCCTTAGCGAGAACTTGCGTACCTGAAAAGAAAATGATTACTTGGCCTGTTACAGGAGCTGGTCTTCAAACTCTTTGTATAGATGTGTCCTGACTGGTTACAGGAATTGAATCTGGAGCTTCAAACGGCGATGAATGAACCAGGGATGGTTACTACCTCAACAGGAACGGTGAGAGAACCTTGGACGATTACTACCTCAACAGGAATGCTGAGAGAACCTTGGGCGACTTCAACCTCAACAGTAACGCTGAGAGAATCTTGGGACGATTACTACCTCAACAGGGACGCTGAGAGAACCTTGGACGATTACTACCTCAACAGGGACGCTGAGAGTATCTTGGGATGATTACTACCTCAATAGGGACGCTGAGAGAATCTTGGGGCGATTACTACCTCAACAGGAACGCTGAGAGAATCTGGGGATGATTACTACCTCAACAGTAACGCTGAGAGAATCTGGGGTGATTACTACCTCAACAGTAACGCTGAGAGAATCTTGGGCGACTTCAACCTCAACAGTAACGCTGAGAGAATCTTGGATGTCTTCTACCGAGTCTTCATCAGGAAAATCTTAGGGTCGATTTAACTGGACTAGAGAAGGCCTTTGACTGGATAAGAAACAGGAAAATCTTAGGGTCGATTTAACTGAACCAGACAAGGTCTTGAAATCTTCAACTGGATAAGAAACAGGGAGATCTTAGGGTCGATCTGACTGAACCAGAGAAGGCCTTTGACTGGATAAGAAATAGAAAAATCTTAGGGTCGATTTAACTGAACCGGACAAGGTCTTGAAATCTTCAACTGGATAAGAATCAGGGAGATCTTAGGGTCGATCTGACTGAACCAGAGAAGGCCTTTGACTGGATAAGAATCAGGAAAATCTTAGGGTCGATTTAACTGAACCGGACAAGGTCTTGAAATCTTCAACTGGATAAGAATCAGGGAGATCTTAGGGTCGATCTGACTGAACCAGAGAAGGCCTTTGACTGGATAAGAATCAGGAAAATCTTAGGGTCGATTTAACTGAACCGGTCTAGGTCTTGAAATGTAGCTGAGAACTTAACTGGATCTTTTCCTGAAAGGTAAAGGTCAGTCATATGCAATGCATGATATGGATCAAGCAATGATGTTCTCAACATAAATGAGATTTGTAAGATATGATGCGTATATGCATGCTATAATGTATGGAAGTGCGATGTTTATGAATGCATCTTTTCGTCTCAGGAAAATAAATCCTTGACGGGTGCCGGGAAGTCACTCCTGGGCTGATGTTGGAAAATAGATTTTGCTTCCGCTGGGGATGATAGTTGCAAGAATACCGGTAGGAGAAGATAACTCCGTTGGGGGATAAACTTGGCGAATGGATTACTCTGCGGGGAGAAAAGTACTCTGACGATCTTGCTGGGGGGAAATACTCTGTGGGGAGAGAGATACTCTGTTGAGATGTTGATGATAACTTCGCTGGGGATACCGTTGTTGTGAAGTGTTAATATACTTCGCTGGGGATAAGGAGACTTTGCTGAGGATGCTCTTTCCGTGGCTTTTGGCTGAGGATAACCCAGTTATATCCTGGTAGGGAAATAACTCTTTGAATAAAGTCGGGAGACGCGTTCGTGCTCTACGGGGATAAGCTTCCAGAATCTACTGGGGATAAGCTTACTGCTTGGGGAGATGGATTCCAACTTTCCTGGGGAAATCTTGATTGGGCTCTCCTGGGGAAGTTTTGAACGGTATCGGGGAAGTGACTCCATTGAATGTCTGATATACCGTCGCGGAACAACCTTTGATCAAGACTGCCGGGGATGCTTGTTAGGAATGTTCGTATATTGTGCTGGGGAATGTTGAGATCTGCTGGAGGATACCCAACTTCCTTAAGGCTGATAATATCTTTGCTTGGGGAGAGTGTATTGACTTGTTGGCTCACTCTCTGGGGATTCAAGATATCTGGTTATGTTCTCCAGCCGAACCTACCTTGGTACCTTGGTGGACGGAACAATTAGATCGCTGAGACAACTCTTTATTGCCCCTGTTTCTAACGTTACCTGTAATTAATCCTTTGTTTCGTATGCAAGTATTCATGAGTTAGCAAATTATCGTCAATGCATATATCACAAATTGAACCTTAGACGTTCTTCACAAAACAAAACAGGAAAGGAAAAGAAAACAAATGGCAATTTGAGCTGAAAAGTGTATTTGTATTGATTTTTGAATTTGCCTGTAAAATAGGCGTTTATGTACAAGAGGCTGACGTCCTAGTAAGAGAACGCCGCCGAACAAAAGAGTTTATACAAATTTGTACAAGAGAAAATAAAACAGCTGTGTGAAATGAATGATCCACTGGGTTTCAACTCTGCTATTGCCTTTATATCTCCGAGCGTCTCATCACTTGATGACCTTAGTTGAAGATGAAGCTGACTGATCGATGCCGTCTGAACTTGCTGTAGATACCGGATTCTGGATGCAAAGTGATCCAATGAGACATAGTATTACGCTTTATCCCTAACTTTTGCTTGGACCACCCTTTCGGGTTTTCAGTCCACCGGGATACCCATTTTTACCCAAGCCGCCTTTTCAGGTTTTCGACTTGCCGGGTGTACAGATTTTTTTCATTTCATCCCTTCATTTTGCCCGAACCCTTTTGGTTCGCCGGGAAGCCCTAATTTTTGCCTAAGCATGTCAGCCTAGCGGGTCTTTATTATGCGTAGTATCTTTTTACTATGTCTGCATTGGCGGGGTGAGGAAGGTCGTCACCATCCATGTTGGTTAGAATCATGGCTCCTCCTGAGAACACATGTTTAACCACAAATGGCCCTTCGTACGTAGGGGTCCATTTGCCCCTTGGATCACTCTGAGGAAGGATGATTCGCTTGATTACCAGATCCCCAACTCGATATTCTTATGGTCTGACCTTTTTGTTAAATGCCCTGATCATCCGTTTTTGGTACGTTTGACCATGACAGATAGCATCAAGTCTCTTTTCGTCAATAAGGTTTAGTTGATCAAATCGTGTCTGGATCCAATCATCTTCACTCAGATCTGCATCCTTCATTATCCGGAGAGAGGGTATTTGCACTTCGATCGGTAAGACTGCCTCCATACCGTAGACCAATGAGAAGGGAGTTGCCCCGGTTGACGTCCTGGCTGAAGTACGGTACCCATGTAGAGCGAACGGTAACATCTCGTGCCAATCTTTATAAGTCACTGTCATCTTCTGCACGATTTTCTTAATGTTCTTATTTGCTGCTTCTACAGCCTCATTCATCTCCGGTCTGTAAGGAGAAGAGTTGTGGTGTTGTATCTTAAACTGCTCGCAGAGCTCAGTGATCATCTTGTTATTGAGATTGGTACCGTTGTCTGTAATGATTCTCTCAGGGACACCGTATCGACAGATCAGGTTGTGCCGAATGAACCGTGCCACAACAGTCTTGTTTACCGTAGCGTAGGATGCTGCTTCAACCCACTTTGTGAAGTAATCAATCGCTACCAGGATGAAGCGATGCCCATTGGCTGCCGTAGGTTTAATCTCGCCGATCATATCTATGCCCCACATCGCAAACGGCCAAGGTGCTGTCAGGACATTCAGAGGAACTGGAGGAACATGCACCTTGTCTGCATAAATCTGGCATTTATGGCATGTCCGAAAATGTTGGTAGCAGTCAGCTTCCATTGTGGACCAGAAATACCCTTCCCGAAGGATCTTCTTTTCCAAAGTGTGTCCACTGGAATGTGTTCCGAATATCCCTTCGTGCAGCTCTTCCATGATCCTTTCTGCTTCAGTTTTATCCACACAACGCAGTAAGGTCGAATCATGGTTTCGCTTGTACAGGATGCCGTTGCTAAGGAAGAACTTCGCTGTGAACCTTCTCAGAAATTTCTTATCGTTGACAGATGCACCTTCAGGGTATTCCTGAGCTTCCAAATATCTCTTCACCTCATGGTACCAAGGCTTCTCAGTCACCAATTCAGTCTCGAGATCACAATAGTATGCTGGTTCGTCCAGTTTCCAGATGATGATCCGGGGAGCCTCATTGTCCCATTTGACTTTGAACATGGAAGACATCGTAGCTAACGCGTCCGCTAACTGATTCTCCTCTCTTGGGAAATGTTCAAAAGTTATCTCTGTGAAGTGGGGGATCAAGGACAACACACATTCTCTGTAAGGAATAAGATTCGGATGTTTCGTATCCCACTCTCCTTTGATCAGATTGATCACGAGAGCGGAATCTCCGAAGACACTCAGATACTTGATCCTTAGGTCGATCGCAGCTTGAAGACCCATGATGCACGCCTCATACTCCGCCATGTTGTTGGTACAGTTGAAACATAGCCGGGCGGTAAGTGGAGTATGAGTACCTTGAGGGGATATGATTACAGCGCCGATACCGTTACCAAAACCATTGGAGGCTCCGTCAAAGTGCATAGACCATCGGGATCCTTCCTCAGGTCCTTCATCCGGTCCAGGTACTTCACAATCAGTCACTAACATGATACTCTCGTCTGGAAACTCGAAGTTCATTGACTGATAGTTGTCTACTGCCTGATGTGCCAAGTGGTCTGCCAATACACTTCCCTTGATGGCTTTCTGGGTTGTATACTGAATGTCGTACTCTGTCAAAATCATTTTCCATCTTGCTATTCTCCCAGACAGAGCAGGCTTTTCAAATATGTACTTTATCGGATCCATCTTTGAGATCAACAAGGTAGTGTGAGTCAGCATATACTGTCTCAGCCGGCGAGCAGCCCATACCAAAGTGCAGCAAGTTTTCTCAAGCAGTGAGTATCGAGTCTCACAGTCGGTAAACTTTTTGCTAAGGTAATAAATGGCATGCTCTTTTCGGCCAGACTCGTCATGCTGCCCCAGCACACACCCCATTGAGTTGTCAAGTACTGTCAGATATAGTATCAGAGGTCTCCCTTCAACCGGTGGCATAAGGATGGGTGGTTCTTGGAGATACTCCTTGATTTTGTCAAAAGCGGCCTGATATTCATCGTTCCAATGTACTACCTGATCTTTCTTCAGCAGCTTGAAGATTGGTTCACAGGTGGCAGTTAGGTGTGAGATGAATCGAGCAATGTAATTCAGGCGTCCTAAAAAGCCTCTGACCTCTTTCTCTGTCTTAGGAACTGGCATCTCTTGAATAGCTTTAACCTTGGCAGGGTCCACTTGAATACCCTTATCACTTACAACGAAGCCTAGCAACTTTCCAGATCTTACCCCGAAGGTGCACTTGTTCGGGTTCAACCTCAGCTTGTATAATTTCAGACGGTCAAATAGCTTCTGCAGATGATCAAGGTGTTCTTCCTCAGTTTGGGACCTTGCGATCATGTCGTCAACATACACTTCTATCTCATGATGGATCATGTCATGAAATAAAGCAACCATGGCACGTTGGTAGGTTGCCCCAGCATTTTTCAACCCGAATGGCATGACCTTGTAGCAGAAGGTGCCCCACTGAGTAACAAAGGTAGTCTTTTCCATGTCTTCAAGGGCCATCTTGATCTGATTGTAACCTGAAAAACCATCCATGAAAGAGAACACCTTGTGCTGAGCCGTATTGTCAACAAGGACATCAATGTGAGGTAGGGGAAGTCATCCTTGGGGCTGGCCCTGTTCAGATCCCTGTAATCGACACACATTCTGACTTTCCCATCTTTCTTTGGCACCGGCACCACATTAGCAACCCACTGAGGGTAAGAAGTCACTGCAAGGAACCCGGCATCAAACTGTTTCATAACCTCGGCTTTGATCTTCTCAGACATCTCTGGACGCATACGGCGGACCTTTTGCTTGACCGGAGGGCAGTCTTCCTTAGTAGGCAAATGATGGACCACAATGTCAGTATCCAAACCAGGCATGTCTTCGTAGGACCAGGCAAAGATCTCCACATAATCATGTAGCATCTGAGTCAACCGTTGCTTCACGCTGAGCTCTAGGTTGGCACCAATCTTTACCTCCTTTATGTCCGTCTCAGTACCCAGGTTTATCGTCTCCACCGGCTCTTCGTGTGGTTGAATTGCCCTCTCTTCCTGAAGTAACAGTCTTGCAAGCTCACCAGGAACTTCGCAATCATCTTCACCTTCGTCTTCGGCTAAGTTGATCGGATTTTCGAAGTCATAACTGGCAGTAGCAGAGTCGTTACCAGTGAGATCCAGAGTGGATTGAAACCTGTATGAGTGAGTGTGTGTAAATACAGCTGTTTTGCAATAAAGAACGGAAATAAAGAACAGGAGCACAAGATTCGAAATGCGAGAAAACGTCCAAGATCTTTATTCATGATATATGAGATGACAATTATTATACCCTCACAAATGAAGCCACGGTGCCCCGGGTAAGACACCGGGCCATAGAGTTTTAATTGTTTATTACAAATAACAAAAGGATTCATTACTCAGTAACAAGAGAAACAAGCAGGTTGTCCTTTGCAATCCAATTGCTAGGTTCACTGTCGGTTGCCGGGTAAATCCAATTGTCGAACTCAGCTTCATCCACTTCATCATCCTCTCTGATAGCATTTACTCCATGGTTAGGCATGGGAGCAGTCACCATATTGGGCTTCTCAGGTGCCTCAAACTGTACCTCCTTGGCGTCAATAAGATCCTGCACTTTATTCCTTAAGGCCCAACAGTCATCAGTGGAATGCCCCGGGCTATCAGAGTGATAAGCACAGCGGGCATTTGGATTGTATTTGGGAGAGGCAGTGTTCACAACTTTCGGGGCCTCTCTAACAGTCACCAAATTGGTGGATAGCAACTGCAGCAAGATTTGCGATAAAGTCATACTCAAACGGGTAAACTCTCTCCTGGGTCTTTCAGCCCTTTGAGGATTGGTTTGCCGAGGAGCGGCAGCAGGTTTAGCAATCATCACCGCGTTGACAGATTGGCGGCGCTTAGGTTTCTCTTGTCTTCTAGACCCATATACAGCACTGGCCTCCTTCTTAAAGGGCTTCTTCTCAGAACTTGAAGACACACCTTTCTGAATTTTGCCGGACTTCATCCCAGCCTCTATTCTCTCTCCAGTCAGAATAAGATCAGTAAACCCTGCAGATGAGTTATCAATAAGATGGTTGAAAAATGGCCCAGATAGGGTCCCCAAGAACATGTCTACCAACTCCCGGTCAGTTAACGGAGGCTGCACCCTGCCAGCCAGATCCCTCCACTTCTGTGCATACTCTTTAAAACCTTCGCTTGACCCTAGCGACATACCCTGGAGTTGGGTACGTGTAGGGGCAAGGTCGGCATTATATTGATACTGCTTATAAAAAGCAGTAGCCAACTCCTCCCAGTTACGAACCTTGGTCCCATCCAGCTGATAGAACCATTCGAGATGAGTCCCTGAAAGACTCTCCTGGAAGAAATGGATCCACAAGTTCTTGTCCACTGAGTATGGTTGAATCTTCCGCACATAAGATCTGAGATGTAGCTTGGGACAAGACACCCCGTCATACTTGGTGAAAGATGGTGCCTTACACTTGTGAGGAATAATCACACCAGTAGATAAACCCAAGTCTCCGAAATCCAGCCCAGGCACTTGTTGGATCTCCATTGCATCCAGTCTGTCTTCCAACTGCTTATACCGGTCTTCAGCCGGAGGATACTGTTCCTCATTGAAGTCAGTCTCGTTGTCAGAGACTACTGGACTAGGACCTTTTCCCCCTTGGGGACTACTCTTGCCTATAGAAGAACCAGCCTCTTCATTCTGCAGAGTGTTGCCAAACCTTCGGCCCGAGTTGAAAAAAACAGTTCTCTTCTTCTTCTTCTTCTCCTTCTTCAGGAGCAAAGCCTTCAACTCTTCTTGGTCTTGAGCCAAACCCATGATCAGTTCTTGAAATTGCGCATTCTGCGCCTGAAGAGCTTTGATAGACATCTCGGTTGATGATGAGTCAGGATTCATGATGCTGAAATAAACAGCGAAGAACAGTAAGCAACCTGAAAAGAAGAAAACCTGCTATGCACATGATGAATGATATGTGTTTATGCAATGCATTCAAGGGTTCGAAAGTTCAAATTTGTTGCAGACAAAAAGGAACACACGTTATCATTAAGGAAATAATTGTTCAGTACATCAAAGCCTCATGGGCAAAATAATACAAAAGCAAATCAATCCCAAAAGACACTACGCATCCTCTTTGGAGCTATGTAGGTGTTGAGATTCCTCTCCTCGTGCAATAGGCGGGTGATCTCCAAGACCTTCTTTTCACTAGCATGTAGACTGGTCTCGAGAGAATTCCGTTCTTCCTTAAGTTGGATCCAGCTCTTCTGCATCTCTTCCCAGGAGGTGGGCATGTCAGGATGTTGAATGGTGTAGGACACCTCTCCTTCCAAGACTGGCTCTTTGATCACAGGGAGCACATGAGGATATGGCATTACTAACTTCTGAGAGCGGGCTCTTACCCACTTGAGATAAGGTTCCAATGGGATGGAATTCTTGTGCCCCAGTGTCTTACTGTCTATCTTACTGGGCATCCTCCATGCTCTGATAAATCTCTGGCGAAGTCCTTGTGCATCGTTGTCGAAGTCAAAAACTATGTAAGGAATTAACATGTCATGAGGACCATCCCTCCGAGCATAACCAAACTGTCTCCAAGCCAGGCATGGGTTGTAAGTAATACCTCCTCTGATTCCAAGTAAATGAACATTAGGGTACTCCCCGCAATGATCAATGATAATGACATCCTCTCTGGACCGAGGGCACCAATGTATATCTGCATGTGTAAGAGTCATCAGCCGTTGTGACCATCTCAAACCCCGCTCGTTCTTCAAAACTGATTGTGGAAGGTGCAAAATAAACCACCTTCCCAGGAGAGGAGTGCAGCACATAAGGACACCTCTTTTTCTCATGGTTAGAGTGTAACATGAGTGAAGGATGTCCCCCAGCAACGTAGGTATAGGATTCCTGGACATGAAGATCTGGACAGCACTGATATCTATAAGCTGATCTGGGTTAGGGAACAACACCAAACCATAGACAAGGAGGGCCACCACTTCTTCAAAAGCTTGTAAGTCAAGGGAGTTCCAACATTCATGGGCCTTTTCAAACAGAAACCTGGCTAAGAACCCTTTGATACCACTTCTAACTTCCCAATGTCCCTTGAGGTCAGATGATTGTAGGTGTAAGGCTTTAGCAATCTCTTCAAGCTTGGGTTCCTTTTCCGTACCGTTGTAGGGTAGTTGATCAAGGATAGGGATCTTCAGAAGTCGGGAGAACTTCTCCAATGTAGGTACCAGCTGATAATCCAGGAAAGTGAAACAGTGATGCAGAGGGTCAAAGAATTGGAACAGGACCTTTATCATATCTTCCTCAAGGTTGGTGTTGACCAAGCGGATGAGTCTTCCATGTCTTTCACTGAATGAAGAGCTCTCGGGAATCCTGGATATAAGCTCCTTAAGCTGAGGAGGGATCCTTACAAGGCTGATTTGAATTGTCTTTCTGCGAACAGTTTCCATGTCCTACAAAACATGAATAAAGATGAAGATTCGAACCCCTGAAATGGTTAGTCAATGCATATGATGCTGGATGATGTCATGATGTTATGATTAAACACACCACAGATATTTACAAAGGCAAACATGTAAGGCACACAAGTCACACAAGACAAGCCCTTAGAGTTTAGGCCAGCATGGGGTCTGGGTATTACCCTCTTGAAGTTGGTGGGCTCAACCTGTCCTATCAGAAGTAACCGGGTTCTAAGGGTCCCAATATCACGGGATTGCTTTCATTGTTCATCGTTTCGATTTAGCCACTGAACTGGCGACCGAAATATTCCAGGAAAGCAACCCTCAATTGAGTGTAGTATCGAGTATCAACCAACCTCGGACTGCACCAAAGTCAGTTATCTCACTACCCTAAAGAGGCCAAGATAGTTCAATTAAGGTTCCTAAGGTCTGTTGATGCTTCACGACACCACGTGGAGGCCCCGTACTCTCCTTGACTGAACTCAAGGGTTACCGGTACACACCAAAGTGCCACATCAATGTAGCAGACTGTTTCAACCATGTCGGTATACCCTGCACAGTTCCCTCACAGCCTTATTGCTACTTTCTAAGAAGGTATCCCCAGATCCGAGTTAGGATCTATAGAACTCCCGAGACAGTCCCACAATTTAAAGCAAACAAGTCAAAGCATTTGAAAACACAGTGATCTTAGTCCTAAGGTACACCTCACTTTATAAGACATCCCCAGCAGAGTCGCCAGTTCTGTGATCGGTGGATCTGGAACTGACTGTTTAACGCTGGTTCGCGAAATGTCGCGGTAAGCAAGAGTCGCCACCGTCTTTTATTTTCTCCAAATGGAAAGGACAAAAGCACAGAAAAATTCCTTATAGAGATTGCTCTCGGTTCGGGAGGTAGATTATAGAAAGGGAAGGTGTTAGCACCCTTTCTATCCATGGTTATCCATGGGCTCTTAGATACTTGCTCATTTGTGTTTTCAAAAATGGTTTGTTTGCTTTTCAACTGTGGGTTTTAAAAAGGTTCTTTGAAAATTTCAGTTCGACTCTTGTATCAGTCCTCAAGAGTGTTTGAAAAGTTGCTTTCGAAAGCTTTTTGAAAAGGTGTCGGTGTGAAAAGTATTTTTTGATTTGTTTTGAAATTAGAGCAAGTATCTAGAGTCGTCTACCTACCCTAAGGAATTCGTCTGTGTAAATGTTCTCAAAGTAGTGTCGTCCCACCATTGAGAGGTAGGTAGCACCACCGTTGGAGGTATTCGGGTCAATTCGAGGGTTCGGGACATGGTGATCACCAGAGCAATAGGAAGACACCTTAGAAGCTACCCTCATGCCATGTTCATGGACATGATGACTTACTAAAACATCCTCTACTCGACGGTCACCTTTCGAGGGGCAAGGCAACAGTGAGGCGTACCCTAGGGGTGGTGTGTGATTTGTGTGTCATATTCATTTATTTTTTGTCTTGTTCATGCATTGGTGATCTACGCGTTGCTTTTATTTTTTTTTACATTCATTCTTTCATGCGAATTAATTAACAGTTAAAAGGTGCGGAATTAAAAAATCCTACGCTATTACAAAGGCGCGGGTCCACATCGCCAAATTAATCCAGGACCCGATTTGAAAATAAAATAAAGTGCGAAAAAGATAAATGTCTAATTAAGCTATTACATGGCTTTGGGAGAATTACATGAATATTCACAAAAAGAAATAAAAGTGCGAAGAGAATTAAAGTCGGGAATGCGAGGGCGTTGGACCCTTTTTATGGAATTAAATTATAATTAACAAATTAATTAAGCTAAATAAAAGAAAGAAATTGTTTTTGAGTTTTTTGCATTTATGGATTTTTAGTAAGAAAATTAAATTGGAATTAAAAAAAGAAAAGTTAATTAACCCTAGTTCTAACTATTTTTAATTTATTAAGAAGAATATTTAAATTGACCTAATTTTAATTAATTATTTACATGACAAATTTTATTTACAAAATAATAATTAGTAATTTAATATGGTAAAAAGGAAAAAAAGATAAACGTATAAACCCTAATTCTACCTTTTTTGTTTATTAAGAAAATGTTAAAATTAACTCTAGAATTAACCTAATTATTTAATGGTGAAAAAATAATATTAAATAAAATATATTTTATTTATTTTTATAGTTTCTGATTTTTTTGGTATTTTTATAAAAATTTATTTTTGATGAATTAAAAGAAAACCATTGAATTAAAACAAATAATAATAAAAAAATAGAAGGAAGAAAAGAGAAAGAAATATAATACACTAGGGGGTTCTGCCCCAATCTGGAGGTATAGTCCAGCAATTCTGGCCCATCAAATGCTAACCCACGTGGACTTTCTGGACGCGTGTGCACCTGCGTTGACTGGGGTGTTCCCTGGACCTTGGATCCTGGCCACTGGATGGATGTTGTGGGACAAGTGGCGTGCTGGAATGGGGGATGTATGATGAACCCCTAGAATATGCGCTGCGTAGGAATATGGAAAAGAAAATAATATGAGAAAGGGAGGGGACCTGGGAATCGAACCCAGGTCCCGTTGCTTACCAAACCATGTGCCTGCCAACTGAGCTGTTAACGCGCTTTGTGTGTAATATGACAAATAATCAATATAATGTAAAACAATGGTTAGTGGGACATTTCGCGCGAAATTCAAACGCGCCTGTAAACCATGGACACATCTATCTTCTTCTTCAATTGCCTGTAAAATAAAAAGAGATAGCGGGGGTTTTAAACCCCCACTAAATGATGAGCATAAAAATAGCGATTAGAATTTGGCCAATGATAAATTGAGCGTGACTAGTGTATTGGATTCGTATGAAGCTTCTGGTTCGAATGGTATAAGTCTTGTTTCCTGATTTTTCCTCAAACGTAAAGCCCCAATTTTGCAGTTTTGAAACCCTAGCAAGCTTCAATGGTAACTTCATGTATAACGCACGAAAACTCAATTAAAGTACATGGTTAGCTTTAGAATGAATAAATTAACACAAATCAATCATTAGAAACTGAAAACAACGCATGAATCATGAGACACGAATATGCAAAAAAGTTTGACACAGTTTGATCTCTATATACCAATTCTTGATGCTGGAAGCGTGGAAAAGAATTCAATTAGGTTCCTTGATGTCTTAGGAAGCTTTTGGGATGGTTCTTTTGTCTTGAAACTCTCTGCAATCTCGTTTTCAGTTTTCAATTTTTTTCACAAAAATGCCAAAGTTGTCCTTGATGGGAGGCGCAGCTTGAAGGTCCTTGGCATTAGGTTTTGCTTCTGACTTATATGAGGGAAGAATTAGGGTAAAGATTTGAGTCAAAAGATCCTTGCATTGATGAAAAGAATATTTGATTTTCCATGAATATTTTTCAAATCTTTTCCATGTGATTTTGATCCCAATCATGGCCAATCTTTCCAATTTTGTTGTGCACGAATCTTGAGTCTTTAAGGAGAGCAAATGCTGCATAAAAAGGTTCACATACATTTGTTTAGTATTTTTTTTTCATATTTTAATTAATTAAATGAATTAATGTGGATAAAAATTCAAATAAATAATAAAAAATGATGAAATAAATCCCCTTTGGGCCAAATGGTCGTTCATAGCCTTTGGATGATGAATCTTGGAAGAAAATGTGGCCCATTAGCAATTTTGAGGCATTTGAGGCAAAGTTGACTTTTCAAAATTCCCAAAAATTTCCCAACTTCCACAAGGCATATCTTGCTCAATTTTTAAGCTTTGATCATGTTCTTGGACATTTTGGAAAGATCTTGAAGTCCTCTAACCAATGCCTTTGGGTCCGATGTCATTTTGATTTACCAATCTCAAGTTATGGTCCTTGACTTAAAGTCCCTTTTTGTTGACTTTTGAAAATGACCTATAATGTTGAGATTGATAACTTTTTGTGAGAGCATTTCTTGGACTTGAAGTGTGAAGAGGGTTTGTAGGAAATGTCTTTCTCTTCAAAATGAGCTTTGGATGGAATTTTTCTGATGAACCATGTGGCAGTTATGCCTTGGTCAAGTTATAGTTGACTTTTTCAACTGTCCAAATATGGAAACTTTTGCATCTTGAGACTTATTGAGCCATGCCTTGAAAATCATGATCAAGAATTGATCAAATGATGTTTGTGGCTTCAAAATAAGATGTTGACCAAAAATTTGAACTTTTGACTGTCAAATGACCATTTTACCCCTACAGTTGACTGTTGGGCAATTAGGGTTTTTGATTGTGCAATTTTGTGCTGTGAGTCTTGAAACTTGGCATGAGGATGCTTGACCATATTTATAGGCATGTGGGACTTGTTTGGACCCTTGGAAACTTCATTTTCTTTGTCAGAACCAAAACCCTAATTTTTGACTGTTAGGAGGTCCTTGAACTGTGCAACCCTTGGGGAGATTTTGAAGCATGCTCTTTGCAAATCTTGAAGAATATGGGAGGGCAAATTTTGGGGTACAACAGTGGTTCTTGAAGATACTACTTAATCTTATCGAAAGCTTCTTGACAACTCTCATCCCAACAAACATCCTGATTCTTGCGTAACAATTTAAAGATGGGTTCACAGGTAGCAGTAATATGGGAAATGAACCGGGCTATGTAATTCAACCTTCCAAGGAAACCTCGTACTTCCTTCTCATTTTTCGGCGCTGGCATATCTTGTATTGCTTTTACTTTGTCTGGATCTACTTCAATTCCTCGTTGACTCACGATAAAACCAAGTAACTTGCCCGATCGAACCCCAAAGGTGCATTTGTTAGGATTAAGCCTTAACCTGAACTTTCGCAAACGAATAAACAACTTCTGCAAATGGACCAAATGTTCTTCCTCAGTCTGTGAATTCACAATCATGTCGTCCATATACACCTCGACTTCTTTATGAATCATGTCGTGAAAGAGAGTCACCATAGCTCGATGATATGTCGCACCAGCATTTTTAAGACCAAAAGGCATGACTCTGTAGCAAAAGGTACCCCAAGGAGTTGTGAAAGCCATTTTATCCATGTCCTTCGGAGCCATCTTTATCTGATTGTATCCATAAAAACCATCCATAAAGGAAAACAACGAAGGTTGAGCCGTGTTATCAACCAATACATCAATATGAGGCAACAGGAAATCATCCTCTGGGCTTGCTCTATTCAAGTCTCGGTAGTCAACACACATACGTACCTTACCATCCTTCTTAGGTATGGGCACAATGTTAGCAATCCAAGGCGGGTAATTTATCACAGATAGGAAACCTGCTTCGAGCTATTTCTGAACCTCTTCTTTGATCTTCAAGGCCATGTCGGGTCTGGTCCTTCTTGGTTTTTGCTTTACAGGAGGACATTCTGGCTTGAGTGGCAATCTATGCATTACTATATCAGCGTCTAAGCCGGGCATGTCTTCATACGACCAGGCGAAGATGTCAGCATACTCTTGAAGCAATTCAATCAACCCTTCTTTTCTTCACTTTGCAAGGCGGCCCCTATCTTGACTTATCCATTTACCTCTTCAGTACCGAGATTGACGACTTATGTTTCTTCTTGATATGGCTGGATGACCTTCTCTTCCTGTCTCAAGAGCTTGGCTAGTTCTTCAGGGACTTCACAATCTTCCTCATTATCTTCATTATCATGATCAACTAAATTCTCAAGGATATAAGGAGCCATAGCATTATCATTTCCAACGGAGTTCGAGACGGATCTGCATGATCGATGATTTTATGTTTTATTTTTAAAAAGTGCAAAAGAATATTTAGAATAAGAAGAGAAAAGTATTGCCATTTTATTTTGAAAAAGTAAAAGTAAACGAAAAGACAGAGAACAAAATTGTATGCGAAAGTGTGATTTTTCATTCAATGTTAAACGAAGATTGAAACATAAGGGGCCCCTTCTACAAGCTGTCAGCATTCCTTGGGCAGGACATATGACTTAAAATGGAAACAGAAAATTACACATCAAGGAAAACAACTTCAGGGATGTCCACGGCAGTCCAATTGCTAAGCTCCTGGTCTGGCGCAACTTGATAGATAAATCTTGAAATATCTTCATTGTCACCTTCAGCATCTGTGGAGAGCACTTGTCCTTCTTTGCTTACACCAGCACTGGCGAACACTTCAGAAATTGGGGGAACCTACTGTCCTTTGAGAGGAACCCAACCAACTTGCACAGAGGATGATGGCTGATACCCAAGACCAAAACGATCTTTCTTCTCTGGAACTTCAATCAATTTGCCCCAACTGTCATTGGGAGGTCTAGCTTCTATGAGGGCTTTGGCATCCTTCAAAGAGGCTAGGGGTATCTCATACTTCTTACATTCCACGACGGGGAACTTGTCAACAGTAGCAATCTCCAGAGCTTGAAAGGGCAACTCTTGTACCTCGCCTTCCACTTCCACATAACAGCAGGTAGTCAGATTATTAATCACTATGTCTTCTTCCCCGCAAACGAAGACAACTTGGTCATTCGCAATGAACTTCAGGCGTTGATGAAGAGTAGACGTCATAGCTCCTGCTACTTGAATCCATGGACAACCCAAAAGGCAAGTATAGGACGGACGGATGTCCATGACATAGAATGACAAATAGAAAGTGTGGGGACCAACCTTGACAGGCAAATCCACTTCTCCATCCACAGATCTTCTCGAACCATCAAACGCTCAAACATTTAGAGTGGAGGGCCTCATCATTACTCCGTCCATATTCAGCTTAAACAAGGTAACCTTATGCATCACATTGAGTGAAGAACCTGTATCCACCAAAACTCGAGACAAAACAGTGTCCAAACACTTCATAGAAACATGTAGTGCTTTATTGTGGGCTCTGCCTTCAACCGGGAGTTCATCATCACAGAAACCCAAACAATTTCCCACATAAATATTGGTGACTATTCCTTCAAACTGGGCCACAGAGATGTCTTGGGTAACATGAGCAGAACATAAGGTCTTCAATAAGGCGTTGTGGTGGGCCTCTGAACATAAAAGGAGAGACAAGATGGAAATCTTGGATGGTGTCTGGTTGAGCTGGTCCACTACTTTGTAATCACTCCGCTTGAGAATTCTCAAAAGTTTCTCCGCTTCTTGTCCCACAGAAAGTTTGGGTTGATTATTCATCACTTGCTTTCCCCTGGCCTTAGCTAGAGCTTCACTGTTAGGTTCCTTAGGAGGTGGTGGTGGAGGAGAAAAGATCTGACCACTTCGATTCATGTTACTTGTTCCCGCAATGTTAGTAACATTCTTGTCACCTACTGGAGGGCATTCATACCTCCTTCCATGAATATAGACTACATTATACTCCCATGGAACTGCCTTCGAGTCGTTACTTGTAGGAGGAATAGGAGCTTGAATCATTGTGGGGGTAATAGGAACCTGAATTATTAACGAAATACTAGGGGTGGCTGAAAAGCTTCTCGGATAGTAGGGGATTTCCAGGACATCAATCTCTTTTTCTCGGAATAATTCTCTATCTGTAAGACACCTTCATCGATCAACTGTTGGATGGTCGTCTTCAACTCAGCACACTCTTCTGGTTTGGAAGAACATGTTAAGCAGAAGTCATGGAGTTCTTGTAGCACTTCATGCTTCAACAAATGTTCTCTGACAGTTTCCAAAGATATCTTAATTTCATCAACCTTTGATACCAAAACCCATTCATTACTTCTTCAATAGTATAGATTGTTCCCCCTTGATGAGGAGGCATGGGATTATTTTGAATATTCGGACCAACAGGGTTGAAGTTGATGGCTTTTGCATCGATGAGATCTTGAACTTTGCACTTGAATGCTCTATAATTTTCAATTAAATGGCCTGGGGCCCCAGAATCGAATTCGGAATGAGCATTACTATCATATCCCCTAGGGAGAGGATTTGGCGGTGGGCCGAGTTCACGCAATTGAACCATTTGACTAGCAAGTAACTGTGGGAGAAGTTGAGCGTAGGACAGGGGAATAAGATCAAATCTTCTTTCAGGGGCTCTTTGTCTTTGAGGGGATCTCGGGCCTTGTGGTTGTTGATTCGGTTGTTGAAATGTTGGAGGAGGTGCAAATTGTTGTTGTGGAACATAATGTGGTTGCGGAGCGAAAGGCCGTTGTTGGGCCATCCAGGGTGCTGGAGTTGTAGCAGCATATACTTGAGGAACAAATTGGTTGGGAACAGCAGCAGGTGTAGGAAAATAAGGGAATCGGACTTGAGGAAATGTGGGAGCTCTTCCTTGGTTGACGGTGATGGCACTGGTCTCGCCCTCTTTCTTCTTAACAAAACCAGAAAATGGTTTTCTACTAATGCTTGCATTATTGTTAACATTGTTAGGAACACCTTGAATCGTTCCAGCCTTAATCTACGTCTCAACACGTTCACCAATAATGACCATATCCGAGAAAGAAGTGGAAGTGCTACTAAGCATATGCTGGAGATAAGGGCCTCGTGGAGTACCCATAAACAGATCAATCAATTCACGATCCAAGAGAGGAGGTTGGACCCTTGCAGCCAGTTCACGCCACCTCTGAGCATATTCTTTGAAAGACTCTTCAGACTTTTGTACCATCCATTGGAGCTGAGTACGGCTAGGAGCCATGGTAGTATTGTAATGGTAATGTTTCAAAAAAGCATCAGCAAGCTCTCCCCAAGTACTGACATGAGATCTTTCCAATTGCATATACCAATCCAACGATGCCCCGGTCAAACTGTCTTGAAAGAAATGCATGAGTAATGGTTCATTTTCAGCATAGGCCTCCATTTTGTGACAATAGGAACGGAGATGAGTCTCTGGGCAAGAAGTGCCTTTGTATTTGTTAAACTCTTGGACTTTGAACTTGGAAGGAATAACTACCCCAGGCACGAGGCACATTGCAACAGTATTGAATCCGGAAGCCTTGATACCCTCCATGGCTCTAAGTCACTCTTCGAGAGCATGATACATTTTCGCAGTTGCGGCAACCCTGACAGCAAGGTTCACTTGGGGTTCATCGAGATCAATAACATCATGATGATCGTCGACATCATTCCTAGGAGCACCAGTAGGAGTCTCAACATTTGCATTGTCATTTCTCCCATTAGCAGAAGTGGAAGGAGAAGCAGTAGTAAGCTTGGCAACACTTTGGTGTAGTTCTTCTTGACCCTTGATCACGGCATGAAGATTTTCCATAAGTTGATCCATGCGAGTACCCATAGTGTCCATATCCCGACGGAGTGCATTTTGATTTTCTTCAAAAAGATCCATTAGCCTTTGCTGGTTGCCTCTGGTACGGTAAGGATGTGGATGAGTCGTCTTTGCTGTTTAGTGGATTCTAAGAAAGGGGACCCCAATGAGTTTTTGTTGTGAAAAAATGAATGCATGGTAATATGGATGAATGCTTTATCTTCATTTCCGAGGAGACCCAAAGACTCATTTATCTTTTAAAATTTCCTTTTTTTGAAAAGCTATATCAAAGAGACTTGTCTTTGGATTTCCCTAGATATGAGATGTATATACATGATGATATGATGTCATGGTATGCTATGGCATGAAGTCTCAGCTCCACATATTTTGGATAACCATTGTGTAGTCTGTTGCACAGGCCGAAAGTAACAGGATCAAAAGTCTGACGTCACAGGCATGGAGTCAAAGTAACCACCCACGAGGTATGTACTAGGGGTTTATCACCTGCCGAACAAGGTTCTAAAGAGTTCTCGAAGGCTACGCTCTTCCTTTGGATATTACCGACGTCCCAATTACTTGGTAATCAGTAATATTCGCAGGAAAAACTCGTACAAGTGCAATATCGCGTGACAACTACTTCCGGATTACCCCGTTATAGTCTCCGCACTGCACCTAAAAGGCCAGGATGGGTTAATGGTTCTATGGCCCTCAACTTCTCGAGTTCCCAGGTTGAAAGCAACGACGTCTTCCCGATTACTCGGTAAACATCACTACTTTCAAGGGGACCTCCACTGAGTGGGGCATTTTCATGTCTCCTTCATCGGGATTACTCCCTCAAAGTTAACATGATTATACCGCCCGTCCTAATCCTATGTGTAACCCAAGTCCAGGTATAGGACTTATCAAAAGTAATCACCAAACCCAACATCACAATGTATCCAGAATATGTGAGTAGCAACAATATATGTAATATATACAAAAGAATAAAATAAATAAAGAAATAAAACAGTAAAGCAAGATAAAGAAAATAAATAAACACCCAAAAAGACAAATAAACAAAACTAGGAGAGACTCGCTAAAGATCCCCAGCAGAGTCGCCAGTTGAAGCTATCGGCAGAAAACACAGAGCCGCCACCGAACTTTATTTATCCCAAAGGAAGGGGAAATATCGATAAAACCACAAGGGAATGGATAAGATGGTCTTGCGACCAAGAGAAAGGGTAAGGGAGTCGGTTATGCGAGGGGAAGGTATTAGCAGCCCTCACATCCGTTGTACCCAACGGGATCCATTTTGTTTGTTTGTCTTAAAGGGTGTATTTGTCTATAACTATGCTTGCTTAAAGGGAAAGAAATGAGCTTTTTATTATTGCGTTCGTGAGGGTTTCGCGACCCTTTACCTACGTATCCAAGGAAGGAATCAGAACACCGTAGTTCCTCTAGAAAAAGGTTGGTTTGTTTTTGTTTTTTAGTGGGTGATGTCAACGCACGCATTCTAGCAATAGGCACGGCCGGTATCGCGGTAGAACGGAGATAACATGCCCTTGGGGATGGTTTTGATTTGTTGAGTGTTTTTGCGAGTTTTAAAATAAATTCAAGTAATAATTAAGGAGTGTTTTGGATTTTTTTATTTGTAAATGAGAAGTTTTAATGTTTTAATTACAGCAGAAAAGTCAAAGGGGAAATTCTAACCTAATACTATCATGTAAGGTTTCGACCCTATAGTCTAATTTTCTCAATTTAATCAAGAGATTGAAATTGAATTAAAAAAAATCCTAAGGGAACAGATGAGGCACAAAAGTAACCAAGAAATAAACGTTTAATCAATTAATTAAAATACAAACAAAATGTGCAATTGAAATCACATAATTAAAAGGAGAAACTAAATAATTAAGTAATTAACACACAAAATTTAATTAAGTTAATTAAAAATATTCAATAAAACTAATTGATCAAAATTAGTTAAATTAAATATAATTAATTAACAAAATTAACTATGAAGACTAAATATCATATAAAATAAAATAAAAACAGATAAAAGAAAATATTGAAAACCAAATAAATGGGCTTGAAAGAGTAAATAGGGGGTGTAGCATATTAATTCTCGAATGGGCTTAAAACAATGGTATGAAGGTGTGCTGAAAAATTTGGCTGGGCCAGGGTGAGGTCCAAAAACTTTTTAAGTTGACGCAGGGGGTGTGCAGACAGTAAAAGAGTTGGGCTTGGTGGGTGATCCAAGGCCCATCGAAATTGAATGATCAAAGAAAATAACCCTAAATTCTAAAGTGATTCGTCGTTTAGCATGTTTTGGGAGTTGGTTCAAACATTTAATTCCTTTTACAACTTCCAATTAAACTTAATTAGGCCTTTTATCATCAAATGCTGGAGATCGATATCCCCAATGATTCATCTCTCTCCATCTCGTAAACCATCACAAACCTTTCTCTTCCCTTTCAAAAATCATAATAAAATTAGTTCCTCTCTCTCAAAATTTTCTCTGTTATTGTATGATCTTCCTCTGTTCTTACACTCTATTCTCTATGATTCACAATTTCTCTCTCAATCCGAAATAAATCCTCATGATTTCAAACCCAACAGTGAAACCACAACAGCAAATCGGAACTCAAACAGGAATCAGACAAAATATTCAAGAACATACACCCTAATCCCGAATGGAACCCCGAAAAGCCCCAATCCACTGAAATCAGAAGGAACGAGAATATGAGATACACATGTTAAAGTAGCAAAATCAACAATAAATCAAGGTTCACGGTGAACCTACCAAGTTTGAGAGCTCTGAAATGCAATAGCTAGATAAGGTAAAACTTTGAACTTCTCTGCTTTATGTGTTTCAGGATCCTCTACTACGATGTCGTTATTGAAGTTGTGTCTGCTTCTCAAGTGCTACGATCTGTTACCATAAATTGTTGATGTTGTTTTATTGCAGGTCTGCGGAACCGTATGGTGATAAAATCCCGATGTAGAAGCTTGTGGAACTGTCATTGTCTATGGAATTATCGTGTGCAGCTGCTTCCAGGTTTGTTGTATTGAGTTGATGAAGGTTGTTTGATGTAGCTCGGTTATGGTGATACTGTTGTGAATTGCACAGATTATTGATGAAGATTAAGGGTGTATGAAGGTTGTTGGTCAATTTTTGTGTTTGGTTTAGGGTTTACTCGAGAAAAAGAATGCGAATGTGGGATACATTTTGCTGTTGCAGAGCCAAGCTTGTAGGGAAGATTAATGATTTTGCCTTGTGTTCTTCCTGCTATCTTTCTCTTTTACCCTCGTTTCTTTTGTGTTCTGTGTTTTTGCATACTGCAAGGATAATATTGTGTGGTTTTGTGAATAATCTCTCTTTCAAACTTGCTGGTCGTGTCCTCTCTTTTGGTTTTCTGACTGTGTGCAAAAAAAAAATCCTCCCTTTTTGATATGAATGAAGCATGTTATATAGGCAGATTGATGGGTGTTTTTGGGGGGAAAATTGGCTGAGGTTTTGAACAATTTATGATGTTGTTTTGAGTACTTTTTGGTGCATTCTGCCTTTGGCTATTTTGATATCATTTACAGGATGTTTGGAGCAGGTGTTTGGACTGTTTTTGGCAGATTTAATGCAGGTTTTGGTTTGTCTTGTTGGACAGTTTGGCATGTTGTGCAGGTGATATCTTTCCTCTTTTATCTTTCTATGATACAAAGCTGGTGCTTTTTTGAAAATTAATTTTGAAGGGTTTGCTTCTTTTGGAACATGATGACATAGAGATTTTGGGCATGTGGTAGCTTGCTGTTTTTTAATTGTTGTTATTTTATATGTGCTGACTTTGTTGTTGCTCTATTGTTGTTCTGCTTTGCTATTTGTTTGCTAGCCTGTGGCTTTTGCTTGTTGGCCTGCTGTTGTTGTGCGCTTGCTGGCCTGTTGTTGTTTTTGTGCTGTGTTTGCTAGTTGGTTGCAGCTTTGGGCTGCTTGCTGCTTTACTGCGATGCTATTTTCTGTTTTTGTTTGCAGCAATAGAAAAATATTTGCAAACTTATTTTTTTCTTTTTTGTGAACCAAAAAACACAAGCTTTTTGTGATTTGCAATTGGGAGAAAAATGGGCCATGATTAAACAAACTCCCTTTTAATCTGATTCCAAATACAAACCCTCATGATGAGCATTTTCTCTTAACAAATAATTGTTTGGAAATTTTCATATGTTAATTGCTAACTTTCATTCTTTTTCTTTGTCTTGTTTAATGAACACGAGAATTGGACGATCAAAGTGATGTTGAACGATAAAAATACCATGGCGAGGAGTGAGGACGAATGGCTTGAAGATGAAGACTTGAAGAAACACACATTATTTCTTTCTTTGTAAACAAAACAAATGTAGCTTGTATTTCAATAATTGTAATTTATGATTTCACATGCTCTGTAATCTGTCCCAAAAATGTAATGAATACGAAATCCTGAATGATATATTTTTTGAATGAATTTTTTGTATGGAAATCAAACAACTCTTGAACTTTGATTGAAAGTGGAAATTTCCACTTGAATGATTTGAATGCACCTTTTGACTTTGTAACTTAAACTTCAAGAAATTGTGAGCAATTATTATAACTTGTATTCCAAACAATCATGCGCCTTATCTTTCAAAATCCAATCAAACTCTCAAACAAAATAAATGCTTAAGAATTTAATTCCACTTGGTTAATTTGATCCCAAAACAAATGGTCACTTAAACCTTATCTTCATATCACGCCTGAACCAAACTTGCATTTCTTAAACAGAACTTTAACTTTGACACTCACATCGCAAGTAACTTGTAACTTTAAATAACCGAAACATTTCTTGATCATCATGAACCCTCATCCTCATTTCTTGTGCCCAAACTCCACATTTGTCAATTCAAACTTCAAATTCTCGACTCAATGGCTTAGAGACTTTAAGAAGAAACTTGAAATACGAAGAGATGAAATTCTTGACCTAATGTACTGAGCTTTGAGCCATCTTCGAGGCAGGTGAGAGAAACATCTTCCCAGAAGCCAAAGACCCAAAACCCTAGCATCTTGACCAACACCCATAGGGAAATAAACCCTAATCCAGGCTCTGATAAATTTGAGCGAGAACCATCCTTATAACGTGATGACAAAATTCATTCCGCAATCCATTAATCGAGAACCAGATGCGTTTCCCATTTTACCTGATAAGAAAACCTCAAAACAGGATTAGACATAAAGAGGGCGCAACCTTAATACCTCAAACCAAAGCGCCTGATTCCATGAGATGTGGGATATGCAAATGACTGAGTAATAAAATGACACAAATGGAATGCAAAGTCCAAAGCCAGACAAAAACAAAAGAGATAGGGCAAATTTGGGGTACGACAATGGTCAGACGTATCAAAAGCAAATGATCAAGGCTTTTAACAAGAAAGTCAGACATCAAGAATATCAAGTCGGGGATCTAGTGATCAAGCACATCATACTGCCGCAAGGTGATCCCAGGGGAAAATGGACCCCCACATACGAAGGATCATTTATGGTTAAGAAAATTTTCTCAGGTGGAGCTATGATTCTAACCACCATGGATGGTGACGACCTTCCTCACTCTGTCAATGCAGACATAGTGAAAAGATGCTACGCCTAACCAAAAGACTCGCTAGGTTGACTGGCCTAGGAAAAAATAAGGGCTTCCCGGCGAACCAAAAGGGTTCGGGAAAAGTAAGGGATGAAAATGAAAAAAAATTGTACACCCGGCAAGCCAAAAACCTAAAAAGGCGGCTTGCGCAAAAAAGGGTATCCCGGTGGACTGAAAACCCGAAAGGGAGGTCCAGGAAAAAGTTAGGGATATAGAGCGTACCACTATGTCTCATTGGATCATCTTGTGACCAGACTTCAGTATTAATTATCAAGCTTGGACGGCACCAATCAATTTATTTAACCTTCGGCCAAGTAGCAAAGTGATGAGACAATCGAAGACATAGGGGCAATAGCGGAGTTGGAACTCAATGGGTCATTTCACATAGTTGTTTTACTTTCACACAATTATGTATAGCTTCTATTTTTACGGCGGCATTCTCTTACTAGAACGTCAGCCTTCTTGTACAAAAACGCCTGTTATAGACCAACTTTAAAATTAATACAAGTCATTCTTACACACAAAAATGTTTGTTTTCCCTTTTTCTGTTTTGTTTTGCGAGAACGTCCAATGAGTTATTCTTGACATGTGCATTTGAATATAATTGTTGTTCACAAATATTTGCATAGGAAACAGAAAGACAATTGCTCGTAACTTAAGAAACAGGAGTAAAAAAACTAAAAGAATGTCAAACCCGACAGTTACTCTGTCCACCAGGTACCGAGGCAGAGACGGATTTGGAACACAGTCATCAGTACATGCGGTCTCGTTATATCAGTACTCCTCACAAAGTAAAAGCTTTCAAAGGCATTGACGTCAGCCTTTTCCAAAACAGGAAGTAACCTCCCCAGCCAAGGTCATTCAGAAACCTGACATATGTTCCCCAGCCGAATTTCATAGTTGCGAGTGAATCAGTAAATTTTTATCTCCCAAGCAGAGTTTATTTCTTTGGACACAGAAACTCAATCCCAGACAGAGTTTATTCCTTCCAATACGGAAGTTCACCTTCCAACATAGTTATTCCCCCGTAGAGTTATTCTCAAGCAGAGTCTCTCCCCGGAAGAATATTCACAAACAAGGAGCAAATCTATAGCATAGTCGTATCCGTTCACCATCTCTGACAGAAGTAGAAAGATCACAATCCTCTACCACAGTCAGGAATGCTATATTCTCCGGCATCAGTCAGGAATTTATTTTCCCAGACTCAGACATGTCCAAATATCATTTCATGTGCATATATCATGACACGCGCATACATATTGCATACAGCATAATCTCATTTATTTTGAGAACATCATCACACAATGCATCTCATGCATCGCATATAATTAATCTTATACCTTTTCAGGAAAGATGGTTATCATCAACAATTCCAACAGTTCAAAATTAAATCCATAAAGCTATACATGGCATATCCGCAGACAACTAACGGAAAATCAGTTCCCGAAACCAAATGGGTCAACTAATCTACGCAATCAAATGAGACAGCCCTACTACCCAGGCTTTTATTCCGAAGCAGCCCTACTGTCCAGGTTCCTTCTCATAAGCCCTATTATCCAGGCTTTCATCTCGAAGTAACCCTACTATCCAGGTTCCTTCTTATAGCCCTACTATCCAGGCTTTCATTTCGAACCCTACTATCCTGGTTCCTTCTTATAGCCCTACCATCCAGGCTTTCATCTTGAAGTAACCCTACGACCCAGGTTCCTTCCTATAAGCCCTACTATCCAGGTTTTCATTTCGAAGTAACCCTACTATCCAGGTTCCTTCTCATAGCCCTACTATCCAGAATTTTATTTCGAAGTAACCCTATGACCCAGGTTCTTTCTCATAGCCCTACTATCCAGGCTTTCATTTTGAAGTAACCCTACTATCCAAGTTCCTTCTCATAGCCCTACTATCCAGACTCTCATTTCGAGGTAACCCTACTATCCAGGTTCCTTCTCATAGCCCTACTATTCAGGCTCTCATTTCAAATTAACCCTACGACCCAGGTTCCTTTTCATAGCCCTACTACCCAGGCTTTCATTTCGAAGTAACCCTACTATCCAGGTTCCTTCTCATAGCGCTACTATCCAAGCTTTCATTTCGAAGTAACCCTATGACCCAGGTTCTTTCTCATAGCCCTACTATCCAGCCTTTCATTTCGAAGTAACCCTTCTATCCAGGTTCCTTCTCATAGCCCTACTATCCAGGCTCTCATTTTGAAGTAACCCTACTATCCAGGTTCCTTCTCATAGCCCTACTATCCAGGCTCTCATTTAGAAGTAACCCTATGACCCAGGTTCCTTATTATAGCCCTACTACCCAGGATTTCATTTCGAAGTAACCCTACTATCCAGGTTCCTTCTCATAGCCCTATTATCCAGGCTTTCATTTCGAAGTAACCCTACGACCCAGGTTCTTTCTCATAGCCCTACTATCCAGGCTTTCATTTCGAAGTAACCCTACGACCCAGGTTCCTTCTCATAGCCCTACTATCCATATTTCATTTCGAAGTAACCCTACGACCCAGGTTCCTTCTCATAGCCCTACTATCCAGGCTTTCATTTCGAAGTAACCCTACTACCCAGGTTCCTTCTCATAGCCCTACTATCCAGGCTTTCATTTCAAAGTAACCCTACTATCCAGGTTCCTTCTCATAGCCCTACTATCCAGGATTTCATTTCAAAGTAACCCTACTATCCAGGTTCCTTCTCATAGCTCTACTATCCAGGCTTTCATTTCGAAGTAACCCTACGACCTAGGTTCCTTCTCATAGCCCTACTATTCAGGCTTTCATTTCGAAGTAACCCTACTATCCAAGTTCCTTCTCATAGCCCTACTATCCAGGCTTTCATCTCGAAGCAACCCTACTATCCAGGTTCCTTCTTTCTTATCTCCAGACAACAGTTTACAACGCTTTAAGACTTGGACCCAATCAGATACGATTGATTTCACGCTTCCCTAGTAAGTCATTGTGCAACCTGGACCCTGACCAGATATACAGCTTACTTCTACCTCATTAATCAGATTTAACTTCCCAATAGAGTAATTGACAGCCTAAGCTCCTATACTTTACTACCCCAGACATAAGTCAACGTGCCCCGACGAAGTCCTCCTCAACGGCTAATACGGGAATTCTCGCAAAGGAATCTCTTATGTGACCAATATTTTCTCTAGATGGAATCTTTAAGCCCATCCCTAACAACTCTTCGTGGCTTTCCAAATGGCATCTGTAATCCCATTCCTGATACCATCGATTGACACTCACTTCATACGAGTGCAAATTTCTGGGCACTCTAGTGTTCAATCATCTTCCACCTTCAGATCGCGAAAGGCAGACAAGTCAATCTACATCCTCAGGTTTAAGAAGATTGAAAAGGGGCAGCTGTTGCACCCCAAAATTTTCCCTCTCATTTTACTCAGCACATGCCCATTGAGATCCTCAATTTGCTCAAGGTTGCCTAAGAGTTGACCAGACAAACTCTCTCCTAAGGCAATGTGTCTCAAATTAGGGTTTCCATTTTCATCAGGATGGGTGTACTCCAAAGGCCTCAAATGCTTTCCATGGTCCTAATATGATCTCAATATCGTCCATGTCAAGTTTCATGCCTTGCACAAGAAGTTTGCTCAGTCAACTGCTCAGATGCTTGGAAATCAATTGTACTAGGTCAAAAGTCAATTGTGGCCCACGTACAGTCAAACTTCAAGATTTTTGGTCAACGTCAACATTTTGAAGTGAATTTCATCATTTGATCACGGGTTGATCATGATACCTCAAGTAATTCTCCTAATTCATCAAAACTCAAAAGTTGTTAAATTAGGGTTTCTCAAGAAAAGTCAACCAAACTTTAACCAAGCATAACTTCCTCATACATTATCAGAAATTTTCCATCGAAGGCTCATTTTGAAGAGGATGCAATTCTCTATAATTCATCTTCAGCCCACAAGTTCAAAATATGCACTCATAAAAATATATGAATTTCTACATTATAGGTCCTTTTGTAAAGTCAACAAAAATACCTTTTGGGTCAAAGCTTCTTACATGAACATGGAAGATCCAATTGAAATGAGACCAAAAGGGTTGTTTAGGGTACATCCTAAGCTTTCTAAAAAGTCTAAGAAAACCTCTCTAGGGTTAAAATTGGAAGAGATATTCCTTGTCAAAGTTGACCCTTTTTGCAAAATTGCCAAAAGTCAAATGTGCTCAAAAATGCATTTTTTTGCCAAATGGGCCTAACTTTTTATGCTTGCACCTCACTCATAACATGGTCCACGACCCAAATATTCACCCACACATTGTTTTCTTTATTTTTCATTTTATTTTGATTTTTTATTAATTAAAAATTGAATTAAATCAAATAAATGACAACTAATAGCAAAGATTTGTTTTGATCTGATTTTTGGACAGGATCACAAGCTAATTATGTTGATATATCAGGATCAAGGTGGATTGGCACAAGAATGGCATTATTAGGCCTAATTTGGAAAAAATCATACAAGGAAGGAATGAGATCAAATCTTCAAAATTTTCAAAGATACATGTAGTTTTTATAACCCTAATTCATTCAGGGATATAAATTGAGCAAGGCCAGGCACGAAAAAGAGGATTGGCAGTCGTGAAGAACAATAGAACAAACTCAAAAATTGGACAAAAAGTGGTGGGTCGATTTCCATTTTAGAGGGCAATTCAGAGCATTTCAAGGTTACCAATCACTTCCTTGACATCTCCAGAACGTGTCTCAATCATTTGTGAGCCTTTTCACGCCCAGAAACGCACGCTACAGACCCACAGTTTTCCCTCCCTAGCTTGAATCGTATTTTCCAAATTATGCATGATTAACCATTATTGAACATAGCATTGTGTTTCTATGATCATTTGGAACGTTTTGGTTTACATAATTTTGTGTTTTGATGCATATATCCATGACTGCCATTGCTAGGGTTTGTTCTTGCGTTTTAGGGGTTTATCATACAGGTTAAATTGGCCAACGAAAAGGGTACTATGATGTTCGTGACATCAAGACAAATTGAACCATGTAATTAGAATTGATTTATCATGCATGTGTTGGTGTGATCGGTGGAAATAGAACTGACTGTTTTTAGCTGGTTTCGCGAAATGTCGCGGTAAGCAAGAGTCGCCACCATCTTTTATGTTCTCCAACATGGAAAGGACAAAAGCACAGCAAAATTCCTTATTGAGAATGTTTCTCGATTCGGGAGGTAGATTTATAGAAAGGGAAGGTGTTAGCACCCTTTCTATCCGTGGTTATCCACGGGCTCTTAGGTACTTGCTCTTATGTTTTCAAAAATTGTTTGCTTTTCAAGTGTGTGTGGGTTTTGAAAAAGTTTCGTTTGAAAAATTTCTAAGTAACTCTTGTATCTGTCCTCAAGAGTGTATGAAAAATTTGTTTGAAAACTTTTAGAAAGTGTCAGTGCGAAAAGTTGTTTTGTTTGTTTTTTTGAGAGAGCAAGTACCCAGGAGAATCTACCTACTCTAAGGAATTAGGCTGTGTAAGAGTCCTTTAGACAGTGTTATCCCACCATTGAGAGGTAGGTAGCACCGTCGTTGGAGGTATTCGGGTCAATTCGATTATTAGGGATAGTATGGTCACCGAAGCAATAGTAGGACACCTTAGAAGTAACCCTAATGTCCTAGATCCCTTTTAATCCAAGGCAACCGTTTCGAGGCAACTGGATCTTGGACATAAGAGCGACCACTAAAACGTCCTATACTTGACGACCAAGTTTCGAAGGCAACGAGTGAGGCGTACCCTAAGAGTGGCATGTGCATTGTGTGTTATTTTCATGTTAATTGTCTTTGTGCATGTTATTTGTGAGCTACGGATTAATTTTATTTACATACATTCTTTCATGCGTTGTTAACAGTTAGGAGTGCAGAAAATTAATTTCGGAAATATAAAGCTACGCTATTACAAGGCGCGGGTCTATACATCACCAAAAATACAAAGACCTGTTTTGATAAAGTGCGGAAAGTAAAGAAAGCGGTAAACCTAATTACTATTACATTCTTGGAAGCAGTTACATAATAATCAAAATATAAAAATAACGCGCGAATAGAAATTAAATTGGAACGTCATGAGGGTTTTGACCCTTTTTTGAATAAGAATTGAATTTTGTCTTTTTTTTGTAATTAATGAAACTAAAATTAATAACTAATTAATTAATTAATTAAGAAAATATTTTTTGTGTTTTTATGTTTTTAATGAAAATAAAACAAAAGGGATTAAGATTAAAAGAAGAAAAAAAAACTAGTTCTAAATTTATTTTAGTTGTTAAAAAAAAGATTAAAGTTGCCTATTTAAACTAATTAATTAATTATAGTTTATTTACAAGATAAGTTAATAAATAATAAAACGTTTTCTTTTTTTGATTTTTTATGAAAAATATTAATTATGTTAGGTTAATTAACAATAATGATAGTAATTAAAAAATTAGTTAAAAGAAAATAAAAAAGGAAAAGAAAACAAAAGAAAATAAAATAGAACCATAGGGGTGTTGGGCCAAAATTGAGGGTTTGTTTAGCATTGTTGTGGCCCATTTTCACAAAGTCACGTTGACTCCTGGAATCATGTGCGTATGGTTGACTGAAAAGCATGGTGCTCATCATTTCCTGGCCACTGGATTGTTGTTTGTAGACACTTGGCATACTGAAGCGTCAGGGCACATGGTGTACCACTTTTAGAAACCTGCACAGGAATACATTGAGAAAAAATGGAAACAAGGAAATTGGGGGGACCTGGGAATACTTACAGTGCTTGATAATGGACCTTAGGATGTGGCAAGGGTTGCTTTAGCTTCAGGGTATGGCAAAGAAGAAAGTCACGTTCTCCTCTTGGCCTGAAAATGCTTGCAAAAACTCCTTTTGATCTCACACTTTTTTTGACAAATTTTGAACTTTGCTCTGGCCGTTTGTGCACTTTTTCTAGGTTGTGAATGAGGCTTGAAAGGCTTGTATATATAGTAATGAGTGAGAATCAGTCACTATTATGAGCTCTTAACCATTGCAATTAAACTTTGGATTTCTCCATAACCACCATTAAAGCAACTTGCCAATTTTGTTCAAATTTGAATTTTATGCTTAAAATGGACCTTACACGAATTTGGTAGGTGCATTATGCTTTATCAAGGTCATTCAAACCACAAGATATCATTGAATTAATTTTTTTTATTTTTATTTGAATTTTATGGATTTAAAATGAATTAAATCAATAAAATTAAATAGAAAATAGAAAAATTAATGTTTAATCTTGAAATTAATCATGGGACACGTGGGTGGCATGAAAAGGCTGAACCAAGTGGAAAAAAGTGGGCCCTTTTGTCAAAAATTGAAGTTTCAAGGATAGTTGACTTTGGCCATTTCACAAAAATTTCCCAACTTCTCCAATGCATATTTTGCTCAATTTTGATCATATGAACATGTTCTTGGACATTTTGGAAAGGTCTTGAAGTCCTCTAACCAATGCCTTTGGTCCCATGTCATTTTGATTTACCAATCTAAAGTTATGGTCTTTGACTTAAAGTGCCTTTTTGTTGACTTTTGGAAATGACCTATAATGTTGAAATTGATAACTTTTTGTGAGAGCATTTCTTGGACTTGGAATGTGAAGATGAGTTGTAGGAAATGTCATCCCCTTCAAAATGAGCATTGGATGGGATTTTTCTGATGAACCATGAAAAAGTTATGCTTTGGTCAAGTTACAGTTGACTTTTCAACTATCCAAAAATGGAAACTTTTGCATCTTGATGATTTTTGAGCCATTCTTGTAGAATCATGATCAAGACTTGATCAAATGATGATTGTGGCTTCAAAATAAGATGTATACCAAAAATTTTGACTTTTGAGTGCCAAATGACCATTTTACCCCTACAGTTGATTATGAAGCAATTAGGGTTTTTGACTGTGCAACTTGACCTTGTGAGCCTTGAAACTTGGCATGTAGATGCTTGACAATGTGTATAGGCATATGTGACTTGATTGAGCCCTTGAAAACCTCAACTTCCTTGCAATAACCAAAACCCTAATTTGACTGGCTTAGGAGGATGCTTGACTGTGTAACCCTTGAGTAGACTTGAGCAATTTGGGGTGATGCTTGTCAAAACTTTGAAGAATATGGGAGGGAAAATTTTGGGGTACAACAGTTTCCCCTGTTCAATCTTCTTAGACCTGAGGATGTAGATTGGCGTGTGTGCCTTTCGTGATCAGAGGGTGGAAGATGATTGAACACTAGAGTGCCCAGAAATTTGCACTCACATAGTTGAGTATCAGCAGTGTGATGGCGGGAATGGGCTTACAGATGCCATTTGGAAAGATGATGGATAGGAGGATGGGCTTATAGATGCCATTTGGAGGTGTGACAGAACCTTGTCGGGAATGGGCTTATAGATGCCATTTGGAACTGTAATGGGAGGATGGGCTTATAGATGCCATCTAGGTGTCGATCGTGTAAGAGATTCCTTAGCGAGAACTTGCGTACCTGAGAAAGAAAGATAATTACCTGGCCCATTACAGAGGTTGATCTTCACTCAGTCGCTCACAGACATGCCCTGGCTAGATACAGGTATCGAATCTGGAACTTCAAAAGGTTGATGGGTTGTCTTTACTGACAGGTTATCTCAGAAAAATCTTTGGGATTTAACTGAACCAGAGGAGGTTTTGTCTTTCTTGACGAGTTGTCTCTTTGGACGGGTTATCTTCATGGACGGGTTGTCTTCAACGACGAGTGATCTTCAATGATGAGTTGTCCTTAATGACGAGTTTTCTTCAACGACGAGTTGTCTTTAATGACGAGTTGTCTTTAATGACGAGTTGTCTTCAATGACGAGTTGTCTTCAACGACGAGTTGTCTTTAATGACGGGTTGTCTTTAATGACGAGTTGTCTTCAATGACGGGTAGTCTTCAACGACGAGTTGTCTTCAATAACGGGTAGTCTTCAACGACGAGTTATCTTCAATGACGGGTAGTCTTCAACGACGAGGTGTCTTCAATGACGGGTGTCTATACTGACGGGTTGTCTTCAATGACGAGATGTCTTCAATGACGGGTGTCTATACTGACGGGTTGTCTTCAATGACGGGTGTCTATAATGACGGGTTGTCTTCAATGACGGGTGTCTATACTGACGGGTTGTCTTCAATAACGGGTTGTCTTCAATGACGAGTTGTCTTCAACGACGAGTTGTCTTTAATGACGAGTTGTCTTCAATAACGAGTTGTCTTCAACGACGAGTTGTCTTTAATGACGAGTTGTCTTCAATGACGAGTTGTCTTTAATGACGAGTTGTCTTCAATGACGAGTTGTCTTCAATGACGGGTTGTCTTCAATGACGAGTTGTCTTCAATGACGAGATGTCTTCAATGACGGGTGTCTTCAATGACGGGTTGTCTTCAATGACGGGTGTCTATAATGACGGGTGTCTATAACGACGGGGGTCTTTAATGACGAGTTGTCTTCAATGACGAGTTATCTTCAATGACGGGTAGTCTTTAATGACGAGATGTCTTCAATGACGGGTGTCTATACTGACGGGTTGTCTTCAATGACGAGCTGTCTTCAATGACGGGTGTCTTCAATGACGGGTTGTCTTCAATGACGGGTGTCTATAATGACGGATGTCTATAATGACGGATGTCTATAACGACGGGTTGTCTTCAATGACGAGCTGTCTTCAATGACGGGTGTCTTCAATGACGGGTTGTCTTCAATGACGGGTGTCTATAATGACGGATGTCTATAACGACGGGTGTCTTTAATGACGAGTTGTCTTCTTTGACTGGATGAGCATCAGAAAAACCTTTGGGATTTAGCTGGACTTGTCTTTTTTTGACTGGATTGGTCTCTTTCGACTGTATTTGTCTTCTTTGACATAGCTGATCATTTAACTGTATCCTTCCTGAAAGGTAAGGTCAGTCACATGCAATGCATGACATGGATCAAGCGATGATGTTCTCAACATAAAATGAGATTGTATGATGTGTATATGCATGTATCATGACGATGCGATGTTTATGAATGTATTCTCGTCTAGGAAAATAAATCCTTGACGGATGCCGGGAGTTTGAATCCCGGGCTGACGTTGAAGAGTAGAATTCTTCGTTTCCGCTGGGGCGGATGATTGCAAGAATACCGGTAGGAGAAGATGACTCCGTTGGGGTAATAAACTTGTTGGAGAGATTACTCTGCGGGGAATACTCTGTGGGAAGAGATACTTCGCTGAGGTTTGATGATAACTCCGCTGGGGATACCGTTGATAAGCTTTGTTGGGGATTTAATGAACCCCGCTGGAGGATAGGAAGAACTTCGCCGAGGACGATCTTTCCGTGGTTTTTAGCTGAGGATAACCCAGTTATAAGCTCTGGTGGAGAATAACTTTTGAATAAAAAGTCCGGGAGACGCGTTCGTACTTTGCAGGTGATAAGCTTCCAGAATCTACTGGGGAGATTGATTCAACTCTCCTGGGGAGACTTTGGACTGCACTGGGGAATGGCTCCGCTGGATGTCTGTATTCCGCCGGGGAACAATCTTATATTAAGACTGCTGGGGATGCTTGCTTAGGAACATCTGTATACTCCGTCGGGGAATATTGAGATCTTCTGGGGATACCCAACTTCCTTAAGGCTGACTGCAGACTAACTCTGCTTGGGGAGAGTGTTGATGACTTGCTGGAGATATTGTGCCTGCTCGGGGCTGATTGGAGACCAACTCTGCTCGGGGGAGAGTATTGTTGAACTTGTCTTACTCCCGAGGAGTGGAGGTATCTTGGTTACGTTCTTCAACCGAACCTACCTTGGTACCTTGGTGGATAGAGCAACTAGATTGCCTGGACAACTCATTATTGCCCCTGTTTCTGATGTGAGAGAAGAAGATACCTTGTGAGGTGTTAGACAACTGCCGATTGACAAATCTTCTTCTGGTAGGCAAGTGACGAGATGACGGAACATAGTCGTACGCTTTTGATCCCTAACTTTTTCCTGGACCGCCCTTTCGGGTTTTTAGTCCACCGGGATACCCATTTTTGCCCAAGCCGCCTTTTCATGTTTTCGACTTGTCGGGTGTACAGATTTTTCATTTCATCCCTTATTTTTGCCCGAACCCTTTTGGTTCGTCGGGAAGCCCTTATTTTTTCCTAGGTGTGTCAACCTAGCGGGTCTTTGGTTGTGCGTAGTATTTTTTTGACTATGTCCGTGCTCTCAGGATGTAGGGAGGTGCCCATATTGTTGTGTTTGCCATGCCACCAGAAGATCTTCGTTTGATCGTCCAATGCCCCAAGTGATCCAGATGGAGATTTGCCCCAAGCTGGTTAGCCTTTTGAGAGATTCTTCGAATCTTGACCTAACTGCCCCAGATGATGGACAATGATCGTGTCTGCCCCCTTGGTTGGAAGTGCTTTTCCATTTGAGGTGACCTTTTATTGAGAAGGCTTTTGTTCACTAGATGCTCGTCGTGCAAAGTTCTCTGTTGTTCAAACCAATAATCATCTGCAAACAATGTTATTTTGAAAATGCAAAGCTTATGTCTTTTTTGAAAAATGCATTTTTTTCATAAAAACAAGTGAATTTTTTTTGAACCGTGATGTCAACTCGTTATTTTACCGCAAGCCTTAAGGAGTCAGGATACCTTTCGTAACAGTATGCTTTCGAACTAACCCATGCTTCAGCTAGGACTTTTAAGGGTTGTAGCGTGGCCTGGTTCACGATTTAAGAAACAAAGGATAAAGGCTCAAATTTTATTTGTACCCACCCGTTCTTCGTGATGTTCTTCAAACCTAAACTCAGCTGATCATGCGTTAGACCTTGTTTGAGTCTTTGCTCTGATATTCCAGTGATGGTTCGGATATTGACAATTTATCTTGAACAGGCAGTCATTTTTATAAGGGTTTGTAGGACCTCTTTCTTTTTTGATTTCGTTATCCCTGTTTTTTGCCTGAACTGTTTCTTTTATGATTACAGTCACCGGGATGCCCCAGTTTTGTTCGTCTCCTTCATAGGTTTTGACTTATTGGGCTTTTATTTTGAGAAATGATGACTGCCTATCTTTATGATTATTCGGAACCATCACTGTCTTTTGTTTTGTAAGGACTTTTTGGTGCCATTCGTTATGCACTCGGATCAACTGAGAGAACTACCCTGCCCCAGGTTATGATTAAGGGTTTTAATTTTCGAAAAGAAAAACTCATACTTCTTTGGCTCAGAGGGGTTGACGAGGGATTATCTTCCTTATAACTCCAGTGTTTAGGAATTGAAACAATGCTTGTACCTCATCAGCGGGGTCTGTTCAAAAGCATACTGTAAAGATCGTGGTATCGTTTTCGTCATCCTCCCTCAAGAGGCTTTAGAATTATTAATTGAGAGTTGATCATCACAAAAATATGAAAACAGTTTGCATATAGTAAATACAAAATAATTACTTCAAAACAGACATGTGTAATGCATTAATGAAATAACAACGTTTGACATGAATACAATGTTTTGAACAATCAAATAAAAATACAACTTGAACATTCGAATGAACAAAAAAAATCCAATCCTAGCCATATTTTGGCAAGGGAGCAGTGGTCACATCGGGAGTCTCTGGAGAGTCGAACTGGACTTCCTTTGCGTCGATCAGATCCTGAACCTTGTTTTTCAAAGTCCAACAATCATCTGTAGCATGCCCCGGGCTGTCAGAATGATAAGCGCAGCGAGCATTGGGGTTATACCTTGAAGGTGTCCTGTTGGGATTCTTAGGATGGTCCCTTAGAGTTACCAACTTGGTCTCCAGCAGCTGTGGCAATATCTGGGACAAGGTCATGTCGAGGAGAGTGAATTGCCTTTTAGGTCTCTCTTCCCTTTGTTGGTTGCGATGTTGAGGCGCACCGGCCGGTTTTGAGATAACTACTGCGTTGACAGCACTAGATTCTTTCTTGGACGGTTTCTTCTCAGTGTTCGAGGAATCACCATTCTGTATCTTCCCTGACTTGATACCGGCTTCAATTCTTTCCCCAGTCAAGATTAGGTCTGTAAACCCAGCGGAAGAATTTCCAATCAGATGGTTGAAGAATGGACCAGATAGGGTCCCCAGGAACATATCCACAAGCTCACGGTCAGTCAACGGTGGCTGCACTCTGCCAGCCAGGTATCTCCACCTTTGCGCATACTCCTTAAAACCTTCACCCGTCCCAAGTGACATACCCTGGAGTTGGGTACGTGTAGGAGCGAGGTCGGCATTATACTGATACTGCTTATAAAAAGCAGTTGCCAAGTCCTCCCATTTACGAATACTGGTTCCATCCAGCTGATAGAACCATTCGAGCTGAGTCCCTGAAAGACTTTCCTGGAAGAAATGGATCCATAGGTTCTTGTCTGCCGTGTAGGGCTGGATCTTCCTTGCATAAGACCTCAGATGCAGCTTAGGACATGAAGCTCCGTCATATTTTGCAAAGGCAGGTGCCTTGAACTTGTGCGGGATCACCACCCCAGAAGATAAACCTAGGTCCCCAAAGTCCAACCCAGGCACACGTTGAATCTCCATAGTATTCAGTCGGTCCTCCAGCTGTTTGTACCTGTCTTCAGCAGGGGGGTACTGTTCATCATTGAAATCTGTCTCGGTGTCAGAGACTACGGGACTAGGAACCCTTCCCTCTTGGTGACTGCCTTCCCCAACAGATGGAGTTGTCCGCTCAGCTTCATTCTGCAGTGTATTCCCAAATCTGCGTCTAGGGTTGAACAAAACAATCCTCTTCTTCTTTTTCTTCAAAAGCAGAGTCTTCAATTCCTGTTGTCCTTGGGCTAAGCTCATGACCAGCTCCTGGAACTGGGCGTTCTGGGCCTGGAGGGCCCTGATAGCTTGTTCATTGGATGATTCAGGATTCATGATGACTGCTGAAATAAACAGCGAAGAAGGTAAGTGACCTGCAACAAGTGTACCTATAATGCAATGATATGTATGATATATGTATGCAATGTTTTCAAGGATCTCGCGGGGTAAACAAGAAAATTGTTAGAATTTGAATTTTGTAGCTTGATTGAAGGAATTTCATGTTGTTGAGAGTCCTTCTTCAAGAGTCAAGGCTCACCATATCGAGTGGGTCATAGCCCCTGACTCAAGTTATCGACCTTGGCTTAGAGGAAAATAAATCCCCTTTGCCCCTTGCTAGACATTTGATTCATCATGACCTGCATCACAAACCCTTGAGATCCTTGAAATGGATTAGTCCTTATGTAGGATGTATGCAATGGTATGATGTTATGCTATGCATGGAGTGATGTAAGTAGGCCCTGTAATGAGTCCCAATTAAGGACTATAAACAAAACCTGCAAGGAACCCGAGTGTCAGATAACAAGTATGCAAGTAGTCAAGTTCGAAGGCACACAAGTCACACAAGACAGCCCTTAGAGTTCAAGCCAGCATGAAGTTTGGGGTACTACCCTCTTGAAGTTGGTGGGCTCAAAACCTGTCCTATCAAAAGTAACCGGGTTCTAAGGAGCTCAATATCATTGGGTTGTTTTCTATGTTCATTGTTTTGATTTAGCCACTGAACTGGCGATCAAAATATTCCAAGAAAACAACCCTCAATGAGTGTAGTATCGAGTATCAACCAACTTCGGACTGCACCAAAGTCAGTCATCTCACTACCCCTAAAGAGGCCAGGATGGTCAAGTAAGGTTCCTAAGGTCAGTTGATGCTTCACGACACCATGCGGCGGCCCCGTACTCTCCTTGACTTGACTCAAGGGTTACCGGTACTCACCAAAGTGCCACATCAACGTAGCAAACTGCTTCAACCGTGTCGGTATACCCCGCACAGTTCCCTCACAGTTTGTTGCTACTTTCTAAGAAGGTATCCCCCAGATCCGGGTTAGGATCTATGAAACTCCCAAAACAGGCCCACAATATTAAATCAAGCAAAGCAAGCAATTGAAAACATGATGATGAACTATTCCTAAGGTACACCTTACTTATTAAGTCTCCCCAGCAGAGTCGCCAGTTTTGTGATCGGTGGAAATAGAACTGACTGTTTTTTAGCTTGTTTCACGAAATGTCGCGGTAAGTGTGATCGGTGGATCTGGAACTGACTGTTTTTTAGCTGGTTCGCGAAATGTCGCGGTAAGCAAGAGTCGCCACCGTCTTTTATTTTCTCCAACATGGAAAGGACAAAAGCACAACAAAATTCCTTATGAGATAATTTCTCGGTTCGGGAGGTAGATTTATAGAAAGGGAAGGTGTTAGCACCCTTTCTATCCATGGTTATCCATTGGCTCTTAGATACTTGCTCATTTGTGTTTTCAAAAATGTTTGTTTGCTTTTCAAGTGTGAGTGGGCTTGAAAAAAAGTTTTGTTTAAAGTTTCAGATCGACTCTTGTATCAGTCCTCAAGAGTGTTTGAAAAATTGTTTTTGAAAGATTTTTGAAAAGTGTCGGTGTGAAAAGAAGTTTTGATTTGTTTTGAATTAGAGCAAGTATCTACGAGTCATCTACGTACCCTAAGGAATTAGGCTGTGTAAATGTCCTTAAGGTAGTGCCATCCCACCATTGAGGGGTAGGTAGCACCACCGTTGGAGGTGTTCGGGTCAATTCGAGGGTTAGGGACAGTGTGGTCACCGGAGAAATAGTAGGACACCTTAGAAGCTACCCTTATGCCCTGGGTCATGGACATAAGGACTTACTAAAACGTCCTATACTCGACGACCACGTTTCGAGGGGCAAGGCAACAGTGAGGCGTACCCTAAGAGTGGTGTGTGAATTTGTGTATTGTTTTCAGTTATGTTTTATCTTGTCATGGTATCGTGAGCTACGCGTTGTTTTTATTTTTGGCCATTCATTATTTCATGCAAAGTTTAGCAGTTTTAAGGGTGCGGAAATTAAAGTGCGGAAAATAAAGTCCTACGCTATTACAAGGCGCGGGTCTATACATCGCCAAATTAACAAAGACCCGTTTTTTTAATAAAATGCGGAAAATAAATAAATTCCTAATTACTATTACATGGCTTGAGCAATTACATGATATTTGAAACAAAAATTGAGGACAAACGCGCGAAAAGAAATTAGAATCGAATGTTCGAGGGCGTTTGACCCTTTAAAGAAATTAAATGAAATTAAAAAATTAATTAATTATTTAATAAAGAAAAGAAATTGTTTTTGGTTTTTTGGTATTTTATGAAATAAAGAAAATTAATTAAAATTAGAAGTTAAATAAAACCCTAGTTCTAAGTTATTTTTAATTGTTAAAGAAAAATATTCAAGTTTTAACCTAATTTACACTAATTAATTAATTACATGTTTATTTACAAAATTAATTAATAGTTAATAATAATGATAATAAGGAAAAAATTGTTTATTAAAAAAAGATAAAAAATGCTAAAAGCCTAATTTCTACATATTTTAGTTATTAAGAAAAACATTTAAATTTTAAAACCTAATTTACTAAATTAATGGTTTAAAGATTTATTTACAAAAATATTAATGAATTAAATATTAAATAAACATATTTTTGATTTTGATTTTTCTGGTTTTATTATGAAAATTATTTTTGGAATTTAAAGAGAAAAGCAATTAAAAAAACAAATAAAAGAATAAGAAGAAGAAATAAAATAAAAATTAAATTGAACAAACCATGGGGTGTTCTGACCCTTTTGGAGGTTAATTGTGAGTAATTAGGCCCATTGAAATCCCAAGCCCTTTTGACTTTTTATGGTTGCGTGTGCATCAATTGACTAGCGTGCATGGTGGAATCCACATTCTGGCCATTGGATTGATCCCCTGGGACACTTGGCAGGCACAGGCGTTGGGCACATGGTGGACCACTGGAGAGAAATAACACCTGAACACGTTACAACAAAAATTATTGAGAATATGGGGGACCTGGGAATCGAACCCAGGTCCCAGTACCTGCATGCCACTTCATCCACCAACCAAGCCAACGCGTTTATTTGTATGTATAATGGAACGTGATCAATATAATAGAAAAAACAATATTATGCTGGAATAACCAAAAAAAACGCGCCAATGTTTAAACCATCCAGTAATATCAAGCCACGCTAGCATCTTCTTCGTCTTCGTCCCTGTAACATAATCAAATAGCGGGGGTTTTAAACCCCCACTAAACAAGCCCAGGAAAAATAACGATTAGCGTATAAGCAAATATAAAAAGAGCGCGAGGTGGTCAATTGATTCGTCTGGATGTCCTGATTTCATTGGCATAGGTTTCAAGGCCTGATTTTACCATATGTGTAAAGCCCCAAATCTGGAGCTCTGAAACCCTAAGAAACGTTCATGGTGAATTCTCATACAGGCATGGTTAGTTCAATTCAAGGATACCATTAGCTTCAGAATGTTCATATTAGTGTAAATCAACCATTAAAAGACAATAATAATGCATGAAAGTTCAAACACGAATATGAAAAATTTTATGAACAGGGTGATGTCGTTCTACCACTTCTGGAGGTCTGGAGACTTGGCTTTGATTGCAAACGCTTCCTAGGTCGTCCAACAATGTATTGGAATAGCTTTTAGGCCTTCAAATGTGCAGTAGCTATGAAAACAGTTTCAAGGTTTTTTGTGAAAAAATGCAATGTGGTTCTTTGATTCCTGCGCAGCTTCTGTGTCTAATGCTTTATGTTTCAATTGTGCATATGTATATGAATGAATTAGGTTAAAAAACCAGCCTATAATCCATGCATTGATGATTTGGAGATTGGATTTTCAATGAGATCAATTTCAATCTTTTTCAATCCTTTCTTATGCCAATCATTGCCAATCATGTAGAAACTTTCCCTTTTGAGTGATGCACGATATATTTGATTCATAATGGATAAAAACTCTGCACAAAAAGATTTGAAAGGTATTATTTGCTATTTTTTCATATTTAATTTTAATTAAGTGAATTAATAATAATAAAAATTCAAATAATTAATCAAAAATGAGAAAATAACTCCCTTTGAGGTCAATGGGTCGTGCATAGCCTTTGGGTGATGATTCATGGAAGAAATTGAGGCCCATTAGCATTTTTGAACTCTTTTATGCAAAGTTGTCTTTTCAAAATTCCCAAAAATATCCCAACTTCCACAAGGCATATCTTGCTCAATTTTTAAGCTTTGATCATGTTTTTGGACATTTTGGAAAGGTCTTGGAGTCCTCTAACCAATGTCTTTGGTCCCATGTCATTTTGATTTACCAATCTCAAGTTATGGTCTTTGACTTGAAGTGCCTTTTTGTTGACTTTTGAAAATGACCTATAATGTTGAAATTGATAACTTTTTGTGAGAGCATTTCTTGGACTTGGAGTGTGAAGATGAGTTGTAGGAAATGTCATTATCTTCAAAATGAGCTTTGGATGGAATTTTTCTGATAAACCATGTGGAAGTTATGCCCTGGTCAATTTGCAGTTGACTTTTTCAATTGTCCAAAAATAGAAACTTTTGCGTCTTGAGACTTTTTGAGCCATGCTTTGAGAATCATGATCAAGAATTGATCAAATGATGTTTGTGGCTTCAAAATAAGATGTTGACCAAAAAATTTGACTTTTGACTGTCAAATGACCATTTTGCCCCTACAGTTGACTGTGAAGCAATTAGGGTTTTTGACTGTGCATTTTGATGCTGTGAGTCTTGAAACTTGGTATATGGATGCTTCACAATGTATAAGGGCATATGGGACTTGATTGGACCCTTGGAAACCTCAACTTCTTTGTCATAACCAAAACCCTAGTTTTGACTGTGTTAGGAGGCATTTGGACTGTGCAACCCTTGAGAGATTTTGAAGCATGATCTTGGCAAATCTTGAAGGATATGGGAGGGAAAATTTTGGGGTACAACAGTTGCCCCTGTTCAATCTTCTTAGACCTGAGGATGTAGATTGGCTGGCGTGCCTTTCGTAATCCGAAGGTGGAAGATGATTGAACACTAGAGTGCCCAGAAATTTGCACTCACATAGTAGAGTGTCAGCAGTATGATGGTGGGAATGGGCTTACAGATACCATTTGGAGACTGATGGATAGGAGGATGGGCTTATAGATGCCATCGGGAGGTTGTCGGTCGCGTAAGAGATTCCTTAGCGAGAACTTGCGTACCTGAGAAAGAAAATGATTACCTGGCCTGTTACAGGAGTTGGTCTTTAAACTCTTTGTGTAGATGCGCCCTGGCTGGATACAGGAATCGGATCTTTAAACTCTTCAGACGTGCCCTGGCGAGATACAGGAATCGAGTCCGGTAATGTTAGTCGTCAACAGATACACCCTGGCAAGATACAGGAATCGGATCCTCAAACTCTTCAGACGCACCCTGGCAAGATACAGGAATCGGGTCTAGTAATGTTAGTCGTCAACATATACACCCTGGCAAGATACAGGAATCGGATCCTCAAACTCTTCAGACGCACCCTGGCAAGATACAGGAATCGGGTCTGGTAATGTTAGTCGTCAACGGATACACCCTGGAAAGATACAGGAATCGGATCCTCAAACTCTTCAGATGCACCCTGGCAAGATACAGGAATCGGGTCTGGTAATGTTAGTCGTCAACAGATACACCCTGGCAAGATACAGGAATCGGATCCTCAAACTCTTCAGACGCACCCTGGCAAGATACAGGAATCGGGTCTGGTAATGTTAGTCGTCAACAGATACACCCTGGCAAGATACAGGAATCGGATCCTCAAACTATTCAGACGCACCCTGGCAAGATACAGGAATCGGGTCTGGTAATGTTAGTCATCAACAGATACACCCTGGCAAGATACAGGAATCGGATCCTCAAACTCTTCAGATGCACCCTGGCAAGATACAGGAATCGGTTATGGAATCAGTCGTCAACAGATACACCCTGGCAAGATACAGGAATCGGATCTTTAGTTGTGACCATTGATGGTAATCATCTTGGTATTAACCTTTGTCTTGAAAAGACAAAACGTTAGTTGCATGCAATGTCACGATGTATGACATGCGTGATATTCTCAAAATAAGTGAGATTGTATGTTTATGATGTGTATATGCATGCTATAGTGTATGAAGATGTGATGTTTATGAATGTATGTTTTCGTCTTAGGAAAATAAATCCTTGACGGATGTCGGGAAGTTAAATCCTGGGCTGATGTGAATAGCATTTTGCTGTTTCCGCTGGGGAGTGATGGTTGCAAGAATACCGGTAGGAGATGGTGACTCCGTTGGGGAATAAACTTGGAGATTACTCTGCGGGGGAAAATTATTCTAGCGACCTTGCTGGGGAACAATACTCTGTGGGAAGAGAGGTACTTTGCTGGGATGTTGATGATAACTTTGCTGGGGATACCGTTGTTATGTTGGAAGTTTTAATAGACTCCGCTGGGGATGAGAAGACTTCGCCGAGGACGATCTTTCCGTGGCTTTTGGCTGAGGATAACCCAGTTATATCCTGGTAGGGAAATAACCTTTGAATAAAGTCGGGGGACGCGTTCGTGCTCTGCAGGGGATAAGCTTCCAGAATCTACTGGGGATAAGCTTACTGCTGGGGAGATGGATTCCACTTTCCCGGGGGAACTTCAGACTGGACTCTCCTGGGGAAATTTTTGAGATATATTGGGGAGGTGGCTCCACTGAATGTCTGATATACCGCCGGGGAAAAATCTTAGATCAAGACTGCCGGGAATGCTTGTTAGGAATGTTCGTATGTTGTGCTGGGGAATGTTGAGATCTGTTGGAGGATACCCAACTTCCTTAAGGCTGACAGGATAACTCTGCTTGGGGAGAGTGCATTGACTTGCTGGCTCACTCTCTGGGGACTTAAGATATCTTGGTTATGTTCTTCAGCTGAACCTACCTTGGTACCTTGATGGACAGAGCAATTAGATCGCTTAGACAACTCATTATTGCCCCTGTTTCTAATGTTACCTGTAATTAATCCTTTGTTTCATATGCAAATATTTATGAGTTAGCAATTAGTGTCAAATGCATATATCATAAATTGAACCTTGGACATTCTTCGCAAAAACAAAACAGAAAAAGGAAAAACAATTGGCAATTGGTATGAAAAGTGCATTTATATTGATTTTTTGAATTTGCCTGTAAATAGGCGTTTTATGTACAAGAGGCTGACGTCCTAGTAAGAGAACGCCGCTGAACAAAAGAGTTTATACAAATTTGTACAAAGGGAAAACAAAACAGCTATGTGAAAAGAATAATCCCACTGGGTTCCAACTCTGCTATCGCCTTTATATCTTTGAGCGTCTCATCACTTTGTTGCTCAGTTGACGATGAAGCTGATTGATCGATGTCGTTTGAACTTGATGTAGATACCGGATTCTGGATGCAAGGTGATCCAATGAGACATAGTATTACGCTTCAATCCCTAACTTTTGCCTGGACCGCCCTTTCGGGTTTTCAGTCCACCGGGATACCCATTTTTTCCCAAGCCGCCTTTTCAGGTTTTCGACTTGCCGGGTGTACAAATTTTTTTCATTTCATCCCTCATTTTGCCCAAACCCTTTTGGTTCGCCGTGAAGCCTTAATTTTTGCCTAGGTATGTCAACCTAGCGGGTCTTTTATCATGCGTAGTATCTTTTTACTATGTCTGCATTGGCAGGGTGAGGAAGGTTGTCACCATCCATGGTGGTCAAAATCATGGCTCCTCCTGAGAACACATGTTTAACCACAAATGGCCCTTCGTACGTAGGGGTCCATTTTCCCCTGGGATCACTCTGAGGAAGGATGATGCGTTTGATTACCAGATCCCCAACTTGATACTCTTGTTGTCTGACTTTCTTGTTAAATGCCCTGATCATTCGTTTTTGGTACGTCTGACCATGACAAATAGCAGTGAGTCTCTTTTCATCAATTAGGTTCAATTGATCAAGTCGAGTATGGATCCAATCATCTTCGCCCAGATCTGCATCCTTCATTATCCGGAGAGAGGGTATCTGCACTTCGATTGGTAAGACTGCCTCCATGCCATAGACCAAGGAAAAAGGAGTTGCCCCGGTTGACGTCCTTGCTGAGGTACGGTACCCATGAAGAGAGAACGGTAACATCTCGTGCCAATCTTTATAGGTCACTGTCATCTTCTGCACAATTTTCTTGATATTCTTATTCGCTGCTTCTACAGCTCCATTCATCTTCGGCCGGTAAGGGGAAGAGTTGTGGTGTTGTATCTTGAATTGCTCGCAGAGCTCAGTGATCATCTTGTTATTGAGATTGGTACCGTTGTCTGTAATGATCCTTTCCGGGACGCCGTATCGACAGATCAGGTTATGCCGAATGAATCGTGCCACGACATTCTTGGTTACAGTGGCGTAAGAAGCTGCTTCAACCCACTTTGTAAAGTAATCAATCGCCACCAGGATGAAGCGATGCCCGTTGGATGCCGTAGGTTTAATCTCGCCGATCATATCTATGCCCCACATTGCAAACGGCCAAGGTGCAGTCAAGACATTCAGAGGAACTGGAGGAACGTGCACTTTATCGGCATAAATCTGGCATTTATGACATGTCCGAGAATGTTGGTAACAGTCAACTTCCATTGTGGACCAGAAATATCATGCCCGAAGGATCTTCTTCGCCATGGTATGTCCACTGGAATGTGTTCCGAAGGTACCCTCATGTAGCTCTGCCATGATCCTTTCTGCCTCAGCTTTGTCCACACAACGCAGTAAAGTCGAATCATGGTTTCGCTTGTACAGAATGTCGTTGCTAAGGAAGAATTTTGCTGCGAACCTTCTCAGAAACTTCTTGTCGTTGACAGATGCACCTTCAGGGTATTCCTGAGCTTCCAAGTATCTCTTTACCTCGTGGTACCAGGGTTTTTCAGTCACTACCTCAGCTTCAAGATCACAACAGTATGTTGGTTCGTCCAGTTTCCAGATAATGACCCGGGGAGCCTCATTGTCCCATTTGACCTTGAACATAGAAGACATCGTAGCTAGCGCGTCCGCCAGCTGATTCTCCTCTCTTGGGAAATGTTCAAAAGTTATCTCTGTGAAATGGGGGATCAATGTCAACACACATTCTTTGTAAGGAATAAGATTTGGATGTTTCGTATCCCACTCGCCTTTGATCTGATTGATCACGAGAGAGGAATCTCCGAAGACACTCAGAAACTTGATCCTTAAGTCGATCGCAGCTTGAAGACCCATTATGCATGCCTCATATTCCGCCATGTTGTTGGTGTAGTTGAAACATAGTCGGGCAGTAAGTGGAGTATGAGTGCCTTGAGGGGATATGATCACAGCGCCGATACCGTTACCCAAAGCGTTGGAGGCTCCGTCAAAGTGCATAGACCATCGGGATCCTTCCTCAGGTCCTTCATCCGGTCCAGGTACTTCACAATCAGTCACTATCATGATGCTCTCGTCGGGAAACTCGAAGTTCATTTACTGATAGTCGTCTACTGCCTGATGTGCCAAGTGGTCTGCCAATACACTTCCTTTGATAGCTTTCTGAGTCGTGTACTGGATGTCGTATTCCGTCAAGATCATCTGCCATCTTGCTATTCTTCCAGACAGAGCAGGCTTTTCGAATATGTACTTTATTGGATCCATCTTTGAAATCAACAGAGTAGTGTGAGTCAGCATATACTGTCTCAGTCGGCGAGCAGCCCATACCAAAGCGCAGCAAGTTTTCTCGAGCAGTGAGTATTGGGTCTCACAGTCGGTAAACTTTTTGCTAAGGTAATAAATGGCGTGCTCTTTTCGGCCAGACTCGTCATGCTGCCCCAGCACACACCCCATTGAGCTGTCAAGTATAGTATCAGAGGTCTCCCTTCAACCGGTGGCATAAGGATGGGTGGTTCTTGGAGATACTCTTTGATTCTGTCAAAAGCGGCCTGACATTCATCATTCCAACGTACTACCTGATCTTTCTTCAGCAGCTTAAAGATTGGCTCACAGGTAGCAGTTAGATGCGAGATGAACCGGGAAATGTAATTCAGGCGTCCTAAAAAGCCTCTGACCTCTTTCTCTGTCTTAGGAACTGGCATCTCTTGAATGGCTTTAACCTTGGCAGGGTCCACTTGAATACCCTTGTCACTTACAACGAAGCCTAGCAATTTTCCAGATCTCACCCCAAAGGTGCACTTGTTCGGGTTCAACCTCAGTTTGTACAACTTCAGACGGTTAAACAACTTCTGCAGATGGTCAAGGTGTTCCTCCTCAGTTTGAGACCTTGCAATCATATCATCGACATATACTTCTATCTCATGATGGATCATGTCATGAAATAAAGAAACCATGGCACGTTGGTAGGTTGCCCCAGCATTTTTCAACCCGAACGGCATGACCTTGTAGCAGAAGGTGCCCCACTGAGTAACAAAGGTAGTCTTCTCCATGTCTTCAGGAGCCATTTTAATCTGATTATAACCTGAAAAACCGTCCATGAAGGAGAACACCTTGTGCTGAGCAGTATTATCAACCAGAACGTCAATGTGAGGTAGGGGAAGTCATCCTTGGGGCTTGCCCTGTTCAGATCCCTGTAATCGACACACATTCTGACCTTACCATCTTTCTTTGGCACTGGCACCACATTGGCAACCCACTGAGGGTAAGAAGTCACTGCTAGAAACCCGGCATCAAATTGCTTCATAACCTCAGCTTTGATCTTCTCAGACATCTCTGGACGCATACGGCGGACCTTTTGTTTTATCGGAGGGCAGTCTTCCTTGGTAGGCAAGTGATGGACCACAATGTCGGTATTCAACCCATGCATGTCTTCATAGGACCAGGCGAAGATCTCCACATAATCATGTAACATCTGAGTCAACCGTTGTTTTACGCTGAGCTCCAGGTTAGCACCAATCTTGACTTCCTTTCGGTCTGTCTCAGTACCCAGATTTATCGTTTCCACTGGCTCTTCATGAGGTTGAATTTCCCTCTCTTCCTGGAGTAACAGTCTTGCAAGCTCGCCAGGCACTTCGCAATCATCTTCACCTTCGTCTTCGGCTAAGTTGATCGGATTTTCGAAGTCATAACTGGCAGTAGCAGAGTCGTTACCAGTGAGATCCAGAGTGGATTGAAACCTGTATAGGTGAGTGTGTGTAAATATAGCTGTTTTGCAATATAAAGAAAGAAAGAAAGAAAGGGAGCACAAGATTTGAAATGCGAAAAAACGTCCAAGGTCTTTATTTATGATATATGGAAATGACAGTTATAAGCCCTCACAAATGAAGCCAACGGTGCCTCGGGTAAGACACCGGGCCATAAAGTTTCAATTTATTGTTTATTACAAATAACAAAAACAAAGGAATTCATTACTGCGTAACAAAAGTAACAGGTGTATGATCTTTTGCGGTCCAATTGTTCAATCCACCGTCGGTCGTCGGGTAGATCCAGCTATCGAACTCTGATTCTTCCACTTCGTCTTCATCCCCAATAGCATTCACTCCCGAGTTGGTGATGATCACGGGAGGTCTTCTGATCCTAGCTTTGCGCACAGCCCTCTGAGCCTCTGCAGTAAAACCTAGTCCAAACTTGTCAGTTTTAGGAGTGAAATCAGGGAGCCTGCCCCAGTTAGCACATTCACCTTTCTCGATTACAGCCCGGGCGTCCTTCAAGGAAGCCATCTTCAAAGGAAAGTCTTCTTCAACTACCGTCTCAGCTGACACCAATGTTGGAGGTACCTCTTCAAAATGTTGAAAGGGGGTTTCAATAAACTCCCCGTCCATCTCAATATACCGGAAGGAATTCAGATGACTAACCATGTATTCTTCCTCCCCCTGCACAGTAACAATCTTCCCTCTGACAGGGTACTTGAGCTTCTGGTGTAGAGTGGAAGTCACTGCCCTAGCTTTGTGAATCCAAGGTCGACCCAGTAAACAGGAATAAGATGGACGAATATCCATTACGTAGAAAGTTGAGTCAAATACTTGAGAACCCACACGAATAGGAATGTCTACGTCACCATGCACCATCCTCTTCGACCCGTCAAAGGCTCGGACAATGATGTTACTAGGCTTCAACTCCAGGCCCTCACAATCCAATCGGTCTAAGGCCTTTTTGGGCAATACATTCAGGGAAGAACCGGTATCCACCAACACGTGAGCAAGAGTAGTGCCCCTGCATTCAATGGAGACATGCAAGGCATCATTGTGGTTCTTTCCCTTGGCGGTAAGGTCAGCATCCAAGAAACCCAAACCATTGTCAGCTGTCAAATTGGCCACACAGTCAGTGAATTGATCTGCAGAGGTCTCTTGTGGCACATGGGCCGTCTTCAGGAATGAAATCAGGGCCTTGGCATGGGCCTCTGAGCACAGCAGCAATGAGAGCATAGAGATCTTGGAGGGGGTATGCCCCAGCTGTTCAACGACATTGAAGTCACTCTTCTTGATTATCTTAAGAATTTCCTCCATCTCTTGCTGGGAGGCTTCAACATTCACAGACTTTGGTGCCTCCATCCGGGAAGGCTCATCATCAATCCCTTTGCCCCGAGTATTAGATGACTCAGCAGCAGGGGAAGCAACTTGATCAGAAGTGGAAACAGGTGCACTTGCAGGTGTTATAATGAGAGGTCTTCGGATAACTGGTGGTGCAATGTCAGGCGAGAAGAGCCTGCCACTGCGTGTAACTTTAGCTGGACCGGTGATATTGCTGATGCTGGTACCGGTGTTGAACTCTTGCTTCACTCCAAGTACATATACGTCTGCCCCATAGTGCCATGGGACAGCCTTGTCAGATTCATAGGGGAGGGGCCCCGGAACAGTAATAGTAATGGGTGCAACAGACATGATTTTAACTGGCTTCCTCGAGGGAGCCTTGATTGGATTGTTGAAAATTGTAACGACAGATACTTCTTCAGCGAGAACACAAGGAACAGCGGTCTTCTTGAACAAAATTTCCTTGCTATCCATCAGGCTTTGGATGCCTAACTTCAGCAACGGACAACCAGTAGGGGAAACAGCACACAAAAGGCAACCCTTGCTACAACCCAGAAATAAACCGGCCAGCAGCAAGTTCCTCTTGACAGTCAATAGAGGGGTAGTTACATCATTCACAGAAACGGCATACAAGTCTTCATCAATGGCATTTACTCCATGCTGGGGCATAAGAGCAGTCACCACATTTGGCCTCTCAGGCGCCTCAAATTGTATCTCCTTCGCATCAATAAGGTCTTGTACCTTATTCCTTAGGGCCCAGCAATCATCAGTAGAATGCCCTGGGCTATCGGAGTGATAAGCACAGCGGGCATTTGGATTATACTTAGGAGATGCAGTGTTCACAACCTTCGGAGCCTCTCTGACGGTCACCAAGTTGGTTGATAGCAGTTGCGGCAAGATTTGTGACAAGGTCATACTCAGCCGAGTGAATTCTCTTCTGGGTCTCTCACCCCTTGGTTGGTTAGGTTGCCGAGGAACGGCCGCAGGCTTAGCAATAACCACCGTGTTGACAGCTTGGCGGCGTTCTGGTTTGTCTTTCCTCCTAGGCCCATACACAGCACTGTCTTCCTTCTTGAAAGGCTTTTTCTCAGAACTAGAGGACGCACCTTTCTGAATTTTACCTGATTTCATACCAGCCTCTATCCTTTCCCCAGTCAGAATGAGATCTGTGAACCCTGCAGATGAATTGCCAATGAGATGATTGAAGAACGGCCCGGATAGGGTCCCCAAGAACATATCTACCAATTCACGGTCAGTTAACGGAGGCTGCACCCTGCCAGCCAGGTCCCTCCACTTCTGCGCATACTCTTTAAAACCTTCTCCCGATCCTAACGACATACCCTGGAGTTGGGTACGTGTAGGAGCGAGGTCGGCATTATATTGATACTGCTTGTAAAAAGCAGTAGCCAACTCCTCCCAGTTACGAACCTTGGTTCCATCCAGCTGATAGAACCATTCGAGATGAGTCCCTGAAAGACTCTCCTGGAAGAAGTGGATCCACAAGTTTTTGTCCACTATATACGGCTGAATCTTCCGCACATAAGATCTGAGATGCAACTTAGGGCAGGACGCCCCGTCATACTTTGCGAAAGATGGTGCTTTAAACTTGTGCGGGATGATCACACCAGAAGATAAACCCAAGTCTCCGAAATCCAAACCAGGCACTTGTTGAATTTCCATGGCGTTCAGACGGTCCTCCAACTGCTTGTATCTGTCTTCAGCTGGAGGATACTGCTCCTCATTAAAATCAGTCTCGTTGTCAGAGACTACCGGACTACGAGCTCTTCCCCCTTGGGGACTGTCTTTGCCTACAGAAGAACCAGCTTCCTCATTCTGCAATGTGTTACCAAACCTCCGGCCCGTGTTGAATAGAACAATTCTCTTCTTCTTCTTCTTGACCAGCAGAGCCTTCAGCTCCTCTTGACCTTGGGCCAAACCCATGATCAGCTCTTGAAATTGTGCGTTCTGAGCCTGAAGGGCCTTGATAGACTGCTCGGTAGATGATTCAGGGTTCATGATGCTGAAATAAACAGCGAAGAACAGTAAGCATCCTGAAAAGAAGAGTAACTGCTATGCACATGATGAATGGTGTTGTACCCCAAAATTTCCCCTCGCATTTTTTCCCAAGAAATCTTAGCTTCAAGCCTTTCCTGATTTTTTAAACTGACTCAAGAATCGGACAAACGGACTTTTCTTGTCAGCCAAGCGAAATTAGGGTTTTATTGATTTTTAGGATTCTGAATTATTTCGAACAGTTGGCTCAGGGTTTTGGTTGATTTTTGGTTTAACTTTGATCAGGCAAACGTTATTTGGCATTTAATCAGGAATTAAGATTTTGTGGGCATATTCTCAGAAAGATTAAAATTCTACAGCGCGTCGCAGTTTATTCCGAGATTCGGGTTAAATTCGCGTTGTTTTGACTTAATCAGTAAAAGAGGCAGTTGGGTTGAATTCATGTTGTGTTGTTTGAGTCAGTCAAAAGAAACATGCAGTTTGGAATTACAGTGCTTGGCAAAAGAATCAGTGAAAAAGGAATGCGTTTGATCAGTCTATTTTGATTAACTGCTGCTTTGTTTTGGATATTGGAAAAGACGGGTTTAATTGATCAATTACTAAGACATTGTTTTATTTAAATTATTTATTATTCTAAATTAAGTGATTGAAATTTATTTTTCAATTACTTTAATTCAAAGAGTTTTAAATAAATAAATAAACAATAAAGAAAGAGAATTAGAATTAATTGGGTAATAGAGATTTTATTGATATTTGAATTATTTGTACAAATGTTGTTTATAATTTAAATTACAAACAATAGTTTACATTAATTTAAATATTAAATAAAAAAGAAAATTATCCTATTTTATTTCTAAATTCTTCATTCTTCACTCCGTTCCGGTGCTCCATTATTCACCTGCAAAAGAAAAAAGGAAGAAAAGTCAGAAAGCAGTTAAATTAAAAAAGACAGATAAAATTTGCTCATCATTAGGGGCCACTGACTGGGATCAGTTAACCCTCTCTGCAAATCACGGGATTTCTCCCGGTTCACAAAGAGGGAAGATTTTTATCATAAATGGAAAATGTCAAAATGCATAATTTTTAAAATGTCAAATGCATAAATTCCAAAGTTCAAACTGTATAATCCAATTCCAACTTTCTATCAAAAGCCAAAAGAGCAATTTACTGTCAAAGTACAAATCTACTCAAGGCTGTCAAAAAAGATTTGACAAATATTTTGGAAAGATATCAATAAAAGCACACAAAGCTGTCAAAAGAAGGATAAAGATGCAGAGGAAATCCTATATGCAAGCAACTTAAATCTTAATCATCATTTCCCAGAATAAAGGGGCCCCTTCAGAACCAAGAAAGTACAGCATAAAATCATATTATAATGTCCTACTGTACCATAGAGAAAAAAAGAAGAAAGATAAGAGGCAGGCTTTAGGCTTAGACAGTACAGCATAACAAGAAAGAAAATATACAAAGACTCCTCACTACATGAACACAGGGAGAAGAAAAAATATACAAAGCCTGAAACCTCACAAAATCACCAAAAGACAAAAAACCTGCGTTATCCAAACCTTTAAACCTGCCTGTCATCAAATTGAAGCAAACAAAAACCATCAAACAAGTTTTAAACAAAAAACCTGATATGCAAAACCTGCTAAAAATTCAAACCTGTCCAAAGCTTAAACAACTAAGGCCTTAACCACCAAAACCCCTGTCAAACCATACCTCCTACTGTCAAAACCTCATAGCCTGTACAAAAACCATATCCAAACATAACCCCTAAAGCATAAACCTACTGCAAACTCAAGCCTGTCAAGGCCTCAACCAAGCCAAAAAACTAGAAACAAAGCAAAGCCTAAGCATAACGCCTGCTGAGTATCATAAATCACAACCAGTCAATAACTCAGAAGGAAAAATCACAACCAGTCAATAACTCAGAAGGAAAAATCATGACCAGTCAAGACCTCACCATACCTGCCAAAGCCATGTACCAGTCACAAACGTAAACTAGCATATGCCAAACCTACAGAAGCAATAACCATAAACCTGTCCAACTCCTAAGCCTCAGAATTTCTTCATCATAGGCAAGCATATCCAAAGGCAAAATGAGCAATAGAGAAGAGGAAAGAAGTGAACTCATAACCCTTTCACCATAAACAAACATCTAGAAACACGTTTTCAACAAGCATTCCCAAATCAAAAATCCTAGGCCCTCAGTATGAACATCATTGGGCAATAAAACGCTTCAGAAGGCATCCAACTCAACAAAGGTATCAAAGGCAAGCTCAAGGTGTCAATTCCAGTATAGTCAAACAAATCTAAGGCAACAAGTATACAGTGTTCAAGAAGAAGAGAGAAAGTTCGTCCAAGCAACAACAATTCAAGGCAACAATTCAAAGCAACAAATCAAGGCAACATGCAGTAGAAGAGATAAAGAAGTGAATTTTAAAAGGGTTCTCAGTACAAGCCTATCATCATCAAAACCCTAGAAAAACGGCAACCAGATAAAAGATACCAGGGTCACCAAGAAGTGAAGAATCGTCTGTCCTCCTCGACCGTCCCGGCCTCCTGAGCGTCACGTCCTCTTTTCTCTCCTCCTTCTCCGAGGTCAGGTAGTTAGCTTTTCTCCCTCTTTCTTCTCCATCACCTCCATAGTAATACAAATTTAAGAATCAAAACTCAAATTAAAACAACACACGCAAATTCGTAAAAAAAAAGCGATAAGAACATAAACGTTGAAACAAACCTTGTATCAAGAGGACGCTGAGTTCATGCCATGGAGGGAAGAGAGGTTTGAGGGTGACACTGGTGGCCGGATGGAAGAGTCGCTCAGGAAGACGAAGATGGAAAGAACGTTGAACGAACACGAGCGGCGCCGTCCCAAACCCTAAGCATGAATAACATTCCCTAACCCTAAAAATGTTGCTCCAAACAATCCATGGGCCTGACCCGTTGTAAATATCCGCCTAAGCCCACTAAATTACTTCCTTTTTAACAAAACATAAACACTAACCTTTTTTTCTTTATACTATATAAACATTTTTTTCTTTACAAAATCATTTTAATACAAAATACATTTTTTTACATTCTTTAATATTTACAATATAATTAAAACACCTTTTTTATATGTACTTAATTCAATTAACTTGAAAACATTTTTTTAATAGACAATTAAAATACATTTCTTTTTTAGCATACATAATTTATTTCTTGATATATAATTGAAATATACTTTGTACATAATAATAAAAATACATTTTCTTATACCATGTAATTAAAAATTGAAAACCTTTTTCCCCTTTCTTTTAATTAAAATGTACGTTTGTACGTAACGAATGAAAAATACTCTTTTTTTTATATATACATAATGAAAAAACCTAGAAATATTCTCTTTTCTCAAAACATCATTTCACAATTTAATTAAAACTTGAGCATTTAATTTAAAACATTTTTCTTTTATACATATTAAATATACAAATCAAAGATTCCTTAAAACGCATATTTAGGTCAAATACCCTAATACACTTCAATTTCACATTATCGCACCTGTAAATAATTACACTCAATACATATACATCTCACACTTGCACTTACACAATACATTCATATTGCTCCTATACATTTGTTTATCTTATATTTGTATATTCGATATTTACATTTGATCGCAAATTCGATTTGGTTGTAACTTATTGGATACTATAAGTCTCATCCCCTTTTGTACATTTATACCCCCACTCCCGGACACTATTTTGTAATAGCGTAGATTTTACATTTCCGCAATTTATAGTTTTCCAATTATACCATGGTTAGACCTAGGGTTTGCATGTACATAAAATCAAACGCTAGATAACCTAATACAAGACAAATACATGTAATCAATACACAATCACACTTGCACCCCCTAGGGTAATCCCACATGTTGCCTTCCAAAATGGGCCATGCTTGCACGTCGAGTATCTTTGGCAAAACAAAATCAAATGATCATAAGTCTCAAAGTGTTGCCTAAACGGAATGATCATAGTCCCTTCAAAGCAAATTGCCAAAGACGCTTGGCATCATTGCATTCATGGTTCATACGATGACCCGCGCCCGTCCCGAATAAACTTCCTAAACGCAAGATTGTCCATCAAATTCAATGGTGGAACAAAATTGTTAAAGGGGGTTAAAACATAACAAAAACCTTTGAGTACAATAGGGTAGACAAAACTCTTAGTTACTTGAGATCAATTTGCAAAAAACACTTGCCTTCTTTTCAAAAAAAACCACAATCCACAACACTTTCAAACAAACTCCCAAAAACATTTGAAACATCTTTTCGAAAAGATCCACACTTTTGTAAAACACTCAATCACGAGTCAAATACATTAGTTGCCTAAAGACAAGGCATCTTCTTCCAAAACATTTTCAAAAAGCACCCACACACACACCATTTTCAAGCAATCGAAGAAAAAAACAAGGCAAGTGATCTAAAAAACCAAGTAACTAAGAGCCCATGGATAACCATGGATGAAAAGGGTGCTAATACTTTCCCTTTTCATAATCTACCCCCCGAACCCACGAAATATCTCAAAAGGTTTTTGCTGTGCTTTTTTAACCTTTCCTTTAGGATAAAATAAAAAGTCGGTGGCGACTCTTGCTCAACCGCACAAGTGCGAATACGAACGCAAAACACTAGTCAGTTCTCCCACCGTATCACAGAACTGGTGACTCTGCTGGGGATATTCTAAAAGTGGGGTTACCTTAGGGTTTAGATCACCTTTACTTTCAATTGATTGCTTTGTTTGCTTTACATTTGTGGGCTTTGTATCGGAGTTTTATAGATCCTAACCCGGATCTGGGGGAACCTTTTTAGGTAGCATAATCTGCGAGGGACCTGTCCGGGGTATACCGACATGGGTGAAGCAGTGGCTACGTTGGTGTGGCGTCTTGGTCTGTACCGATATACCTCGTGTTGAAACGGGGAGAATATGGGTCTTCCAAGGAGTCATTAAGCACCAACCGACCTTAGAACCCTAAATTGACCAACTTGGCCATTAGAACAGTAGCAGTATGCTACACTCATTGAGGCTAAACTCTCGAGATGGTTCCGGCCGCGAGAAAAGGTTGCGATGCTGGAGTTATGACCGATTGAGGGTAGCCAATGATATGAGATCCTCTAGAACCCGATTACTTTTGATAAGACAGGTTTTAACCAACAAACTGAAAGAGGGTAGTACCTGAACCTCATGCAAGCCTAAACCTAAGGCCTTGTGTGCTTTGTGTGAATATTGTTTGCCTGTATATACACTTACTTGCTTGTGCATACATGCACATAACATCATGACATCATACCATAGCATTTTTAATAACCATTTCAAGGATCTCGAGGGTTCTTTTGATGCAGGGTTACGTTGAACCAGACGTCTATCAAGGGGCAAGGGGTTTCTCCTCTAACCAATGCAATCAAAAAATCAAGTGCAACAACTTGAATCAGTGGCTATGACCCACTCGACATGGTGAGCTTGATTCTAGTGGAAAGACATCCGCCGATACAAAGTTCTCCAAACAAAAGATCAAGAACAACAACTTGAATCAGTGGCTATGACCCACTTGACATGGTGAGCTTGATTCTCGCGGAAGGACGTCCACCGGTGCAGAGATCTCCAATCAACGATCCAAGTTTAAACCTCTAACGTTTTCTTGTGTTTACCCCAAGAGATCCTTGAAAGCATGCATCCACATATCATGCATTGCATTTTGACAATATTTCCTTTTTCAGGTTTCCTTACTCTCCTGCTGTTTATTTCAGCAAGAGATGGCTCTAGAACGGTCTGTCAAAGACATCCAAGACCAGACTGCTCAGCTGCAGGAGATGTTCCTGAACTTGTCTCTGGGGCAAGAAGAGATGAAAGCTCTCCTCACCAAGGGTTTGGGGAATTCCGACAATGCCAGGAGTGATCAGATTGCGGAGCTGCAGTTTGATCTGACAACACTAAGGACTCAAATGATGGGACAGTTGGTGGGCCAGATGGCTCTCATCCAAGACCTATCTCAAAGACAAGAGGAACTCAGAGTTCTTGTCCGCCAACTGCTTCCAAACAACCAACTAGGGCAAACATCTGAGGTCGAAGAGCCAGTAACCGCTCAACCTCCATCCACTCAAGAAGACAGGGGGAAGGCTCCTTTACTTGCTTCAGGGTCACAAGCCCATCAACAACCTCGCCAGCGTCAAAGGGGTAATCGGCGTAAGCAAGAAAAGTCGGGAAGACAGTTCACGGAGACTGAAATACCATCATTCTTCATACTGAAGCGCCTGTTGGAGGTCAACTTACTTACTGTAAAGGACCCTCCTCAGAAGCTCAATACCTCCTCTCCTCACTATAATCCCGACGCATTCTGTGTTTACCACTCCTACAGCCCGGGGCACGACACCAACGACTGTTGGGCCTTGAAGAATAAGATTCAAGATCTGATTGACATTGGGGTGCTGGAATTCATGCCAGACGGCTGTTTCCAGTGATTTCTGGAAAACAACCGCTAGTCTTCCAAACTATCGAATAGTCTTTATTAACGCTACTCAATCTCTTTGGTAACTCACAGGATCGACTAGATTGATCCTAGGACTCCTTGGATATCAAGGTTACTCTCACAATCGAACAATTATTCATGGGTGCTATTGTATATATGTTTGGTTTGTTTCGATCCCTCTCTCTAAGAGTTTAAGAATGTGGTCAAAATGTATGTGAAAACTAAGTTACACGAATGATTGCTAATTGTAATGCTAATTGAAAAGACATAGAAAACTGTATGAAAAATGAAGTAACTGATTTCGATCCATAAAACATTTAACACAAAAGGTTTCTGGAATGTAGAAGTTTAAAATATGAAGAAAGCGTTTAATGCAAGAAATCTAGAAAGGAGTTTAAGTGAAAGTACAGGTTTGAAGAATAATGCTATGAAAGTACAGATATTGAAAGCGTAAAAGTTCTCTGAAACATAAAGTGCTTCGAAATGTAAAGAAAGCAGTAAAATGTAAGACTTTGAAGAAAGGACTTTGGAATGAAAAGACAATAGATAAAGAAACTTGTAAATGTTGCTCGACAAAAAGAAAAAGAAGGAAAGTGCTGGAAATAGTAAAAAGGCTTTCATTAAATTAAAAATACATGGTGCTATCATACATACATCTCTCTTGCATTCGTTTCCCTTGCCATGTGGTAGTTTGAATGTTATTGAGTATTTTGTATAACAGATATGACACACTGAAATCCTAACACTAAGACTTCTATTTATACTAATTCGACCCTAACGGTCTCGCTACAAGATCATGCCACGTTTCGAACATGCAAGATAATGTTCCTTTCTTCTTTCCACGTGTCCTCAAATGCTCCAACGCATAACTTTCAAACTTTGAAAGTCCCGCTTTTACTTAAATTTCAAATGCTTTGGAGTTCTTCTGCTTCGAACGCTCTTCTCAGATTTAGCTTCACTGCTGTTTCGAGACCCCTTTGAATACGCTCCCAAGATTACCGTTCGAAGCTTCAAACTTTGACACACTCATTCGAAACACTGGTTCTGCAATTTCGAACGTGGTGTTTTAATTCCATTTCGATCATAACTTCTAGCTCTTTTTTGAATTCCAAATAACACTATCAAAATCTTCAGCCAACAAATTGCCCCTTTAAAATATGTATTTCGATCTCTCTGAGAAATACCTATTTTAAACATTTATACAAGATTTTGATAGGATCTTCGAATCATCATAGCATTTAATGCGTTTGACCCTAGTCACATCAATCATAGCACCCTTTGGGTACCTTAACCCCCCAAAGTCACTTCACAGCATGGTGCAGTTATAAGTAATGATTGTTTTTAAAATCACGCCTATTACCTATATCAACTTCTCGCCACCTCTTCATCACACCAATCCATGATCTCCACGTATCATACTTTCACTCGGTGGATGTTTCATCTTCTTATTATAAAACGTCAATTTAACCTTCCTTTTTTCTTCTTTACACTCTAAACCTTTCAAACTCTAGAATTTTACCCTTCTTCTCTCCTAAACACTCTAAGTTCTCAAACAACAAAAATGTCTTCCTCCACATCATCTCAACTCAAGAAAACTTCCAAGAAGAAGGGAAAAACTACAGGAGCAACTATGGAGAGTAAAATCGTCACCATTCAAGGCCAATCTGCTCTTGCTCCTCAAATGATCTCCAAAGAGAAGGAAATGCTGTACGCATCACAGGTACTCATCCCTACCCATGTTGCTGGTAAGAGGTTAGCCCTAAATGGCCCTCTTACAGTTTTTGAAATACTAAAGGACACCAGGACCATTTTTCCCGTGTGTTACAACTTTAAACCTTTATTCAACAAAATGGACGCCCCTAGGGCAACAGAGTTTCTTAACCCAAAAACCACAGAAACCTCAACTGTTCATCCTAAGGACCCATTCATCTTGGATTATGTAAAAAGCAATTTTAAACCATTCCGATCTTGCCCTACTGCTGATGTTGCTTATCAAAACTGGTTTACGAAAGTAGAAGCCAAAAAATCCCAGCAATGGGAAGAACTAGGCATTTATAACCTTATTAAGCTGTCGAAACCTGGATTCACCTATAGTCATCCTCTGCTATTTGCGTCCCTCTACTTCTGGGATAGTACCTACAACACTTTCCATCTTCCAGGTGGAATGATTACCCCAACTTTCTTCGATATAGCAGCCATTACTGGGCTGACGCCAGTGGGGGAAACTTATGTTCCTGATAATGAAGAGCATTCAAGCATAATTGACTTCGAAGTCAAGTTAGCCAGCTTCTCCAAATTTATCGGCCATTATCATGCTGAAGGGGATAATGTGTCTGACACAGAGCACATTGCTTTCTTAACTCTGTGGCTGTCTAGGTACGTTTTCTGCAGTAGATCCCTGCAGGTAGCTAGTAGGTTCATTCCTTTAGCTAGGGATTTACATGAAAACCGCAAAGTGTGCCTAAGCGAATTACTCTTAGTTGACCTCTATGAGAGCCTGAGGTCGGCTGTTTCGAGCCTTAAATCCCACAATTCCAAAAACATTCTTTTAGCTGGCCCATTTTGGTTACTTCAATTATGGCTCAATGCCATGTTCGAACCTTCTTTAGCAACCGCCAACACCATAGACGAACAAGATGCAGAAATAAGTGATAGGATAGTCGAAGGCACTAGGCTTCGAAGACTAACCCCTAACGATGACAAGGACGACTTCAAGGTTCAATTTTCAAAGTACATCTTGATACTCTCAAAAAGACATAAATTCGAAGAGAGCATGGCGCCCTTTGCTTCGAGGGCTCATGGACCTTCTTGGTTCACCATGGCTCTCTCAGAAGCTATCAAGAGTAAGGAAATCCAAGATGTGTGGAGAGCTTTCTTGCTTCCTAGACTTATCTCTTCAAGGATAACCCCAGCTAAAAACCAAATTCTTCTTTTTGCCTACCAGCCAAACTTCGTTTCAAGGCAGTTTGGCCTATGCCAACTGATTCCTGAACCTTTGTTCCAGACTGAGAGCGCCATCACCTCTGGTCGAACTTTCAAAGCAAGGGAAGCTAAGATCCAACAAGAACAATACCAGGGCTTTGCCCAATTTGAACTGATAGCCTTCGAACCTACTCATCTCGCGGCCAAAGGATTTCTGGAGTGGTGGATTAAGTTTTATCAAACTTGTATGTTCGATACGCTTACTATTCGACAGAAACTAATTGATGCCTTCGATGTGCAGGTACCAGCAAAGAAAGGTATGTTTACTCATGCCAAAGAAATAAAAGCTTTTCAAAATTACTTCGAAACTACTTACGATCCCACACGCTTGGACTCCACTGTGCATCAAGCGGCTGAGACCTTGAAGGAAAAATTTAAACAAAAAGTTACCAAGTTAAAACTTCCTTCAGGGCTGTCACCTGAGGATAGGTATAGGTTGGCATTCGAAATGCATCCACCTAAATTTCCCAGATTACCTACCTCAGAATTGGCTCTGGCTTGGTTTCCCCCATATCCATGGTGGTTTACTTGCAAAGAGATGTTCAAATATCTTCAAAGGAAACCAAAGCCATCTGAGACTGTGACATGGGCTCGACACTGGCTTCATGATTTCCCAGGACATCTTCGATATGACCTTTCTGCCATGTCAATTAAATCTGATCAAGGCACAGGTGCGAATGCTTGGGAAAAACTCCCAAATATCTTTTATTTTCCAAATCTTTAACCTTTGCTTTAAATGTTTTGATTTTCAGCTATCAGGATAAAGACCACTGCCTCGAAATCGAAGGAAGGGAGTGCCTCTCAAGCCTCCATCGAAACTACCGAAAAGACTAATCCACCCGAAACGACTACTGCTGCTGCAACTACACCAACAACAACAACGCCAACAACAACAAGTGCCCCAATTCCAACGGTAATCACTTAGTTTTTTCTTTTCATGCTTCGAATTCACTCGATCCTTTTATCTCTAACTTCGTTAAACTTCGTGCAGACCAACAAGCTTCCCCCCACTACTCCCAAGAAGCGGAAACCAAACACCACTGGGGAAGAACTGACTGCTGGAGGAAACTCAAACATTGCTTCGAAGAAGAAGCTGAAGAAAACTACGCCCAAAAGTACTGCTCCTACTAGTGTCTCTGGACTCGACTCCAGGGATGCTGCTCCCTTACCACAATCCAAAAATCCACCTTCGACCTCCAACCCACAGTTGGAACGCATAGCTAGTAACCTCTCTTCTGAGGGGCCACAGGTAAATCGAACTTCTTCTAAAAAACATTTAACTTCTTATTACCTTGGTGAGTGTCATTCTTTAACACTTTGCTGCCCCTTGCAGAACATCCTGAATCCCACTTCTACTATTTCGATCTCACCGTCCAGGGCTGCTGTTCCGCTTAACTCCTCTCCTCAAGGGGATTCCAGCAATTTGGTCCAAAACAAAGGTTCTTCAAACGTGGCGGTTTTGGCTGGAACTTCTGAGCAGCCAGATGACCAAGGTACCTCCATTCCTCTGAAAGAGGTGAGCGAAACCATACCTCAAACGTCTGCAGAGGATTCACAAAGGGTTCTTCAAAAGTCCCCCCTTGAAACTCTTCAAGAGGATCCAAAGGATGCTCAGACTGAAGAAGAAAAAGCTGATTCTGGGCAAGGATTCGAAGAATCTGCAGACGAAGAATCTGAGGAGGAAAACGCCAATGATGGGGAAAATGACAATGATGGTTCGACTGCTGGGACGGAGTCTAATGCACATAGCGGTGAAAAGGATGGTATCGAAGTGGTAGACTTGGTCGAGGATGAAGAAGATCAAGAGTACGAAGCAAATGAAGGGGATGGTGATACGATCAACGAAAACCCAAAGGTTGAAACAAACGAGGCTCCCCTACGCGTGGAATTCCCCCAATCCTCTCCGTCTCGAATGACTGATGAGGAACTGGCAATTCTGAGGCGAAATGACCCTATTGGGTACATGAAGGCAAAGTTGGCCCAGAGGGACATTCCACTCGCTAGGGCTGGCACAAGTTCAACCAGCTATCCTCTTCCCACAGATGAAAGAGTTGTTCTTCTCAACAAAATTAGGAGAACTATTCTCAATGTGGATATCTTCGAAGTGCTTAAGCAAGATAGTACTGCTTGCTACACTATGAAGGAGCTGCTTACAAAGGTCAATCTTTCCAGCTGCTCTTTGCCAGTTAGTACTCTCTTGTTTGATCTTCAAAATTTGCTGGACAACGTAACTGGCTATCTTCTCCAAGATGAATCTGCTGCCAAGAAGGTTCACGAGAAACGTATTGCTATGGATGCCGCCTATGAACAAGCTTCGAAGCTTTCTTAAGAAGCTGAAGATCAGGCTATGCATCTGAAGCGAGCAAAAACTGAATATGAAGCTCGAGCTGAGTCCATTCTTGCTTGGGAAAGGCAGATTCTGGAACTTCAACAGAAAGTCAAGGAGGCTAAGGAACAACAACTAGCCTTCGAAACTAATCCTGCAGGTAACCAATTCGAAGAGCTTCTCAACCGGGGGCTTGCAGAAATGGAGACTGCAGAACAGCTTAAAGGAGAAGTGGCAACCTTGGAAGGTGCCAGGCGGTTTGCTCAGCAAAGACTTGAAACATTTCGAAGTACCTTTACTCGATTGAAAAATAATGTTTATTTCTAGATTTTTGTCTATCTGACCATAACTTTGGTTCTTTTAATGTAATATTCGAACAACGCCATTTTGGCATTCTTATCTTGCCATCTTGGCTTTTTATAATACTTTGTTTACGTTGTTATTATTCGAATTTCCCGCAGGCTTGGTTTATATTTCTTTAAATATTTCCCATTAACCTTTAGGACACGTTTATCATCTAAGAGTTCTTCGACTTCGTAGGCATTGTTAGAGAAAACTTTTAGTACTCGAAAAGGTCCTTCCCAATGAGGTGACCATTTACCTAATGCTTTGTTCTTCTTATCCATAGGCAATATGACTCTCCAAACCAAGTCATTAATAACGAATGCTTTTTTCTTCACCCTCTTATTGTATGTTCTGGCCACTCTTTCTTTTTGCCTCATCAAAATATCCAACGCATGTAATCTAATTTCGTCCAATTCAACTAATTCATTCATCATCATTTCCCAATATAACGCGGCTGGAATTTCGTTTTGTTTCTGTATTCGAACTGATTGCAGGTGAATTTCTACTGGTAACACTGCATCATGGCCGAATGTAAGTTGGAAAGGAGTAGTGTTAGTGGCTTCCTTTGGAGATGTTCTACAAGCCCATAACACTTGGTCCAGAGTTTTGTGCCAATTTCTTGGCTTCTTGCCAATATGCTTCTTGATTAATCCTATTATTACTTTGTTTGCCGCTTCGACCTGTCCGTTTGCTTGAGCATAATATGGGGTTGATGTTAGCAATCTAAACCCCATTTCTTGGGCAAACCCTTGCATCTTTCTACCAGTGAATACAGAACCTTGGTCTGTAGTTATACTTTCTGGTAATCCAAATCTATAGATAATGTGCTTTTGTATAAATTCGATAATTGCCTCTTGATCAGCAACTACCAAAGGTATAGCTTCGATCCATTTGGTAAAATAATCTACTCCTACCAAGATATATTTCTGACCTTTGGACGAAGCAGGATTTATTTCGCCTATCAGATCTAATGCCCATCCTCTGAATGGCCATGGTTTGATGATCGAATGCAGCTCACTTGCAGGGGCGTGTTGAATTCCTGCGTGTTTCTGACATTCCTCACATCCTTTCGCAAAGTCTATGCAATCTTTGAGCATGCTAGGCCAATACAAACCGTATCGAAATAGCAACCATTTCATTTTATGGCCTGCTTGGTGTGCCCCACATGCCCCATTATGGACTTCAGACAATGCTAAATATGCCTCACTTTCTCCTAGGCATTTCAATAAAACACCTTCTTGGGTCTTTTTGAACAATTCGTTCCCCATGAGGAGATATGACAATGCTCTATATTTTGTTTTTCTATCTACTTTTAGCGTTGGGTCTGCTAAATAATTCTTTAATGGACTTCGCCAATCTGTATCTGACAAAGTATTTATGGCTAGGATTTCGAATCCCTGTTTCTCGGCGTATCCCAATCTCATATTTTCCAGATCCGATGGTGTGAATTTAGTAGCCATAACTCTCCCCCTTATTTCGACCAAATCCTTAAAATTCTTGGTGGATACTCTATAACCTGAAGCCAACTGCGCTAAGTCATTTGCTTCTTGGTTTTCTAGTCTTGGTATGTGTTGAATATCCATGTATTCAAACTTTCTCAATAGCCTATTGACTATGACGAAGTATATCATTAGATTTTCCTTTATGCACTTATATTCTTTTGTGATCTGTTTGACCACCAACTCAGAATCTCCTTTAATTTCGACTCTGGTTGCCCCCAATTCCAACAAAGCTTCAAGTCCAACAATGAGCGCTTCATACTCAGCTTCGTTGTTCGAACAACGAGGACCATCCAATTTATACTTGAATTTTGTTGGAATTCCTTCGGGAGAAATTAGAAGGACTCCAACACCACTTCCATTCTTGTGGGTTGAACCATCAAAGTACAATTTCCATGGTTGCATTTCGACGTAACTCATGCTTGTCTGCTCAACCAACGAATGATCCACAATGAAATCAGAAATCACTTGACCTTTCATAGCTTTTAAGGGCATGAACGTCAATGAATATTCTGTTAAGGCCAGAGCCCACTTTCCAACTCTACTATGCATTATTGGCTTTGAAAGCATATGTTTAATGACATCGAAGTGAGACGAAACATAAACATCAACAGGTTTTATATAATACTTGAGTTTCATACACGAGAAATACAAACAGAGACATAGCTTTTCTAAGTTGCTATATCTGGTCTCTGCATCATTCAGCACTCTACTTAGATAGTATATGGCTCTTTCGACGCCATTGTTATCTTCTTGTGCTAACATACTACCTATGCTAACTTCGGAGGCAGATATGTACAATCTCATGGGCTTTCCCCATGATGGTGGAGACAAGATAGGAGGCTGAGAAAGATATTCTTTTATTTTGTCAAACGCCTCCTGGTGAGCTTCGTTCCATTCGAAGGCTTGACCTTGCTTTAGACGAAGTAACGGAGAGAAAGCTTGAGTCCTTCCACTCAGGTTCGAGATGAATCTTCTGAGGAAGTTAACTTTCCCTAGCAGAGATTGCAACTCCCTTTTTGACGCAGGTGCTTTCGTCTCCATTATGGCTTTGGTTTTGTTCTGGTTGATTTCAATTCCTTTCTTGTGGACCACAAAACCAAGAAAATCTCCTGCCTGCACAAAAAATGCACATTTAAGGGGGTTCATTTTTAAGCCATGTTTTCTCATTCGCTCGAATGATTGGCTTAAATGATGCAAATGTGCTTCTGCAGATATAGATTTGATGACTATATCATCAATATACACCTGCATGAAGGTTTCGATAAAGTCATGAAAGATTGAATTCATCGCCCTTTGATAAGTTGCCCCAGCATTTTTTAAACCAAAAGGCATCACCACCCATTCGTAGGTGCCTAAGGCTCCTGGGCAACGAAATGCTGTCTTTGCAACATCTTCTTCAGCAATGAAAATCTGGTTATATCCAGAGTATCCATCTAACATGCTCAAGTATTCGAATCCTGCAGCAGAATCTACTAGCATTTCTGCCACGGGCATGGAATATTGATCTTTAGGGGTTGCAGTATTTAAATCCCTGAAATCTATGCAAATCCTTAAAGAACCATTTTTTTTGATAACAGGTACTATGTTTGCTAACCATTCGACGTACCTTGTTGTTCTGATGAATTTGCAACGCAGCAACCTTTCGATCTCAGCTTTAATTTTTGTGAGAACCGCTGGCGCGAATCTTCTGGGAGTTTGTTTGATGGGCCTCTTGCCATCTTTGATTGGCAGCCTATGTTCGACCAACTCCCTCTTTAAACCAGGCATCTCATCATAGTCCCATGCGAAACAATCTTTGTTCTCCTTAAGGATTTCGATCACTTTTTCCTTGAGGCTTGGGCTAAGTTTGGCACTTACGTAAGTTACTCTTTTTGTTTTGTCATCCCCTAAGTTGATTTCTTCGAGTGGGTCCTGTGCCAACATTTTGACACCTGAGTTTATGGGATCCCTTTCGAAGCCTAAGGGTTCTTTGTCATAGATGGCATCCAACCTTTGATCCATCTCCAACTCTTCGCTGGGTGAGCATTTCGAACTCCCCCCATTAACTTCATTCGTTTTTTCAAATGATTCATTTATTTCAGCCTCTAAGGCCGCTTTTGATTCATTCTCAGCCATATAGGCCGAAATCCTTTCGAAAAAGGTAGATTCAGTCATGGTTAAGGTTGTCGAAGTCCCAGCCTGCTGGCCGTTTTGGTATAGCACCTTCAACTTCCTCTTCTTCACTAATTATTGTTCTATCCCAGTAAAGTCCATCATGACGAAGTGTCATGTAATAGTGGGCATTTCTAGTTTCATTTATCTCATCATTTGGAACACATGGAGCAATCTTCGCCAGGTTTTTATCATAATCCCTTTTGTCAACTAGATTGACAGTTGACATAAAGTAACTCTGATCTGCTTCGATATTTTCCACGATTCCGTCATCTCTCCACAGGACCAGTCGTTGATGCATTGACGAAGGAACTGCTCCCACGCCATGGATCCACTCTCTCCCTAGCAGTAGGTTATAGTTGGCCTTGGCTTCGACAACCATAAACATGGTGGGCCTGCAACTTGAGCCTATTGTTAATTCCAACTGGACCACCCCCAGTGTCTTACCCACTTTTCCTTCATAATTGGATAGAACCATATTATGGGGCTTGATATCCCCTTCACGGATTTCCAACCTTTTTAGCATGAAATGGGGAATCAGATTGACTGCAGCACCCCCATCCACTAGAACTTTGTTTACACCGTGGACACCCACTTTCGCCCGAATGAAAAGTGGTTTGAGATGATTCTTCATTGTAGGCTCTGGACGTTCGAAGAACGCATTTTGTTCTTCAACAGCCCCATTGTCCATCACGTAGTAGCATACGGGCCTATGTTTCATTAAGTCTGTGGTGTCTTCTTCCTCATATTCATTGATTTCGGTTTCTTGCCCGAATTCGCAGGGAAGCACAGACACTACGTTACAGTTCAGGTTAAATGAGGACTCCCCCTCCGATTCGAAGTTATCTGTTATCATATCTTCGTCCTCTTCCGGGCCTGGGGTGTATTCCTTTGGTCCGTCTTGTTGGTCTTCAGAAAAGAGCCTTCTGTTGACTGGAGGTTTCTCTTCCGTCTGACCTTTTGGTTTATTGGTGCTTGATTCACCTTGTATCTTTGTTGAAGTATCCCCTTTGTTTGCCACAGCTTCTCTTTCAGCCTTTCGAATCCTTTGCTGTCTGCGCCACTGGGATCTTGACATGGGGTTCCTTCCTTTGTAATTTTCTAATCTGACTTCCTCCCTTTTTTGTGTGTTGAATTGCCTCCTGTATGTCACGGCATGGCGTGCATTTCGTTCAGCATTCCTCCATTTGTCTTTGCTTTTGTCATTTCTGGCTTGCAGCCATCTATCGGTTGGCACTTCAGCAGGGAGTTTGAAAGTCACTCTTCGAGCAACTTTGGGGTGAGGGCTATCTGGTCTTCGCTGTTTGTATCTGCTGTCGAAACGTGGACCCATCTGAGTAGTTTCTTGATGGCTCCAGCAAGGGGCAAAGGGGATCGTTTCGAAGGCCCTAGCCATGCTTTGGTTGTACACAGCAGAACATTTTGGGCACACCAAGCACTTAGTTGCCCCCTTGTAGCAGCGAAAAACAAACTCCAATAGACTCTCTCCAGCCTTGGGGTAGCATCTGAAAAGTTGGTTATCCTGGCGCCAATTGTTGCCAGTTCGAGCCTTCTGTACCCTTTCGAAATTTGCAGCAATTCTTTGGTTGCAGAGGATGCTGCACCTAGGGCACAGTATCATGCCTGGATCTCCTTTGTGGCATGACATGAGATAGTCCTTGAGAGTATCATCTCCAGTGTGACTGTCCCCCATTCTATGCTTTTCTTTTTCTAAGTATTTTTCCACTTCCTTCATCTCAGAACGGGGTCTTTCCATGTCCACCATATTTATTTCCAAATCCCCCTCTTTTGTTTCGTCATCGCCCCATCCTGTGGGCTTTATGTCTTCGATCTGGACCTTCGAACTCTCTGGGGCAGAATATTTGACCAGATAGTCATATTTTCCACTGGGTTCCCCTAGAGTGTCCCATATTTCCTTCTGAGAGGGGACTGGCTGCGTAATTTGGACTTTCTCTAGTTCCAAACTCAAGCCCTCAGTGACTTGTGTAAATCCTTCATTGTGATCCCCTTGGCCTTCAGTAGCCTGGGTTTCTCCTGCAACAGTCACAGGTCCAACAATCGAAGTGTCTGGTGTATTCTGGATGCCTTCAGTGACTTCCTCGCTTACTTCGACCATCACCCAGTTTTCAACTTCAATGTCCTTCTCTCCAGTTAGGGTGTCGCTTCGATCAATTTCCACCATGTTGACTTCTCCAATGCATGCAGGCTCGGAGTAGTTGGTGTCTGCGACGTCCAAAGGATCTTCGTCCACTTTCATCTTCATCTTATCAGCAAACTTTAATCTGCCATCTTTGATTGCGTTTTGAATCAAATCCCTGAAAAGAAAACATTGTGAGGTCTTGTGGCCTAAGAAACTATGATATTTGCAAAATCCCCTTTTCTTCCTCTGGTCCAGAGGGGGTATTTTGACATTTGATGGCACAATTAGTTGGCCATCTTTGACAAGCAAGTCAAAGATTTCGTCACATTTAGTGACATCGAAGGTGTAAACCTTCTTTGGAAACTTATCACTTTTCTCATTTTCAACAATATCTTTCCCTTTCGTAGGAACTAACATTTTGCAGGAGTAAGGCGGGGCCTGTTTTAATTCAGCGAGGTCGATTTCGACCTCTTCGAATTCGAATTCAGGATATTCTTCTGCTTCCTCAGTTCCAACATAGGAAATCCTTTCTTTCTTACTATTCTTAAAGACTCGGGCTTTTTCGGCTTTTAGTCTTTCGACCTGTCGAACCCTATCGGCTAACTGAGCCATATCCCTCAAATGCTGAGTATCTAATTTCTTTCGAATAGAGTAATCCAATCCCCCAGCGGCCATTTCGACTAACTCATGCTCAGGCACTACTGTGTAACATCTGGATTTCAACAGCCTAAATCTATTCAAATAGTCATCAATGGGTTCAGTGAACTTTCTCTTAACACTGGCCAATTCCTTCAGACTTATCTTCGATTGTCCCATGTAAAATTGTTCATGGAATAATCTCTCTAAAAGGGTCCAAGTATCAACAGACCCAGGAGGCAACGTGGTAAACCAAGTGAAAGCATTTTTCGTCAAAGAACTTGGGAAATATTTGATTCTAAGATCTTCATTATTGGCTATATCCCCCGCTTCGGTTAAGTATCTCGCTATGTGTTCGACTGTTGATTCGTTGGTATCCCCAGCGAACTTTGTAAATTTAGGGACTTTGTATCCCCTTGGTAAATCAGTATGCATTATACAATCTAATATAGGAGAAGCGTAATTTGGCCTCCTCATTCCCATATTGAGGCCGTTTTGGGTCATGATCCTTTCTATCATGGTGGTCAGATTATTTTCTGCCAAGATGTTATCGTTTCGAACCCTATGAACGACAGCATCGGCATCTTGGTTTCGACCAACCAAAACAACTCCCCTAGGTTGTTCTCCTTGAAATTCTGGGGCTTCTGGTCTTTCGATCCTTGCCCCTGGTTCCATAACTTCCCTTTGTGGGCCTGGAATTATTGGGGCTTCTAACCTTGGTGCTCTGGCCCCTAAGTTAACCTCTTCTCTGGGTGGTCTATGAATTGGGTCGTTGGCAATTTGTTCTATAACAGGCACGTTTGTTCGAAATCCCGCCTGGTTTTGCCTACGCCTTTCTGTGGGAGCAAAGAAATCTGCTATTCGACTCATATTGTCAGCGTTTTCCCTGTTCGTCACAGTTACATTCTGAACTATTGGGGCGAATATTTCCTGCATGGTTTGCGCTAACACCCCTATCATATTGTGGTTGCTTTCATCCATCAATTGCCTAAAAGCCAACTGGTTATCCGTGGTTAGGGTAGGCAACGTGCTATAACCCACTGACCCTTGGTTATTTGACATAAATTGGTTTGCCCCAGACCCAGATCCTAGTTGTGGGGATGAATTCGATGTGGAATTGTGCAAACCTGCCATAAAAGATGTTGGCATTCCGTAAGAAGAACTTCTAATTCTATTCCCATCGAAGCCGGGTGGTCTAGTTGATGGAGATGCGAAATGGGATTGTGTCCCAGGTGGCGGAACGAATCCCCCAGGATAGCCCATAGTTCCAGTATTTCCTAAGATCGAACTGTTGGTTGATACGCCACTTACTCCGTTGGTGGCCATGTTACTGGTTGAAGATGCAACAGCCTGTGCATTCGAAGGCATTACATTAGATGCTCCGCTCGAAATGGACGCGTTAGTGCCTGTTGCCTGTGGGCCGCCTTGGTCTCCTTGTTGATTGTCTGAGTTAGACATTTTGTCCAAACGTTTTCTTCTGGATAAAGGTTGGTTGCTGTTGATTATCTTACCACTTCTCAGGTTCATAAAACAGCAAACTTCTTATGTTCCTGCGTTTCTTGGATGGCTATGTCTTGACAATCCTTAATTCTGATATCCAACTATTGGTCCCACTAGGTGTGCCAATTTGTTTCCAGTGATTTCTGGAAAACAACCGCTAGTCTTCCAAACTATCGAATAGTCTTTATTAACGCTACTCAATCTCTTTGGTAACTCACAGGATCGACTAGATTGATCCTAGGACTCCTTGGATATCAAGGTTACTCTCACAATCGAACAATTATTCATGGGTGCTATTGTATATATGTTTGGTTTGTTTCGATCCCTCTCTCTAAGAGTTTAAGAATGTGGTCAAAATGTATGTGAAAACTAAGTTACACGAATGATTGCTAATTGTAATGCTAATTGAAAAGACATAGAAAACTGTATGAAAAATGAAGTAACTGATTTCGATCCATAAAACATTTAACACAAAAGGTTTCTGGAATGTAGAAGTTTAAAATATGAAGAAAGCGTTTAATGCAAGAAATCTAGAAAGGAGTTTAAGTGAAAGTACAGGTTTGAAGAATAATGCTATGAAAGTACAGATATTGAAAGCGTAAAAGTTCTCTGAAACATAAAGTGCTTCGAAATGTAAAGAAAGCAGTAAAATGTAAGACTTTGAAGAAAGGACTTTGGAATGAAAAGACAATAGATAAAGAAACTTGTAAATGTTGCTCGACAAAAAGAAAAAGAAGGAAAGTGCTGGAAATAGTAAAAAGGCTTTCATTAAATTAAAAATACATGGTGCTATCATACATACATCTCTCTTGCATTCGTTTCCCTTGCCATGTGGTAGTTTGAATGTTATTGAGTATTTTGTATAACAGATATGACACACTGAAATCCTAACACTAAGACTTCTATTTATACTAATTCGACCCTAACGGTCTCGCTACAAGATCATGCCACGTTTCGAACATGCAAGATAATGTTCCTTTCTTCTTTCCACGTGTCCTCAAATGCTCCAACGCATAACTTTCAAACTTTGAAAGTCCCGCTTTTACTTAAATTTCAAATGCTTTGGAGTTCTTCTGCTTCGAACGCTCTTCTCAGATTTAGCTTCACTGCTGTTTCGAGACCCCTTTGAATACGCTCCCAAGATTACCGTTCGAAGCTTCAAACTTTGACACACTCATTCGAAACACTGGTTCTGCAATTTCGAACGTGGTGTTTTAATTCCATTTCGATCATAACTTCTAGCTCTTTTTTGAATTCCAAATAACACTATCAAAATCTTCAGCCAACAACGGCGAGATGAAAATCTTCCGTTAAAGGGTTCTCCACTTGAAGTGACGAGGCTCAAACTGAAAGACTTTTGCTCCTTTTTGAATTTTCAAAGTTGTAATTTCTTTTTGCTGTCAAACAATTATCTGTTGATGTTAAACCTCTGTTTTCATTAATGCATTGCATATGTTTGTCTTGAATTCATCCATTCGTTTCACTACTGCATTTCGTTATGATATTTGACTCTTGATAAAAAGCTGTAAGCCTTTAGAGGGAGGATGACGAAACAATACCATGATCTTATACAGTATGCTCTTGAACAGACCTTGCTGATGATGTACAGGCATTTCTTTCAAATCCCAAACACTGGAGTTATAAGGAAGTTAATCCCTAGTCAACCCCTTCGAGCCAAAGAAGTAGGAGTTTTCTGTTCTAAACAATCAAAACCTTTGATATAAACCCAGGGCAGGGTAGTATCTCAGTTAATCCAAGAGAAAACGCGCATTGAAGTCGCAAACTCTCAGTTCGTAACACAACGAACGACGTCGAAAAAGAAAGCATTCCTTTGGAATCAAAAGACAAGGGTGGTTCCCTATCACACAGACAGTCAATCTCTCAAAAGCGAAAAGCCCGCTAAGCCAAAACCTATAAAGGAGGCTTAAGAAAGCTGGGGCATCCCGCTGACAGTAATCCCAGAAAACGGTAACAGTCAGGCAAAAGTTAGGGGTAACAAATCAAAATCAAAATAGTGAGGTCATTACAAAATCCTCAACAACATGAAAAATGTTGAAAAAGAAAAGGAGATGATGACTGTCTCCCCAAAATTCAACTGGTGAACCATCGCCTAAAAGTCGTTCCAAACTCAAAACAGAGTGTGACGCACAATTAACTGAGCTTAGGTTGAAGAACATCACGAAGAGCGGGTGGGTACAAATATACTTTGAGCCTTTATCCTTCGTTTCTTAAACCGTGAACCAGGCCACGTTACAACCCTTCAAAAGTCCTAATTGAAGCATGAGTTAGTTCGAAAGCATACTGTTACAAAAGGTATCCTGACTCCTGTAGGGCTTTGCTCTAAATCTTGTGTTAACTTGTCTTATGAAAAGTTTTCTGCTAAAAACGCATTTTTCAAAACTTCGAGACAAACATAAACTTTGCATTATTCGAATATCACTGTCTGTATTTAACCCTTTTGTTTGACAGCGAAGAAGTTCATACAGCGCATGTTCGGAGGAACGAAAACTCTCTCAGTAAGTCAAAATCACTTCAAGAGGATAACACTTCCATCAAATCCCCTTATCAACAAGGAGCATGACATGTCAAAATTCAATTAACCTGGGGCAGTCCAGTCAAGGTCCAACAGATCTTTCAAAGTTCAGTTAACCTGGGGCAGTCCAGTCAAGATTTCAAGAAATCTCTCAATATGCAGAGTAATCTGATTCAAGACTCCTCCATAACCACTTGGGGCATTCGAATGTCAAAAGTGTTCAACAAATCAACTACAATATTTCCAGACTCGATTCCTGTATCTAGCCAGGGCATGTCTGAAGAGTTTGAAGATTCGACTCCTGTATCCAGCCAGGGCATATCTATCAACTATCACATTTCCAGACTCGACTCCTGTATCTAGCCAGGGCACGTCTGAAGAGTTCGAAGATTCGATTCCTGTATCTAGCCAGGGCATATCTGTTGACGACTATTTCCAGATTCGACTCCTGTATCCAGCCAGGGCATATCTGTTGACCACATTTCCAGATTCGACTCCTGTATCCAGCCAGGGCATATCTGTTGACCACATTTCCAAACTCGATTCCTGTATCTAGCCAGGGCACGTCTAAAGAGTTGAAGATTCGATTCTTGTATCCAGCCAGGGCATATCTATCAACTATCACCTTTCCAGACTCGATTCTTGTATCCAGCCAGGGCATGTCTGAAGAATTCCAGATCAACACCTGCAACAACCCAGGAAACATCTGTGAACGAACGATTGTAGACCAACACCTATAATAGGCCAGGAATTTATCTACATCACCACTTGGGGCATTCGAATGTCAAAAGTGTTCAAAACCGATGCAGTTTTACACAAGCTCATCATCAGGAAGCCCTACACCGGTTCCTCTTCAAGACTTCTGAAACAAGTTTATGGATTCTTCCCAACAACGGATGTTAATCTACCAACTTGTTCAGACTCTTCTCAACCTTTGAAATTAGTTTACGGACGCTTCCCAACAACGGATGCGGCTCTATTGCTGATTCAACTTCAAGATTTCTGAAAACAGTTTATGGATTCTTCCCAAGTAACGGATGTTAATCTATCAGCTTGTTCAGATGCAACCTTTGAAATTAGTTTACAGACGCTTTCCAACAACGGATGCGGCTCTATTGCTGATTCAACTTCAAGATTTCTGAAAATAGTTCACGGGTTCTCCAAGTAAACGGATGTTAACCTATCACTTGTTCAGATTCTTCCTCAAGACTTCTGAAAACAGTTTATGGATTCTTCCCAAGTAACGGATGTTAATCTATCAGCTTGTTCAGATGCAACCTTTGAAATTAGTTTACGGACGCTTCCCAACAACGGATGCGGCTCTATTGCTGATTCAAAAGATTTCTGAAAACAGTTTATGGATTCTTCCCAAGTAACGGATGTTAATCTATCAGCTTGTTCAGATGCAACCTTTGAAATTAGTTTACGGACGCTTCCCAACAACAGATGCGGCTCTATTGCTGATTCAACTTCAAGATTTCTGAAAATAATTCACGGGTTCTCCAAGTAAATGGATGTTAACCTATCACTTGTTCAGATTCTTCTCAAGACTTCTGAAAACAGTTCATGGATTCTTCCCAAGTAACGGATGTTAACCTATCGCTTGTTCAGATTCTTCTCAAGCTAACCACCACGGAAGATCGCGCTCGCCAAAATTTTCCCTATCCCCAGCGGAGTTCATCAAAATTCCCCAGCAGTAACTTATCTTTGCAAATCCCCAGCCAGAGAATCCTCCGGAATTCAATTCCCCTCAGAGTTTAAGCTTCAGTATCCCCAGCGGAGCCAGACCATTGAACCTTCTCCCCACAGAGTTTTGAAAAGGGAAAATCTTGAGTTCCCCAGTGAAGTCTCCAGAGTTACTTCCCATCAAGCCGAAGATTCTCAATCTGGTCTCCCCAGCATGAGTCTACTAGCTTAGAGCTCCCCAGTAGAGGTCATCAGGAATTCTCTTCCCCAGCAGCAGCCAAGGATTTATTTTCTCCGGCAGCAGCAAAGATGCTTTTATCTCCAGCCATCTCGGATTCAGTTATCCTCAGCAAGAATAGCTCACCAGCTTACATGCGCATTCATCACATTCATATCATAAATATTGATGTCACGTACATTGCATCATGCCTCATAACATTGCATACAACTAACCCTTTTGCCTTTTCAGGTAAGATCAGTCGACAGACACAGATCATCTCCCAAGATTCATCCAGAAATAGTTCAGATGTGACCCGGGCACGGCGACATTCTGATACCTATTCCAGATTCATTCAGATGCATCAGCAGGAAACCCTACACCGGTTCCTCTTCAACTTTAAAACTTCTGAAAACAGTTTACAGATTCTTCCCAACAACGGATGTCAATCTACCAACTGATTCAGACTCTTCTCAACTTCTGAAAACAGTTTACAGATTCTTCCCAACAACGGATGTCAATCTACCAACTGATTCAGACTCTTCTCAATTTTTGAAAATAGTTTACGGACATGTCCCAACAACGGATACTGCTCTATTGCTTATTCAATCTCAGATAGTTTACAGATTCTCCAGATATGGACGTCAATCTGTTGCTTGTTCAGACCCCAATTCAGAGATGTTCCAAAACATGGGGGCCCTTCTGATACTTGTCCACTCACTTTTGACATACAGTTCAACATGTCCAGATGGCATCTATAAGCCCATCCTCCTACCAGCAGTCACCAGATGGCATCTCTAAGCCCATCCCCCGACAAAATTCTATCGCACCAGATGGCATCTTTAAGCCCATCACCAAATGGCATCTTTAAGCCCATTCACCTCCACCATCATATCGCCGAGTGCAAATTTTCTGGGCACTGTAGTGTCCAATCTCCTTTTACCTTCAAGTCGCGAAAGGCAAACTTGCCAATCTAACTCTTCAGGTCAAAGAAGATTGAACAGGGGCAACTGTTGTACCCCAAAATTTGCCCTCGCATTTTTTCCCAAGAAATCTTAGCTTCAAGCCTTTCCTGATTTTTTAAACTGACTCAAGAATCGGACAAACAGACTTTTCTTGTCAGCCAAGCGAAATTAGGGTTTTATTGATTTTTAGGATTCTGAATTATTTCGAACAGTTGGCTCAGGGTTTTGGTTGATTTTTGGTTTAACTTTGATCAGGCGAACGTTATTTGGCATTTAATCAGGAATTAAGGTTTTGTGGGCATATTCTCAGAAAGATTAAAATTCTACAGCGCGTCGCAGTTTATTCCGAGATTCGGGTTAAATTCGCGTTGTTTTGACTTAATCAGTAAAAGAGGCAGTTGGGTTGAATTCATGTTGTGTTGTTTGAGTCAGTCAAAAGAAACATGCAGTTTGGAATTACAGTGCTTGGCAAAAGAATCAGTGAAAAAGGAATGCGTTTGATCAGTCTATTTTGATTAACTGCTGCTTTGTTTTGGATATTGGAAAAGACGGGTTTAATTGATCAATTACTAAGACATTGTTTTATTTAAATTATTTATTATTCTAAATTAAGTGATTGAAATTTATTTTTCAATTACTTTAATTCAAAGAGTTTTAAATAAATAAATAAACAATAAAGAAAGAGAATTAGAATTAATTGGGTAATAGAGATTTTATTGATATTTGAATTATTTGTACAAATGTTGTTTATAATTTAAATTACAAACAATAGTTTACATTAATTTAAATATTAAATAAAAAAGAAAATTATCCTATTTTATTTCTAAATTCTTCATTCTTCACTCCGTTCCGGTGCTCCATTATTCACCTGCAAAAGAAAAAAGGAAGAAAAGTCAGAAAGCAGTTAAATTAAAAAAGACAGATAAAATTTGCTCATCATTAGGGGTCACTGACTGGGATCAGTTAACCCTCTCTGCAAATCACGGGATTTCTCCCGGTTCACAAAGAGGGAAGATTTTTATCATAAATGGAAAATGTCAAAATGCATAATTTTTAAAATGTCAAATGCATAAATTCCAAAGTTCAAACTGTATAATCCAATTCCAACTTTCTATCAAAAGCCAAAAGAGCAATTTACTGTCAAAGTACAAATCTACTCAAGGCTGTCAAAAAAGATTTGACAAAGATTTTGGAAAGATATCAATAAAAGCACACAAAGCTGTCAAAAGAAGGATAAAGATGCAGAGGAAATCCTATATGCAAGCAACTTAAATCTTAATCATCATTTCCCAGAATAAAGGGGCCCCTTCAGAACCAAGAAAGTACAGCATAAAATCATATTATAATGTCCTACTGTACCATAGAGAAAAAAAGAAGAAAGATAAGAGGCAGGCTTTAGGCTTAGACAGTACAGCATAACAAGAAAGAAAATATACAAAGACTCCTCACTGCATGAACACAGGGAGAAGAAAAAATATACAAAGCCTGAAACCTCACAAAATCACCAAAAGACAAAAAACCTGCGTTATCCAAACCTTTAAACCTGCCTGTCATCAAATTGAAGCAAACAAAAACCATCAAACAAGTTTTAAACAAAAAACCTGATATGCAAAACCTGCTAAAAATTCAAACCTGTCCAAAGCTTAAACAACTAAGGCCTTAACCACCAAAACCCCTGTCAAACCATACCTCCTACTGTCAAAACCTCATAGCCTGTACAAAAACCATATCCAAACATAACCCCTAAAGCATAAACCTACTGCAAACTCAAGCCTGTCAAGGCCTCAACCAAGCCAAAAAACTAGAAACAAAGCAAAGCCTAAGCATAACGCCTGCTGAGTATCATAAATCACAACCAGTCAATAACTCAGAAGGAAAAATCACAACCAGTCAATAACTCAGAAGGAAAAATCATGACCAGTCAAGACCTCACCATACCTGCCAAAGCCATGTACCAGTCACAAACGTAAACTAGCATATGCCAAACCTACAGAAGCAATAACCATAAACCTGTCCAACTCCTAAGCCTCAGAATTTCTTCATCATAGGCAAGCATATCCAAAGGCAAAATGAGCAATAGAGAAGAGGAAAGAAGTGAACTCAGAACCCTTTCACCATAAACAAACATCTAGAAACACGTTTTCAACAAGCATTCCCAAATCAAAAATCCTAGGCCCTCAGTATGAACATCATTGGGCAATAAAACGCTTCAGAAGGCATCCAACTCAACAAAGGTATCAAAGGCAAGCTCAAGGTGTCAATTCCAGTATAGTCAAACAAATCTAAGGCAACAAGTATACAGTGTTCAAGAAGAAGAGAGAAAGTTCGTCCAAGCAACAACAATTCAAGGCAACAATTCAAAGCAACAAATCAAGGCAACATGCAGTAGAAGAGATAAAGAAGTGAATTTTAAAAGGGTTCTCAGTACAAGCCTATCATCATCAAAACCCTAGAAAAACGGCAACCAGATAAAAGATACCAGGGTCACCAAGAAGCGAAGAATCGTCTGTCCTCCTCGACCGTCCCGGCCTCCTGAGTGTCACGTCCTCTTTTCTCTCTTCCTTCTCCGAGGTCAGGTAGTTAGCTTTTCTCCCTCTTTCTTCTCCATCACCTCCATAGTAATACAAATTTAAGAATCAAAACTCAAATTAAAACAACACACGCAAATTCGTAAAAAAAAAAGCGATAAGAACATAAACGTTGAAACAAACCTTGTATCAAGAGGACGCTGAGTTCATGCCATGGAGGGAAGAGAGGTTTGAGGGTGACACTGGTGGCCGGATGGAAGAGTCGCTCAGGAAGACGAAGATGGAAAGAACGTTGAACGAACACGAACGGCGCCGTCCCAAACCCTAAGCATGAATAACATTCCCTAACCCTAAAAATGTTGCTCCAAACAATCCATGGGCCTGACCCGTTGTAAATATCCGCCTAAGCCCAGTAAATTACTTCCTTTTTAACAAAACATAAACACTAACCTTTTTTTCTTTATACTATATAAACATTTTTTTCTTTACAAAATCATTTTAATACAAAATACATTTTTTTACATTCTTTAATATTTACAATATAATTAAAACACCTTTTTTATATGTACTTAATTCAATTAACTTGAAAACATTTTTTTAATAGACAATTAAAATACATTTCTTTTTTAGCATACATAATTTATTTCTTGATATATAATTGAAATATACTTTGTACATAATAATAAAAATACATTTTCTTATACCATGTAATTAAAAATTGAAAACCTTTTTCCCCTTTCTTTTAATTAAAATGTACGTTTGTACGTAACGAATGAAAAATACTCTTTTTTTTATATATACATAATGAAAAAACCTAGAAATATTCTCTTTTCTCAAAACATCATTTCACAATTTAATTAAAACTTGAGCATTTAATTTAAAACATTTTTCTTTTATACATATTAAATATACAAATCAAAGATTCCTTAAAACGCATATTTAGGTCAAATACCCTAATACACTTCAATTTCACATTATCGCACCTGTAAATAATTACACTCAATACATATACATCTCACACTTGCACTTACACAATACATTCATATTGCTCCTATACATTTGTTTATCTTATATTTGTATATTCGATATTTACATTTGATCGCAAATTCGATTTGGTTGTAACTTATTGGATACTATAAGTCTCATCCCCTTTTGTACATTTATACCCCCACTCCCGGACACTATTTTGTAATAGCGTAGATTTTACATTTCCGCAATTTACAGTTTTCCAATTATACCATGGTTAGACCTAGGGTTTGCATGTACATAAAATCAAACGCTAGATAACCTAATACAAGACAAATACATGTAATCAATACACAATCACACTTGCACCCCCTAGGGTAATCCCACATGTTGCCTTCCAAAATGGGCCATGCTTGCACGTCGAGTATCTTTGGCAAAACAAAATCAAATGATCATAAGTCTCAAAGTGTTGCCTAAACGGAATGATCATAGTCCCTTCAAAGCAAATTGCCAAAGACGCTTGGCATCATTGCATTCATGGTTCATACGATGACCCGCGCCCGTCCCGAATAAACTTCCTAAACGCAAGATTGTCCATCAAATTCAATGGTGGAACAAAATTGTTAAAGGGGGTTAAAACATAACAAAAACCTTTGAGTACAATAGGGTAGACAAAACTCTTAGTTACTTGAGATCAATTTGCAAAAAACACTTGCCTTCTTTTCAAAAAAAACCACAATCCACAACACTTTCAAACAAACTCCCAAAAACATTTGAAACATCTTTTCGAAAAGATCCACACTTTTGTAAAACACTCAATCACGAGTCAAATACATTAGTTGCCTAAAGACAAGGCATCTTCTTCCAAAACATTTTCAAAAAGCACCCACACACACACCATTTTCAAGCAATCGAAAAAAAAACAAGGCAAGTGATCTAAAAAACCAAGTAACTAAGAGCCCATGGATAACCATGGATGAAAAGGGTGCTAATACCTTCCCTTTTCATAATCTACCCCCCGAACCCACGAAATATCTCAAAAGGTTTTTGCTGTGCTTTTTTAACCTTTCCTTTAGGATAAAATAAAAAGTCGGTGGCGACTCTTGCTCAACCGCACAAGTGCGAATACGAACGCAAAACACTAGTCAGTTCTCCCACCGTATCACAAATGGAATGCGTATGATTTATGTTTTCAAAGACAATCGGGAATCAACTTTGTAAACAAAAAGGAACACACTTCATTAGATTCAACCTTGAAATTTAAATTGTTCAACAGGTTGCCCTTAGGCGTTACATAAAAATGGAACTACTGAAAAGGGAAATAAAACTGTAAAAGAACATCCAAAGCTCATCATTGATCCCAGGGTCTCCTCTTCTCAGTATGGATGTAGTCATTCAGAGCTCGCTCATTCTCCAACTGCTTTGTCAGCTTCTGGATCTTCAATTCCTGCTCGTTGAACTTTTCCCGATAAGAATCCCGTTCTTCTCGCAGTTGCGCCCAAGACCTCTTTAGTGTATCATAATCAGTAGGTATCTGAGAAGGGAGGACAGTTGGAGGAACCCCATCTCTATCAGGATACTCAAGAATGATGGGTCTGACAGCTTCGTACGGCATACCTAACTTCTGAGCACGGATGCGGACCCATTTGTAATAGGCTTCCATAGGTAGAGAAGTCTTTGATCCCAACTCTTGTGGGTCAGCTTTGTGAATTATGTCCCAAGCCTTGATGAACCTACGACGCAGCTCGTCACTATCCACCTGAAACTCAAAACTGATGTGAGGCACCAACATCTCATGAGGCCCTGCTCTTCTGGCTCTTCCAAACTGACGGAGAGCTAGACATGGATTATAAGAGATTCCTCCTTGGGTACCAATCAAAGGAACATTAGGATATTCTCCGCAACAATCAATAACAGCTACCTCATCCAAACCTCTGAAAGTCCAAATGATGTCCTTATCAGTGAGAGACATTAACCTATGGGCCCAACCTCTTCCTTCTTTGTTCTTCAGCACGAACTTAGGGAGGTGCGAAGTAAACCACCTCACTAACAAAGGGATGCAACACCATAGAGTTCCTCGTCTTCGGGCAGTATGAGCATAGAGTTGTTGCAGGATGTCACCCAAGAGAGTGGGCACAGGGTTCCGAGACATGAAGATCCTTATGGCAGTGACGTTAATAAAGTTATCAGGATTAGGAAACAAGACTAGACCATAGATTAAGAGAGCCAGGATGTCTTCATATGCCCTAAAGTCCAAGTCATTCCAGAAACTGTTAGCCTTACCAATCAGAAACTTGGCCAAGAAACCCTTAACTTTGCTTCTAGTCACCCAGTTGTCCATTACTTCTTGGTGGGTCAAGGGAAGAGCTGCAGCAACCTCCTCAAGCCTAAGAGTCTTTTCCCAACCAGTGTAGGGGGTCTGATCCAAGATAGGGATACCAAGCAAATCAGAGAACTCTTCCAGGGTAGGGACCAGCTGGAAGTCTTGAAAGGTGAAGCACTGGTACAGAGGGTCATAAAACCGGGTCAGGACACTCATCAGTTGTTGGTCCCACTTTGCCGTGACTAAACTGAGAAGAGAACCATGCCTCTGGATGAAGGAAGTAGTATTTGGAATTCTGCTAACCAACTCTTCAAGCAACTCAGGTGGGTGAACAAAGTTGAACCGGATAGTATTCCTTCGCATAGGCATCATGATGTCCTACAAAACAGAGCAAAGGTGAAACCCTCTTGTCTTTGAAATGGTCAGTCCTTATGCAGGATGCATGCAATGTTCATGATGGCATGATGTTATGATAAAGCACACCACAAATATTCACAAAGGCAAACATGATAAGGCACACAAGTCACACAAGACAAGCCCTTAGAGTTTAGGCCAGCATGGGGTCTAGGTATTACCCTCTTTCAGTTTGTTGGTTAAGACCTGTCCTATCAGAAGTAACCGGGTTCTAGAGGATCCCAATATCACTGACTACCCTCAATCGGTCATAACTCTAGCATCGCAATCTTTTCTTGCGGCCAGAACCATCGCGAGAGTTTAGCCTCAATGGGTGTAGCATACTGCTACTGTTCTATTGGCCAAGTTGGTTCATTTAAGGTTCTAAGGTCGGTTGGTGCTTAATGACTCCTCAGAAGACCCATATTCTCCTTGTTGTAACACAAGGGATATCGGTACAGACCAAGGTGTCACACCAACGTAGCCACTGCTTCACCCGTGTCGGTCTATGCCGGACAGGTCCCTCACAGCTTATGCTACCTAAAAGGGTATCCCCAGATCCGGGTTAGGACCTATGTAACTCCGATGCAACCCACAATAATAAAGCAAACAAAACATTCAATTGAAAACAAAAGTGATCTTAGTCCTAAGGTACACCTCACTTTAAGTATAGTCCCCAGCAGAGTCGCCAGTTCTATGATCGGTGGATCTGGAATTGACTGTTTTTTAGCTGGTTCGCGAAATGTCGCGGTAAGCAAGAGTCGCCACCGTCTTTTATTTTCTCCAACATGGAAAGGACAAAAGCACAGCAAAATTCCTTATGAGATAATTTCTCGGTTCGGGAGGTAGATTTATAGAAAGGAAAGGTGTTAGCACCCTTTCTATCCATGGTTATCCATGGGCTCTTAGATACTTGCTCATTTGTGTTTTCAAAAATGTTTGTTTGCTTTTCAAGTGTGAGTGGGCTTGAAAAAAAGTTTTGTTTAAAGTTTCAGATCGACTCTTGTATCAGTCCTCAAGAGTGTTTGAAAAATTGTTTTTGAAAGCTTTTTGAAAAGTGTCGGTGTGAAAAGAAGTTTTGATTTGTTTTGAATTAGAGCAAGTATCTACGAGTCATCTACCTACCCTAAGGAATTAGGCTGTGTAAATGTCCTTAAGGTAGTGCCATCTCACCATTGAGGGGTAGGTAGCACCACCGTTGGAGGTGTTCGGGTCAATTCAAGGGTTAGGGACAGTGTGGTCACCGGAGCAATAGTAGGACACCTTAGAAGCTACCTTTATGCCCTGGGTCATGGACATAAGGACTTACTAAAACGTCCTATACTCGACGACCACGTTTCGAGGGGCAAGGCAACAGTGAGGCGTACCCTAAGAGTGGTGTGTGAATTTGTGTATTGTTTTCAGTTATGTTTTATCTTGTCATGGTATCGTGAGCTACGTGTTGTTTTTATTTTTGGCCATTCATTCTTTCATGCAAAGTTTAGCAGTTTTAAGGGTGCGGAAATTAAAGTGCGGAAAATAAAGTCTTACGCTATTACAAGGCGCGGGTCTATACATCGCCAAATTAACAAAGACCCGTTTTTTTAATAAAATGCGGAAAATAAATAAATTCCTAATTACTATTACATGGCTTGAGCAATTACATGATATTTGAAACAAAAAATAAGGACAAACGCGCGAAAAGAAATTAGAATCGAATGTTCGAGGGCGTTGGACCCTTTAAAGAAATTAAATGAAATTAAAAAATTAATTAATTATTTAATAAAGAAAAGAAATTGTTTTTGGTTTTTTGGTATTTTATGAAATAAAGAAAATTAATTAAAATTAGAAGTTAAATAAAACCCTAGTTCTAAGTTATTTTTAATTGTTAAAGAAAAATATTCAAGTTTTAACCTAATTTACACTAATTAATTAATTACATGTTTATTTACAAAATTAATTAATAGTTAATAATAATGATAATAAGGAAAAAATTGTTTATTAAAAAAAGATAAAAAATGCTAAAAGCCTAATTTCTACATATTTTAGTTATTAAGAAAAACATTTAAATTTTAAAACCTAATTTACTAAATTAATGGTTTAAAGATTTATTTACAAAAATATTAATGAATTAAATATTAAATAAACATATTTTTGATTTTGATTTTTCTGGTTTTATTATGAAAATTATTTTTGGAATTTAAAGAGAAAAGCAATTAAAAAAACAAATAAAAGAATAAGAAGAAGAAATAAAATAAAAATTAAATTGAACAAACCATGGGGTGTTCTGATCCTTTTGGAGGTTAATTGTGAGTAATTTGGCCCATTGAAATCCCAAGCCCTTTTGACTTTTTGTGGTTGCGTGTGCATCAATTGACTAGCGTGCATGGTGGAATCCACATTCTGGCCATTGGATTGATCCCCTGGGACACTTGGCAAGCACAGGCGTTGGGCACATGGTGGACCACTGGAGAGAAATAACACCTGAACACGTTACAACAAAAATTATTGAGAATATGGGGGACCTGGGAATCGAACTCAGGTCCCACTACCTGCATGCCACTTCATCCACCAACCAAGCCAACGCGTTTATTTGTATGTATAATGGAACATGATCAATATAATAGAAAAAACAATATTATGCTGGAATAACCAAAAAAACTCGCCAATGTTTAAACCATCCAATAATATCAAGCCACGCTAGCATCTTCTTCGTCTTCGTCCCTGTAACATAATCAAATAGCGGGGGTTTTAAACCCCCACTAAACAAGCCCAGGAAAAATAACGATTAGCATATAAGCAAATATAAAAAGAGCGCGAGGTGGTCAATTGATTCGTCTGGATGTCCTGATTTCATTGGCATAGGTTTCAAGGCCTGATTTTACCATATGTGTAAAGCCCCAAATCTGGAGCTCTGAAACCCTAAGAAACGTTCATGGTGAATTCTCATACAGGCATGGTTAGTTCAATTCAAGGATACCATTAGCTTCAGAATGTTCATATTAGTGTAAATCAACCATTAAAAGACATTAATAATGCATGAAAGTTCAAACACGAATATGAAAAATTTTATGAACAGGGTGATGTCGTTCTACCACTTCTGGAGGTCTGGAGACTTGGCTTTGATTGCAAACGCTTCCTAGGTCGTCCAGCAATGTATTGGAATAGCTTTTAGGCCTTCAAATGTGCAGTAGCTATGAAAACAGTTTCAAGGTTTTTTGTGAAAAAATGCAATGTGGTTCTTTGATTCCTGCGCAGCTTCTGTGTCTAATGCTTTATGTTTCAATTGTGCATATGTATATGAATGAATTAGGTTAAAAAACCAGCCTATAATCCATGCATTGATGATTTGGAGATTGGATTTTCAATGAGATCAATTTCAATCTTTTTCAATCCTTTCTTATGCCAATCATTGCCAATCATGTAGAAACTTTCCCTTTTGAGTGATGCACGAAATATTTGATTCATAATGGATGAAAACTCTGCACAAAAAGATTTGAAAGGTATTATTTGCTATTTTTTCATATTTAATTTTAATTAAGTGAATTAATAATAATAAAAATTCAAATAATTAATCAAAAATGAGAAAATAACTCCCTTTGAGGTCAATGGGTCGTGCATAGCCTTTGGGTGATGATTCATGGAAGAAATTGAGGCCCATTAGCATTTTTGAACCCTTTTATGCAAAGTTGTCTTTTCAAAATTCCCAAAAATTTTCCAACTTCCACAAGGCATATCTTGCTCAATTTTTATGCTTTGATCCTTTTTTTGGACATTTTGGAAAGGTCTTGGAGTCCTCTAACCAATGTATTTGGTCCCATGTCATTTTGATTTACCAATCTCAAGTTATGGTCTTTGACTTGAAGTGCCTTTTTGTTGACTTTTGAAAATGACCTATAATGTTGAAATTGATAACTTTTTGTGAGAGCATTTCTTGGACTTGGAGTGTGAAGATGAGTTGTAGGAAATTTCATTATCTTCAAAATGAGATTTGGATGGAATTTTTCTGATAAACCATGTGGAAGTTATGCCCTGGTCAATTTGCAGTTGACTTTTTCAACTGTCCAAAAATAGAAACTTTTGCGTCTTGAGACTTTTTGAGCCATGCTTTGAGAATCATGATCAAGAATTGATCAAATGATGTTTGTGGCTTCAAAATAAGATGTTGACCAAAAATTTTGACTTTTGACTGTCAAATGACCATTTTGCCCCTGCAGTTGACTGTGAAGCAATTAGGGTTTTTGACTGTGCATTTTGATGCTATGAGTCTTGAAACTTGGTATATGGATGCTTGACAATGTATAAGGGCATATGGGACTTGATTGGACCCTTGGAAACCTCAACTTCTTTGTCATAACCAAAACCCTAGTTTTGACTGTGTTAGGAGGCATTTGGACTGTGCAACCCTTGAGAGATTTTGAAGCATGATCTTGGCAAATCTTGAAGGATATGGGAGGGAAAATTTTGGGGTACAACAATAAGCAAGAGTCGCCACCGTCTTTTGTATTCTCCAACATGGAAAGGACAAAAGCACAGCAAAATTCCTTATTCGAGAATGTTTCTCGGTTCGGGAGGTATATTTATAGAAAGGGAAGGTGTTAGCACCCTTTCTATCCGTGGTTATCCACGGGCTCTTAGGTAATTTCTCTTATGTTTTCAAAAATTGTTTGCTTTTCAAGTGTGTGTAGGTTTTGAAAAAGTTTCGTTTGAAAAATTTCTAAGTAACTCTTGTATCTGTCCTCAAGAGTGTATGAAAAATTTATTTGAAAACTTTTAGAAAGTGTCAGTGCGAAAAGTTGTTTTGTTTGTTTTTTTGAGAGAGAAAGTACCCAGGAGAATCTACCTACTCTAAGGAATTAGGCTGTGTAAGAGTCCTTTAGACAGTGCTATCCCACCATTGAGAGGTAGGTAGCACCGTCGTTGGAGGTATTCGGGTCAATTCGATTATCAGGGACAGTGTGGTCACCGAAGCAATAGTAGGACACCTTAGAAGTAACCCTAATGTCCTAGATCCCTTTTAATCCGAGGCAACCGTTTCGAGGCAACTGGATCTTGGACATAAGAGCGACCACTAAAACGTCCTATACTTGACGACCACGTTTCGAAGGCAACGAGTGAGACGTACCCTAAGAGTGGCATGTGCATTGTGTGTTGTTTTCATGTTAATTGTCTTTGTGCATGTTATTTGTGAGCTACGGATTAATTTTATTTACATACATTCTTTCATGTGCTGTTAACAGTTAGGAGTGCGGAAAATTAATTGCGGAAATATAAAGTTACGCTATTACAAGGCGCGGGTCTATACATCGCCAAAAATACAAAGACCCGTTTTGATAAAGTGCGGAAAGTAAAGAAAGTGGTAAACCTAATTACTATTACATTCTTGGAAGCAGTTACATAATAATCAAAATATAAAAATAACGCGCGAATAGAAATTAAATTGGAACGTCATGAGGGTTTTGACCCTTTTTTGAATAAGAATTGAATTTTGTATTTTTTTTGTAATTAATGAAACTAAAATTAATAACTAATTAATTAATTAATTAAGAAAATATTTTTTGTGTTTCTATGTTTTTAATGAAAATAATACAAAAGGGATTAAGATTAAAAGAAGAAAAAAAACTAGTTCTAAATTTATTTTAGTTGTTAAAAAAAAGATTAAAGTTGCCTATTTAAACTAATTAATTAATTATAGTTTATTTACAAGATAAGTTAATAAATAATAAAACGTTTTCTTTTTTTGATTTTTTTATGAAAAATATTAATTATGTTAGGTTAATTAACAATAATGATAGTAATTAAAAAATTAGTTAAAAGAAAATAAAAAAGGAAAAGAAAACAAAAGAAAATAAAATAGAACCATAGGGGTGTTGGGCCAAAATTAAGGGTTTGTTTAGCATTGTTGTGGCCCATTTGCACAAAGTCACGTTGACTCCTGGAATCATGTGCGTATGGTTGACTGAAAAGCATGGTGCTCATCATTTCCTGGCCACTGGATTGTTGTTTGTAGACACTTGGCATACTGAAGCGTCAGGGCACATGGTGTACCACTTTTAGAAACCTGCACAGGAATACATTGAGAAAAAATGGAAACAAGGAAATTGGGGGACCTGGGAATACTTACAGTGCTTGATAATGGACCTTAGGACGTGGCAAGGGTTGCTTTAGCTTCAGGGTATGGCAAAGAAGAGAGTCACGTTCTCCTCTTGGCCTGAAAATGCTTGCAAAAACTCCTTTTGATCTCACACTTTTTTTAACAAATTTTGAACTTTGCTCTGGCCGTTTGTGCACTTTTTCTAGGTTGTGAATGAGGCTTGCAAGGCTTGTATATATAGTAATGAGTGAGAATCAGTCACTATTATGAGCTCTTAACCATTGCAATTAAACTTTGGATTTCTCCATAACCACCATTAAAGCAACTTGCCAATTTTGTTCAAATTTGAATTTTATGCTTAAAATGGACCTTACACGAATTTGGTAGGTGCATTATGCTTCATCAAGGTCATTCAAACCACAAGATATCATTGAATTAATTTTTTTGATTTTTATTTGAATTTTATGGATTTAAAATGAATTAAATCAATAAAATTAAATAGAAAATAGAAAAATTAATGTTTAATCTTGAAATTAATAATAGGACACGTGGGTGGCATGACAAGGCTGAACCAAGTGGAAAAAAGTGGGCCCTTTTGTCAAAAATTGAAGTTCCAAGGATAGTTGACTTTGGCCATTTCACAAAAATTTCCCAACTTCTCCAATGCATATCTTGCTCAATTTTGATCATATGAACATGTTCTTGGACGTTTTGGAAAGGTCTTGAAGTCCTCTAACCAATGCCTTTGGTCCCATGTCATTTTGATTTACCAATATCAAGTTATGGTCTTTCACTTAAAGTGCCTTTTTGTTGACTTTTGGAAATGACCTATAATGTTGAAATTGATAACTTTTTGTGAGAGCATTTCTTGGACTTGGAATGTGAAGATGAGTTGTAGGAAATGTCATCCCCTTCAAAATGAGCATTGGATGGGATTTTTCTGATGAACCATGAAAAAGTTATGCTTTGGTCAAGTTACAGTTGACTTTTCAGCTGTCCAAAAATGGAAACTTTTGCATCTTGATGATTTTTGAGCCATTCTTGTAGAATCATGATAAAGACTTGATCAAATGATGATTGTGGCTTCAAAATAATATGTTGACAAAAAAATTTGACTTTTGACTTCCAAATGACCATTTTACCCCTACAGTTGATTATGAAGCAATTAGGGTTTTTGACTGTGCAACTTGACCTTGTGAGCCTTGAAACTTGGCATGTAGATGCTTGACAATGTGTATAGGCATATGTGACTTTATTGAGCCCTTGAAAACCTCAACTTCCTTGCAAGAACCAAAACCCTAATTTGACTGGCTTAGGAGGATGCTTGACTGTGTAACCCTTGAGTAGACTTGAGCAATTTGGGGTGATGCTTGTCAAAACTTTGAAGAATATGGGAGGGCAAATTTTGGGGTACAACAGTTGGATTTTTGAGATTTACAGGTTTTTAGCCATACACGTTGTCCGCAAGTATAAGTTACATACCTAAGACGACAGACAGAAGGAAGAAGACGGTGATTTGTTACCACCCTATTGGACCATTCAAACCAGCGTGTGTGTTTTCTGTTTTACCCACTAATCCACTTTGTTTTCATATAATATTGTTTGTTTTCATTATAATAACAACTAACACATGTAGCGCAGATGGCAAGCATACACGCTGGGTAGTGGGAGGACCTGGGTTCGACCCCAGGTCCTTGAAAGTTTTCATTATTTTCTTAATTCTCACTTGCAAATCCAGCGTTTCATAACCCCACGCGTCCATCATTAGCCTTATTGATCCAACCAATGGATCACAATCTATCCAGATCTAACGCCCCAAACAAGGAGGGACCATGGTGCACCATCAGAAGGAGCTAGCATTGGATCCCACGCAAGGACTGGTGTTGTACCCCAAAATTTGCCCTCCCATATTCTTCAGGAAATTGCCAAGCCAAGTCACAAAATGCCCCAAGGGTTGTGCAGCTCAACTGTCTCCTATACAGTCAAAACTAGGGTTTGTGTTCTGATCAAGAATTGAAAGTTTTCAAAGGCCCAATCAAGTCTCATATGCCTACAAAGATGGTCAAGTATCCTCATGTCAAGTTTCAAGACATTCAGCTCAAAATTGCACAGTCAAAACCCTAGATTGCACTACAGTCAACTGTAGGGGCAAAATGGTCATTTGACAGTCAAAAGTTCAAATTTTTGGTCAACGTATCATTTTGAAGCCACCAACATCATTTGATCAATGCTTGATCATGATTCTCAAAATTTGGCTCAGAAATCATCAAAGATGCAAAAGTTGCTATATTTGGACAGCTGAAAAAGTCAACTGAAATTGACCAGGGCATAACTTTCACATGGATTATCAGAAAAATTCCATCCAAAGCTCATTTTGAAGAGAAAGACATTTCCTACAATTCATCTTCATATTCCAAGTCCAAGAAATGCTCTCACAAAAAGTTATCAATTTCAACATTATAGGTCATTTTCAAAAGTCAACAAAAAGGGACTTTAAGTCAAAGACCATAACTTGAGATTGGTAAATCAAAATGACATGGTACCAAAGGCATTGGTTAAAGGACTCAAAGACCTTTCCATAATGTCCAAGAACATGTGAAAAGCTTAAAAATTGAGCAAGTTATGCCTTGTGGAAGTTGGGAAATTTTTGGGAATTTTGAAAAGTCAACATTGATGCAAATGATCCAAAAATGCAAATGGGCCCATTTTTCTTCCAAGTTTCTTCATGCCAAGCCTATGCACGACCATTAGGCCCAAAGGGAAGTATTTTCTCATTTTTTAATTATTTATTTGAATTTATATTAATATTAATTCATTTAAATTATTTTAATACATGAAAAATATAAAGCTTGACCTAAAAAATCTTTTTATGCACATTCTAGGCTCAAGATTTCGTGCACATCTTATTATGGCAAGATTTGGTTGATTGAAGCATGATTGAACCAAATTGCACATGGAAAAGATTTCAAAAAGATCTTACAAAATCAAAGATTGAAAACATTGAATACCATGGATTTTGTGCAATATTTTTAACCTAATAGCTTCACTATATGATCAGAATCAAAGACCTAAAGCCATTAGACTCTAAGCTGCGCCCAAACAAGCTATTGCACATTGAAATTTTTCCATAAAAAATCAAAACTGAAAACATTGTTAGAGGTGGTTTTAAGCTCTAATTCTTATACCAAAAGCTTCCTTAGGCACTCCTGATCAAATTCCAATCAAGAACATCAACCAAAACGCAAAGAATCGGTAGTTAGAACTCAAACTGTAAAGCGAAATTCTTGAAATCACATATCATAAATCATATGTCTTTTTGCATTTTTGTTTATATATTCATGTTCCTGATGAAGTTTGTGAACTAACCATCATATTTAATTGAGTTTTTATGGTACATACATGATTCCACCATGCGCGATTTTTAGGGTTGCAGATTTTCCAAATTAGGGCTTTTACAATGAAGCAAAATTAGGAGTTGAGGTTAAGACCATTGCAATCAGCGTGTTCCCACGAACAAGAAACATATCTCGCGATGAATTTATGATTCACATAGCGCTAATCGCTATTTTTCCATAGCCTACTTTCTGCAACGCTTCAAAAACCGTTGCCAATGTGTTTTGTGTTTCAGGAAAACGAAGAAGAAGAAGCCGTGTCAAAACGTGATAGGTCCATTCAAATTTCGCGCGAATTTCCAAAGTCATTAACGTTTTCTTCTTATAATATTTGTTGTTTATTATTTGTTAAATGAAATACAAGTGGCTCAGTGGGCAGGGATACGTGCATGTGACTCTCATGACCTGGGTTCAAATCCCAGGTCTTGCAAATTCCAATATTATTTTTCAATACAGGTTCCTGTGCAACACTAGCGTTAAGGACTACCATATCCCATCCAGATCAGGCCATACACACGTCCATCCAACCCAGATCAATGGCCAGGATCCAAAGAATGCTGTAAGCACCAGTCAACGTGTCACACCTAATTCAAAAGGTCAACGAATTCAAAGCTAATGGGCCAGAAATCACCAGGCCTGTACCTCCAATTTGGGGCTACCCCCCCCTGGTTTGCATTTTTTTCTATTTTTCTTATTATTTTATTTTTGCTATTTTATTTATTTTATTTGTTTTAACATAATTAATTTATTTTCATAAAAAATATAAAAACATTCAAAAATCAGAAAAGACCAAAAAAATAATAAATATTTATATTATAATTATTTTCATAAATAAAAGCTTGTAATTATTTAGTTTTAATTAGGTTACAAATTTAATTCTTTTTAATAACAAAATACAAAAATATAGAACTAGGCTAATTAATGAGTTTTCTTCCTTCTAATTTTCTTTTTAGCAATAATAATTATTTATTTATTTTCCTATTTAAACTGTACATAAATAAATTAGGGTTTAATGTAGATTATATTTTAATTCTTTCATAATAAATAAAAATATTAGAATTAGGGTTTGCCTTTTAATTTAATTTCAATTACCTCCTTTTTCTCATTAAATCTAAAAAACATAAAATACTAAAAAAAAACATTTAATCTTTAATTCCAATTAATTCATCAACTTTAATTTTTCGCAAAAGGGTCCAACGCCCATGTTCATAATTTATTTAATTTGCGCATTTATTTTATGTCATTTATTATAATTATGTATCTCTCCCAAAGCCTTGTAACTTTAACTTTTCGCACTTTATCTTTCCGCTTTATTTATTTTCCGCTAAATCGGGTCCGGTTTAATTTTGGCGATGTGGACCCGCGCCATTTGTAATAACCTTAGATTTATTTTCCCGCAAACTTATAACTGTTAAAAAGCATGCAAGAATGAATGTCTTAATTAAAATCAAGCGTAGATCACAATGACATGACAAAAGACAAATATCAAATGAAAACGACACACAAATCACACACCACCCCTAGGGTACGCCTCACTATTGCCTTGCCTCGAAAGGTGATCGTCGAGTAGAGGATGTCTTAGTAAGTCCTCATGATCCGGGAACCTGGCATGAGGGTAGCTTCTAAGGTGTCTTCCCATTGCTCTGGTGATCACCACGTCCCTAAAACTCGAATTGACCCGAACACCTCCAACGGTGGTGCTACCTACCTCTCAATGGTGGGATGGTATTACTTTTAAGGACATTTACACAGACGAATTCCTTAGGGTAGGTAGGTTCTCAAGGATACTTGCTCTAAACTTCAAAAACAAACAAAAATCTTTTCACACCGACACATTTTCAAAAGCTTTCAAAGCAAACTTTTCAAACACTCTGACGTACGAGTCGATCTGAAATTTTTCAAAGAAACTTTTTAAAACCCACAGTTGAAAAGCAAACAAACAATTTTGAAAACACAAATGAGCAAGTATCTAAGAGCCCATGGATAACCATGGATAGAAAGGGTGCTAACACCTTCCCTTTCTATAATCTACCTCCCGAACCGAGAGCAATCTCTTTAAGGAATTTTTCTGTGCTTTTGTCCTTTCCATTTGGAGAAAATAAAAGACGGTGGCGACTCTTGCTTCCGCGACATTTCGCGAACCAGCGTTAAACAGTCAGTTCCAGATCCACCGATCACAACTGGGCTTAAGCATAATGGGCCTAACAAATTCAGTAACCCACCCCCTTGATTTCTTCAATACAGACCCTTTTTTCATGTTTTTATTTTAATTCTTTTTTTGATTATTTATTTAATTATTTTCTTTTAATTAACATCAAAAATCATTTTTTTTATTTAATCAAAAATCACAAAAAACACCCAAAAAAAAATTTCATAAAAAATATTTTATTTCCTTGAATTAATTAATTAAATTTAATTAGGGCAGTTAAATCTTATTTTTGTAATTAAAATCAATTAGAAATTAGGGTTTAATTTTGTATATAATTAATTTTTCTTCAAAAAATAACTTAAATATTTTCTCAAATTAGATTTTTTAGGTTTTCTAATCGTCCTCACATTTAATTCTCCGCGCGCGTTTTAGTTACTTTTTTATTATTCTTGTAACTGCTCTGAGTTTGTAATAGCTTTAATCAGGTTTTAATTCCGCATTTTATTTTATAGTCAAAAATAATTATGTATCTGCGAAGGCCCTGTAATAGTTAGAATTTCTATTTCCGCACTTTAAATTCCTGCAATTTTTAACTGTCTAGATACATGGCTAATAGGATTGTATGAAAAGAATACTTGAAAATTAATATGGTAGATAACCCTAATTGTGCAAAGACTAAATTAACTGAAACATAAACACATGCACATGTTCACTCCTAGGGTTTGCCTCACTTCGGTTGCCTTCGGTTAAAAAGTCATGAAGCATAGGGTTTATTAGTGGTCATCCTCTAGCCCCGAAAGATTTAAAAATGACCCATTCGGATGTTGCCTCGGAAAAGATCTTTAAGGCTTTAGGATGATTACTAAGATTCCCTAACATTGCTTTTGTGACCGTATCTGTCTCTTCAAATGTCCCTTAAAACTCCGACGACGGTGCTACCTATTCCTTAATAATGGGATAGCGATGTCTAAAGGAAAATGAACAGACTTTTTCAAGTAGGTAGATTAGTTCCTAGGTACTTGCTCAAATAAACTTTTCACACAAACACTTTTTCAAAACAGTTTTCAAAACAACTTCGTCACACCCTTGAGGACTGATACGAGGGTTATCACGAAGTAAAACTTTTTCAAAACAAGCACAAACACAAGCAATTTTAAAATGAGCAAGTACCTAAGAGCCCGTGGAAAACCACAGATAGAAAGGGTGCTAACACCTTCCCTTTCTATAATCTACCTCCCGTACTCAGAAATATTCTCGAAAAAGGGTTTTTATGTTCTTTTTCCTTTTCCTAATTGGATAAAATAAAAGTCGATGGTGACTCTTGCTTACCGCGACATTTGCGAATACAAAACGCAAACCAATATAACAGTCGGTTCTGCCACCGTATCACAGCTAGGAAGGCCATGGATACATGAGGCATGGGCTGTCACTTCAACTTTACACCAGAAACTGAAGTTTGTACCTGAAGGAAAAGTGGTAACTATAAATGGAGAACAAGCATTATTGATATTGCATTTGTCCTCTTTCAGCATTGTGGAGGCGGATAAAGCTGCTGTTGGAACCCAGTTCCAAGCTTTATCCATTGACAACATAAGAGAAAATGAGAATTCTATGGTTTCACTTAAAGATGCGCAGAAAGTTGTGCGTAAGGGTCATAGTGAAGTTTGGGGACAGATTGTGGATCCACCTGTAAACAAGAATAGAGCCGGCTTGGGGTTCTCTTTGAAGGATGACAAAGGTAAGAGCATGAAGTCGAAGTCTGCTGCAGGCAAGTATCAAGACATCTTCCGTAGCAGGGGGTTATCTTCATCCAACTGTTTCTGGGATTAATGCCATTGTGGAAGATGAAGTAGAGCTGGAAATGCCGAATTATCTAACGCACGGAGTTAGGGTTCAGAACTGGATCACCATTGAGGTTCCCTCTTGCATACATGTTTCAAAGTGATTTGTTTTGTTAATCTTTTTGAAAAGCTTTCTCTCTTCCCAAGGTGGAAGTATTAATGATTTAGGGCTTATCTATTTGCTGTGACTTTTAAAATCAATAATAAAAGTTGTCTTTGTTTCCCAAATGGTGTCTTTATTTTCTGATTTTTCTTGGAAAATGGTAATAAAAAAAACCTTTCAAAATAAATAACAATTGAAATTCAATCTGCATGATCACTAGTTATATGTGTCAGTTTCTAAATGCAATCATAAATCACATGTGCAGATTAATTAAAAAACCCGTTGAATACAATGACCCTGCACCTTCTCCCAACTTTGAATACCCTATGTATGGGGCCTAAGAAGAAGACTATGATGACGTTCCAGAAGAGGTCTCACGGTTGCTTGAGCGTGAGGAGAGTGTTATTCAACCATATAAAGAGTCATTGGAAGTAATCAATTTGGGTTCAAAAGAAGATCCTAAAGAAGTCAAAATTGGAGCATTGATGCATCCTGATATGAAGAGCAGGTTGATTGAGCTGTTAAAAGAGTATGTGGATATTTTAGCTTGGTCTTATCAGGATATGCCTGGTCTAGATACATATATTGCAGAGCACCATTTGTCGTTGAAGCCATAGTGTCTGCCAATCAAACAGAAGTTGAGAAGAACTCACCCAGATATGGAAGTAAAGATCAAAGAGGAGGTTCTAAAGCAGATTAATGTCGGTTTTCTTGTGACGTCAGTGTATCCTCAATGGATCACCAATATTGTCCCAGTACCAAAGAAAGACGGAAAAGTCTGCATGATTACAGAGATCTAAATAAAGCTAGTCCAAAAGATGATTTTCCATTGCCACACATTGACATGTTAGTGGATAGCACAACAAAATTCAAGGTTTTCTCGTTCATGGATGGATTTTCCGGGTATAATCAAATAAGAATGGCTCCAGAGGACATGGAAAAAACAATGTTTATCACACCCTGGGGAACATTCTGTTACAGAGTGATGCCCTTCGGGTTGAAGAACGCTGGTGCAAGGTATCAGAGGGCTATGACAAACCTATTCCATGATCAGATACACAAGGAAATTGAGGTATATGTTGATGATATGATCGCTAAATCCCAGACTGAAGAAGGGCATGTAGAATATTTGTTGAAGTTGTTTCAGCGTTTGAGGAAGTATCGTCTCCGCTTGAATCCAAATAAATGTACCTTCGGTGTTCGATCAGGGAAATTATTGGGTTTCATTGTTAGCCAGAAAGGAATTAAAGTTGACCCTGATAAAGTCAAAGAAATTCAAGAAATTCCAGCACCGAGAACTGAAAAGCAAGTCAGAGGGTTCCTCGGGCGTCTCAATTATATTTCCAAATTCATTTCCCACGTGACTACAACATGTGAACCGATCTTTAAGTTGTTAAAGAAAGATCAAGGTTGTGTGTGGATGGATGACTGCCAAAGGGAATTTGAAAGTATTAAAGAATATATGCTTGAACCTCCTATCTTGCTCCCTCCTATTGAAGGAAGATCGTTGATTATGTATCTGACAGAGTTAGATAATTCCATGGGCTGTATTCAGGGACAACAAGATGAAACGGGGAAGAAAGAGTATGCCATTTATTATCTCAGTAAAAAGTTTACTGATTGTGAGTCGCGGTATTCCATGCTGGAAAAGACATGTTACGCTCTGGCCTAGGCGGCAAAACGTTTGCGGCAGTATATGTTGAATCACACCACTTGGTTAATCTCCAAAATGGATCCAATCAAATACTTTTTGAAAAGCCTGCTCTTACCGGGAGAATTGCCCGCTGGCAGATGTTGTCATCTGAATATGACATCTAATACCACACTCAAAAAGCCATTAAAAGCAGCATGTTGGCAGATTATCTTGCTCATCAACCAGTTGATAATTATCAGTCTGTGAAGTATGACTTCCCCGATGAGGATGTGATGTTTCTGAAAGTGAAAGATTATGATGAACCATTGCTTAAAGAAGGTCCTGATCCTGAATCTCGTTGGAGTATGATATTTGATAGAGCTATGAATGCTTATTATTGTACCCCAAAATTTTCCCTCCCATTTTCTCAACATTTTCTCATCACAAGGCCCTTGAAGATCAAGATCCAGTTAGGGTTTCCTCTGCTCAAGACTTCTCCTTGCACTGTTGACCCAAATTAGGGTTTGTGTTTGCACAAGGATGTTTTGACCTAAAAATCCTAAGATGACTTTCATGCTTCATGTTGGACCCCCAAGTTCACCCATACCAAGTTTCAAGTCCTGATTCCAAGTTTTACCCAGTCAATTGGACAGTTGACCTAAAAATCAGCTGTATTGGGGAAAAAGTCAACTGTGGCCAATTGACAGTCAAATCTCATGAAAATTGACCCACATCAACATTATGAACTCACATGGACCATTTAATCAAGTTTGGATCACAAATCCACAAGAAATTTGATCAGATCATCAAAAGGGCAAAATGGTCATTTTTAGGGTTTTGACTGCACAAAGGCAATTTTTGACTGTTTGACCTAGCCAATGGCAAACCAGGCTCACATATGGACTCAAGGACCCCATGGAATTATCTTGACATGCTCAACAAACTCAAAAGATCCCAAGTACACAAGATTGACAGTTGAATTTCCCAGTCAATTGATCAATTTTGACTGTATACTGAAAAGTCAAACTTTGACTTTTTGGTCAAAATCAAGAGTCAAGATTCATTTTTCATCAAAACATGCCAAATCATGAAACTTGTTCACCAAGAAACCAAGAAATGCAAATTAGGGTTTGAAATGGAATTTTTCATAACTTAGAATTTTTTCTAAGTTATGGAAAACCCTAATTTTTTCCCAACTTTGCCCCACTTTTTCACCAAGATCCATTTGGATTCAAACAAAAGTCAAAACATGAAAGTTGTATCTTGTTGCATAATCTACAACTTTGATTCACAAAGTTTTCTCATTTGAAGCTTGTATCTCAAGTTACAAATTTTTGAATAAGGGCACTAAACCATTCTTAACTTAGTGAATTTTTGACCTATTTTGACAAGGTTTTCTACCCCACTTCAAGGCCATTTTCCATACACTTCCACTTGGAATTTCAAATTGCACTTCAAATATGGATTGTAGTACACATTCCAAGCTTTCCAAAATGTCCAAGAAATTCTCAAACAACCTCATGGTTAGGGAGAATCGAATTTCACAATATGGCAAAAACTCACTTTGTTCATAACCAAGTTACATGTCCATAACCTTGCAATTTGAACTCAGCATGCCTTAAGCTAGATTACAGGTCCTCAAACCATCCAACACTCATAAATTTAATGCATATTCTTTGTGCCAAGACCATGTTCTTTGAGTTCAAGCATTGTCTAAAGGTTTAATCCCAAAGTAGATAAAGCAAATTAGCCATTTTTGTAAAAGGTAGCTTTATGTCAAATTGAAAATCCAACAAGTACATTGCAAATCTGATTGGCACAAGATTATGAGCATAACACACTGATCAAGGAGGGATTATGCAGGACATTAGGGGGTCCTCTACATGCCTAGAAACACAAGTTGGCTGTTGTTGCTTAAGAAAGAAGAAAAGTGTCATAACATCACACAACTCTCATCTCAGCAAAAACCAGCTTAGGCAAACTTGTCAAACACATTCCAAACAATCACCTTGCCCTAAAACACGAGCTAAACACATTCCAAACCTCATCAAACCAAAAAACACCATCAAACTGCAAAAACAGAGTTGCCTTTGCAGATTGAGTTCCAACTCTCAATCCTCTCAAGCATTCTTGCCAAAACCAGTTCACACACCTTCCCTACCATCTATGCAAGCTATCCAAAAGCTAAAACACGATCTGTAACATCTCCAAGCCACTTCACCATTTTTATTTTTCTGTTTTGCAGTTGAAGTTCTCTAGCACGATTCAGGGAGTTTCAAGACAAAGTAGAACTTGGAATAGCATCCTTACACTTCAAGGAAGCTATACAAATCATCATCTTGCTCTGAAAACTCCTCCATTGCAAAGCACGATTCCAACTGAACAGGTATCTTCATGAAGTTCTATCTCTCTTATTAGGCATTGTTAGCTTTAGGTTTGTGAAGAAAATATGTCACAATCATAGCCCTGAACATGCCCATATAGTTAGATTTCATTTATATTATGTGTGCTGCAAGAATTTTGAGTCTGAACATGGCATAAAAGTTAGGTCAGAAATTGGGGGAGAAGAAATTCTCCCTCATCTTAGAGAGTTAAGTCAAGTTCTTTACATGGTTGAATTCGTCTTCTCATGCTCTACACTTTTCATGTTATGAGTTTTGCTTGAAAGTCCAGGAATCAAGAGATAGAAAACGTGTGCTTACTTGAGTGATGTTGTTCAGAGGTTGAAGACAAAGTCTTCTTGGGCTGGGCCTGAGTTGACTTTCCTATTTGCACCCTTTTACTGCTTTTACACCCCCAAGGCCCATTTGCTTATTTCTTTGATTTTTTTGACATTTTCTTTTTTGGATTGACTTGTTTATTTTTTCTCATGACATTAAAAATATAAAAATATTTTTTCTCACCATTTTTTATTTTATTAGGCATTTATTTAATTTTCTTTTAGTTTATACATAAATAGATAAATATATATATTTTGTTTAAAATACCAAAAAATAGTACAAATGCATTTCTATACATTTTTATTTTTGTTTTACTTTCTGAAAATATTTTATATAAAAAATTACTTTTTTTATTAAATATTAAATATTGTTATCTTTTATATATAATACATATTTAGGACTTAATACATAAATATATATATTTATTAATATACTTGGAATAAAATACTAAAAATATGCATATTTTATTTTATTAATATTAAACACTAAAAAATCATTTTTGACAAATACTTCACTTTATTTTATTTTTGTATATAATAAATAAATACTTGTATTAAATTAAATAATAATACATTTCATTTAATAAAAATTAGGGTTTTGCCCTAAATTCAAAAATACTCCAAAAAATAATATCCTTTTATTTTCTTTTTATTTTACATAAATAATACTTTTTTCATACATATAAAAAACTTTTTTTGCATTCTTGCATATTTGTTTTATTTCTATTTTATTTATGCAATTTTAAATTATCTTGTAAATAATTCAAATCTTGATGTAATAGTTTTAGGTTTAAATTCCTTGTCAAAATCCCCATTTGAAACATTGTACCCCCCTCCCCATATTATTGTGTTGTAATAGCGTATGAGTTTAAATTTCGCACTTTATCGCTTTCTAAATATACAATGCTAGAATTAGGGTTTATATGCGAATAAAATGAACAAAATAGTTATGACCTAATCTCAAGACAAACAAGCATGAAAATGGAACACACAAATCACACTTGCACCCCCTAGGGTATTCCACTTTGTTGCCTTCAAATAAATGGGCCATATTGCATGCTAGGTCTCTTTGGGCAAAACAAACAAATTGAATGATCATAGTCCCTCGATAACACTTTTCAAAATATTGCCAAACAAATGATCAAGTCCCTTAAAGAAAATGCCCAAAGATACTTGGCACCATTGCAATTATGGTCCAAACGATGACTCGTGCCCGTCCCTTTCACATCCTAACATGAGATTGTCCACCAAATACAATGGTGGAACAAACTTATGAAAAGGGTTAAAACATAGCAATAGTCTTTGAGAAATTTAGGAGTAGATAAACTCTTAGTTACTTGAATCAAACTTGCAAAAACAAAACACTTGCCTATTTTCTAAAAAAAACACACCTCACAACACTTTCAAAACAACTTTCAAAAACAAATGAAAACCTTTTCAAAAGACATACACCTTTGTATACATCCCAACATGGATCATTACAAAGGTTGCCACCACATTGGCTTCTTTTCAAAACATTTTCAAACCCACACACACAAGCACCATTTCAAACAATTGAAAAATAAGGCAAGTTGATCTAAGCAAGTAACTAAGAGCCCATGGATAACCATGGATAGAAAGGGTGCTAATACCTTCCCTTTCTATAATCTACTCCCCGAACCCAAGAAAATTCTCAAAGGTTTTTGCTGTGCTTTTTAAACCTTTCCTTAGGATAAAATAAAAAGTCGGTGGCGACTCTTGCTCAACCGAAACATTTGCAAAAACAAACGCAAAACCCTAGTCAGTTCTCCCACCGTATCACACTTATGGTAAAGGAATTGGTGTTGTGATTGTCACTCCACATGGGTCGCACATTCCTTTTACTGCAAGGTTAACATTTGATTGTACTAATAATATGACAGAATATAAGGCTTTCATCATGGGTCTCGAGGAAGCTATTGATCTCATAATTAAATTTCTAGATGTGTATGGAGATTCAACTTTGGTAATAAATCAGATTAAAGGAGAATGGGATACTCTTCATCCTGGCTTGACCCCTTACAAAGATTATGCTAGAAGATTGTTACCCTTCTTTAATAAAGTTGAATTCCATCACATTCCTAGAGATGAAAATCAAATGGCGGATGCTCTGGCAACTCTGGCTTCTATGTATCAAGTAAATACTTGGAATGATATACCTTGAATTATGATTTGGCGACTGGATAGGCTGGCTCATGTGTTTACAACAGAGGAGGTAGCAGATGAGAAACCTTGGTATTATGATATCAAGCATTTTCTTCAAACTCGGGAATACCAGATTGGTGCATCGAATAAAGATAGGAAGACATTGAGAAGATTGGCTGGAAGTTTCTTCCTCGGTGAAAATGTGTTGTACAAGAGAAATTATGACATGGTCCTGCTCAGATGTGTGGATAGACACGAAGCAGACATGTTGATGCAAGAGATTCATGAAGGCTCATTTGGAACTCATGCCAATGGATATTCGATGGCTAAGAAGATGCTAAGGGTAGGTTACTATTGGCTGACAATGGAATCTGATTGTTACAAATTTGCAAAGAAGTGTCATAAATGCCAGATTTATGCGGACAAGGTTCATGTGCCTCCGACACTTCTCAATGTGATCTTTTCCCCGTGGCCTTTCTCTATGTGGGGTATTGACATGATTGGGATGATAGAGCCCAAGGCTTCGAATGGAAACCGTTTTATCTTGGTAGAAATTGATTACTTCACCAAGTGGGTGGAGGCTGCTTCATATGCTAATGTTACTAAGTAGGTAGTTGTACGCTTCATTAAGAATAAAGTTATATGTCGGTATGGTGTGTCGAGCAGAATTATCACTGACAATGGCTCGAATCTGAACAATAAGATGATGACAGAACTTTGTGAGGAATTCAAGATTGTGCATCACAATTCATCTCTGTATAGGCCAAAGATGAATGGGGCTGTTGAAGCTGCTAATAAGAATATCAAGAAGATAATCCAGAAGATGGTTGTTACCTATAAAGATTGGCATGAAATGCTCCATTTTTCTTTGCATGGATATCGAACATCTGTCTGCACTTCAACAGGAGAAACCCCATTCTCCCTTGTGTATGGAATGGAAGTTGTGCAACCAATCGAGGTTGAGATTCCCTCTTTGCATGTGATAATGGAAACCAAGTTGTTAGAGGCTGAATGGGTCCAGAACCGGTTTGACCGATTGAATTTGACTGAAGAAAAGAGAATGACGGCTTTGTGTCATGGCCAGTTATATCAGAAGAGAATGAAGAAAGCTTTTGATAAGAAGGTCAAACCTCGTGAATTCAGAGAAGGCAACCTCGTGCTCAAGAAGATCATATCTTTTAGCACTGATTCTAGGGGCAAGTGGACTCCCAATTTTGAAGGCCTATATGTTGTCAAGAAGGCCTTCTCTGGTGGTGCATTAATTCTTGAAACTATGGATGGCGAGGAGTTCCCACGTCCCATGAATGTTGATGCAGTCAAGAAATACTTCTCCTAAAGAAATAAAAGAATAGCTCGCTAAGTTGAAAACCCGAAAGGGCAGCTTAGGCAAAAAAGAGCGTCTCGGTAGGCCGAAAACCCGAAAGGGAGGTCTAGGCAAAAATTAGAGACATAAACAGAATAAATTTCCCGCTAAGTTGAAAACCCGCAAGGGCAGCTTAGGAAAAAGTTAGGGACTTTCTTGGCAAGTAACTACATCAGACAAGACTTGATCATTGAAGCAACAATCTTCCTGGATCCTCATCATACTTCAATAGAAGCTGCTGCTCAGGATTTCAAAAGTTGTTAGAGGGGATAGTGGTCATTGTATCTCGATGTATCTTTTCCATTATATATTACCATTTTCCGAACTTTGTAATTATCCATGGAGTCTCGCCATTTGCAGACTACCATTCTATTAAAGAAATTTGAGCTTTTACCCAATTCTTTGTATTTCTTATTTTATTTAGCTTGCAAAGACTCCATTTATTATTGATAATAACTTTCAAAGATAAAAGATTAAATAACAAAATTGATCTTCAAAAAGAACTTACAATTTTCTTTTACTTTAAAACGTGTGATGCAAGAAAAAAAACAAACAAAGGTGGTGATCCCAGGAACGGACGAACTCCAGTTGCTTTTAAGAAGTTTTGTTTCCCGGAGAAGTTTTTCTCAAGATGGTTCGCCGTATAGGGTTTGTAACTCCAGTACCCCCCGGTCATGTTTTGGTTCATTTCTTCTCTTTTCTGAGTTTACATGATATGAAGATTCAATCTAAGATTTCTCCAGTGAAGGTTTTATTTGTTTAATAGAAGTTCTTTCTTCCCATAGAAGTTGGTATAATAATTACTCTCGAAGAATACGGGCCTCTGTTTTCCCCAGTGAAGAACGTATATTGGTTTTCCCTTTTATGAATGTGGTGTTGACCTCCCCAATGAAGTCGGTGTGAATCCTCCAGTAAATATTTTGATGATTTGATGACCGTCTGCTCTACTTGAAATTGATTTTTCAAATCCCCGATAGAGGCGTCACTTTTAAAAATATTTGATTCCCCATTGAAGTATGAGTGTTATTCCCTGGTAAAGCTTGGAAAAAGATATTGTATCTCTATATCTGTGCTGCTTGGTCGCTATGTTTTGTTTACTTCCGGATTATGTTTCTCCCCAGTAAAGTTAAACCAGGCAGTAGGTTTTGTTTCCTCAGTTGGCGCTTACTTTTTCTTGGATTGTTCATCTTGGATGTAATTTAGCTGAGTGTTGACTGTGCTCGAGTTGGTTTAGCCTGTTTACTCCCAGTGTTATATATTTGTTTTGTCAGCATATGCGCGATAACACGCATACATCATGCATAACTAAAATTGGTAAATCATCGCTCATTCACATTTTTTTGACATATTACCCTATTTTTCAGAGTTATGTTGTCCTCTCTCCAATAGAGTATGGGCCTTAAGCAAAAAGTGTATATTCTTTCAATTTCCCCACTAAGTTATCCATCATGGAAGAATTTTGCTTTAGCCTTCTTGTACAGCTCTTTGTCGGGATGATTTAGGTTTCCCTCTTGAGTCTATTTCTCAAAAGAAGTGTTTCGGATGATTGTCTCATTCCAGTTTATTTCTGGTTTGATTCTTTGATCTCGGCAATATTATTACTTTGGATTTCTGCAAGCTTCGAGCATTGATTTGAGAATATGCATTTATTTTGCACGAGAAGACTTTATCTCCTGAGCAGGAGTATATTGGCATTTCCCCAGAAAGTCATGGCTCCTTCCCCAGGATGTCATATTGCTTTCCCCAGAAAGTCATTTTTACAATCCTTCCTATAACAGCAAGTAGCAGGTCTCTTTATTTGAGCAACTTATACTTCCTTGTAAGGGTCGACGTTACCTTTTTTTGCTATCTTCTCTATGAGTGGATAGTTTGAAGCTCGTTGTCAAATTACTCCCATGGATGGCAAGACTTCCAATATCACATAGACAGTTCGTTGTGAAATCTTTACAAATGGTAGTCTCTTTATTTGAGACAGCTTATATATTACACTTTCCAAGCGGAGTGCCTTGGTTAAAGAAGAAGTTGAGACCCGTTCTAGGTGAAATGCCAGAATTTTGGGGAAACTTGTAATCGTTTTGCTACCCTCAGTGAACGTTGTGTTGGTGTAAGCCCTAGAGGCCAATACTTTTGGTACTTGTATCGAATTATTTATTAATAATAAAAGGCATTTCTTTATTATGTTTTCTTTCCAAAATAATAAAGTCCCTAGAATGGTTTATTGGTTTAATGAAATGTTAAGTGTGACTTAATCATGAGATCCCATTAAACATAAGACACTATTCTTAAAGTATCTGTAGTCAAGCTTTAATGTGAAGTGGGATAACATTAAAGCATTAAGATTATTATAAAGATAGATTGATGATCACATCTCATAGATCATAGATAAGGAGTTATCAAGTCTTGACATAGGTATGAATATTAGGAGTAATATTTATACTGGATTGACCCACTATGAGAATACTACATAGAATATTATGCAAAGTGTCATAAGTTATTCTCATGATGATAATGGTGTATACCACCCTTCGACCTGAAACCATTATGGACCCTAGATGTAGAGTCAAGTACTTTATTGCTGATCAAACGTCATCCGTAACTGGATGACTATAAAGACGGTTGATGGGTACTTCAGAAAGCATGCTAAGGGACATGAGTGACCTAGATGGAATTTGCTCATCCTGCATAACAGGATAAATGTCTAAGGGCCCAATATTGAACTGGACAAGGGTGACACAGTGTATGCCTTGTGTTCAATATAAACATGAGGGCAAAAGGGTAATTGTACAACATAAATATTATCATGGAAAAGGTTTGGTCAGATTACATGACATTTTCGTGACTTGGGTAACAGTGATGTGTTGCTAGATACCGCTCACTGTTTATTATATTAAATGTGTGATTTAATATAATTGCCAACGTCGTGAAAACATACAAGGTCACACACATAAGGACAGGTTGATGAGAGATAGAATAAATAAGGAACACCGTAAGGTACGGTGCACTTAAGTGTAATACGGAAAGTGGTAAGGTACCACGTGGATAAGTGACATATGGTACATCATAAGGTATGATGTCCATAAGCTTAATTGGGCTTTTAGCTTATAGCCTTAATTGGGCTTTTAGCTTGTAGCCCACACGAGTGATTCTATAAATAGATCCCTTGTGATGAAGCAATTTCACTTGATGCAATTTCGTTTTTGATTCTCTCTCTCTCACTCAAGGTTTTCGTTCGTGATCAGCTAGCACTGTGACCGGAAGCGATCTGTTCGTGTGGACTAAGTAGAGGCGTTGTTCTTCATCAACGCTCGTGATCACAACATCAAAGGTCTGAATCGCCACAAGAGGTAAATATTTCTATCACTGACCATGCTCATTCGTAAGGATCGCTAAAGGAAAATTTTAAATTCCGTTGCGCTTTTGATTGCAATTTTCCTTCACGTTGGTAGTTCATCGTCAGTGAACGGCAGTGCTATGATATATTCTCTTTCTACCTTCAGTGAAAGTTGGTAGGTCACCTTCAATGAAAGTTGGTTATTGTTATCTTTTTTCTACCCTCAGTGAACGTTGGTAGTTCATCGTCAATGAACAATGATGTTATGATATATTCTCTTTCTACCTTCAGTGAAAGTTGGTAGGTCACCTTCAATGAAAGTTGGTGATTGTTATCTTTTTGCTACCCTCAGTGAACGTTGGTAGTTCATCGTCATTGAACGGTGATGTTATGATATATTCTCTTTCTACCTTCAGTGAAAGTTGGTAGGTCACCTTCAGTGAAAGTTGGTGAGTGTTATCTTTTTGCTACCCTCAGTGAACGTTGGTAGTTCATTATCAGTGAACGGTGATGTTATGATATATTCTCTTTCTACCTTCAGTGAAAGTTGGTAGGTCACCTTCAGTGAAAGTTGGTGATTGTTATCTTTTTTCTACCCTCAGTGAACGTTGGTAGTTCATCGTCAGTGAACGGCGATGTTATGATATATTCTCTTTCTACCTTCAGTGAAAGTTGGTAGGTCACCTTCAGTGAAAGTTGGTGATTGTTATCTTTTTGCTACCCTCAGTGAATGTTGGTAGATCACCGTCAATGAACGGCAGTGTTGTTATTTCTTTCCTCTTTCTACCTTCAGTGAACATTGGTGGTTTCGCCTTTAGTAGGAGTTGGTGTATCCTTGACCATTTTACCATCCTTTCTAAGTCGGGCCTTTTGATCCACCAGTGATTTATTTTCCTGGTTGGGTTGCTCTCTTATTTCTTTATTTTGTTACATCCCTAGTGGTGTTTTGTTTCCCTTTGAAGTTGTCCATGTGCACTCATATTCATAAGCATTGCATGGCATCTTAGGGCCAAAAATAGGGCTTGTTTTATATTTAAGTATCTTCGATTGCGTCGACACGAAGATTTTTAACCTTCGTATCTCCGGATAGAAGAAACTTAAATAAGGGCAACTGTCGTACCCCAATTTTTGCCCTTATCCCTTCATCATACCATGTTGATTCAATCACAATAAGATCACATTAGGGCTTTTGGTTCTTCTCCCTATCTTTAGTTTTGCTCTTTGAGGAATCACCGAGCACCTTGACTTGTTTTTCTTTTGTGATCATGCATGTTTTATTTTGAATTTCCTTTTAATTAATAAAATGCAATATTGGTTTGTCTTTCTTGTTACTAATGTAGGTAAAGGCAATGATATTTAGCAAGTTGCTCCATGGGTTCATGAGTTTATTTCCATGTCCTAGTCAATAAAGTTTGAGAAGTTCAAACCTCGCCATTGAAGTTGTTTTGGAAGAAATGGCATCGAAAGGTTATTTTGGTTCACCATATTTCAAGGTTATCAAATTTGATTCAAAAGTACAAGGGGTTGATTGAAGAAGTTTTCATGCTTGGACAAGGCTTTGTTCCCATTGGTCACAAGTGCATATTTCTATTAATTCTCAAGATATGGAAGTGGTTTTGGTGGCTATGAGTTATCATTTCCATCCTTAACAACTTCTATTTATAAAATAGTTGTGTTGGTACAAGAAGGTGGTTCAAAATTGTCAAGTTTCTTCCAAGCATTTTCTTGATCTAGGAGCTAGGGTTTTGAACTTCAAAGAAGCATATCTTGCTCATTTTTTGGTATTTTTGAGTGATTCCAAAAAGATCCTTCTCTTCAAAGGGTTATCAACAAATCACTTCAAAATTTTCAAGGATTTTTCATGTGGAAGAAACTTGATGATGAAGAAAGATTACAAGTCCTCCAGATGAATCTCTAATATCTCATGTGTGACTTCAAATGATCATAACTTGGTAAATTTTTATCACCTTGAGCCCATTCTTTTTCCATAATAATCTTGAGTATGTGAACTTTATGCCTTCTTTGGCATGCAAAGTGAGAAAATGGATGGAAGATGCCCTAAGGATACAAAAGATTATAGGTCATTTCATGATTTTTTTGTCAACTTCAACAACTCATAACTCTCCCAATTTTTGGATATTTTGAATGGTTCAAGTTTCAAAATGTCATTCAGGAGGTCTATTTCATGTCATATTTTTTGGCCAAGAGCAAATTCCAAGTGGAAGGCCATGTTTGGATGCAAAACATTATAGGCCAATTTGAAGGAAAAGTTGAAATATTTCTAAGTATGGAAAGTCAACTTCTTTTTTCCCAACTTTGACTCAATGCAACTTTCAGCTCAAGCATCCGTTTGATTTCATTCTTTTTCCATTGCAAAGCTTGTAACCTCATATTTCTAAAGCATCAAGAATCATGCCTTAATACCCCTTGAGCTGAGAATTCCATTGGATTAAACTTGGTAACTTAGAACTGAAGTTTCTCCATAAGTCGGAATTTGAAATCTTTGTTTTGGCTTCTAATCACAAGTTTTCCACGTATTTTTTCCTCTAAACATGTTTAGTGAAGTTCCAGAATTGATTAGCACAACAAAACGCGCATTTTGGATGAGTTTTGATCAAATTATAAGTCACGCTTTTCTTGTTTGCAACTTCACACGATTTCCCTCCAAACTTCATTATTTCACACGCTTGGACATTCCATTTGATTTCCTATAAATAGAGGGTCATCCCCCATTCCTTTCCTTAAGCTTAGATAGCCAGAATTACCCTGCCAAAATTGTTCCATAACTCAAAATTCTGCTACTTCGAAATCTATTCTCAAGCCTTTTTTAATCCATTTTTCCATCAATTCACCTTCCTTGATCTTCCCTAAAGCTAACCATATAATTACATTCAAGAATCGTGCCCTATATTGCCCCATAGAAGTCCAGTTTCAGAGCTCTGCAACTCAACTTCAATAGGTATATTCCTTCATCAATTCTTCAAAACTTTGATATTATTGTGATGCTCTCATTGCCCTGGTTCTAGTCGCAACACTTACTTTTATCTGGAAACATGTTTTGACCATGAATTTTCAAATCCCTTTTCAAAAATTTCCTTCCAAATTGCTTGAGCTACGGTTTATATAAATTTGTCGCGAGGGTGTGGTTGTCTTTGTCTTGAAGAGACGAAGCGAATGGCATAGGTCTGAGCTTCTGATTTTACAGTTTGAGAGACCTACAATTCATATTGGCTGGAGATTGAAGATGACCAATGTGTCATCTTCTAACCAATGAAGGCGCGCCATCTGTTTTTTTGAAAATCTGATTTAATTAATGATCATATGCTTTATTCACTAATGACCATGATATGCACAGCGCTCCAGATCCCTTAGATTTGATTACTAACGCATTTTGACTCTCATCCAATGGTCCATATATTTTTTACTTTATTTTTCTTTTCTTATTTTTGTATTTAATTGTTTTAAACTTCAAAAAATCATAGAAAATTCATTTTTAGTCCAAAAAATTTGAAAAAATCAAGAAAAATATTTTTGATTATCCTCTTTCTGATTTTTATATTTTCACAATTTAATTTTGTATTTTGGTATTTTTTACAAATTTTCCCTTTGTTTAAATTCTTTTAAATGTTTAAAAATACTTTTATACATTTTTAAATTATGGAATGATCCAATGATATTATGACAAATATTGGTGACCTTATTTTATTTTTGTTTCTGATTTTGTTATTTTTTATCTTTTTTGGTTTATTTTACTCATTTCTTTTAATTTTAAAAATAGTTTCTGACTTTTAAAAATTACCAAAAAATTTATAAAATCATTTTAATTCATTTCTGATTTTTCTATGGTCTTACTTTTCATTTCTTGATTAATTTGAATATAGTTGATATTTTTATCTTTTATTTCTATTTTAAAACATTTTTTAAAACCTTTTTTATGTATATATTAAATGCAATATTATTTTGTGATTATTTTCTGGATGATCTCGGATTAAATTTTTGGTCATGAACTTTGTTAACATCATTGGATCCATGGTGTTGAGTCTAACTCCACAAAAATGGATGAATTATTTTAATAATAGTTTGATTTAAATTTAATTCAAATGTGGTTTGTATATTCTCTCTCATCCCTCTTCATCTCATCCATTTCTTATTTCACTAAGTGTTATTGGAGCATGATCTTTATATCATGTCTCAAAACAAATGGTGCATAGATTGCTATTGACCGGCCTCAAAATAGGTGCGACTTTTACATAAGTCCACTTACGATTGCTTAACATAGCGCTAAATTTTGTCCCGATTCAAATAAATGATCATTTGTGGCCCAAACCTATGTTTGCAAGCCCAAGTATGTTAATTTGATCTCTTTGATCCAATAACCTTGAGATTCATTGTGTGGAGGCTTTGGTTCTACCAATCCTCTAATGGATCTACAACACTTTTGGTCAACGCGGATCACTTAAACATCGTTGATCATTAAATGGTATTTTTGAGGATTCCAAATGGATGATATACTTGACAAAAAGCAAATGCAACTTGTTGTGTGGAGGCTTTGGTTCTACCAATCCTCTAATGAGTTCCAAATGCAAGTTCCAATATGGTCATCCAACTAACCACTAATTATTAATTTGTTTTTACTGTATGCCCTTTTATTTTTTATGCTTTATGCACCATTTACTTTTAGCATTAAATTTCATGTCATTTTTACTTTGCTCACTTGAGCTTTTCTTTTCTCTTCTAAGACACCTAATAATCAACATGAACCATAAAAAAACCTTAATGATACTTGGACTATTTAGTTACTATCCTTGGTATTATGGAGTATTGGACTTCTTGGACATAGGATTAGAGACCTTGGCCTATGTTGGAGACTTTATGACCTTAATTGATATTTTGTCTGGAGTTCTTGAGGTTTACCTCAAGACATTGGGTTGTTTGTTTGTTTTGAGTGCAGGTTATTGTAATTACATTCTTTGTTTGTAATCTGAAATTCACCTGTATACAGCTGTTACTCTGCCCAATTTTTGTGAAGACTTAATACATTTGAAGTTTGGTTCCCTCAAGAGGTCTACTATCTTTGTTTGCTTGGTTTCAATCCAAAGAATGGGAACTTCATCTTGACTCATAATGTCAAGTTTTGGCTTCTTATTGGTTAGATGGTTCTTATCCCTAGCTTTTACCTTATGCTTTAGGATAGTCCCTTCTTCTCCTCCCATCTTCTTTAATTTTAAAAATCTTCTCCCTCCTTTTGAAAACTCTTCTTGTTTTTTTAAACTTGAACCACTTTCATAATAAACTTGGACTTATGTCCATGCATTTTCAAAATATTTTCATAAATAAACTTAAATCAACTTAATAATACTTTGCATTTTTTTTTGAGAAGACTGAAAGTCAATCAATCTCATTTCAAGCCATGTTTGCCACTTTGGCTTTTTACTTTAAAAAAACTTTTTCTCAAAAAGATTGGACTCTTGTCAATCCTTGTAGTGATGCAAACAACTATACTTCTACAATATGTAGTGACGTGAGATATTTTCCACTTGGGTATTGAGTGAGGCATTTTTGATTTTAAAATCCAAGCCATATCCTCCATTTTAAGATAATGCAAATTCTTCTTTCTCATGATTGTGGGTAGTAAGTATGTTTTCCACACGGACAATGACGAAGATGTCTTATCTCCTAAAATTAACCAACACATTTGTGTTTAAAATTTTGAAAGAGGAACTATGTGTACCCTGATCCCCTATTGCACGGAAGGTGGTGCGTAGGCACTAAAGGTTCGCAATCGCGGGGGGTGCAAAAATCATAAAAATGTATTTCTTTTCTCACCTCCACCATCTATTTTTATACAACATTTTATAGCCAAAATATACAGATTTTACAAAAAGGTTCCTACGGAGTACCGTAGATGTTTAGGGTGCTAATACCTTCCCTTTGTATAACCAACCCCCTTACCTTGAATCTTTCCCCCTCTTTTTGGGTTAATCGCTCTTTTCTCATTCCTTTGGAAACAATAAAGTGTGGTGGCAATTTTTATTTTGATTTGTACAAGTCTAGTCAATCCAATGGCTTAGTCTTAAACATTTCTACCGCTACAAGGATGATAATAAGAACCTATAGTAACAATAACCACTTCCAAATATTAAGAATTTATAGAGTTATGCACTTGTGATCAAGGAATCAAGAACTTGTCCAATTAGGTCAAATTTCTTCAATTAATTCTTGCATATTTTGACTTCCTTTGGCAAATTGAGGCATGATGAATCATAGTAGACCTTTTCATGATATTAATTTAAAGCACTTTCAATGATGAAGCTTGAATCTCATTGAAGCTTTGTTGAAGAAGGCATGGAAATAAACTCATGAACCTATGAATCGACCTGATGAAATATGTTGTGCCCTCACCTATAGTATCATCATTTAGAGTAAATATTCATTGTATTTGTTAGTTAAAAGTTAATCAACATAAGACATATATGATCACGGTATACAAATCAAAGTACTTGGTGATTCCTCATGAGCAAACCTAAAGATATGGAGAAGAACCAAACCCTAGTGTGATCTTGATATGATTGAGTTGATATGAGATGATAGACGAATCTTAGGGGGGGAAATTGGGGTATAATAGTGGCAACAATAAATTCTCGAGTTTTTAACTTACTTTCAAGCAGTTCAGCCCATTTTTCCAGTTCTTATAGGTAAGCGTTACGTGAATATCTTAATACACCCTTGTACCTTCTTAAAATCCTCTGGAAAAACCTTCATAATACCCCTGAATTCGGATATGCATGTCCGAACTCACCATATTTCAGTTTTTTAGAGGGGTTTTGAATATGCATATCCGAAATATTCCAAAAATTTCATCTTTAGGGGATTTTTGGATTTGCATATCTGAAATAACCATATATATATATATATATATATATATATATATATATATATATATATATATATATATATATATATATATATATATATATATATATATCATAAGAAAAATAGGGTTTTTGTCCCTGTAAGTTAGCGTGTTTTTGGTTTTGGTCCATGAATCTTTTTTTTCCGTCCAAGTCCCCGTATGTTCAATTCTTAATAGCGTTAGTCCCTGTTGTTAGTAAGACGTTAAAAAAATGATGAGGTGTCAATTGGTTAATGACTTGGCATATATTTTAGCTTTTGTTTAATTATTTTCTTTTACATGCGTGGATATATCATTTCCCCCCAAAATATGTCATCAAAAATGAAGTCCCTCTTTTGTATTTAGTCCCTATAATTTAGGGTTTCATAGTTAGAAACCATTTCAATCAGAGCTCAGGGAAGGTGAAGACGATTGGTAGGAGCACTTTTATGGGTAAGGCCTTTGAGGTTGACGAAGTTACAACCGTGTTTGAGCGACCTCAATGAATCTTCCAGGTATGACATTTACAATTAACATTCATTATGGGGGTAAGTTTGCTAGGGACAATGTGGTATACTACTCTGGTGGGGGTAAACATTTAGTAGACATTGACCATGATATGTGGAGCTTTTTTGAAGAAACTGCTATTGTGAAAGAAATTTGCAATCTTGAGTCCACTGATTATTGGCTATGGTGGTATAACATTGTATCGGGTAAGCATGCAAGGATGGTTAGTGATATGGATGTTGCTGAGGTCTATGAAAAAGTTGTTGAAACTAATTGTAGTATGGATTTATATGTTGAGCTAGGGTAGTTGTAGTTGAAAATAACGTTGATGGTGCCAATAATGTTAATGTTAATGATGACAATGGTATTGTTGATATTGTTGATGATATTGAAGTTGATAATGATATTGAAGCTGATAATGTTTATGAATCTATAAATGTTGATGAATCTGACAAGGTTGATGAATCTTCCAAGGTTGATGAAAACCTTGATGGTGTTGAAGTAGATGGTAGTGATGATAGTGATGATAGTGATTATAATGGTTTATCATTTGAGGACAGTGGGGATGAAAGGGCCCTTGGCATGGATGATGGATTTGATGTAGTAGAGAAACCACCTAAAAGGGTTAAGTAGATAGCAAGGAAACACAGGAATACTCCAACAAATATAATAAATGTCACTGGAGGTTCATCAAGTGGAGTTAGTGTTGGTAATGAAGGCCTTGAAACTAATTATTCAAGTGATAATCTTGGGAGTAGTGATCCTGATGCATCAGATGAAGAGAAAGGAGAAAAATATCCTAGGTTTAAGATGGAGGAGTTAGACAGGGACTACAAATTCAAAGTTGGTTTGGAGTTTGTATCTCTGCATGAATTTAAGGAGGCTATAAATCAATGGTCAGTATTAAATGGGAGAGAGATAAAGTATGTGAAAAATGAAAAGGTTAGAGCGAGAGTAATTTGCAAGGGCAATTGTGGGTTTTTGGCTCTTGTTAGTAAAGTGGGGAATAAACACACGTATAAATTGAAGAAATGGTTTGGCCCTCACACGTGTGGTAGGGTTTTGAATAACACCACTACTAACTCCAAGTGGATTACAAAGACTGTGGCGGCTAGGATGGCATCATCTCATGGAATCAAGCTTTGTGATATTGTCTCTGAGATTAAGAATACTTACTTTGTGGGCATAAGTATGAGCAGGGCATGAAAAGCTAATAAAATTGCAAAAGCTTTGGTTGAAGGTGATACAACAAAGCAATACACAATATTGTAGAGGTATTCTGCAGAATTAAGGAGGGCTAACGCTGGGAACACCTACAAAATTAATGTCATAAGAGTTGGTCCAACAATACAACCTAGATTTGGCTGCTTTTATTTTTGCTTTGATGGAATCAAGAAAGGATTCACTACTACTTGCAGACCATTCATTGGTGTAGATGGTTGTCACCTAAAGACAAAATATGGAGGCACCCTACTTGTTGATGTTGGAAGGGACCCTAACGACTAATATTACCCGTTGGATTTTGGTGTATGTGAGACTGAGACAAAGGAGTCATGGAGGTGGTTCATGACTTTACTTTTGGAAGACATTGGACAAGACGAAAGATGGTTATTCATTTTAGACCAGTAAAAGGTACCTCTCAGATCTAGTTTTTTAAAATTCATCCTTGATACATGCAATTATGTTTTGATTTGGACCCTGAAACATAATTATTTTAATGGAAATCAATCGTGAACATGTCACTTTGTTTTGAATTATGTCCATTATACTATTGTTTGTTTTGATTTCAAGGGCTTAGTTCCTGTGTTTGAAGAGATGTTTGAGAGGGTGGAGCATAGGCTTTGTCTTAGGCATTTATATGTCGATTTCAAAAAGAAGTTTGGTGGTGGCACAGAGATAAGATATTTGATGATGGTTGCAGTAAAGGCCACATATATACAAGCATGGGAAGCAAAGATGAAAGAGTTAAAGGTGTTTAATCCTAAGGCTTGGGAGTTGTTGATCAAAATACCTACAAAATTATGGTGTAAACATGCTTTCTCATTCTATACAAAATGTGATGTGCTAATGAATAATGTATCTGAAGCTTTTAATAGCACAATACTTGTGGCTAAGGATAAACCAATCTTAATCATATGTGAACGAATAAGAAACTATCTAATGACTAGAAATGCTAACCTAAGATAAAAAGTTTATAGGTGGAAACATAGGATAATGCCAAGACCTAGAATTAGGTTAGATAAAGAGGTAGAACTTGGTGGTAATTGGATTCTAAATTGGTCTGGTGATACTATTTGGAAAGTTGAACATATCCATAGCAAACATAGCTTCATGGTTGACACTTCTAAAAGAACTTATACCTGTAACTTTTGCGAGTTGATAGGCATACCATGTAGACTTGCAGTGGCTTCCTTAGGCTTTAGAAACCAACGCCCAGAAGACTATGTATATTACTCTTACTCAAAACAAACATATGTCACATGCTATTATGTTAATGTTAGCCCAATTAATGGCCAAGACATGTGGCCTGAGGTGAATGCTGAGGAGTTGTTGCCTCCACCATATAAAAGAGGCCCTGGTAGGCCCAAGAAAATAAGGAGGAGGGAACCTGATGAGGACCCTAACAAGGGAAGGATACAGACATCATATTGTTGTACCAATTGTGGTGTACATGGCCAAAATGCAAGAAGTTGTTCAGCATTGGTGCCTGGCCCTGAAGCTCAAAAAAGAAAGGTAAGTTCTTAGCTCAATCATGTATTCTTACTAACTGTTAACAACTGATATTAATTGCATTACTCTGTATGCAGAAAAAACCAAAGAAAAATGCTACACAAACAACACAACTTGAACCAACTGTAGCAGAACAAACAACTCATGTTGAAGGTAAAGCTTCTACTAAACAGCAACAACCTCATGATAAGCCCTCACCTCAACAACAGCCAGAAACACAATGTGATATGGACCAGGAGTTTGAAATGCTTGCAACAGATCTTTGTGCATCTTTTTAAACAACACAACCTCAACCCAATGTCAATGATATTACTTCCCAAGTTCCATCTCCAGTTGCTAATGACCACGTTTCAACTGCTGAGATTGCACCTGTAATGGCTTCACAAGTAGTTGCTTACTCACAACCAACTACATTCTGTCTGCACCTATTCAAGATGTTGAGGCTACATCTAATGAACCTGTTTCTTCTCTCCCTAAACCAGTTGAGTCTGTTACTTACTAATTCAGTTAAGATGTATTCTCAATTTTATTGATATTTTCATTATTTTATCTGTTTTAATTATGTCTTTGTAGGCCAAAAAACCAAAACAAAAATTGGCAAGGAAGTTGGAGTTGAGGAGGAGTGATACAACTAGAATATTCAAATGCAAAAAACTCAAGGGAGAAGGAAGCAGTGCGACACAACCATGAAAATTGTAGACATTGGACTGATTTTATGTATTTTGTATTAAGACTTTTTGTACACCTAATGAACCTGTTTCAGCTTAAGACTTGTTGTTTTCTATTATGTATTTTGATTAGAACCATTATGTATTTTGTATTATGGCTTTAGTCTTGGAGATTGAACTTTTATGTTTTGGATATAACCATGTACTATGACTTAAGTCTTTATGTGTATTTTAGATGCAGTATCAGTTTATTTTATGCACAATTGAGGTTGCCTTTAACCAATTTGCTTTTTATGCACATTATCAAATTTAGTCTATGCACAATTCAAAACAGGATGAGCAATATAGTTTCATACATATAATGTCAAAAATCAAAACACCTTTTTTCATTTATCATATGGTACAGGGACCATTACCAAAATACATTAATGTTACAAGGACTTAAACTAAGAAACAACAACCAGACACAAATAAATGTATTTCACCACCAATTGTGATAAGAAAAGAAGAACAACCATGACACAAACAACAAAACCTTCAACAGAGTCGCCTTTCGCTTCTTCTTCTCTAACTTAATCTTCATCTTGTCCTTCTTGCCAATCTCAATCTCCTTAACAATAGACTATAAATTTTTCAACATATCCGAGCAGTTGCACCCACTTGAACTTCTAACATCAGTACCTGGATTTCGTTCAAGCTCATTGTCCAATAGAAATAACTTGCAACCAGACATTAACCCTAAATTTTGACACTTCCAAAATCTCCTTTTAGAGTTTTCAACGAAGTTTAACATAAACACTTTCATGCTTCTTTTGCAACCACAAACGGGTGCTTGAACGTGATGTGAGTTAGCAGACGGAGAAGAAGCCATGGATGAATGGAAGAAGAGAGTTATGAGAAGAAGAACGTAAAGGAGAAGAACATGAAAATGACATTTTTTTTATTCAGTCTCTATTTAATAAACTGTAAAGAGGACAATTACACATGTGTTAACAAAAAGAAAATAAAAAATGACAAAACATTATCCATATCATCACCGTCTGCCAACTCAACTTTTTTTTAAAGTTCCATTGACAGCAATGACTTTATCCAACAAGAATTGGAGATATTGAAACTTGGACAGAAAAAACAAAGATTTATATACTAAAACCAAAAACACGCTACCTTACATGGACGGAAACAATATATATATCCAAAAGACAACATTTTGGGATTTTTAGAGGCTTATAATCAGTAAATTGTGCTGGCTATTTTTACTTTGTCTTAGGAATCAAAAAATAGTTATTATTTAAGTTGAGTGATGCAGGATATATTCGACTTAACTTAGACCAACTGAAAAAATAAACATGAAAATTGCCACAACTTTCAATTAAAGGAATAAGTTGAGTAAGTTAAAATAGCAGCTACTGACAATGGATATATCAAGATAGATTTTGTTTATTTTAAAAAGAAAGTGAAATTTCTCTCCCAATTATGAAAGGTTGTTTCTTCCTCGAGATATTTCATTATCTTCTTCATAATGAAAATAACACCCTTGATCACATTACCATATTCTAAAAACTAGAGTGCTTGCACATAAACAAATATTGATTATCCCATTATCACTAATAATAATGCTGAAAGAAAGATGATTCTAAAGCAGAACAAGCAAAATGAAATTCCCAGTTTCCTCGAGCAATAGTTTAAACTTTGAAGCGACGATTTCTCAGTAAAGTTCACCTTCCTTGTGAGTTTGGATAACACAATCAGCTGTTGGATATGAAACACAGGTAAGCACAAAGCCTTCCTTAAGTTGAGTATCGTCCAAGAAAGAGCCATCAGATTGATCGACTGAGCCAGAAACAACCTTTCCAGCACAAGTAGAGCACGCTCCAGCACGGCACGAGTAAGGGAGTTCAACTCCTGCATTCTCCGCTGCATCTAGGATGTAAACATCATCCGGGGCTTCAAACTCGTCCTCTTTCCCATCAGGTCCAATTAGCTTAACCTTGTAAGCAGCCATGGCAGTTGTTCTATATGAAGAGGATGACTTCAAGCCAAAAGATCTGGATACAGTTCTCGTCGACCCGAAAGAGGAAGGGCATTTCACTACAGTAGTACGGCTTGCGGGTTGAAACATGCATAGTGGGGAAGCATTCACAGCTGAGATGGATGCCATTATTGCCTGAAAATAAATCAATAGAACAAGAACCAATAGATTATATATAATCATGAACAAAATATTGGAAACCGAATTGAACCCTTAATATCCACAACTAATCTTATGCCTAAACCCTAAGCTCAAAATAACGAAAACCTAGATTTATCAAATCAAACCCCAAAACCCCCATAAAAAACCCTGATCAAGGGTTGATGAAGAGGAATAACATAACCAGTTTAGATAAATTGCAGAGTATAATAATAATAATGATAATAATCTATATTAAACAAAAAAAGTGAAGGATGATTGAAGAGCTTACAGAGGAGGAGGAGATGGAAGCGGAAAAAACGAAGTGAGAGAGAGAAAGTGAGGGTTTTAGGTTGTATTTATTTTATTTTATTGGGCGTAATAAATATATATTGTTGTTGAAACAGAAGGAATATGTTTACTCGACTCACCCACAGATTCGCTATTCGCCGCCCCCAAACCCACCAACTTTATAAAATTATTCATAGAGTTTCTTTTATGATTTATCTAATTATACGTCCTCTTTTTTTATATATATAATAATATATTTATTTTTTAGGAAGATAGTAGATTAGAAGAAATCGGCAAAGATATATAATATTAATTATCTTTTTCTAATTTTTTATTGGTATTATAATTTTGTCATTGAACACTAGACCATTTTTTTAATCTTTTATTATAAATAAAATTTGTATTTTTCTATTTTAATTTCGTAACTCTATTTATTTTCTATTTCTATGATTAATTTAATGTTAAATATAACTCATCTATTTTTTTTAATTATATATTTTATAAAATTTATTTTAAAATTTTAAAAATATTATAAAACATCAAAACAACTAAATTATATTATAAGCTACAGATGTAATTTATATAAAAAATATTTATATTAATATTTTTTAAATTATATTAATTATAATTGATATTTAAATAAAAATAATCGTGTATCGCACGAATATACATCTAATTTTTTTTAAACGTGTAAAAAGTTACTTTAAGAATTCGATTTCAAAATTAAATTAATATTTAAATTAAAGTTTTTTTATCTCTTAATTTAACAAAAACTTAAGTTAGTATTTTTGTAAAACTTTTTTTTACAAGGCTAAGAAACAGAAGAAAAGAAACTGATAGTACGGATCATCGATGGCCTACAAGCTTGGATTTAACGGTGGTTGAAAATGAAGTGGAGGGATACCTGCAAGATGCTCTGATGTTAAAGTAAGTATCTAAATTATAATGCAAGCAGGGAATTTAAGTGAGTAGTAATTAATGTACCTGATCCTCTCGTATGAGAGGGTATTTATAGCCCTCAGTATTGGGCCAAAATCTACGCATTGGGTCGGATAGTTAGGCCTAATAACGAAGACTGTCAGGGTTACGTGAGTAGTGGAAACTAACATGTGGCCTCCTCCCTGGTCAATTGCTCTGAGATAGTAGGGAAGTTATGGACTCATTATTCTCGATGAGCAGGATGATGGTAACTCCGAATAATTGTTGGCCACGTCTCCTTGGTGGACATGTGGGGAACTCCCCAACGGTTGTAGACTTGGGCCATACGTTATTGGGCCACGTCTCCTTGGTGGACATGTGGGGAACTCCCCAACGGTTGTAGACTTGGGCCACACGAGTCCCCCAAGTTATTACTCTTAGGCGAAAGAGCGGTGACTTATGGCCAACTTAATTGTCAGCGAGAGGCTACCCAACAAAGGGACTGTTAACTTTCGTCAGGGTCGCCACCGACACTCAAGGTCGAAAACCTAATCAAAATAATCACTGTGTTTCGGTCGGGGACAATGTGGTCGTCCAAATTATCGATTTCTTCGTCCATTTTTCGTGATCGTGCATTCGTTCTCGGCTACAAAGGTATGCGCGTACCGCGGCCGATTTATTTTGAAGGACTTTCCTTGGTCGATTTGTTAGCTGCCCGACTTGATGCAGGTTTGTTTGAGATTCGTGTTCGTAAGGTAAACACAGGGTTTTTCTCGGGCTTATATTCATGATGTGCCCATAAAAAAGGCGCCATGATGAGGTCGAGCATGTGTTCGTCAACGAAGACTTGAAATGGCACCAGCGTGTGATTTCACGCATGGGATATTTGAAGTCAAAATGACGTATTACTTTGCGTGACACGTGGAAGCTATTTAAAGCGTCATCATTGTCTATGGAAGTCTAGAGGTCTAAGTAATGATGACCCCTCGCACACTACCCCATGTGGTGGGGGAGTATCTATAAAAAAGAGGTGACAAAATTTACTTAGACATTTTCGACTTTTCTCTCCCGTCGTCTCTTCTACATTCGCTAGCTGCTCCGTCGTTTCCGCGATCATCGTAGAATTTTCCAGCATTCTTCCTTTTTCAAGTAAGTGGTCCTTTCAAACGTATGTTAATTTATCTTGGTATTTTAGATTGAACGTGTTGCACCCCAAAATTTGTCCTCTCATTTTATTCAAAACATGCTCATTGAGGTCCTTAATTTGCTCAAGGATTGACCAGACAAATCAACCTCCTAAGACAATGAACCTTCAACTAGGGCTTCCATTTTCATCAAGATGTTTGAGTTCCAAGGGTCCCAAATGAGTTCCATTGCCCTAATATTTTCTCAAGATCATCCATGCCAAGTTTCATGCCTTGCACTACAAGTTTGCTCAGTCCACTGCTCAGATGCCTGAAAATCAATTGTGTTAGGTCTAAAGTCAATTGTGGCCCACATACAGTCAAACTTCAAGATTTTTGGTCAACATCAATATTTTGAAGTAACATCCATCATGTGATCAAGGGTTAATCATTATTCCTGATAACACGAAATCGTATCGTTTATTTGCTATGAAATTCGTCCGTTTTGTATTATTTTGACCCGATTAATTCCCGAATATTTCGAGTTTGTCATCACTTTTGCAGGTATTTCATAATTGAGCTCAAAATAGAAGAAAACATGAAACAATGCAAGAAAGCATCAAAAGAACAGAAGAAAAGAATAAATCTGTCAAAGAACTGCACTTTTGTAGCTGTGACAGTCGTAATGAAGCTGCCACGACCGTAAGCCAGTTTGAAGAGTGTTACGACCGTAACACAGTGGCCACGACCGTAACACGGGAAAGACCAAAATCTGCTCGTAACGCCAATGTAACGAACGTAATGCGTATAATACTTCACTTGGAAAATGCAGAACGTGGCAAGCATAACAGAAGGAGTTTCCAAACTCCTTAATTCTCTCCAGTCAAACACCACGTTCACCATTTCTCCCTCAACTACTAGGTTACTATATTTTTGGAGATTTTGAAGGAAGACTGAGTTCCAAGTTTGACAAACCAACTGCCAGATTTTATTCTTCTATAAATACCTCAATATTGAACAAAAAAAGCACGGAGTTTTATTACAGCTTATTTGTGCCGAAGCTCTGCCAAAATTGAAACCAGTATTATTTCAGTATTCATTTTCCAGCATTTATTTATTTCAATTCTTTTAAATTCCACTGTCCAAATAATAATTTCCAACATTAGGGAATTATTATTCTAGTTTAAGATTTATCATTCAAGCTTCAGAATTTGCAATACTCCCGATACCAAGTCCGAGTTTCCGATTTGTGGAAGAAGGATTGAAGTATTGGCTTTACTGTCAGGTTTTTATTTTGCAATTGTATTAAATTCATTTTAATTAATTTATTAATGCATGCTTGTTATTTATTATTTATAATGTCCAATTTATATTTGCTTGCTTTTATTTACAGTATGTTTATTTTGATTTCCATGGCTAGCTAAACCTTTAGTGTCGGTATGGAATAGTAAAGACATTAGGCTTCTAATCAAACTTAGACTAAAACTTTAATCAACTTAACTCCGGTTATAACTTTTTATGCTTAATAATAAAATCTTTGTTACGAAAATAAGAAGAGTAAATAGGTTAAATCGAGACCACGAAAGTGTGAGGTTTTTAACCGGATAGCTAAAGTTAGGCATTTGATTTAAATACAGTGAAAGCGCTTTAAACCAAATTAGAATTAATTAAGTTTCCAAAAAATACTTCTAAACACTTATAGGCTAGCGAAAGCAGGTATAGGGCTTTAGACGTATAATCCGAGATAAGACCATGAAAGTGTGAGTTGAGGGTTTTTAAACTGATTAATTCTACGGATAAACTAAGTTGACCATCCTTATATGCCTAGGCCCGATTAGATCCCTTAGGTTGACTCTATTGCATACCGACCGTTCATTTTATAATTACTTTAAAATCAATTAATTTACCTTCCTTAATTTTCCCAAAACCAACGTGACAATTTCCGCCTTAGCTAAACCAACCTGTTTTACAACACTAGCGTGATTACAAAGTCCATGTGGGTTCGATATCTTTTAAAACTACGCGATAGGCTGTGCGCTTGCAGTTAAGATACCATCAGACATTAAGTCGATCGCAGACCCCATCAAGTTTTTGGCGCCGTTGCCGGGGACTTTAGTTTAGTCACTAGTGTAATCTGAAAACAACGCTGTCTAGACTAAGGCAACTTTTTACATTTCCCTCTGTGTATGCCAAACACTCGTTCTCAAAGCGAGCCTTTGCATTTACAAATTAACGATATCGAGCGTTACTTAAGATTAAGACGCCGAATTCAAGAATACCGATCTCTTAATAATCTTCCTCCAACAAAAATTCCTGATATCCCGTTATCAGAATCTACCGAAGAATCGACAATGGCTGACGTACCAAATCCGCCTCGCGCTCTTAAGGACTATGCAGTTCCTTCGCAAGCGGAGCCTCACAACAGAATTGCCGCCCCTGCTATCGCTTGAAACGATTTCGAGCTGAAACCTTCGCTTCTATCCGCCGTTCAGCAGAATCAATTTTCTGGATCTCCTACTGACGACCCTAATCTACATCTGTCAGTGTTTGTGCAGTACGCAGACACTGTAAAAGCGAATGGTGTAAACCCCGAGGCAATACGATTGCGCCTATTTCATTTTTCTTTAAGAGACAGAGCCCGAGCCTGGCTCCAATCCCTTCCTTCAAATTCAATCACCACATGGGATGAATTGAAAAAAGTCTTCTTGGCTAGATATTTCCCACCAAGCAAAACTGCTATGCTTAGAGCTAACATCAACGGTTTTAGACAAAAAGATAACGAATCACTTTTCGAAGCATGGGAACGTTACAAGGATATGATTAGACTCTGTCCTCATCATGGTTTAGAAGAATGGCTAATCATTCATACGTTTTACAACGGTCTGTTGTATAACACAAGAATGACTATAGACGCCGCTGCTGGTGGCGCACTGATGGATAAACCATATGCCGAAGCAAATCAACTTATCGAAAGTATGGCCCAGAACCACTATCAATGGGGAAGCGAAAGAGCTAATGTGGAGAAATCCCAAACCAAAGGTGGAATGTCTGAAGTGAATATGCTGGACTAAGTCAATGCTAAAGTGGAAGCTCTTACCCAAAAGCTAGAAAACCTCACCACTGCTCCTGCAGCTACCGTAGCTGCAGTTGTCCAAACTTGCGATCTATGTGGTCTTCAATCACATCTTGCTCCAGAATGCCCACTTCTAACAGGAGTTCCAGCTGAACAAGCAAACTATGTACAAGGGAACCCTTATAGCAATACCTATAACCCAGGCTGGAAAAATCATCCGAACTTTTCATACAAAAACAACAACGCGTTATACGCGCCTGTACAAGCTCCTGCCACACCACCCGGTTATCCAAAAGCTATCCCAAATCATCCTGGTAATGGACCTAATACTCCTAGGAAATCTAACCTAGAAATCATGATTGAACACTTCGTTGCTACCCAAGCTCAGACTAATAAAGACGTTATGAATCAAAATTTGCATACTAATGAGCAGATAAAACAATTAGCTAGCAAGGTTGATGCTTTAGCCACCCATAACAAGATGCTTGAGACGCAAATCTCACAAGTAGCTCAACAACAAGCATCTACTGCGGCACCAGCTGGAATTTTTCCTGGTCAACCACAGCCCAACCCGAAAGGACATGCTAATGCTGTGATATTGAGAAGTGGAAAAGAACTCGACGGACCTGTTGACCCGAGACTAGAAAATCCAGCCATGTACCAAAAGCAGAGCGAGCTGCCTGAACAAGCCAATGAGCCTAAAGAAAAGGAAAGCGAAACGCAAGAAGCAGTGGAGCAAGAGAATCCTTATGTACCTCCACCACCTTATAAACCACCAATCCCGTATCCTCAGAGACTTACAAATTCCAAAACGATGGGCCAGTTCAAGAAATTCGTTGAACTTCTGAAACAACTCAATATAACCATACCTTTTACAGAAGCCATCACTCAGATGCCCTCGTACGCTAAATTTCTTAAGGAAATTCTATCCAACAAGAAGAAGATAGAGGATAACGAAACAGTTACACTCACTGCCGAGTGTAGCGCGATCATTCAAAACAATATGCCTCCTAAGCTAAAAGACCCAGGTAGTTTCTCTATACCTTGTAATATTGGAAAATTTGTCATAGACAAAGCTCTATGTGACTTAGGAGCAAGCATTAGTGTCATGCCCTTATCTATTTGCAAAAAGCTAGAGATGGGAGAACTCAGACCCACGAAAATGTCCGTCCAATTAGCCGACCGATCGGTTAAATACCCTGTAGGTATACTGGAAAATGTTCCAGTTAGAATAGGTCAATTCTATATCCCTACCGATTTCATCATCATGGACATAACCGAGGACTCAGTTACCCCTATCATACTAGGAAGACCATTCCTAGCCACCGCCGGAGCTATAATTGATGTAAAGAAGGGCAGATTAACATTCGAAGTCGGAGAGGAAAAAGTGGAATTCATCCTCACTCAATTTCTACAAGCACCCGCCATAAATGACACATGTTACTTACTCGATATTATAGACGAGTGTGTGAGAGAGATGGAAGTTGAACAAACCACATATTCCGAAATAATGAAAATCGAAACCCCTCTGATATTCGAAGACGACAATTGGCGAGAACTATATAAAGATGACAGTCTAAGCGAAAGTCTAGCACTTACACCCAATCATATGCCATGTTCCAAGAAACCAAAACTAGAATTGAAAGTTCTACCTAAAAATCTACGATACGAATTCCTTGATACTGAACAAACTCGACCTGTAATAGTGAATTCCAGTTTAGGAACACTCGAAACTCAAAAACTTTTAGACGTTCTAAGGAAATACCCTACTGCGTTAGGTTACAACATATCAGACTTAAAAGGAATTTGTCCTTCAATTTGTATGCACCGTATTCTATTAGAAGAGGATTGCAAAACCTCTCGAGAACCTCAAAGAAGAATCAATCCGATTCTAAGCACTGTAGTCAGAGATGAAATCAAAAAGCTAATGGAAGCCGGAATTATATACCCGATCTCCGACAGTAAATGGGTTAGCCCAGTGCATGTCGTACCTAAGAAAGGAGGTGTCACTGTCGTGAAAAACGCACAAGGCGAATCGATAACACAAAGAGTAGTTAGTGGACACAGAGTGTGCATTGATTATCGAAAACTGAACAAAGCTACTCGGAAAGACCATTTTCCTTTACCCTTTATTGATCAAATGTTAGAGCGATTAGCCAAACACTCATATTTCTGCTATTTAGACGGTTATTCTGGATTTTTCCAAATTCCCATTCACCCTGATGATCAGGAGAAGACTACATTCACGTGTCCCTATGGAACATTCGCGTACAGACGAATGCCATTTGGATTATGTAATGCTCCCGCAACTTTCCAACGGTGTATGATGGCCATCTTTGCAGATTTCATTGACGACATCATGGAAGTGTTTATGGATGACTTCTCTGTGTGTGGACAAAGCTTTGAAGGATGTCTGTCTAATTTAGAAAGTATTTTAGAACGATGTGTGAAAGTAAACCTTGTGCTCAACTGGGAAAAATGCCATTTCATGGTCAGAGAAGGAATCGTACTTGGACATGTTATTTCTAATAAAGGAATTGAAGTTGATAAAGCTAAGATAGAGGTGATTAAAAACTCCAACCACCAAAGACCGTTCGAGAGATACAAAGTTTTCTAGGACACGCCGGTTTTTACCGACGTTTTATTAAAGATTTCTCGAAAATTACAAAACCACTAACCGGTCTATTAATGAAGGATGCTGAGTTCATATTCGATAACGATTGTCTTCAAGCTTTTGAAACCCTTAAGGCCGCACTTATTTCTGCACCAATCATGCAACCGCCCGATTGGAGGTTACCTTTCGAAATCATGTGCGATGCAAGTGATTATGCTGTCGGCGCAGTTCTTGGACAAAGAAAAGATAAGAAACTTCACGCAATTTACTACGCCAGCAGAACGCTAGACTCAGCTCAAATGAACTACGCCACCACTGAAAAAGAACTCTTAGCCGTGGTCTTCGCACTCGACAAATTCCGTTCTTACCTTGTAGGAGCGAAAATCACCATTTACACAGACCATGCTGCTATCCGATATTTACTTGCCAAGAAAGATGCAAAACCCAGACTCCTCTGATGGATTTTACTCTTACAAGAATTCGACTTGGAAATTAAAGATAAGAAAGGAACCGAAAACGTCGTAGCGGATCATTTATCCCGTTTAGAAGGTATAAAACCCGAACAAGTGCCAATTAACGATGATTTTCCGTATGAACATCTGATAGCACAAATGATAAGCGACCTAGATCAATTGAATTTAAATAAACCAGAAGCTAAAGAAGTTATGGAAGCCATCGACATGACCATAGGATTGCCTTGGTATGCTGACATCGTTAACTATTTAGCTGTCGGAGCACTTCCACCTGATTTAACTTACCAACAGAAAAAGAAATTTTTCCATGATCTCAAGAGTTACTATTGGGACGAACCACTTTTATTTAAACGAGGACCCGATGGAATTTTCCGCCGGTGTATACCCGACGAAGAAATAGAAAACTTCATTTCCCATTGTCATTCATCTCCTTGTGGCGGACATACTAGCACCTTTAAAACGTGTGCCAAAATTCTTCAAGCCGGCCTTTTCTGGCCTAACCTGTGGAAGGATGTCCACGTCGCCGTTAAAAACTGTGACCGATGCCAACGCACCGGTAATATCTCAAGACGCGACGAAATGCCTCATAAAGGAATACTTGAAGTGGAAATCTTTGACGTTTGGGGAATAGATTTTATGGGACCTTTCCCATCTTCTTTTGGAAACAAGTTTATACTCGTCGCTGTCGACTACGTTTCAAAATGGATCGAGGCAATAGCTTCTCCCACAAATGACACACGAGTAGTGATAAAGCTTTTCAAGAATATAATTTTCCCGCGTTTTGGTGTTCCCCGACTTGTTATCAGTGACGGTGGATCTCATTTTGTTTCGAAGATATTTGATAAATTACTATCTAAATATGGAGTGAACCACCGCGTAGCAACACCCTATCATCCGCAAACTAGCGGACAAGTCGAAGTTTCGAATAGAGAGATTAAACAAATATTAGAAAAAACCGTCGCGATATCTCGAAAAGATTGGTCATCCAAGCTTAACGACGCCTTATGGGCTTATAGGACGGCTTATAAGACTCCTATCGGAACTACACCTTTCAAACTTGTTTACGGAAAATCATGCCATCTCCCGGTAGAATTAGAGCATAAAGCTTATTGGGCGATAAAGACACTCAATATCAATTACACTGCTGCTGGCGAGAAACGAATCCTCGATTTACATGAACTGGAAGAATTAAGACTAGACGCTTACGAAAACGCTAAAATATACAAAGAACGAACTAAAAAATGGCACGATCAACGCTTATCACGGAAAGAATTTAATGTGGGAGATGTCGTACTTTTATTTAACTCTAGACTTAGACTCTTCCCTGGAAAACTTAAATCTAGATGGTCCGGTCCTTTCGACATTACAAGAGTTTTGCCCAGCGGAGCGGTAGAAATCACGGATAGAAATAACGCCCCGTTTATTGTAAACGGGCAGCGGTTAAAACAATATCATCGTGTAGATAATAGAGATTATACGAATAAGCTTAAACTCGTAGAACTGCTACCTATTTCTCCCGAATAATCTTTCACTAGGCATTTCGTCAGGCTTATGACGTTAAAAACAGCGCTTCATGGGAGGCAACCCATTTTATTTGTTTTTACCTGCTATCTTGTTTATATTATTTGTTTTTGCATTCTATATAAGTATTTTTCGTTTCTAAAAACTTTTATGAAACTGCTGCTGATTTCAAATCAATTTTACTTGACACAGGATTTCTGAATAATCTTTTTCTCTTTACTTTCTCCTCTACTCTGTTTCCCTGTTTTGTTTTTCCTATGGATCCCCCACATACCTTTATGGAAGCCGCCTTTAGAGGTAGAAACCAACAAAGACAATTTGAGGCTTTGACTCAGCGAGCAATCAGTTTAACTCTGTATCATGATGTACCCACTATGGACTCTTTAGGCATTACTGACAGTATTCACTACATGTTTAACCGGTTGGGATGGGAGAAAGCCCACCTGAAAAATAGGTTCGTCACTTACCGAGAGCTTACCCTTGAATTCCTAAGTTCTCTAGTTCACATCCCTGAACACGGTGTTGGAGCCCGAAAAGGATTCATTACCTTCAGACTTTTTGGTATTGAATTCACCTATAACCATAGGGACTTAGCTACTTTATTAGGATTCCCCAGTGGACCCTTAGCTTTTACCACCCCTGAGGCCGATCTATTGGATTTTGAGCTGGACTACTTCTGGGGTACTTTAACCGGAAACTATCACCCTGACCCAGAAAGTATGGATAACAACGAAATACATAACCCAGCCATCCGTTATTTCCATAGGATTCTTGCCCACACCCTGTTTGGAAAAGAGCAAAATCAAAATGCTGTATCCAAGGACGAATTATCTCTGCTTTATTGTATGAACCTAGGACGCCCTGTCAATGCGGTCCCACTCCTGATGAAGACCTTTACCCGCATTAGTGAGGACCCTAATGTTCCTGTCAGTGTGGGAGGATTAGTTACAATGATTGCACATGCTCTTGGACCTCGTTGCCAACTTAATAACTGTGCACCATTTGGATCAATTAGGCCTATGAATATTAATTTCTGTTTTAACAATCGGATAATAGGAAACTTAGGCCCTGCACCTTATGACTACCTCATCAGAGATGAGGTTGTTACCCTTTTTACCCTCCCGAACCATGCCCGAATAAGTGTCCACAACCGCGAAAATTAGTTGTACGAATTGAATCCACCCGATCACCCTTCAACACCGGAAACACCACAATCATATTTTGTTGATAATAATTTCATGTCTGAAACCGAAACAGATCCCGAAACCCCTCCTGGTTATCATGACTTTACAAATATGGCTGAAGCACAAGCAGCCCCTGATACAAACCAAGGAGAATATACCACACAATTAAACACCATTCTTACCACTTTGGATGCCTATAAAACTGATATTGATGGAATAAAGAATGAATTGAAGACTATGCGTTTGGATCTTATTGGTTTGGCTGACATCTCGGTGGAGCAGTTCTATCACATCACTCAAGCTTTGGAAATATTAAAAGAAAAGATTGGATGAAGCAGTTTATAGTTTCTCAATTTTCAGTTTTCAGTTTTTCAATTCTTTGTTTTTAGACTTTTTCCATTCTGCTTTGTTTTTAGTTAGTTCCAATTTTTAAAGTTACTGCATTTAAACTTACGCGTCATTTATTTTTATTTTTTTTTTCTGGAAAAAAGGAACAAGTTACTCAGTTTAAACCAATGCAATTGTTTGTTTTCAGTTTTAAACTCACAATCATTATGCCACTTAAAATATTTTACGGTTTTCTACTCTATTTGCGAATTATATATGTTGGATTATATGTTGAATTAATTAATGCTGTGTTTATGTTAGAATGCCTGAGATGTTCTGCTGCTATAAAAATATACTATGTGAAATTATATTGTGTTCTGTTCTGTGAAAAAAACCAAAACTTGTAGCTGCCACGATCGTCATCTATCCCCCACGAACGTAACACGCCTTTCAGAGCGTTACGCTCGTCAGCCAGGTGTTACGACCGTAACACGGGTTACATCAGTAACCCTGTTAGCAGAACGATCCCTTTTCCTGCACCTTTCTCTCTTCTTCTTCTTCCATAACTCCCCATTAACCCATTCAACCCAAAATTAATCCCTATCAATTTTCAAACTTCCACTACCTCCTTCCACCATATATACATCCATTATCATTCTCTCATTCACCAACCAAGACCCATTTTCACTCAAACACTTTGCATGCAAATGGCATACAATTTCATTCCTGGCATTACCCTACGAAATGGCGAAGCAGGTGAAATTCAACGGACATGGTTCCTAAAGTTCCAGCGCCGAGGCATCCACCCTACGAGGTTCATCGACACTGACTACCTCCGAAACCTCGGGTTGCTCGAAAGTGTCCAACACCTATTACAAAGTGTCAACCTTTGGACGCTATGTAGCCAGCCACAACCGACGTACGAGACTCTCACACTTGAGTTTCTCAGTTCATTCTGCTACATTACTCCAAACGGTACAAGAAATCAACTTACCGGTGTGGTAAGGTTCCGAATTTTCAGCACCGAATACGAATTCCCTCAGAACGCATTCGGTCGCCTACTTGATTTCTGTATCGATGAAGGCGCTCACCTACGCGTGCCTGACACTTTTCATGAGGAATCTTTCAACTTGTGGCATAGCTTGACCAATAATCGGGCTGATTCATACGATCACCTAAATGCCACCCAAATCCACAACCCCGCCATTCGTTACTTCCACCGCATCTTGTCCAACACAATCTTTGCGAGAGATAGCAACCACAAGCTCAACTCAAAGGAGCTATTTTTCATGCATTGTGCATTCTCGGGTCAGAAAATTAATGCCGCACCTTTCCTCCTGGCTCATATTCACTCCATCTGCACCAGAGGCGGCAAACCTTTCTATTTTGGAGGGCTTGTCACTTCTCTTGCTTTATCACTAAACCATGGTGACACCCTTGTTCATCTGCCATCCCGACCACCGGTTCTGCTCACTTTGGATCATTGTAAATCGGCCTACCTCATCCATGAATGGGACGATGGAAGATTTCATCCAGTGATACAAAACCGAGTTTACACTAATATTGTTTTGCCTTGCAGGGACAAAATCGACCCTCGGAACCGAGCCAACTGGCTATTTAACCCTGAAGGCCCTGCTGCTGCTCAAGAAGAACCTCATGTCGGCCCCGCCGATGAGATGCAAGAAGAAATGGATCGAGCTGCTCCCGCGCCTGACATTCCTGAGTCATCCTCTTCTGCACCACCTCCTTTTACTATGGAGGACGTCCTTAGAGCCCTCCATCAGCAGAATCAGATGGCTGTTTTGTATTATTTTGACCCGATTAATTCCCGAATATTTCGAGTTTGTCATCACTTTTGCAGGTATTTCATAATTGAGCTCAAAATAGAAGAAAACATGAAACAATGCAAGAAAGCATCAAAAGAACAGAAGAAAAGAATAAATCTGTCAAAGAACTGCACTTTTGTAGCTGTGACGGTCGTAATGAAGCTGCCACGACCGTAAGCCAGTTTGAAGAGTGTTACGACCGTAACACAGTGGCCACGACCGTAACACGGGAAAGACCAAAATCTGCTCGTAACGCCAATGTAACGAACGTAATGCGTATAATACTTCACTTGGAAAATGCAGAACGTGGCAAGCATAACAGAAGGAGTTTCCAAACTCCTTAATTCTCTCCAGTCAAACACCACGTTCACCATTTCTCCCTCAACTACTAGGTTACTATATTTTTGGAGATTTTGAAGGAAGACTGAGTTCCAAGTTTGACAAACCAACTGCCAGATTTTATTCTTCTATAAATACCTCAATATTGAACAAAAAAAGCACGGAGTTTTATTACAGCTTATTTGTGCCGAAGCTCTGCCAAAATTGAAACCAGTATTATTTCAGTATTCATTTTCCAGCATTTGTTTATTTCAATTCTTTTAAATTCCACTGTCCAAATAATAATTTCCAACATTAGGGAATTATTATTCTAGTTTAAGATTTATCATTCAAGCTTCAGAATTTGCAATACTCCCGATACCAAGTTCGAGTTTCCGATTTGTGGAAGAAGGATTGAAGTATTGGCTTTACTGTCAGGTTTTTATTTTGCAATTGTATTAAATTCATTTTAATTAATTTATTAATGCATGCTTATTATTTATTATTTATAATGTCCAATTTATATTTGCTTGCTTTTATTTACAGTATGTTTATTTTGATTTCCATGGCTAGCTAAACCTTTAGTGTCGGTATGGAATAGTAAAGACATTAGGCTTCTAATCAAACTTAGACTAAAACTTTAATCAACTTAACTCTGGTTATAACTTTTTATGCTTAATAATAAAATCTTTGTTACGAAAGTAAGAAGAGTAAATAGGTTAAATCGAGACCACGAAAGTGTGAGGTTTTTAACCGGATAGCTAAAGTTAGGCATTTGATTTAAATACAGTGAAAGCGCTTTAAACAAAATTAGAATTAATTAAGTTTCCAAAAAATACTTCTAAACACTTATAGGCTAGCGAAAGCAGGTATAGGGCTTTAGACGTATAATCCGAGATAAGACCATGAAAGTGTGAGTTGAGGGTTTTTAAACTGATTAATTCTACGGATAAACTAAGTTGACCATCCTTATATGCCTAGGCCCGATTAGATCCCTTAGGTTGACTCTATTGCATACCGACCGTTCATTTTATAATTACTTTAAAATCAATTAATTTACCTTCCTTAATTTTCCCAAAACCAACGTGACAATTTCCGCCTTAGCTAAACCAACCTGTTTTACAACACTAGCGTGATTACAAAGTCCCTGTGGGTTCGATATCTTTTAAAACTACGCGATAGGCTGTGCGCTTGTAGTTAAGATACCATCAGACATTAAGTCGATCGCAGACCCCATCAATTCCTCAAGGAATACTCCTAATTCATCAAAACTCAAAAGTTGCTAAATTAGGGTTTCTATAGGAAAAGTCAACCAAACTTTGACCAGGCATAACTTTCTCATACTTTATCGGAAATTTCTCTTCCAAGGCTAATTTTGAAGAGAATTCAATTCCCCACAACTTATCTTTATTCCTCAAGTTCAAAAAATGCACTCATGAAAAGATATAAATTCAGACATTATAGGTCCTTTTCAAAAGTCAACAAAAATACCTTTTGGGTCAAAGCTTCTTACATGAACATGGAAGATCCAATTGAGACGAAACCAAAAGGGTTGTTTAGAGTACATCCTAAGCTTTCTAAAAAGTCCAAGAACACCTTCTTAGGATTAAAATTGAGGGAGATATGTATTGTCAAAGTTGACTAAATTTTAGAAATGTGCATGAAATCAACATTGATCAAAATGACTTTTTTTTCCAAATGGGCCCATGTTTTCTTGTTTGAAACTTGTTCCTAAGATGGCCCACGACCCTTGAGCTTATACACTTGTTATTTTATTATTTTTATTATTTATTTTGATTTTTATTCATTTAAATCAAAATAAATTAATTTAAATAGTGGAATAATCAAATAAAATCAAAGATATGATTTTGTGAGCACATTATGAGGCCATGAACAACTAGCAAATCAAGAAAATTCGTGCAAGGGGTAATTAGATTGAAAAAGATCATAATTTGGCTTATTTTAGAAACAAATCATACAAGAAACAAATCCAATCTTTTTCACAAACTTGCAAAGATTGAATCCAATTTTATTGACCTAATTGATCATACTATATATGCACAACATTCCCAGAGCTAAAAAAGGAGGTTTTTTCCGTGTGGATTGAGAGAAGAAAATTGGACTTTTGACAAAGAAAGAGGCAATCAGATTTTGTGTTAGAGGGAAATTCAAGGCGCTTCAAGGCTAGCAATCAACTCTTGGAAATATTTGGGAGCTATTGGGACCATTATCAAGCCTTAACACGCCCAGAAACGTTCTACACGAGTATCACAGTTTGCCACGTTTCTTAAATTTGGTTCTGCAAATTTATACATTATAAACAATTTCTAAGCATACCTTCATGTTTGTATCATCATTTAGAACGTGTTTGCATAATTAATTGTGAGTTTTGATGCGTATTTGATAACATGCTATTGTTAGGGTTTCAAGGTTCTTTTTAGGGTTTTTAGTTTCAGGTAAAATCAGGTCCAAAGATGAATATCGTTGCACTCAAGAGATCAAACCCGGTTGATCTGTGTAATTAGATTTGTTTTGTCTTGCCTAGTATTGATTTTTTAGAATTGCAGGGTTATAGTTATAACCTGTGTCTGTAGGTAAAGGTCCTTACCTAAAGCGACTGTTGCCTTGAAGAAGATGAAGGCGTGTCAAAGCGTGGTTGGATAGTTTGAATCTCGCGCATTTTTTTAACACTGACTCATTGTTGAATATATTACAACATGTTATTCATTATTATTATCAAAAGGCTAGTTGGCCTAGTGGCAAACAGTAAGGGCTTCAGGACGCGCGTGTGTAGGAGGTCAGGGGTTCGATCCTTGCCTCCTGTTGTAACCCAAAATTTTCCCTCTCATTTTATCAAGATTTCCCCTCACAAGACTCTTTGGACTCAAGACCAAATTAGGGTTTTGCTCTGCTTAAGACATCTCCTTGCACTGATGACCTAAATTAGGGTTTGAGTTTGCACAGGGATTTTTGGGCTTTCAATGCTCAAAGTGACTTTCATACTTCATGTTGGACTTATAAGATTTCCTCTACCAAGTTTCAAGCCTTGAATCAAATTTTTGCCCAGTCAATTGGACAGTTGACCTAGAAATCAGTTGAATTAGGGAAAAAGTCAATTGTGGCCAATTTACAATCAAACCTCATAATTTTGTATCCACATCAACATTGTAGACTCATATGAACCATTTGATCAAGTTTGGACCACAACTTCTCAAGAAATTTGATCAGATCATCAAAAGGGCAAAATGGTCATTTTTAGAGTTTTGACTGAGAAAGGGCAATTTCTGACTTTTAACCTAGCCAATGGCAAATTGGGTTCAAGCATCTATTCAAGGACTCAATGGCATCATCTTGACCTAATCACAAGGTTCAAAAGATCTCAAATGCATTGGATTGACAGATGAATTTTTCAGTCAACTGATCAAAATTTGACTGTACACTGAAAAGTCAAACTTTGACTTTTTGGTCAAAATCAAGTGCCAAGGGTCATTTTTCATCAAAATGAGTTAAAACATGAAACTTGTTCATCAAGAAACCTAATTTTGCAAATTAGGGTTTAAGATTGAAAAAATATCATAACTTAGAATTTTTCTAAGTTATGAAATTTTCTTATTTTTTCCCAACTTTGCCCAACATTTTCACCATGATGCAAAAGGATTCAAACAAAACTTCCAACATTAAAGTTGTAGTCCTCCAAAAAATATACAACTTTGATTCACAAAGTTTTCCCAAAAGATACTTGGATCTCAAGTTATGATTTTTGGAACAAGGGTCCATGAAACTTTTAACTTAGTGAAATTTTGCCCTAGTTTAGGCAGGATTTTGACCTATCTTCATGGAAATTTTTCACCTAGTTCCACTTGGAATATCAAAATGCATTTCAAATATGGATTGTAAAGCATGTTACAAGCTTTCCAAAATGTCAAAGAACTCTCCAAAATCATTTATGGTTATGGAGAATCGAAGGTTTGAATTTGGCAAAAACTCACTTTGATCCATGGCATGTTTCATATTGACACAAGTTGCAATTTCCATCCAGCATTGTTTATGCTTGATTACAGGTATCTAAGTCCTTCCACACTCAAGAATTAAATGCAAACTCAATGTATTGAATATTTGTTCTGATCATTAGAGGTTTACACAAGGGATTAATCCAAAAATAGCAAAAAGGCAACATTGCCATTTTTGTCAAAACTTGCTTTATGTCAAATTGCATCCCTTGAGCCTTGAACCAAATCTTGGACATCAAACAAAATCCACAAACTTGGGGCCAAGCTCACCAAATGTATGCAGGATTAGAGCTAGCCTGTACAGGCTTGTCTTGTATCACTTCTCACCTTTTGCTTCAAAACCAAGAAATGTGCAAAAGTCTACACAACTTGAGTATCTGTTATAACCAACTCTTGTAAGCATTTGAAACAAGTTTTGCACATTGCCTTGAGCCAGAAACACGAGTTTTGCACAGGGCAGTTTCTGCACTTTGAGTTCCATAACAAAAACTACTCGTGCGTTTTGCCCCAAACCTGTTCCAATATACTCCATACAACCTATCTGAACTATCCCAACCATTGGCCATTGATTGTAACTCCATTTGAAAGCTTCACCATTTTTGATTTCAGCTTGTGCAGGTTGACTTCTACAGGATTATTCAAGCAAGCTCAAAGCAAACAAAGCATTGGGGAAGGTCAGAGGAAGTTCAGGCAAGCTCAAAAGAACCTCAGGCCTCACTAAAAGTTGCCACGTTGCCATACACGAGTTCAACTAAAACAGGTATTTTCCAACTTTCTATATCTCTATTTAGGAATCATTAGGCTTAGGTTTGTGAATAAAAAATGTAGTACTTATAGCCCTTAAGCTGTACATATGCATAGATTTCATTTAAGTTAAGTGTGCTGAGAGAATTTGATTGATGAACATTCTGAAATAGGTTAGAAATTAGGGCCATAGAAATTCTCTCTGGTTTTTGAGAGTTAGATTAAGTTTTTTATATGGTTAGAATTGTATGATCATGCTCTATAACTTTCATGTTGCAAGTTTTCATTTTTAAGCACAAATGCAGGAGATATGAGTTTGTACACAGAAGGCGCGTGTTTTTTGTTTGAACAAATGTTGAAGATGAAGTAGCTGGGTTGGGCCTGGCTATTTCTCACTTTTGGCACCCCCAGCTTGCTGATTGCACCCCCCTGGTCCATTTCGTTATATTTTTATATTTTTCTATTTCTTTTTCATTTCTGATTTTATTTTATTTTTTCTAAACATAAAAAATTACCAAAAAACATTTTCATAAATTTTCACATTTTATTTTGTATTTTTTTTAATTATTTTTTCTAACATAAAAATAATTATTAAATAATATACTATTATCTTCTTCTAATAAAAACTTGAAAATAATACATAAAAATATTATATTTTTATTTTTATTATTTTACATACTTAAATAATATTTTTTCTAATATATTTTATTTTTTTGACATTTGTATATATTTTATTATTTTATTTTATTGTACATAAATAATATAATTAATATATATATACTTTCTTAAAATAAATTAGGGTTTTACCCTTAACAAAAATAGCTTTTATTTTCTTTTTTAATACATTAAATATTATATTTTTACATACATAAAAATAATACAAAAAATATTTCTTTCTGCATATTTATTTAGTTGTCCATTTAAATATTGCTTATTTACCATTTGAGTAAAGAATTCAATTTGGATGTAATAGTTAATCTTAGGGTTTTATTTTCTTGCAAATACTCCCCATTCAAAATTGTATCCCCCTCCCCATATCAATGTTGTAATAGTCGTAGATTTATTTTACGCATTTATAGATTTCAAATATGCCATGATAGATATTAGGGTTTGTATGCAATATCCAAAATCAAAACAAATAGCTAGACCTAATACAAGACCTAAATGCATGAAAATGACAACACAATGCACACATGCACCCCTAGGGTTTCATCCACTTGTTGCCTTTAAAATGGCCATGGTATGCATGTTGAGTATCTTGGCAAAACAAAAACAAAACAAAAGATCATAGTCCCTTGATGACGCTATCTTGGTTGCCTATACAAAATGATCTAGTCCCTCAAAAAAATTTGCTAAAGATACTTAGCACTATTGCTATCATGGTCAATACGATAACTCGCGCCTGTCCCGTTTAACATCCGAATACAAGGTTGTTTACCAAATGTAATGGTAAAACAACATTGTCAAAAGGGTTAAAATGTGTAGAAAATACTCTTGAGTAGATAGGGTAGACAACTCTTAGTTACTTGATCAAAACTTACAAAAACATCCTTGTTATTTTCAAACACACCTCACAACACAATTTCAAAACATTTTTTTCAAATCAAACTTTCAAACATTGAAATATATTTTCAAAAGACAAACACCTTTGTATATATTCAAACCAGAATCATTACAAAGGTTGCCACAACGATGGCCTCTTTTCAAAACATTTTTCAAAACCGCACACAGAGCACCATTTCAAACAATTGAAAAGCAAAAGCAAGTGATCTAAACAAGTAACTAAGAGCCCATGGAAAACCATGGATGAAAAGGATGCTTGCACCTTCCCTTTTCATAATCTACCCCCCGAACCCAAGAAAACATCTCAAAGGTCTTTCCTGTGCTTTTTGACCTTTCCTTTGGATAAAATAAAAAGTTGGTGGCGACTCTTGCTAAACCGAAACATTTGCAAACACAAATGCAAAACCTCAAGTCAGTTCTCCCACCGTATCATAGAACTGGCGACTCTGCTGGGGAAATATCTAAAAGTGGGGTTACCTTAGGGTTTAGATCACCTTTACATGCTTACCTTGTTTGCTTTGATTGCTTTACACTTGGTTCTATTGTTTGGGTTTGAAATCCTCTACCCGAATTTTGGAAACATTCATAGGTAAATAGAAATACGTTGTGGAAACTATGCGGGGTATACCGACATGGTTGAAGCAATAGCTATATTAGTGCGACATATTTGTGGGTACCGGTAGCCTTTGAGTCAATCAAAGAGAATACGGGGCCGCTGAGTGATGTCATGAAGCACTAATGGACTTTTAGAACCTTTACTTGACCATCTTGGCCTTTTTAGGGGTAGTGAGATGACCGGCTTTGGTGCAGTCTGAAGTTGGTAGATACTCGATACTACACTCATTGAGGGTTGTTTTCTTGGAATATTTCGGTCGCCAGTAAAGTGGCTAAACTGAAACAATGAACACAGAAAATAACCCAGTGATATTGAGCTCCTTAGAACCCGGTTACTATTTATAGGACTGGTTGAGCCAACTAACTTCAAGAGGGTACTTACCTATGAAACCCTATGCAAGCCTGAAACTAGGAACTTGTGTGATTTGCTTGTACATATATTTGTGCATACATCATGAACATCATAAAGCATCATATGCATCCACTAACCATTTCAAGGGTTCGGATCTTCATCTTTGTTCTTGTTTTGTAGGTTATGGAATCACTTCGCAGGAAACCAATTCAGGTCAACCTTGTGAGAATTCCTCCCCTACTCAAGGAGCTTGCTTCCAAAATTCCAGAGAATTCTCCCTTCACTGAAAGACATGGTAGACTTCTCAACTTGGTCAACTCCAACATTGAAGAAGACATGGTGAAAGTTCTCTTCCAGTTCTTTGACCCCCTACACAATTGCTTTACATTTCCTGATTACCAACTAGTGCCTACTTTGGAGGAATTTTCTCAACTCCTGAGGATTCCTATTCTCCATCAACTACCCTACAACGGTACAGAAAGAGAACCAAAGCCTGAAGATGTTGCTCAAGCCTTACACTTGTGACCATCTGACATCAAAGGTCATTGGGAAACCAGAAGTGGTGTCAAGGGTTTCTTGGTAAAAATTTTGTTTGAGAAAGCACAAGACTGCTGGAATTCTCTAGATCTACAAGCTTTTGAGGAGATTGTGGCACTTCTCATCTATGGGTTGGTCTTGTTCCCAAATCCTGATCAGCTTATAGATGTGAATGCTGTCAAGATTTTCATATCTCGGAATCTTGTGCCTACATTGCTTGGGGATATCCTCCACTCATTTCACACACGAACAATGAGGAAAAGAGGTGTTCTCATGTGTTGTACTCCTCTTCTAGCAAGGTGGTTTATTTCTCACCTTCCCCAATCAGTCTTGAAGAATGAGCATGGCTTGAGGTGGTCACAATGATTGATGACTCTTACACATTCTGATGTTCATTGGTGTTCTCGGTCCAGAGAAAATGTCATCATCATTGATCGTTATGGGGAATTCCCTAATGTCCCATTACTTGGAATTAGGGGAGGCATTACCTACAACCCTTGTTTGGCTCTGAGACAATTTGGGTATGCCTGAAGGGATGGCCCTCATGACATGCTGATTCCAGACTTGGTTTTTAACTTCGAAAACGACGCTCAAGGACTTCGACAAAGGTTTATCCGATCTTGGAGGATGCCCAACAAAGTGGACAGTAAGACACTGGGGCACAAGAATTCCATCCCCATTGAGCCTTACCTCAAGTGGGTACGAACCTGCGCCCAGAGTCTTATGATGCCTTACCCCTACATTCTGCCTATGATCAAAGAGCCTGTTATGGAAGGAGAGGTTCCATACACCCTCCTACATCCTGACATGCCAACATCATTGAAAGATTTGCAAAAGAGTTGGATACAGCTCAAGGAAGAACGGAATACTTTTGAAGTCAGCTTCTACGCTAATGAGAAGAAGGTTTTAGAACTTACTCGTCGACTTCATGAAGAGCAGACTCTCAACACCTACATAGCACCGAAGAGGATGCACAACGTCTTTTTACATTAGAATTTTGTATTATTTTGCCCATGGGGCATTTATGTACTAACAAATTCTTCTTATTAATGTGACGTGTGTTCTTTTTGTTTGCAACAAATTTGAATTTCTGAATCCTTGAATGCATTACATGAATACATTTCATTCATCATATGCATAAGCAGGTCTTCACACCAGGTTTCCTTATCTCTCTGTTGTTTATTTCAGCAAGATGGATATAGAGCAGATGGTCAAAGACCTACAAGCGTAGAATTCACAGTTCCAACAAATCCTCATGACTTTGGAAAAGGGTCAGGAGGATCTTAAAGCACTGCTGGAAAAAGAGAAGGAGAAAAAGAAAAAGAAAAGAGTTGGTGTGGCTACTATGGGAAGAAGATTTGAGAACCAAGCTAGAAGGGTCCTGGATTTCCCCTCGACATCTGATGAAGGGGTTGGCAAAGGAAAGGGAGCTGCAGTGCCCTCCGAGTCTGAGGCTGAAGAAGAAGAAGAAGAGGATGAAGATTACTCTGAGCAGTAGTACCCTCCTGTAGACGACAAGTATAAGAATCTGGAAGAGCGTCTGGCGGCTATGGAGGTACAAAGAGTGTCTGGGCTGGATTTCGAAGAGCTAGGGTTGGTTGTTAGGATTGTGATTCCCCCTAAATTCAAGGTGCCTACATTTTCTAAATATGATGGTTTGTCTTGTCCAAAGATGCATCTGTGGTCTTACGTCAGAAAGATCCAACCTCATTCTTCTGATAAGGATCTGTGGGTCCACTTTTTTCAAGATAGTTTGTCGAGTACGCAATTGGATTGGTTCTACCAGCTTGAGAGATCTGACATGCACAACTGGGAGGATTTGGCTGCTGCCTTCTATAGACAATATCAATATAATGCAGACTTAGCACCTACTCGTACTCAATTACAAAGTATGGGTATGGTCTCTAATGAAGGCTTTAAGGAGTATGCCCAGAAGTGGAGGGACTTAGCTGGAAGGGTGCAGCCACCATTGTCTGAGAGAGAGCTTGTGGATATGTTTTTAGGGACCTTGTCAGGACCATTCTTTAATCACTTGATCGGGAGCTCATCTGCAGGGTTCACCGAGTTAATTCTGACTGGTGAAAGAGTCGAAGCTGGCATTAAGAGCGGTAAAATTCAAAAGGATGCGTCTGCTTCCGCTGCTATCAAGAAGACTTTTCCAGCCAAGAAAGAAGTCTCAGTTGCTTACTCCCAGAGAAGTCAAGGAAGAGTCGAGCGCTGGCCAGCGGTGGGGGCTGTGATTATTCAGAATTCCACAGCTGATAAACCTCGAAACAGTCAACCCAGAACCAACCAAGCAAGGGTGGAAAGGCTTGCACGACAATTCACCCGGATCAATATGACACTTGCTCAGGTTCTCCCTCATCTGTTAAAGTTAAACCTTGCAAACTTGAAAGAGGCACCGAAGAACCCAAATACCTCTTCTCCCTACTACCATTCAAATGCAAAGTGTGCCTATCATTCAGACAGTGTGGGGCACGACACCAACAATTGTTGGCCCCTCAAAAATAAGATCCAGGATTTAATAGATGCCAAGGAGGTGGAGTTTGACGCCCTTGAAAAACCTAATGTGATATCCGCTCCAATGCCAAAACATGGTCACAATGTCCATGTTGTTGTAGAAGATCTTTATGTTACTGTTGTTGATGACTTAATGACTCCATTTCCAATGATCAAGATGAATCTGTTGAAGGTCGGGATTTTCTCGGGCTGTGAAAAAGATTGCTACCTTTGTTCGTCCTTACAATCCGACTGTCCGCTGTTGAAGTTAGGCATCCAACGCCTAATGGATAATCAAGAAATCCTCTTTAAGAAAACTCATGTTACTCCTGTTACTCTTGTTACTCCAATCAACGATGTTGCTATAATCACCATTTCTGACAATCTTTCCAAGGTCTCCAAAAGACCTGTTAAGATTACACCCGATCCAAAGTTTGTACCTCTGAAGATAACAATGTCGGGGCCTATCCCATACAAGTCCAACAAGACAATACCGTGGAATTATGGAGGAGAGATCTTCTACCACAGTGTTAGGCAGATTGAATCAGTTGAAGAAAGTTCCGATGAAGAGACTCCTGACGTAGGAAATATTGCAGGGACAAGTAAGATCACCCGCAGCAGAAGAATCTTCTCTCCGGAGATTACTCCTTCAAGGGAAATCTTCGGACCCTCAAATGCTCCTAAGGTTACTCTTGTTCCAGTCAACACATCTGTACGAACTCCAGTGATTGAAGAAATTATAACTCCCGAAGTTGTACCCTCTGTTGTTACTGCTGATAAAGGTAAGGGGATCCAAGAAGCGCCCGTCAGGACGAGGGCTCATCCTTTGGTCATCCCCGAGACCACTCAAAAGGAAATGGAGGAGATTTTAAAAATAATTAAGAAAAGCGACTATGATGTCGTAGAACAACTGGGGCAAACCCCTTCAAAAATCTCTATGGTGGCCTTATTGCTCTGTTCCGAGGCTCATGCCAAAGCCTTGATCAAATTCCTGAAGACGGCCCATGTGCCTTAAGAAACCTCCGCGGACTAGTTCCAGGAGTGTGTAGCCAGCCTAACCACTGACAATGGTCTTGGCTTCTCCGATACCGATCTAACATCTAAGGGGAGAAATCATAATGACGCGCTGCATGTCTCGGTAGAATGCAGTGGGACTACTCTTGCTCACGTTCTGGTTGATATCGGGTCGTCTTTAAATGTCCTACCAAAGAAAGCATTGGATAGATTGGACTATGAAGGTTTGACCCTAAAGCCCAACAATATCATTGTTAGAGCCTTTGACGGTTCTAAGAAGATGGTCCACGGGGAGGTGGACATCCCAATTAAAGTGGGAACGGAAATTTTCAACTCTACATTTTATGTGATGGACATCCGTCCTTCATATTCTTGCTTGTTGGGAAGACCCTGGACCCACAACGTTGGGGCAGTCACTTCTTCTCTACACCAAATGCTCAAATACCCAGTCCAGGGGAAAATTATAATGGTGCATGGCGAGGAAGAGTATATGATAAGCCATCTGAATTCATTCCGCTATGTTGAGTTAGATGGTGAATTCATAGAAACCCCTTTCCAACACTTTGAAGAGGTTTCTCCTGAAGTTGTGGCAGCCAAGACAATGACTTTTGTACCCATCATTACCAAGCCTGTGTCCCATATGTCATCCCTTAAAGATGCGAAGGTTGTGATCGAGGAAGGAGGAAGAACAGTATGGGGTCAGCTACCAGATTTTCCTTTCAAGACAGATAAGTTCAGTTTGGGTTTCACTGCTTTTGCTCAGAAGGCCGTGCGCCGCTTCCGGGCTGGAGGGCCACCATTAAAGATCACTCATCATGGAGTTCATGCTTTGGAGGATGTTGAAGATGAGAGCAATTTTGAAGACTGGATCTTTCCAACTATTGAAGGAGGGCTGAATAACTGGGAGTCGAAAGATTTCGTTCCCATTACTTTCATCAATCAGTAGTTTATCTTTTGAACATTTTCTGTTGGTTTGTAATAATTTTTAAACAATTCGTACACTTTTTGCCTTATGCCTTACCCGGGGCATATAGGTCCATTTGTAAGGGCTTGATTTTTCATCTTCATATGCCATTTTTAATGAATCATGGATGTTTTCATATATAAACTTTTGTGTTCATTGTCTTTTCTTTTTACATTTTATTTGTTTAAAGGTGGATATCCCTTACACACACCCATACTCACAAAATGCAGGTACCCATCCACTCCGGATTCCATAGGTAACAATTCTGCTATGGCCTTCAGTGACTCTGAAGATCTGGTCAATCATGCCGAATACGAAGGTGATGAAGACTGTGAAGTGCCTGGAGAGTTGGCTAGACTTTTGCAACAAGAAGAAAGGGATATTCTACCTCACGAGGAGTTGTTAGAGACTATTAACTTGGGAACAGAGGAAGACAGAAAAGAAGTTAAAGTTGCCAACCTAGAGCCAAATGTCAAGGAGCGTTTAGTTTAGCTATTGAATGAATATGTCGAGATCTTCTCCTGGTCCTACGAAGTCATGCCGGGACTGGATACCGATATTGTGGTTCACTGTCTCCCTACAAGAGAAGACTGTCCACTAGTCAAACAGAAAGTCCTCCGAATGAGGCCCGACATGTCCGAAAAGATCAAAGCTGAGGTGATGAAGCAGTTCAATGCTGGCTTTCTTGCTATTACTTCCTATCCACAATGGGTTGCTAACATTGTTCCTGTGCCTAAGAAGGACGACAAGGTCAGAATGTGCGTGGATTACAGAGATTTAAACACGGCTAGCCCTAAAGATGACTTTCCATTACCGCACATTGACATCTTGGTTGACAATACAGCTCAACATAAGGTATTCTCTTTCATGGATGGATTTCCAGGGTACAACCAGATCAAAATGGCCCCTGAAGACATGGAGAAGACTACTTTTATTACGCAGTGGGGTACCTTCTGCTATAAAGTGATGCCATTCGGACTGAAGAATGTCAGGGCAACCTATCAGCGCGCCATGGTAGCTTTGTTTCATGACATGATACATCATGAGATTGAAGTCTATGTAGACGATATGATAGCCCGTTCACAGACAGAAGAAGAACACCTCGACCATCTGCAAAAGCTGTTTGTCAGATTGAAAGAGTACAAGCTCAAACTGAACCCTAACAAGTGCACTTTCGGAGTCAGGTCCGGTAAACTCTTGAGATTCATCGTCAGTAACAAAGGCATCGAGGTTGATCCTGCCAAAGTCAAAGCTATATAAGAAATGCCTGCCCCTCGCACTGAGAAGGAGGTCAGAGGTCTATTGGGACGCCTAAACTACATTTCAAGGTTCATTTCTCACCTAACGTCTACCTGTGAACCAATCTTCAAGCTGTTGAAGAAAGACCAGGTGGTTAAATGGAATGATGACTGTCAAGTTGCTTTCGATAAAATCAAGGAGTATTTGCTGGAACCTCCTATCTTGATGCCACCCGTCGTAGGAAGGCCTTTAATCATGTATCTTACTGTCTTGGAGAATTCAATGGGGTGCATACTGGGCCAACATGACGAGTCTGGCCGAAAAGAGCACGCCATTTATTACCTCAGCAAAAAGTTTACCGACTGTGAGACCCGATACTCATTGCTCGAGAAAACTTGCTGCGCTTTGGTATGGGCTGATCGCCGGCTAAGGCAGTATATGTTGACATATACCACTTTACTGATCTCTAAGATGGATCCGATCAAGTACATCTTCGAGAAACCTGCTCTATCAGGAAGAATCGCTAGATGGCAGATGATCCTCACCGAATACGATATACAATACACAACCCAAAAAGCCATAAAGGGGAGTGTGCTAGCCGATCATCTAGCCCATCAAGATGTCGAAGATTACCAATCCATGAGGTTCGACTTTCCTGACGAGGATATCATGACTTTGAGCAACATTGAAGAAAACAGACCGTATGAAGGACCTGAACAAGGATCCCGATGGACTCTGTACTTTGATGGTGCCTCCAACGCACTTGGAAACGGTATCGGCGCAGTACTTATTTCTCCAGAAGGTTTCCATACACCTTTCACCGCTAGACTCTGCTTCAGTTGCACCAATAACATGGTCGAGTATAAAGCTTGTATCTTTGGTCTCAAGGTTGTTATTGACTTGGGAATCAAATCTTTGATTGTATTTGGGGACTCAGCTTTGGTTATCAGTCAAATCAAATGAGAGTGGGATACTAAACACCCTAACCTCATCCCTTACAAAGAACATGTCCTGACATTGTTACCACACTTCGAGCAGATCACCTTCGAGCACTTCCTGCGAGAAGAGAATCAGCTAGCAGATGCGCTAGCTACAATGTCATCCATGTTTAAACTTAATTGGGATAATGAGGCTCCTCAAATCACCATTGAACGAATGGACGAACCTGCACATTGTCACGAGATTAATGTCGAAGAAGTAGTGGACCGACCTTGGTTTCATGACGTCAAAAGGTATCTTGAAGCACAAGAATACCCTGAAGGAGCTTCAGTCAATGACAAAAAGTTCTTAAGGAGGTTCGCGGCCAAGTTCTTTCTGAGCAATGGTATCCTATACAAGCGCAATCTTGACTGTGTCCTACTCCGTTGTGTGGACAAGGATGAAGCTGAGCAGATCATGGTTGAACTACATAATGGCACCCTTGGCACCCACTCAAGCGGTCATACGATGGCAAAAAAGATTCTACGGGCAGGCTACTACTGGTCTACCATGGAAGCTGACTGTCATCAACATTCCCGTACTTGTCACAAATGCCAAATCTATGCAGACAAGGTACATATACCTCCAGTTCCTCTCAATGTTTTAACAGCTCCTTGGCTATTCGCGATGTGGGGAATCGACATGATTGGAGAGATCAAGCCTACAACATCCAATGGACACCGTTTCATCCTGGTGGCCATTGATTACTTTACCAAGTGGGTCGAAGCAGCTTCCTTCGCCTCTGTTACAAAGAATATGGTTGCCCGCTTCATCAAACAGAACCTCATATGCCGGTATGGTATCCCCGACAGGATCATCACTGATAACGATACAAATTTGAACAATATTATGATCACCGCTCTGTGCGAGCAGTTCAAGATTCAACATCACAATTCATCTCCCTATCGGCCTAAGATGAATGGTTTTGTCGAAGCCGCGAACAAAAATATCAAGAAGATCATTCAAAAGATGACAGTCACCTACAAGGACTGGCATGAGATGTTACCATTTGCTTTGCACGGGTACTGTACCACGGCATGCACTTCAACTGGGGTAACACCTTATTCTTTGGTATACGGCATGGAATCTGTTTTACCTATCGAGGTTCAGATTCCCTCCTTGAGAATCATGAAAGATGCTGGTTTGAGTGAAAACGATTAGATTCAGACCCGACTTGATCAACTTAACTTGATTGACGAAAAGCGACTTACTGCTGTTTGACATGGTCAGGCGTATTAGAAACGTATGACCAAGGCCTTCAACAAGAAAGTCAAGAGACAAGTATATCAAGTCGGGGACCTTGTAATCAAGCAGATCATCTTGCCAAAAAGTGATCCCAAGGGCAAATGGACTCCTACTTACGAAGGACCATTTGTGATCAAAAACATCTTTTCTGGTGGGGCAATGATCCTGACCACCATGGACGGCGATGACCTGCCGCACCCTGCGAACACAGACATAGTAAAAAGATACTACGCATAAACGACCCGACAAGTTGAAAACTCGAAAGGGCAACTTGGGCAAAAACGGGCATCCCGGTGAATCGAAAACCCGAAAGGGAGGTTTAGGAAAAAATTAGGGATAAACAAAAAAATTTGTACACCCGGCAAGTTGAAAACCCGAAAGGGCGACTTGTACAAAAAAGGGTTTCCCAGTGGATCGAAAACCCGAAAGGGCGATCCAGGCAAAAGTTAGGGAATTAAAGCGTATGACTATGTCTCGTCGGATCACTTTAAGGACAGTCTCTTCACGGATAAGCTCCAAGCTTCTGATCAATCCAATCATCTGCGGACGAAGCAACGAATGGACAAGATACTCAGAGTTACGAAGGCTATAGAAGAATGGGAACCCCATGGAATTGTTACACATAGCCATCTTTCTTTGTATAAATTTTTCTCAATTTTATGACAACATTCTCTTACTAGGATGTCTGTCCCCTTTGTACAAAATACTTACACAAAGTTAATACAAAGATACTTCAAAGTGAAGAAATTTGTTTGCCTTTTCTTTCTTTTTTACGCTTATGTTTTATTTGAAAACGTCCAATGATTTATTAAATGAGCATATGCATTTGAATATAATTACTGCTTACAAATAAAACGAAATGAGAAAGAATAATTACTGACAGATTGAAAGTATGGGAAAACGTCTTTAGGCCATTCCAGGAGAAATCCTCAGCAGAGCTAAAGCCTTTAAATACATATCCCCAACGGAGTTAAGTTTCAAAATCCCCATCAGATTTGAGTTTTCAAAACCCCCAATCCTCAGCGGAGCAAAACTTTAAACTGCAAACCCTCAGTGAAGATGAAACTTTCTTCCCCAACGAAGTCCAAAACTTAAACCCTCAAACCCCGGTGGAAGACCATCTAGTTTCCTCCAATTCCTCAGAGAGTTGTCTTAAAACCAGAAGATTCCCCTGTAAGTTACCTTAGAGTCTGACAACTAACCAGACAACAGCTTCAGATAATTCCTCAATAGAATGGCATACAACCCAAGCTCTTGAAAACTCTCCAACAGAATAAACTTTCTCCCCAGAGTTATTTCCCAGTAGATTGAAGACTCTCAATCCCCAGCCACAGTCATCAAGTTTCTCGGGACTCCCCAAGCAGGTTTTTCAAGCAGCACTCGACATTATTCTTACAACGGAATGTTTATCATGTTCCAACTTCAAAGGACTTAAAGGATCCCTATGTCCCCAAGGAAGTCGGGAGGGGTTTCTCACATCCCAACAAGTTTCCAAAGATTTTCTATCCCTAACAGTGGTCCAAGGATTTCTCATTCTCAGCAATCAAAGGTTGTGGAATTCCCGGCATCGGTCCAGGATTTATTTTCCTCGGCAGCATTCAAAGATTTCATTATCTCCAGCTATCAAGGATTTATTTTCCTCAGCAAGACAGCTAATCAGCTTACATGCGCATCCATTACATTCATATATCATAAACATCGATAGAACACATTTTATTGCATCATACATGTCATGCAACATAACTTTGTGTTTCAGCTAACATTTTACCCTTTTCAGGATAAGATTAAAAGTTATCTTTAACAACTATGCAAAGATTTCAGATACAGTACGGATACACTCCAAGACATGGAAGTCATTCTGCTACTCATTCGGATCTCTTGTTCAGATACAATATGGATACACCCCAGACACGGAGGTCATTCTACTACTCATTCAGACTTCAGCAATCAGATACAGACTAGATGCGCTCCAGACACGGAAGCCATTCTATTTCTTATTTAGATTCAACTATCAACCTCAGGTTCAGATGCACTCCAGACACGGAAGTCATTCTGTCATTTGTCCAGATACCAGTTACAGTACGGATACACTCTAGACACGGAAGTCATTATGCTACTCATACAGATCTCAACTTCAGATACAGTCCAGATATGCACCAGACACGGTTGCCATTATGTCACTCATTCGGAATTTATCCCCAGCCCAGAGATGCTCCATACACTGACGTTTTTCTGTCGCCCATTCAGAATTCAGATACAATACAGATACACTCCAGACACGGCAGTCATTCTGATATTCATTCAAGAATCAAATATGGTTACAGCTCAGATACGCTCCATACACGGACGCCATTCCTTTGCTCATACAAATCCAATCTCCAGATACAACTCAGATACGTTCCAGATACGGATACCATTCTGGTGTTCATTCTCCTGATTTTCAACAAACAGTCTTGGATGGCATCTTTAAGCCCATCTCCAGCAAGATTCTACCATCTCCAAATGGCATCTTTAAGCCCATTCCCTCATTTACATTTTGACGAGTGCAAATTTACGGGCACTCTAGTGTCCAATCCTCTTTTACCTTCGAGTCACGAAAGGCAAACTCGCCAATCTAACCCTTCAGGTTCAAGAAGATTGAACATGGGCAGCTGTTGTACCCCTAAATTTGCCCTCTCATTTTATCAAGATTTCCCCTCACAAGACTCTTTGGACTCAAGACCAAATTAGGGTTTTGCTTTGCTCAAGACATCTCCTTGCACTGATGACCTAAATTAGGGTTTGAGTTTGCACAGGGATTTTTGGACTTTCAATGCTCAAAGTTACTTTCATACTTCGTGTTGGACTTATAAGATTGCCTCTACCAAGTTTCAAGCCTTGAATCAAATTTTTGCCCAGTCAATTGGACAGTTGACCTAGAAATCAGTTGTATTGGGGAAAAAGTCAATTGTGGCCAATTTACAGTCAAACCTCATAATTTTTTATCCACATCAACATTATAGACTCATATGAACCATTTGATCAAGTTTGGACCATAACTCCTCAAGAAATATGATCAGATCATCAAAAGGGCAAAATGGTCATTTTTAGGGTTTTGATTGAGAAAGGGCAATTTCTGACTTTTAACCTAGCCAATGGAAAATTGGGTTCAAGCATGGATTCAAGGACCCAATGGCATCATCTTGACCTAATCACAAGGTTTAAAAGATCTCAAATGCATTGGATTGACAGATGAATTTTTCAGTCAACTGATCAAAATTTGACTGTACACTGAAAAGTCAAACTTTGACTTTTTGGTCAAAATCAAGTGCCAAGGGTCATTTTTCATCAAAATGAGTCAAAACATGAAACTTGTTCATCAAGAAACCTAATTTTGCAAATTAGGGTTTAAGATTGAAAAAATTTCATAACTTAGAATTTTTCAAAGTTATGAAATTTTCTTATTTTTTCCCAACTTTGCCCAATATTTTCACCATGATGCAATTGGATTCAAACAAAACTCCCAACATGAAAGTTGTAGTCCTCCACAAAATCTACAACTTTGATTCACAAAGTTTTCCCAAAAGATGCTTGGAGCTCAAGTTATGATATTTGGAACAAGGGTCCATGAAACTTTTAACTTAGTGAAATTTTGCCCTAGTTTAGGCAGGATTTTGACCTATCTTCATGGCAATTTTTCACCTAGTTCCACTTGGAATCTCAAAATTAATTTCAAAGATGGATTGTAAAGAATGTTACAAGCTTTCCAAAATGTCCAAGAACTCTCCAAAATAATTTATGGTTAGGGAGAATCTAAGGTTTGAATTTGGCAAAAACTCACTTTGATCCATGGCATGTTTCATATTGACACAAGTTGCAATTTCCATCCAGCATTGTTTATGCTTGATTACAGGTATCTAAACCCTTCCACACTCAATAATTAAATGCAAACTCAATGGATTGAAGCTTTGTTCTGATCATTAGAGGTTTACACAAGGGATTAATCCAAAAATAGCAAAACGGCAACATTGCCATTTTTGTCAAAACTTGCTTTATGTCAAATTGCATCCCTTGAGCCTTGAACCAAATCTTGGAAAGCAAATAAAATCCACAAACTTGGGGACAAGCTCACCAAATGTATGCAGGATTAGAGCTAGCATGTACAGGCCTGTCTTGTATCACTTCTCACATTTTGCTTCAAAACCAAGAAATATGCAAAAGTCTACACAACTTGAGTATCTGTTATAACCAACTCTTGTAAGCATTTGAAACAAGTTTTGCATATTGCGTTGAGCCAGAAACACGATTTATTCAACCCTCAAGCCTTCCAAAACACAAAAACACCATCTTCTTGCAAAACAGGGCAGTTTCTGCACTTTGAGTTCCATAACAAAAACTACTCGTGCGTTTTACCCCAAACCTGTTCCAATACACTCCATACAACCTATCTGAACTATCCCAACCATTGGCCATTGACTGTAACTCCATTTGCAAGCTTCACCATTTCTGATTTCAGCTTGTGCAGGTTGACTTCTACAGGCTTATTCAAGCAAGCTCAAAGCAAACAAAGCATTGGGGAAGGTCAGAGGAAGTTCAGGCAAGCTCAAAAGAACCTCAGGCCTCACTGAAAGTTGCCACATTGTCATACACGAGTTCAACTGAAACAGGTATTTTCCAACTTTCTATCTCTCTATTTAGGAATCATTAGGCTTAGGTTTGTGAATAAAAATGTAGTACTCATAGCCCTTAAGCTGTACATATGCATAGATTTCATTTAAGTTAAGTGTGCTGAGAGAATTTGATTGATGAACATTCTGAAAAAGTTAGGTTAGAAATTAGGGCCAGAGAGATTCTCTCTGGTCTTTGAGAGTTAGATTAAGTTTTTTATATGGTTAGAATTGTATGATCATGCTCTATAACTTTCATGTTGCAAGTTTTCGTTTTTAAGCACAAATGCAGGAGATATGAGTTTGTACACAAAAGGCGCGTGTTTTTTGTTTGAACGAAGGTTGAAGATGAAGTAAGTGGGCTGGGCCTGGCTATTTCTCACTTTTGGCACCCCCCAGCTTGCTGATTGCACCCCCTGGCCTATTTCATTATATTTTTATATTTTTCTATTTCTTTTTCATTTCTGATTTTATTTTATTTTTTCTAAACATAAAAAATTACCAAAAAACATTTTCATAAATTTTCACATTTTATTTTATTTTATTTTTTATTATTTTTTCTAACATAAAAATAATTATTAAATAACATACTATTATCTTCTTTTAATAAAACTTGAAAATAATACATAAAAATATTATATTTTTATTTTTATTATTTTACATACTTAAATAATATTTTTTCTAATATATTTTTATTTTTTTGACATTTGTATATATTTTATTATTTTATTTTATTGTACATAAATAATATAATATATATATATATATATATATATATATATATATATATATATATATATATATATATATATATATATATATATATATATATATATATATATATATATATATATATATATATATATATATATATATATATATATATATATATATATATATATATATATATATATATACTTTCTTAAAATAAATTAGGGTTTTACCCTTAATAAAAATAGCTTTTATTTTCTTTTTTAATTCATTAAATATTATATTTTTACATACATAAAAATAATACAAAAAATATTTCTTTTTGCATATTTATTTAATTGTCCATTTAAATATTGCTTATTTACCATTTGAGTAAAGAATTCAATTTGGATGTAATAGTTAATCTTAGGGTTTTATTTTCTTGCAAATACTCCCCATTCAAAATTGTATCCCCCTCCCCATATCAATGTTGTAATAGTCGTAGATTTATTTTACGCATTTATAGCTTTCAAATATGCCATGATAGAGATTAGGGTTTGTATGCAATATCCAAAATCAAAACAAATAGCTAGACCTAATACAAGACCTAAATGCATGAAAATGACAACTCAATGCACACATGCACCCCTAGGGTTTCATCCACTTGTTGCCTTTAAAATGGCCATGGTATGCATGTTGAGTATCTTGGCAAAACAAAAACAAAACAAAATATCATAGTCCCTCGATGACGCTATCTTGGTTGCCTATACAAAATGATCTAGTCCCTCAAAAAAATTTGCTAAAGATACTTAGCACTATTGCTATCATGGTCAATACGATGACCCGCGCCTGTCCCGTTTAACATCTGAATACAAGGTTGTTTACCAAATGTAATGGTAAAACAACATTGTAAAAAGGGTTAAAAATGTGTAGGAAAGACTCTTGAGTAGATAGGGTAGACAAATCTTAGTTACTTGATCAAAACTTGCAAAAACATCCTTGCTATTTTCAAACACACCTCACAACATAATTTCAAAACATTTTTTTGAAATCAAACTTTCAAACATTGAAATATCTTTTCAAAAGACAAACACCTTTGTATATATTCAAACAAGAATCATTACAAAGGTTGCCACAACGATGGCCTCTTTTCAAAACATTTTGCAAAACCACACACAAAGCACCATTTCAAACAATTGAAAAGCAAAAGCAAGTGATCTAAACAAGTAACTAAGAGCCCATGGAAAACCATGGATGAAAAGGATGCTTGCACCTTCCCTTTTCATAATCTACCCCCCGAACCCAAGAAAACATCTCAAAGGTCTTTCCTGTGCTTTTTGACCTTTCCTTTGTATAAAATAAAAATTCGGTGGTGACTCTTGCTAAACTGAAACATTTGTAAACACAAACGCAAAACCTCAAGTCAATTCTCCCACCGTTTCACAGAACTGGAGACTCTGTTGGGGAAATATCTAAAAGTGGGGTTACCTTAGGGTTTAGATCACCTTTACATGCTTACCTTGTTTGCTTTGATTGCTTTACACTTGGTTCTATTGTTTGGGTTTGAAATCCTCTACCCGGATTTGGGAAACATTCATAGGTAAATAGCAATACGTTGTGGAAACTATGCGGGGTATACCGACATGGTTGAAGCAATAGATATATTAGTGCGACATCATTGTGGGTACCGGTAGCCTTTGAGTCAATCAAAGAGAATACGGGGCCGCTGAGTGATGTCATGAAGTACTAATGGACTTTTAGAACCTTTACTTGACCATCTTGGCCTTTTTAGGGGTAGTGAGATAACCGGCTTTGGTGTCGTCCGAAGTTGGTAGATACTCGATACTACACTCATTGAGGGTTGTTTTCTTGGAATATTTCGGTCGCCAGTAAAGTGGCTAAACTGAAACAATGAACACAGAAAATAACCCAGTGATATTGAGCTCCTTAGAACCCGGTTACTATTTATAGGACAGGTTGAGCCAACTAACTTCAAGAGGGTACTTACCTATGAAACCCCATGCAAGCCTGAAACTAGGAAGTTGTGTGATTTGCTTGTACATATACTTGTGCATACATCATGAACATCATAAAGCATCATATGCATCCACTAACCATTTCAAGGGTTCGGATCTTCATCTTTGTTCTTGTTTTGTAGGTTATGGAATCACTTCGCAGGAAAACAATCCAGGTCAACCTTGTGAGAATTCCTCCCCTACTCAAGGAGCTTGCTTCCAAAATTCCAGAGAATTCTCCATTCACTGAAAGACATGGTAGACTTCTCAACTTGGTCAACTCCAACATTGAAGAAGACATGGTGAAAGTTCTCTTCCAGTTCTTTGACCCCCTACACCATTTCTTTACATTTCCTGATTACCAACTAGTGCCTACTTTGGAGGAATTTTCTCAACTCCTGAGGATTCCTATTCTCCATCAACTACCCTACAACGGTACGGAAAGAGAACCAAAGCCTGAAGATGTTGCTCAAGCCTTACACTTGCAACCATCTGACATCAAAGGTCATTGGGAAACCAGAAGTGGTGTCAAGGGTTTCTTGGCAAAATTTCTGTTTGAGAAGGCACAAGACTGCTGGAATTCTCTAGATCTACAAGCTTTTGAGGAGATTGTGGCACTTCTCATCTATGGGTTGGTCTTGTTCCCAAATCCTGATCAGCTTATTAGTTGTGAATGCTGTCAAGATTTTCATATCTCAGAATCATGTGCCTACATTGCTTGGGGATATCCTCCACTCATTTCACATACGAACAATGAGGAAAATAGGTGTTCTCATATGATGTACTCCTCTTCTAGCAAGGTGGTTTATTTCTCACCTTCCCCAATCAGTCTTGAAGAATGAGCAAGGCTTGAGGTGGTCACAACGATTGATGACTCTTACACATTCTGATGTTCATTAGTGTTCTCGGTCCAGAGAAAATGTCATCATCATTGATCGTTGTGGGGAATTCCTTAATGTCCCATTACTTGGCATTAGGGGAGGCATTACCTACAACCCCTGTTTGGCTCTAAGACAATTTGGGTATGCCCGAAGGGATGGCCCTCATGACATGCTGATTCCAGACTTAGTTTTTGACTTCGACAACGATGCTCAAGGACTTCGACAAAGGTTTATCCGAGCTTGGAGGATGCCCAACAAAGTGGACAGTAAGACACTGGGGCACAAGAATTCCATCCCCCTTGAGCCTTACCTCAAGTGGGTACGAACCTGCGCCCATAGTCTTATGATGCCTTACCCCTACATTCTGCCTATGATCAAAGAGCCTGTTATGGAAGGAGAGGTTCCATACACCCTCCTACATCCTGACATGCCAACATCATTGGAAGATTTTCAAAAGAGTTGGATACAACTCAAGGAAGAACGAAACACTTTTGAAGCCAGCTTCTACGCCAGTGAGAAGAAGGTTTTAGAATTTACTCGTCGACTTCATGAAGAGAGGACTCTCAACACCTACATAGCACCGAAGAGGATGCGCAACGTCTTTTTACATTAGAATTTTGTATTATTTTGCCCATGGGGCATTTATGTACTAACAAATTCTTCTTATTAATGTGACGTGTGTTCTTTTTGTTTGCAACAAATTTGAATTTATGAATCCTTGAATGCATTATATGAATACATATCATTCATCATATGCATAAGCAGGTCTTCACACCAGGTTTCCTTATCTCTCTGCTGTTTATTTCAGCAAGATGGATATAGAGCAGACGGTCAAAGACCTACAAGCGCAGAATTCACAGTTCCAACAACTCCTCATGACTTTGGCAAAGGGTCAGGAGGATCTTAAAGCACTGCTGGAAAAAGAGAAGGATAAAAAGAAAAATAAAAGAGTTGGCGTGGCTACTATGGGAAGAAGATTTGAGAACCAAGCTAGAAGGGTCCTGGATTTTCCCTCGACATCTGATGAAGGTGTTGGCAAAGGAAAGGGAGTTGCAGTACCCTCCGAGTCTGAGGCTGAAGAAGAAGAAGAAGAGGATGAAGATTACTCTGAGCAGCAGTACCCTCCTGCAAACGACAAGCATAAGAATCTGGAAGAGCGTCTGGCGGCTATGGAGGTACAAAGAGTGTCTGGGCTGGATTTCGAAGAGCTAGGGTTGGTTGCTAGGATTGTGATTCCCCCTAAATTAAAGGTGCCTACATTTTCTAAATATGATGGTTTGTCTTGTCCAAAGATGCATCTACGGTCTTACGTCAGAAAGATCCAACCTCGTTTTTCCGTACGATACTTTTTCAATATTGATGTAAATGCACCCGGTTTGTAATAGTTTAATTAGGATTTTAATTTCCGCATCTTTATTTTCAGTCAAATATTTATGTATTTGCCCAAAAGCCTTGTAATAGTTAAGACTTTAATTTCTCACACTTTTAAATTCCCTCAACTATGAACTGCTAGATGTATGGATAATAGGCTTATATGCGAAAGACAGATAAAATTTAAACAGTAAATCACCCTAATAGTGCAAAGATAAATAAACTGAAAAATAACACATGCACATGTTCACTCCTAGGGTTTATCCCACTCCGATTGCCTTCGGTAAACGGTTATGAAGTATAGGGAATTTTAGTGGTCGTCCTCCAGTCCCAAAAGATCAAAATGACCCATTCAAATGTTGCCTCAGAAAGATCTTTAGGACTTTAGGGTAGCTACTAAGGTTTCCTAACCATTGCTTTTGTGATCGTACTTGTCCCTTCGAATGTCCCTTAAAACTCCAACGATGGGGCTACCTACTCCTTAATAGTAGGATAGCGCTGTCTAAAGGAAACGAGAAAATGAACATCCTTTTTCGAGTAGGTAGAAAATCTTAAGTACTTTCTCAAGACAATAAAAACTCTTTCACACAAACATTTTCAAAACAATTTTCAAAAACAACTTCGTCACACTCTTGAGGAAAGATACAGGGGTTACCATGAAGTTAAACAAAAACTTTTCAAAACACACACCAGCAATTTTAAAATGAGCAAGTACCTAAGAGCCCGTGGAAAACCACGGATAGAAAGGGTGCTAACACCTTCCCTTTCTATAATCTACCCCGTACTCAGAAAACATCTCGAGAAAGGTTTTTTCTGTTCTTTTTATTTTTCCTTTGTTGGATGAAATAAAAGACGATGGCGACTCTTGCTTACCGCGACATTTGCGAACAAAAAATGCAAACCAATATTAACAGTCGGTTATGCCACCGTATCACAGAACTGACGACTCTGATGGGGATTTAAATAAGTGGGGTATACCTTAGGACCTAGGTCATTTTTAAAATTGATTTCTTGTTTGTTTGTCTGCTTTATCTTCGAGGGTTTTGTTTGGGTATTATTGAAGATCCTACACCCGGATCTGGGAACACCTTTTAGGTAAGTAGCAATAAATTGTTAAGGAACTATGCAGGGTATACCGACACTGTTGAAGCAGTAGCTACGTTGATGCGACACTTTGGTTGGTACCGGTATCCCTTGAGTCAATCAAGGAGAATACGGGGACGCTGCATGGTGTCATAAAGTATCAACTGACCTTAGAACCTTTAATTGCACAACTTGGCCAGTAGGACGTAGCGAGATGGTCGACTTTGGTGTATTCCCAAGGTTGAAAAATACTCGATGCTACACTTATTGAGGTTTGACTCCTGAGTTTTGTTTAGTTGCGAGTCAATCGCCTATTGAACGAAGCTTGGGGAAAGATCAGTGATATTGAGATCCCTTAGAACCCGGTTACAATTTATAGGACAGGTTGAACCAATCCAGCTTCAAGAGGGTATGACCTTAAAACTCATGCAGGCTTTAAACCTAAGGACTTGGTGTGACTTGTTTGTTTCTTGCTATACATGTGATTTCCTAGCATAATCATGACATCATAAGCATGGCATGTCATACTAACCATTTCAAGGATTTTCTAGGGCTTATCTTTGCTTTGTTTTGTAGGACATGGCATCCGCCTAGAGGAACACTATCCAGATTAACCTTGTGAAAGTACCTCCTCAACTAAAGGACTTAGCATTAAGGGTTCCTGAAAGCTCTCCCTTCACTGAAAAACATGGTCGGCTGCTCAACTTGGTCACTTCAAAACTTGATGAAGAATTGTTAAAAGTGATGTTCCAGTTCTTTGATCCTTTGCACCACTGCTCCACCTTCCGGGATTACCAGCTAGTGCCTACTATGGAGGAATTTTCTCGGTTATTGGGGGTACCTATTATTAATCAGTTACCTTTCAACGGTACGGAAAGACATCCAAAGCCTGAAGAGATTGCTCGAGCTCTGTCCTTACAACGGTTTGATGTAGTGACAAATTAGAAAACTAGGGGAAGTGTCCAAGGAATCCCGGTTAAATTTCTATTCGAGAAAGATCATTATTTTTGGGATACCCTGGATTTACAAGCTTTTAAAGAGGTATTGGCACTCGTCATCTACGGGATGGTATTATTCCCTAACACAGAACAACTCGTAGGTGTGAATACGATTAAGGTTTTTCTGTCTCATAATCTGGTGCCTACATTACTTGGGGATATTCTACACTCTCTGCATGCTCGCACTCTAAATAGAAGGTGGACCCTCATGTGTTGCACCCCTCTACTGGCTAGGTGGTTTATTTCGCACCTACCCATGTCTATTTTGAAGAATGAGCAGGGTATGAAATGGTCTCATAGGTTGATGTCCCTTACACATTCAGACATTCATTGGTGTTCACGGTCCTCGGAAGATGTTACCACCATCGATCGTTGTGGTGAATTCCCTAATGTCCCTCTCTTAGGCATTAAAGGAGTGTTGTACCCCAAAATTTGCCCTCTCATGTCTCAAGGACTCTTAGAATTACTTCAGTCAAGTTTTAAGCCTCTGGTCACATTTTCTAAGAAGAATCATTCAAATTACCAAGAGGGGGCAAAATGAGCAAAATCGGAGTTTCGGTTGGAAAAAGTCAATCGGACGCTAAGAAGTCAAATTTTGACTTTTTGACCAAATTTGGATCCCAAAAATCACATTATGTCAAGACATCCAAAAATGAAGTTTGATCATCAAAAATCAAGAGAATAAAAAATCCAACTTTGCAAGACTTTGAAATTTTTCTAAGTATTTTCTATACTTGGTCAATTTCATTTACTTCATGACATTTTTTACTACAATTCCAAATAATTCAAAATGATGCAAGTAATTCAAGTTATTACAAAGTGGCATTTTTGCAAAATTACAAATTCTAAAACTATGTCTTGATTGAGTTCTCTCAAAAAACCTTGCCACAATATTTTTGCCCTTGACATAATGTGTATGAATTAATCCACAAAACCAAATTTGTGTCATGCTACAAATCATATTGTCCAAAGTTAAACAAAGTGTGATATGCTACATTTCTACAACACCCCATGCTTCCCTGCAAGAAACCTTGTGCTATGTTGCACCCCAAGTATGCATGCTGCCCAATACAGTCCAAAACTGCTCTTTGCAGTCTGCCCAAGCCTGCAACATAACAACCCTAGAATTGCACCAAAATGGCAAAGGGAAATTGTGGGAAGAAAGTATCAAAAAAGTAGGCAAAAACAATTCAAAATAACTTATTTGGTTTCCCCCCTAAACCTCAGTCAAAGGTCTATAAAAGGGACTGTCTCATAAGACATAAGGGTTGGATTTTTCGGAGAGAGGATTGAGAGAGAGAATAGAGAGTTTTGTTGAGCAGAAAAATAGTATCCTTTGTAAACTTGACTTATTTATTTTCAAAACAAAGTTCTGTTCTTATTCAAAACAAGACAGTCCAACCCATTACTCCACCATACAAACTCTCCCATAAGCCAAACACCTCATTACATACAAAGATTGTCCAAACATAAAAATAGTCCCTGTAGTGCTACTCATCTTCACCTTCAAAAACACAAAAAAAAAAATACAGTACATTCTAAATCAGTTCCAACAGTCCGGAGCAGCTTCCTGAAGATTTATTGGAGCCATCACATCATCCGGAAAACATCCAGATTTAAAACAGCCAGTGCAACCCAAAAGGTAAGTCTTCTTGACTTGGTATCTTCTCACACATCATTAACACTTTGTTGTTTTTGAAGATAAGATGTAGTATTTTATTATCCCTTTAAATTAGACATTTGCCTATGGTTTAGGCTTATTCAATCATTTGTTATTTATGTTTATCCATCATATGCCGTAAACTAACCTATACAGTCAGTAAAGCAATGTTTAAGGCAGGAAAATACAGCATGTATCGACACATATCCTCATGTGTCGACTCATCCTAGTGAAAAAACAGGGTATGAGTCAACACATAACCCCCATGCGTGGACCCATACTGATTGCAGGTTACAAAACAGAAGTTGGAAAAGTCTATGAGTCGATACATACGCGTTTTGCATCGATACAAGAAGGTGCATGAATCGATACATCCCATTATGTGTTGACTCATACTGAGCAGATTTTGTTTTACAGGAGCAGGGAGAAGCTATGTGTCGATGCATAACAGCATGGGTCGACACATAGCAGTTCAAAATGCATTTTTTCTTTTATTTTACACTATTTTTACATTGTTTTCATTATTATTCGATATGGTTGTAATATTTCAGCTTCCACTTCATCCCCATTGTCAATTTATACCCCCATCCCCTTAAAGTGGTGTAATAGCGTAGATTTTATTTTCCGCATTTTTACTTGTTTTTCATATATTGCTAGTAATTAGGGTGTATGGCAAAACAAAATCAACAAGTAGATAACCTTTCAAATACAAGACAAAATGCATGCAAACTAACACACTTGCACACTAGCACCTCTAGGGTAATCTCACTTTGTTGCCTTTCGGAAAATAGTCATGTCCCTCGAATATGGGACGTTTTAGCAAAGACCCTTCGATAAAAAAAGGATCGTAGTCCCTCGATGTTGCCTTCGGTAAAACGATCTAGTCCCTAAAACGATATTGCTAAAACGTCTCATAAGTTGCCTTCTATGACTATACAAACGTCCCATACCCGTCCCTTCACATCCAACGATGGGGCTTCTTACCAAATCAATGGTAAGATAGTCACATCTAAAGGAGAAGGAAAAACACATTTAAAACCTTTTGAGTAGGTAGATTCGCTTCTAGTCACTCGCTTGCTCACGACAAAAACACTTTTACACACTGACACTCTCATTTCAAAACATTTTCCGAAAGATAAAACATTTTGTATATGTTCTTATAGAGACGAGAACCATTGCAAAATATCTTTCCGAAAACCACTTTCCGAAATACATGCCACAAACACGTCTTTGAACTATCTTTCGAAACAAAACTTTCTATGCGTTCTTATAGAGACGAGAACCAATACAAAGATATTTTCAAAAATACTTTCAAAGCCTACACCGCAAAACACATTCAAACAAAAGCAAGTTGATCTAGAGAGTAACTAAGAGCCCATGGAAAACCACGGATGAAAAGGGTGCTAACACCTTCCTTTTTCATAATCTACCCCCCGAACTCAAGAAAACATCTCTAAAGGTCTTTCCTGTGCTTTTTCACCTTTCCTTTTGGATAAAAGAAAAGTCGGTGGCGACTCTTGCTAAACCGCAACATTTGAGAACACAATCGTAAATCTCAAGTCAGTTCTCCCACCGTATCACAGAACTGGCGACTCTGGTGGGGAAATACCTTAAAGTGGGGTTACCTTAGGGTTAGATCACCTTTACTTGCTTTAATTGTTTGATTTGTATTGCTTTACATTATGGTTCTCTGTTTGGGCTTGCTTTGATCCTCCACCCGGATCTGGGGACACCTTTTAGGTAAATAGCAAAAGATTGTGGAAATTGTACGGCGTAGACTGATATGGTTGAAACAATGGCTATGTTAGTGTGACGCGTTTATGGGTACCGGTATCCCTCGTGGTGAATTGAGGAGAATACGGGGCCACTGTGTGGCGTCATGAAGCACTAATTGACTTTAGAACCCTAATTGAACAAACTTGGCCATTAGGACGTAGTGAGATAACCGGTTTTGGTGTAGAGCTAAAAATTGGTTGATACTCGATACTACACTCATTAAGGCTGGACTTTGGGGATATCTAGGCTGCAAGAAAAGATTGATTGTGCTGACACAATGCCTAAGAGAAAGGTCGGTGATATTGAGATCCTTTAGAACCCGATCACTATTACTAGGATAGGTTGAGCCAACTAAACTTCAAGAGGGTACTTACCTATAAAACCCCATGCAATCCTAAAACAAGGGACTTGTTTGTTGTGTGTGTATATGTTTACTTGTACATAACATCATAAACATCATAAGCATCATGAGCATGATCACTAACCATTTCAAGGATTTAGAAGTTTATCTTTGTTTTTGTTTTGTAGGTCATGAATTCCGTCCGAAGGAACACCATCCGTATCAACTTTGTAAAAGCACGCCCTCAGCTTCAAGAGTTAGCCTCAAGAGTGCCCGAGGATTCTCCTTTTACCAAGAAATATGGTCGACTCCTCAGTTTGGCTACATCCAGTTTCCAATAAGAGATGATGTGTGTACTGTTCCAATTCTTTGATTCCGTACATCATTGTTTCACTTTCACGGACTAGCAGTTGGTACCTACACTGGAAGAGTTCTCTCTACTCTTAGGGGTGCCCATGCTTGATCATATACCGTTCACCGGTCTAGAGGGGATTGCAAAACCTGAAGTCATCGCCGAAGCTTTGCATCTGAAGAGAGTCGACATCATAGCCAACTGGGAAACAAGAAGCGGGGTTAAAGGTTTCCTAGCCAAGTTTCTATTGGAGAAGGCTCATTCATTCTGGGACGAAATGGATTTCCAAGCTTTTGAAGACATCTTGGCTCTTCTCATTTATGGTTTGGTTCTGTTCTCCAACTCGAACCAATTCATAGATGTTAATGCCATCAAAATATTTCTCTCTCGCAATCCCGTACCTACATTACTGGGAGACATCTTGCATTGCCTTCATACTCACACCATGAAGAAAAGAGGTACTCTTTTGTGTTGTATTCCCCTACTCGCTAAGTGGTTCAGTTCACACCTACCTCAATCAACCTTGAAAAACGGGCAAAGACTGACATGGTCCCAAAGGATGATATCCCTCACCCATTCTGACATCTGTTGGTGTTCAAGATCCTTGGAAGATGTCTCTATCATTGACCGTTGTGGGGAATTCCCTAACGTCCCTCTACTTGGTATTAGGGGAGGTATCACCTATAATCCCTGTTTAGCTCTTCGACAGTTTGGATATGCCCGAAGAGACTGTCCTTACGAGATGCTCATCCAAGGTTTGGTGTTTGACTACGACAAAGAAGACCAAGGTTACCGCCAGAGATTTACATGAGCTTGGAGAATGGTGAACAAGGTGGACATTAGAACTTTGGGACACAAAAACTCTATCCCTTTCGAGCCTTACCTTAGGTGGGTGCGAGCTCGTGCTTAGAGTTTTGTAATGACTTACCCTTCCATCCTCCCTGTTATCATAGAGCTTGTTGTTGAAGGAGACGTCTCATACACCGTCCTTCATCCTGACATGCCTACCTCTCTCGAAGACTTGCAGAAAGCTTGGGTTCGGTTGAAGGAAGAGCGAGACACCTTTGAAGCCCAGTTTTACGCCAGTAAGAAGAAGGTTCTGGAGCTCACCAAGCTGCTTCATGAAGAGAAAAACCTGAATGCCTACATCGCTCCAAAGAGGATGCGTTCAACCTTCTTGTCTTAGGAGTTTTTGTTGTATTTTGTTTATTTCATTATAAGCCCGAAGAGGCATGATATATTCAAACTTGGATTTAATATAATGTGTGTTCCTTTTTGGTTTGAACAAATTTAAATCTCTAATTTCCTTGAAATCATTTGCGTATTGCATCTTCATTCATCATAACATCATACAGGTTTCTCACGACAGGTCTCCTTATCTTTCTACTGTTTATTTCAGTGAGATGGATATTGAACAAACAGTGAAAGATCTTCAGGCGCAGAACGTCTAGTTTCAACAAATGCTCTTGACTCTGACAAAATGACAAAAGGAGTTGAAGACTCTACTGGCCAAAGAGAAGAAGAAGAAAGCAAAGAAACCAACTGGTATTATGATCATGGGAAGAAGGTTCAAAGGACAAGCCAGACGGACTTTAGACTTTGCAACATCATCGGGTGAAGGAGATAATCAAGGAGACAGGATCCAGGAAGTGAACAACGACACAGCATCCGAGGAAGAGGAAGAACCTGACTACTCTGAGGAGTAGTATCCTCCTGTTGATGATAAATACAAACAGCTAGAGGATCGTTTGAATGCTATGGAGATTCATACGGTACCCGGATTGGATTTTGAAGAGTTAGGACCTGTCTCAGGGGTCGTCATCCCACATAAATTTAAGGTTCCCACTTTCGCTAAATATGACGGTGTCTCTTGCCCGAAATTGCATTTAAGGTCATACGTCAGAAAGATTCAACCCCATACGGTTGATAAGAATCTGTGGGTGCATTTTTTCCAAGAGAGCTTGTCAGGGACGCAGTTGGATTGGTTCTATGAATTGGAAGGGACCAATATCCACAATTGGGAAGATTTGGCTGCCGCCTTCTACAAACAATATCAGTACAATGCTGACTTAGCTCCAACTCTGACGCAATTGCAAGGCATGTCTATGGGTGTAGGTGAAGGTTTCAAAACCTATGCTCATAAATGGAGGGATCTCGTAGGCAGAGTCCAGCCCCCTCTATCTGACAGAGAGTTAGTGGATATGTTCCTAGACACCTTGTCAGGTCCATTCTTCAACCACCTGAACGGAAGTTCCTCAACTGGATTTACTAAACTAATCATGACTGGTGAGCGGGTCGAAGCCGGTATAAAAAGTGGCAAAATTTAAAAAAGATGCATCCTCAAGCACGATGGAGAAACCCTTCACGGGTAAGAAGGAGGCAAGTGCCATTTATAACCTAAGAGATCAGAGCAGAGCAGGATACCGTCCAACGGTAAGTGCTGTAATAATACCTAGGCCTGCAACTGCCCCGCAATGCAACAATCAGCAAAGGGTGGAAAGACCATAAAGGCAGTTCATCCGGATCACATGACATTGACAGAGGTTCTACCCCATCTGTTGAGATCTAACTTGGCAACTTTAAAAGAGGTTCCCAAGAATCCTAATACCTCTTCTCCTCGATACAATCTGAAAGCTCGGTGCGCCTATCATTCTGGGAGTCCTGGTCATGACACAAATGATTGTTGGGCTCTAAGAAATAAAGTACAAGATTTGATTGAAGCCAAGGAGATTGATTTCGACGCTCCGGAGAAGCCCAATGTCATAACTGCTCCCATGCCTAAGCACAACCATGGAGTTAATTTCGTTGATACCAATCTGTTCGTAACCTCAGTGGATGAAGTTTCTACTCCTCTTGTGACTGTTAAGAAAAAATTTTTGTTGGCCAGTTTATTTCCGGGTTGTGGTGAAGGTTGCCACATATGTTCATTTCTACCTTTTGGTTTCCATTTGCTGAGGTCAGGTGTTCAACGCCTGATAGACAGCAAATAAATTTTGTTCGAGAAATCTCTGGTTCCCGTTGTTCCATCCGAAGACATTGCTATTATAACAATTTCCGCCAATCCTCCCAAGGTCTCCTCGAGAAGACCTGTTAAGATTACATCTGCTCCAAAAATTGCCCTGCTGATAATCACATGTCCTGGTCTTATCCCGTACGCCTCGGACAAAGTTGTCCCTTTGCATTATGGCACCAATGTTTACTATCATAGTGTTAAACAAAACTTGAAGACTGAAGAAGTTGATCCTGATGTCAGTAACATTGTCGGGACCAGCAAGATTACTAGAAGTGGAAGGGTTTTGTCTCCTGAGATTTCCCCTAAGACTGTCAACAAGCCTATTGTCATTCCCTCTGATGTTCCTGCTAGCACATCAACTACTATTCCTGCTCTTACTCCAGTTATTACCCCTGTCGGCGAATCATTTAATACTCGCAGCAAAGAAGTTATAGATGAGCCTGCCCTGACGGAGGCGCCTAAGAAGATTGTTGTGGAAGCCTCTAAGCAAGAGATAGAGGAAATATTGAAAATAATCAAAAAGAGTGACTACAATGTGGTCGAACAGCTGGGGCAGACCCCCTCAAAGATATCAATGGTATCCCTGATGTTGTGCTCTGAGGCCCATGTGAAGGCTTTGATTGCATTCCTCAAAACTTCGCATGTGCCGCAAGAGACTTCAGCTTATCAATTCAAAGATTGCGTGGCTAGCCTGACCGCCGATAATGGGTTGGGCTTCTCAGACGCCGACTTGACACCAAAAGGAAGAAAGCATAATGATGCTCTGCATGTCTCGATCGAATGCAGGGGCACCATTATGGCTCATGTATTGATAAATACTGGATCTTCACTTAATGTTCTGCCGAAGAAAGTGTTGGACCGGTTGGATTGCAAGAGTTTGACTCTAAAGCCTAGTAACTTTGTGGTAAGGGCTTTTGACAGATCGAAGAGAATGGTGCATGGGGAAGTGAACATCCCTGTCAAAGTAGGCTCTCAGACTTTCGAGTCCACCTTCTATATGATGGACATCAGGCCATCATACTCTTGTTTGTTGGGTCGCCCTTGGATCCACGAAGTCGGAGCTGTTACTTCCATACTCCACCAAATGCTGAAGTATCCGGTGAGAGGAAAGATTGTCACTATGTGGGGTGAAGAAGAATACATGGTGAGCCACCTCAATTCCTTCAGGTACGAAGAGATGGACGGAGAATTTATAGAAACTCCTTGTCAAAACTTTGAAGAGGTTCCCCAGATTTTGGCGTCGACTGAGACCGCTACCAGCAACAAATCTCCTCTGAAGATGGCTTCTCTCAAGTATGCAAGGGCAGTAGTTGAAGAAGGCAGGAATACCAATTGGGGACAGCTTCCTGAGTTCATTCACAAAACTGATAAGTTTGGCTTGGGCTTTACTTCAGGAGCTCAGAGGGTTGTTCGACGCACTCGAGTTGGAGGACCTCCCCTACGCATCAGCAATCGAGAGGTCAATGCTATTGATGACAGTGAGGAAGACTTTGATATTGACAGCTAGATTTACCCAACTACCAATGGTGGACCGAGTAATTGGACGGCCAGAGATTTCATACCAGTTTCTTTTATTCCGCGGTAATTGTCTTAATTATTTTCTGAGTTTGTAATGAACAATTTAAACTTTTCGTCCTTGTGTATTACCCGAGGCACAATGGTTCTATCTGTGAGGGTTATTATATGTAATCTCATATATCATCAATGAAGAATTGGGCGTTCTTTGCATATAAATTTTTCACTCTTTGTTTTTCTTTTCTGCCTTTGCTTTATCAATACAGTTATGCTCTTACACACACTCACATATCAAACTGGAGATCCATATCCACTCTGGATCCCATTGATAACAATCCTGCTATTTCCAGTTATGACTTCGAAAATCCGATCAACCAAGCCGAGGACAAAGGTGAGGACGATTGTGAGATACCTGGAGAACTTGCCAGACTGCTACAACAGGAAGAGGGGGCTATACAGCCTCATGAAGAGCCGGTTGAGACAATAAACTTGGGCACAGAGATAGACAGAAAAGAGGTTAAAATAGGTGCAAATATGGAGCTTAGCGTCAAACGGAGGTTGATACAAATGTTGCGCGACTACGTTGAAATCTTCGCCTGGTCCTATGAAGACATGCCTGGTTTGGACACTGATATTGTGGTACATCGCCTTCCGACTAAGGAAGATTTCCCGCCAGTTAAACAAAAGGTCCGCTGTATGCATCCTGAAATGTCATAGAAAATTAAGGCAGAGGTCATGAAACTGTTCGATGCAGGGTTTTTAGCTGTCACCTCCTATCCGCAGTGGGTTGCTAACTGTAAGTGTTTAGTTATTGGCATGTATTTTTGGTAAAACCAGGTGTGTGAATGTCATGACTGATGTCATAACATTCTGGATTATTAGGTACTTTATGCAGAAAAAGTATGGCATACAGTAGCTGCTGTTTATGAGTGTGTATCTGAGCATTTTGTAATGATCACATTTATTACTTTCTACCAAAATCAGTAAACAGGAATTCTGATGTCATAACAAATGTTAAGACATCCTGTACTGATCTAACAGTTATGCAGTTTGGTTAATTCTGAGATTTTTCAGGAAGTTGGTTCATTCCTTCCAGAACAGAATCTCACGTGGACTTTAGGTTAACCTAGCTCAACCCTAATCTGGTTGATAAAGTCTTGTGACCAAGTCTTGAGGTTAACCCTAATTAACCCTAGCTTTTCGTGGAAGCCCTAACTGAAGAAACAACTGCATATATATTCAACAGGAAAGTTGATTGGAAATTAACCCTCTTAGACAGAAGATCAATTAGGCGCTGTATAGTTTTAACTGTTGTAATCCAAGCAAGTATCATTGTGATAAGTGACTTGGAATAGGTTTTGATTATAAGGGTTTTTTGTATCACTCAAAGCTTTGAAGCAAGAGTGTTTGTGTCTATGATCACATTTATTACTTTCTACCAAAATCAGTAAACAGGAATTCTGATGTCATAACAAATGTTAAGACATCCTGTACTGATCTAACAGTTATGCTGTTTGGTTAATTCTGAGATTTTTTAGGAAGTTGGTTCATTCCTTCCAGAATAGAATCTCACGTGGACTTTAGGTTAACCTAGCTCAACCCTAATCTGGTTGATAAAGTCTTGTGACCAAGTCTTGAGGTTAACCCTAATTAACCCTAGCTTTTCGTGGAAGCCCTAACTGAAGAAACAGCTGCATATATATTCAACAGGAAAGCTGATTGGAAATTAACCCTCTTAGACAGAAGATCAATTAGGCGTTGTATAGTTTTAACTGCTGTAATCCAAGCAAGTATCATTGTGATAAGTGACTTGGAATAGGTTTTGATTGTAAGGGTTTTTTGTATCACTCAAAGCTTTGAAGCAAGAGTGTTTGTGTCTATTGACTAAAGCTTTGAAGCAAAGTCAAGATAGGTTTATGTATCACTCAAAGCTGTGAAACAAGAGTGTTTGTGTTACTTGATTAAAAGCTGTGAAGCATAATCAAGTGTATGTTCTGAAGAGTGTATTCATTATTTCATTAGTCAATTGTTTAAGTATCACTGCTGTGATTGAGGGGGAGTGAGTAGGAACTCAGGTTTAAGTTGAACTTAGATTGAAGTTGCATTGGGTAGGTCTTAAGTGAAGGAGATAAACTGGTTGGTTTATTCCTGAATTAACATCTCTTATAGTGGATTTCCTCCCTGGATTGGTAGCCCCCAGAGTAGGTGTTGTTTCACACTGAACTGGGTAAACAATTGACTGTGTTCTTTACTATTTTTATTTACTGTCTTATAGAAAGTCAGATACGGTGTCATAACATTCCCTGTGACATTGAGTATCTGCTGCCAGAATTTCAATTGGTATCAGAGCGGGCACCCTGCCTGTATTACTGGGTGAGATCTAGGGATATCACTTTCTGGCACTATGGACAAAGAAGGAGTTTTTGGAAACAGACCACCCATTCTGGATGGATCAAATTATGACTACTGGAATCCTCGTATGATTGCCTTCTTAAAATCACTGGACAAAAAGGCTTGGAGAGCTGCTGACAAAGGATGGAACCATCCCACCATAACTGAGAAAGATGGGACAATCAGTCTGAAGCCTGAGGAAGAATGGAGCAAAGAAGAAGATGAGTTAGCCCTGGGTAATTCCAAAGCTTTAAATGCCTTGTTCAATGGAATTGATAGAAACATATTCAGACTGGTACACCAATGTGAACTAGCCAAGGAAGTTTGGGACACTCTCAAAACTACCCATGAGGGCACATCCAAAGTAAAAATGTCAAGGCTTCAGATGCTGACTACTAAGTTTGAGAACCTAAGGATGATGGAAGATGAAACTATTCATGAGTTTCACATGAACATCTTGGAGATTGCCAACACATCAGGAGCATTGGGAGAAAAGATGTCAGAAGAAAAACTGGTGAGAAAGATTCTCAGATCCTTGCCTAAAAAATTTGCAATGAAGATAACTGCTATAGAGGAAGCCCAGGATATCAGCAAGTTGAAGGTGGATGAACTCATTGGGTCTCTTCAGACTTTTGAGATGGGGATCAGTGAAAATGTTGACAAGAAGAACAAGAGCATAGCACTTGTATCCAACACTGAAGATGAAAACAAGGAGGATGAAGAAGAAAGTATTTCAGAAGCTATAGCCATGCTTGGAAGACAATTCAACAAACTCATCAAGAGAATGGATCCAAAGTCAAGGTCGAATGTTAAGAACATTTCTTCTGACATTAACAAATCTTATGACTCCAGCAAAAAACCAAGGTCTGAAGAGAAGGGAAATCAAAGCAGAGGAATTCAACGTCATGGATGTGAAGGATATGGGCACATTCGAGCTGAATGTCCTACCTTTCTTAAGAAACAAAAGAAAGGAATGTTTGTTACCTGGTATGACTGTGATTCAGAAAGTAATTCTGAAGAAGAATCTGCCAAACTAGTTACTGCACTAACTGGTGTTTGTACCTTTGAAAGTGACACTAGTGATGAGGAAGTGACATTTGAAGAACTGGCTGATACATACAAGAAATTATGTATCAGAAGTGCTGAAGTCTGTCTGCAAAATGAGAGACAAACAAAACTCATAATAAAGTTGGAGGCTGAAAAAAGGGCAGACATTGAAACTATAAGTCATCTAGAAGAGGAAGTTCAAATGCTGAACTCAAAACTGAACCAGATGACCAAATATGTCAAGATGCTGACAAATGGAACTGACAAATTGGAAGAAATCCTTCAGGTTGGACAAAATGTGGGAAACAAGTCTGGTCTAGGATTTGTGGCAGCAAAGAAATCTGGTGCAGACAAGAAGATCAGGCCTGATAAACAAATGTCAAAGCAGATGTCACAACACAGCACTCAACATCGGGAACAGAGAAATATGAAGAAAAAATACCAAAGATGGAGATGTCATCATTGTGGGAGGTTTGGTCACATAAAGCCATTCTGCTTCAGATTGTATGGATACCCTAATCAGAACCCAGGTGTCAAACCTAAGTCTAACAAGGTACCACATACTCCACAATGGAAGAAAAAGGCTACTGCCCTGATAGCCCACACTTCCCTTAGAGTCTCTGCAAAGGAAGACTGGTACTTTGACAGTGGGTGCTCTAAGCACATGACTGGAATCAAGAACCTTCTCAATAATGTCAAACCTCACACCACTAGTTATGTGACCTTTAGAGATGGTGCTAGAGGAGAAATCAAAGGAGTTGGTAACTTGGACTGCCCTGGAGTTCCAAATCTAAATGAAGTACTATTGGTAAAAGGCCTGACTGCTAATCTCATTAGTATCAGTCAATTATGTGATCTAGGATTCAAGGCCAACTTCTCAAAATCTGAATGTCTTGTAACTAATGAAAAACAAGAAATTGTAATGAAAGGAGTCAGATCTAAAGACAATTGTTACTTGTGGGAACCTGAGAACACTAATTACTCCACTGTGTGTTCTATTGCCAAAGAAGAAAAAGAGGTGAAACTGTGGCACCAAAAACTTGGCCACCTTCATCTAAGAGGAATGAAAAGGATTATATCCATGGAGGCAGTCAGAGGGATTCCAAGACTGCAAATTGATGAAGGGAGATTTTGTGGTGAATGTCAGGTTGGTAAGCAGACTAGGATGTCACATCCAAAGTCAAGACATCTGACCACCTCTAAGGTTCTAGAACTTCTACATATGGATCTGATGGGACCAATGCATGTGGAAAGTCTTGGTGGAAAGAGATATGCCTATGTTGTTGTGGATAACTTTTCCAGATTCACCTGGATTAACTTCATTAGGGAAAAATCTGATGTGTTTGAAGTTTTTAAAGAACTGTGCAAAAGAATTCAAAGAGAAAAAGAAGGGTGTATTGTCAGAATCAGAAGTGATCATGGCAAGGAATTTGAAAACAGTAAGTTTAATGAGTTCTGTTCCTCAGAAGGAATTAGTCATGAATTCTCTTCTCCTATAACTCCTCAACAAAATGGAGTTGTAGAAAGGAAAAATAGGACCATACAGGAATCTGCCAGAGCTATGATACATGCCAAAAGACTTCCTATTCATTTTTGGGCTGAAGCTATGAATACAGCCTGTTATGTCCATAACAGAGTCACTTTGAGAAAGGGAACCTCATCCACCATTTATGAACTCTGGAAAGGAAGAAAGCCAACTGTGAAGTACTTCCATGTATTTGGCAGCAAATGCTATATTCTGGCAGATCGTGAACAAAGGAGAAAGTTGGACCCTAAAAGTGATGAAGGTATATTTCTAGGATACTCCTCCAACAGCAGAGCTTATAGGGTATTCAATTCCAGGACCAAAGTCATGATGGAATCAATAAATGTCATAGTTGATGATTATCATGAAGAAACAAATGTCCCTTGTAATGTTGAGACATTCTTTGAGACTCCAACTCAACAGAATGACCTTCCTAACACCACTACAGCAGACTCTGAATCCAAGGAAGCTAGCAAAATACCTTCCATCAGAATTCAGAAAGATCATCCTAAAGAACTCATCATAGGGGATCCTAACAGTGGAGTCATTACAAGATCTAGAGAAATCATCTCAAACTCTTGCTTTGTGTCTAAAATTGAACCAAGAAATGTTAAGGAGGCTTTAACTAATGAATACTGGATTGGTGCAATGCAAGATGAATTGAACCAATTTAAGCAACATGAAGTTTGGGAGTTAGTTCCTAGACCTGAGGGAACAAACATCATTGGCACAAAATGGATATACAAGAACAAATCATATGCTGAAGGAGTTGTCACTAGGAATAAGGCAAGACTTGTTGCCCAAGGATACACTCAAGTTGAAGGGGTTGATTTTGATGAGACCTTTTCCCCTGTAGCCAGACTGGAATCTATCAGACTCCTATTGGGAATTGCTTGTCTCCTGAAGTTCAAGCTATTTAAGATGGATGTAAAAAGTGCCTTCCTAAATGGATACTTAAATGAGGAAGTTTATGTGGAACAGCCTAAAGGTTTTGTGGATCCAAACCACCCTGATCATGTCTACAAATTGAGGAAAGCTCTATATGGTCTGAAACAAGCTCCTAGAGCATGGTATGACAGGTTAACAAAATTTCTCTCAGACAAAGGATACAGAAAAGGAGGCTTGGATAAAACCCTCTTTGTCAAAAATGAAGGAGGGAAGTTAATGGTAGCTCAAATATATGTTGATGACATAGTGTTTGGGGGAATGTCAGAACAAATGGTTAAACATTTTGCTGACCAGATGCAGGCTGAATTCGAAATGAGTCTCATGGGAGAACTGACTTATTTTCTTGGACTGCAAGTCTCACAGATGGAGGACTCAATCTTTCTATCTCAAAGCAAGTATGCAAAGAACATTGTCAAGAAGTTTGGTATGGAGAATGCCAGTCACAAAAGGACTCCTGCACCTACTCATTTAAAGCTATCCAAAGATTCAAGTGGGGTTAAGGTGGACCAAAGTCTGTACAGAAGCATGATAGGAAGTTTGTTGTACTTAACAGCCAGCAGACCTGACATTGCTTTTGCAGTTGGAGTTTGTGCAAGATACCAAGATGATCCTAAAGTCAGTCATATCAACCAAGTGAAGAGAATTTTGAAGTACGTAAGTGGAACTTACAACTATGGCTTGTTATACTCTCATGGCTGTGAACCAACTCTGACTGGTTATTGTGATGTTGATTGGGCTGGAAGTGTTGATGATAGAAAAAGCACCTCTGGAGGATGTTTCTTCTTAGGAAATAATCTGGTCTCCTGGTTCAGCAAGAAACAGAACTGTGTGTCTCTCTCTACTGCTGAAGCTGAATACATTGCAGCTGGTAGTAGCTGTTCTCAAATGATCTGGATGAAACAGATGCTTACTGAGTATAATGTCACACAAGATGTTATGACATTGTACTGTGACAATCTGAGTACAATCAACATTTCCAAGAATCCTATTCAGCATAGCAGGACCAAGCATATTGACATTAGACATCACTTTATCAGAGACCTTGTAGAAGAGAAGACGATTAAACTGGAACATGTTGCCACTGAGCTACAGCTGGCTAACGTTTTTACCAAGGCACTTGATGCAAATCAATTTGAAAACTTGAGGGGCAAGTTGGGTATTTGCCAACTTGAGGAATTGTAGCAATTAATTTTGCTTAAAACAAGGGTTGAAGGAGTTATTTTTGTTAAGTCTATTTTGATTGGGTTAATCATATGTTTTCCCATTTCTTTCAAAATTATTAAGAAGTTGAATAGACACTCATTTGCCTCCTTCCTCTCTCGACTCTGCAACAAATCCCATTCTCTCAATCAAAGTTTTCTCTTTAGTTGCTACTGGTTTTCTAAGACTATCAAAATGTCTCAAACATCATCCTCATCCAAGACGACCGTTTCATCCTCATCCTCTGATCGAGATTCTCGGGCAATCACATCATGCATGGATTCTGAAGTCCTGGAGATTACTCCTCTTAGAGAAATGGCAACTAACCCCTCCAAGGTCAAAAAGCTGAGAACAAGGCATGCAGGAAGGTCTCAAGCTACTTCATCCGGTAATCCCTCTCAACCTTCATCTTCTGTACCAAATAGGGAAGGCTCAGCTTATGTTCATCAAGAAATAGCTAGGCTTGTTACAAGAATTTTGAGTGAGAACCACTATGTACCTGGGATTTCTGTTCCATTAAATCAAGAATCAGCAAGCCCAAATGTTGAAGTAAATCCAGATGTCTCTGAGAATGTTGAGACTCCAAATGACAACATTCAAAAATCATCTGAAAATCTTGATGATATCCAGAACCCTTTAGAGAAGAATGTTGAACCACCTGTTATTGATGTGGATGAGGAATACTCAGACAATGACCTAATTGCAAATATTAACCCTAGCATAGCTAGGAGAATGATGAACAGAAAGGGTAATCAGGATGCTGCAAAATGTCTGACCAAAGAGAAACCTGCTGATAAGAAAACCAGGTCTGAAGGCAAGACTGGTGTGGAAACTGTGAAGACTGGACTGTCCAAAGGGAAGGTGAAAGCCCGAGTACATGCTGGGAGTCTCTCAAAGCCTGTGAGACAACCAATAGCAAAGAAGAGGAAAGAGCCTGAACCTTCTGATTCTGATGAGGAATCAGAATTTGAAATTGATGCTGAAGACATTCCTCTCAGAAGGAAACTCCCTTCCAGCAAAATGGCTAGAGTTCCTGAAGTCCCCACTGACAACATTTCATTTCACCACCCTGAAAATGCCAACAGATGGAAGTATGTTTGCTTGAAGAGAATAGCCTTGGAAAGAGAACTAAACAATGGTGCCATGGATTGTAAAGAAATCATGGACCTAATCAAAGCTGCTGGACTAATGAAGACTGTGGTAAAGTTTACCAAATGTTATGAAAATCTAGTCAAGGAATTCATAGTGAATTTGTCTGATGAATGTGCTGATGGAAGGTCAGCTAACTTTGAATGTGTCTATGTGAGAGGAAGAAAAGTTAATTTCTCTCCCTCTGAAATTAACAAATTCCTTGGAAGATCAAATGAGGCTTGCCCTGAACTAGAAGTTACTGACAATGAAGTATGCCAAACCATCACAGCAAGACAAGTCAAGTGCTGGCCCTTAAAAGGCAAGCTGAATGCTAGCAAGCTAAGCATAAAATTTGTCATCCTGCACAAGATTGGTGCAGCCAACTGGGTCCCTACCAACCATAAATCAACCATCTCTACAAGATTGGGGAGATTCATTTATGTTGTTGGAACCAGGACTGAATTTGACTATGGCAGGTATATATTTGATCAAACTTTAAAACATGCTGGAAGCTATGCTGTTAAAGGCCCTATTGCCTTTCCCTCCCTCCTATGTGGAATTGTCCTTGCTCAGTACCCTGACATCCTGATGGAAAGAGATACTGCCTGCAAAAGAGCTCCTGCTCTTGGGTTACACTACAAGCTATTCCATGGATCTCATGTTCCTGACATTGTCATGACATCAGTTGAGACATCAACTGTAAAAACTCAGTCCAAGACATCTGATGTTATAGCTGTGCTGAAGGAAACCTGCAGAGAGCTGGAGACAAGGAAAAAGACTCTTGAGAACCTAATTGCCAGATTAGAACAGGAGGAGACTGAAGGACAAAGAAGGGAAGAGGATGCTGCTGAAGATCAGCTCAATGCTGAAGAAAGTGCCTCTTCTGAAGATGACAGTGCTTAAAGTTTGGTGGAGTTGACAAGCTTGATGCTGGTTCCTGTTGATGCAAGTGATCTCAGATTTTTTTTGTTTTATTACTCATTTTGGATAACTGTATAACATATAAGTACATGTATCTTTGGTCTATTTATGGCTAAAGAGGGGGAGATATTTTGTGTTAATTACTTGGTAGACATTATATTTTTCTGCAGACATATTCATTCTGCTGCTCTCTATTCTCTGATTGCTTAGGGGTTTTAGCCAAAAATATGCCAAAGGGGGAGTTTGTAAGTGTTTAGTTATTGGCATGTATTTTTGGTAAAACCAGGTGTGTGAATGTCATGACTGATGTCATAACATTCTGGATTATTAGGTACTTTATGCAGAAAAAGTATGGCATACAGTAGCTGCTGTTTATGAGTGTGTATCTGAGCATTTTGCAATGATCACATTTATTACTTTCTACCAAAATCAGTAAACAGGAATTCGGATGTCATAACAAATGTTAAGACATCCTGTACTGATCTAACAGTTATGCAGTTTGGTTAATTCTGAGATTTTTCAGGAAGTTGGTTCATTCCTTCCAGAACAGAATCTCACGTGGACTTTAGGTTAAACTAGCTCAACCCTAATCTGGTTGTTAAAGTTTTGTGACCAAGTCTTGAGGTTAACCCTAATTAACCCTAGCTTTTTATGGAAGCCCTAACTGAAGAAACAGCTGCATATATATTCAACAGGAAAGCTGATTGGAAATTAACCCTCTTAGACAGAAGATCAATTAGGCGCTGTATAGTTTTAACTGCTGTAATCCAAGCAAGTATCATTGTGATAAGTGACTTGGAATAGGTTTTGATTGTAAGGGTTTTTTGTATCACTCAAAGCTTTGAAGCAAGAGTGTTTGTGTCTATTGACTAAAGCTTTGAAGCAAAGTCAAGATAGGTTTATGTATCACTCAAAGCTGTGAAGCAAGAGTGTTTGTGTTACTTGATTAAAAGCTGTGAAGTATAATCAAGTGTATGTTCTGAAGAGTGTCTTCATTATTTCATTAGTCAATTGTTTAAGTATCACTGCTGTGATTGAGGGGGAGTGAGTAGGAACTCAGGTTTAAGTTGAACTTAGATTGAAGTTGCATTGGGTAGGTATTAAGTGAAGGAGATAAACTGGTTGGTTTATTCCTGAATTAATATCTCTTATAGTGGATTTCCTCCCTGGCTTGGTAGCCCCCAGAGTAGGTGTTGTTTCACACTGAACTGGGTAAACAATTGACTGTGTTCTTTACTGTTTTTATTTACTGTCTTATAGAAAGTCAGATACGGTGTCATAACATTCACTGTGACATTGAGTATCTGCTGCCAGAATTTCACTAACGTCGTTCTGGTACCTAAGAAGGACGGCAAGGTGCAGATGTGTGTGGATTATAGAGATCTGAACAGGGCAAGCCCCAAGGATGACTTCCCGCTTCCCCACATTGATGTTCTGGTTGACAACACCGCGCAACACAAAATCTTCTCCTTCATGGATGGTTTCTCTGGCTACAACCAGATCAAGATGTCTCCTGAAGACATGGAAAAGACAACTTTCGTCACACAGTGGGGCACCTTCTGCTACAAGGTGATGCCTTTTGGGTTGAAGAATGTTGGGGCAACGTATCTACGCGCCATGGTCGCTTTGTTCCATGACATGATTCACCATGAGATCGAAGTTTATGTTGATGACATGATAGTTAGGTCTCAAACCGAAGAAGAGCACCTCAACCACCTACAAAAGTTGTTCGACGGGTTGAAGATGTACAAGTTGAGGTTGAATCCGAACAAGTGCACCTTTGGGGTGAGGTCCGATAAGCTTCTGGGTTTCATCGTCAGTGACAAAGGTATTCAGGTAGACCCCGCAAAGGTAAAGGCCATACAAGAAATGTCGGTTCCCCGCACAAAGAAGGAAGTTAGAGGTTTATTGGGACGCCTGAATTATATCGCCAGGTTCATTTCACATCTGATTGCTACTTGTGAGCCAATCTTCAAGCTTCTGAAGAAAGATCAAGTGGTAAAGGGGAATGATGAATGCCAGAACGCTTTCGAAAGAATCAAGGAATACCTTCAAGAACCACCAATTATGATGCCTCCAGTTGAAGGGAGACCTTTGATTTTGTACCTGACAGTGCTAGACAATTCAATGAGGTGTGTGCTGGGGCAACATGACGAGTCTGGTCGAAAAGAGCACGTAATATACTACCTTAGAAAAAAGTTTACCGACCGTGAGACACGATACTCACTGCTCGAGAAAACTTGTTGCGCTTTGGCATGGGCTGCTCGCCGACTGAGACAGTATATGCTGACTCACACTACCTTGTTGATATTAAAGATGGATTCGATCAAGTACATTTTCGAGAAGCCCGCTCTCTCCGGAAGGATAGCAAGATGGAAAATGATCTTAACTGAGTACGACATATAATATACAACCCAAAAAGCAATAAAGGGGAGTGTATTGGCTGATCATTTGGCTCATCATGCCGTGGATGACTACCAGTCCATGAATTTTGAGTTCCTGGATGAGAATATCATGTTAGTAACCGACTGTGAAGAACCTGGACCGGATGAAGGACCTGAGGAAGGATCCCGATGGTCTATGTATTTTGATGGAGCCTCAAATGCACTAGGTAACGGCATTGGTGCTATAATCATATCTCCCGAGGGCCGTCATACTCCGTTCACTGCCCGACTATGTTTCAACTGCACCAACAATATGGCGGAGTATGAAGCCTGCATCATGGGTCTCAAAGCCACTACCGATCTTAGGATCAAGTTCTTGAGTGTATTCGGGGATTCCGCTTTGGTGATAAGTCAGATCAAAGGCGAATGAGATACGAAGCATCCGAATCTCATCCCATACAAAGAGCATGTACTGACATTGCTCCCACACTTTGAGGAGGTAACCTTCGAACATTTCCCATGAGAGGAGAATCAGTTAGCGGACGCGTTAACCACCATGTCTTCTATGTTCAAAAATCCAGTGGGACAACGAAGCTACCCAAATCACCATTGAGAGATTGGATGAACCAGCACACTGCTGTGAAATCAATACCGAGGAAGTAGCAGATAAACCTTGGTTTCACGAAGTCAAAAGATATCTCGAGGCTCAAGAGTATCCCGAAAGGGCATCTGTCAACAATAAGAAGTTTCTGAGAAGGTTCTTCCTCAGTAATGGAATCCTCTATAAGCGCAATCATGACTCTACCTTACTGCGGTGTGTAGACAAAGGCGAAGCAGAGAGAATCATGACAGATATACATGAAGGCACCTTCGGAACCCATTCCAGTGGATACACCATGGCTAAGAAGATCCTACGGGAAGGATATTACTGGTCCACTATGGAAGTCGATTGTTATCAGCACTCTCAAACTTGCCATAAGTGCCAAATCTACGCTGATAAGGTGCATGTGCCTCCAGTCCCCTTGAACGTCTTGACAGCTCCGTGGCCCTTTGCAATGTGGGGCATCAACATGATCGGAGAAATCAGGCCCACCGCTTCTAATGGACATCGCTTCATCCTAGTAGCCATTGATTACTTCACAAATTGGGTTGAGGCGGCTTCCTTCGCTACAGTAACCAAGAACGTCGTGGCGCGGTTTATCCGACATAATCTGATCTATCGATATGGTGTGCCAGAGAGGATTATTACCGATAATGGTACAAATCTCAACAACACAATGATCACCGAACTCTGTAAACAGTTCAAGATACAGCATCATAACTCTTCTCTCTACCGGCCGAAGATGAATGGCGTTGTCGAAGCAGCTAATAAGAACATCAAGAAGATTGTATAGAAGATGACGATGACATACAAAGACTGGCATGAGATGTTACCATTTGCTCTTCATGGGTATCGTACCTCAGCACGGACGTCGACAGGGGCAACACCCTACTCTCTGGTATATGTCATAGAGGCAGTCCTACCCATCGAAGTCCAGATACCTTCTCTCAGGATTATGAAATATGCATGCTTAAGCGACGATGACTGGATCCAAACTCGACTTGATCAACTAAATTTAATTGATGAGAAGAGACTTATTGTTGTCTGCCATGGTCAGACGTATCAAAAGAGAATGATCAAAGCTTTCAACAAGAAGGTCAGACATCAAGAGTTCAAGTCGGGGACTTAGTGATCAAGCGCATCATATTACCGGAAGGTGATCCCAGGGGAAAATGGACCCCCACATACGAAGGGCCATTTATGGTAAAAAACATTTTCTCGGGTGGAGCCATGATTCTGACCACCATGGACGGTGACGACCTTCCTCACCCTGTCAATGCAGACATAGTGAAAAGATATTACTCATGATAAAAGAACCGCTAGGTTGACTGGCCTAGGAAAAAATAAGGGCTTCCCGGCGAACCCAAAGGGTTCGGGCAAAAATAAGGGATGAAAATGAAAAAAAATTGTACACCCGGCAAGTCGAAAACCTGAAAAGGCGACTTGGGCAAAAAAGGGTATCCCGGTGGACTGAAAACCCGAAAGGGCAGTCCATGCAAAAGTTAGGGATGAAAGGTGTATCACTATGTCCCATTGGATCACCCTGCACTCTGACCTTAGTATCAACTGTCAAACTCAAACGACATCAATCAATCTAATCAGCAAAGTGAGGAGACGCTCGAAGACATATTGGCTATAGCATATTTGGGACCCAATGAGATTGTTTCACATAGCTGTTTTCTCTTTGTTTTTCACAATACTGTATATCTCTCATTTTTACAGCGGCGTTCTCTTACTAGAGCGTCAGCTTCCTTGTACAAAAATGCCTGTTATAGGCCAACTCCAGCAATTAATACAAGTCGTTTTACAAAACTATTCGTTTTTCTTTTTTCTGTTTTGTTTTTGCAAGAACGTCCAATGGTTTATTCTTGACATATGCACTTGAATATGATTTTTGTTCACAAATATTCGCATAGAAATAAAAGAAAATTGCTCATAACTTAAGAAACAGGGACAAAAGATCAGAAATGTCAAATCCGACAGTTACCCTGTCCAGCAGGTACCAGGGCAGAGACAACTTTGGAGCTCAGTCATCAGTACATGTGACCTTGTGACACCTATACTCCCCACAGAGCAGAAGTAATCAAAGCATTAATATCAGTTCTCTCAAAACGGGAAGTAATCTCCTTAACCAAGGGTCATCTAGAAACCTGACACCTATGTACCCCAGTCGAATTTCATAATCACGAGTGGATCATCGTAAATTTCTGACTCCCCAAGCAGAGTTCATTTCTCTGGATACAAGAGCTCAATCCCCGACATAGTCCATTACTTCAGCTACGGAAATTCACCTTCTAAGTTGTTCACCGCAGAGTTATTCTCAAGTTGAGTCTCTCCCCGACAGAACATTCGTAAATAAGGAACAAATCCCCAGCATAATCACTTCCATTCATCATCCCCAGCGGAAGTATAATAGGCATGTTTCTCTACAGCAGTCAAGAAAGGCCTTTCTTCCCAGCAGCGGTCAAGGATTTATTTTCCCAGACTCGGATATGTCACAACCAACATCTCATGCTCATACATCATGGCATGCACATACATATCACATACAACATAATCTCGTTTATTTTGAGAACATCGTCTCATAATGCATCGCATATGTGATCGGTGGATCTGGAACTGACTGTTTAAAGCTGATTTCGCGAAATGTCGCGGTAAGCAAGAGTCACCACCGTCTTTTATTTTCTCCAACATGGAAAGGACAAAAGCACAGAAAAATTCCTTATTGAGATTAGTTCTCGGTTCGGGAGGTAGATTTATAGAAAGGGAAGGTGTTAGCACCCTTTCTATCCATGGTTATCCATGGGCTCTTAGATACTTGCTCATTTGTGTTTTCAAAAATGTTTGTTTGCTTTTCAAGGTGAGTGGGTTTGAAAAAAGTTCCATTTAAAATTTCAGTTCGACTCTTGTATCAGTCCTCAAGAGTGTTTGAAAAGTTATTTTTGAAAGCTTTTTGCAAAGTGTCGGGTGTGAAAAGTATTTTGATTTGTTTTTGAAAAGAGCAAGTATCCATGAGTCATCTACCTACCCTAAGGAATTAAGCTGTGTAATTGTCCTTTAGGTAGTGCTATCCCACCATTGAGAGATGGGTAGCACCGCCGTTGGAGGTGTTTGGGTCAATTTGAGGGTTAGGGACAGTGTGGTCACCGAGCAATAGTAAGATACCTTAGAAGCTACCCTTATGCCATTGATCTTTTTATTCCGAGGCGACCGTTCCGAGGCAACTTATTCGAGGCAACTGGATCAATGGAACATAAGGACTCACTAAGACGTCCTGTACTCGACGACCACGTTTCAAGGGACAAGGCAACGGTGTGATCACCAGGGCAATAGTAGGACACCTTAAAAGCTACCCTTATGCCATGTTCATAGACATAAGGACTTACTAAAACGTCCTATACTCGATGACCACCTTTCGAGGGGCAAGGCAACAGTGAGGCGTACCCTAAGAGTGGTGTGTGAATTGTGTGTCATTTTCAGTTTATTATTTGTCTTGTCATGCATTGGTGATCTACGTTTTGATTTTATTTTTGGGCATTCATTCTTTCATGTGATTGTTAACAGTTAAAAGGTGCGGGAATTTAAAGTGCGGAAAAGATAAAGGTCCTACGCTATTACAAAGACGCGAGTCTACATCGCCAAATTAAACCGAGACCCGATTTAAAATAAAATGCAGAAAGTAAATGCCTAATTAACTATTACAGGGCTTTGGGGCAAATACATTACATTCATAAAAGAAATAAACTAAACGCGCGAAAGGAAATTATAATCGAATGCGAGGGCGTTGGACCCTTTAAAGAAATAAATGAAATTATTAAATTAATTAAATTAAATAAAAGAAATAACTTATTTTTTTTTATGTTTTTGGATTTATGAAATTAAAGAAAACTAAATTGGAATTAAAAGTTAAATAACTCTAGTTCTAAATTGTTTTTAATTTATTAAAAAAAATACATTAAAGTTAAAACCTAAAATTAAAACTAAATTGATTATAAAATTTATTTACAAAGATGAAACTATTAATGGATTAAATTAAATAAAATATTTCTTTTTATTTTTTGTGATTTTTCTGATTTTTTTATATTTTATGAAAATTAATTTTGATGAATTAACTAAAATAAATAAAACAAATAAATAGAAAAAATGAAAAGAAAGAAAATAATGTGCAAACCAATGGGGGGTGTTGACCCCAGTTTTGGAGGTAAATTGAGGAATTTTGGCCCATCAAGAGGAGGCCTTCTTGACTTTTCTGGGATTGTGTGAGGAGTTGTTGACAGCGTGCACGATGGACTGCAGATCTTGGCCATTGGATTGACCTCCTAGGCGCGTGGCAGGCAGGGGCATGTGCGCTGTATGGTGGTCATTAGGATGGAAGCTGCATGGGAAAGAGTTAAACAAAATAATAGAAACAATTTGAGGGGACCTGGGATTCGAACCCAGGTCCCAGTGTTTACCAGCTAATGCTTTAATCAATTGAACCATTTGCGCGCTTTGTACATAGGATAAAAAACAAATAATATAAAACAAAATTGACATTAGTGTTATGAAATAAAAAAGGGTGCTGGATTTCAAACCATCCACTCACGCCATGCCACGCAATCGTCTTCTCCGAATGTACCTGTAAAAAAGGGATAGCGGGGGTTTTGAACCCCCCCAAAATGCAGGCTTAGGAATAATAGCGAATAGCTCACGTTCACTCATAAATTGAGTGCGATGGGTGATTTGGAATCACTGGGATGTCACGAATGCAATGATAGTGGTCTCGTGGTCCAATTGTTTCAAAGGAAAGAAACTCCAATTCGTAGTTCCTGCAACCTTAGAAAATTCCCATGGCATATTTCTCTACAGACCTTGAAAACTCAATTAAATCATGCTATCAGCTTCAAAACATTCACATTAGTCCAAATCCATGATTAAAAATGAAAAATGCTGTATGAATAATGAAATACGAATACCAAAATTTTCAAAGAAGGTCAGACTTGGTTATACCGATTCTGGGCGTATGGAGTGTTGAATTTGATTGGAGTCGCTTCCTTAGGATGTCAGCAACGTGTTTGGATAAGAATGAGGGTCTGAAACAAGCTCTAGAAGTGTTTTCAGTTTTGCAATTTTGTGTGAAAAATGCAAAGTTTGCTTCTCAGTTTTGGTGCAGCTCTGGTTGTGTTGTTGTGTCTGATCACTTGCATATGTGTTATGTAACATGTTTTGATAGGAATTATGGCCTCATAATGCAAGGCATTCAAACTTGAGATTTTCCATAAACCTCCATTAACAACCTTCCATTTTTGAACCTATTTTTGAATTCTTGCTTCATTTGGCCTCTTGCACGAATTTGGAATATGCATAATGGTGATTCAAAGTTCATCAAAGCCAGATATCCCCCTTAATTAACCTTTTTTATTTTCCTTTGATTTTAAAAGATTTAAAATTAATTAAATCCAATAAAATCAATTAAAAATGAAAAAATTAATTTAAAATTTTGAAATAAAATGTGGGACACGTGGGAAGCATGGCCAAGCTGATTCAAATGGAAAAAGTGGGCCCCTTTTGTCAAAAAATGAAATTTCAAGGATAAATGATTTTGGCCATTTCACAAAAATTTCCCAACTTCTCCAATGCATATCTTGCTCAATTTTTAAGCTTTGATCATGTTCTTGGACATTTTAGAAAGGTATTGAAGTCCTCTAACCAATTTCTTTGGTCCCATGTCATTTTGATTTACCAATCTCAAGTTATGGTCTTTGACTTAAAGTCCCTTTTTGTTGACTTTTGAAAATGACCTATAATGTTGAAATTGATAACTTTTTGTGAGAGCATTTCTTGGACTTGGAGTGTGAAGATGAGTTGTAGGAAATGTCTTCCCCTTCAAGATGAGCATTGGATGTGATTTTTCTGATGAACCATGAAAAAGTTATGCCTTGGTCAAGTTACAGTTGACTTTTCAGCTGTCCAAAAATAGAAACTTTTGCATCTTGAGACTTTTTGAGCCATACTTTTGAGAATCATGATCAAGAATTGATAAAATGATGTTTGTGGCCTCAAAATAAGATGTTGACAAAAAATTTTGACTTTTGACTGCCAAATGACCATTTTGCCCCTACAGTTGACTGTTGAGCAATTAGGGTTTTTGACTGTGCAACTTGACCTTGTGAGCCTTGAAACTTGACATGTAGGTACTTAACAATGTGTATGAGCATAGGAGACTTGATTGAGCTCTTGAAAACTTCAACTTCCTTGCAAGAACCAAAACCCTAGTTTGACTGTCTTAGGAGGATGGTTTGACTGTGTGGCCCTTGAGTAAACTTGAACCATTTGTGGATGATTCTTGTCAAAACTTTGAAGATTATGGGAGGGAAAATTTTGGGGTACAACAGTTGCCCCTGTTCAATCTTCTTAGACCTGAGGATGTAGATTGGCGTGTGTGCCTTTCGTGATCTGAAGGTGGAAGATGATTGAACACTAGAGTGCCCAGAAATTTGCACTCACATAGTTAAGTATCAGCAGTGTGATAGCGGGAATGGGCTTCCAGATGCCATTTGGAGAGATGGTGGATAGGAGGATGGGCTTGTAGATGCCATCTGGAGATGTGACAGAACCTTGTCATGAATGGGCTTATAGATGCCATTTGGAACTGTGATGGATAAATGTGGAGATGGGCTTATAGATGCCATCGGGAGGTGTCGATCGCGTAAGAGATTCCTTAGCAAGAACTTGCGTACCTGAGAAAGAAAGAAAATTACCTGGTCTGTTACAGGAGTTGACTTTCAAACTCTTTATGTAGACGTGCCCTGGCTGGATGCAGGAATCGAGTCTGGTACGGTAGTCGTCAACAGATACACCCTGGCAGGATACAGGAATCAGATCTTCGAACTCTTCAGACGTGCCCTGTCAAGATACAGGAATCGAGTCTGGTACAGTAGTCGTCAACAGATACTCCCTGGCAAGATACAGGAATCGGATCTTCGAACTCTTCAGACGTGCCCTGTCAAGATACAGGAATCGAGTCTAGTACTGTAGTCGTCAACAGATACTCCCTGGCAAGATACAGGAATCAGATCTTCGAACTCTTCAGACGTGCCCTGTCAAGATACAGGAATCGAGTCTGGTACTGTAGTCGTCAACAGATACTCCCTGGCAAGATACAGGAATCGGATCTTTGAACTCTTCAGATGTGCCCTGTCAAGATACAGGAATCGAGTCTGGTACTGTAGTCGTCAACAGATACACCCTGGCAAGATACAGGAATCGGATCTTCGAACTCTTCAGACGTGCCCTGTCAAGATACAGGAATCGAGTCTGGTACTGTAGTCGTCAACAGATACTCCCTGGCAAGATACAGGAATCGGATCTTCGAACTCTTCAGACGTGCCCTGTCAAGATACAGGAATCGAGTCTGGTACTGTAGTCGTCAACAGATACACCCTGGCAAGATACAGGAATCAAATCTTCGAACTCTTCAGACGTGCCCTGTCAAGATACAGGAATCGAGTCTGGTACTATAGTCGTCAACAGATACTCCCTGGCAAGATACAGGAATCGGATCTTCGAACTCTTCAGACGTGCCCTGTCAAGATACAGGAATCGAGTCTGGTACTGTAGTCGTCAACAGATACACCCTGGCAAGATACAGGAATCGGATCTTCGAACTCTTCAGACGTGCCCTATCAAGATACAGGAATCAAGTCTGGTACTGTAGTCGTCAACAGATACTCCCTGGCAAGATACAGGAATCGGATCTTCGAACTCTTCAGACGTGCCCTGTCAAGATACAGGAATCGAGTCTGGTACTGTAGTCGTCAACAGATACACCCTGGCAAGATACAGGAATCGGATCTTCGAACTCTTCAGACGTGCCCTGTCAAGATACAGGAATCGAGTCTGGTACTGTAGTCGTCAACATATACACCCTGACAAGATACAGGAATTGGATCTTCGAACTATTCAGACGTGCCCTGTCAAGATACAGGAATCGAGTCTGGTACTGTAGTCGTCAACAGATACACCCTGGCAAGATACAGGAATCGGATCTTCAAACTCTTCAGACGTGCCCTGTCAAGATACAGGAATCGAGTCTGGTATTGTAGTCGTCAACAGATACACCCTGGCAAGATACAAGAATCGGATCTGGAATCACGACAGTTGATAGCAATTATCTTTGTATTAACTTTTGTCCTGAAAAGACAAAACGTTAGTTGTATGTGATGTCATGATGTATGACATGCGAGATGCTCTCAGAATGAATGAGATTGTATGTTCATGATGCGTATATGCATGCTATAATGTATGAAGATGTGTTGTTTATGTATGTTTTCGTCTTAGGAAAATAAATCCTCGACGGATGCCGGGAAGTCAAATCCTGGGCTGATGTGAATAGCATTCTCTGTTTCCACTGGGGAGTGATGACTGCAAGGATACCGGTAGGAGAAGAGGACTCCGTTGGGGAATAAACTTGGAGATTACTCTGCGGGGAGAAACTAGTCTAGCGATCTTGCTGGGGAACAATACTCTGTGGGGAGAGAGGTACTTTGCTGAGATGTTTGATGATAACTTCGCTGGGGATACCGTTGATGTACTGGAAGTTTTAATAGACTCCGCTGGGGATAAGAAGACTTCGCCGAGGACGATCTTTCCGTGGCTTTTGGCTGAGGATAACCCAGTTATATCCTGGTAGGGAAATAACCTTTGAATAAAGTCGGGGGACGCGTTCGTGCTCTGCGAGGGGTAAGCTTCCCGAATCTACTGGGGATAAGCTTCATGCTGGGGAGATGGATTGAACTTTCCTGGGGAAACCTTCAAACTGGACTCTCCTGGGGAAATTTTTGAGATATACTGGGGAAGTGGCTCCACTGAATGTCTGTATACCGCCGGGGAACAATCTTAGATCAAGACTGCCGGGGATGCTTGTTAGGAATGTTCGTATATTGCGCTGAGGAATGTTGAGATTTGCTGGAGGGTACCCAACTTCCTTAAGGCTGACGGTATAGCTTAGGGAGAGTGCATTGACTTGCTGGCTCGCTCTCTGGGGACTTAAGATATCTTGGTTATGTTCTTCGGCCGAACTTACCTTGGTACCTTGGTGGATATAGCAATTAGATCGCTTTAGACAACTCATTATTGCCCCTATTTCTAATGTCACCTGTAATTAATCCTTTGTTTCGTATGCAAATATTTATGAGTTAGCCATTATTGTCAAATGCATATATCTCAAATTGAACCTCGGACGTTCTTCGCAAAACAAAACAGAAAAAGAAAAACAAATGGCAATTTTAGCTAAAAAGTGAATTTATATTGATTTTTGAATTTGCCTGTAAATAGGCGTTTTATGTACAAGAGGCGGACGTCCTAGTAAGAGAACGCTGCCGAATAAAATAGTTTATACAATTTGTACAAAGGGAAAACAAAACAGCTATGTGAAAAGAATAATCCCACTGAATTCCAACTCTGCTATCGCCTTTATATCTTCAAGCGTCTCATCACTTGATGACCTAGTTGAAGATGAAGCTGATTGATCAATGCCGTTTGAACTTTGATGTTGATACCGGATTCTGGATGCAAGGTGATCCAATGAGACATAGTATTACGCTTTATCCCTAACTTTTGCCTGGACCGCCCTTTCGGGTTTTCAGTCCACCGGGATACCCATTTTTGCCCAAGCCGCCTTTTCAGGTTTTCGACTTGCCGGGTGTACAGATTTTTTTATTTCATCCCTCATTTTGCCCGAACCCTTTTGGTTCGCCGGGAAGCCCTAATTTTTGCCTAGGTATGTCAACCTAGCGGGTCTTTTATCATGCGTAGTATCTTTTTACTATGTCTGCATTGGCGGGGTGAGGAAGGTCGTCACCATCCATGGTGGTTAGAATCATGGCTCCTCCTGAGAACACATGTTTAACCACAAATGGCCCTTCGTACGTAGGGGTCCATTTGCCCCTTGGATCACTCTGAGGAAGGATGATGCACTTGATTACCAGATCCCCAACTTGATATTCTTGTGGTCTGACCTTTTTGTTAAATGCCCTGATCATCCGTTTTTGATACGTCTGACCATGACAAATAGCGGCAAGTCTCTTTTCGTCAATTAGATTTAACTGATCAAGTCGTGTCTGGATCCAATCATCTTCGCTCAGATCTGCATCCTTCATTATCCGGAGAGAGGGTATATGCACTTCGATTGGTAAGACAGCCTCCATACCGTAGACCAAGGAGAAAGGCGTTGCCCCGGTTGACGTCCTTGCTGAGGTACGGTACCCATGTAAAGCAAACGGTAACATCTCGTGCCAATCTTTATAAGTCACTGTCATCTTCTGCACGATTTTCTTAATGTTCTTATTTGCTGCTTCTATAGCCCCATTCATCTTCGGCCGGTAAGGAGAAGAGTTGTGGTGCTGTATCTTAAACTGCTCGCAGAGCTCAGTGATCATCTTATTATTGAGATTGGTACCGTTGTCTGTAATAATTCTTTCAGGGACGCCGTATCGACAGATCAGGTTGTGCCGAATGAACCGTGCCACAACGTTCTTGGTTACAGTGGCGTAAGAAGCTGCTTCAACCCACTTCGTAAAGTAATCAATCGCTACAAGGATGAAGCGATGCCCGTTAGATGCCGTAGGTCTGATCTCGCCGATCATATCTATGCCCCACATTGCAAAAGGCCAAGGTGCAGTCAGGACGTTCAGAGGAACTGGAGGAACATGCACCTTATCTGCATAAATCTGGCATTTATGACATGTCCGAGAGTGTTGGTAACAGTCGACTTCCATTGTGGACCAGAAATATCCTACCCGAAGGATTTTCTTCGCCATAGTGTGTCCACTGGAATGTGTTCCGAAGGTACCTTCATGCAGCTCTGCCATGATCCTTTCTGCTTCAGTCTTGTCCACACAACGCAGTAAGGTCGAATCATGGTTTCGCTTGTACAGAATGCCGTTACTAAGGAAGAACTTTGCTGCGAACCTTCTCAGAAACTTCTTATCATTGACAGATGCACCTTCAGGGTATTCCTGAGCTTCCAAATATCTCTTCATCTCATGGTACCAAGGCTTCTCAGTCACCAACTCAGTCTCGAGATCACAACAGTATGCCGGTTCGTCCAGTTTCCAGATGATGATCCGGGGAGCTTCATTGTCCCATTTGACTTTGAACATGGAAGACATTGTAGCTAACGCGTCCTCCAGCTGATTCTCTTCTCTTGGGAAATGTTCAAAAGTTATCTCTGTGAAATGGGGGATCATTGTCAACACACATTCTCTGTAAGGAATAAGATTCGGATGTTTCGTATCCCACTCGCCTTTGATCTGGTTGATCACGAGAGCGGAATCTCTGAAGACACTCAGAAACTTGATCCTTAAGTCAATTGCAGCTTTGAGTCCCATGATGCACGCCTCATACTCCGCCATGTTGTTGGTGCAGTTGAAACATAGTCGGGAAGTAAGTGGAGTATGAGTCCCTTGAGGGGATATGATCGCAGCGTCGATGCCATTACCCAAAGCGTTGGAGGCTCCGTCAAAGTGCATAAACCATCGGGATCCTTCCTCAGGTCCTTCATCCGGTCCAGGTACTTCACAATCAGTCACTATCATGATGCTCTCGTTTGGAAACTCGAAGTTCATTGACTGATAGTCGTCTACTGCCTGGTGTGCCAAGTGGTCTTCCAATACACTTCCCTTGATAGCTTTCTGAGTCGTGTACTGGATGTCGTATTCCGTCAAGATCATTTGCCATCTTGCTATTCTCCCAGACAGAGCAGGCTTTTTAAATATATACTTTATAGGATCCATCTTTGAAATCAACAAGGTAGTGTGAGTCAGCATATACTGTCTCAGCCGGCGAGCAGCCCATACCAAAGCGCAGCAAGTTTTCTCAAGCAGTGAGTATCGGGTATCACAGTCGGTAAACTTTTTGCTAAGGTAATAAATGGCATGCTCTTTTCGGCCAGACTCGTCATGCTGCCCCAGCACACACCCCATTGAGTTGTCAAGTACTGTCAGGTATAGTATCAGAGGTCTCCCTTCGACCGGTGGCATAAGAATAGGTGGTTCTTGGAGATACTCTTTGATTCTGTCGAAAGCGGCCTGACATTCATCATTCCAACGTACTACCTGATCTTTCTTCAACAGCTTGAAGATTGGTTCACAGGTAGCAGTTAGGTGCGAGATGAATCGGGCAATGTAATTCAGGCGTCCTAAAAAGCCTCTGACCTCTTTCTCTGTCTTAGGAACTGGCATCTCTTGAATGGCTTTAACCTTGGCAGGGTCCACTTGAATACCCTTATCACTTACAACGAAGCCTAGCAGCTTTCCAGATCTAACCCCGAAGGTGCACTTGTTTGGGTTCAACCTCAGCTTGTATAGTTTCAAACGGTCAAATAGTTTCTGCAGATGGTCAAGGTGTTCCTCCTCAGTTTGGGACCTTGCAATCATGTCGTCGACATACACTTCAATCTCATGATGGATCATGTCATGAAATAAAGCAACCATGGCACGTTGGTAGGTTGCCCCAGCATTTTTCAACCCGAACGACATGACCTTGTAGCAGAAGGTGCCCCACTGAGTGACAAAGGTAGTCTTTTCCATGTCTTCAAGAGCCATCTTGATCTGATTATACCCTGAAAAACCATCCATGAAGGAAAACACCTTATGCTGAGCAGTATTGTCAACAAGGACATCAATGTGAGGTAGAGGGAAGTCATCCTTGGGGCTGGCCCTGTTCAGATCCCTGTAATCGACACACATTCTGACCTTTCCATCTTTCTTTGGTACTGGCACCACATTAGCAACCCACTGAGGGTAAGAAGTCACTGCAAGAAACCCGGCATCGAATTGCTTCATAACCTCAGCTTTGATCTTCTTAGACATCTCTGGACGCATACGGTGGACCTTTTGCTTAACCGGAGGGCAGTCTTCCTTGGTAGGCAAATGATGGACCACAATGTCGGTGTCCAACCCAGGCATGTCTTCGTAAGACCAGGCAAAGATTTCCATGTAGTCATGCAGCATCTGGATCAACCGTTGCTTTACGCTGGGCTCCAGGTTGGCACCAATCTTAACTTCCTTCCTATCTGTATCAGTACCTAGATTTATCGTTTCCACTGGCTCTTCATGTGGTTGAATTGCCCTCTCTTCCTGTTGTAGCAATCTTGCAAGCTCGCCAGGCACTTCGCAATCATCTTCATCTTCGTCTTCGGCTAAGTTGATCGGATTTTCGAAGTCATAACTGGCAGTAGCAGAGTCGTTACCAGTGAGATCCAGAGTGGATTGAAACCTGTATGAGTGAGTGTGTGTAAATACAGTTGTTTTGCAATATATGTAAAGAGAGAAAGAAAGAGAGCGCAAAATTTGAAATGTGAAAAACGTCCAATGCTTTTATTTATGATATATGACAGTGACAAACAAAAGCCCTCATAAATAAGACCACGGTGCCCCGGGTAAGACACCGGGCCATACAGTTTCAAATTATTGTTTATTACAAATCCAAAACAAAGAAGCTCATTACTGGGTGACAAAAGTTATGGGTGTAAAGTCTTTAGCAGTCCAATTGGTCAATCCACCGTCAGTCGTCGGGTAGATCCAGCTATCAAACTCTGACTCTTCCACTTTGTCTTCATCTCCAATAGCATTCACTCCTGGGTGGGTGATGAGCACAGGAGGTCTTCCAATTCTCGCCTTGTGCACAGCCTTCTGAGCCTCTGCAGTGAAACCCAACCCAAACTTGTTAGTCTTAGGAGTAAAATCAGGGAGCTTGCCCCAGTTTGCACATTCACCTCTTTCAATCACAGCCCGGGCGTCCTTTAAGGAGGCCATCTTCACAAGGGAAACCTCTTCAACCACTGCTTCTGTTGTTGCCAATGTTTGTGGCACCTCCTCAAAATGTTGAAAGGGGGTCTCAATGAACTCCCCATCCATTTCCACGTACCTGAAGGAGTTGAGGTGGCTGACCATGTATTCCTCTTCCCCTTGCACTGTTACAATCTTCCCCCTAACCGGGTACTTGAGCTTCTGATGCAACGTGGAGGTCATAGCTCCAGCCTTGTGGATCCACGGGCGACCCAGCAAACAAGAATAGGATGGACGGATGTCCATCACATAGAATTTTGAATCAAAGACCTGTGACCCAACCCATATTGGGATGTCAACCTCACCATGTACCATTCTTTTGGACCCGTCAAAGGCCCGGACAATAATGTTACTTGGTTTGAGCTCCAAACCCTCACAGTCCAGCCTGTCCAGAGCTTTCTTGGGTAGCACGTTTAATGAAGAACCAGTGTCAACCAGCACGTGAGCAAGAGTAGTGCCCCTGCATTCAATGGAGACATGCAGGGCATCATTATGGTTCTTCCCTTTGGCTGTCAGATCGGCATCAGAGAAACCCAGGCCATTATCAGCGGTTAGGTTGGCCACACAGTCGGTGAACTGATCAGCAGACGTCTCTTGGGGTACGTGATCCGTCTTCAAGAAAGCAATCAGGGCCTTGGCATGGGCCTCTGAACACAGCAGCAGTGATATCATGGAGATTTTGGAGGGGGTGTGCCCCAGTTGTTCGACAACGTTGAAATCACTTTTCTTTATTATTTTGAGGATCTCTTCCATCTCCTGCTTGGAAGCCTCAACACTGGTTTTTGGTGCCTCTGTCCGGGCAGGCACATCAGCAGCAATCCCCTTGCCCCGAGCATCAGATGACTCGGCAGTAGGGGTGGAAACTTGGTCAGGGGGGGAAACAGGCACACTGGCAGGTGTGATGATCAAAGGCCTCTAAATTACCGGAGGGGCAATGTCTGGTGAGAACAGTCTTCCACTACGAGTGACCTTAGAAGGCCCCGTGATGTTGGTGACACCAGTATCAGTATTGAACTCTTGCTTCACTCCCAGAACATAAACATCTGCCCCATAGTGCCATGGAACAGCCTTATCAGAATTGTAGGGGATGGGCCCCGGAACAGTAATGGTGATGGGAGCAATCTTGTGAACAGGCAAAATTTGGACAGGCTTCTTTGAAGGAGCCTTGGAAGGGTTGTTGAAAATGGTAACAATTGAAACTTCTTCAACAGGGGCAGCAGGAACGGAAGTCTTCTTGAACAAAATCTCTTTACTATCCATCAGGTTTTGGATGCCTGATTTCAGCAAAGAACAATCAGCGAGGGAAGCAACACATAGAGGGCAACCTTTGCTACATCCCGGAAATAAACCGGCTAGCAACAGATTCCTCTTGACAGTCAGCAGCGGAGTAGCAACATCATCCACAGAAGCTACATATAAATCCTCCTCAACAGCATTCACTCCATGCTGGGGCATGGGAGCGGTCACAACATTTGGCCTCTCGGGCGCCTCGAACTGTATCTCCTTGGCATCAATAAGGTCCTGAACCTTATTCTTTAGGGCCCAACAATCATTTGTGTTATGCCCCGGGCTATCAGAGTGATAAGCGCAACGGGCGTTGGGGTTGAACCTGAGGGATGTAGTATTCACAACCTTCGGGGCCTGTCTAATAGTCACCAGGTTGGTTGATAGCAGTTGCGGCAGGATCTGAGAGAGAGTCATGCTGAGCCGAGTATACTGCCGTTTGGGCCTCTCAGCTCTGGGTTGGTTGTACTGTTGTGGAGCAGCCGCAGGCTTAGAAATAACCACCGCGTTGACAGCTTGGCGGTGTTCAGGTTTGTTTTGCCTTCTTGGGCCATACACAGCACCAGCCTCTTTCTTGAAGGGCTTCTTTTCAGCTTTGGAGGAGGCAACCTTCTGTATCTTCCCCGATTTTATACCAGCCTCGATCCTTTCACCAGTCAGGATCAGATCAGTAAACCCAGCAGAGGAATTACCAATGAGATGATTGAAAAATGGACCAGATAGGGTCCCCAAGAACATATCCACCAGCTCCCTGTCCGTCAATGGTGGCTGCACCCTGCCAGCCAGATCTCTCCATTTCTGTGCATACTCCTTAAAACCTTCACCCGACCCTAGCGACATACCCTGGAGTTGGGTACGCGTAGGAGCGAGGTCAGAATTATATTGATACTGCTTGTAAAAAGCAGTGGCCAGATCCTCTCAGTTACGAATGTTGGTTCTATCCAGCTGATAGAACCATTCGAGGTGAGTCCCTGAAAGACTCTCCTGGAAGAAGTGGATCCATAAGTTCCTGTCTGCTGTGTAAGGCTGGATCTTCCTTACATAAGAACGGAGGTGCATCTTGGGACAGGAAGCCCCGTCATACTTCACAAAGGCAGGCGCCTTGAACTTGTGTGGGATCACCACCCCAGTAGATAACCCCAAGTCTCCGAAATCCAGTCCAGGCACACGCTGAATTTCCATAGCATTTAACCTGTCCTCTAGCTGCTTGTACCGGTCCTCGGCAGGAGGGTACTGTTCGTCGTTGAAGTCTGTTTCAGTATCAGAGACCACAGGAGTAGGGACCTCCCTTTCTTGGTGACTACCTTCCCCCACAGATGGAGTAGTCATTTCAGCTTCATTTTGCAAAGTATTCCCGAGCCTGCGCCCAGTGTTGAATAGCACAGTCCTCTTCTTCTTCTTATTCTTCTTCAGGAGCATAGCCTTCAGCTCTTGTTGACCCTGAGCCAAACCCATGATCAGCTCTTGAAATTGTGCGTTTTGCGCCTGAAGGGCCTTGATAGACAGCTCGGTAGATGATTCAGGGTTCATGATGCTGAAATAAACAGCGAAGAACAGTAAGCAACCTGAAAAGAAGAGTACCTGCTATGCATATGATGAATGATATGTGTTTATGCAATGCATTCAAAGGTTCGAAAATTCAAATTTGTTTTAGACAAAAAGGAACACACGTTATCATTAAGGGAATAATTGTTCAGTACATCAAAGCCTCATGGGCAAACATTACAAAGCAAATCAATCCCAAAAGACGCTACGCATCCTCTTCGGAGCAATGTAGGTGTTGAGATTCCTCTCCTCGTGCAATAGGCGGGTAAGCTCCAAGACCTTCTTTTCACTAGCATGTAGACTGATCTCAAGAGAATTCCGTTCTTCCTTAAGCTGGACCCAGCTCTTCTGCATCTCTTCCCAGGACGTGGGCATGTCAGGATGTTGAATGGTGTAGGACACCTCCCCTTCCAAAACTGGCTCTTTGATTACAGGGAGAACATGAGGATAAGGCATCTCTAACTTCTGGGAGCGGGTGCGTACCCACTTGAGATAAGGTTCCAACGGGATGGAGTTCCTGTGCCCCAGTGTCTTGCTGTCTATCCTACTGGGCATCCTCCAAGCTCTGATAAATCTCTGGCGAAGTCCTTGTGCATCATTGTCGAAGTCAAAAACTATGTCAGGAATTAACATGTCATGAGGGCCGTCCCTCCGAGCATAACCAAACTGTCTCCAAGCCAAGCATGGGTTGTAAGTAATACCTCCTCTGATTCCAAGTAAAGGAACATTAGGGTACTCCCCGCAACGATCAATGATAGTGACATCCTCTCTGGACCGAGAGCACCAATGTATATCTGCATGTGTAAGAGTCATCAATCATTGTGACCACCTCAAGCCCTGCTCATTCTTCAAAACTGATTGTGGAAGGTGTGAAATAAACCACCTTCCCAGGAGAGGAGTGCAGCACATAAGGACACCTCTTTTTCTCATAGTTCGAGTGTAACATGAGTGAAGGATGTCCCCCAGCAACGTAGGTATAGGATTCCTGGACATGAAGATCTGGACAGCACTGATGTCTATAAGCTGATCTGGATTAGGAAACAACACCAAACCATAGACAAGGAGGGCCACAACTTCTTCAAAAGCTTGTAGGTCAAGGGAGCTCCAACATTCTTGGGCCTTTTCAAACAGAAACCTGGCTAGGAAACCTTTGATACCACTTCTAGCTCCCCAATGTCCCTTGAGGTCAGATGATGGTAGGTGTAAGGCCTTAGCAATCTCTTCAAGTTTGGGTTCCTTTTCCGTACCGTTGTAGGGTAGTTGATCAAGGATATGGATCTTTAGAAGCCGGGAGAACTCCTCCAATGTAGGCACCAGTTGATAATCCAGGAAAGTGAAACAGTGATGCAGAGGGTCAAAGAATTGGAATAGGACCTTCATCATATCTTCCTCAATATTGGTGTTGATCAAGCTGATGAGTCTTCCATGTCTCTCACTGAACGAAGAGCTCTCGGGAATCCTGGATATAAGCTCCTTAAGCTGAGGAGGGATCCTTACAAGGCTGATCTAAATTGTCTTTCTGCGAACAGTTTCCATGTCCTACAAAACAAGAACAAAGATGAAGGTTCGAACCCCTGAAATGGTTAGCCAATGCATATGATGCTGTATGATGTCATGATGCACCACAAATATTTACAAAGGCAAACATGACAAGGCACACAAGTCACACAAGACAAGCCCTTAGAGTTTAGGCCAGCATGGGGTCTGGGTATTACCCTCTTGAAGTTGGTGGGTTCAACCTGTCCTATTAGAAGTAATCGGGTTCTAAGGGTCCCAATATCACTGGATTGCTTTCATTGTTCATCGTTTCGATTTTCCACTGAACTGGCGACCGAAATATCCCAGGAAAGCAACCCTCAATTGAGTGTAGTATCGAGTATCAACCAACCTCGGACTGCACCAAAGTCAGTTATCTCACTACCCTAAAGAGGCCAAGATAGTTCAATTAAGGTTCCTAAGGTCAGTTGATGCTTCACGACACCACATGGAGGCCCCGTACTCTCCTTGACTGAACTCAAGGGTTACCGGTACACACCAAAGTGCCACATCAACGTAGCAGACTGTTTCAACCATGTCGGTATACCCCGCACAGTTCCCTCACAGCCTTGTTGCTACTTCCTAAGAAGGTATCCCCCAGATCCGGGTTAGGATCTATAGAACTCCCAAGACAGTCCCACAATAATAAAGAAAACAAGTCAAAGCAATTGAAAACACAGTGATCTTAGTCCTAAGGTACACCTCACTTTAAAATTATCCCCAGCAGAGTCGCCAGTTCTGTGATCGGTGGATCTGGAACTGACTGTTTAAAGCTGGTTTCGTGAAATGTCGCGGTAAGCAAGAGTCGCCACCGTCTTTTATTTTCTCCAACATGGAAAGGACAAAAGCACAGAAAAATTCCTTATTGAGATTAGTTCTCGGTTCGGGAGGTAGATTTATAGAAAGGGAAGGTGTTAGCACCCTTTCTATCCATGGTTATCCATGGGCTCTTAGATACTTGCTCATTTGTGTTTTCAAAAATGTTTGTTTGCTTTTCAAGGTGAGTGGGTTTGAAAAAAGTTCCGTTTAAAATTTCAGTTCGACTCTTGTATCAGTCCTCAAGAGTGTTTGAAAAGTTGTTTTTGAAAGCTTTTTGCAAAGTGTCGGGTGTGAAAAGTATTTTGATTTGTTTTTGAAAAGAGCAAGTATCCATGAGTCATCTACCTACCCTAAGGAATTAAGCTGTGTAATTGTCCTTTAGGTAGTGCCATCCCACCATTGAGAGATGGGTAGCACCACCGTTGGAGGTGTTTGGGTCAATTCGAGGGTTAGGGACAGTGTGGTCACCGAGCAATAGTAAGATACCTTAGAAGCTACCCTTATGCCATTGATCTTTTTATTCCGAGGCGACCGTTCCGAGGCAACTTATTCGAGGCAACTGGATCAATGGAACATAAGGACTCACTAAGACGTCCTGTACTCGACGACCACGTTTCGAGGGACAAGGCAACGGTGTGATCACCAGAGCAATAGTAGGACACCTTAGAAGCTACCCTTATGCCATGTTCATGGACATAAGGACTTACTAAAACGTCCTATACTCGATGACCACCTTTCGAGGGGCAAGGCAACAGTGAGGCGTACCCTAAGAGTGGTGTGTGAATTGTGTGTCATTTTCAGTTTATTATTTGTCTTGTCATGCATTGGTGATCTACGTTTTGATTTTATTTTTGGGCATTCATTCTTTCATGTGATTGTTAACAGTTAAAAGGTGCGGGAATTTAAAGTGCGGAAAAGATAAAGGTCCTACGCTATTACAAAGGCGCGAGTCTACATCGCCAAATTAAACCGAGACCCGATTTAAAATAAAATGCAGAAAGTAAATGCCTAATTAACTATTACAGGGCTTTGGGGCAAATACATTACATTCATAAAAGAAATAAAGTAAACGCGCGAAAGGAAATTATAATCGAATGCGAGGGCGTTGGACCCTTTAAAGAAATAAATGAAATTATTAAATTAATTAAATTAAATAAAAGAAATAACTTATTTTTTTGATGTTTTTGGATTTATGAAATTAAAGAAAACTAAATTGGAATTAAAAGTTAAATAACTCTAGTTCTAAATTGTTTTTAATTTATTAAAAAAAATGCATTAAAGTTAAAACCTAAAATTAAAACTAAATTGATTATAAAATTTATTTACAAAGATGAAACTATTAATGGATTAAATTAAATAAAATATTTCTTTTTATTTTTTGTGATTTTTCTGATTTTTTTATATTTTATGAAAATTAATTTTGATGAATTAACTAAAATAAATAAAACAAATAAATAGAAAAAATGAAAAGAAAGAAAATAATGTGCAAACCAATGGGGGGTGTTGACCCCAGTTTTGGAGGTAAATTGAGGAATTTTGGCCCATCAAGAGGAGGCCTTCTTGACTTTTCTGGGATTGTGTGAGGAGTTGTTGACAGCGTGCACGATGGACTGCAGATCTTGGCCATTGGATTGACCTCCTAGGCGCGTGGCAGGCAGGGGCATGTGCGCTGTATGGTGGTCATTAGGATGGAAGCTGCATGGGAAAGAGTTAAACAAAATAATAGAAACAATTTGAGGGGACCTGGGATTCGAACCCAGGTCCCAGTGTTTACCAGCTAATGCTTTAACCAATTGAACCATTTGCGCGCTTTGTACATAGGATAAAAAACAAATAATATAAAACAAAATTGACATTAGTGTTATGAAATAAAAAAGGGCGCTGGATTTCAAACCATCCACTCACGCCATGCAACGCAATCGTCTTCTCTGAATGTACCTGTAAAAAAGGGATAGCGGGGGTTTTGAACCCCCCCAAAATGCAGGCTTAGGAATAATATCGAATAGCTCACGTTCACTCATAAATTGAGCGCGATGGGTGATTTGGAATCACTGAGATGTCACGAATGCAATGATAGTGGTCTCGTGGTCCAATTGTTTCAAAGGAAAGAAACCCCAATTCGTAGTTCCTGCAACCCTAGAAAATTCCCATGGCATATTTCTCTACAGACCTTGAAAACTCAATTAAATCATGCTATCAGCTTCAAAACATTCACATTAGTCCAAATCCATGATTAAAAATGAAAAATGCTGTATGAATAATGAAATACGAATACCAAAATTTTCAAAGAAGGTCAGACTTGGTTATACCGATTCTGGGCGTATGGAGTGTTGAATTTGATTGGAGTCGCTTCCTTAGGATGTCAGCAACGTGTTTGGATAAGAATGAGGGTCTGAAACAAGCTCTAGAAGTGTTTTCAGTTTTGCAATTTTGTGTGAAAAATGCAAAGTTTGCTTCTCAGTTTTGGTGCAGCTCTGGTCGTGTTGTTGTGTCTGATCACTTGCATATGTGTTATGTAACATGTTTTGATGGGAATTATGGCCTCATAATGCAAGGCATTCAAACTTAAGATTTTCCATAAACCTCCATTAACAACCTTCCATTTTTGAACCTATTTTTGAATTCTTGCTTCATTTGGCCTCTTGCACGAATTTGGAATATGCATAATGGTGATTCAAAGTTCATCAAAGCCAGATATCCCCCCTTAATTAACCTTTTTGATTTTCCTTTGATTTTAAAAGATTTAAAATTAATTAAATCCAATAAAATCAATTAAAAATGAAAAAATTAATTTAAAATTTTGAAATAAAATGTGGGACACGTGGGAAGCATGGCCAAGATGATTCAAATGGAAAAAGTGGGCCCCTTTTGTCAAAAAATGAAATTTCAAGGATACATGATTTTGGCCATTTCACAAATATTTCCCAACTTCTCCAATGCATATCTTGCTCAATTTTTAAGCTTTGATCATTTTCTTGGACATTTTAGAAAGGTCTTGAAGTCCTCTAACCAATGTTTTTGGTCCCATGTCATTTTGATTTACCAATCTCAAGTTATGGTCTTTGACTTAAAGTCCCTTTTTGTTGACTTTTGAAAATGACCTATAATGTTGAAATTGATAACTTTTTGTGAGAGCATTTCTTGGACTTGGAGTGTGAAGATGAGTTGTAGGAAATGTCTTCCCCTTAAAGATGAGCATTGGATGGGATTTTTATGATGAACCATGAAAAAGTTATGCCTTGGTCAAGTTACAGTTGACTTTTCAGCTGTCCAAAAATAGAAACTTTTGCATCTTGAGACTTTTTGAGCCATACTTTTGAGAATCATGATCAAGCATTGATCAAATGATGTTTGTGGCCTCAAAATAAGATGTTGACCAAAAATTTTGACTTTTGACTGCCAAATGACCATTTTGCCCCTACAGTTGATTGTTGAGCAATTAGGGTTTTTGACTGTGCAACTTGACCTTGTGAGTCTTGAAACTTGACATGTAGGTACTTGACAATGTGTATGAGCATAGGAGACTTGATTGAGCTCTTGAAAACTTCAACTTCCTTGCAAGAACCAAAACCCTAGTTTGACTGTCTTAGGAGGATGGTTTGACTGTGTGGCCCTTGAGTAAACTTGAACCATTTGTGGATGATTCTTGTCAAAACTTTGAAGATTATGGGAGGGAAAATTTTGGGGTACAACAGCATATAACTAACCTTGTTATCTTTTCAGGGAAGACAGTTATCACCAACAATTCCAGCAGTTATACATGTCATATTTGCAGGAAACAAGAGAAAATCAGTTCCCGAAACCGAAACAGGTCAACTAATCTACATAATCAAACGAAGTAACCCTACTATCCAGGTTCCTTCATAATCCCTACTACCCAGGCTTTCATTTCAAAGTAACCTTACTATCCAGGTTCCTTCCCACAAACCCTACTACCCAGGATTTCGTTTCAAAGTAACCTTACTATCCAGGTTCCTTCTTCCTTATCTCCAGACAACAGGTTACAACATTGTGAGGTCTAGACCCGATCAGATACGGTCGATTTCATATTTCCCTAGCGAGTTGTTGTACATCCTGGACCCTGACCGGGTGTACATTCTACTTTCACTCCCTCAATCAGGAGTTAATTCCCCAGTGGGGTAATGGACAACCGAAGCTCCTAGACTTTACTTCCCAGGACATAAACCAACATTCCCCGACAAAGTTCTCCTCAACAGCAGGAACAGGATTTCTTGCCAAGGAATCCCTTATGCAACCAATCTTTTCTAGATGGCATCTACAAGCCCATCTCCGACAATTCTCCATTATTTCTCCAAATGGCATCTTTCAAGCCCATTCCTTACACAATCAACCACCATATCATCGAGTGCAAATTTCTGGGCACTCTAGTGTTCAATCATCTTCCACCTTCAAGTCACGAATGGTAGGTTCGCCAATCTAACTTTTCGGGTTTAAGAAGATTGAACAGGGGCAACTGTTGTACCCCAAAATTTGCCTTCTCATGTCTCAAGGACTCTAGAATTACTTCAGTCAAGTTTTAAGCCTCAGATCACATTTTCTAAGAAGAATCATTCAAATTACCAAGAGGGGGCAAAATGAGCAAAATCGGAGTTTCGGCTAGAAAAAGTCAACCGAACGCTAAGAAGTCAAACTTTGACTTTTTTTACCAAATTTGGGTCCCAAAAATCACATTATGTCAAGACGTCCAAAAATGAAGTTTGATCGTCAAAAATCAAGAGAATCAAAAATCCAACTTTGCAAGACTTTGAAATTTTTCTAAGTTTTTTCTATACTTGGTCAATTTCATTTACTTCATGATATTTTTTACTACAATTCTAAATAATTCAAAATGATGCAAGTAATTCAAGTTATTACAAAGTGTCATTTTTGCAAAATTACAAATTCTAAAACTATGTCTTGATTGAGTTCACTCAAAAAAACCTTGCCACAATATTTTTGCCCTTGACATAATGTGCATGAAATATTCCACAAAACCAAATTTGTGTCATGCTACAAATCATATTGTCCAAAGTTGAACAAAGTGTGATATGCTACATTGCCACAACACCCCATGCTGCCCTGCAAGAAACCTTGTGCTATGCTGCACCCCAAGTATGCATGCTGCCCAATACAGTCCAAAACTGCTCTATGCAGTCTGCCTAAGCCTGCATCATAACAGCCCCAGAATTGCACCAAAATGCCAAAGGAAAATTGTGGGAAGAAAGTATCAAAATAGTAGGAAAAAACAATTCAAAATAACTTATTTGGTTTCCCCCCTAAACCTCAGTCAAAGGTCTACAAAAGGGACTGTCTCATAAGACATAAGGGTTGGATTTTTGGGAGAGAGGATTGAGAGACAGAATAGAGAGTTTTGTTGAGAAGAAAAACAGTATCCTTTATAAACTTGACTTATTTATTTTCAAAACAAAGTTCTGTTCTTATTCAAAACAAGACAGTCCAACCCATTACTCCACCATACAAACTCTCCCATAAGCCAAACACCTCATTACATACAAAGATTGTCCAAACATAAAAACAGTCCATGTAGTGCTACTCATCTTCGCCTTCAAAAACACAAAAAAAACAAATACAGTACAGTCTAAATCAGTTCCAACAGTCCGGAGCAGCTTCCTGAAGATTTATTGGAGCCATCACAGCATCCGGAAAACATCCAGATTTAAAATAGCCAGTGCAACCCAAAAGGTAAGTCTTCTTGACTTGGTATCTTCTCACACATCATTAACAATTTGTTGTTTTTGAAGATAAGATGTAGTATTTTATTATCCCTTTGAACTAGTCATTTGCATATGGTTTAGGCTTATTCAATCATTTGTTATTTACGTTTATCCATCGTATGCCGTAAACTAACCTATACAGTCAGTAAAAAAATGTTTAAGGTAGGAAAATACAGCATGTATCGACACATATCCTCATGTGTCGACTCATCCTAGTGAAAAAATAGGGTATGAGTCGACACATAACCCCCATGCATCGACCCATACTGATGGTAGGTTACAAAACAGAAGTTGGAAAAGTCTATGAGTCGATACATACGCATTTCGCGTTGATACAAGAAGGTGTATGAATCGACACATCCCATTATGTGTCGACTCATACTGAGCAGATTTTGTTTTACATGAGCAGGGAAAAGCTATGTGTCGATGCATAACAGCATGGGTCGACACATAGCAGTTCAAAATGCATTTTTTCTTTTATTTTACACTATTTTTACATTGTTTTCATTATTATTCGATATGGTTGTAATATTTCAGCTTCCACTTCATCCCCATTGTCAATTTGTACCCCTGTCCCCTTAAAGTGATGTAATAGCGTAGATTTTATTTTCCGCATTTTTACTTGTTTTTCATATATTGCTAGTAATTAGGGTGTATGGCAAGACAAAATCAACAAGTAGATAACCTTTCAAATACAAGACAAAATGCATGCAAACTAACATACTTGCACACTAGCACCTCTATGGTAATCTCACTTTGTTGCCTTTCGGAAAATAGTCATGTCCCTCGAATATGGAACGTTTTAGCAAAGACCCTTCGATAAAAAAGGACCGTAGTCCCTCGATGACCCTCGATGTTGCCTTCGGTAAAACAATCTAGTCCCTAAAACGACATTGCTAAAACGTATCATAAGTTGCCTTCTATGACTATACAAACATGCCATACCCGTCCCTTCACATCCAACGATGGGGCTTCTTACCAAATCAATGGTAAGATAGTCACATCTAAAGGAGAAGGAAAAGCACATTTAAAACCTTTCGAGTAGGTAGATTCGCTCCTAGTCACTCGCTTGCTCACGACAAAAACACTTTTACACACCGACACTCACATTTCAAAACATTTTCCGAAAGATAAAACATTTTGTATAAGTTCTTATAGAGATGAGAACCATTGCAAAATATCTTTCTGAAAACCACTTTCTGAAATACATGCCATAAACACGTCTTTGAACTATCTTTCGAAACAAAACTTTGTATGTGTTCTTATAGATACGAGAACCATTACAAAGATATTTTCAAAAATACTTTCAAAGCCTACACCGCAAAATACATTCAAACAAAAGCAAGTTGATCTAGCGAGTAACTAAGAGCCCATGGAAAACCGTGGATGAAAAGGGTGCTAACACCTTCCCTTTTCATAATCTACCCCCCGAACTCAAGAAAACATCTCTAAAGGTCTTTCCTGTGCTTTTTCACCTTTCATTTTGGATAAAAGAAAAGTCGGTGGAGACTCTTGCTAAACTGCAACATTTGCAAACACAAACACAAACCTCAAGTCATTTCTCCCACCGTATCACAGGGAGGAATCACTTATAATCCTTGTTTGGCACTGCGAAAGTTTGGTTATGTGAGAAGGGATGATCCTCATAATACACTTATCCAAGGAATCGCCTTCGACTACGAGAATGATGCCCAAGGTTACCATAAAAGGTTCATGTGAGCTTGGGGCATGGTACATAGAGTTGATAGCAAGACACTGTGGCACAAGAATCCCATCCCTCTTGAGCCTTATCTCAGATGGGTACGAGCCCACGCCCAAAGTCTTATGATGCCTTACCCTTCCATCCTACCTATGATTATGGAACTGATTGCTGAAGGAGACACTCCTTCTCTTGTTCTTCATCCTGACATTCCAATTGATCATGAGGAGTTACAAAAATCCTGGGTTCAACTTAAAGAGGAGCGGGATACATTTGAAACTCAATTCTATGCCAGCAAGAAGAAGGTCCTGGAACTCACTAGGCTACTTCATAAAGAAAGGAATATAAACGCCTAGATTGCACCAATGAGGATGCGCTCATGGGAGACCTAATTTTCTTTTTGCTTTAAGTTTTGTTTTATTTAATTGTAAGCCTAAAGGGAACTCTTTGTAACAATTCGAACTTATTAATACAATTAACGTGTGTTTATTTTGGTTAAACAACTTTGAGCTTTTAAGAATCCTTGAAACCATTGCATACGCATATCATCCATGACATTGCATAAACAGGTACCATAACAGGTTTCTCATCTTCTTCGCTGTTTATTTCAGCAATAATGTCTTCTGAACAAAGCATCAAGGATCTACAGGCACAAAATGCCCAATTTCAGCAAATTTTTGTAGCCTTAGCTAAAGGGCAGGAAGATCTGAAGGCCCTTATTCTGAAAGAGAAGAATAAGAAGAAGATCGTCGGTGTCCTAAATCTGGGCAGAAGATTTAGGGGACCGTTGAAGAAAACGGTTGATATGACCTCTTCATCCAAAGAAGGGGAGAACCAAGAGAGAGAAATAAGGGAGGAAGACCCTAGTCCGAGAGTTTCTGAGGATGAATCTGACTACAACGATGAACAGTATCCCCAGGTTGAGGATAGGTACAAACAGTTAGAGGATCGTCTGAGCATAATGGAGATCCAAAGAATACCAGGGTTGGATTTCGAAGAGCTAGGTTTGGTATCTGGGGTAGTCATCCCACAGAAGTTTAAGGCTCCGATATTTGCGAAATATGATGGGGTGTCTTGTCCCAAACTTCATCTCCGTTCCTATGTGAAGAAGATTCAGCCTCACACTACTGATAGGAACTTGTGGGTCCATTTCTTTCAGGACAGTCTATCTGGGACTCAGCTTGAGTGGTTCTATCAACTGGAAGGGACCAATGTCCGTAACTGGGAAGATCTGGTTGCTGCTTTTTACAAGCAGTATCAATATAACGCTGACCTTGCCCCTACCCGTACTCAACTCCAGAGTATGTCCATGGGTACAAGCGAAGGTTTCAAGGACTATGCGCAAAAGTGGAGAGATCTGGCAAGAAGAGTCCAACCCCTTTTGTCTGATAGGGAGTTGGTTGACATGTTTCTTGGGACGTTGTCCGGTTCGTTCTTCAATCACTTGATTGGTAGCTCCTCAGCTGGTTTCATCGAGCTGATATTGACTGGAGAAAGAGTAGAAGTTGGGATCCGGAGCGGCAAAATCCAGAAAGGCACCTCTTTGAGTACAGTGAAGAAGCCATTCACGGGTAAGAAGGAGGTCAATGCCATCTATAACCCAAGAGGTCAGAGCAGAGTTGAACGCCGTCCAACGATAGGTGTTGTCATGATACCTAGGCCTACAGCTACTCAACAACGAAATAATCAGCCAAGGGTAGAAAGACCTCAAAGGCAGTTCACCCAAATCAACATGCCATTGTCACAAGCATTGCAACACATGTTGAAGATGAAGCTGATTACGGTGATAAACCCTCATCTGAACCATAAGACTTCCTCTCCTAACTACAATCCAGATGCAAGGTGTGCTTATGATTCTGATAGCCCGGGGCACAATACTAACGATTGTTGGGCGTTGAAATACAAGATTCAGAATATGATTGACGCCAAGGAGATCGAATTCGACCCTCCTGAGACTCCCAACATGATCACCGCTCCCTTGCCAAAACATGGCTAGGATTGAAAGCATTTTTGTTGTTGTATTTTCTTTGCTTATTCGAACAATTATTGTCATGTCAAAACTTTGTTATTTCATTAATGCATTACACATGTTTGTCTTGAATTAATCTGTTTTCACTATGCTTAAACTGCTTTATACTTCCTTTTCGTGATATTCAACTCTCGATTAAAAACTCTAAGCCTTAAAGGGAGGATGACGAAAATGATACCACAATCCCTACAATATGCTTTTAAACAGACTCTGCTGATGATGTACAAGCATTGTTTCAAATCCCAAACAGTGGAGTTATAAGGAATATAATCCCTAGTCAACCCCTTTGAGCCAAAGAAGTAGGAGTTCTTCTTTCACACAAATTAAAACCCTTAATCATAGCCTGGGGCAGGGTAGTTTTCTCAGTTAATTCAGAGGCGCATTCAGTCGTGATCTTCCACTTCCACACAATAAATGGCCTCGAAGACGTCCTCCCAAAACAAAAGACAATGATGGTTCTGCTTAATCATTAAGAACATGCAGTCATTATTTTTCAAAAGAAAAGCCCGCTAAGTCAAAACCTATGAAGGAGACTCAAGAAAAGAAACTGGGGCATCCCGCTGACTGTAATCACAAAAAGAAATAGTTCAGGCAAAAGACAGGGATAGTAAAATCAAAAAGAAAGAGGTCCTACAAATCCTCGACAAAAAGGATGACTGCTTATTCAAAATAAACTGGCAATATCTGAACCATCACCAGAACATCAAGGACAGTACTCCAGGACTCAATTGGGATTCTAAACGCGATTAACTGAGCATGGGACTGAAGGACATCACGAAGAACGGGTGGCTATAAATAAATTTTGAGCCTTTATCCTTTGTTTCTTAAATCGTGAACTAGGCCACGCTACAACCCTTAAAAGTCCTAGCTGAAGAATGGGTTAGTTTGAAAGCATATTGTTACAAAGGTATCCTGACTCCTGTAGGACTTGTTATGAATCCTGAGTTGATATCACATTCTCGCAAATTTTGTTCTACTACACAAAACACGTTTAAAAAAAATATATATTTTTCAAGACAGACATGAGTTTTGCATTCTTTAAATGACATTGTTTGCATGTGACTAATTGTTTGATAGCAGAGAAATCCGCACAATGGATATTCAATGAACAGACATCCTCTCAATGGACAGAATCACCTCAGCGGGAAAGACACTTCCAATAACAGGTCTTCCATAAGAAAGGGGCATGACGTGATGTCTAACACACTTGGGGCAGTCTCTCCAAGAGTGCCAAATAACCAGGGGCAGATCTCCATTTGAATCGTTGGGGGCATTATGCATGCATCCTAGCAACGAATCATGTGCCATCAAGAAAACACTTTTGACACTACTACAACACAAAATTATAGACAGTGACACTCCTCACAGAGTAGGGGCAACTAAAGCTTTGCCATTGGTTTCCCCAAACAGGAGTTACTTTCCCCAGCAAAGTTCCCTCAGAAAACTGACATCTATATTCCCTAACCGAACTTCATAATCGCAAGCGGGTAATAAAGTTGGTCTCCCAAACAGAGTTTATTTCTCTGAATACAGAAGTTCAATCCCCAACAGAGCTTATTCCTCCAGCTACAGAATTTCATCCTCCAACAGAGTTTATTTCTCCTAATCAACAAGATCTTCCAGCAAAGCATCTCCTCTCTCAAACAGAGTCATTCTCCCGCAGAGTTATTCTCAAACAAGAAAATAAGAACATCATCACATAAAAGAATAAAAATCTGCAATCCACTTTATTCAGCCCCGTCTTAGGCGCACTCAAAAACCAACATCCTAGTGGTTTCAAACCATTGAAAACTGGAGTAGGCATAGAGATGCCTATTGCTCAACCACTATATATCTTTGTGTATTACCTTCCACCATATTTCTCTTTAATTTTCGTCATTAATCATGTAGTAGTTAAATCATAGCATACTTTATATGTCATTTAGGCTAGATCATGCTTATAGTGATTTATTGTATAAACATAAGTCTGTGTTGCATGAAACCTATCGAATTATGCTTAAGTTGATTGTGTTAAACAACATGTCTATGTTGAGATGATAATTTCTTAGATTAAGCAAATTGAACTATCCAAGTTGACTTGAGTCATTGTTTGATCATTCTCTCTGTGATAACATTAAAATACATTGGTTAGAATTCATAGTGATGATATTTTATGCTTCCATTCTTTGTTGATTTAGCTTTCACCCACCAAAATCTAATTTTTATATTGAAAATGTTTAAATTGTTTTAAAAAGTGGATCAATCTTCATCCCCCGTTCTAGACATCTTTCTTACTTATATTCCCAACCAACAGCCTATGCGAACAAATCAATGTTTTTCTTGAGTATGGCGATTAAATCTTCCTCTTCATATTAAGACAACGAGGTACCCATCTTAGTGGCCTGGTGATGTCGGGGTCCAATAGAAGCTACTTTCAAATCTTCAGTTGGGGTAAGCCTTTCACTTTTTATCCCCAGTCCCATGTCTTAACTTGTTGTATCAGCATCATCCATTTTCAGGACAAAGAATGTAAGCCAGGGTGAAAGGTTATATCTCATTACTTCCAAGCTACATAGGTGACACTCTTGGGCGATCGCCTGATCCCCTCTGACCATACCCACGTGCCTATTGGGTAGTGAATATTTTAGGCTTAAGTGGATGGTGGACAAGGCTTCCCCAAGCAGGTTGAGAGCGAGCCTTCCTAATATGATGTTGTGTCTACTATGAGATACTTCACTTTGATGGTTATGGTAGTCACCCTTAAACCCGAATGTTATTTTGAGGGTTATATGGCCCTTAACCTCCACTCGTTCTCTTGACAGGCCGATTGGGGACCCTTGGAAAGATACAATGTCACGGGGATCTAGCTAGAGCCCTTGGAAGGAGCTTCAAAACATGATGTCTACATAGCCGCCAAGGTCGATTAATGCTTGTTTCACATCCTAGTTGGCACGTTGTATCATGATGACCATGAGATTGTTATTATAGAGGAGGGCGCCAATACCATCTTCTGTCAAAAAGGATATTATAGGCTCTCATTTCCTACTTGAGACACTGAGAGCTTTTACGAATGTGATGATTGTTATTAACATATATCGTGTGTATATTATCTAGGAGAAGTTAGATTCTCCCCTTTAGAGAAACCTCTAATGATGGTGTTGGTGGTTTTCTTGGAGCTTTGCTCGAACATTCTCGCGAGAAGATGGTGAAAACAATTGTAAGTAAATAATATGTGTAGCTCAAGTTAGTTTTATCGGGACTCCATGGTGGGTGTCAATTATACTCTCTAAAAGTTTAAATGCTTGACAACCCTTAGTGGATAAGAGTTGTCAAATGCTTTAGGATTGTTAGGGTATTGAGAGTTTACTCACGTGAGGTGAGAAGCTATTATATCTATGTATTTTGTATGTGTTATTAGTTTTCCTCATCAGTATCATGATATTGATGTATTTATAATCTTAGGGATCTAAACCAAGTCTCTCTATAATATAATAACTACTCTAGAAATGAGTCGTTGATTCCCTAAAATATAGGGAGTGTAATTAGATCCCATGATTTTCTATGTAATATATGTTAATTAAATATACATATACACACAACATCGCGTTATGGAGGGAGAGACAGGAGGTTAGGGCGACTTAAACCCATGAAAGGGTGACTTAGAAAAGACAAAGGACTAGGCATATGTCGTTCGCCCCACCCCCAAGATCTCTTTCATTTGTACCACTACAAATTTATTTTTGTGACAAATATTCAAGAGTACTTTACAATCAAAATTATTATTTTTTACAAAAAAATAGAATAGTTGTATAACTAACTTTTTTTAAAATTAATTATAACCAAAAAATGAATTTTTTTTAAATAACCACTTTTTAAAAAGAAAAACCAAATAACCACTTTTTCAAAATATTTACCAAAGTAACCACTTTTCAAACAAAAAAATTCGCCACACAGAGGAGGCGCCACTCTGTGTGGCGTATGCATACAAAATAGAAAGAAGGTGTCACACTGCATGGCTTGTCCTCCTATGTAAAACCATGCAGTGTGGCGCATACATGTATAATTAGAGAGGAGGCGCCACCTTGTGTGGCTTGACAGTTGTATTTATTATTATTTTTTAAATAAAAATAAAAGTAACTAAAAATATTTTATACTAATATTTTAAATTACACAATGCATGGATTCATATTTTTTCAGACGTCACTTAAACCTAAGCGGGTCCCAGTATGACATAAATGGCCCTGCCTTTTCCTCACACCTTACTTCACTCCTCTATGTTGATTTCCCTGAGGTGTTTGGGATCTGTTCTGACTCGTTTGATGATGAGGTGCTTGATGTGATGGTCCTGGCACATCAGGATCATACATCTGATCGGTCATTTCGCCCCACGGTGTCGTGCTTCCAAAGAGATCAGTGCCCATGTTGTTGAAGTTTGGTCTTGTTGGTTGGTGTGATACGGTGGCAGAACCGACTGTTTAATACTGGTTTGCATTTTGCGTTTTGTGTTTGCAAAATGTTGCGGTAAGCAAGAGTTGCCACCGACTTTTATTTCATCCAATCATGGAAAAGGAAAAAGAACAGAAAAAACCTTTTTTCGAGATATTCTGAGTACGGGGGGTAGATTATAGAAAGGGAAGGTGTTAGCACCCTTTCTATCCATGGTTTTCCATGGGTTCTTAGGTACTTGCTCATTTTTAAATTGCTTGTGTGTATGCTTGCTTTGAAAATGTTTTACTTCGTGATAACCCTTGTATCAGTCCTCAAGGGCGTGACGAAGTTGTTTTGAAAACTGTTTTCGAAGGGTGTTTGTGTGAAAAGTTTTATTTTGAGCAAGTACCTACTAGCATCTACCTACTCGAAAAAAGATCGTTTTTGTTCTATTTCCTTTAGACAGCACTATCCCACTATTAAGGAATAGGTAGCACCGTCGTTGGAGTTTGTAAGGGACGTTCGAAAGGGACGAGTACAATCACTAAAGCAATAGTTAGAAAACTTTAGTAGTAACCCTAGAGTCTTAAGATCTTTTCTAGGCAACGTTTCCGAGGCAACATTTCTGAGGCAAAATTCGAATGGGACAATTTGATCTCTTTAGACTGGAGGGCCACCACTAAAATCTCTTATGCTTAATGATTGTTTACCGAAGGCAACCGAAGTGAGGTAAACCCTAGGAGTGAACATGTGCGAGTGATTTGTTTCAGTTATTTTAATCTTTGCACATTAGGGTTTTCTAACTGTTTTAATTTTTTCATGCATTCTTGTCATACAATCCTATTAGCCATACATCTAGACAGTTAATAATTTGCTGAAAGTAAAAGCGGAAATAAACCTAGCTATTACATGGCTTTGACAGTTACATAATTGCCTTAACGGGAAATAAAAGTACGGAATTTAAAACCCTAATTAAAACTATTACAACCTCGAAACAATTACAAAATAATGGCAAAAATAATAACAAGCGCGTGGCAGATTAAATGCGAGAGAAATTAGGGTTTTGACCCTTGACTAAATCTAATTGCAATTGATTAAAGAAATAATCATTTTTGTCGTTTTTGTTATTTAAGAGTGAAGAATAATTGAATTAAAAAAGGGAACCTAATTACTAATTAACTTTAATTAAGAAAAATAATTAAGTTAGCCTATTTTTTGTGTTTTTGTTTGAAGAAAAGAAAATAATTAAATCAAGAATTTAAACCTAGTTTTCTAATTGATTTTAATTATAAAAAAACAAGTTAAAGTTTCCCTAAATTAAATTAAGCTAATTAATTAAAAATTAAATTTGATAATAAAAACTAATTCTAGATTTGTGAAATATTGATTTTGGGATTTTTATAAAAAATTGATTTTAAAAAAATAAATAAATAAATTACAAATAATAAAGAAAAATAATAAAATAAAAAAAATATTTAGAAATGGGTATGTGTTGAATAGCAATGTTGGGGGTGCTAATTTGAAAATCTTTGGCCCATTAAGCTCCCAAGCCCAGTCAGCGTTGGATCTGGTGTAGTGTTGACTTTGTGGTGCACCATGGGTCTTCAAAGGAGAAGCATGAGATATGGCCAGCTGGGCATCCAGTGGATGGGTGTTGATGGTGCATGGTAGGCGTGGGATGATGAATTGCATGGGATTGGCCTGAAATTATTAAGAAAATATCAAAATGCACGCGCCTGGGATCGAACCCAGGACGTGCGCATCAAAGGCATGCTTCCTAACCATCTGCGCTGGACTTGTTTGCTGTATATATAATAAATAAATAAAATCAAAAGACAAATCAAGCCTCATGCTAGAAAAACCGCGCAAAATTTAAACGGGCCAACCACGCCTTGCCACGCATCATCTTCTTCCTTGGACCGTGGATTTAGATGAAACACTTTTACCTACGGATGTTTGTTCGTAGCTATAACCATGTTTCATTCAAAAATTGCATACAAGCAAGATAAATCAATTATAATGCTACCAATCAACTCGTCTTGGTCTCACGAGTGTCATGGTACCTCATTCATGGTCCAAATTTCCATGTATCAGAAATCCCCAAATCGAGTTCTTAAACCCTAGCAATGGTGAATATGGATTCCTGCACTGTTAGTACAACTAAGCGATATAGAAAGCTTGCAATCATGATTATGAACAAGAATATATGGATAGCATGCGTTTAGGATGCGTAAAACACTGAAATCGAGTTTGAGTTTTTTTGTGCAAACCGTGATGTTGTAACGTGCGATTCTTGACACTTTGAGGCTTACAAATGAATGGAGAAGCTTCCTGAGATGTCCAGGAATGTATTGCTAGCCTTGAAACTCCTTGAGGATGGCTTTAAGATGGATTTTGATCTCCCACTTTTGTCCAAATTTTTGAGTTTTCTTCTTGCTGTTTCACGCCTCCAATCCTTGTTCTCTTGATCTGGAATTCTTATGCCCTTATAGTAGACTGAATTAGGTCAACGAATTTGTATCAAATCTTTGAGAATTATGAAAATTGGATTTGATTTGCTTCATGTATGATTTCTTTCTAAAACTTTCTTCAATCCAATCTTTTTCAATCTTAATGAACCTTGCACGAATTTGTTGTCATGCTAGCTGTACATGGACTCAAAATGTGCATAAAAATCTCAAGATTTGATTTGTTTTCATTTTTTACCATTTAATTTGATTTATTTTGATTTAAATGAATAAAAAATCAAAATAAATGATAAAAGTAATAAAAAAATAGGTGGAAAATCTCAGGGGTCATGGGTCCTATTAGAAACATGTTTCAAGCAAGAAAACATGGGCCCCTTTGGAAAAAATGCAAATTTGATCAATGTTGACTTTTGACAATTTTCCAAAAATTGCCAACTTTGACAATGCACAAATCTCTCAATTTTGACCCTAGGAGGGTGTTATTGGACTTTTTAGAAAGCTTAGGGTGTCCCCTAACCAACCATTTTTGTCTTATCTCAATTGGATCTTCCATGTTCATGTATGAAGCTTTGACCCAAAAGGTGTTTTTGTTGACTTTTCAAAAGGACCTATAATGTCAAAATTCATATCTTTTTGTGAGTGCATATTTTGAACTTGTGGGATGAATATTAATTGTAGGGAATTGCATTCTCTTCAAAATGAGCTTTTGATGTAAAATTTCTGATAAAGCATGTGAAAGTTATGCTTGGTCAAAGTTGGGTTGACTTTTCCTGCAAAACCCTAATTTAGCAACTTTTGGGTTTTGATGAATTTGGAGCATTCTTTGAGGAATCATGATCAACCCTTGATCAAATGATGGAAGTCAATTCAAAATATTGGTGTTTACCAACAATCTTGAGGTTTGACTGTATGTGGGCCACAACTGACTTTTGACCTAGTATAGTCGATTCTCAAGCATCTGAGCAGTTGGCTGGGCAAACTTCTTGTGAAATGCATGAAACTTGACATGTAGGGTCTTGGGAACATAATAAGACCTTGGAAAGCATATGAGACATTTGTGGTCCACCCATCTTGATGAAAATAGAAACCCTAATTTGGGGTATACTGCCTTTTGAGAGAGTTTGTCTGGTCAACTCTTGGGCAACCTTGAGCAAATTGGGGATCTCACTTGACATTTATTGAGTAAAATGAGAGGGTAAATTTTGGGGTGCAACAGTTGGGATATGTGTCGGTAGGGTGGTTGATAGTATTGGGATGTTGAATCGTTTTGGAAACGAAGCAACGATTCTTGTGGTGTATGAAATTTGTATGATGGTTAGGTACTTAGATGGTGTGATGTTTGACTGTATGTAGGTTGAGTGGTATGGTAGGAAGGAGAGGTATCATACGTGTCTTGGGTGTTTTGGTAGGATGTGGAGGGTGCATATTATTAGTGGTGGGTTGGGTCATGCTCTTGGTATTGTGTTTATGTGTGTGACATGAATTCATGACAAATTTGGTTGGATGTGATGGTGTATGGTTGTTGGGTTTGAGTGGGTTGACATTGTTGTTGGGTTTGGTATTGATTAAGGGTTGGATGTTGGGATTGTTGTTGGGCGTATGATGCAGCTCTTTGGCATGGGTCGATCAAATATGTCTCATGAGACAGAAAAAAATTTGTTGAAACCGATCTGTACCATGTCAAATATTGAAGAGTTGGTTTTAAGTCATCTTGCGAGATCGTCTCCCTTAGGACTAATTCACGTCAATGCTTCCATTGACGACATTGATTTCTAGTGAAGTTTCTCGAATCAGTAAATTCCCATTGGTCGTCAACTCTGAGTAGATGCCATTGTCCCAAACATGTAGGGAGTCTGGGATACCCTGTTGCATGCTGAAATGTAGCTTCACACGATCATTGTGGTGCATCTACACAGTAGTGAACCTAATGAGCGCTGTTTTTGCAATCCATGACTTCAGCATTGCTGGGTTAATCTCATGGTCGAGATCCTTATACGGCCTCCATACAAACTATAGAGGAAAAAGAGTATTAATCTAATATTACCATTAAACTTAATTAACCCATTAAAAGCGTTGTATAAAATATGTAAGCTTAATACCTCTTCGGGTCCAACATGATCAATAAGATTTCGGTAGACTACTATTGTATTTCTAGGGGATTTATTGTAATTCATCCCTAGGTGGCACATGCTTACAAAATTTGGAGGACAAGCCACCCTAGGTGGCGCATGCTTACAAAATTTTGAGGACAAGCCACCCTAGGTGGCACATGTGTTGTATTGTTAAAAGAGAATCCATATTAGATGACGCATTAGTGGTATACACCTCATACTTTCATCAGTCTATTTAAGCATCTGTTTATGACACATTATTGGTATACATCTAAAACTCACAAAAAATATACCTCAACATATGGATCATTCACAATACCATAGTAGTTGCTCATATTAACAGTGAGACGTTCAACTGCGATAACTTCAATTTTAATTTTCGTAATACCGATTTTATCCGCTTTCGGACAAACAAGAAGTCAAGTTATTGACCTTCTCAAGATTTTGAAGAAGATGATGAATCTGACGAGGACAACCACCCCGAGTCGATGTTATTGACTAAGAAGAAGATGATGATAATGCAATGATTGATTTTATGGTCAATAATGTCGATGAAGATCAAGAGCATGAACCTCAACTTACGAGTCATACGTACGACCCTCCGTTTCACATGACGAGCTTGAATGTGGGGGAAGACGAACCAGCCTCAGACATCTTTCAAATCCTTATATGCAGACCGAAGGGGCCTTGAAAGTTTGAGACAAATTCCATACAAAAGAAGAGTTAGAGACCCGACATTTACCCAAGACAGAACTCTTGTCAGTGGAAATGAAATATTTCATCGATTGTTCTGGGCGTATGAACCATGCATCAAAGGTTTTGCATTTTGCAAACCTATTATACAAATTGATGGAACTTGGTTATACGGAAAGTATAAAGGAACATTACTCATGGCAGTGGCACAAGATGGAAACGATAATGTTTTTCTGATTGCCTTCGCTCTTGTTGAATGTGAGACAGGTGATGCATGGAATTTCTTTATGAAGAATCTCTGATTACACGTTTCTCCTCAACCCAATCTTTGTTTGATTTCAGACAGACATCCATCAATTGTGAGTGCATACAATAACCATGATAACGGTTGGCAGGACCCCCTTCAACACATGTCTATTGCATTAGACATATAACACAAAACTTCATGCTCCATATCAAAGACAAGACACTTTGAAAGAAAGTTGTTAATGCATGATATGCCTTAACAGAACCATCCTTTCAACACTACCGCAAAGAAATCTGGTTGACAAACTCATAAGTATTAAGGTGGATCGATAATATTTCAGTGGAGAAGTGGACTCGGGCATTTGACAATGGTCAACAATGGGGCCACATGACAACAAATTTGGTAGAATCATTGAACTATGTCTTCAAAGGCATCTGAAACCTACCAATTACTGCTTTGGTTAGAGCAACATATTTTAGGATGGGGTCATTGTTCGACACAAGAAGTTCAAAATGGAGGGTAGTGTTACAATCAGGGCAGTTGTTTAGTGAATGCACAATGAAATCATTTAACGAGGAGGCTTCCAAAGCAAACACCCATAGTGTCATCGTATTATAGGTCGGTTCAGTGTACAAGAGACAATAGATCATAATGAGGGGAGGCCAAGAGGATATTATCGGGTCGAACTAGATAGAAGTTGGTGTGATTGCGGAAAGTTTCAAGCATTTGTATGCCTTGCTCTCATGTCATAGCGACATGTTCGCATGTTCGCTTGGATCCAATACGACATATATCCCCTGTTTACACAGTAAAGAGCATTTTAAGTGTGTACATCAATACTTTCTCCGTGTTAGCAAAGGAGGATTATTGGTCTGCTTATCAAGGGGACATTGTTTGACACAATGAACAAATGTGACGGAAGAAAAAGGGGCGCCCCAATAGCACTCGTATTAGAACTGAAAAAATTATTATAGCAAACTCGTATGCAGTACATGTCGTTTTCCCGACACAATCGAAAAAATTGTCTGAATATTGGGTCTAGCTCTGCATCCTAATTTTTTTATAGCAAACTTTCTGGAGTAGTTAATTTGTTGTAAGCAAAACATTTCAATTTAAATTTGGGTTTTCATTTTGTATTCAATTTATCAATCGATTACAACAACCTTCAGATAATGACCCAAAAAATCACAACACGACGAATTCAGGACAACAACACAATAACATGATAAGCAGACAAAATAACTAAACACATCATAATATCTAAGAGGTAAAACTCCTCAACATAATATCGTCTGGTCCAAGCATCATCATCATGACATCAACGTCACATCTCACATTTTTCCATGATCGACTTACTCCATTTTTGTTCTTCATTGTAATTTGTCTTTCAATTTTTCTGATTTGTTCACCTTCAGGAATGTCTCCTTCTAACCAGCGAATCAAGTGTCTTTGAAAATGCTCGAATGTCTGCGTGTTCCAGAGTTTGATCTTCATCGGAGACTTTGTTGCTGAAAAAATAACATGTGCATCTCTTTTGATCAGTGAAATCCTAGGCAGAGGAATGAAAGACATTTTCTAAGAGTGATGTGAGAAATGATGTGAAAAAATGAAGAAGATGGATGATTGTATATAAAAAAACCATATACAACTGTCAAGCCACATAAGATGACGTTTTCTCTCTAATTATACATGCATGTGTCACACTGCATGACTTTACATAAGAGGACAAGTCATGCAGTGTGGCGCCTCCTCTCTATTTTATATGCATGCGCCACACAGAGTGACGACTCCTTTATGTGGCAAATTTTTTTTATTTGAAAAGTAATTATTTGAATATTTTTTTTGAAAAAAAATAATTATTTAAAAAAAAATCCAAAAAAAATATAACACCTTAACATTTATAAAATTATTTATTGTTAAAAACAAAATTGACATGAAAATTAGTGTATGATAAATTTGATTTGAAAAGGGATCAACACAATTGAGGAGCATCTTAGCATATTTTTATATAAAAACAGTATCCCTAATTATAATTCCAGAACAGAGAAACCATAGCACGCAGAACAGAGAAACAATGGCTTCCACTAAAAACATTCGATGCCATCATTGCGCAGGTCCCCTTTCAAAAGAGACGGTATTTTCCACTTCCCAGCTTCATCTCTTTTCCCTCAATTCAATTTCATTCCCCTTTTCAATTTTTTTTTTTGCAGGAAACCAGTAAATGGACCGTTGCACCACTTATTAGGGATAGCTTTTCTATGGTAAAATTCTCTAAATCAATTTTTTTAGCCTTTTCATCGTTATTAGGGTTTTCATTTTTTTTTTTTTTTTAGATTGGTTCTGCTGTTGGTGGCACCACAAGTGCATTCTATGGATTCAATCATGGTATGTGTTTTTATGTTATTTATACTCATATACATCAAAAATATGTAATGTGATTGTGATTTATCAGTTTGATATTCTTGCGAATAAAGCACACAAATGTGATATCAGCCGAATTTAAATACCTGAAAGGATGCGTTTTTCTCTTTATATAGTGAGAGCGGTTAAAATTGTCTGCGTGAGGTGAGGAGTGTTGTGCAGATAGCCGTTGGATCTAATCAGACGGTAATCGACGTGTCTAGAGGACGGAATTGTCTGTTTCTGGAGGAATGAGAGATCACCTGACCCATGCTCTTTTTTGCCTGATGGCGCTCTTCGGGCAAAAAAACTTAAAATCAAAGCTCCACCCTAGTAGAGTGTTAATTTATCTTATTGATTTAGTCTATTTGAAAACTTAAAATACTGTCGTTAAAACAGCTAAGATGCACTGCATTCAAGCTTTAGTTGGGGGATTTGTGGCCTTAAACTATAAGGTGGAAAGGAACATTCTATACTGTAATTGCAGAAACTGTTCATGTTCCAAACTGATAGTATGAAGCTTTATTGGCTTTTTTTTTTGTTGTTAATGTTAACGAGCTGGACTATTATTATTATTCATAAGGATTCCCTTTTTTAATTTATAATGCAGTTATGCCAGTTGTTCATAGATGGGTAAAAGGACCGATGTGGGTACATTTTCTCGTTGGTGTAAGTTTCTTGAGCCTTTTGATCCTCTTTTTTTCTTTCTTTCTTATTTTTCATCAGTCTTCTACTATATGTATCCCTTTTATAGTTTTTCCCTTTGCTTGTTTATACCTATTCCTCGTACTTTAATGATTTCTTGAGGTACATATATTACTCACTAGCTTTAAACTCTTAGATTAGGGATCTTAAATGGTTAGGAACCCCAGAATTGGATTCCAAGAAAATAACAATTTTATGAAGAAATAGGAGAGAATCTCTCCTCAAGAGTTTCCCTTTCACAAAACATGCTCTCTACCCTTTGTGTTCTCCTATCTAGACACCCTAGCTTTCTTGCTTTCTCTTTTATGTTTTAAAGTCATTTAGTTGTTTCAACCCTCATAGAATTCGAATTAGATCTTGTTCTAAAAATAAAAAACCTCTTCTCTTACATATATTTTTCTTTAAAATTGGTTTTATGTGGCTGCTCTCATGTTTGGTTTATATGGATATCTTTTACATAGTGGAATATCTGAAATAGAATTCATCGGTATCCACTACTGTAGAACTTTTACACATAGCAGAAAACCTACTAGGAGATTTTCTTATTTCAGCAGTACTTGATGTTTGTTATCATCAAACTGATTGAAAACTCTGATTTCAGACACCGCCTGTGATAGTATTCTCCTCAGTATGCGCAGGACTGGCAGGTACACCTTTGATTATGTTTTACTTATCTTGTTTGGCTTATATAGTACTACTACATTATCCATTCTTTACCCTTAATTTCAAAATTGAAAACCATGCTTAATTCGGTAAGGTGATAAGATACATATATCACCTAAAATTTCAGACAAGTTCAAGAATAAGTGCTAAGCTTTCTATTTGTTTTCTTATCCTTGTGATATAGGTTTACTCAGGGTTCTCAAATGGCAATTATAGTTCTATATTGCAGCAGAATTTTAATAAATAGCTATTGTACTGTGATATGCAACTTAGTGCTAATAGCGGTTATAGCTGTGATATAGCTCTATAGCATAGCAGAATTTGAACATGCCATTTTTTCTTGACAACATTGGATTTACTGTGTCGTTGAATTGATAACAATTTCTTTCTCTTGAATAAATTCAGGTGGGGCTGTTCCTGCTTTAGCACAACTTGTTTCTTCATCTTACCATGCAGCACAATCATCACCTCCTTCAGAAGATGATAAGATTCAGAAGTCAAGAACTTCATCCACTCTCTAATATGAAAATCTATCTATACACATGCATATAGTGGCTTTCTTCTACCATAAGTGTTCAAAGAGCTTTGTTGTTCTCTTGTAAATACTGCATTCCAGCTGCTTTAATGCTCCACTTTGTAATTTCACCTCCCTAAATCGGTACTAGTGAGTGGAATGCATCATCAAATATCTTATAGTTTTGCTTGTTACATTGCCATTTTGTTTTTTAATTAGATTCAATTAGGTTCCCCGGCTCACAGAATCTACTTTACTGTATTTCTTTTACTATTTTATTACTCTGTCTCAAAAAACATTTTATTTAGATTGTGTGCAGCTCTTAAGATGGTTAATTGTTTCCATAATTCACAAGTTTGTAAGTTTGAAATGATTTATTAGCTTCAAAGTAGGCTACTCAATTTGAAGAAGGAATGATTAAGATATATCATTTTCTGGTTAACTCACGCAGTGATGGCGTTTCTTTCAAAAAAAAAAAACACAGTGATGGTGTGTCAATGTGCAACCAAACATGTTGGCTTCTTCATAAACTTGAAACTTAATTCACTAGGTTTCCAATTCTAACAAACTATCCTTTATGATTCCTCATCTCTTACCCCAAAGCTCTTCCAAAATGTCCAATATTTAGTCATCAATAGAGCATACAATTTGAGCACAAAATGTCCTTGTTGAATAATTCAACCAGGGAATAAACTGTTATCATACTGTGTAGACTTCACTTTCCAAAGGGAAGAAAAGTTCATCACTGGTAACCAATGTTGCTCTGTGATTGACATTGACGACTCACTCCCTTTTAACATTATGGTATATATGGCGAACAAATAGCAAAGAAACTCGGAAACTGATGGCACCAAATATCAAGAAGAAAGCATAGCATATGCATGCATTGTAGCCAATGAAGATAGATAGTTGTAAGAAACCACTCATTCTTGATCTTGCATAGAAGTAGATACAATATGCGAACATGAAAATGGCTGGTGAACCACCACACAGCACAGATCTGCACACAAAATAAGTTACATTAAATGTTATGGAAGCAAGCAACAAGCATTGATGTCAGCAACACAACATACCTCCACCACCAATGATGGTCTTCCTCGGATAGTTGAATGTACGTCAAGCCAATATTTACGAGCGCAATAATCACAACGACAGTGATGAGTGTGACAACCAAAATACCAGGAAGAGTGAATATTTTGTATCCCCACATACTAGCGTATACCTGATGTAATTGCAGGACAATTGCACTAAACGGCACAAAACCTCCAATAAACATTTGAAACGGTGTTCTCCTGTACCAAGGAAGCGGTTGAATCTCTTTAGAATATCTCTTTGTAGCAGAGGGGACCTGAAACTTAGACCTTAAACGGTATCCAATCACTCCTCCAAATGCAAGCAATGGGATTGCAACAAATGCGAATAAACAAAGAATCACAATAATGGAGCCCAATGGGAGTCTCGCTGTAACCCTGTAAGATATTGCAATAACGTTGAGGATAGAGAACGTAACAAACACTGGTCCAATGTAAAGAATTCCTGCTAGACCAACACTCCTCTCCTGGAATTTTAGTCATGAGACAGAATAGATTTAGGTAAGCTAGAAATTAAATGAAAAATGGAACAATTTCTTTTCCTTGTGAAATAGATGTAGAATTACCCATCCATCTTCAGCAAATTGGCCATGGAAGGATGCTGTCGAGTAACCAGCAAAAACAGATGAAAGAGTGAATATAAAGACAAGACAATTTGAGAGTCCGCCACGATTGTATGGATAGAGGGTACCGATAAATGCTAGGAACAGTATGACACAAAGCCTGAAAAAAAGTGCATATCAGTTAAAAGAGGAACAGAGTGAAAAGTTAACAAGTTTATCTTAGGAATACAGAAGTTAAATGGAAAAGAAAGGATTACTTTATCGAAAGATTGAGAAACAATAACGAGTTTATGTTAGTAACACAGAAGTGAACCTTTATAGGTTATAGGTGAATTTATCGACTGTTTCTCACAAGTAAGAATGTCTGCCTCTGGCAGTATTGTCAATTGCGGATTGCAGAAATAGTTTGTTCAAATTCCACTACACAACAATGATATAGAGCACTATAGCACATTGTAAAACAATAGCCGTTTGTTCAAATTCTGCTATGCTATAGAGCCGTTATTTAACAACAATGGCCTTTGGTTACAACAACAAAAGCATTCTCCCACTAGGCGAAACATTGGCTTTATGGATCAACCAACATATACTACAAATCATGTCTAATGATTTAGTTAATTAATTAGATAGGCTGGTTGGTGCAGAGATGTAACTATACATCGCACGCCTTCATATATCGTTGGCATGACAATGCCATTTAAAGAATCTTAAGGATGCATTTAAAATTCAAACACTAAAGTAGCTTACAAGATTAGCAATTGGGTACCCGTTCCCACGACAGCAAACAACAAGGACGAGTTTGGAGGATGTTTGAATACATCGCCATGAATCGACTTCCAACCAACCTCCCTATCTTCTTCATTTGCACTAGAATACCTAAATCGTAAAACGAAGATAGTTAGCCTAACAAATAAAAAATAACTTAGTACAATTCTACTATTGTAAAATCATTATCAACAACAAAAAAAGAGAACAAAGTTACTTTTTCATATCACTCTTCAAGTGTCTTGAATAAATCAGGGCAAGCAAACCAACCAAAAGCAAAATGATGACAATTGAGTTAACGAAAGAGAACCAATGAACTTGACGATACAAAGGCAGCAACGAAGCTCTCGAGTATCTCTCCATCCTATTCTCAAAATGTAGTTCGGTGTTATTCCAGATAACCGAATAACTGAACTTAACATTATCAATTTCAACATCTTTGGTTATATCTACAGCTCGATTCGGATCACCGAACGCTTTCACTTCTACGACCCCGTTCCCATTATAAAGAACATCAAATTGAACATGTGTAAAAAGGTAATATTTTAATCCTCCCCCATCATGACTGAAGCTTTCATCTTCAAGCTTCCCAATGAACCCCCAAAATGGAAGATCATCCAAATAAAACTGAAAGTAAAATTCATTGTTTATAGCTTGCTTGAAGGTTCCAATTTCATCAACTGTAAGCTTCTGTTTACACAATGTTTCATCAATCTTGTCTTCCCTGAACTTGAACTCATACAACCCATTTGTCAAACGATCACCATTGAGAACTTCACCAAGGGATTCTTTCTTTTCCACTATTGGGTCTGTGAAAAACAAATCCTTTTTCAAAAAACCCTTAAAAAAATTTGATTTTGATTTTGAATTTTGAACACGATGAGATAAAAATTGGAACCTAATTAGAGTGATTTACCTGGTTTGCAGAATGGTAATTGATAGTATTGATATGTTTCACTGAAAAAGGGAATAATTAATCAGAAATTGAATGAAAATTGAATGAGAATGGAAGTGAAGGAAGGAGAGTGACCTTGGATTGTTGAAGGGTCCTAGTTTGTTGACGAAAAATGGGACATTTTGTCCAACGTTGTAGATGTGATTTGAGGGTGAAGCAGAAACGAATGTGGGAGAAGATTGAAGAGTAACGAAGAGGATGAGAAGAAGGAGAATGAGGCGATGGGGTTTAGCCATAGATGCAAATGGTGATGATGTTTTTCTCTAACATAACAAGTCAAATGCAAAACATAGTACAAAAAATGGAAGTGTTCATTACTCCATAAAAATCATGATTTGTTTATTTAGATTTTGTTTTGTTTGATGAAAAAATATAAATTTGGAATATGGGAGACATGCCTATGTACAAAGTTTAGGAAGAATCATCAATTTCATTAAGAATTTATTAAAATGCAACTTTTATGTAAAATGTATATAGTTTTAGATTTAAACTCAAGCCACAACAAGTTTGAGTGAAATTTCCAACCACCTATGCCAACTATAGTTAACTTAGATTTCCATATTTGATAATTTAAATAGTTTGATTTTAAAATCAATAATTTATTTTAATATTGGTTTCCCATTTTATTCAATTTTAAGATTGTAGTCTCTCAATTTCTAATGCTTTAAATTTGATCAACTTTTAAGATTCTTGACATTTGGCTCTTATGACTAAAATTAGGTCGAAAATGAGGTGATATATCAAGTGAGATATATGATGATATGATATTTCGTTGATTATGTAGGAGATGTCTCATGTGTTTTTAGAAGCAAGTGAGATTTTTTCTCTAAAATTTATTATGTTTTCCTCTTTTTTTCTAGGATCTCTTCCAAATATAGACAAAAATATGTTCTTTTCAACTCTTTTCGAAAAGGGAGTGTGGATAATGTGCTACATGGGGGACCCTGGAGTTTCGATAGAAAATTGATGGTTCTAGAAAGAGTATCTAGAGACGAAGACTGTGAAGATGTATTTTGGAGCTTCTAAGTTCGTGTATATGACATACCCCTCAAACTAAGGTCATAATCAACGACAAATAATTTTGTGACATCATTAGTGATTTCAAAGAGGTAGATCCCAAAGAGAAAAATATGATGGAAAGATTTATGTGAATCAAGGTCAAAGTTGACCCGAGGAAAAAGTTGAAGGAGGGCACAGTGGTTAGATACCAAAAAAAGTGCAAACATATTCTTAAAGTATTAACAACTACCCACCTTTTGATTTGTATGTGGAAAGATAAGACACAAACTGAAATATTGTGATGAGCTATGAGAGGTGGTTGAAGATGGATTTGAAGAGATAGAAAAGAACAAAATATCGTTTGGATTCTTGTCAAATGTCTAAGAGGATATAAAGAAGAAATAAAACTCAAACAAATGTAGCAAAAATATTTTTTTAGTCCCTTAGATAGAGTAAGGAAATAGAAGCAAGCAAAAGGAACATATACTAAAACATGACAGTTAGTCTTAAAAGGAAGAACGAATGGACATAAGAATGATGAACAAAAATCAAAGGGGATTCAGAGGCAAGGAAAAGCAAGTAGGAAATAGAAAGTGTTGTAGAATTGCTAGGGGCAGTCATTATATCAAAGGTGAGAGACAAAGAAAAGGAATTAGTGCAAGAAAAGAGAGCACCAAGAAAATGGAAGAGACAAAAAGACTCAAGGAAGAAGATGGAAAGCAGAGTGAAGGAAAAAAGAGGACATAGAAAAAGATAACTTGTGGATGTGGTCATCTGAATTTATTCCAATTGCATGTTCTTCTTCTACTTTTATTCCAATTACATCTTTAAAATTTTAATCATTATGTCTACTATGTTTTCTTTCAAAAACGAACTAATTGTTTTATCGCAGGTTACAATCATGTCTAGCTAAATTATAATTATTGGAATGTGAGGACTGTGAATTTGATGATACTCCAAATTGTTGTTCTCGAGAAAAGCTTATGGGGTTGTTTTGGTTTTAATCACAACTTTTCTAAACTTAAAATTGTCGATTACTACGAAAGTAGAACCATTTATACATCGAGTAAGATCGACAGTCGTCTGGTACGAAAGATTAAGGTTGTTTAATTTTTAATTAATAAAAACCGTGAAAGCTATTTGTTAATTAATTAGGAAGGTTAGTATTTTAATAAAATACTTTTGAACCTATTTTCGGACGCGTTTGTAAGTTCAAGGTACGATTAACCGAGCGAACACCGGGAATCCTTTAAATTCTTATTTTCCAATCAAAACAACTTTTCATTTGATTAAAAGAAACTTATTTCTAAAAATGGTTTAATTCTTTAAAGCAAAACGCGTCGGGCACGCGATAACGAACTATATAAATTAGAGAGTAAAATTTGATTTTGATTACGCGACATCGACGATTCCTTTTTAATTAGTTCTTTTTCAAAGAGGAAAATATTATCCCATAGGTAGTTCAATTCAGGAACAATAAGAGTACCAATGAATTAATGAGACCCACATTCCAACATTGTATTTCTGAATTAATTTAAGTTTATTATTTTACTCTATTTTCACAACCAAAACACTTATTTTTATTTTGCCTTAGATAAATACCGTAGCAATAGATAATGATAGCTTGACTATTAGGTCTCTGTGGGTACGACACTCTTTATATCACTCTAATACTTTTTGTTCATTTACTAAATAACTCCACCAAGCTTTTGGCACCGTTGTCCAGGACCAATTACGTCAAATATCATAACTTTGTTGTTACACCGTCTAGATTAATGCACACTTTTAAATGGATCACCTAAAATTTTCCTACAATTACCACTATTTCTAGGGACCATAATACCCTTATAAATCAAACCTCGAAATATTAGTAGAGAACTTTGTTAACACGCAAACCCTCTCTAGGCTAGAATCTATAATGCGAAGGTTTGTAGTAACACAAACCATCCAGAATAAGGAATTTAGAAACAAAATTCTTCACGTCAATGAAACACTTAGGAAACTAAATATTATAGTCAAGTCTCTAGTAACTAGCAACAAGAAATTGGAAACAAAAATATCACTGCTTGTACATGCACCTTTAGGACTCTCCACTGAGAAGCATGAAGATGTTAGAACAATCGGTAGTGAAAACCCAGTAGAAAAGCATAAGGGAGGAAATAATGTGATTAAGGAAGACTGCATTAAAGAAAAGATTAGAAATCTCTTTCCACCAAATTTCTTAGAAACCAAGATAGATTCGCAGTCAGAAAAGAAAGGTATAAGGCCCCACATAAAAGAAAATAATTAGCAAACCATAGAACTAGAAATATAAAAAAAAAATTTAGAAACAAAATGTTAACCTTTGCAGTAAAAAGCGAAGGGGATGACACCAAACTATAGAATCCAATATCTAAGATAGAGCCAGAACTACCCCACCATACCTAAGACATGAACTCTACAGTGGAAAGAAAAGAAAAGTTGAAAGATATGAGAGATGACTCGATAAATGGCCTTGGAAATTGAACTCGTTCTCGATAGAGTCACCATGATTTATTCTTAGTCGAGCTACCGACATTAAATGAAGCACTGTATGGGAGGCAACCATGATTCTTCCTTTTTATTATTTTACTAATTTTCTTTAAAACGATGAATTATTTCTTCTAACTTATGTGATTTCTTACATTTCAGGTCTCATAGTTCTACTATCTTATTCTAACTATATTTTCATAATGCAGAACTTCGATGACATGGAAATCCAGTTAAGAGATGACGACTAGAGGAACCGCTACACAGTCCTATCTGAGAGACCTATGTTATCCACCAGATACCCTGACTCCACTTGTAAGGAAGCCTTGGGGATTAATTCTAGCATTAGGTACATGTGTAACCAATTAGAATGGGATGAGTATGCAGAAACCAAAAAACTCACCTACCAAAAACTCACCTTTGAGTTCCTTAGCTCACTTATTTACCAACCAACTCAAGGTCGTGGGTTCTATCGAGGGCATATTTCCTTTAGGTTATTTGGGCAAGAATATAGGGTAAACCACAGAGACTTAGGTCGCCTCTTAGGATTCTAATATGGTCCAACTGTCGCACCTGAAGTTCCTGTTAATCTTAACATGCAGGACACCCTAGACACCTTCTGGAAATATATCACCGGTAACAGTAACCCTGACCCATCCATACAATTTTCAAATCGTATCCGTAAGCCAGAACTTAGGTATTTCCAGATGATTTTATCCCTAACATTCTTTGGTCGAAGTGACACCAGTGAGCTCGTGAGTGAGGAAGAGCTATTTATCCTCTACTACGTCATCAAATATGATCTTGTTGAGTCAGGCACATTTCTCATAGTAAACCTAAGACATATAGCCTTATCTTTAGTAGGACATATCCCTGTAGGAGGGACAATTACCCAAATTGCTTCTGCCCTTGGCCTCCAAAACAAGCTAAACCACCTAGTACCCTATTGTGGTTTTACACTTATGGACTTGGATCATTGTCTTGAAAGAGGCATGGTATGACGAGTTTACTTCAGGATTAATGAGTACAAAATTCTCATTAATAATGAAGTCATTCTACAACACTTCTATCTGCCAAACCCATAAAGAACAAATGTATAAAATAGTGAAAATTGGATTTATGCTTTAGAGGACCAAGGCGAAACACCATTCAGACTAGCCACCCCACCTACACCTATTATCACCCTTTACCCCTCTCAGATAGGACTGTTGCATCTTCCTCCACTGGTTCCGCATAATGGAGTGACCGAGATCACGACTTATTGCCATGCTCCAGGAGATTGCTAGTCTTTAAGAGCAAATCATTGACCTTACACATCAGATGGAGGTAGAAAATGCCACTCATATAGAGGAGGCAGATTACCTCTCCAGGGAGATTCTCGATCTTTAACGCCAGCTTTCAGAGACTCACGCATGCCGCCCACGTTGAATGCGGGACCCCACTTATCAGTCCATTTAGTCGTTTATTAGATTTATTTCATTGTTATTTTGTTTTCATCGTTAGATTTATTTTCTTACCATTATTAGATTTATTTCTCGCGTAAACTTTAGTTGCATTTTCAAAAAAAAAATTGGGATTATTTTTGTTTTTGACTTTTATTCATTTTTTGGAAAGTTTTCTTATTTTTATTTATCATTATTTTTCAAACTAACCCTTAGCAATATTTAACATCATTTTATTTCCTAATGTTATCTTTGCAAGCAAAAAGGGGGTCTGCATTCCAAAGAACCAAACAAAAGCCCAAAAACTTCATAAAAGAAGCCCAATCAGTGAAAATACAAGCATGGCAAACGCCCGGGGCCTGTGGCGAACATCATAGCTTCAGAATTTCAAAGCACGGACAGAAGAAAAACAACCTCATTTTTGCACACTTTTTCATTATCAATAGTTGGGGATCAAATTCTCAATAGTTGCATAAATGCATCCCATGTACCTAACATGATTAACCAAAAGGCATGAGAATGATCAAGACCAAAATAAAGCGAGAATAGAACAAAATGGAGGTCAAATGCCTCTCAAGTCTTTACAGGACTATCCTTGAGCTTATCATGCCTCCAACAAACATTGAAACCAAAAGAAACTTAAACAAATGATCAAAAGATCAAAACTAGTTCTAATTAGGGTTTCAAAACCACACAAATTCTATGCTCAAGGTAAAAACCAAATATTCAACCTAAATATTTCCAATAAATGAAAACAAGTTGACATAACATTAGAGTAATAAAATGATCACAACATACCCAAAAATTGGTCTTAAATTATTTCCATAAGTCTCAAAATGAAACTTGAATCAATTACACTAGGCCAAAGGGACATGTTCACTTCAAAATTCCATGAAAAATAGAAAAATAGGATACAAAATAAAAAAAATGATCAAAGGAGCTCAAGTCTCTTACAAGTCACAAACTATTCATTGCTCAACTTAAAATTTCATGGAAGCATCAAAATTGAATCAAAAGATCAATGTTAGCTCAAAACTAGGTTTACATGACCATTAAACAAAAGCAATTTGTATAAAATACAAAAATCAGAAGAAAAAATCCACAAAAATAATAAACATGATCTTAGCATCCTAAATAAGCTTAAACATATTTTTGTGGAATTTTGATATTAATGGAATTGAGTGAATTATATTGAAACTTCAAAAAGAAGCAATAAAACCTCAAGAGCCAATAAATCATTTCTCAAATTTTGAAAACCAAACAAAACCTAAAATAAATGAGGTCTAAGACCATCAAAAATTCAGGAAAGCTCAAAGGAACGTGAATTTTTTTTTTTTTGGATTTTTAGGGTTCCTAAATTGGTCATAAATAGTTTGATACTAAAACTATGTAAAATAAAAACCAAATAAAAAAATTAAATCAAATAAAATGTGAAAAATAGAAAATAAATGCTGAAATTCATATACAAATCGCATTTAGAAAATAGACTAAATTATCTTTCAGTCTATATTTTTTTCATATTTTTTGGATCAATAAAAATCAAGAAATAAAATCGAGAAATCAATTGATAAAAATGTTAAAATATAAAACAAAATAAAAAAGAAATATAAAAGAGAATGGTAAAGGTTTCAGCGCATGGGCTTGTGGGACCAGGAGGGATTGCATGGACGAATAAGCGCATCTCTCTAATGATTTGCAAAATGACAAAAGAGACGATCAGACCAATCAACGATCGTCTTCTTCGTTCAACCCACCTCAAAACAAACCCTAAGCCATAATTATTCAGTCATCTTGCAACATCAAAATCTTATTCGTCTTTGCATAAAATTACAAACTATAAAAAGGTAAATTGAAGCTCCCAAAGAGTACTACAACATAGAATATCAAAGAAGTTGAAAAGATCAAAGATCAAGGGAGAAAACAAGCACGAAATTTGTTGAAAATAATTTTCACACCAAAATTTTCAGATCTAAATAACTTTGCATACACACAACACACAAGCAATTACCCTTAAGGGAGGGACTCAGTAGCAACATAAGAACGTACGCGAGTAATTTCCAGATCTGAAATGCAAATTTTTAAGTTCAAGAGAGGCTTACCTAGTGGAGAAGGTCCACTGCCTCTTTGAGCTTCAAAATGAAGAAGAAACCCAACAACCTTACTTGTATCTTCCTTCTCGAGCTCAAATAAAGAGCTTAAATGTAGAGATTTGAAGAATAAAAACTTACAAGAAGAAAGATAGCGATAAGGATTGAATGAAGGTTTCCATGGGAGAGCTCAATGCTGAAGGTGTGTGAATGAATGAAGGCAAGGGTTCACTTATAAAGAAGCTCATAATAAGGGTAGGATGGTCTTTGTGAGCTGAGAGCCATTGAAGGGCATTGTGGGAAGTTTTTGCATAATTAGAGCTTGCTCTTCAAGCTTGAATTTTGAGAGAGAGTGAGGGTGAATTCTTTGCGTTTTGGCTTGCTTATGGGACCAGAATCACATGGGAAAAGGATGGTACAACTTAGTGGAAAGCAGCTTGAGAAATAAGAAAGTTGCTATTTTAGGCAAAGTTGAGATTTTTTTTGTACAAACCATATGGATTCTCTTGCATGGGTGCAAATAGAACATTATCTTACCTCATGAATGATCTAAGGAACTAATGGGCTTGATTGAAGTCAACGAGAATGGCTAAAAATGGAGAAATTGAGAAATTGCAGAATTTGACTTGGCAAAATTCAATAAAATGCAGTCCCAGCCTAAAGGCCATAACTCTCTATATTCTTTGAATAAATGAACGGGGTTTGACTTTTTAAAAAGGTATTGATATGCTATAAAACTCTCATGTTTTAAGTTTTTTCATTTGAATATATTAAAGTCGCCAAAATTTCCCATGAAAATCTGTAATTTTGAGAAATGACCTATAATCTTCAAAAGTGACCTATAGTGTTTTGCTCCATAACTATCAAAATAAGCACTTTTTGGACACGAGACCACAAAGACAAAGTTGTAGATATTATTTTTCTCTTCCCAACCATGTAAAGTTTTCAAATTTTCAACAAGAAATGTAGAAGTTATGAATTTTTGAAGTTCATCCATATGAGTTTCCATACTTAGAAAAATTCCAAGTTTCACCATGTTTCTTAAAAAACAAGTTACCATATAAATTGCAACTTTCTCATGATTTTCTTCAATCATAGGTCATGTAACAACCAAATATGATCTTTGACTTTAAAATTATCCAAAATTTCTCTTGGTCAACAATTAACTTTTGTCAAAAACATCCAATTTCTCAATCTTTCCCACCACCAATGCAACTCCTGATGAAATGATGATAATCAATAGAGTACACATGAATATATTAACATAAATAAAACCACATAGTATCATGCTTTTTTCAAAAATCAATCAATAACCTGATTTCATTCAAAACCCTAGCCGGGGACCAAACAACTAAGAAATGTTGATTGATGGACAAAACTCTAATCACTTGGTGACTTTTGGAGAAATTCTTGAATGAGATAAGATTGTATGTTAATAGGATAGCCATGGTGATAGAATCCCAAACCTTGAGCCCTTGAACAATGATCTTCTTCAGTTGACTGGTCAAGATACCTCAAAACCCTAGTTTGACCAGATGAATGACATCTGCACTTGATGAGTGATCTTTGTGGATGAGAATCCCCCTTATTACTTGATATAATCAGTGAATATATCACCAACTTGCTTGCTTGAAGTCTTGAGTTAAAAGAAAACCATATGATCCTTGATCCATAAGTGTAACAACGAGTATCACCTAACGGTAAGTATGCAAATGCAATGCAATAAGTCAGATGAAAAGATATAAGTGTAGGATAAATTTGGGGGTATGACAGTCAGCTATGGATTTGTTAGTTTCTTCAGCAAGGAGGTTAGTTGTATACGTAAGAACAAGATTTGGTTCTGCATATAATCTCTGAGTTTTGATGATAATAATACATATGTTTTATGTGTAACAATTTTGGCATCTAATAGTTCTTTCAGTGTGCGGATAAAACATTCAAATTGATTTAGGATTATTGTCTGAAGAATCATCAGAAATATGTTTAGCTCGCATCATAAAGACTATCATTTAAGTTTTGAAGAAACATCAACATTTCTGATGAATGCTGAATGTTCGCCAGAAACTGAACCACATGTACTTCTCCAGATAAGTTGTTGCTTCATAAGTCAAGTGTGTCCAGAAAATAATCTACAATGAAGATCATATATCAAGCTTTTGCTTTGAAGATAAAATATCAAGCTTTGTCTTCATCGATCAGAAAACAAGATAAAGTGCTTCTCATATAAAGCTTTTGCTTCAATGCTCAGATACCAAGAAACTGTTTGTCAAATAAGATGCACTACCTATCTGAAGACTAAGTTCTGGCTCTGAAGACTCAGATACCTTTGGAAACACAACAAAAAAATATCTTATGAAATATTCATCTCTTTATATCAGAATTATTCCATCATAAGATTGAATAACAAAGACATGATCTCTTTTGCGCTCTCTTACTACTTCAGATCAGAAATATCACAAAAAGAAGAAAGATCATAAACTTATGCAAAAAGTAAATAGTACAACTGTACAACACCTTTTCCAATATTTGTGGTGAACACAATGTATGAAAGAAGTTTTTGTGTGCTCCTTGTCTCCCATGTTCATATGCTACCGTTGTAGCATGTGGCTTGGTGAAAGTGACATTTTCTAAGGGTCTTCTTTTCTCAACCTATTTAAAGGGATGATACTTCATTTGAAGCCAATGATTGATTGGAAAAGCGAAAATACAGAAATAATCAAGGTGTCAAAGTTACTGTACAAAGAAAGAAAACAAAAAGAGAAAATATTCAAGAGATATTTAAAACACAGAGAGTTGTTGCTCTGATTTGTGTTAACATCTACTCTCTATAACACAAAGAGTTGTTGCTCAGATTTGTGTTAACTTATATTCTCTAGAAGGCAAGAGCTGTTGCTTATTATTGTGTTAGTTTTATGATTGTTGTATACAAAAGAGTTGTTACTCATATTTATGTATAAACATTTGTTCTTCATTGAGGTGTTAAATCTTCTTTTTTAGAAGCATTCTTGTAAATATTGTGATTGTAAATCTTTTTAGATTTATTTCCTCAAGTGACTAAGTTGTAGTCAAAATTACTTGAGAGGGATAAGGTGTTTTTCTAAACTCTTGGAGATTGTTGTGATATTTCTAGATTATTCAATTAAGTCATTTTCTAAGGCAAAATCACTTTGACAGGTGGACAAGAGTAGCCTTTTCTAAGGTGAACTTGTATACACCAAACATATCACTTTTCTTTCTTACTTAGTTATCATTGTTTGTTTGTGAGAAGAATTTGCAAAAGAAATAGTTTTTAAAAACCCTAATTCAAACCCCCTTTATTGTGTTTTTCTCAACCTTCAGCATCTTCACCAGCCTAACACACAACAACAACATAATGATTTGCAATTGTAACGTGTATAAGTAAGAATTGAATGTAGTGATGCTTACACATTTGAGTTTGGAGATTTCCCTATTGTACTTGTTGAAATCCTTTTGGGATATTCTCTAAATCGAATTGACCTGCAACAAAACAAGATTAGGTTGATAAAATTGTTGTTGCTTTAGAGATATAGAGATATGAGTACGCTTTCACCATTGTTTATCGAGACTGATAACTCCATAAACTACTTCAACGCCGGCGAATCAACGACGTTGGGATTCACGAATGACTTCGGGGTTGCCAATGCCATTCTTTTCCTCTCTGAATAGGGTGATGTCCAACATGTTGTTTGTCCGCGGCGACCGTCAAACTCGATGAAAATGAATGTTTGTCTACAACGCCGATGAAAATGGGTCGTGAATGAATAAACGATTAACAGGATTTGTAAAAATATTTGACAATGTTCTGAAGGTCGAAGATGAAAATTACAAGCTATAATGAAAAAGAGAAGATTAGAGTGATGTGCTCTACCCTTTGAGAATGCGGCAAAACAAAAATTTAACAGAAATAAAATTCTTACGAAATGTAAGAATAACATGAGACTACGTAAAAATAATTACCTACAATTGATTTTATATATTCTCTCTTTTATTATATTAAATCTGAATCGTTCTTTTAATCTAGTGATTATTTTTTGAGATTTCATCGGTGAAGAACTTAATTGAACCCTCACCTAGACTTCACCTAAAACTTGACTAATATCTAAAAGAAATTAAAAGATACAATTAAATGAATTTCTTTTTTACCGGAACACAATTGAAACCAATAAAAATAATTTTTTAAATAAAAAACAATTTGATATTATAAAATAATGTATAAGTCACAGTTTCTCACATGAATGCGTGTAAGGATCTTGTTCCTTTTCTGTATAAACCCAACAACGTTCACCAATCTTGATTCATTTCGATTCCAACTATTCAGGTAATTAATTATCTTTCTTAATCTCACTTTAACCCTTTTCCATTTCTCTCTAATCCATAATTATTGTCGCTTAATTTTTAATTCCAATTCTGATCCCAAATTTTAATTACTTTTCCGATTTTCGTTCAATTTATCTCGCAAATTCATCCATTGAAATCTTGAAATCTTGAAATCTTGAAATCATAGCAGAATCTTGAGTCGAGTTAAATTTTGAATTGATTGAAGAATTGAAAAAAAATTCCATTTTTGCATGTTTTTTCAACAGTTAACAGAAATCACTGAGTTTGTGTTTGTGAAATTCTGAGAAATTTGCAAGGTGTGTTGTGAATTGTGATATCTATCAGATGGAGCAGCTTCCTGTTGAAGTGATTGGGAACATACTGTCCCATCTCAAGGCTGCAAGAGATGTGGTTATAGCCTCAGCAACATGCAAGAAATGGAGATTTGCATGCTGCAAACATTTACACACACTCTCTTTCAGCTCTAATGATTGGCAGGTTTACCGTGATTTGACGACTACCCGTCTCGAGATTTTGATCACGCAGACGATATTACAGATATCGGGGTTACAGTCGCTTTCGATTTTGATGGAGGATGTCGATGAGTTCTCGGCTTCTGCTGTTATTGCTTGGCTTATGTACACCAGGGAGAGTTTGAAGCAGTTGTTTTATAATGTGAAGACTATGCCCAATGTTAACATTCTTGAGATATGTGGTAGGCATAAGCTGGAGATACTTGATTTGTCGCATAATTCTATTGTTGGGGTTGAGCCGAATTATCAGAGGTTTCCTTGTTTGAAGTCGCTTTCGTTGAGTTATGTTACTATATCTGCGTTGGATTTGAATCTTTTGGTGTCTGCTTGTCCGAGGATTGAAGCGTTGGAGCTTGTGAATCCGGAGATTGCGATGTCTGATGGTCAAGTGACCGTTGAGTTGAGTAGCTCGACGCTGAAGAGTGTTTACGTTGAAGCAATAAGTTTGGATAAGTTTGTGTTGGAGGCGGATGGGATTGAGTGTTTGTATTTGAAGGATTGTGCTCTTGAGGATTTTGAACTCATTGGAAAGGGGACGTTGAAGAATTTTAGGATTGATGATGTTAGTGTTATACATATTGATATCGGTGAGATTGTTGAGAGTCTTGAGAGTGTGGATATCAGCAATTTTACGATTATATGGCCGAAGTTTTATCAGATGATATCGAGATCGTTAAATTTAAAGCGGCTTAGGCTTTGGGATGTGATGTTTGATGATGAGGATGAGGTTGTGGATTTGGAAACAATTGCCACTTGCTTTCCAAACCTGAGTCATTTATCTCTGAGTTACGATGTGAGAGACGGAGTGCTTCACTACGGTATACTAGGCTCTACTCATCTCGAGAATGTTGTTGTCTTGGAGCTAGGGTGGACCGTGATTAATGATCTTTTCTCCCAGTGGGTTGAGGGGTTACTTAAGCGATGCCCTATTCTCAAGAAGCTAGTCATTCATGGTATTGTTTCCGAGGCCAAGACGGATGAAGAATGCAAGATGTTAGCAAATTTCACGACCTCCATGATTGAGCTGATGAGGAGATACACAGATGTAGATCCACATTTTAAATTTGAATAGGATTCTTCTTCTAAATGATGCCTTGTTATAGCTCAGACTTTGTTTTAAGTCTGATTATGTTGGCAAATTTGCAGGTAATCTACATATATCAAGAATTTATGAACAATTTTTTACTCTCTTATTGGTATGAATCCCTATTCAAAATCAAGAATTTGATCACTTTGTTTGCAAAGGAAAAGTTATTAAATATTAACTAATTTCAACATTGTTAGATATTGTAACGGATTTGAGTTGTTACAGATTACAATGAGTGGAGGCATTTATGAGGCCTTCAAAGTTATACCATTAGGAATATTTTGCTCAGAAGTTTCATATTTGTTTATATCTCTTCTCTTGGAGAGTGCAGGTTCTAAACCGCGGCTGTGATTACGGTGTGAACTTTATAATTACGTAAAAATTGCGAGCAAATGCGGCCGTAAGTTACAACTGCAACTATAGTTGCAACTGCAATTTAGAACTTTGTGCATGGCCCCATCTTTCCTTCTCTTTGTATGCTTTGTGCTTTTCTCTTCAGCGTCATGGATAACTCTATGTTATATGGTGCGTTATTGCCACAGTTTCTGCGCGATAGATTTCTGTGATGCATTTTTACTGATTTGTTCAAAGGTTTGTTGTTGATGTTTTTAATTAACATCTTCTTTCAAAAGTGTGATGTGGTGTAGGTTGTGTATGAAGTCATTTTTTCTTTCTCAGATATATAGATATCTTGATTTGAAACAAACTGAGTTTGACACTGAATCACTTGAATACAAGCAAACTGAAGCAAGAAAACACTCAGGTTGAACTATCCAAATTTGAAAAAGCCTTCTATGGTTGATTTTATTTACGATTTGTTTTCCCTTAAATGAGATTGGAATATCTGAAGTTGATTGCTGAGTAACCCAAAATCAAATACACAAAAAACAGTTCATTGTTCAATTTTTCTACAACTCCTTCCAATATCGCAGAAGTTTTTTTTTTTCTTGTCTTGTTGGGTGATCATGATGGTGTTCTCTCTTTCTGCTTGTTGTTGCAGAGTGATAGGTTCTGCTTGTTTATATATATATATATATATATATAGCCAAACACACATTACAAACATTTCTGAAAAAGTGTTTAATAAAAGTAAGTTGAACTGTAAATTTCAGTTATAAATCTTATCTTTAGGAATAATATTTATGAGAATATTACATAGAATATTATGTAAGTGTCATTAGTTATAAGTACTCCACAAATCAATGCTGAGAGGTATGAGTGACTTAGATGGAATTTGTCCATCTTGCATAATTGGATAAATGTCTAAGGGTTTAATATTAAGCCGCACAAGGATGACACGCTCCATGTCTTGTGTTCAATATAGATATGAGGGCAAAATTGGTATTTGTACACAAACATTATCATAAAAAGGTTTTATTAGATCACATGACATTTTTGTAACATGGATATCAATGATGTGTTGTTAGATACTATTCATTGTTTATTATATTAAATGTGTGATTTATCATGATTGCTAACGTTACGAGAATCTAGAGGGTCAGACACATAAGAACAAATTGATGAAAGATAGAAAAAATAATGAAATATGGAACACCATAAGGTGGTACAACGTACTTAAGAGAATTACAAAACACCATAAGGTACAGTGCATTTAAGTGAATTAGAATACTGAATATCATTAGGTATCGTGCACTTAAGTGAAATATAATACATCATAAGATACGTTGTACTTAAGTGAGTTTTTTCAGCTTGCATCCCACACAATAGATTCTATAAATAGAACTCTAATGCATAAGCTTTTATATTTGATCAAAATTGATTTGAGCCTTATATATATATATATATATATATATATATATATATATATATATATATATATATATATATATATATATATATATATATTCATTCATTCATAACTGCTAGCATTAAGATTGAAGACTATGTTCGTGTGGGCTGAGTATAGGAGTTGTTCTTTGTTCATCGCCTGTGATCGTTCTTCTGATTATGCATCAAAGGTGTTAATTGTCACAAAAGATAATTGTTCTATCATCAATCATGCTCATTTGGAAATATTAATTTAAGGCAAACTTTTGTTTTCTGTTGCGTTTTATATCGTAATTTTCCTTCAGTGGTATCAGAGCCACTTACAAAACCATATACCGTACAACTGATTATTTTATGTACTTTTTATCTTAATTTGATTAAACCATAGAATTAGTTAAATAATAATAAGAAATTAAATATTGACATCATATTTTGTGTAATTTAGATGTTCGTTTATGTGATATTTCAATCATTCATGATTGGTATGATAATGTTATATTTATAACGGATCTAGCAAGTGAGGGAGCCTTGCAGCCCTCAGGAGAAGCGACGATATTGTCTCCATCCAGAAGGTATCACCTCACCCAAGTACCTTCCTCTCGTCCAATTACGAGAAACATGGAAAAACATATTTTTTGATAGAGAAACAAGTCAAGGCCAGCAGTTGATCTACATTTCATTAGAAAATAGAGATTCAACGGTCCATTATTTATTGGGTGGGTGGTGGTTCTTTCCAAAGAAATATTAAGCTTAAAGACCTTTATATATATTTCTCCTCTAATAGGAGAAAGGAAAAATCACAATTTATACAAAATATCGCATAATATAAAGTTTTTCACCTCACGTAAATAGGTCCTCTAAAACTATTGTAAACACTATAACACCACCAAAGTATCTATAACATTTGATAGGATTGTTAAATACGTGATTTTACAAATGAAACCTTAACATGAGTTATAACATACTTTAGTCCTTATTTCAAATCATTAATTTGGATATAAATGATTCAATTTTGTGGACTAGATTGTAAGTTTATTGATGGTGCAATTGTAAGAACAAGAAGTGTTTCTACATCCGGCCTTGAGATTTTGATGATACCTTTACATGTTATCTTAGAGAATAATTGTATACACTAATGGTTTCGTCTAGTATGTAGTTGCTGCTATAATATTTTGACTCTAGTACAAGGCGTGTGACGTTATCAGGTTCTGAACATACACTATTGGAAGAAAACATATGGTTACGTGTTACAGTTGAAGTTAAGGTTCTGAACTTATCTTCTGCAACATGTCTAAGGAACGTTAGTATAAGAGGTTATGATCGTGATATTATAGTTAAGTTTTGGAGGCCTTCTAAAGCTTTGCTTCCCGGTGTTACAAGTTTTAAAGATTATGAAGACAAGGTTCTGCTGAATAAGTTCTGATGATCTGAAGAAAAGTAAGCTCTTACAATCAAGTGCTGAAGACTCTGAAGACACGGTTCCGTGCAACAAGTTCTGAAGACTCCAAGACTTAGGTTCTAAGACTTAAAGAAAGATTCTTCTACAACAAGCTTCAACGTTCAACATTCAAATATCCTAAGCCTCTGAAAATAAGAAGAAAAGTTTAAAATGGTTAACGTGTGATAGTGTACAAAAGGTACATAAAGTGTCTATGACCTCTACTCTTCTAGAGTGGCACAAGGACAATCCTTTTGTACTTGACTATGAGTAATCTCATTATAACCATTGATAACTAACAAATATATTTTCGATATACCTTTCTACCCTTTCAACGAATCTCTTTTACAAGCTATAAAAGGAAGACTTAGAAGCTGAAGAAAAGAAAAGAAACAACACTACAACGACAAATCTATCGGTTCAAATCAAGCTCAACAAAACTACACCAAAGCATTGTGAAAACTCTGTAGAGAAATCATATGTGTATAGTTTTATAAATAAGAAAGGACTTGTTACTCGTATCTTGCAGTAGAACACTTAGGTGTTTTTCATTGTATTAAAAAGTCTGTGTAATCTGCTTACAAGAAGCAAATCTGTAATACACTGAAAGTACTGAACTATTGTTGAATGATATCTTAAGAGACTGAGTGAAGGTCTAATCTCAAGAAGACTCATGTTGTGGCTTGAGTGGATTTACAATAAGGATCGACATACTTATTAGAGGTGCCTGTAACACCCTTCTAAACCCCAAAGAACATTCATAATTATTCTAATAAATAAATTAGAGTATATCTCCAAACAAGGGTGTCACATCTTCATATAAAACTTCACAATAATACATCCTGCTTCGTAACACGGGTTTTCAAAATCTTTAACAAGATAAAATCAACATTTAGTTCTTCGAATCATGGCAGTGGAAATCATAGTTCAAAACACTTCATTATAGTAATTCATAAAAATTAGTCATACTTCATAACTTATGCTTATAAATCAAAACATCTCGAGTATCATGTAGGGTGACTCACCATCTTAAAACAAAATAAAGAATATAAGTTCCAATCATTCAATCCCAACCTCGATGTTACGTATCAAAGCAACACTCACTTTATTCAACAAAAGTAAATAAACACACTCCAAAGCTATCCTCTAATGCTTATATGGATTATTCTCGATCACCTGCGCGTTAGCCACGTGGAGGAAACATTCAAACAAAAATGTTGAGTAAATCATAATCATTATATAAAATATAAGGAATAGACATAGTAAATATGCACCTAAGTGTTGTACCCCAAAATTTGCCCTCCCTTTTCCATAAGAAATTACAACCCTAGGGTTTTCTCAGATTTTCAAGATTGGCTCAAGAATCGATCAAACAGACTATTCTCTCGAATTAAATCAAGAATTAGGATTTTTCTCTCGCATTTCTCAGAAGAAGCATAATCCCCGGAAATTCAATTAGCTGCTACATGTTTTCACGCTTGTTCAAGTTTACTGGTCGTTCTCAAAGCCTGGTTATCTGGGATAAGGGCTGAGACTCTTATTTGGAATATTAAGGCATCTGCTTGTTAATGGAACTAAAACGTTTTCTTGTTAATGGAACTAAAACGTTTGCTTGTTAATGGAATGCTTGCTTATTTATTGGAATACACAACGCGTATGTTGATTGGAACGCTGTCGCAAGTTATGAGATTACAGAGTTTTTAGGGATTACTTGGATTTTAAGTTATCTATATTAGAAATGCTGGAATGCAATTTCAATTATTTTAAATCAGGAATCTTAAATAAAAAGTGAAGATGCAAAGGAAGAATTGAAAGATATTGACAGTAGAAGGATTTATTGAATTATCAATTGATCTCATAAAAGACTTTTTTATTCATTGCAAATGATTGTTACAAAAATAGTTTATTGTTTGAATATTATACGTTTTACAACTTATAGTATTTGAAGAATAAATTATTACAATGAATAAAAAATTCTAAGCCTAAGCCTCCTAAACTCCATTGCTCCCATGCTCAAAGTCTTCTGCTTCCGTTGCTTTGTCGCCGTCCAAGTTGCATTCACCGAAAAAATACAAAGAAAAAGAAATTAGTACAGTTAATTGAAAAAAGAATTTTCAAATAAAAAAGAAAGGAGAAGGTCATCATTAAAATTTTCCGTCTGGAATCAAAATGCTTATTTTTCATCACGTTTTATTTTTCTCTTTGCAAATCACAAGAAGATTGCTCTTCTTGGTTCACAAAGAGAAAATTAAAAATACAAATTGAAAATATTGCAACAACAAAGGCAAACCAAGGCGCCAAAATTCAAACTAGGCAAGCTGGATGCAAACATAGCTACCAAACATTTCAAAGTCAGCAACCAAGTGGTGTAACAAGCAGCATTGCAACAAAACATGACAATTTTACAAACATAGGCGCCCATTGTACTGCATTGCAAACATAAGCATGTCAAACTAAGCAAACTAAGCATGGCAAACCAAACCAGATGCAAACTGTCAAGTAAGCCAACTACAAAGGCAAAAAGTACATAATGCAGAAAGTACAGCAAAAGCAGGCAAATGCAGCAGGAAAATACAACAGGAGGAAAACCTATTGACAAGCAAAAGACTTGTCAGAAGCCATCATCATTTTCCAGGGGAAAACTTTTCAGAATATAATATAATAAGCAAAAAATGCTTTTTGATGGAGAGAGAAAGAGAGAAAGATATCACCTTGGGTGAAGTTTGCAGTTTGGCTAAAGCAGGCCGTCTCAAGTTAACAAAGGTAAAAAACAAAAAGATATAAAACTAAAGACTGCATAACAGTCTAGGGGGAGAACATTAGAGCCCATCCATAAATCTCAAAAATCTCCAAGCTTGCTATCAAAAACACCAAACTACAGCGAAACTGTAACAAACTTGCAAGCATGTGCAAACAAGCCAGCAAACCTGCAATCCAAAACCTGCACAACTTGTAAACTTGCCAAACTGTTTGGCCAAACTATGAAACCACAAAACCTGCATAATAGGCCAACACTTCCAAAAACCTGCAACAGCTTTCAAACAAACAAACTGCAAGCTTGCTCAAACAAACAAACTGCAAGCTTGCTCAAACAAACAAACTGCAAATTTTCTCAAACCCATAAACTGCAACAACAATCCAACCTGCAGAATAACTGCAAACTACCATAACCAAGCAGCATAGCCAAGCCCACAAAACTACAACAATAAACACAAAACAGTTGGCCAAACTGTGAACCAACTGCAGGTTTGCCAAACTACAGAACGAAGCCATCAACAACAAGGTTTCAGAAGCTTGTAACAAGCTTCATCATTAACCAAATCTCAACATCAACAACAAAGTTTCAGTCTAATCATTACCAATATTCAAGATAGAGGAAAAGATCACCAGTTTCAGAAAATCATCATTAACATTCCAAGAAGAGAAAGGAAGAGAGGTTCATAAGCAGCAAACAATAAGTTTTCAGAAGTTTTTCATCATCAAACATCAATATTCAAGAGAAAGGAAGAGAGGCTCAGAAGTAACAAAATCAAGAACAACAAGTTTCAGAATTTTTTCATCATCAACAAAATCAAGAACAACACGTTTCAGAATTCTTTCATCATCAACATCAATATCTGAGAAAGAGGAAAAAGGTTACCAGAAAAAAAACGCGCTTAACTCATCATCACTTTCTCCTCCGCCCGGCCACCAAGGACGCACCTCCGTCTCACCCTCTTCTCTCCCTCCATTTTACAGAAAATCCCCAAGGTATGATTTTCTCAAACTCTTACTGCATCTCAAGCATATAAACAACATGGGTTAAAACGAAGCAAACATGCAAAACAAACTGTAAAAATCAATCACACAACGAAACTGTAAAACCACAAAAAAGAGAAACGAGCTATATCGTTCGAACGAGACTTTGGATCGTTGTGAAGAGGTGAGAGAGTGAGGTGGCGCAACCGGCGGCTAGGGCTCATGGAGGTAGGTCAGAAGCTTTGGCCTGAGAAGGATGAAGAGGAAGAAGGAGCAAAAGGGGCACCGCTGTGAAAACCTAAAATATGCAAACCCTAATTTGTTCACAAAATTCTGAAACCCCAAAATGTTGTACAAACTTTTCATCTGGGCCTTCGCCCCAAACAAATGCCTTAAGCCCACATTGTTTTACCAGCGCACCCCCTCCCTTTGCACTGTCCATTTGTTTTTTTTGTGTTTGTTTTGGGCCAGACTCAACCCATAGTCCATTTCTTCTTTTTTAATAACAAATGTTAACTTTTTTTATTAATTCATTTTTGTTTTTTTAGTTAGTAATAATACTAATAACTTGATTTTCCTTAATTGTTTTAAATCAGTTTTTTTTTCTTTTCTTGTCACACACATTAATAAAATACAAAGAATAATAGAAGTGTTATTTAATTAATTTTGTTTTCTTTAAAAATATGTGAATAATAGAATTTTGATTAATAAAATTTTCTTCCTTTAAACTTTTATTTACATAATTGATAAAACACAAAGAATAATAATAATTTTTAGTCTTTCTTTTTAGAATAGATTTTTATTTGTTTATTTGTAAATAAATACATCCTTATTTTATAATTTGTTAGAATTTATATTGAATTGCGACAATTCGATTTGGTTGTAACACTTGATATTTGGACATTATTATCCTTGTGAGACTCATCCCCATTTGTAATAATTTGTACCTCCATCCCCAGACACTTTTGTAATAGCTTAGAATTTTAATTCTCGCACTTTATACTTTCAAATATGCCATGACTAGAGATTAGGGTTTGTATGCGAAAGTCTAAAATCAATCTCTAGATGACCTAATACAAGATCCAATTGCATGAAAATGACAAACACAAATGCACACTTGCACCTCTAGGGTAACCTCGCTTGTTGCCTCAGAAATGCAATCATGTCCCTCGAATATGAGACACTCTAGTAAATGCCCCTTCGATAAACAAAGATCGTAGTCCCTCGATGACCCTCGATATTGCCTTCGATAAAACGATCTCGTCCCTTACAAAATTGCTAGAGCGTCTCACAAGTTGCTTTCAATGATTGTATGCGATGACCCGCGCCTGTCCCGTTTAACATCCTAACACAAGGTTGTTCACCAAATGCAATGGTGAAATAACACTGTCAAAAGGGTTAAAAAACATATGAAAGATCTTTGAGTAAAATAGGGTAGACAACTCTTAGTTACTTGATTAAAAGCTTGCAAAACATCCTTGCTATTTTCAAACACACTTCACAACACAACTTCAAAACATTTTCCAAATCCACTTTCAAAATATTGAAATATCTTTTCAAAAAGACAAACACCTTTGTATATATTCAAACAAGAATCATTACAAAGGTTGCCTAAGACAAGGCCTCTTTTCAAAGAATCTTCAAAACCACACACAAAGCACCATTTCAAACAATTGAAAAGCAAAAGCAAGTGATCTAAGACAAGTAACTAAGAGCCCATGGATAACCATGGATGAAAAGGGTGCTTGCACCTTCCCTTTTCATAATCTACCCCCCGAACCTAAGAAAACATCTCGAGAGTCTTTCCTGTACTTTTTGACCTTTCCTTTGGATAAAATAAAAAGTCGGTGGCGACTCTTGCTAAACCGCACAATTACGAACACAAACGAAAAACCTCAAGTCAGTTCTCCCACCGTATCACAGAACTGGTGACTCTGCTGGGGAGATATTCCAAAAGTGGGGTTACCTTAGGGTTTTAGATCACCTTTACATACTTATCTTGCTTGACTTGTATGCTTTAATTTTTGGTTCTTTGTTTGGGTTTGTTTTAAATCCTACACCCGGATTTAGGGACACCTTTTTAGGTAAGTAGCAATAAACTGTGAGGGACCTGTGCGGGGTATACCGACATGGTTGAAGCAGTGGCTATGTTAGTGCGACATATTTGTGGGTATCGGTAGCCTTTGAGTTAATCAAAGAGAATACGGGGCCGTTGAGTGATGTCACGAAGCACTAATGGACTTTTAGAACCTTACTTGACCATCTTGGCCTTTTTTAGGGGTAGTGAGATGACCAACTTTGGTGCAGTCCGAAGTTGGTAGATAATCGATACTACACTCATTGAGGGTTGTTTTCTTGGAATATTTCGGTCGCCAGTAAAGTGGCTAAACCGAAACAATGAACACAGAAAATAATCCAGTGATATTGAGCTCCTTAGAACCCGGTTACTATCTCTAGGACAGGTTGAGCCAACTAACTTCAAGAGGGTACTTACCTACGAACCCCATGCAAGCCTAAACCTAAGGACTTGTCTGCTTTGTGTGAATGTGATTATCTGTATACACACTTGCTTACTTTTTCATACCTGTACATAACATCATAACATCATACCATAACATTTTCAATAACCATTTCAAGGATCTCGAGGGTCTTTGATGCAGGGTCACGTCGAACCAGACGTCTATCAAAGGGCAAGAGGGTTCATTTTCCTCTAAACAAATGCCGTCAAAGATCAAGTACAAACAACTTGAATTGAGGGCTATGACCCACTTGACATGGTGAGCTTGATTCTCATGGAAAGACATCCACCGATACAAAGTTCTCCAATCAAAGATGTTGATCGAAGTTCAACCTCTAACATTTTCTTATGTTTACCCCGTGAGATCCTTGAAAACATGCATTCACATATCATGCATCGTATCATGACAGGTTTCCCCTTTCAGGTCTCCTTACCTTCCTACTGTTTATTTCAGTAGAGATGGCTCTAGAGAGGACTGTCAAAGATATCCAGGCTCAAAATGCTCAACTTCAAGAAATGTTCTTGAACATGTCTAAGGGGCAAGAAGAAGTGAAAGCTCTCCTCACAAGGGGCATGGTCTTAGGGAATCCAGGGGGCATCAGGAATGATCAATTGGAAGGGCTACAGATTGAGTTGGCAACAATGAAAATCTAGATGATGGGACAACTGGTGGGCCAGATGGATCTCATTCAAAACCTGGCTCAAGGACAAGAAGAGCTAAGGGTCCTCATCAACAAACTGCTTCAAGATAAACAAGTGGGGCAAATAACTAGGGTTGAAAATCAAGTCACTATTCAGCCTCCTTTTAGACAAGAAGCCAAGGGAAAATCTCCCCAACTTGCTTCAGGGTCACAAGCCCAACGAGGTAATCAGCATAAGCAAAATACATCTGGAAGGCACTTCACTGAGATTAATGTGCCATTATCACAAGTACCAGAACGCTTGTTGGAGGTCAATCTGACTGTATTAAAGGATCCTCTTCAGAATCCCAATACCTCTGCTCCTAGCTATCATCACGATGCATTATGTGCATACCACTCCTATAGTCTTGGACATGACACCGACGACTGTTGGGCTTTGAAAAACAAGACCCAAGACTTAATTGACAGAGGAGTGTTGGAATTCATGCAGGATGACTAGATGAAAATCTTCCGCTGAGGGTTCTCCACCTGAAACGACAAGTTTGAATTAAGAGGCTTTTGTTTCATTTGAATTTTCAAGTTGTAATTTCTTTTGTTATTCAAACAATTATCTGTTGATGTCAAACTCTGTTTCATTAATGCATTGCATATGTTTGTCTTGAATTCATCCATTCGTTTTCACTATTCTTGAATTATGCTTTCTACTTTCTTTATGACATTTAACTCTTGCTAAAAGTTACAAGCCTTTAGAGGGAGGATGACGAAAACATGCCATAATCTCATACATTATGCTTTTGGACAGACCTTGCTGACGATGTACAGGCGTTTCCTTCAAATCCTAAACACCGGAGTTATAAGGAAGATAACCCCTAGTCAACCCCTTCGAGCCAAAGAAGTAGAAGTTTTCTGTTTTAACACAAATTGAAACCTTTAATCAAGCCTGGGGCAGGGTAGTCTCTCAGTTAATTCAAAATGCGCGTCTAGCCACAAACTCTCATCCCGTAATACAGTGAACGACATCAAAAAAAAATTTCCTTTGGGACCGAAGGGCAGTGATGGTTCCTTATCTCATAGGCAGTCATCATCTATCAAAAAGAAAAAAGCCCACTGAGTCAAAACCTACAAAGAAGACTTAAGAAAGCTGGGGCATCCCGTTGACTGTAATCTCAAAAATAAGAACAGTCAGGCAAAAATTAGGGATAATGAATCAAAAGAACGAGGTCACTACAAATCCTCAACAACATGAAAAATGTTTCAAAAATGACTGCCTTCCAACAAATTCAACTTGTGTGAACCATCACCAAAAACGTCGTTCCAGACTCATTTGGAGTTCAAACGCACAATTAACTGAGTTTAGGATTGAAGAACATCACGGAGAGCGGGTGGGTACAAATATACTTTGAGCCTTTATCCTTTGTTTCTTAAACCGTGAACCAAGCCACGTTACAACCCTTCAAAAGTCCTAATTGAAGCATGGGTTAGTTCGAAAGCATACTGTTACAAAAGGTATCCTGACTCCTGTAAGGCTTTACTCTAAATCCTGTGTTGATTTTGTCTTATAAAAGTTTTCTGCTAAAAAACGCATCTGTCAAAACTTCGAGACAAGCATAAACTTTGCATTATTTGAATATATTTGTTTGCATAGGGCTATTTGTTTGACAACGAAGAAATTCACACAGTGAAAGTTCCGGTGAACGAAAGCTCTCTCAGTGAATAAAATCACTTCAAGTGGGATGACACACCCGTTGCAAAAATCTCCTATCAACAAAAAGGGACTTGACATGACCTTATCTAGTAAACCTGGGGCAGTCCAGTCAAGATTTCAAGAAATCTCTCAAGTGCGGAGTTAGCCAGGGGCAAGTCTCCGTAACCATCACTAGGGGCATTGAACGTCGATCCAACAAAGGATTACAAACAGTCAAACATTTCCTGGCAGTACCATAAACATTCGATACTTGGGGCAATGACAAATCTCTCCAAAGTCCTTCTGAAAAGAAATTCAAGCATCCTCGAGAAGTTCATCATCTCTCTAGCAGACCAGCAGTCATGGGTTTATTCCCCAACACTTGTCAATGATTTATTCTCCAAAACGAATTACATTTCAAACATATGCAGATTGATCGGTAGGTAAAGGTTATCATCACCTTTTGGAGTAGTAATCATCCAAGATTCCTTCATTACCTGTTGGAGTTACGCTCGTCGAAGATTCCTTCATCACCTGTTGGAGTTACAGTCGTCGAGGATTCCTTCATCACATGTTGGAGTTATGGTCGTCCAAGATTCCTTCATTACCTGTTGGAGTTACGGTCGTCGAAGATTCCTTCATCATCTGTTGAAGTTACGGTCGTTGAGGATTCCGTCATCACCTGTTAGAGTTATGGTCGTCGAGGATTCCTTCATCACCTGTTGGAGTTACGGTTGTCAAAGATTCCTTCATCACCTGTTGGAGTTACGATCGTCCAAGATTCCTTCATCACCTGTTGGAGTTACGATCATCCAAGATTCCTTCATCACCTTTTGGAGTAGCAGTCGTCAAAGATTCCTTCATCATCCGGTTGAGTCAAGATTAATTCAAGACCTTCTTTGGTTCAGACAGATCGACACTGAGATCTCCTTGATTCTTATTCCAGTGGAAGATATTCCGGGTTTTGTTGTTTCAGATAAGTCTCTCAATGATTTATTCTGATCCACTTCCAGGTTTTTCACTATCAGAGACAAAGAATCCAATTCTTTTCTCCATCACCAGTTTGGGATTTATTTTCCCCAGTGAGAGATGGTCTTGAAAAACATTACACATCAGGACATCATACAATGCAATCTCATTTATTTTGAGAACGTCATTGTTTGATATATGCCACTAACCTTTACCTTTCAGGAAAGATACAATCAAAAGCAAGCTATGAAGCCCAGGGTTCGACCGGATAATAGTTTAACCCTCAGCAAGTTTCTGTGAAGCCTGGATTACGACCAGATAGCAGCCAAGAATATTACGAAGTCTGGAGTCGACCAGATAGTGGTATATATTTAATACAAGGTATGAAGCTCGGATTCAACCGGATAATATCTTGATATCTCCGAATGCCATGAAGCCTGGATTCGACCAGATAATGGCATGATACATCGTGAAGCCTGGACCACAACCAGATAGTAGTGCATCCAACTTTCATCTTCAAAACAGAGATGATTTCTCAACAGAATAACGAACGATCGAGGTTCCCAAAATTCAATGGAGATGATGCCCCAGCGGAATAATGGACAACTGAAGCTCCTAAAATTCGGTTTCTCTCAAGAATGAAGATTCTCGTTCTTGCTTCCCCAGAAGATTGGCATACTCCCAACCTCCTGACCCAAACGCCTGAATGAAGATTCTCATTCTTGCTTCCCCTGTAGATTGGCATACACCCAACCTCCTAACCCAACAAAATGAAGATTCTCATTCTCAAGGTGGCACACACCTAATTTCTTAATATTCCCGACAGAATGAAGATTCTCATTCTCAAAGTGGCATATAACCTGAATTCCTGATATTCCCGACAAAATGAAGATTCTCATTCTCAAAGTGGCATATAACCTGAATTCCTGATATTCCCGACAGAATGAAGATTCTCATTCTCAAAGTGGCATATAACCTGAATTCCTGATATTCCCGACAGAATGAAGATTCTCATTCTCAAAATGGCATATAAGCTGAATTCCTGATATTCCCGACAGAATGAAGATTCTCATTCTCAAAGTGGCGTACAACCTAAACTCCTGAACTTTTTCCAAACAGGAATAAGCTTTTCTCAGAATCCTGAGCTTACTCTCCAGCAGGATAACTACTCTCAACAACATAGCTATTCCCCACAGAGTTTTTACTCCCCAACAAAATCAAGATTCTCATCCTTGATTCTCCAGTAAAGTTTCCAGAGCCTTTTTTACCCTCAGCATAAATTTGTCAGAGTTTTTAATCTCCTGCAAATCGAAGATTCTCGTTCTTGACTCCTCAACACAAATTCCCCTAGCAGAATGAAGATTCTCATTCTCAATTCCTCACAGAGTTTTCAAATATCCCCCATCGGAGTTCTCCTCAAAACAGGAATCCCCAGTAGATTGGCATACAACCCAAACTCCTGATTTTCTCCAAGCAGTATAACTTCTCCCCACAGAGGTTGTCAAAAAGCTTGAAGGCACACATACTCTTCTACAGTGGTCCAGGATTTATTTTCCCTGACAGCGGTCAAAGATTTTATTATCTCCAGCTATCCAGGATTTATCTTCCTCAGCGAGACAGCTCATCAGCTTACACGCGCATAAATTGCATTCATATATCATAAACATTGATATAACACATATATTACATCATACATTTCATGCAACATAACTTTGTGTTTCAGCTAATATTTTACCCTTTTCAGGATAAGATTAGCAAGCTTCAGATTCAACTTTTGAAAACAGTTTACGGATGCTTCCCAACATGGATGTTAATCTATTGCTTATTCAACCCCGGAATCATGAAAACAGTTTACGGATACTTCCCAACATGGATGTTAATCTATCGCTTGTTCAGATTCAACTTTTGAAAATAGTTTACGAATTCTTCCCAACATGGATGTTAATCTGTTGCTTCTACAAGAAAATTAGTGTTTAACGACACAAAAATTGCGACAGTTATGTGATAACTGTCGTAATTGACATATAGCGACAGTGTTTACGACAGTTGACACCAACCGTCCCTAATATTTATTTTGCGACGGTATATTTAACCATCATAATATTATTATTACGACGGTAAAACAACCGTCGGCCCCCATTTAACACTTTTAACATTGATTTTTCACCAACAACTAGTCACGACGGTAAAATTAACCGTCCTAAAAGGCATATCACGACGGTAAAGCACCCGTCGCACCCTTAAACCTTTCACGACGGTAAAATTATCCGTCCTAAAATTCATTTCACGACGGTAAAACAACCGTCGCACCCAAAACCTTTAAAAATTCTCATGGGCACGACGGTAAAACACCCGTCGCCGTAAAAAGTTAAAAATCTCATAAAACATCCATTCACTTTCTACTCCTGCGTTCAGAGAATCCGGAAGCACCGTGACGGCAGCGACTGGCGGCGATTCGTTGTTTGAAAAGATGGCTAGATGATCAAGAGCCAGTGATGATACTAGTTCAGTTGCACCAAAAACACACAGACTCACTCGCACAAGTCGTTTCTTCGCGTATCTCGATCTCATTTCTCAAATCCCTAACCTATCGTAAATGCGATTTGCATTCATAGATTCATAGCTGCAGAAATGGCCATAAACCTAGCCAAATTTCTCATACTGTTTTTCACTATTTCGATCTGCAACGCCGTCACGAATCCAAGTCCGATTTCCGATTCTCACCGTTCCGCTGCTTTACAACTCTTCGATGGTTCCTCTTCAAGGTCGATGGTTCCTCTTCCAGGAAGTGCCAAGGACTTCTTCAATCAAATTGAATCATTAGCTCTTCTGGAGAGCAAAAGGCAAGTGCTTTTCAGGAAAAGAATTTATAATTTTAGTACAGCTTTATAGTGGTGTCCTTTTTTCCCTCTTGTTTCTTCTTTGCACATATCTTGATATCTTAATAACATTCAGTAACAAAAATGCCTCGGATTTCTTGTTCTGGTGTAGGGTTCCCGTCCCATTAGTGCTGTCACTTCCTGCAACAGTTTATTCATTGTCCAAAAAAGATCAGCTCAAGGTAAGTAATGAAGTTAAAGTTTCTAAAGTCTTTATTTTGGGAGTGAAACGATTAATTGATGGTTCACACTGGTTTTCTGTTTTGGCTCCTCAACCACCTCATAAGATTATGTTTTTATCACTTTTTCTGTCAAAAATATGTTGGTTGACTCAAATATATTAAAGATTACTGATACAGTTCTGAGTTCCAGTTAGGCTTTCTTTCACATGATGCTACCAGTTATTTTTGGTTCTGTCATTTTCAGTCTCCTTTTAAATTCTTCATCTCACACTCTCCTATGCGCCATTGTTTTTTATTCAGTTGTGGAGCTTAATAAACTCTTCCCCCATTTCTCACTTGTTGATTCTTATACATGCAATACTATATTAGCATCACATGAATCAGTTGGCTGCATTAATAAATCTTAAGTTTTTTTTAATGAATGTACAGCTTTTCACTTCGGAAAATGACAGATTTCTATTTCAAAATTAAACAGGTTACAGTGAATACAGTACTTGGTTCAGCCGCACCACCTCTTACAGTTAAGCTTGTCAGAGCTTTCCACGCTGATGCTAAACATTCTGCTGTTATCGAGGGCAAGGTGAGTGATGAGTCAATGATTATTTTTAGAAGTGGATGTCGTAGAGTAATTTAGTTTATGGGATTCTTTATTATCTCTGGTCTGTTCTACTTTCAATTGTTTGAATATACCTCCCTTATTGTGTTCTACAGGAACTCCAGTACGATCAAAGTAGTGGACTTCATGTCATGGGCTTCCCAGATAATGTGGATGTGGGAACATATGTGTTTGTTTTTGAGGTATTATGTTTATTTAGTGATTATTTTTCCTTTCATTACACCAAGGTGTATTTATTTGTATCTGCTTGTTAGTTATAACGTTTTAAGCCTATTTTGTAGACAGCGCTTCATGATTCAGGTAGTGAAAATGATTATGCTATTGGAGGCCAAATTCACGTGCCGATATATGTCACTGGCATTGTTAAAGTTAGCAACGCAGAAATTGCAGTTCTTGGCAGTGATCTTGGAAGTGATGAAACCCAGAAAACGTAAGGTTTCAATTACTGGTTTGAAAACATCTCTGCAATTATATTCAGGATCAGTGTACTTAATCATCAATTAGTATGTCTCATTGTCATATGTTTGTCATTTTTATGCAGTGTTTGAAGTTCGAGCTGAACACATATATACATTTAAATCTTGGTTTTGCGTTTTTGTTAGCAATTCTATTAATTATGTTTATTTCTTCACTTCAATTTAAATCTTTATTTTGTGTTTCTGTGTAGGCTAGATTTGGCTGGAACTGATGTTGTTTCACTCTCAGCTAACCATCTTCAAAAGTTGCGTTTTTCTTTTCAGTTGATAACGCCTCATGGCCATACCTTTAAGCCTCGCCAGGTTTGTAGTAGTTGCATTAGACCTTTTAAATGAATGTCATTTCATTGGTCTCTTCTTTATTAAACATTTATTCTTCTTCAGGCATTGCTTAAGTTGAAGCATGAGACAAAGTATGAACACATCTTTGTGGTCAGAAATACCGGCAAGAAGTTCGAGATTATTCTCGTTAAGTATATCCTATTTTATATTTCATTGTCTAGATTAACATGTCTATTCTCGAGTACTTATTGAGTTTGTTACAATTCATAATAAATAGCTATTACACGATGCTGAAGTCAGGATAATCTGTTTTAGTTCATAACTGCTACATTCTGAATATTAGAAATCAAGTGAACTTAAAGTGGAAAAGGCATGTATGTTCTGGTTTTATTCAGGTCTCTTATACACAATTTAGTATTTATCACCTATACCTTTTGTATAATTTGCGAACCTAAATCATAATAATACTTATATTATGGTTGATGCAGAAGAAAACACTAACACCAAGGCTCTGATTCTAAGTTCTCAGGTATGATTAAACATAGGGAACTGTAACTAAAGAAATATTTAGTTCTTGCTTTAACTTGTGTTGCCGTGCAGGAAGCAAGCAACAAAGTCGATGAAGTTGAAGAATAATTGAGAAACCTAAAACAAGAATTAGAAATGATCAGGTATACAGTTATAATTGATTACATTGAATAGGCTCGTGGAGTTGTTGATATTTGTAACGAGTAACAATGTAAAAATGTTTGATGGTTTTTTCAGAAGTGAAAATATATCACTGCAATCAAAGAATAACTATTGGGAAGTTAGAGCAAAATATTCTGCTGATAGACTTTACAGATTCAAGAAAGAAAATGAACATCAGGTAATTATTAGTTGCAAGAGATTTCAAAATTTAAAGGAGATTATGGACTATTCTAATTTTTCTTTGTTGTGCTTTTTCAGTTGTTTATTTTGAAGCATGAAAATGAATTGATATCAAATGCTGAGAAACAAGCTCGTCAATTGGTTACTAATTTATTTCAAAGGATACATTGTTTACAGGTTGAGGCTACTTTCATTGCATCTCATTTCAAATGAGTGCCTTAATTTAATACTAATCATGTAGGGTGGTAAACCATGCAGATCTCATGACATATGGATAAGCAGAATGAGGTCCTTATGGAAACATACAGATCAATGTTGCATGAATTGCAAAAACTTCAGGTTGTTATATTTATACACAGTCCCTTTCTTAAGTATTTGGATTTGTAGCATTAAATCACCGGCTTTGTATATTTTGCTTTACTCTCTTTATTCTCCTATCAATTTAGGAAACTGCTAACTATGGCCTCAAGAAAATGGGGCTGACACTTTCAAGAGAGAAAAATGATATTTTTAGAATGTGATATTATTTCATGATTGAAAATTCAACATCTCATGATTTTGGCTCATTTGATATAAATCTTTTGAAACACTTTACTCCTGCACATTGTGATTTATCAGCTCAGTCTGATTTTTCTTATGGTCAAGATTGAGATGCTTATATCTCACAATATAGGCGATTCCTTTATCTTTGCAATATAATTCTAAGCTCGTGGTGAATTTTATTATTCCATGAATCTAGACCATTTCATTACAGCCGCTTGCAGCAAATGAGTTTCTCATTTTGATTCAACATATAGTTGTCTGATATATCTTTTGTATGATATGTTTACGGCGCATTTTAACATATGATTATGATTTTATTTGCTATCTTTCAGTTGCCATGTTACTGATATGTTTACTCATAGTATGCTTAGTGGAGAACCTAAAAAAATTGGTTGTTTTTTTAGCTCCAACTCTAAGCTGGCTCACACTCTTGAACTTGTTATTTGTTCCCTCTTTTTTGTTGCTGGCTACAATGTTTACAGGATAGTTTTGTTTTATTTTATTTGTGGCATATCAATATTTTCAAGAAATTAGAGTCAAAATTTTCTTTGGTGATTATTATTTTGAACAAGTAAATCACATGACATCTACAAAAACTTGAATCCCTAAATTTTGGAGTTCTGGTTGTTAGGTGGAAGAAGAGATGATTATGCGCAAGCTTTACGAAGTAATGTCCGTCCACGGTCTCACTAAACAGGTTAAGCTTTATCTGCTTTATTTCAGATTCTCAGTAACCAACCTATGTATAATGATATTCCCAACATTTGTCCAAAGAATTGAACTAATATTGGTGTTAACCTTTTTGGTTTCTGGTTATTGATGATGCTACTCTTGACGATTTTGCACAGAATGAAGACAACTCCAACGCTTCCAATAATAGTGCTGGAGCTGAACAAATCAATAATGAAGTCAATACAACACATGAGGATCAGTAAGGACAATTCTGCAAGAATTATAAAATTTCCATCTTCAGTAGATCAATACTCTCCATTAAAGAGATATTGGCTTTTTGTTGGATATGTAGTGCACTCTATTTACACTATTAGATGGTCTGTTGACCGAAATGGACTTGCAGCCCTGAGTCCCCATTTTAGAGGCACTCAAATTTTTTTTTAGTTATTTGTATAGTGTGTAAATATTTAGAAAGATACATTTTTATAATATTATTAATATTTAGAGAGGTCCTAGTATTAGCAATGTATTTGAGAGTTTGCAAATGTGCCTTTTATATAAATGGAAGAAATTAAAAGAGGATTATATAAAAAAAAAATTCTATAATTTTATCTTTTCTTTCAATTTTAAAATTTAAAGTGTACAATATGAAGTGTATGTTTGATTTCAATTTTAGAAGGGGAAAAACACTTTCAGTAAAATATTATAGTAAAATAATATTATATTTAAAATTATTTTACTAAATAATAATTTAAATAAAAATATTATTTGAAATTTATAAATCAGATTACGACGGTTAAAGTCAAATTCACGACGGTATATAACCGTCGCAAACAACAACAACAAAAAATAAAGTCAAATTCACGACGGTATATAACCGTCGCAAACAACAACAAAAACAAAAAATAAAGTCAAATTCACGACGGTATATAACCGTCGCAAACAACAACAAAAACAAAAAATAAAGTCAAATTCACGACGGTATATAACCGTCGCAAACAACAACAAAAACAAAAAATAAAGTCAAATTCACGACGGTATATAACCGTCGCCATCTGTTGTGCGTGACAGTTTTTGCAACCGTCGCGAAATAGGCTGGGGACGCACGATTCTGCGACGGTACTTCTACCGTCGTAGATTGTAAATTGCGACGGTTTTAACCGTCGTAATCAGCCAAAATAACCGTCCCAATCTATCATTTTTCTTTCAACCCCAGAATCATGAAAACAGTTTACGGATACTTCCCAACATGGATGTTAATCTATCGCTTGTTCAGATTTAACTTTTGAAAACAGTTTACGGATGCTTCCCAACATGGATGTTAATCTGTTGCTTGTTCAACCCCAGAATCATGAAAACAGTTTATGGATGCTTCCCAACATGGATGTTAATCTATCACTTGTTCAGATTCAACTTTTGAAAACAGTTTACGGATGCTTCCCAACATGGATGTTAATCTATTGCTTGTTCATCCCCAGAATCATGAAAACAGTTTACGGATACTTCCCAACATGGATGTTAATCTATCGCTTGTTCAAATTCAACTTTTGAAAACAGTTTACGGGTGCTTCCAAACACGGATGTTAATCTATTGCTTATTTAAACCCCCAGCTCAGAGACGTTCTAGACATGGATACCTTTCTGATACTCATTCTTTCACCTACAACATACAGTTCAACAAACATTCTCGGATGGCATCTTTTAAGCCCATCTCTGACAAGATTCTGTCACATCTCCAAATGGCATCTTTAAGCCCATTCCCTCAACTATGATTTGACAAGTGCAAATTTATGGGCACTCTAGTGTCCAATCATCTTTTACCTTCGAGTCGCGAACGGTAAAATTGCCAATCTAACTCCTCAGGTTCAAGAAGATTGAACAGGGGCAACTGTTGTACCCCAAAATTTGCCCTCCCTTTTCCATAAGAAATTACAACCCTAGGGTTTTCTCATATTTTCAAGATTAGCTCAAGAATCGATCAAACAGACTGTTCTCTGGCAGTAAATCAAGAATTAGGGTTTTTCTCTCGCATTTCTCAGAAGAAGCATAATCCCCAGAAATTCAATTAGCTGCTACATGTTTTCACGCTTGTTCAAGTTTACTGGTCGTTCTCAAAGCCTGGTTATCTGGGATAAGGGCTGAGACTCTTATTTGTAATATTAAGGCATCTGCTTGTTAATGGAACTAAAACGTTTGCTTGTTAATGGAACTAAAACGTCTGCTTGTTAATGGAATGCTTGCTTGTTTATTGGAATACACAACACGTATGTTGATTGGAACGCTGTCGCAAGTTATGAGATTACATAGTTTTTAGGGATTACTTGGATTTTAAGTTATCTGTATTAGAAACGCTGGAATGCAATTTCAGTTATTTTAAATCAGGAATCTTAAATAAAAAGTGAAGATGCAAAGGAAGAATTGAAAGATATTGACAGTAGAAGGATTTATTGAATTATCAATTGATCTCATAAAAGACTTTTTTATTCATTGCAAATGATTGTTACAAAAATAGTTTATTGTTTGAATATTATACGTTTTACAGCTTATAGTATTTGAAGAATAGATTATTACAATGAATAAAAAATTCTAAGCCTAAGCCTCCTAAACTCCATTGCTCCCATGCTCAAAGTCTTCTGCTTCCGTTGCTTTGTCGCCGTCCAAGTTGCATTCACCTGAAAAAGACAAAGAAAAAGAAATTAGTACAGTTAATTGAAAAAAGAATTTTCAAACAAAAAAGAAAGGAGAAGGTCATCATTAAAATTTGCCGTCTGGAATCAGAATGCTTATTTTTCATCACGTTTTATTTTTCTTTTTGCAAATCACAAGAAGATTGCTCTTCTTGGTTCACAAAGAGAAAATTAAAAATACAAATTGAAAATATTGCAGCAACAAAGGCAAACCAAGGCGCCAAAATTCAAACTAGGCAAGCTGAATGCAAACATAGCTACCAAACATTTCAAAGTCAGCAACCAAGTGGTGTAACAAGCAGCATTGCAACAAAACATGACAATTTTACAAACATAGGCGACCATTGTACTGCATTGCAAACATAAGCATGTCAAACTAAGCAAACTAAGCATGGCAAACCAAACCAGATGCAAACTGTCAAGTAAGCCAACTACAAAGGCAAAAATTACATAATGCAGAAAGTACCGCAAAAGCAGGCAAATGCAGCAGCCAAATACAACAGAAGGAAAACCTATTGACAAGCAAAAGACTTGTCAGAAGCCATCATCATTTTCCAGGGGAAAACTTTTCAGAATATAATATAATAAGCAAAAAATGCTTTTTGATGGAGAGAGAAAGAGAGAAAGATATCACCTTGGGTGAAGTTTGCAGTTTGGCTAAAGCAGGCTGTCTCAAGTTAACAAAGGCAAAAAACAAAAAAGATATAAAACTAAAGACTGCATAACAGTCTAGGGGGAGAACATTAGAGCCCAGCCAGAAATCTCAAAAATCTCCAAGCCTGCTATCAAAAATACCAAACTACAGGGAAACTGTAACAAACTTGCAAGCCTGTGCAAACAAGCCAGCAAACCTGCAATCCAAAACCTGCACAACTTGTAAACTTGTCAAACTGTTTGGCCAAACTGTGAAACCACAAAACCTGCATAATAGGCCAACACTTCTAAAAACCTGCCACAACTTTCAAACAAACAAACTGCAAGCTTGCTCAAACAAACAAACTGCAAGCTTGCTCAAACAAACAAACTGCAAGTTTGCTCAAACCCATAAACTGCAACAACAATCCAACCTGCAGAATAACTGCAAACTACCACAACCAAGCAGCATAACCAAGCCCACAAAACTGCAACAATAAACACAAAACAGTTGGCCAAACTGTGAACCAACTGCAGGTTTTCCAAACTACAGAACGAAGCCATCAACAACAAGGTTTCAGAAGCTTGTAACAAGCTTCATCATCAACCAAATCTCAACATCTACAACAAAGTTTCAGTCTAATCATTACCAATATTCAAGATAGAGGAAAAGATCACCAGTTTCAGAAAATCATCATTAACATTCCAAGAAGAGAAAGGAAGAGAGGTTCAGAAGCAGCAAACAACAAGTTTTCAGAAGTTTTTCATCATCAAACATCAATATTCAAGAGAAAGGAAGAGAGGCTCAGAAGTAACAAAATCAAGAACAACAAGTTTCAGAATTTTTTCATCATCAACAAAATCAAGAACAACAAGTTTCATAATTCTTTCATCATCAACATCAATATCTGAGAAAGAGGAAAAAGGTTACCAGAAAAAAAATGCTCTTAACTCATCATCACTTTCTCCTCCGCCCGGCCACCAAGGACGCGCCTCCGTCTCACTCTATTCTCTCCCTCCATTTTACATAAAATACCCAAGGTATGATATTCTCAAACTCTTACAGCATCTCAAGCATATAAACAACATGGGTTAAAACGAAGCAAACATGCAAAACAAACTGTAAAAATCAATCACACAACGAAACTGTAAAACCACAAAAAAGAGAAACGAGCTATACCGTTCGAACGAGCTTTTAGATCTTTGTGAAGAGGTGAGAGAGTGAGGTGGCGCAACCGGCGGCTAGGGCTCATGGAGGTAGGTCAGAAGCTTTGGCCTGAGAAGGATGAAGAGGAAGAAGGAGCAAAAGGGGCGCCGTTGTGAAAACCTAAAACATGCAAACCCTAATTTGTTCACAAAATTCTGAAACCCCAAAATGTTGTACAAACTTTTCATCTGGGCCTTCGCCCCAAACAAATGCCTTAAGCCCACATTGTTTTACCAGCGTACCCCCTCCCTTTGCACTGTCCATTTGTTTTTTTTTGTGTTTGTTTTGGGCCAGACTCAACCCTTAGCCCATTTCTTCTTTTTTAATAACAAATGTTAACTTTTTTTATTAATTCATTTTTGTTTTTTTAGTTAGTAATAATACTAATAACTTGATTTTCCTTAAATGTTTTAAATCACTTTTTTTTCTTTTCTTGTCACACACATTAATAAAATACAAAGAATAATAGAAGTGTTATTTAATTAATTTTGTTTTCTTTAAAAATATGTGAATAATAGAATTTTGATTAATAAAATTTTCTTCCTTTAAAATTTTATTTACATAATTGATAAAACACAAGGAATAATAATAATTTTTAGTCTTTCTTTTTAGAATAGATTTTTATTTGTTTATTTGTAAATAAATACATGCATCTCATAATTTATTGATTTTCCTTATTTTATAATTTGTTATAATTTATATTGAATTGCGACAATTAGATTTGGTTGTAACACTTGATATTTGGACATTATTATCCTTGTGAGACTCATCCCCATTTGTAATAATTTGTACCCCCATCCCCAAACACTTTTGTAATAGCTTATAATTTTGATTCTCGCACTTTATACTTTCAAATATGCCATGACTAGAGATTAGGGTTTGTATGCGAAAATCTAAAATCAATCACTAGATGACCTAATACAAGATCCAAATGAATGAAAATGACAAACACAAATGTACACTTGCACCTCTAGGGTAACCTCGCTTGTTACCTCGGAAATGCAATCATGTCCCTCAAATATGAGACACTCTAGCAAATGCCCCTTCGATAAACAAAGATCGTAGTCCCTCGATGACCCTCGATATTGCCTTCGATAAAATGATCTCGTCCCTTACAAAATTGCTAGAGCGTCTCACAAGTTACTTTCAATGATTGTATGCGATGACCCGCGCCTGTCCCGTTTAACATCCTAACACAAGGTTGTTCACCAAATGCAATGGTGAAATAACACTGTCAAAAGGGTTAAAAAACATATGAAAGATATTTGAGTAAAATAGGGTAGACAACTCTTAGTTACTTGATTAAAAGCTTGCAAAACATCCTTGCTATTTTCAAACACACTTCACAACACAACTTCAAAACATTTTCCAAATCCACTTTCAAAACATTGAAATATCTTTTCAAAAAGACACACACCTTTGTATATATTCAAACAAGAATCATTACAAAGGTTGCCTAAGACAAGGCCTCTTTTCAAAGAATTTTCAAAACCACACACAAAGCACCATTTCAAACAATTGAAAAGCAAAAGAAAGTGATCTAAGACAAGTAACTAAGAGCCCATGGATAACCATGGATGAAAAGGGTGCTTGCACCTTCCCTTTTCATAATCTACCCCCCGAACCCAAGAAAAGATCTCGAAGGTCTTTCCTGTGCTTTTTGAACTTTCCTTTGGATAAAATAAAAAGTCGGTGGCGACTCTTGCTAAAACGCACAATTGCGAACACAAACGCAAAACCTCAAGTCAGTTCTCCCACCGTATCACACTAAGCATTTCATCACACATCATCATATCGTTATGTTATACTCACTCCTTCACCACTTCATCAATACACGAACACATATCATCATACACAGTGTATCATCAAGCATTACAAATAAATCATTATGCAATGTCACATAGAATTTAATGCAACATCATAGGCTCATGCATGGGGTACCAAAATTTCACTGATGACTCAGTCATCATTATCTCCAAAGATCCCCACCATATGATCAATTCAATCACTTGGAACCGGAGCACTTCACTGTTGCACCCAATCCACACTATGGTATTGTTGTCTTCACTGGACAATTATCCTATCATATTCACTAGACTAAAGTTTTTAACTTTACTGGACTGAAGTCCTAGAATATGCCATGAATGCAATGATGCGCAATAAAATATTTAATACGACCACGACTAGTCAACACACATCACCACTCATGATTCATCACAAACATCATCATAACATCATAGTAATCAATACAACATCATAACATCATCATAGTAATTAACACAACACCATAATATTATAATAGTAGTCATCACAACACCATAACATCATCATAGTAGTCAACACAACATCATAACATCATCATCATAAACAAATCATCATCAGAAACAAAACATCATTGTGATTTAACGCGGGGGAACCTAATTCTATTCTAACTTAGATCTCAAGGATATACTCCTTAAGTCTCATTTTTCTTCACATAATTAAAGTTTATTGCGTTAGCTATCCAACGCTTCGAATGACATCTCAATCCGGGCTCTAGAACTAAAGTTATGACCATTTTAAGATTTCCAACTTGGACAATCGATTATGCCTTCCGTCGCCCGGTGACACACTTCCTTCGCCTGGCCACGCTACCTTCGCATCACACTTCGCCCAACGACACTAGGGGAGACGCACTCCAGAAAATAGCTCTAATTTGCCTCCCTTCACTCCCACCTTCGCTTGGCGAAGCTCGGTTGCACGATGACACATCCTCTATCGCCCGACGATCTTGTGCAAATATGGTTTTCCAGTTGTAATTTTCTGCATAAACCAGTCCAATTCTCTTATGATTTTATCATGTTACAGGTCCTAAAACACCATATAATCACATGGTTTCATCATTTATTAACAAACTATAATTCTATACTCAGTATACATCAGTTATAAACAATTATTCATCTTCAATTCATCAATTCCTCATCAAACAACACCAAATCACCATTTACCAAAACCTAAGGAAATCTATCAATCATCTAAACCTTAAATCAAATATAATAACAAAACTCCTCTGTGATCGGTGGATCTGGAACTGACTGTTTAACGCTGGTTTGCGAAATGTCACGGAAGCAAGAGTCGCCACCGTCTTTTATTTTATCCAACATGGACAGGACAAAAGCACAACAACATTCCTTATGAGATTGTCTCTCGGTTCGGGAGGTAGATTTATAGAAAGGGAAGGTGTTAGCACCCTTTCTATCCATGGTTATCCATGGGCTCTTAGATACTTGCTCATTTGTTTTTCAAAATGTTTGCTTTTCAATTGTGAGTGGGTTTGAAAAAGTTTCTTTGAAAGTCTCAGATCGACTCTTGTATCAGTCCTCAAGAGTGTTTGAAAAATTGTTTTTTTGAAAGCTTTTTGAAAAGTGTCGGTGTGAAAAGAAGTTTTGATTTGTTTTGAATTAGAGCAAGTATCCATGAGTCATCTACCTACCCTAAGGAATTAGGCTGTGTAGAAGTCCTTAAGGTAGTGCCATCCCACCATTGAGAGGTAGGTAGCACCACCGTTGGAGGTGTTCGGGTCAATTCGAGTTTAGGGACAATATGATCACCAGAGCAATAGTAGGACACATTAGAAGCTACCCTTATGCCATGTTCATGGACATAAGAACTTACTAAAACGTCCTATACTCGACGACCACGTTTCGAGGGGCAAGGCAACAGTGAGGCGTACCCTAAGAGTGGTGTGTGAATTTGTGTATTGTTTTCAGTTATGTTTTATCTTGTCATGCATTTGGTGAGCTACGCTTTGATTTTATTTGGGCCATTCATTCTTTCATGCAAAATTTAGCAGTTAAAGGGTGCGGAAATTAAAGTACGGAAAATAAAGTCCTACGCTATTACAAGGCGCGGGTCTATACATCGCCAAATTAACAAAGACCCGTTTTTTAATAAAATGCAGAAAGTAAATAAATTTCCTAATTACTATTACAAGGCTTGAGCAATTACATTATATTTAAAACGAAAAATAAGAACAAACGCGCGAAAAGAAATTAGAATCGAATGTTCGAGGGCGTTGGACCCTTTTGAAATTAAATGAAATTAAAAGGCTAATTAATTATTAAATAAAGAAAATAAATTATTTTTTATGTTTTTTTTTGGTATTTATGAAATAGAGAAAATTAATTGAAATTAGAAATTAAATAAAACCCTAGTTCTAAATTATTTTTAATTGTTAAAGAAAAATATTTAAGTTTTAACCTAATTTACCCTAATTAATTAATTACATGGGTATTTACAAAATTAGTTAATAATTATTAATAATAAGAAGAAGAAATTATTTATTAAGAAAAGAGAATAAAAATGCTAAAAACCTAATTTCTACATTTTTTTAGTTATTTAAGAAAAACATTCAAATTTTAACCTAAATTAACCTAAATTGATTATTAAAAATTTATTTACAAAAAATATTAATGCATTAAATATTAAATAAACATATTTTATTTTTTTGATTTCTGATTTTTTTGTGTTATGAAAATTATTTTGTGAATTAAATAAAAAAACAATTAAAATAAAAAGAAGAAAAGAAAAGGAGAGAAGAAAAAAAAATACAAACAGTGGGGTGTCTGACCCAATTTGGGAGGCTTGTTTGGGCAATTTGGCCCAAGAAGGCAAGGCCTTTTGGACTTTCTGGCGCGTGCATGTGGAATGGTTGACTGAGGTCCATGGTGGAATTCTCATGATGGCCTTTGGATGAGATCCCCTGGGCGCGTGGCAAGCAAGCAGGCGAGGGTGCTTGATGAACCTTTGAGAGCACACTGCATAGAAGCATATTAAGAAAAATATTATGGAAGAAGTGGGGGACCTGGGAATCGAACCCAGGTCCCAATACCTGCAAGCCAGCGCATCAACCAGCTGAGCTAGTGTGTCTCTTTGTCATATTAGTGGAACATGAATAACATATGTGAAAAAGCAATATTACGCTGAACCAAAATAAAAACGCGCTAAATTTGAATCACCCAACCACATCAAGCCACACCAACATCTTCTTCTCCATTTGCCTGTAAACAAAAACGAATAGCGGGGGTTTTAAACCCCCACTAACTGCAAAACCTGAAAATAGCGATTAGCGCATAGATCAATATAAATTGGGCGTGATGTGGTTGTTCAATTCGTCCTGATGCCCTGATTTCAATGGTACTGGTTTGAATGTCCAATTGTTCCAGATGTGTAAAGCCCCAAATCTGGAGCTCTGAAACCCTAGCGAACGTCCATGGCAATTTTTGATACAGACATTATCAGTCAATTAGAGGGCACTAATAGCTTCAGAACATTCATGTTAGTGTAACTCAACATTTAAAACGCATGAAAAATGCATGAAAGTGCAAACACGAATATGAAAATTTTTGTGAAAAGTCAGACTTTGTTATACCAATTCCTTGAGTATGGAGGGCTGGTTTCGATTGCAAAAGCTTCCTGGTAGTGTCAGGAGTGTATTGGAATGGCTTTTTGGCTTTGAAACGTGCAGTAGCTATGAAAACAGTTTCAAGGTTTTTGTGAAAAAAGTGCAAAGTTGTTCTTGGTCTTGGGCGCAGCTTCTCTGTGTATGAGCATTAGGGTTATCTTCTATATGTATCTGAGCATGATTAGGTTAAGAAAAATAAGCCCATAATCCATGCATTGATGATTTGGATATTTGGTTTTCAATGATATCAAATTCAATCTTTTTGCCATGAAACTATTGCCAATTGCATAGAATCTTTCCTTTTGAGTGATGCACGAAATATTTGATTCATAAAGAGTGAATTGGCTGTACAAAAAGATTTGAAAAACATGGTTTAGTATTTTTCTCATAATTAATTTTAATTAAATGAATTAATAAGATTAAAAATTCAATTAATTAATTAAAAATAAGAAAATAACTCCCTTTTAGCTTAATGGGTCGTGCATAGCTTTTGGATAATGATTCATGGAAGAAATTGAGGCCCATTAGCATTTTTGAACCCTTTTATGCAAAGTTGACTTTTCAAAATTCCCAAAAATTTCCCAACTTCCACAAGGAATATCTTGCTCAATTTTTAAGCTTTGATCATGTTCTTTGACATTTTGGAAAGGTCTTGAAGTTCTCTAACCAATGTCTTTGGTCCCATGTCATTTTGATTTACCAATCTCAAGTTATGGTCTTTGACTTAAAGTGCCTTTTTGTTGACTTTTGAAAATGACCTATAATGTTGAGATTGATAACTTTTTGTGAGAGCATTTCTTGGACTTGAAGTGTGAAGATGAGTTGTAGGAAATGTCATTCTCTTAAAAATGAGCTTTGGATGGAATTTTTCTGATAAACCATGTGGAAGTTATGCCTTGGTCAATTTGCAGTTGACTTTTTCAGCTGTCCAAAAATAGAAACTTTTGCATCTTGAGACTTTTTGAGCCATGCTTTGAGAATCATGATCAAGAATTGATCAAATGATGTTTGTGGCTTCAAAATAAGATGTTGAACAAAATTTTTAACTTTTGACTGTCAAATGACCATTTTGCCCTTGCAGTTGACTGTTGAGCAATTATGGTTTTTGATTATGCAATCTGGTGCTGTGAGTCCTGAAACTTGGCATATGGATACTTGACAATGTATGTAGGCATGTGGGACTTGTTTGGACCCTTGGAAACTTCAATTTCTTTGCCAGAACCAAAACCCTAATTTTTGACTGTTAGGAGGCAATTGGACTGTGCAACCCTTGGGAGATTTTGAAGCATGATCTTAGCAAACCTTGAAGAATATGGGAGGGCAAATTTTCGGGTACAACAATTGCCCCTGTTCAATCTTCTTAAACCCGAGGATGTACATTGGCTGTCGTGCCTTTCGTAATCCGAAGGTGGAAGATGATTGAACACTAGAGTGCCCAGAAATTTGCGCTCACATGTTAGAATGTTAGCAGCATGATGATGGGGATGGGCTTACAGATGCCATTTGGAGATTGATGGATAGGAAGATGGGCTTATAGATGCCATGTTGAGAGGTGATGGATAGGTGGATGGGCTTATAGATGCCATCTGGGTGTCGATCGCGTAAGAGTTTCCTTAGCGAGAACTTGCGTACCTGAAAAAGAAAGATAATTACCTGGCCTGTTACAGGAGTTTGTCTTCAACCTCTTTGTGTAGATGCACCCTGGATGGATACAGGAATCGGATCTTTAGACTCTTCAGACGTGCCCTGGTGAGATACAGGAATCGAGTTCGGAGAATACAGTCGTCAACAGATACACCCTGGCAAGATACAGGAATCAGATCTTCGAACTCTTCAGACACACCCTGGCAAGATACAGGAATCGGGTCTGGTAATGCTATTCGTCAACAGATACACCCTGGCGAGATACAGGAATCGGATCCTCGAACTCTTCAGACGCACCCTGGCAAGATACAGGAATCGGGTCTGGTAATGCTAGTCGTCAACAGATACACCCTGGCAAGATACAGGAATCGGATCCTCAAACTCTTCAGACACACCCTGGCAAGATACAGGAATCGGGTCTGGTAATGCTAGTCGTCAACAGATACACCCTGGCAAGATACAGGAATCAGATCCTCGAACTCTTCAGACGCACCCTGGCAAGATACAGGAATCGGGTCTGGTAATGCTAGTCGTCAATAGATACACCCTGGAAAGATACAGAAATCGGATCCTCGAACTCTTCAGACGCACCCTGGCAAGATACAAGAATCAGGTCTGGTAATGTTAGTCGTCAACAGATACACCCTGGCAAGATACAAGAATCGGATCCTCGAACTCTTCAGACGCACCCTGGAAAGATACATGAATCGGGTCTGGTAATGCTAGTCGTCAACAGATACACCCTGGCAAGATACAGGAATCAGATCCTCGAACTCTTCAGACGCACCCTGGCAAGATACAGGAATCGGGTCTGGTAATGCTAGTCGTCAACAGATACACCCTGGCAAGATACAGGAATCAGATCCTCGAACTCTTCAGACGCACCCTGGCAAGATACAGGAATCGGGTCTGGTAATGTTAGTCGTCAACAGATACACCTTGGCAAGATACAGGAATCGGATCCTCGAACTCTTCAGACGCACCCTGGCAAGATACAGGAATCGGGTCTGGTAATGTTAGTCGTCAACAGATACACCCTGGCAAGATACAGGAATCGGATCCTCGAACTCTTCAGACGCACCCTGGCAAGATACAGGAATCGGGTCTGGTATTAGTCGTCAACAGATACACCCTGGCGAGATACAAGAATCGGATCTGGAATCACGACTATTGATGGCAATCATCTTTGTATTAACTTTTATCCTGAAAAGACAAAACGTTAGTTGTGCGATGTCATGATGTATGACATGCGTGATGAGATTATATGTTCATGATGCGTATATGCATGCTATAATGTAAGGAAATGCGATGTTTATGAAGGTATCTTTTCGTCTTAGGAAAATAAATCCTTGACGGATGCCGGGAAGTTAAATCCTGGGCTGATGTTGAAGAATAGTGCTTTGTTGTTTCCGCTGGGGATGATGGTTGCAAGAATACTGGTAGGAGAAGATAGCTCCGTTGAGGAATAAACTTGGCGAATGGATTACTCTGCAGGGAGAAAATTACTCTAGCGATCTTGCTGGGGAACAATACTCTGTGGGAGGAGAGGTACTCTATTGAGATGTTGATGGTAACTTCGCTGGGGATACTGTTGTTATGTTGGAAGTTTTAATAGACTCCTCTGGGGATAAGAAGACTTCGCCGAGGATGATCTTTCCGTGCCTTTTGGCTGAGGATAACCCAGTTATATCTTGGTAGGAAAATAACCTTTGAATAAAGTCGGGAGACGCGTTCGTGCTCTGCAGGGGGGAAAGCTTCCAGAATCTATTGGGGATAAGCTTCCTGCCGGGGAGATGATTCAGCTTTCCCTGGGAAATCTTCAGACTGGACTCTCCTGGGGAAATTTTTGAGATATATTGGGGAAATGGCTCCGCTGAATGTCTGGTATACCGCTGGGGAACAATCTTAGATCAAGACTGCCGAGGATGCTTGTTAGGAATGTTTGTATACTGTGCTGGGGAATGTTGAGATCTGCTGGAGGATACCCAACTTCCTTAAGGCGGATAGTATAACTCTGCTTGGGGAGAGTGCATTGACTTGCTGGCTCACTCTCCGAGGACTTAAGATATCTTGGTTATGCTCTTCAGCTGAACCTACCTTGGTACCTTGATGGACAGAGCAATTAGATCGCTTAGACAACTCATTATTGCCCCTGTTTCTAATGTTACCTGTAATTAATCCTTTGTTTCGTATGCAAATATTTATGAGTTAGCAATTAGCGTCAAATGCATATATCACAAATTGAACCTTGGACGTTCTTCGCAAAACAAAACAGAAAAAGGAAAAACAATTGGCAATTTTTAGCTGGAAAGTGTATTTGTATTGATTTTTGAATTTGCCCGTAAATAGGCGTTTATATACAAGAGGCTGACGTCCTAGTAGGAGAACGCCGCCGAATAAAAGAGTTTATACAATTTATACAAAAGGAAAACAAAACAGCTATGTGAAAAGAATAATCCCACTGGGTTCCAATTCTGCTATCGCCTTTATATCTTCGAGCGTCTCATCACTTTGCTGCTCAGTTGAAGATGAAGCTGATTGATCGATGCCGTTTGAACTTGATAGTTGATACCGGATTCTGGATGCAAAGTGATCCAATGCGACATAATATTACGCTTTAATCCCTAACTTTTGCCTGGACCGCCCTTTCGGGTTTTCAGTCCACCGGGATACCCATTTTTGCCCAACCGCCTTTTCAGGTTTTCGACTTGCCGGGTGTACAGATTTTTTTCATTTCATCCCTCATTTTGCCCGAACCCTTTTGGTTCGCCGGGAAGCCCTAATTTTTTCCTAGGTATGTCAACCTACCGGGTCTTTTATTATGCGTAGTATCTTTTTACTATGTCTGCATTGGCGGGGTGAGGAAGGTCGTCACCATCCATGGTGGTTAGAATCATGGCTCCTCCTGAGAACACATGTTTAACCATAAATGGCCCTTCGTACGTAGGGGTCCATTTGCCCCTGGGATCACTCTGAGGAAGAATGATGCGCTTGATTACCAGATCCCCAACTTGATATTCTTGTGGTCTGACTTTCTTGTTAAATGCCCTGATCATCCGTTTTTGGTACATTTGACCATGGCAAATAGCAGTGAGTCTCTTTTCATCGATTAGGTTTAATTGATCAAGTCGTGTCTGGATCCAATCATCTTCGCTCAGATCTGCATCCTTCATTATCCGGAGAGAGGGTATCTGCACTTCGATCGGCAAGACTGCCTCCATGCCGTAGACCAAGGAAAAAGGAGTTGCCCCGGTTGACGTCCTTGCTGAGGTACGGTACCCGTGAAGAGCAAACCGTAACATCTCATGCCAATCTTTATAGGTCACTGTCATCTTCTGCACAATCTTCTTGATATTCTTATTAGCTGCTTCTACAGCCCCATTCATCTTTGGCCGGTAAGGAGAAGAGTTGTGGTGCTGTATCTTGAATTGCTCGCAGAGCTCAGTGATCATCTTGTTATTGAGATTGGTACAATTGTCCGTAATGATCCTTTCCGGGACGCCGTATCGACAGATCAGGTTATGCCGAATGAACCGTGCCACGACATTCTTGGTTACAGTGGCGTAGGAAGCTGCTTCAACCCACTTTGTGAAGTAATCGATCGCTACCAGGATGAAGCGATGCCCATTGGATGCCGTAGGTTTAATCTCGCCGATCATATCTATGCCCCACATCGCAAACGGCCAAGGTACTGTCAAGACATTCAGGAGAACCGGAGGAACGTGCACCTTATCTGCATAAATCTGGCATTTATGGCATGTCCGAGAATGTTGGTAACGGTCAGCTTCCATAGTGGACCAGAAATATCCTGCCCGAAGGATTTTCTTTGCCATGGTATGTCCACTGGAATGCGTTCCGAAGGTACCTTCGTGTAGCTCTGCCATGATCCTTTCTGCTTCAGTCTTATCCACGCAACGCAGTAAGGTCGAATCATGGTTTCACTTGTACAGGATGCCGTTGCTGAGGAAGAACTTCGCTGCGAACCTTCTCAGAAACTTCTTATCGTTGACAGACGCACCTTCAGGGTATTCCTGAGCTTCCAAGTATCTCTTCACCTCATGGTACCAAGGTTTCTCAGTCACTACCTCAGCCTCAAGATCATAACAGTATGCTGGTTCGTCCAGTTTCCAGATAATGACCCGGGGAGCCTCATTGTCCCATTTGACTTTGAACATGGAAGACATCGTAGCTAACGCGTCCGCCAGCTGATTCTCCTCTCTTGGGAAGTGTTCAAAAGTTATCTCTATGAAATGGGGAATCAATGTCAACACACATTCTCTGTAAGGAATAAGATTCGGATGTTTTGTATCCCACTCGCCTTGGATCTGATTGATCACGAGAGCGGAATCTCCGAAAACACTCAGAAACTTGATCCTTAGGTCAATCACAGCTTGAAGACCCATGATGCATGCCTCATACTCCGCCATGTTGTTGGTGCAGTTGAAACATAGCCGGGCAGTGAGTGGAGTATGAGTGCCTTGAGGAGATATGATCACAGCGCCGATACCGTTACCCAAAGCGTTTGAGGCTCCGTCAAAGTGCATAGACCATCGGGATCCTTCCTCAGGTCCTTCATCCGGTCCAGGTACTTCACAATCAGTCACTATCATGATGCTCTCGTCTGGAAACTCGAAATTCATCGACTGATAGTCGTCCACTGCCTGGTGTGCCAAGTGGTCTGCCAATACACTTCCTTTGATAGCTTTCTGAGTCGTGTACTGGATGTCGTATTCCGTCAAGATCATTTTCCATCTTGCTATTCTTCCAGACAGAGCAGGCTTTTCGAATATGTACTTTATCGGATCCATCTTCGAAATCAACAAGGTAGTGTGAGTCAGCATATACTGTCTCAGCCGGCGAGCAGCCCATACCAAAGCGCAACAAGTTTTCTCGAGCAGTGAGTATCGGGTCTCACAGTCGGTAAACTTTTTGCTAAGGTAATAAATGGCGTGCTCTTTTCGGCCAGACTCGTTATGCTGCCCCAGCACACACCCCATTGAGTTGTCAAGTACTGTCAGGTATAGTATTATAGGTCTCCCTTCAACCGGTGGCATAAGAATGGGTGGTTCTTGGAGATACTCTTTGATTCTGTCAAAAGCGGCCTGACATTCATCATTCCAACGTACTACCTGATCTTTCATCAGCAGCTTGAAGATTGGTTCACAGGTAGCAGTTAGGTGCGAGATGAATCGGGCAATGTAATTCAGACGTCCTAGAAAGCCTCTGACCTCTTTCTCTGTCTTAGGAACTGGCATCTCTTGTATGGCTTTAACCTTGGCAGGGTCCACTTGAATACCCTTGTCACTTACGACGAAGCCTAGCAACTTTCCAGATCTTACCCCGAAGGTGCACTTGTTCGGGTTCAACCTTAGCTTGTACAGTTTCAAACGGTCAAACAGTTTCTGCAGATGATCAAGGTGTTCCTCCTCAGTTTGAGACCTTGCAATCATATCGTCAACATACACTTCAATCTCATGATGGATCATGTCATGAAATAAAGCAACCATGGCACGTTGGTAGGTTGCCCCAGCATTTTTCAACCCGAATGGCATGACCTTGTAGCAGAAGGTACCCCACTGAGTAACAAAGGTAGTCTTTTCCATGTCTTCAGGAGCCATCTTGATCTGATTATAACCTGAAAAGCCATCCATGAAGGAGAACACCTTGTGCTGAGCAGTATTGTCAACCAGAACGTCAATGTGAGGTAGGGAGAAGTCATCCTTGGGGCTGGCCCTGTTCAGATCCCTGTAGTCAACACACATTCTGACCTTACCATCCTTCTTCGGTACCGGCACCACATTGGCAACCCACTGAGGGTAAGAAGTCACTGCAAGAAACCCGACATCGAATTGCTTCATAACCTCAGCTTTGATCTTCTCAGACATCTCTGGACGCATACGACAGACCTTTTGCTTAACCGGAGGGCAGTCTTCCTTGGTAGGCAAATGATGGACCACAATGTCAGTATCCAACCCAGGCATGTCTTCGTAGGACCAGGCAAAGATCTCCACATAATCATGCAACATCTGAATCAACCGTTTTTTTACGCTGAGCTCCAGATTAACACCAATCTTGACCTCCTTTCTATCTGTCTCAGTACCCAGATTTATCGTTTCCACTGGCTCTTCATATGGTTGAATTGCCCTCTCTTCCTGGAGTAACAGTCTTGCAAGCTCACCAGGCACTTCGCAATCATCTTCACCTTCGTCTTCGGCTAAGTTGATCGGATTTTCGAAGTCATAACTGGCAGTAGCAGAGTCGTTACCAGTGAGATCCAGAGTGGATTGAAACTTGTATGGGTGAGTGTGTGTAAATACAGCTGTTTTGCAATATATAAAGAAAGAAAGAAAGAAAGGGAGCACAAGATTTGAAATGTGAAAAACGTCCAAGGTCTTTATTCATGATTGTGATACGGTGGGAGAACTGACTTGAGGTTTTGCGTTTGTATTCGCAAATGTTGCGGTTAGCAAGAGTCGCCACCGACTTTTTATTTTATCCTAAGGAAAGGTTAAAAAGCACAGCAAAAACCTTTTGAGATGTTTTCTTGGGTTCGGGGAGTAGATTATAGAAAGGGAAGGTATTAGCACCCTTTCTATCCATGGTTATCCATGGGCTCTTAGTTACTTGCTTAGATCACTTGCCTTTTGTTTTCAATTGTTTTAAATGGTGCTTGAGTGTGTGGGTTTGAAAATGTTTTTGAAAAGAGGCCAATGTGGTGGCAACCTTTGTAATGATCCATGTGGGGATGTATACAAAGATGTATGTCTTTTGAAAAAGTTTTCATTTGTTTTGGAAAGTTGTTTTGAAAGTGTTGTGAGGTGTGATTTTGAAATTAGGCAAGTGTCTTGTTTTGCAAGTTGATTCAAGTAACTAAGAGGTTATCTACTCCTAAATTTCTCAAAAGATTATTGCTATACTTTAACCCTTTTAACAAGTTTGCTCCACCATTGTATTTGGTGGGCAACCTTGTGTTAGGATGTGAGAGGGACAGGCGCGGGTCATCGTTTTAGACCATAATTGCAACGGCGTTAAATGTCTTTGAGCAATTTCTCTAAGGGACTTGATCATTTGTTTTTGTTTGTTTTGAAAAGTTTTTTTTTTTGTCGAGGGACTATGATCATTCAAATTATTTACTTTGCCCAAAGAAGTTCAACATGCAATATGGCCCATTTATTTGAAGGCAACAAGTGGAATACCCTAGGGGGTGCAAGTGTGATTTGTGTGTCCATTTTCATGCTTGTTTATCTTGTATTAGGTCAAACTATTTTTTATCGTTTTTCGCATACAAACCCTAATTCTAACATGTTATCATTAGAAAGCAATAAAGTGCGAAATTAAAGTTACTAAGCTATTACAAAACCAAATATGGGAAGGGGGGTACAAATGTTCAAATGGGGGATATTGACAAGAATTTAAATCTAAATTATTACATCAATTGAATATTTGCAATTTAAATAATGCATAATTAAATGTAAATTAAATAAACATGTGAAATGCAAAAAGAAGGTTTTTATGTGTATGAGAAAATATTATTTATGTAAAAGGGAAAAGAAAATAAAAATGTATTATTTTTTGAGTATTTTGAACTTAGGATAAAAACCCTAATTTTTAAAGAAAAAAGGGGTATTATTTAATTTAATACAACAATTTATTTATTATTTATAAAAATAAAATAAAATGAAGTGTATTGTGAAAAAAGGTATTTTTGTATCAAATATTAAATAAAATGAAAAATCAAGTATTTTTATATTTTTATCTTAAATATATTAATAACCATATATATATATATTTGTATTAAACCCTAAATATGTATTATACAAAAAATAAATATTTATTTAATATTTTAATAAAATAAATAAAAGAGTATTTTTTTGTGTGAAATATTTTCAGAAAGTAAATAAAAATAAAAATTGTATTTACATTATTTTTACATTTTATTCTAATAATCATATATATATATTTATGTACAAACAAAGAAAATAAACAAATAAATATGCAATAAATGCAAAAAATGATGGAAAAAATAATTTTAATTTTTAAATGGCATGAGAAAAAATAAACAAAGTCAGCCAAAAAAGAAAAAGTCAAAAATGTTAAAAAATGAGCAAATGGGCTCAGGGGGGTGTAAACCAAAAAGATGGTGTGAAAAGAAAGAACACAAAAGCCCAGCCCAATGAAACACTGTCTTCAACCTTTGGCCAAGACTGAGTTCAAAAACGCGCGCCTCTTGCTTCAACATCAAGGTCCTGATTCTTTGATCCTTTGAACAAACTTCCAACACAAAACATGTAAAGCATAATCTCACGATTTCATACATATAAAGAACATGAACTATCTCTCTAAGATGAGGGAGAATTTCTCTCCCCCCCATTTCTGACCTAGTTTTTCTACCATTTTCAGAGCTCAAATTCTCTCTACTCAGATAAAAGAAATGAAAAGTAAAGCTATGTACATGTTCAGGGCTATGAGTAGGACCTTGTTTCTTCACAAACTTAAGACTAAAGATGCATAATAAGAGAGATACGAATTCAAACTTTTACCTGTGCAGTTGAACTTCTATGTGGAGAATGAGAGACTTTCAGTGCAATGTAATGATTGGAAAAGCTTCCTTGAGGTCCAGGGATGCTTTTTCAATGCTTACTTTGTCTTGAACCTTCTTGTATCAAGCTGTAGAACTTCACCTGCAAGTCAAAGATATGAAAATGGTGGAAGTGGTTAGAGCAACTACAGATCGTGCCTTAGCTTCTGGATAGTTTGCATATGTTATAAGGAAGGTAGAGGAACAGGTTTTGATCAAAATGCTCGAAGGGATTGAGAGATAGTACTCAATCTGCAGGGCTTGCTCTGTTTGAGCAGTTTTGTGGTGTTTCTGAGATGGAGAGTGTTTGAAAGGCAAAAGGCTCGTGCAAAAGCTTGGTTGGGTGATTTTGAATGTGTTTGATATCTTTTGTGTTGTGTTTGTAAGCTGAGATTCAAGTTGTCACAAGTTATGGACTTTTTTTCTTTTCTAAGCAACCAAAGCAAGTTGGTGTTCTAGGTCAGCATAGGACCCCCTAATGTGCTGCATAAACATCTCTTGATCAGTGTGTTATGCACATAATCTTGTGCTAAGCAGATCTTCTATGTACTTGTTTGATTTACCAATTGACATAAAGCAAACTTTTGTAAAAATGGAAAGTTCACTTTATCCAAAAATGGATCAATCTTGTGTATAATGCTTGAATTCATGGAACAACACTTAGACACAATGAACAAGCATTAAATTAAGGAGTGTAATGTGGTTTTAGGACCTGTAAAGTAGCACAAACTATGCTGAGTTCAAATTTGCCAAGTTTATGAACATGCTTTGATGAAGAACAAAAGTGAATTTTTGCCAACTTGTGAAATTCGAATCTCTCAAGTTATGAGGTTGTTTGATGAGTTCTTGGACATTTTGGAAAGCTTGGAATGTGTACTACAATCCATCTTTGAAATTCAAATCAAAATTCCAAGTGGAAGGGTATGAAAAGTGGCCTTGAAGTAGGGTAGAAAACCTTGTCAAAATAGGTCAAATTTCACTAAGTTAAAAGATGGTTTAGTGCCCTTATTCAAAAAATCATAACTTGAGATACAAGCTTCAAATGAGAAAACTTTGTGAATCAAAGTTGTAGATTATGCAACAAGCTACAACTTTCATGTTTTGACTTTTGTTTGAATCCCAATGGATCATGGTGAAAAGATGGGGTAAAGTTGGGAAAAAATTAGGGTTTTCCATAACTTAGAAAAATTCTAAGTTATGAAAAATTCCATTTTCTAACCCTAATTTGCATTTTGAGATTTCTTGGTGAACAAGTTTCATGATTTGGAATGTTTTGATGAAAAATGAATCTTGACTCTTGATTTTGACCAAAAAGTCAAAGTTTGACTTTTCAGTATACAGTCAAAATTGATCAATTGACTGGGAAATTCAACTGTCAATCTTGTGTACTTGGGATCTTTTGAGCTTGATGAACATGTCAAGATAATTCCATGGGGTCCTTGAGTCCATATGTGAGCTTGGTTTGCCATTGGCTAGGTCAAACAGTCAAAAATTGCCTTTGTGCAGTCAAAACCCTAAAAATGACCATTTTGCCCTTTTGATGATCTGATCAAATTTCTTGTGGAATTGTTATCCAAACTTGATCAAATGGTCCATGTGAGTTCATAATGTTGATGTGGATCAAATTCCATGAGGTTTGACTGTCAATTGGCCACAGTTGACCTTTTCCCCAATACAGCTGATTTCTAGGTCAACTGTCTAGTTGACTGGGCAAAACTTGGAATCAAGACTTGAAACTTGGTATAGGTAAACTTGGGAGTCCAATATGAAGCATGAAAGTCATCTTAGGCATTTTAGGTCAAAACACCTTTAGGCAAACACAAACCCTAATTTGAGTCCACAGTGCAAGGAGAAGTTTTGAGCAGAGGAAACCATAACTGGATCTTGATCCTCAAAGGTCTTGTGATGAGAAAATGTTGAGGAAATGGGAGGGCAAATTTTGGGGTACAACAGTTGCCCCTGTTCAATCTTCTTGGACCTGATGAGTTAGATTGGCAAGTTTGCCTTTCGTGACTCGAGGGTAAAAGGAGATTGGACACTAGAGTGCCCGAAAATTTGCACTCGCATGCTGGAGTCTCAACAATGTGGTGTCGGGAATGGGCTTATAGATGCCATCTGGAGAAGTGACGGAACCTTGTCGGGAATGGGCTTATAGATGCCATTTGGAAGTGTCGGTCGCCTAAGAGATTCCTTAGCGAGAACTTGTGTATTTGAGGAGAGGCGGATGTTTTTCCTGGCTTGTTACAGGTGTTTGATCCTTAGTCTCCTTATGTAGATATGCCCTGGCTAGATACAGGTATCGAATCTACAATTGGTTTGCTCACAGATGTGCCCTGGCCGGATACAGGAGTCGAATCTGGAAATAGTCGTTTAATAGATGTGCCCTGGCTGGTTACAGGAATCGAATCTTCAAACTCTTCAGACGTGCCCTGGCTAGATACAGGAATCGAGTCTGGAAACGTGGTCAACAGATATGCCCTGGCTGGATACAGGAATCGAATCTGGAGCTGTTGTAGTTGATAGATGTGCCCTGGCTGGATACAGGAATCGAATCTTCGAACTCTTCAGACGTGCCCTGGCTAGATACAGGAGTCGAATCTGGAAACGTGGTCACTCTCAGATGTGCCCTGGCTAGATACAGGTATCGAATCTGGAATTGTGACAGTTGAAGGTAGTCGTTTTTGAGATTGTCTTTTTCCTGAAAAGGCAAAGACGTAAGTTGTATGTAATGTCATGATGTATGATATGCATGATGTCATGATGTTCAACATTTGTATGCGTTTCATCATGTATGTAAGCAAGATGTATGAGAATGTGAAATGTTTTATGAGTGTAATTTCATCTTTAGGAAAATAAATCCTTGACGAACGGTCGGGAAGCTGCTCTGTGGAAGAGATACTTGGCCGAAGTTTTGATGAGAGGCCTGCTGAGGACTTTAACGATGGATTCTGCTGAGGATAATGATAATAAACTCCGCTGGGGAACTCTAAAGATAAACTCTGCTTGGGAATACCAAAGATAGACTCCGCTGGGGATCGAAGGAACTTTGCCGAGAGCGGTCTTCCGTGGCTTTTAGCTGAGGATAACCCAGTTATAAGTCCTTGTGAGGAAATAACTCTAAATAAAACTCGGGCGAGACGTCCGTGCTTCGCCGGGGATAAGCTTGCAGGATCTACTGGGGATGAGCTTTAAGACCTGCCGGGGAATGTTGTGCCTTTTCAAGATCGACGAGGAACCAAATCCGCTTGGGGAAAGTATTGTCGCATCCTGTCTTATTCTGCGGGGAATTGAGATGATTCGGCCACATTCTTCAGTTGAACCTACCTTGGTGCCTTGGCGGACAAAACAACCAGACTGCATTAGACAACTCCGCATTGCCCCTGTCTTTGATGTCACCTGTAATTAATCTCTTGTTTTATATGCAAATATTTATGAATCAGCAATTTTAATGTCAAATGCATATATCAAAAATGAACATTGGACGTTCTTCGCAAGACAAAACAGAAAAAGGGGAAAACAAATGGTAATTTGTATGGACAAGTGAATTTGTATTGATTTAAACTTTGCCTGTGAATAGGCGTTTTTGTACAAGAGACTGACATCCTAGTAAGAGGACATCGCCAAATAGTATAGAGTTTACATTTTGAAAAAAGAAAACAAAACAACTATGTGAACAATCCCACTGGGTTCCAACTCTGCTATTGCCTTTATGTCTTCGAACGTCTCATCGCTTTGCTGCCTAATTTGAAGATGAAGCTGATTGGTCAATGCCGAAATCTGGAGCCAGATAGTTGATGACGAATTCCGGATGCGAAGTGATCCAATGAGACATAGTGTTACGCTTTTATCCCTAACTTTTGCCTGGACCGCCCTTTCGGGTTTTCAGTCCACCGGGATACCCTTTTTTGCCCAAGCCGCCCTTTCAGGTTTTCGACTTGCCGGGTGTACAGATTTTTTATATTCATTTCATCCCTTATTTTTGCCCGAACCCTTTTGGTTCGCCGAGAAGCCCTTATTTTTGCCTAGGTATGTCAACCTAGCGGGTCTTTTATTTATGCGTAGTATTTTTTCACTATGTCTGCATTGGCGGGGTGAGGAAGGTCGTTACCATCCATGGTGGTTAGGATCATGGCTCCTCCTGAGAACACACGCTTAACCACAAATGGCCCTTCGTAAGTAGGGGTCCATTTGCCCCGGGGATCACTTTGAGGAAGGATGATGCGTTTGATTACCAGGTCCCCAACTTGATACTCTTGCGGTCTGACTTTCTTGTTAAATGCCCTGATCATCCGTTTCTGATACGTTTGACCATGACAGATAGCAGTGAGCCTCTTTTCGTCAATCAGATTTAATTGATCAAGTCGAGTCTGGATCCAATCATCTTCATTCAAGTCTGCATCCTTCATTATCCGGAGAGAGGGTATCTGGATTTCGATTGGCAAGACTGCCTCCATGCCATAGACCAAGGAGAAAGGAGTTGCCCCGGTTGACGTCCTTGCTGAGGTGCGGTACCCATGAAGAGCGAACGGTAACATCTCGTGCCAATCTTTATAGGTCACTGTCATCTTCTGCACAATTTTCTTGATATTCTTATTGGCTGCCTCTACAGCCCCATTCATCTTCGGCCGGTAGGGAGAAGAATTGTGGTGCTGTATCTTGAATTGTTCACAGAGTTCAGTGATCATTTTGTTATTGAGATTGGCACCATTATCCGTAATGATTCTTTCTGGGACGCCGTACCGACAGATCAGATTATGCCGGATGAAGCGCGCCACGACGCTCTTGGTCACTGTGGCAAAGGAAGCTGCCTCAACCCATTTTGTGAAGTAATCGATCGCCACCAAGATGAAGCGATGCCCATTGGATGCCGTTGGTCGGATCTCACCGATCATATCGATGCCCCACATTGCGAAAGGCCAAGGTGCCGTCAGGACATTCAAAGGAACTGGAGGGATATGCACCTTGTCAGCATAGATCTGGCACTTATGACAAGTTCGGGAGTGTTGGTAACAATCGGCTTCCATTGTGGACCAGAAATATCCTGCCCGAAGGATTTTCTTAGCCATGGTGTGTCCACTGGAGTGCGTTCCGAATGTACCTTCATGCAGTTCCATCATGATTTTCTCCGCTTCAGCCTTATCCACATAACGTAGCAGGGTTGAATCATGATTCCGTTTGTAGAGAATGCCGTTGCTGAGGAAAATTTTTGCAGCAAACCTCCTCATGAACTTCTTATCATTGACAGATGCACCCTCAGGGTATTCCTGAGCTTCCAAGTACCTCTTTACCTCGTGATACCAGGGTTTTTCAGTCACCTTCTCAGCCTCGAGCTCACAGCAGTATGCCGGTTCATCCAACTTCCAGATAATGATTCGGGGAGCCTCATTGTCCCATTTAACTTTGAACATTGAAGACATCGTGGCTAGTGCGTCTGCTAGCTGATTCTCCTCTCTGGGGAAATGCTCAAAAGTTATCTCTTCAAAGTGAGGGAGCAAGGTCGACACACACTCCTTGTAAGGAATGAGATTCGGGTGTTTCGTATCCCACTCGCCTTTGATCTGATTGATCACGAGAGCGGAATCTCCGAAGACACTTAGAAACTTGATCCTCAAATCGATTGCAGCTTGTAAACCCATGATACATGCCTCATATTCTGCCATGTTGTTGGTGCAGCTGAAACATAATCGGGCGGTGAGTGGAGTATGAGTCCCCTTGGGAGATATGATTACAGCGCCGACGCCGTTACCCAAAGCATTGGAGGCTCCATCAAAATGCATAGACCATCGGGATCCTTCCTCAGGTCCTTCATCCGGTCCAGGTACTTCACAGTCAGTTACCACCACGATGTCTTCGTCCGGAAAATCAAAGTTCAATGATTGGTAATCGTCTACAGGTTGGTGTGCCAAATGATCAGCCAGTACACTTCCCTTAATTGCTTTCTGAGTTGTATACTGGATGTCATATTCTGTTAGGATCATTTTCCATCTCGCTATTCTTCCAGACAGAGCAGGCTTTTCAAATATGTACTTGATGGGATCCATCTTTGAAATCAATAAAGTAGTGTGAGTCAGCATATACTGTCTCAGCCGGCGAGCAGCCCATACAAGAGCGCAGCAAGTTTTCTCAAGCAGTGAGTAACGAGACTCACAGTCGGTAAACTTTTTGCTCAAGTAATAAATAGCGTGCTCTTTTCGGCCAGACTCGTCATGCTGCCCCAGCACACACCCCATTGAATTATCAAGCACTGTCAAGTAAAGTATCAGAGGTCTTCCTTCCACCGGTGGCATAAGAATGGGTGGCTCTTGGAGATATTCCTTTATTCTTTCAAAGGCGGCCTGACACTCATCATTCCAGCGTACCACTCGATCTTTCTTCAGTAATTTGAAGATTGGCTCACAAGTAGCAGTTAGATGTGAGATGAATCGGGCAATGTAATTCAGTCGTCCTAGGAAACCTCTGACTTCTTTCTCTGTTTTTGGAGTGGGCATCTCTTGTATGGCTTTTACCTTGGCAGGATCCACCTGAATGCCTTTATCACTTACAATGAAACCTAGCAACTTTCCGGATCTTACCCCAAAGGTGCATTTGTTGGGATTCAACCTCAGCTTGTATAACTTGAGTCGGTCAAATAACTTCCTCAGATGGTCAAGGTGCTCCTCCTCAGTTTGAGACCTTGCAATCATGTCATCAACGTATACCTCAATTTCATGATGGATCATATCATGAAATAAAGCAACCATGGCACGTTGATAGGTTGCCCCAACATTTTTCAATCCGAAAGGCATGACCTTATAACAGAAGGTGCCCCACTGAGTCACGAAGGTAGTCTTCTCCATATCCTCTGGAGCCATCTTAATCTGATTATACCCTGAAAAACCATCCATGAAGGAGAACACCTTGTGTTGAGCTGTATTGTCAACAAGGACATCGATGTGAGGTAGGGGGAAGTCATCTTTGGGGCTGGCCCTGTTCAAATCCCTGTAGTCGACACACATTCTGACTTTACCGTCCTTCTTCGGCACTGGCACAACATTGGCAACCCACTGAGGGTAAGAAGTCACTGCAAGGAACCCAGCATCAAACTGCTTCATAACCTCGGCCTTGATCTTTTCAGACATCTCTGGACGCATCCGTCGAACTTTTTGCTTTACCGGAGGGCAATCTTCCTTGGTTGGCAGATGGTGAACTACAATGTCGGCATCCAAACCAGGCATATCTTCATAGGACCAAGCAAAAATCTCCATGTAGTCTTGTAGCATCTGGATCAATCGTTGCTTCACGCTGAGCTCTAGATTGGCACCAATCTTGACCTCTTTCCTATCTGTCTCAGTACCCAAGTTAATTGTCTCCACCGACTCTTCATGTGGTTGAATAGCTCTCTCTTCCTGGAGTAGCAGTATTGCGAGTTCACCAGGCACTTCGCAATCATCTTCACCTTCGTCTTCGGCCAAGTTGATCGGATTTTCGAAGTCATAACTGGCGGTAGCAGAGCTGTTACCAGTAAGATCCAGAGTGGATTGAAACCTGTATAAGTGAGTGTGTGAATATAGCTGTTTTGCAATATATACGACACAGGAAGGAAAAAGAGCACAAGATTTGAAATGCAACAAACGTCCAATGTTTTGATTGATGATATATGAAAATGTCATACAAAAAGCCCTCACAAATGGAGCTACGATGCCCCGGGTAGGACACCGAGCCAACAGAGTTTTAACATATTGTTTGTTACAAATTTGGAAATCAAAAGAAATCAATTACTGCGTGACAAATGTGATAGGGGTAAAATCCTTTGCCGTCCAGTTGCTAGGTCCGTTGCTGGTAGTCGGGTAGATCCAACTGTCAAACTCAACTTCCTCCACATCCTCCTCGATAGCATTCACCCTTGAGCTGGAAATAAACACCGGAGCCTTTCCGATCTTCTCTTTGCGCACCGCCTTTTGAGCCTCTGCAGTAAAGCCTAGCCCAAACTTGTCGTTCTTCTGAGTGAAGTCAGGAAGCTGACCCCAGTGTGCACAATTGCCTTTCTGAACCACAGCCCGGGCATCCCTTAGGGAAGCCATCTTCAAGGAATCATTCTCTTCGGCCGTTGTCTCTGCAGCTGCTGAAATTGGATGCACCTCCTCGAAATGCTGGAAGGGAGTTTCAATGAACTCTCCGTCCATCTCGATGTACCTGAAGGAATTCAAATGGCTCACCATATACTCCTCTTCTCCTTGCACAGTGACGATCTTCCCCCTGACAGGATACTTCAGCTTTTGGTGCAAGGTGGAGGTCACTGCCCCAGCTTTATGGATCCAAGGTCGACCCAACAGACAAGAGTATGATGGACGTATATCCATCACGTAAAAGGTAGAGTCAAACACTTGAGAGCCCACACGAATAGGGATGTTAACCTCTCCATGAACCATCCTTTTGGAACCGTCAAAGGCCCTGACGATGATATTGCTGGGTTTCAACTCCAGGCCTTCATAATCCAGACGATCTAAAGCCTTTTTCGATAGAACATTCAAGGAAGAACCAGTGTCCACTAATACATGGGCCAGAGTGGTGCCCCTGCATTCAATAGAGACATGCAGGGCATCATTGTGGTCTCTCCCTTTTGCGGTCAGGTCAGCATCTGAAAAACCCAGGCCGTTGTCCGCCGTCAAATTCGCTATGCAGTCAGTGAACTGAACTGCAGACGTCTCCTGCGGCACATGGGCCGTCTTGAGAAATGAGATCAAGGCCTTAGCATGGGCCTCGGAACATAGCAATAAGGAAAGCAGGGAGATCTTGGAGGGTGTATGCCCCAACTGCTCGACAACATTAAAATCACTTTTCTTTATTATTTTCAGAATCTCCTCCATTTCTTGTCGGGAGGCCTCAGCATTTACGGGTATTGGTGCCTCCATCCGGGCAGGCTCTTCTTCAATCCCTTTGCCCCGAGCATTTGATGACTCGGCAGCAGGGGACACAATTTGATCAGCAACAGGACTAAGTAAACTTGTAGGTTTTATGAGGAGGGGTTTTCGAATAGCGGGCGGTGCAATGTCAGGCGAGAAGAGCCTGCCACTGCGGGTGACCTTTGCTGGACCAGTGATATCGCAGATACTGGCACTAGCGTCGAGTTCTTGCTTGATTCCATTTACATACACGTCTGCCCCATAATGCCAGGGGACAGCTTTATCAGACACGTAAGAGAGGGGCCCTGGAACAGTAATGATCACAGGCGCAATTGTCATGATTTGAATAGGCTTCTTCGGGGGAGCCTTGATTGGATTTTTGAAGATGGTAATTACGGAAACTTCTTTCATTGGAACCAATTGAACAGCAGTCTTTTTGAATAGAATCTCCTTGCTATCCATTAGGCCTTGGATGCCTAACCTTAGCAAGGGACAATCAGATGGGGAAATAGCACAGAATAGGCAAACTTCGCCGCAACCCGGAAATAAACCGGCCCGCAGTAGGTTCTTCTTAACAGTCTTCAGAGGGGTAACAACTTCATCTATCGAAACAGCATACACTTCTTCCTCAACGGCATTTACCCTATGCGGGGGCATAGGAGCTGTTACAACATTTGGTCTTTCCGGCGCTTCAAACTGAATTTCCTTTGCGTCGATCAAATCTTGCACTTTGTTTCTCAAGGCCCAGCAATCATCAGCAGTGTGCCCGGGACTATCAGAATGATAAGAACACCGGGCATTTGGGTTGTATTTAGGAGACGCAGTGTTGACGTCCTTAGGAGCTTCTTTGAGGGTCACCAGGTTGGTGGATAACAGTTGGGGTAAAATTTGAGATAATGTCATACTCAATCGGGTATACTGCCTCTTGGGCCTTTCACTTCTTTGTTGATTGTACTGCTGAGGAGCAGCAACAGGTTTAGAGATGACCAAAGCATTGACGGCTTGGCGGCTTTCGGGCTTGACTTGTCTTCTGGGGCCATAGACGGCACTTGCTTCTTTCTTAAATGGCCTCTTCTCAGCACTCGTAGAGGCAGCCTTCTGTATCTTGCCTGACCTGATGCCAGCTTCAATCCTTTCTCCCGTTAATATCAAATCTGTGAACCCAGCGGAGGAGTTACCAACCAAATGATTAAAAAACGGACCAGACAAAGTCCCAAGGAACATATCAACCAGCTCTCGATCAGTTAATGAAGGCTGCACCCTGCCAGCCAAATCTCTCCATTTTTGAGCGTACTCTTTGAACCCTTCACCCGTCCCTAGAGACATACCCTGAAGTTGGGTACGCGTAGGAGCGAGATCAGAATTGTATTGGTATTGTCTGTAGAATGCGGTTGCCAAATCTTCCCAGTGCCGGATGCTAGCTCCATCCAATTGGTAGAACCATTCAAGCTGTGACCCTGAGAGACTATCTTGGAAGAAGTGAATCCAGAGGTTCTTATCCGCCGTGTAAGGTTGGATTTTCCTTACGTACGACCTTAGATGTAGCTTTGGGCAGGAGACCCCATCATACTTGGCGAAGGCAGGCGCCTTAAACTTGTGTGGAATGACTACCCCAGAAGATAATCCCAGATCTCCGAAATCCAGTCCCGGCACATTCTGAATCTCCATGGCGCTCAAGCGGTCCTCCAATTGTTTGTATCTGTCAGCAGCAGGTGGGTATTGTTCGTCGTTATAGTCCGTCTCGTTGTCGGAGACTGCGGGACTAGGAGCTCCTCCCCCTTGGGGACTGTTTTTCTCAGCAGAAGAAGTGGTCGGATCAGCTTCATTGTGGAGTGTGTTCCCAAATCTGCGTCCGGTGTTGAACAATGCAGTCCTTTTTTTCTTCTTCTTCTTTAGGAGTAGAGTCTTCAACTCTTGCTGACCTTGGGCTAGGCTTAGGACCATCTCTTGAAATTGTGCACTCTGGGCCTGGAGGGCCTTGATTGCTTGCTCACTGGAGGACTCTGGATTCATGATGACTGTGCACACAAACAGCGAAGAAAATTAAGCAACCTGCGAAATAGGGTACCTGCTATGCATATGGTGCAATGGAATGCGTATGTATGCAATGCATTCAAGGATTTAGAATATTCAAAATTTGTTGTAGACAAAAGGAACGCACATCATATTAATAAGGAGAAATTCGTTAGTACATAAACGCCTCATGGGCCAAATATTACAAAATAACTCCTTAAGGTAAAAAGACATTGCACATCCTCTTTGGCGCGATGTAGGTGTTGAGATTCCTTTCCTCGTGCAGCAGGCGGGTGAGTTCCAGGACCTTCTTTTCACTAGCATGTAGACTGGTCTCAAGAGAATTCCGTTCTTCCTTAAGTTGGATCCAGCTCTTCTGCATCTCTTCCCAGGAGGTGGGCATGTCGGGATGTTGAATGGTGTAGGATGCTTCTCCTTCCAAGACTGGTTCTTTGATCACAGGAAGCATATGAGGATAAGGCATCACTAATTTCTGGGAGCGGGCTCGTACCCACTTGAGGTAAGGTTCCAACGGGATGGAGTTCCGGTGCCCCAATGTCTTGCTGTCTATCCTACTTGGCATCCTCCAAGCTCTGATAAATCTCTGACGAAGTCCTTGAGTATCGTTGTCGAAGTCAAAAACTATGTCGGGAATTAACATGTCATGAGGGCCATCCTTCCGAGCATAACCAAACTGTCTCCAAGCCAGGCATGGGTTGTAAGTAATACCTCCTTTGATTCCAAATAAAGGAACATTAGGGTACTCCCCACAACGATCAATGATAGTGATGTCTTCCCTAGACCTAGGGCACCAATGTATATCTGCATGCGTGAGAGTCATTAACCGTTGTGACCATCTCAAACCCCGCTCGTTCTTCAAAACTGATTGTGGAAGGTGCGAAATAAACCACCTTCCCAGGAGAGGAGTGCAACACAAAAGGACACCCCTTCTTCTCATGGTTCGAGTGTAACATGAGTGAAGGATGTCCCCCAACAGTGTAGGTATAGGATTCTTGGTCATGAAGATCTGGACCGCACTGATATCAATAAGCTGATCTGGGTTAGGGAACAACACCAAACCATAGACAAGGAGGGCCATGACTTCTTCAAAAGCTCGTAGGTCAAGAGAGTTCCAACATTCTTGAGCCTTTTCAAACAGAAATCTAGCTAAGAATCCTTTGATACCACTTCTAACTTCCCAATGTCCCTTGAGGTCAGATGTCTGTAGGTGCAAGGCTTTAGCAATCTCTTCAAGCTTGGGTTCCTCTTCCGTACCGTTGTAGGGTAGTTGATCAAGGATAGGGACCTTCAGAAGTCGGGAGAACTCTTCCAATGTAGGCACCAACTGATAATCCGGGAAGGTGAAGCAGTGATGCAGAGGGTCAAAGAATTGGAACATGACCTTTATCAAGTCCTCCTCAATGTTGGTGTTAACCAAGTTGATGAGTCTTCCATGTCTCTCACTGAATGAAGAACCCTCGGGAATCCTGGACAAAAGTTCCTTAAGCTGAGGAGGGATCTTTACAAGGCTAATCTGAATTGTCTTTCTGCGAGCAGTTTCCATGTCCTATAAAACAAGAACAAAGATGAAGATTCGAAACCCTTGAAATGGTTAGTCAATGCTCATGATGTTTGTATGATGTAATGATGTGATGATTAAATACACCATAAATATTCACAAAGGCAATCAGGGTAAGGCACACAAACCCTTAGAGTTTAGGCCTGCATGGAGTCTGGGTATTACCCTCTTGAAGTTTGGTGGGCTCAACCTGTCCTATCAAAAGTAACCGGGTTCTAAAGGTCCCAATATCACTGGATTGCTTTCATTGTTCATCGTTTCGATTTAGCCACTGAACTGGCGACCGAAATATTCCAGGAAAGCAACCCTCAATTGGGTGTAGTATCGAGTATCAACCAACCTCGGACTGCACCAAAGTCAGTTATCTCACTACCCTAAAAAAAGGCCAAGATGGTTCAATTAAGGTTCCTAAGGTCAGTTGATGCTTCACGACACCACGCGGCGGCCCCGTACTCTCCTTGACTGAACTCAAGGGTTACCGGTACACACCAAAGTGCCACATCAACGTAGCAGACTGCTTCAACCATGTCGGTATACCCCGCACAGTTCCCTCACAGCCTTGTTGCTACCTAAAAGGGTTTCCCCAGATCCGGGTTAGGATCTATAAAACTCCGATACAAAGCCCACAAGATGTAAAAGCAAACAAAGCAAGCAATTGAAAACAAAGGTGATCTAAACCCTAAGGTTACTCCACTTTAAAAGTTCTCCCCAGCAGAGTCGCCAGTTCTATGATACGGTGGGAGAACTGACTTGAGGTTTTGCATTTGTATTCGCAAATGTTGCGGTTAGCAAGAGTCGCCACCGACTTTTTATTTTATCCTAAGGAAAGGTTAAAAAGCACAGCAAAAACCTTTTGAGATGTTTTCTTGGGTTCGGGGAGTAGATTATAGAAAGGGAAGGTATTAGCACCCTTTCTATCCATGGTTATCCATGGGCTCTTAGTTACTTGCTTAGATCACTTGCCTTTTGTTTTCAATTGTTTTAAATGGTGCTTGAGTGTGTGGGTTTGAAAATGTTTTTGAAAAGAGGCCAATGTGGTGGCAACCTTTGTAATGATCCATGTGGGGATGTATACAAAGATGTATGTCTTTTGAAAAAGTTTTCATTTGTTTTGGAAAGTTGTTTTGAAAGTGTTGTGAGGTGTGATTTTGAAATTAGGCAAGTGTCTTGTTTTGCAAGTTGATTCAAGTAACTAAGAGGTTATCTACTCCTAAATTTCTCAAAAGATTATTGCTATACTTTAACCCTTTTAACAAGTTTGCTCCACCATTGTATTTGGTGGGCAACCTTGTGTTAGGATGTGAGAGGGACAGGCGCGGGTCATCGTTTTAGACCATAATTGCAACGGCGTTAAATGTCTTTGAGCAATTTCTCTAAGGGACTTGATCATTTGTTTTTGTTTGTTTTGAAAAGTTTTTTTTGTCGAGGGACTATGATCATTCAAATTATTTACTTTGCCCAAAGAAGTTCAACATGCAATATGGCCCATTTATTTGAAGGCAACAAGTGGAATACCCTAGGGGGTGCAAGTGTGATTTGTGTGTCCATTTTCATGCTTGTTTATCTTGTATTAGGTCAAACTATTTTTTATCGTTTTTCGCATACAAACCCTAATTCTAACATGTTATCATTAGAAAGCAATAAAGTGTGAAATTAAAGTTACTAAGCTATTACAAAACCAAATATGGGAAGGGGGATACAAATGTTCAAATGGGGGATATTGACAAGAATTTAAATCTAAATTATTACATCAATTGAATATTTGCAATTTAAATAATGCATAATTAAATGTAAATTAAATAAACATGTGAAATGCAAAAAGAAGGTTTTTATGTGTATGAGAAAATATTATTTATGTAAAAGGGAAAAGAAAATAAAAATGTATTATTTTTTGAGTATTTTGAACTTAGGGTAAAAACCCTAATTTTTAAAGAAAAAAGGGGTATTATTTAATTTAATACAACAATTTATTTATTATTTATAAAAATAAAATAAAATGAAGTGTATTGTGAAAAAAGGTATTTTTGTATCAAATATTAAATAAAATGAAAAAATCAAGTATTTTTATATTTTTATCTTAAATATATTAATAACCATATATATATATATATTTGTATTAAACCCTAAATATGTATTATACAAAAAATAAATATTTATTTAATATTTTAATAAAATAAATAAAAGAGTATTTTTTTGTGTGAAATATTTTCAGAAAGTAAATAAAAATAAAAATTGTATTTACATTATTTTTACATTTTATTCTAATAATCATATATATATATTTATGTACAAACAAAGAAAATAAACAAATAAATATGCAATAAATGCAAAAAATGATGGAAAAAATATTTTTAATTTTTAAATGGCATGAGAAAAAATAAACAAAGTCACCCAAAAAAGAAAAAGTCAAAAATGTTAAAAAATGAGCAAATGGGCTCAGGGGGGTGTAAACCAAAAAGATGGTGTGAAAAGAAAGAACACAAAAGCCCAGCCCAATGAAACACTGTCTTCAACCTTTGGCCAAGACTGAGTTCAAAAACGCGCGCCTCTTGCTTCAACATCAAGGTCCTGATTCTTTGATCCTTTGAACAAACTTCCAACACAAAACATGTAAAGCATAATCTCACGATTTCATACATATAAAGAACATGAACTATCTCTCTAAGATGAGGGAGAATTTCTCTCCCCCCCATTTCTGACCTAGTTTTTCTACCATTTTCAGAGCTCAAATTCTCTCTACTCAGATAAAAGAAATGAAAAGTAAAGCTATGTACATGTTCAGGGCTATGAGTAGGACCTTGTTTCTTCACAAACTTAAGACTAAAGATGCATAATAAGAGAGATACGAATTCAAACTTTTACCTGTGCAGTTGAACTTCTATGTGGAGAATGAGAGACTTTCAGTGCAATGTAATGATTGGAAAAGCTTCCTTGAGGTCCAGGGATGCTTTTTCAATGCTTACTTTGTCTTGAACCTTCTTGTATCAAGCTGTAGAACTTCACCTGCAAGTCAAAGATATGAAAATGGTGGAAGTGGTTAGAGCAACTACAGATCGTGCCTTAGCTTCTGGATAGTTTGCATATGTTATAAGGAAGGTAGAGGAACAGGTTTTGATCAAAATGCTCGAAGGGATTGAGAGATAGCACTCAATCTGCAGGGCTTGCTCTGTTTGAGCAGTTTTGTGGTGTTTCTGAGATGGAGAGTGTTTGAAAGGCAAAAGGCTCGTGCAAAAGCTTGGTTGGGTGATTTTGAATGTGTTTGATATCTTTTGTGTTGTGTTTGTAAGCTGAGATTCAAGTTGTCACAAGTTATGGACTTTTTTTCTTTTCTAAGCAACCAAAGCAAGTTGGTGTTCTAGGTCAGCATAGGACCCCCTAATGTGCTGCATAAACATCTCTTGATCAGTGTGTTATGCACATAATCTTGTGCTAAGCAGATCTTCTATGTACTTGTTTGATTTACCAATTGACATAAAGCAAACTTTTGTAAAAATGGAAAGTTCACTTTATCCAAAAATGGATCAATCTTGTGTATAATGCTTGAATTCATGGAACAACACTTAGACACAATGAACAAGCATTAAATTAAGGAGTGTAATGTGGTTTTAGGACCTGTAAAGTAGCACAAACTATGCTGAGTTCAAATTTGCCAAGTTTATGAACATGCTTTGATGAAGAACAAAAGTGAATTTTTGCCAACTTGTGAAATTCGAATCTCTCAAGTTATGAGGTTGTTTGATGAGTTCTTGGACATTTTGGAAAGCTTGGAATGTGTACTACAATCCATCTTTGAAATGCAAATCAAAATTCCAAGTGGAAGGGTATGAAAAGTGGCCTTGAAGTAGGGTAGAAAACCTTGTCAAAATAGGTCAAATTTCACTAAGTTAAAAGATGGTTTAGTGCCCTTATTCAAAAAATCATAACTTGAGATACAAGCTTCAAATGAGAAAACTTTGTGAATCAAAGTTGTAGATTATGCAACAAGCTACAACTTTCAGGTTTTGACTTTTGTTTGAATCCCAATGGATCATGGTGAAAAGATGGGGTAAAGTTGGGAAAAAATTAGGGTTTTCCATAACTTAGAAAAATTCTAAGTTATGAAAAATTCCATTTTCTAACCCTAATTTGCATTTTGAGATTTCTTGGTGAACAAGTTTCATGATTTGGAATGTTTTGATGAAAAATGAATCTTGACTCTTGATTTTGACCAAAAAGTCAAAGTTTGACTTTTCAGTATACAGTCAAAATTGATCAATTGACTGGGAAATTCAACTGTCAATCTTGTGTACTTGGGATCTTTTGAGCTTGATGAACATGTCAAGATAATTCCATGGGGTCCTTGAGTCCATATGTGAGCTTGGTTTGCCATTGGCTAGGTCAAACAGTCAAAAATTGCCTTTGTGCAATCAAAACCCTAAAAATGACCATTTTGCCCTTTTGATGATCTGATCAAATTTCTTGTGGAATTGTTATCCAAACTTGATCAAATGGTCCATGTGAGTTCATAATGTTGATGTGGATCAAATTCCATGAGGTTTGACTGTCAATTGGCCACAGTTGACCTTTTCCCCAATACAGCTGATTTCTAGGTCAACTGTCCAGTTGACTGGGCAAAACTTGGAATCAAGACTTGAAACTTGGTATAGGTAAACTTGGGAGTCCAATATGAAGCATGAAAGTCATCTTAGGCATTTTAGGTCAAAACACCTTTAGGCAAACACAAACCCTAATTTGAGTCCACAGTGCAAGGAGAAGTTTTGAGCAGAGGAAACCATAACTGGATCTTGATCCTCAAAGGTCTTGTGATGAGAAAATGTTGAGGAAATGGGAGGGCAAATTTTGGGGTACAACAATGATATATGTAAATGACAATTATAAGCCCTCACAAATGAAGCCAACGGTGCCCCGGGTAAGACACCGGGCCATAAAGTTTCAGTTTATTGTTTATTACAAATAACAAAAACAAAGGAATTCATTACTGCGTAACAAAAGTAACAGATGTATGATCTTTTGCGGTCCAATTGTTCAATCCACCGTCAGTCGTCGGGTAGATCCAGCTATCGAACTCTGATTCTTCCACTTCGTCTTCATCCCCAATAGCATTCACTCTTGGATTGGTGATGAGCACAGGAGGTCTTCCGATCCTAGCTTTGCGCACAAACCTCTGAGCCTCTGCAGTAAAACCCAGTCCAAACTTGTCAGTTTTAGGAGTGAAATCAGGGAGCCTGCCCCAGTTAGCACATTCACCTTTCTCGATTACAGCCCGGGCGTCCTTCAAGGAAGCCATCTTCAAAGGAAAGTCCTCTTCAACCACTGTTTCTGCTGCTGCCAATGTTGGAGGTACCTCTTCAAAATGCTGAAAGGGGGTTTCAATAAACTCCCCGTCCATCTCAATATACCGAAAGGAATTCAAATGACTAACCATGTATTCTTCCTCCCCCTGCACAGTAACAATCTTCCCTCTGACAGGGTACTTGAGCTTCTGGTGTAGAGTGGAAGTCACTGCCCCAGCTTTGTGAATCCAAGGTCGACCCTGTAAACAGGAATAAGATGGACGAATATCCATCACATAGAAAGTTGAGTCAAATACTTGAGAACCCACACGAATAGGAATGTCTACCTCACCATGAACCATCCTCTTCGATCCGTCAAAGGCTCTAACAATAATGTTGCTAGGTTTCAACTCCAGGCCCTCACAAACCCACCGGTCTAAGGCCTTTTTGGGCAATACATTCAGGGAAGAACCGGTGTCCACCAACACGTGCGCAAGAGTAGTGCCCCTGCATTCTATGGAGACATGCAGGGCATCATTGTGGTTCTTTCCCTTGGCGGTAAGGTCAGCATCCGAGAAACCCAAACCATTATCAGCTGTCAAATTGGCTACACAGTCAGTGAATTGATCTGCAGAGGTCTCTTGTGGCACATGGGCCGTCTTCAGAAATGAAATCAGGGCCTTAGCATGGGCCTCTGAGCATAGCAGCAATGATAGCCTAGAGATCTTGGAGGGGGTATGCCCCAGCTGTTCAACGACATTGAAGTCGCTCTTCTTGATTATCTTAAGAATTTCCTCCATCTCTTGCTGGGAGGCTTCAACATTCATAAACTTTGGTGCCTCCATCCGGGCAGGCTCATCATCAATCCCTTTGCCCCGAGTTTTAGATGACTCGGCAGCAGGGGAAATAACTTGATCAGAAGTGGAAACAGGCGCACTTGCAGGTGTAATTATGAGAGGTCTTCGAATAGCTGGTGGCGCAATGTCAGGCGAGAAGAGCCTGCCACTGCGGGTTACTTTGGCGGGACCAGTGATATTGCTGATGCTGGTACTGGTGTTGAACTCTTGCTTTATTCCAAGTACATATACATCTGCCCCATTGTGCCATGGGACAGCCTTATCAGATTCATAGGGGAGGGGCCTCGGAACAGTAATAACAATGGGTGCGACAATCATGATTTTAACTGGATTCCTCGGGGGAGCCTTGATTGGATTGTTGAAAATTGTAACGGCAGATACTTCTTCCATGGGAACACAAGGAACAACGGTCTTCTTGAACAGAATCTCTTTGCTGTCCATCAGGCTTTGGATGCCTAACTTCAGCAACGGACAACCAGTAGGGGAAACAACACACAAAAGGCAACCCTTGCCACAACCCGGAAATAAACCGGCCAGCAGTAGGTTCCTCTTAACAGTCAACAAAGGGGTAGCAACATCCTCCACAGAAACGGCATACAAGTCTTCATCAACAGCATTTACTCCATGTTGGGGCATAGGAGCAGTCATAACATTTGGCCTCTCAGGCGCCTCAAATTGTATCTCCTTCGCATCAATAAGGTCCTGCACCTTATTCCTTAGGGCCCAGCAATCATCAGTAGAATGCCCCGGGCTATCGGAGTGATAAGCACATCGGGCATTTGGATTATACTTAGGAGATGCAGTATTCACAACCTTCGGAGCCTCTCTGACGGTCACCAAGTTGGTTGATAGCAATTGTGGCAAGATTTTTGACAAGGTCATACTTAGCCGAGTGAATTCTCTTTTGGGTCTCTCACCCCTTGGTTGATTGGGTTGCCGGGGAGCGGCATCAGGTTTAGCAATCACCACCGCGTTGACAGCTTGGCGGCGCTCTGGTTTGTCTTGCCTCCTAGGCCCATACACAACACTGGCCTCCTTCTTAAAAGGTTTCTTCTCAGCACTTGAAGATGCACCTTTCTGAATCTTTCCTGACTTCATACCAGCCTCTATCCTTTCCCCAGTCAGAATGAGGTCTGTGAACCCTGCAGATGAATTACCGATAAGATGATTGAAGAACGACCCGGATAGGGTCCCCAAGAACATATCTACCAATTCACGGTCTGTTAATGGTGGATGCACCCTGCCAGCCAGGTCCCTCCACTTCTGCGCATACTCTTTAAAACCTTCTCCCGACCCTAGCGACATACCCTGGAGTTGGGTACGTGTAGGAGCGAGGTCGGCATTATATTGATACTTCTTGTAAAAAGCAGTAGCCAACTCCTCCCAGTTACAAACCTTGGTTCCATCCAGCTGATAGAACCATTCGAGATGAGTCCCTGAAAGACTCTCCTGGAAGAAGTGGATCCACAAGTTTTTGTCCACTGTGTATGGTTGAATCTTCCGCACATAAGATCTAAGGTGTAGCTTAGGGCAAGACGCCCCATCATACTTGGTGAAAGATGGTGCTTTAAACTTGTGAGGGATGATCACACCAGAAGATAAACCCAAGTCTCCGAAATCCAACCAAGGCACTTGTTGAATTTCCATGGCGTTCAGACGGTCTTCCAACTGCTTGTATCTGTCTTCAGCCGGAGGATACTGTTCCTCATTAAAATCAGTCTCGTTGTCAGAGACTACCGGACTTGGAGCCCTTCCCCCCTGGGGACTGTCTTTGCCTACAGAAGAACCAACTTCCTCATTCTGCAGTGTGTTACCAAACCTCCGGCCCATGTTGAATAGAACAGTTCTCTTCTTCTTCTTCTTCTTAACCAGCAGAGCCTTCAGCTCCTCTTGACCTTGAGCCAAACCCATAATCAGCTCTTGGAATTGTGCGTTCTGCGCCTGAAGGGCCTTGATAGACTGCTCGGTAGATGATTCAGGGTTCATGATGCTGAAATAAACAGCGAAGAACAGTAAGCAACCTGAAAAGAAGAGTTCCTGCTATGCACATGATGAATGATATATGTTTATGCAATGCATTCAAGGGTTCGAAAGTTCAAATTTGTTGTAGACCAAAAGGAACACACGTTATCATTAAGGAAATAATTGTTTGGTACATCAGGGCCTCATGGGCAAAACATTACAAAAGTGAATCAATCCCAGAAGACACTACGCATCCTCTTTGGAGCAATGTAGGTGTTGAGATTCCTTTCCTCGTGCAGTAGGCGGGTGAGCTCCAAGACCTTCTTTTCACTGGCATGAAGACTGGTCTCGAGAGAATTCCGTTCTTCCTTAAGCTGGATCCAGCTCTTCTGCATCTCTTCCCAGGACGTGGGCATGTCAGGATGTTGAATGGTGTAGGACACCTCTCCTTCCAAGACTGGCTCTTTGATCACAGGGAGAACATGAGGATATGGCATCACTAACTTCTGGGAGCGGGCTCGTACCCACTTGAGATAAGGCTCCAACGGGATGGAATTCCTGTGCCCCAGGGTCTTGCTGTCTATCCTACTTGGCATCCTCCAAGCTCTGATAAATCTCTGGCGAAGTCCTTGTGCATCGTTGTCGAAGTCAAAAACTATGTCAGGAATTAACATGTCATGAGGGCCGTCCCTCCGAGCATAACCAAACTGTCTCAAAGCCAGACACGGGTTGTAAGTAATACCTCCTTTGATCCCAAGTAAAGGAACATTAGGGTACTCCCCGCAACGATCAATGATAGTGACATCCTCTTTTAACCGAGAGCACCAATGTATATCTGCATGTGTAAGAGTCATCAATCGTTGTGACCATCTCAAACCCCGCTCGTTCTTCAAAACTGATTGCGGAAGGTGCGAAATAAACCACCTTCCCAGGAGAGGAGTACAACACATAAGAACACCTCTTTTTCTCATGGTTCGAGTGTAACATGAGTGAAGGATGTCCCCAAGCAACGTAGGTATAGGATTCTTGGACATGAAGATCTGGACAGCACTGATATCTATAAGCTGATCGGGATTCGGGAACAAAACCAATCCATAGACAAGGAGGGCCACAACTTCTTCAAAGGCTTGTAGGTCAAGGGAGTTCCAACATTCTTGGGCCTTCTCAAACAGAAACCTGGCTAAGAACCCTTTGATACCACTTCTAACTTCCCAATGTCCCTTGAGGTCAGAGGGTTGTAGGTGTAAGGCTTTAGCAATCTCTTCAAGTTTGGGTTCCTTTTCCGTACCGTTGTAGGGTAGTTGATCAAGGATAGGGATCTTCAGAAGCCGGGAGAACTCTTCCAATGTAGGCACCAGTTGATAATCCAGGAAAGTGAAACAGTGGTGCAGAGGGTCAAAGAACTGGAACAGGACCTTTATCATGTCTTCCTCAATGTTGGTGTTGACCAAGCTGATGAGTCTTCCATGTCTTTCACTGAATGAAGAGCTCTCGGGAATCCTGGATATAAGCTCCTTAAGCTGAGGAGGGATCCTTACAAGGCTGATCTGAATTGTCTTTCTGCGAACAGTTTCCATGTCCTACAAAACAAGAACAAAGATGAAGATTCGAACCCCTGAAATGGTTAGCCAATGCATATGATGCTGTATGATGTCATGATGCTATGATTAAGCACACCACAAATATTTACAAGGGCAAACATGGTAAGGCACACAAGTCACACAAGACAAGCCCTTAAGGTTTAGGCCAGCATGGGGTCTGGGTATTACCCTCTTGAAGTTGGTGGGCTCAACCTGTCCTATCAGAAGTAACCGGGTTCTAAGGGTCCCAATATCACTGTATTGATTTCATTGTTCATCGTTTCGATTTAGACACTGAACTGGCGACCGAAATATTCCAAGAAAACAACCCTCAATTGAGTGTAGTATCGAGTATCAACCAACCTCGGACTGCACCAAAGTCAGTTATCTCACTACCCTAAAGAGGCCAAGATGGTTCAATTAAGGTTCCTAAGGTCAGTTGATGCTTCACGACACCACGCGGAGGCCCCGTACTCTCCTTGACTGAACTCAAGGGTTACCGGTACACACCAAAGTGCCACATCAACGTAGCATACTGCTTCAACCATGTCGGTATACCCCGCACAGTTCCCTCACAGCCTTGTTGCTACTTTCTAAGAAGGTATCCCCAGATCCGGGTTAGGATCTATAGAACTCCCAAGACAGTCCCACAATAATAAAGCAAACAAGTCAAAGCAATTGAAAACACAAGTGATCTTAGTCCTAAGGTACACCTCACTTTAAAAGATGTCCCCAGCAGAGTCGCCAGTTCTGTGATCGGTGGATCTGGAACTGACTGTTTAACGCTGGTTCGCGAAATGTCGCGGAAGCAAGAGTCGCCACCGTCTTTTATTTTCTCCAACATGGACAGGACAAAAGCACAGCAAAATTCCTTATGAGATTGTCTCTCGGTTCGAGAGGTAGATTTATAGAAAGGGAAGGTGTTAGCACCCTTTCTATCCATGGTTATCCATGGGCTCTTAGATACTTGCTCATTTGTGTTTTCAAAATGTTTGCTTTTCAATTGTGAGTGGGTTTGAAAAAGTTTCTTTGAAAGTTTCAGATCGACTCTTGTATCAGTCCTCAATAGTGTTTGAAAAATTGTTTTTTTTGAAAGCTTTTTGAAAAGTGTCGGTGTGAAAAGAAGTTTTGATTTGTTTTTAATTAGAGCAAGTATCCATGAGTCATCTACCTACCCTAAGGAATTAGGCTGTGTAGAAGTCCTTAAGGTAGTGCCATCCCACCATTGAGAGGTAGGTAGCACCACCGTTGGAGGTGTTCGGGTCAATTCGAGTTTAGGGACAGTGTGATCACCAGAGCAATAGTAGGACACCTTAGAAGCTACCCTTATGCCATGTTCATGGACATAAGGACTTACTAAAACGTCCTATACTCGACGACCACGTTTCGAGGGGCAAGGCAACAGTGAGGCGTACCCTAAGAGTGGTGTGTGAATTTGTGTATTGTTTTCAGTTAATTTTTATCTTGTCATGCATTTGGTGAGCTACGCTTTGATTTTATTTGGGCCATTCATTCTTTCATGCAAAATTTAGCAGTTAAGGGGTGCGGAAATTAAAGTACGGAAAATAAAGTCCTACGCTATTACAAGGCGCGGGTCTATACATCGCCAAATTAACAAAGACCCATTTTTTAATAAAATGCAGAAAGTAAATAAATTTCCTAATTACTATTACAAGGCTTGAGCAATTACATTATATTTAAAACGAAAAATAAGAACAAACGCGCGAAAAGAAATTAGAATCGAATGTTCGAGGGCGTTGGACCCTTTTGAAATTAAATGAAATTAAAAGGCTAATTAATTATTAAATAAAGAAAAGAAATTATTTTTTATGTTTTTTTTTGGTATTTATGAAATAGAGAAAATTAATTGAAATTAGAAATTAAATAAAACCCTAGTTCTAAATTATTTTTAATTGTTAAAGAAAAATATTTAAGTTTTAACCTAATTTACCCTAATTAATTAATTACATGGGTATTTACAAAATTAATTAATAATTATTAATAATAATAAGAAGAAATTATTTATTAAGAAAAGAGAATAAAAATGCTAAAAACCTAATTTCTACATTTTTTTAGTTATTTAAGAAAAACATTCAAATTTTAACCTAAATTAACCTAAATTGATTATTAAAAATTTATTTACAAAAAATATTAATGCATTAAATATTAAATAAACATATTTTATTTTTTTGATTTCTGATTTTTTTGTGTTATGAAAATTATTTTGTGAATTAAATAAAAAAACAATTAAAATAAAAAGAAGAAAAGAAAAGGAGAGAAGAAAAAAAAATACAAACAGTGGGGTGTCTGACCCAATTTGGGAGGCTTGTTTGGGCAATTTGGCCCAAGAAGGCAAGGCCTTTTGGACTTTCTGGCGCGTGCATGTGGAATGGTTGACTGAGGTCCATGGTGGAATTCTCATGATGGCCTTTGGATGAGATCCCCTGGGCGCGTGGCAAGCAAGCAGGCGAGGGTGCATGATGAACCTTTGAGAGCACACTGCATATAAGCATATTAAGAAAAATATTATGGAAGAAGTAGGGGACCTGGGAATCGAACCCAGGTCCCAATACCTGCAAGCCAGCGCATCAACCAGCTGAGCTAGTGCGTCTCTTTGTCATATTAGTGGAACATGAATAACATATGTGAAAAAGCAATATTACGCTGAACCAAAATAAAAACGCGCTAAATTTGAATCACCCAACCACATCAAGCCACGCCAGCATCTTCTTCTCCATTTGCCTGTAAACAAAAACGAATAGCGGGGGTTTTAAACCCCCACTAACTGCAAAACCTGAAAATAGCGATTAGCGCATAGATCAATATAAATTGGGCGCGATGTGGTTGTTCAATTCGTCCTGATGCCCTGATTTCAATGGTACTGGTTTGAATGTCCAATTGTTCCAGATGTGTAAAGCCCCAAATTTGGAGCTCTGAAACCATAGCGAACGTCCATGGCAATTTTTGATACAGACATTATCAGTTCAATTAGAGGGCACCAATAGCTTCAGAACATTCATGTCAGTGTAACTCAACATTTAAAACGCATGAAAAATGCATGAAAGTGCAAACACGAATATGAAAATTTTTGTGAAAAGTCAGACTTTGTTATACCAATTCCTTGAGTATGGAGGGCTGGTTTCGATTGCAAAAGCTTCCTGGTAGTGTCAGGAGTGTATTGGAATGGCTTTTTGGCTTTGAAACGTGCAGTAGCTATGAAAACAGTTTCAAGGTTTTTGTGAAAAAAGTGCAAAGTTGTTCTTGGTCTTGGGCGCAGCTTCTCTGTGTATGAGCATTAGGGTTATCTTCTATATGTATCTGAGCATGATTAGGTTAAGAAAAACAAGCCCATAATCCATGCATTGATGATTTGGATATTTGGTTTTCAATGATATCAAATTCAATCTTTTTGCCATGAAACTATTGCCAATTGCATAGAATCTTTCCTTTTGAGTGATGCACGAAATATTTGATTCATAAAGAGTGAATTGGCTGTACAAAAAGATTTGAAAAACATGGTTTAGTATTTTTCTCATAATTAATTTTAATTAAATAAATTAATAAGATTAAAAATTCAATTAATTAATTAAAAATAAGAAAATAACTCCCTTTTAGCTTAATGGGTCGTGCATAGCTTTTGGATAATGATTCATGGAAGAAATTGAGGCCCATTAGCATTTTTGAACCCTTTTATGCAAAGTTGACTTTTCAAAATTCCCAAAAATTCCTCAACTTCCACAAGGCATATCTTGCTCAATATTTAAGATTTGATCATGTTCTTGGACATTTTGTAAAGGTCTTGAAGTCCTCTAACCAATGTCTTTGGTCCCATGTCATTTTGATTTACCAATCTCAAGTTATGGTCTTTGACTTAAAGTGCCTTTTTGTTGACTTTTGAAAATGACCTATAATGTTGAGATTGATAACTTTTTGTTAGAGAATTTCTTGGACTTGAAGTGTGAAGATGAGTTGTAGGAAATGTCATTATCTTCAAAATGATCTTTGGATGGAATTTTTCTGATAAACCATGAAGAAGTTATGCCCTGGTCAATTTGCAGTTGACTTTTTCAGCTGTCCAAAAATAGAAACTTTTGCATCTTGAGACTTTTTGAGCCATGCTTTGAGAATCATGATCAAGAATTTATCAAATGATGTTTGTGGCTTCAAAATAAGATGTTGACCAAAAATTTTAACTTTTGACTGTCAAATGACCATTTTGCCCCTGCAGTTGACTGTTGAGCAATTAGGGTTTTTGATTGTGCAATCTGGTGCTGTGAGTCCTGAAACTTGGCATATGGATACTTGACAATGTATGTAGGCATGTGGGACTTGTTTGGACCCTTGGAAACTTCAATTTATTTGCCAGAACCAAAACCCTAATTTTTGACTGTTATGAGGCAATTGGACTGTGCAACCCTTGGGAGATTTTGAAGCATGATCTTAGCAAACCTTGAAGAATATGGGAGGGAAAATTTTGGGGTACAACATCCTCCTACTTTAAGATTATTTCTAGAGATCAATTTCTCTTCGTGCTCTACCAAAATTCACATGCTCTTCTTGCTTCTTTGTGCCCTAGCTATCTTTTCTCCACATCGTTCTTTCAAATTCTATCGTACATAATGAGTGTGTAAAATCCCAAACCTTCTCCTTATACTAAACTTGCCCTCTTAGACCCCTAAAAATGAACTTCTCATCAAGCCCTCACTTATCCTCCACTAATGACCACAATGCCCTTATTTTCTCTACATCACACATTATTCTATTTATTTAAATCTAAATAATTCTAAATAATCACTATTAAGTCTAAATAATTATAAAATAATCATTTAAATTCTAAACCCTCTTATTAACCCACCCTACACCACACAATTCATCATCTTAAACATCTTATTCATCAAGTCATCGATATTGCATCACATATACATCACGAATACACATTATATATCATCACATAAATTAACACAAAGCACCAAAATATCCTATATATCAAACACTTCACAAAGACTCATATGTTTACGCTAAATTAATTAAATAAAAAATTAATCTAGAATTTGGGGTGTTACAGTGCCAATAAGGTTGATCAGACTTATTATGGGTTATTCTATAATCAGTTTGGTTATAGTGAATTAAGTCCTTATTGAAAGCAAAATCATCCTTGAGAGGGTGGACTGGAGTAGCTTAGTTAATAACGAACCGGGATAAAAAACATCCTGTTCATTTACTGTTATGTTCTAAGCTAACATGTTCTTTCACCAACGAAAAGATTCAATTAGGTGAAACCCAATTCAACCCCCCTTTCTTGTTTCTAACACCTTTAATTGGCATCAGAGCTCCGGTTCTGGTATTGATAGTTATCAAACGCTTAACTGTATTAGATAAAGATCCAGACGAGTTTTTTTCATTGAAGAAACATAATGGTTGAACAAACACCAACTGTTGCTGCAATAACGATATATAATGTTAAACGATAAAAGTTACAATGTTAAACCTCCCATCTTTGATGGAGAAAAGTTTGAATACTGGAAAGATAGACTATAAAGTTTCTTTCTAGGCCATGATGTTAATATATGGGATATGGTAGTCGATGGCTATGTACCTCCCACAGATACTACTGGAAAAGAGATAGCTAAGAGAACTATGACTGGTCAACAAAAGAAATATGGTAAGAATCATCATAAAGCAAGAACCATCTTACTGAATGCGATTTCTTATACTAAGTATGTGAAGATAAAAAATAGGGACTATGTTAAGTCTATACTTGATTATCTCAAAATGACTCATGAAGGAAATGACCAAGTCAAAGAAACCAAGGCGCTGGCCTTGATTAAAAAATATGAAGCTTTCAAAATGAAGGATGATAAAAGAGTTAAAGTCATGTTTTCAAGATTTCAAACCTTAGTTGCAGAATTGAAAGTTCTGAACAAAGGATACTCATTGGAAAATCATGTGAAGAAGATTATCAAAAGCTTGCCATCTAAATGGAGGCCTATGGTAACTGCACTCAAGCTTGCAAAAGATCTAAACAACACTTCTCTAGAAGAACTGATAAGTTCTCTAAGAAGTCATGAGATTGAGCTAGAACAAGATGAAACTAAAAGAAGATAAAATCTATTACGCTCAAATTTGTAAGAAAATCTGAGAAGTCTAAAGCTCTTCAAGCATAAGAGATTGAGGATTCAGAAGGAGGTTCTAATGATGAATAAGATGAGTTGTCTCTAATAACCAGGAGGGTTAAGCGTCTCTGGAAGAGAAATCAAGGCAACAGGTTTAGAAGTTCAAGAAGGACTGGAGGTCTCTTTAAATCATCGTTTGGTCAAAGGAAGTCCAGTGGTAACAAAGTCATTTGTTATGAATGTAATGAACCAGGACATTATAAGCATGAATATCCTCAACATCCAAAGGACATACCAAGGAAGAAAGATCTCAAAGGCAAGATGAAATTCTGGTATCAGATATGTGATGTCGAAAGAGATGTCACGACACAAATATCTGTTTGAAAGTAAGGTGCAGTAAAATCAAAAGCAGTAAAAACATAAGAGATTGTTCACCCAGTTCAGTGTACAACAACACCTACTCTGAGGGCTACCAAGCCAGGGACAAGTTCACTAAATAGTATTAATTCATAGACCCTAAGTAAATAACCAGTTTATGATCTAATCACTTAATCACTACCCAAGCTAAACTTCTACCTAAGACTCACCTAGGTATGAGGACATCCTCAAATCCCTTCAATCACTTACATAATTAATAAGTTTGAAACACTTCAATCATTCAATGCTTAAAAGCTTATGAATGATACACAATTAACAACCCAAATAACAACTCAAGTACTTAAACTAATACTTAGAGTGTATTACAAATAAAAAGCCTAAACTTCTAATCAGAAAGAACGTATTATTCTGTAAAAATTGCTTGTCTTTGAATAAGGTAGCGAGTCCTTATATATATGCAGCTTTGGGCTTGGGCTTGAAAACAAATATTCAAATCTTTTTAATATTTCCATAAAAACAGGATAAGATATGATTATGCAATTTGAAAAATATTCCTCCATATTTTCCGCAACCCGTAGTTCACAAATCCTGAGTTATAGTGTGCTGGAAATCAGGAAATAAAAGACTTAACTGATTTTGGGCTGAGAACAGTTCAGTAGGTAGATGTCAAGACATCTTCTTTGACATCATTCAAAACAATTTTGCTCCAAATGTTAAGACATTTAGCAAAACATTAACAAGTCTTTGTTTTACCAAAATTGCTGCCAATAAACACTTGCAAACTCCCTCTTTGGAAGATTTTGGCTAAAACATTGTTAGGGTATATTATTAGAGCTGCATCATAATTATCAGAGCATTATCAAGGCAGTAACAAGCAAGGCAATCAAAACATACATTCAGTTAGCAGTTAGCTATTAGTACAAGAAGATGTCATAACATCTTCTGGTACTTGAGGCTCCCCCTCAAGTATTGAGCTCCCCCTCAATCAATGGTCAGTGATCAGTTAGTGGTTAGTGGTTAGTCAGTCAGTCACTCACTTTCTCTCCCCCTTTTTAGTCATAATATGCCAAAGAAAAGATGCAATGAAAGGAATATCAGTATTAGGGTACATACCATAAAATTCAAATGTCAAGAACATGTAAGTGCCAAAAAAAAGAAACAAAGTGTTCAGAGAAACATCAAATAGTCTAACTGTCATCCTGACAAGTTGACTTGGTTGAACCAGAACTTTTTTCCTCACTGGAATCTTCACCTTCAGAGCTCACTGCATCATCAAGGTTGCTATCCTTTTGCAGGTCCTTGATCATATTTTCAAAGACTAGCTTCCTAGATGAGCTCACTCTGATCATATCATCTAGTTCCTTGTAAGCTTCCTTTAGTTCATTGATCGTTTCATCCTTAGTGGAGGTCTTGTCAGCAGGAGCAGATGTTAAAACAATGTCTGGGACATGTTTTCCTGAAAAGAGCTTAAAGTGGAAGGTCAAGGCAGACTCCCTCTTGCACACACCATCATTTCCACTTAGGATTCCAGGGTGCTGACTTAGGATAATTCCACAGAGGAGGGAAGGTCAAGGCAGATTCCCTCTTGCACACAACATCATTCGTGCATGTTTGATGGTCTGATCAAAGATATAAGTCCCATAATCAATTTTTTTTTTGGTTTCTAATAGCATAAATGAACTTTCCTAAACCAATGGAGATGGTTGAAGTGTGATTAGTGAGAACCCAATTTGCAGCTCCAATCCTATGTAAAATTTCATATTTCACACTCAGTTTGCTGACAGGAATTTTGTTTTTCATTGGCCACTCACTTACTTAATTGGCGGTAATGGCTCTACACACTTGATTGGTTGTAACTTCCAGCTCACAACATACATCTTCATACATATCTAGAAAATTGTTTATAATGGCAGGAGAAAAATCAACACACTTTCCTCTAACAAAAACCTTTCTATATTCCTTAGTCTTATGGTCGGCACAATCAACATGAATATTAACAATAAACTCCTTAATAAGAGTTTCATAGCAATTTGCAAACCTGGTAACTATTTTCATCAGACCAGCATAAGAGATCAACTCCATGATTTCCTTACATTCCAAGGCACCGACTTCTAGTTCTCTCTCCAGGGTAATCCTTCTTTGATACACATACTTCCACTTTTCAGCATTCCCAACATAGTGAAAGGAGATGTTGTCAAGTTGGGCATCAGGAATCCTAACAGACAATTTCTTATTTGTAGACTTTTTGATAGGAGAGATGTCCTGGACATCTTGCTCGACATCATACTCAGAGTCAGTCTCTTCAACTAGAACAACTTTCTTCTTACTCTTAGACCTTTTTACAGCATCCTTTTCATCATAAGTAGAAGTAACAAGTCTAGATTTTCTCTTACTAGAAGTAGGGACCACTTTACTTCATGCTTTTGGGGGTCCATACATGGTTTTCTTCTTGATAGTCTTGGGAGGAGGTGTGATGCTTGCATCTTTCACTCTCCCGGACTTTAGCCTTCTAGCAATACCAGGTACAACATTAGTGATGAGCTCATTGTCAAAGAGCTCTTCAACATTGATAACATCCACAACATTGTGACATTCTCCATCCTTGGAGGCAACATCATTTTCTTTAACATTTTGATCAACATTTTCTTCTTCCACATCTTTTAGAGTAGAGGTAGCAAGCTTCTCAAGTTTGCTATCAACAACATCATTCTTGGATGATTCAGCAGCATCATTTTTGGATGATTCAGCAACACCATTCTTAGGATTATTTCCTTTGTCAGCTGGAGGGGCATGCGAGCAATGGGAGTAAAAATCCAAGGCTCAACAAATCCTTCATTTAAAACTCTGTCCATAAGCCTTCTGATGCTTCTATCATCATTGAAAATTTCTTCTTCAGTTCTATTGTCAGTAGCAGAAGAGGAGTTACCTTTATCATCTTTAGATTTTTTAGCTGGTGATGATCTAGGTTTCTTGACCTTTTTATCAAGCGGAGGGATCATTGATAGAGGAGTAACATCTAGAACTTTGTCAAGAGAATGATTTTCATTTGCAGATTTTGAGGAAGATGATGTGTGATGATGATACATGTTTGGAAAATTTCTGGCAAGGAGATGAGGAATGACAAGGGTTCTTCTTCTGTTAAGGAGAATGAAGAGTTTATGAAGGTAGAGAGAAGAGATATAGTAGCGTGTGGGAAACAATTTTAGGCAGTCTTATAATGATTGTTTTCTAAAATTTATTTTTTGGAAACACAAACAATATAATATCACTTTAATGATATTCCCACACACTTTTAATTGCTACAAACCCTCACATAAACATATCCCTAATTTTCATCTTAAATTCTCAAATTGATTAGAATCTATAGCCTTAGTGAAGATGTCAGCCAGTTGCAATTCAGTGGCTACATGTTCTAAGGCCACAATCTTTTCTTCAACAAGCTCTCTTATAAAGTGATGACAAATGTCAATATGCTCGGTCCTACTATGTTGAATAGGATTCTTTGATATTTTTATGGCGCTTAAATTGTCACAAAATAATGTCATAACATCTTGTTTGACATTGTATTCTGTTAACATTTGTTTCATCCAAACCAATTGAGAACAACTGCTTCCTACAGCAACATACTCAGCCTCAATAGTGGATAGAGACACACAATTTTTCTTCTTGCTGAGCCAAGATATGAGGTTACTTCCCAGAAAGAAGCATCCTCCTCTTTCTATCATCAGCACTCCTTGCCTAATCAGCATCACAAAATCCAGTTAAGGCAAAATTTGATCCATGAGAGTACAACATACCATAGTCACTTGTCCCATTCACATATTTGAGAATCCTCTTTACATGGTTGGCATGGCTAACTTTTGGATCAGCCTGATATCTTGCACACACTCCTACAGCAAAGGAAATGTCTGGTCTGCTAGCTGTGAGATATATAAGACTTCCTATCATGCTTCTGTAGAGACTTTGATCTACACCCACTCCTTTTTCATCTTTAGTCAACTTCAGATGTGTGGGAGCAGGGGTTCTTTTGTGAATTGCATTCTCCATCCCAAACTTCTTTACTATATTCTTGGCATACTTGCTCTGAGATAAAAATATGGATTCTTCCATTTGTTTAACTTGCAGACCAAGAAAATAGGTTAATTCACCAACAACACTCATCTCAAATTCAGACTGCATCTGCTTGATAAAATGTTTAACCATCTCATTTGACATCCCATCAAATACAATATCATCAACATAGATTTGAGCAATCATAATATTCCCTTCTTCTTCTTTGACAAAGAGAGTCTTGTCTATGCCACCTTTCCTATATCCCTTTTCCACAAGGAATAATGTCAGTGTTTCATACCACGATCTTGGAGCTTTCTTCAATCCATACAGAGCTTTCTTCAGTTTATAGACATGTTTAGGACAACTTGGATAAACAAGTCCTTTTGGCTGTTCAACAAAAACTTCTTCATTCAGGTATCCATTCAAGAAGGAACTTTTTACATCCATTTGAAACAATTTAAATTTCAAAATACATGCAACTCCTAACAGAAGTCTGATTGATTCAAGTCTAGCCACAAGAGCAAAGGTTTCATCAAAGTCCACTCCTTCAATTTAAGTGTATCCTTGAGCAACTAACCTTGCCTTATTTCTAGTGACCACCCCTTTTTCATCAGATTTATTCTTGTATACCCATTTAGTGCCAATCACATTTGTCCCTTCAGGTCTTGGGACCGGATCCCAAACTTCATTCCTACTTAATTGTTCCAGCTTCTCTTGCATAGCATTAATCCTGAACTCATCAGTTAGGGGCTCTTTGACATTCTTAGGCTCAATATTTGATACAAAGCAAGAGTTAGAAATCCCTTCTCTTGATCTGGTAGTAACTCCCTTGTTTGGATCTCCTATGATGAGCTCCTTAGGATGATTTTTCTGAGTTCTGATTGAAGGTCCTTTATTGATTTGACTAGGTTGGAGATCTTCTTGAGGAGGATTATAATCAATACTTGTGTAATTTGATTCAGTTGGACTATCAGGTAAAGATGTTCCAACATCTTCTGAGACATCTTCTTCAACATTCCATCATCTATCATCAATAGTAACATTTATTGACTCCATCATTACTTTGGTTATGGAGTTAAACACTTTGTATGCTTTGCTGTTTGTAGAGTATCCCAGGAATATTCCTTCATCACTCTTGGGATCCATCTTCCTTCTTTGTTCCTGATCAGCTAAGATGTAACATTTACTTCCAAAAACATGAAAGTATTTTACAGTTGGTTTTCTTCCCCTCCATATTTCATACAAAGTAGCTGCAATGCCTTTCTTTAGAGTGACTCTGTTATGAATATAACATGCAGTATTCATAGCTTTAACCCAGAAATGGTAGGGTAGCTTCTTAGCATGAATCATGGCTCTGGAAGATTCTTGGAGAGTCATATTATTGTATTCTACAATCCCATTCCATTGAGGATTAATGGGAGAAGAGAATTCATGGCTGATTCATTCAGAGGAGCAAAACTCAGTAAATTTGTTGTTCTCAAATTCTTTTCCATGATCAGTCCTGATTCTTATGACACGACCTTACTTTTCCCTTTGAAGTCTTTGACAAAGATCTTTGAACACTTCAAAAGTTTATGACTTTTCTCTAATAAAGCTTATCCATGTGTATCTAGAAAAGTCATCTACAACAACATATGCATACTTCTTACCACCAAGACTTGTAACTTGCATAGGTCTCATCAAGTCCATGTGAAGAAGTTCTAATAATTTTGATGTAGTAAGATGTTGAATCTTCTGATGTAACATCTTAGTCTGCTTTCCAATTTGACAGTCACCACATACCCTTCCTTCTTCTATCTTGAGCTTAGGAATCCCTCTCACTGCTTCTTCAGATATAATTCTCTTCATACCTTTCAGATGCAAGTGCCCCAATTTTTGATGCCATAGTTTAACCTCATTCTCTTTGGTTGAAGCACATGTTGAGGAGAGGTTTAACTCTTGAGGAACCCATAGATAACAATTATCTTTAGATCCGATTCCTTTCATGAAAACTTCATTCTTTTAATTTCACACAAGACATTCTTCTTTGGAGAAGTTAACTTTGAATCCTTGATCACATGGTGGGCTTATACTTATCAGGTTAGCTGTTAACCCTTTTACAAGTAACACATTATCAAGTTTAGGAACTCCTGAACAGTCAAGCTTGCCAACACCTTTGATTTCTCATTTTGCTCCATCACCAAAAGTTACATAACTGGTGGAATGATATTTTACATCCACCAACAGATTCTTGACACCTGTCATGTGTCTAGAACAACCACTGCCAAAGTACCAGTCATCTTTGGTTGATACTCTGAGAGAGGTATGGGAAATGAGACTTCTAACATTGGATTTGGGAACCCATTGTTTCTTCTTTTTGCTGTTTTGGGGAATCTTATCATTTTTGGGAGGAAGAGAATTTTTAGGATACCCATACAGCTTGAAACAGAAGGGCCTTATATGTCCAAGCCTTCCACAGTGATGACATTTCCAGGGCTGGGGATTCTCTCTGGTGTGATAAATCTTTTTCTTCCCATGATATCCTTTCTTCACATGAGGTTTCCCAAGATGTCCTTTCTTATCATGATGTTTGCCCACATGTTGAGACATTTGATTCAACATCTTTGATTTAGCCTTGGCATGTTGGTAATAGATGCACGCTGTTTTCCATGATGTTCATTCTTTATATGATGTCTGCCAGGATGTCCTTTGTTACCATGACGTTGAGACATTTGATTCGACATCTTTGGTCTAGGCTTCGCATGAGTGGAAACAGATGACGGCTCTTCTGAGTTAGGTTCCTTTTTCTCATTGAACCCTAAACCACTCTTATCTCCTGTCACTCTTCTTGCTTGGAGAATTTCATCTAATGTGTCAGACCCATTATTCAGCATCTTAAGAGATTTGACCATTCTATCAAGATTTGAATTTAGAGAGGACACTTCACTTTCCAGATCAGAAATAGTTTTAAGATGCTCTTCCCTTTCCTCCTTTAGCTGAGTTATAAGGGCTTTATATTTCTCCCCTTTAAGACATACTTCTGCACTTATGAGATACAATTCTTTGTATGAAGCAACTAACTTATCAAAGGTTAGTTCCCCATCACTAGACTCTTCATCAGATACATATTTGCCTGTCAATGCTTTCACATATTTGGCATATTCTTCAAGATCACTCTCTAAGTCCTCTTCAGAGCAAGTAACAGATATATTCTTCTTCTTCTGTTTCTTTAGATATGTAGGACATTCAACTTTAATGTGACCAAATCCTTCACATTCATGACATTGTATTCCCTTCCCTTGAGAACTTTTTTCTTCAGCCCTTTTTCTTCCCATGTCAGATGAGATGTTCTTGACATTTGACCTTTGGTTCCTGTACATTCTTTTTTCCACTTTATTAAATTGTCTTCCAAGCATAGCGAAGGCATTTGATATTCCACCATCTGAATCAAGATCACAGTCCTCCTCTTCATCTTCATTATTGGATACAAATGCTATGCTTTTGTTTTTCTTCTCAGATCTTTCATTTATGCTCAATTCAAATGTTAGAAGGGATCCAATAGGCTCATCCACTTTCATTTTGTCAATGTCTTGGGCTTCTTCTATAGCAGTCACCTTCATATCAAATCTCTCGAGAAGAGACCTGATCATCTTTCTCACCAATTTGTCTTCAGGTATTTTCTCTCTTAAAGCACTGGAGGCATTAGCAATTTCAAGAATGTTCATATGGAAGTCATTTATACTTTCATCATCTTTCATCCTTAAGTTCTCCAATTTTATGATGAGCAGCTGTTGTCTTGACATCTTAACTTTGGATGTGCCTTCATGAGTAGATTGAAGAATTCCCCATGCATCCTTAGAAACTTCACAAGTATTCACCAATCTGAAAATATTCTTGTCAATTCCATTGAATATAGCATTCAAGGCTTTAGAATTTCCAAGAGCAATTTCTTCTTCTTCCTTAGACCAATCTTTTTCAGGTTTTAGTTCAGCAGTAGGTTCTCCATTCTCTCCCAATTTGGCAGGGTGTTTCCATCCTCTTAAAATAGCTTTCCAGGCCCTGCTGTCTAAGGACTTTAAAAAAGGCAACCATGCATGGTTTCCAGTAGTCATAATTACTTCCATCCAGAATGGGTGGTCTATTCACAAATCCTCCTTCCTTGTCCATAGTACCAGAAAGTATCTTCCCTAGATCTCACTAAGATAAAGAGCAAAATGCCTACTCTGATACCAATTGAAATTCTGGTATCAGATATGTGATGTTGAAAGAGATGTCACGATACAAATATCTGTTTGCAAGTAAGGTGCAGTAAAATCAAAAGTAGTAAAAATACAAGAGATTGTTCACCCAGTTCAGTGTACAACAACACCTACTCTGGGGGCTACCAAGCCAGGGACAAGTTCACTAAATAGTATCAATTCATAGACCCTCAGTAAACAACCAGTTTACGATCTAATCACTTAATCATTACCCAAGCTAAACTTCTACCTAAGACTCACCTAGGTATGAGGCCATCCTCAAATCCCTTCAATCACTTACAAAATTAATAAGTTTGAAACACTTCAATCATTCAATTCTTAAAAGCTTATGAATGATACACAATTAACAACCCAAATAACAACTCAAGTACTTAAACTAATACTTAGAGTGTATTACAAATAAAAAGCCTAAACTTCTAATCAGAAAGAAGGTATTCTTCTGTAAAAATTGCTTGTCTTTGAATAAGGTAGCGAGTCCTTATATATATGCAGCTTTGGGCTTGGGCTTGAAAACAAATATTCAAATCTTTGAATATTTCCATAAAAACAGGCTAAGATATAATTATGCAATTTGAAAAATATTCCTCCATATTTTTTGCAACCTTTAGTTCACAAATCCAGAGTTATAGAGTGCTAGAAATCAGGAAACAAAAGACTTAACTGATTTTGGGTTGAGATCAGTTCAGTAGGCAGATGTCAAGACATCTGCTTTGACATCATTTTAAACAGTTATGCTCCAAATGTTAAGACATTTATAAAAACATTAACAAGTCTTTGTTTTACAAAAATTGTTGCCAATAAACACTTACACAAGAAGAAAGGGATAAAGGAAACATGGGATGATTCAGACTCCTCTGATTGTGACTCAGATGAAGAACATGCTAACATGGCGCTGACTGCTCATGTTGGAGCATCAAGTGAAGTATTCCCTCCATAAGATGAAGATTATTCAGAAACAGAAGAAATATTCTGCAAATAGGTATTCCCTGATCTAACTCATTCTAAATTAACATATTCCTTAGTTGAAACTCTGGAAAAACACAAGTCACTCAAGATTCAGTTCGAGGATCTCAAAAATTCCCATGAATCTATATCTGTTGAGAACAGTAAGCTTAAGAAAGAGTTTTTTTTTTGTTTTAAAAGAAGAAAGTTTAAAAAAAATGAAAACTCAGTACTTAAAGGCTTGAGAACTCTTCCAGAAGCCTCTAAGAGTACTGATGGTGTCATTAAGAAATATGACAAAGATTTCCAGAAACTACTAGCTAAAGACATAGGGAGAAATGTGCCAGCCTCTATGATCTATGGTATAAGTAGGAGTGAAGTTAATGGTATTAGTTATGATTCTTATGAAAAATATAAATCTAATAAGAAAAACATACCAACCACCTTACACTCTCATTTTGCGTATGTTGGTTTTGTGCCAAAGAAAGATGGAAAAGATGAAGAGAAATATGATTCTGAATCCGATGGAAATCAACTGACTAAACCAAACATTTTTATCTCTTGAAAATATTATTATTCCTCTTCTAAAGCCAAATTTGTTCACAACTCTGGTAGAACTAACAAAAAGACCCAAGAAATTATGGGTACCAAAAGATAAGATGATTTGTGTTGCAGATATCCTTAGTAGTGGAATTGACACACCTGTCCTGGGTCCTGGACTCTGGTACTTGCAACACTTAATGGGAAAATGGAATACGTTCCAAGACCTGGAACATAAGCCTAGAAAGGTAATAGGTTTCGAAGATGATCCAATAAGGAAAGATTATAGACTTCGAAACAGTAGATTAATTGGCATGAATATAGCTTGCAAAATTCAAGAACCTCAGGTCAAAAATTCAGAAGATACATAAATCCTAAATGATCAAGCTCCTTTGGAAAATGCTCAAATAAGTCCATTACATTCTGAAGAAAAGCTTATGGCATGTCTATATCAAGGTAAGTGTTTAAATGCTTTTTTTACCTTTCTTTGAAATGTATGTCTGTTTAATCTAGTAATGCTCTCTCACATTAATAAATTCTTAAAGAAGAAAATTTTATTGCTTCTACCCTCTAGAATCTAAAGTATTTATATCAATTAAATGTGTTGTTAAAAATTGAAAAGACTTCTGCTTTAATTTAAGACAATTGTCCTCTTTACAATTGTACTTAACAATTGATGCAACATATTAAGGAGTAAGTAGATCTTGAGAATAAGTGATTTTTTTTAATTTACCCCGTGTCAGATTTTTAGTCGTTTTAAAGCTTTTGTATTTACTTCATAAGGCATTTTTAATATTACCCTCTACCATTCTCTTTCCCCTCTTCATAATCCTCTCAACCCTAATCTATCTAAAATCGTAAAACTTCGTCAGTTCGCATCCTATCTTCCTCCTCAATGGCACCTCAGCGAGTAACCGTTAATCTGGGTCCATCGCCATCTGAGCAAAATCCTAAAGTATTCCTCTCTACCCCTATGGATAAGTTGATAGTTCTTGTAGAAGCTCTAGTGAATTTCAAAAATCTTGTTGTGAACGATTATGATCTACAGGATGTCATTAGTTTTCAGAATTGGGCAAACTACTTTGATCGTCTTCACGAGGTAGTTTATACTGATTTGGTTATAGACTTCTGGATACATGCATATATCTCGGTAAGTGGACACGTCTTCTCAAGAATCCATGGGAAGAAGATCTCCATTACAGAAGAAGACATAGCCATACTCTATAGTCTTATTAGATCGAGATTTACTCCGACTAACATGTCAATAAAAGACTACATTGAATATGTTATAGATGAAGTTATCTATCAAAAAGGGGCTAAGGAACCAAAGGAAAAACACCTGATTCCCAAACTAAGGGTTTGGTTAGAATCTTTCTGGGAAGTTTTACGCACCGCTGTCAAACAAACTCTCCAGATCATGTCAATTCTGCTCAGAAATATCTTCTGTATGCCATCCAAACCGCCAAGAAGATTAACCTTCCAACAATTCTCTTCAATCATCTGAAAACCACTATTACTGATTCAAGGGATGGAGGATCTAAAAAGAAGATGAAAATTCCTTTCGGAAGAGTTATTTCAGAAATTCTTGTTTAAAGTCATCTTTTTGAGTCTCTGAACATTTCAAATCCTAACGTGATCACCGGAGCCTCCATAAATGGCATTACCTAAGATATCTAGGTTTAAAAAAGGGAGAAGAAATACTGGATCCTGAGGAATCTAGTTCGTCAGATTTAAAGGAGAGAAGAATTACAATGATAGCATTTCCAAACTTTCTGCTTGATCGATCATCCGTAATCAACAATAAACCCTTCATTGCTCCCATTCAAAAGAGAAAGAGAAAATTGGCTGAAGAATCCAAGGTTAAAGAAGACTATGTAGCTCCCAAAAAAACAATAACAACCAGAAAATGAGTTTTGATTCTTGAAAGCTCAGATAGCTCAAAATCCTTTAAGGATGCTAAGGCTTCAAAAGGAACCATGACTCTCTCCAGAGCTAGAAATTCTAAAATAGAGTTGAATAAACATCCAGTAGCCTCCCACCAAGAAATCTCTAAATACTCAGACGCAACTATCTTTATTCCTACTGAGCCTCAGAATAATTTAAACTCTTTTGAACCTCCACCTCTACACTTTTCTTTCATTTCCCCTAAAATTATTAACATTAACTCTCCTCCATCCAACCACCTCTCCTAGTCTGAAGAAGGCCTTGTTGATAACTAAGATGTTTCCCTACCTGAAGAAGGAATTTTAGAGACAATTGTTGTGCCTGACAGGGATATATGCCCATATGCGATGAAACTCTTGATATACTTTGCCAAAGCTAACATTCAACACATTCCTCTGAACGAGTTGTTATATCATTTTGGAGTACGAGTCAGGAATGCTCTGAAACTGGTAGAAAGAAGAACCCTAACTAGCATAAATCCAGAAGATGTAGAAGAGACTTGGAATTCATTTAGGTATTGGATAGAAACAAACTCCAGAGTCATGGAATCTTATGGTCTTGCTAAAGCTGCCAAGATGCACAAAGCCTGGGAAGAAGCCATCGTAGAAGTACTTCTCTTACCAGCTCCAAAACCAGAAGTTGTGCTTGCCTTAAAAGCCATTCCATCATCGATTATTTCTGATAATGCATTAGCAATAGTTGACCTCTATTTCTATGAAATGAAGCCTGCTATGAACGTTGAAAAGGAAATCAATGGGCTGAAGGAAACTCTAGAAAAATTCCAAGAGAGCAATCAGCATATTCAAGAACGACTGGACAAAAATGAGGAAAGTAACGCTCCTCAAGCAATCTACTTCAATCAGATGGCTGAGATGTTAAAACAGTTTATGATGAAGTTCAACAAGGAATATTAGGAGTATACCTTTTGTCTTAGAACTTAATATTTGTTTTCTTTTGTTTCTAAAACAATTGTACCTTTTAAACCCGTTGGTTATCAATCAAAGTTTATTTTTCTGTCTCTCTATCACCTTTTTGATTTCTGAAAAAGGGGGAGAAAGCAAAATGATTTTGATAATGATTATTCTCAGAACATTAAACTCAAACATATAAAATGTTGTTGCTACTAACTGTTTATTTGATGTTTTCTATCCATGAACTCTAAACAAGTTCACTGAGTTTATTCTAAGACAGGTTGGAGATGAAGATCCTGATGCCAAGGTTGAAAACCTTATGGATGAAATCAACTCTGATTTTATACAAAAGATGTTATACACTTTGTGAATATATGAATATTCAAACAGATGTACCAAACATAATTCATAAGTTATAAACTTACTGAAAGTAAGGTAATCTTGCTTGATATCAGTGTTCAGAAGTTGTTAACTTTTTGAAAGTATGAAATTCAGACTTAAAGATCATAAGTTGTTCTCTCCTAAAGGGAAGACAAGTCAACATTCTAATGAATTCTCTCATACAGAGATTCCACTCAGAAGTTATGCTCTGATACGTGTGTTTCAGCATTGTATGCTCTATTTAGAAGTTGTGAACTATCTGAATGTCTGATACAGTGGAATATATCAGATCAAATGTTGATGCTTGAGAAGTATAATTTTTTGGTTGTTATATTAGAATAATGGAACATAAGCGCTGGCACATGATGCGTGGAATTATTTAATCATGCTCAAATCAAGTTTTGATTCTTCAAATAGTGCTGATAGAAACTAGGTTTTGAGATGAAGACCAGGTGTTCTAGTCAGACTCTGATGAGTTGCTGTAGGGAAGTTCTACTTCTATATTCTATGTTCTGAATGCTCAAAATTTATTTTGTGAGTCTTGGACTCAGGGGGGAGACTCTGAATAAGATTAAATGAAATTTTGGGTTTAACATATTCAGGGGGAGCTGTGAGCTTAACTCTGAATTTGTCGGATACAGTAATTACCTTATATAAATTGTCCTATCAAAATACATGGTTTTGTCATCATAAAAAAGGGGGAGATTATAAGAACAAGAAGTGTTTCTTCATCTAGCCTTGATATTTTGATGATAACTTTACATGTTATCTTAAAGAACAATTGTATACACTAATGGTTTCGTCTAGTGTGTAGCTGCTACTATAATATTCTGACTCTGGTACAAGGTGTGTGATGTCATCAGGTTATGAACATACACTACTGGAAGAAAAGATGTGGTTACATGTTACAGTTGAATTCAAGGTTCTAAACTTATCTTCTGCAACGTGTCTAAGGAACGTTAGTACAGGAGGTTATAATATTGACTTTGTGGTTAAGATTTAGAGGCCTTCTAAAGATTTTCTTCTCGGTGTTACAAGTTCTGAAGATTATGAAGACAAAGTTCTGCTGAACAAGTTCTGGTCATCTAAAGAAAAGCTAGCTTTGACAACCAAGTGCTGAAGACTCTAAAGACAAGGTTCTGCGCGACAAGTTCTGAAGACTCCAAGACTTAGGTTCTAAGACTTAAAGAAATATTATTCTACAACAAGCTTCAACGTTCAACATTAAAATATTTGAAGCCTCTGAAAATAAGAAGAAAAGTTAAAAATGGTTAACATGTGATAATGTAAAAATGGTACATAAAGTGTTTGTGACCTCTACTCTTCTAGAGTGGCACAATGATAATCCTTTTGTACTTGACTGTGACTACTCTCATTATAGCCATTGAGAACCAACAACTAGATTTCCGATTTACCTTCCTACCCTTTCAACGGATCTCTTTTACAAGCTATAAAAGGAAGATTTGGAAGCTAAAGAAAATAAAAGAAACAACACTACAACGACAAATCTATCGGTTCAAATCAAGCTCAATAAAACTACACCAAAGTGTTGTGAAAACTCTGTAGAGAAATCACCTGTGTATAGTTTTGTAAATAAGCAAGGATCTGTTGCTCGTATCTTGTAGTAGAACACTTAGGTGTTTTGCATTATACTGAAAAGTATGTGTAATCTTCTTACAAGAAGCAAATCTATAATACACTGAAAGTACTCAACTGTTGTTGGATGATACCTTGAGAGACTGAGTGAAGGTATGATCTCAAGAAGACTCCTGCTGCGGCTTGAGTGGATTTACAATAAGGATCTACGGACTTATTGGGGGTGCCAATAAGGTTTATCAAACTTATTGTGGGTTGTTTTGTAATCAGTTTGGATATAGTGGATTAAGTCCTTGTTGAAGGTGAAATCATCCTTGAGAGGGTGAACTGGAGTAACTTAGTTGACAATGAACCAGGATAAAAATCATTGTGTTCATTTACTGTTATGTTCTAAGCTAACTTATTCTGTCACCAACAAAAATATTTAATTTGGTGAAACCCAAATTAAACCCCCCATTTTTTGTGTTTCTCACACCTTCAGAAATTTCATGGGTTATGGGGATATAGAGATGTCTAGTCAATTAATTAGGCATGTGTAATTGATACACACCAAACAAATCCACTAGTAATTAACCAAAATGTTTTGAGAATTCATCATTATATTTAATGGATTCGTTAGACATGAGTATGACATTAATATCATTTAAGGATTGATATATTTTTGACAGTGAAATGCCGTGCCTTAAAAGAAGGCTATAAAGGTAGTGATCGGAGTTGTCAAGAATTAAGTGGGAGTCTTGGTTATACAAGATTGAATAATTCCTCCTTAAAGGTTAGGATTGGTGTCTTGGGCCTCTTGAAAAGAGAGAATTGGACAATGTATTGTGGTGTTCAAATTGATTAAGGAATTAATCATTTATTTCGATAGTTCAAACCTGTATTTCAAGAAATGACCTGAAGGCTAATATGGGGGACATCAGATGTCATCAGTGTTGGTTTAAATCTTAGAGGTCAATAATTTTATTAGAATTTGGTACTTGTATCGAATTATTTATTAATATTAAAAGACATTTCTTTATTGTGTTTGTTCTGTAAAATAATAAAGCCCCTAGAATAGATAGTCTTTTTAATAAAAATGTTAAGTGTGACTTAACCATGAGATTTCATTAAACATAAGAACTATATTCTTAAAGTATCTGTAGTCGAACTTTATTGTGGAGTGGGATAACATTAAAACATTGAGACTATTATGTGGATAGACTGATGATCACATCTCATGGGTCATGGATAAAGAGTTATCAAGTCTTAACATAGGTATGAATATTAGGAGTAATATTTATATCAGATTGATCCACTTTGAGAATACTACATAGATTGTTATGCAAATGTGTCATAAGTTATTCTCATTATGATAGTGGTGTATACCATCCTTTGAACCAAAAACACTATGGACCCTAGATGTGGAGTCGAATACTTTATTGCTGATCAAATTTTCTCCGTAACTGGATGACCCTAAAGACACTTAATGTGTACTTCACAAAGCATGTCCGGGGACATGAACGACCTAGATAGAATTTTGCCATACCACATAACATGATAAATGTCTAAGGTCTCAATATTAAACTGGAAAAGGGTGTCACGATATATGCCTCGTTGTAGCCGCAAAAATTTGAGTTTAAGCCATTGATTGACTTAACTCACAAAGTGAAAGTCGCCACCACACTTTATTGTTTCCAAAGCAAAATGGGAAAAGAGCAAACAAAACTAAAAAATAAAATAGAGATCAAGGTGCGGGGGTTGGTTATGATAAGGTTGATCACAAATGGCTAAGGGAGTATGTTATCATGGAGCAGAGAGGGAATATGGTTTATTGTGAAGGTCGTGGATGGCGTGATTGGTGTGATAATGGCGGTGATGTGGTTTGTTATTTGAAGTTCTAAGAAATATGAAGAGAAGAAATGAGTTGCGTACGGGAGAAGGAGAAAGATGTGTAGTACTAAGAGTGAGGTAGCAGAGAAGGTCGCAGAAGGAAGTATTGAGCATGGATGGAGGATCAACGAAGAAGAGGGAATGGTTTTTGGGATTCTTTGTGTTTTCGTTTAGTTTTTTCTGATAGATCTAAACATGCCTCCCTTGAACAATCTCTTATCTCTATTTATATAACAACACAATTTAGGGTTTTCAACATTTTTCTAAATGCCCAAAACACCCTTTTGATAAAAATTACCTAAAAATCTAAAAGACAAAAAAATAACAAATTTAAAAATATTTTTGTTTCAATTTTTTATGAAGAAAAAAGGACACCTAAAATAATTAAAAATGATAAAAAATGCATATTTAATTAACCGAAAAAAGGAAATGAACACATTAAAATAAACTACAGGTCACAAAGATTAATAAAAAAATATCAAATGATAAAAAACCGAAATAAAAATGAGAAAAAGAATATCAGGCTGCACAAAGAATATCTTTTAAAACTACGCGATAGACTGTGCACTTGCAGTCACTACACCCGACAAACTCATAAAGTCGCGATCAAGTATTTGGCGCCAGTGCCGGGGATTGAATTAGTCAAATACTGTAAATCCCTTGTTACGAAGTATAGACTAAGGCAACCAATTTTATTTTAATTTTAACCGTTGATTGTATGCCAAGCACTCACTCTAAAGACGAGGAATTAGAGTAACCAGTCGAAGAAGTCGAGCATTTTGTTAGTATAAGACACCATATTAGAGAGTACCAAGCCAAGTACAATCTTCCCGAAACCAATCTTCCTAACCTTTCTCTTCCTGACCTGAAAATGGCTGAAGGACCCCAAAATCGCCCTCTGAAGGATTATGCTGCCCCATCACAAGAGGAACCCCACAATAGTATTGCTGCTCCCATTACCGCACGAAACGATTTCGAGTTAAAGCCTTCGCTTTTGCAAGCTGTCCAACAAAACCAATTTTCAGGATTGTCCTGCGGACGATCCAAATCTTCATCTATCCGTGTTTGTGCAGTACACAGACACAGTGAAAGCAAATGGAGTCATCCCTAAAGCAATAAGACTTCGTATTTTTCCTTTCTCATTAAGAGATAGAGCTAGAGCATGGCTTAAGTCTCTACCATCCAACTCCATTACAACATGGAACGAATTGAAGAAAAATTTCCTAGTGCGATATTTTCCGCCAAGTAAGACAACTATGCTAAGAGCCAATATTAATGGTTTTAAACAAAAGGAAAGCGAATATATTTTTGAAGCATTGGAAAGATACAAAGACATGTTGCGACTCTGTCCGCATCATGATCTAGAAGAACGGCTGATCATCCACACCTTTTACAATGGTCTCTTGTACAACACAAGACTAACGATTGATGCAGCTGCTGGTGGTGCACTGAATGATAAACCATACCATGGTTCCTATCAAGTTATCGAAAGTATGGCTCAAAATCATTATCAGTGGGGAAGGGATAGAGCTATGATGGAGAAACCTCAAACGAAAGGCAGTATGCATGAAGTTAGCAGCTTAGACCAAGTTAATTCTAAGGTAGAAGCCCTTGCCCAGAAAATAGAAAGCTTGACCATAACTCCGGCAGCCACCGTGGCTGCAATAACTCTAACATGTGATCTATGCGAACTTCACGCGCATAACACACCCGAATGTCCACTTTTAACAGGAGTACCAGTTGATCAAGTAAACTATGCTCAAGGAAACCCCTATGGTAATAACTATAACCCTACTTGGAAGAACCATCCAAAATTTTCATACAAAAGCAATAACGCTTTGTATGCATCAGGGTAAGCTCCTAATACACCTCCAGGATTTCAAAAATCCACCCAAAATGTCCCAAATATTCCAAATATCCCTAGGAAGTCCAACATCGAAATCATAATAGAAAACTTTATAGCCAACCAAGCTCAAACTAACAAAGACTTCATGAATCAAAATATTCACACCAGTGAACAGATTAAGCAATTGACTAATAAGATTGATGCTCTTGCCACACACAACAAAATGTTATAACACAAATTTCCCAAGTGGCTAAACAGTAAGCAGCTCCAGCAGCTCCAACTGGAACTTTTCCTAGACAACCCTAACCAAATCCAAAGGGACATGATAATTCCATAACACTTTGGAGTGGGGAAGAACTAGGCGGACCAACTGAACCTAGAATCGAGAACCCAACCATGTAGCAAAAACATGGAAAAGGAATTGAGAAAGAAGCTGAACTAAAGGAAGTAGAAAAAGGAGGTGATGAAGAGGCCGTAGAAAAAAAAGAACCTTATGTGCCTCCGCCACCCTATAAACCACCTATTCCATATCCTCAAAGACTTGCTAAGTCTAAAAACATAGGGAAATTCAAGAAATTCGTTAAACTTATGAAACAACTTAACATTACCATACCTTTTATAGAAGCTATCACACAAATGCACTCCTATGCTAAATTTCTTAAAGAAATCTTATCCAATAAGAAAAAATCTTGAGGATAACGAAACTGTGTTGCTCACTGCTGAGAGCAGTGCTATAATACAAAATAACATGCCTCCTAAACTTAAAGACCCAAGTAGTTTTTCCATACCTTGTGTAATCGGAAAATTTGTCTTAGACAAAGCACTATGCGATTTAGGAGCCAGTATTAGTCTAATGCCCTTATCAATTTGCATGAAACTCAACATGAGAGAACTAAGACCAACAAGAATGTCCGTACAATTAGCAGATTAATCAGTGAAATTTCCTTTAGGTATGTTAGAAAATGTTCCTGTACGTATTGGACAATTCTATATCCCCACTGATTTCATAATCATGGACATTAAAGAAGACTCCAATATTCCTATTATATTAGGTAGACCATTCCTAGCCACTGCAGGAGCCATAATAGATGTTAAAAATGGAAAGCTGACTTTCAAAGTAGGAGAAGAAAAAGTTAAATTCATCTTATCTAAATTCATTATGGCACCAGCCATCGATGATTCATATTGTTTCCTAGATGAAATCGATAAATGCGTGAAAGAATTGGAGAAACAACAAACCACTTATTCGGAAGTATTGAAGATTCCCATACCCCCGATTCTCGAAGATGATAATTGGCGCCCTGAATATCAAGATGAAAATCTGAGTGAATGCCTAGCCCTAACTCCTGACCCTATTCCCTGTCAAAAGAGGCCTGCCATAGAACTCAAAATGCTACCAAAATACCTAAGATATGAATTCCTAGACGCAGAACTTGAAATACCAGTTATAGTCAATGCAGACCTAGGACAAATAGAAACTAAAAAATTATTACATGTCCTAAGAAAATACCCAACCGCTTTAGGTTATAATATATCATATCTAAAAGGAATAAGCCCTTCTATTTGCATGCACCATATTATGCTGGAGGAAGACTGTAAAACCTCTAGGGAACATCAAAGGAAAATAAATCCCATTCTGAGAGATGTAGTAAAAAAGGAAGTAGAAAAGCTACTAGAATCAGGAATCATATACCTAATATCCGACGGTAAATGGGTTAGCCCAGTATATGTCGTACCTAAGAAAGGTGGCATTACAGCTATCAGCAACGCTAAAGGAGAATCTGTAGCGCAACGAACTTACACAGGGTGGAGAATGTACATCTACTATAGAAAGTTAAACAAAGCCACTCGTAAAGATCACTTTCCTTTAACCTTCATTGATCAAATGCTTGAATGACTAGCTAAACACTCCCACTTCTGCTATTTAGACGGTTATTCCGAATTTTTCCAAATTCCTATCCATCCTGACGACCAAGAAAAAACAACTTTCACTTGTCCTTTTGGTACGTTAACTTATCGACAAATGCCATTTGGTTTATGTAATGCCCCTGCAATATTCTAGAGATGTGTGATGTCCATCTTCTCTGATTTTCTAGATGGCATGATGGAATTTTTTATGGATGACTTCTCTGTCCGTGGAGAAAGTTTTGAAGGATGTTTATCGAACCTTGAAATGGTACTAGAAAGATGCGTAAGTGTCATTCTCGTGTTAAACTGGAAAAAATGCCACTTCATGGTCCGACAAGGAATTGTCTTAGGGAACATAGTATCGGATAGAGGAATTGAAGTAGATAAAGTAAAGATCGAAGTTATAGAAAATCTTTAACCACCCAAAACTGTAAGAGAAATAAGAAGTTTTCTAGGACACGCTGGTTTCTACCGAAGTTTCATTAAAGACTTCTATAAAATAACCAAACCTCTAACTGAACTCCTAATGAAGGATTCTAAGTTCATTTTCACCGACAAATGTTTGGACGCGTTTACAGCTCTAAAAAAGGAATTAATTTTAGCACCTATTATGCAACCTCCTGATTGGAATGAACCATTCGAGATAATATGTGATGCCAGTGACTATGCCGTAGGCGCAATCCTAGGACAAAGAAAGAATAAAAAGCTTCATGTGATCTACTACGCAAGTAGAACCCTAGATCCTGCAGAGACGAATTACGCCACTGTGATACGATGGTAATGAGAACTGACTGTTTTGGAATGCTGGTTCGCGTTTTGCCTTTATTTTCGCAAAATATCGCGGTAAGCAAGAGTCGCCACCGTCTTTTATTTTATCCAACAAGGAAAAGACAAAAGCACATAAAAATTCCTTTTTGAGATGTTTCTCGGGTTCGGGAGGTAGATTATAGAAAGGGAAGGTGTTAGCACCCTTTCTATCCGTGGTTATCCACGGGCTCTTAGGTACTTGCTCATTGTGTTTTCAAAATTTGCTTTTCTTTGTGTTTGTGGGTTTGAAAAAAGTTTTTGTTTGAAAGGAGTGTAAGTGCGAAAAGTTTTGTTTTGTTTTAGAATGAGCAAGTACTTAAGAACCATCTACCTACTCGAAAAAGGAATTAATCTGTGCTAATGTCCTTTAGACAATGTTATCCCACTATTGAGGAGTAGGTAGCACCGTCGTTGGAGTTTAAGGGTCAATTCGATTAAGGGACGTGTGGTCACTAAAACAATGTTAGGACGCCTTAGCGGTAACCCTAATGTCTTAGATCATTTTTCTGAGGCAACCGTTTCGAGGCAACTTATGATCTTTGGACAAGAGGGCGACCTCTAAAACTTCCTATACTTAATGACCACGTTCGAAGGCAACCAAGTGAGGTGTACCCTAAGAGTGCACATGTGCGAGTGTTTTATTTCGGTTAATTTTATCTTTGTACATGTCATGGGTGAGCTATGTTGATTTTAAGTTCATACATTTGATCTTGTCATGCATTCCCTATTATCAAACATCTAACAGTGTATAGTTGCGGAACTTAAATTGCGGAAATTAAATCTAAACTATTACAAGGCGTCGGGTATTTACATCGCCAAAAACAACCCTTGAAATTTAAATTGCGGAAAATAAAATAAAGCAATAAAAATGTCCTAATTAAAAGCTATTACAAACCAGAGGCAAGTACATTAGTATGATAAAAATAAACAAACGCGTGCGGGAAATTAAATCGAGCGCAAAGTTCTAGGGTTTTGACCCTTTTTGGAAAAGGAAGTGTTTTTTGTTTATTTTTGAATTAAATGGAAATTAAATTAAGTGAACAATTAATTAATTAATTAATAAAAATATTTTTGGGTTTTTGAATATTTAAGGAAATAAAATAAAAATTGGTCAAAAATGTTAAAACCTAATGTTCTAAATTAATTTTAATTTATTGCAAAAATATTAAGTGTTAAACCTATTTAAAACTAAATTAATTAATTAATATTTATTTACAAAAATAAAATGGTGAAATTTATAAAAAATAGTATTTTGTATTTTCTGATTTTTTATGAGGAAAAGTTATTGGTTAGTAATAACAATAATAATTAATTAATTAAAGCAAATAAATAAAAAGAGAAAATATAAAGAAATAACCCATGGGGGGGGGGTATTGGGCCCAATTTGGAGGTGAATCTGGTAATTCCAAGCCCAAAATGTCCAAGCTTGCTTTGAATTTTCCAACTTCCTATGCACTGGTTGACTAGAGTTCATGGTACACCTCCAATCCGGGCCTTTAGATTTGGCCTAGAGGCCATCTGGCATGTGGATCTTTGAGGCATATGGTGTACTACACTTTAGGCGTTGCATGTGAGTACCTGAAGAAAAATTAAACAAATGTTTTGGGGGACCTGGGATTCGAACCCAGGTCCTATGAGACAATCCACTAGCGCCTCCACCAACTGAGCTGTGTGTTCTTTTTGTTAATAGAATAAGCACTGAATATTATATGCACAACAAACGATTATGCCTGAATAAAAAAAAACAAGCGCGAATTTTCAAAACTGGCCAATCAGGGGAGGACACCTAGTCGTCTTCTCCAATGGCCCTAGTATATTTTCCTGCGGATTTGGATCCGCAACAAAATCCATGGCATCACCCTATAACCAATTCTAGGTCACAAAAATGCAAACCAAACCCATCATCCTGTTCGCCTCGTTCTCCTAAGTCCATCCATGGCCATAGCTTGTCATGATTTTACCTATAATCAAAACGCCTAAAAACAAAGAACCAAAACCCTAGCTTCGGGCATGGCTATACAGACTACAAGAATGAAATTAAACATTGCAAAAAGGTTGGAAATTATGCAAAGATCAAGATTATGTCAATATTTTGGCAAAAAAATGCAAGAACATGGATTCACGATTCCATGTTCAGAGCTAAGTTCGTGGGCACTTACAGCGCAATTCAGGAGGTCTCAAGGCCCGGTTTTGATTGCTTTAGCTCCACTGGATGTCAGGCAAGGAAGCTACATTGAGATCTTGGATTGAATCGTGCTATAACCAAGGTTTTGATCTCACACTTTTGCAAGCTTTTTTCAATTCTGGTTTGGCTGTTTTTGCAGTCCTTTGCTCCTGTCCTTGATGTGTACAGCTTGTGTGTGTATATGGGATTGCATTAGGTCAAGAATTGGGCCTCAAATCCATGTGCATTGAAGATTTTGAGATATGATTTGATCACCATTGATAAAGTTTTCAAAAATGTCCAAATCTGATTTTTTGTGCATAATAAGGCTTGATAAGAATTTGATTATGTGAATCATGATAATTGAAAGTTGTAATGATCAAAAAGATATCATCCCATCAATTTTTGGATTTTATTTGAATTAATATTGATTTAAAATGAATTAATTCAACAAAAATTAAATAAAATAGAAAAATTAATGAATGGACATGAAATTGAATATGGGACACGTGTGTGGTGTGATAAGACCAAATCAAGTGGGAAAAAGTGGGCCCTTTTGTCAAAAATTGGAGTTTTGAGGATAGTTGACTTTTGGCACTTTTGGAAAAATGTCCAACTTCAACAATGCATAATTTCTTCAATTTTGAACTTTTGGAAGTGTTATTGGACTTTTTAGAAACCTTGAGATGTCCTCTAATCAACCCTTTTTGTATCATCTCATTTTGATCTTCCATTATCAAGTTATAAGCTTTGGCAAAAAAGGTGTTTTTGTTGACTTTCAAAAATGACCTATAATGTCCAAATTTGTAACTTTTTGTGAGCGCATTTCTTGATCTTGGTGTGTGGAGATGGATTGTAGGAAATTGCATCCTCTTAAAAATGAGCTTTGGATGGGTCATTTATCATAAAGTATGAGAAAGTTATTCCTGGTCAAAGTTGAGTTGACTTTTCCTACAAAACCCTAATTTAGCAACTTTTGAATCTTGATGAATCTTGAGCAATCCTTGATGAATCATGATAAAACCTTGATCAAATGATGAATTATACTTCAAAATGAGAATGTTGACAAAAAATCTTGAGGTTTGACTGTATTTGGGTCACAGTTGACTTTTGCCCTAGCACAGTCGATTTTTGGGCCTCTTGAGCAATTAACTGACCAAACTTCCTCTGCAAGGCTTGAAATTTGACATGGATGAACTTAAGAAAATATTAGGACATTGGGGAGAACTTGAGGTCATTTGGATGTAAGGACTTTGATGCAACACAAAACCCTAATTTTGAATTGACTGGCTTAGGAGATGATTTGACTGTCCAACTCTTGAGCCATCTTGAACACTTGGAGATTATTCTTGACATGCCTTGAGAAATATGGGAGGGCAAATTTTGGGGTACAACAGTTTCCCCTGTTCAATCTTCTTAAACCTGAGGATATAGGTCGGCATTCGGGCACTTTCGTGATCCGAAGGTGGAAGATGATTGAACACTAGAGTGCCCAGAAATTTGCACTCGCATGAAGTGGTATCAGCCTGGTGATGTCGGGAATGGGCTTACAGATGACATTTGGAGATTGTTGGTAGGTGGTTTTGTCTTCGTTGACGGGTTGTCTCTTTTGACGGGGTGTCTCCTTTGACGAGTTGTCTCTATTGACGGGTTGTCTCCATTGACGGGTTGTCTCCATTGACGGGTTGTCTCCATTGACGGGTTGTCTCCATTGACGGGTTGTCTCTATTGACAGGTTGTCTCCATTGATGGGTTGTCTCTATTGACAGGTTGTCTCCATTGACGGGTTGTCTCCATTAACGGGTTGTCTCTTTTGGCGGGTTGTCTCCATTGACGGGTTGTCTCCATTGACGGGTTGTCTCTATTGACAGGTTGTCTCCATTGACGGGTTGTCTCTATTGACAGGTTGTCTCCATTGACGGGTTGTCTCCATTGACGGGTTGTCTCTATTGACAGGTTGTCTCTATTGACGGGTTGTCTCCATTGACGGGTTGTCTCCATTGACGAGTTGTCTCCATTGACGGGTTGTCTCCATTGACTGGCTTGGCCTCAGAAAAATTTTTAGAAATCGATTTAACTGATTTTGTCTCCATTGACTGGCTTCGCCTCAGAAAAATCTTTAGGAATTGATTTAACTGATTTTGTCTCCATTGACTGGCTTCACCTCAAGAAAATCTTTAGGAATCGATTTAATTGATTTTGTCTCCATTGACTGGCTTCACCTCAGAAAAATCTTTAGGAATCGATTTAACTGATTTTGTCTCCATTGACATGGTTGAGAGTTTAACTGCATCCTTCCTGAAAGGTAAATGTCAGTCATATGCAATGCATGATATGGATCTAGCAATGGTGTTCTCAACATAAATGAGATTGTATGGTATGATGCGTATATGCATGCATCATGATGTATGGACATGTAAGGTTTTAGCTGGGGAAAATAAATCCCGGAGCTGCTGGAGAATAAAGTTGGATTCTTCGTTTCCACTGGGGATGATGAACGAAGATGATTGCAAGAATAAACCCGCAGGAGAGGATGACTCCATTAGGGAATAAACTGATGAAGAGATTACTCTGTGGGGAATTACTCTGTGGGGAGAGATGCTCTGCTGAGGATTTTGACGATAAACTCCGCTGGGAATTCCGCTGATAAACTCCGCTGGGGATGGGTTACCGTTGCTGGTGATTTTGAATCTGTTAAGGATTGAATTCCTGTTGGGGGGAAAGAAAGAACTTTGTTGGGGGATGATATTTCAATTGCAACTTGCTGGGGATAATCCTGTTAGACTCTTGTGGGGATAAACCTCTAAGTTCTACTAGGAATGCTCCCTTGAACCTGGCTGGGGAGGTTTATTGTACTCCACCGGGATAAACTTCCAGAGTCTACTGGGGAAGATGATTCAACTCTGTTGGGAAAGCTTTTTAGACAGCGCTGGGGAAATGGCTCCACTGGGGGTATCTTGTATTCCACCGGGGAACATTCTTATACTATGTTGAGGAATATTAAGACTGCCGAGGATACTCTTATACTTGCTGGGGAATATCTTTATACTCCGCTGAGGAATATTAAGACCTTCTGGGGATACCAAACCTTTTTAGGGCTGATGGTAGACTAACTCTGCTTTGGGAGAGCATTGCTAATTTGTTCATGGTTGTAAGTCTCAGCTGGGAGAGTTATCATTACTGCCTTACTTTGCGGGGAGTAAAGGTATCCCGGCCATATTCTTCAGCTGAATCTACCCTGGTACCTGGTGGACAGGGCAACTGTATAACTTGGACACTTCTTATGCCCCTGCTTCTGATATTTCCAGTAATTCATCTTTTATTTCGCATGTAAGTATTTATGAGCAGCAATTAATGTCAAATGCATATATCAAAATGAACCTTTGGACGTTCTTTGCAAAACAAAACAGGTAAAGGAAAAACAATTTGAAATTTCTTTGAAAATGAATTGTATTGATTTTGAAGTTTGGCCTGTAAATAGGCGTTTTTTGTACAAGAGGCTGACGTCCTTGTAAGAGAATGCCGCCGAACAGAATTTACACAATTTATGAAAAGAAAACAAAACAACTATGTGAATGATCCCACTGGGTTCCAACTCTGCTATTGCCTTTATGTCCTCAAGCATCTCATCACTTTGTTGCTGGTTGAAGGTAGATCTGATTGATTAGTGTCGTCTGAGCTTGATATTCGATGCCGAAATCTGGATGCAAGGTGATCCAATGAGACATAGTGTTACGCTTTAATCCCTAATTTTTGCCTGGACCGCCCTTTCGGGTTTTCAGTCCACCGGGATACCCCTTTTTTGCCCAAGCCTCCTTTTCAGGTTTTCGACTTGCCGGGTGTACAGATTTTTTATATTTTCATCCCTTATTTTTGCCCGAACCCTTTTGGTTCACCGGGAAGCCCTTATTTTTGCCTAGGCCAGTCAACCTAGCGGGTCTTTGATTATGCGTAGTATCTTTTCACTATGTCTGCATTGACGGGGTGCGGAAGGTCGTCACCATCCATGGTGGTTAGAATCATAGCTCCGCCTGAGAAAATGTTCTTAACCACAAATGGTCCTTCGTAAGTAGGGGTCTATTTGCCCCTGGGATCACCTTGAGGTAGAATAATGCGTTTGATTACCAGGTCCCCAACTTGATACTCTTGTCGCCTAACTTTCTTGTTAAATGCCTTGATCATCCGTTTTTGATACGTCTAACCATGACAAATAGCAATAAGTCTTTTTTCGTCAATTAGGTTCAGCTGATCAAGCCGGGTCTAAAGATGGATTGTAGGCAATTGCATCCTCTTCAAAATGAGCTTTGGATGGGTCATTTCTCATAAAGTATGAGAAAGTTATGCCTGGTCAAAGTTGAGTTGACTTTTCTTGCAAAACCCTAATTTAGCAACTTTTGAATCTTGATGAACCTTGAGCAATCCTTGATGAATCATGATTAACCCTTGATCAAATTATGAATTATCCTTCAAAATGAGAATGTTGACAAAAAATCTTGAGGTTTGACTGTATTTGGGTCACAGTTGACTTTTGCCCTAGCACAGTCGATTTTTGGGCCTCTTGAGCAATTGACTGACCAAACTTCCTCTGCAAGGCTTGAAATTTGACATGGATGAACTTAAGAACATATTAGGACATTGGAGAGAACTTGAGGTCATTTGGATGTAAGGACCTTGATGCAACACAAAACCCTAATTTTGAATTGACTGCCTTAGGAGATGATTTGACTGTCCAACTCTTGAGCCATCTTGAACACTTGGAGATTATTCTTGACATGCCTTGAGAAATATGGGAGGGAAAATTTTGGGGTACAACAACCACCACTGAAAAAGAATTGTTAGCTGTTGTGTTTGCTTTAGATAAATTCTGTTCCTACTTAGTAGGAGAACGAATAATTATCTATATTGACCACGCTGCAATCCGGTAACTCTTAAGTAAGAAAGACACCAAACCAAGATTACTAAGGTGGATCTTACTTCTACAAGAATTCAATTTAGAAATAAAAGACAAGAGAGGCACCGAGAATGCAGTAGCTGACCACCTATCCAGAATAGAAGGCATCAAACCAGATCATGTTCCCATCAATGATGATTTTCCTTATTGTTGTACCTCAAAATTTTCCCTCCCATTTTCACACAAGACATACTCCTAGAGGTCCTCAATGGCTCAAGTTGACTAAGGATTGAGCAGACAAATCCTCCTCTTAAAACAATAAGCCCCAAACTAGGGTTGCAATTTCAAACAAGATGGTTGAGTCCCAAGGGTCCCAAATGGTCTCCAATTTCCTAATATATCCTCAAGATCATCTATGCCATGTTTCATGCCTTGCACAACAAGTTTGCTCAGTCAATTGTTCAAATGCCTGAAAATTAACTATACTAGGTCAAAAGTCAACTGTGACCTATATACAGTCAAACTTCAAGATTTTTGGTTAACTTCAACATTTTTAAGTAATATCCATCATTTGATCAAGGTTTGATCATGATTCCTCAATAAATGCTCCCAACTCATCAAAAGTCAAAAATGGCAATTTAGGGTTTCTATAGGAAAAGTCAACCAAACTTTGACCAAGCATAACTTTCTCATACTTTATAATAAATTTTCCAACCAATGCTAATTTTGAATATAATCCAGTTACCTACAACTCCTCTTCATCCCTCAAGTTCAAGAAATGCATCAATCAAAAGATACAAGTTCATACATTATAGGTTATTTCAAAAAGTCAACAAGAACACCTTTTGGGTCAAAGCTCCTTACATTAACATGGAAGATCCAATTGAGATTAAACTAAAAGTTTTGTTTAAAGGACATCCTAAGCTTTCTAAAAAGTCCAAGAACACCCTCTTAGGACTTAGTTTTTTCTTAATAAACTAATTTTTGCAAATTAATTAATTTAATTAACTTTAAATTATTTTCTTTAAATTAAAATTAATTAGAGAATTAGGTTAAATTTTAAATATTTTTTTTTTCATAAAATACCAAAAAATATTTTTTTTAATAAACAATTAGATTCTCTAGGGCTTAGAACTTTTTCCCGTTTTAATTTTTGTGCGCTATTATTTTTTCCATACATTCATTTTTATCACTTATGTAATTGCTCCCGGTTTGTAATAGTTAAATTAGGGTTTTTACTTTCGCATTTTACTTTTCGTCCATTACTTATGTATCTACACCAAAGCCTTGTAATAGTTAAGAATTTTATCTCTCTGCCATTTATTTTCCCGCACGATAAACTGCTTAGATGAATGTTTAATAGGGATGCCTGAAAGATAATGATTAATTGAACCTATATAACCCTAATTGTGCAAGATAAAATATCTGAAAAAAGCACACTGCCGCACACTTGCACCCCTAAGTTGTTACCCCACTTGGTTGCCTTCGGAAACAATGGTCATGTCCCTCGAAACGTAGGAATACTCTTAGCAAAGACCCTCGGTTAAAATCGTCATAAAGATCATAGTCCCTAAATGTCCCTCAAGTTGCCTACGAGAAACGATCTTATGATGATAGTCCCTTCAAAATGCTAAGGTATCCTTACATTTTGCCTCCAATGACCGTACGTCCCTTTCGACAGTCCTTCAAAAATCCAACGACTAGGGTTACCTACTCATTAATAGTAGGATAACACGGTCTAAAGGATAGGAGGAAAAGAACGCCTTTTTTCAAGCAGGTAGATAACTGTTAGGTACTTGCTCAAAACAATCCTTTTTACACCATACACTTTCAAACATACTTTTCAAACAAATATTTTCAAAAACACTTTATCACACTCTTGAGGACTGATACAAGAGTTAACATAAAGTGAATCGCCGCACTAAGGCATTTTCAAAGCTTTTCAAACCACACAAACACGAAAGAAATTTTAAAAAATGAGTAAGTACCTAAGAGCCCATGGAAAACCATGGATGGAAAAGGTGCTAACACCTTCCCTTTCCATAATCTACCCCCTGACTCAGAAATCTAGAAAAAGGCCTTTTTATATTCTTTTCACCCTTTCCTGATTGGATAAAAGAAAAGTCGTGGACAGCGTGATTGGTGTGATAACGGCGGTGATGTGGTTTGTTATTTGAAGTTCTAAGAAATATGAAGAGAAGAAATGAGTTGCATACGGGAGAAGGAGAAAGATGTGTAGCACTAAGAGTGAGGTAGCAGAGAAGGTCGCATAAGGGAGTATTGAGCATGGATGGAGGATCAACGAAGAAGAGGGAATGGTTTTTGGGATTCTTTGCGTTTTCGTTTAGTTTTTTCTGATAGATCTAAATATGCCTCCCTTGAACAATCTCTTATCTCTATTTATATAACAACACAATTTAGGGTTTTCAACATTTTTCTAAATGCCCAAAACACCCTTTTGATAAAAATTACCTAAAAATCTAAAAGACAAAAAAATAACAAATTTAAAAATATTTTTGTTTCAATTTTTTATTAAGAAAAAAGGACACCTAAAATAATTAAAAATGATAAAAAAATGCATATTTAATTAACCGAAAAAAGGAAATGAACACATTAAAATAAACTACAGGTCACAAAGATTAATAAAAAAATATCAAATGATAAAAAACCGAAATAAAAATGAGGAAAAGAATATCAGGCTGCACAAAGAATATCTTTTAAAACTACGTGATAGACTGTGCACTTGCAGTCACTACACCCGACAAACTCATAAAGTCGCGATCAAGTCTTTTGCGCCAATGTTGGGGACTGAATTAGTCAAATACTGTAAATCCCTTGTTACGCAGTATAGACTAAGGCAACCAATTTTATTTTAATTTTAACCGTCGATTGTATGCCAAGCACTCACTCTAAAGACGAGGAATTAGAGTAACCAGTCGACGAAGTCGAGCGTTTTGTTAGTATAAGACGTTGTATTAGAGAGTACCAAGCCAAGTACAATCTTCCCAAAACCAATCTTCCTAACCTTTCTCTTCCTGACCTGAAAATGGCTGAAGGACCCCAAAATCGCCCTTTGAAGGATTATGCTGCCCCATCACAAGAGGAACCCCACAACAGTATTGCTGCTCCCATTATCGCACGAAACGATTTCGAGTTAAAGCCTTCGCTTTTGCAAGCTGTCCAACAAAATCAATTTTCAGGATGTCCTGCGGACGATCCAAATCTTCATCTATCCGTGTTTGTGCAGTACACAGACACAGTGATAGCAAATGGAGTCATCCCTGAAGCAATAAGACTTCGTCTTTTTCCTTTCTCATTAAGAGATAGAGCTAGATCATGGCTTAAGTCTCTACCATCCAACTCCATTACAACATGGAACGAATTGAAGAAAGTTTTCCTAGTGAGATATTTTCCGCCAAGTAAGACAACTATGCTAAGAGCCAATATTAATGGTTTTAAACAAAAGGAAAGCGAATATATTTTCGAAGCATTGGAAAGATACAAAGACATGTTGCGACTCTGCCCGTATCTTGATCTAGAAGAACGACTGATCATCCACACCTTTTACAATGGTCTCTTGTAAAACACAAGACTAACGATTGATGCATCTGCTGGTGGTGCACTGATGGATAAACCATACCATGGTTCCTATCAAGTTATCAAAAGTATGGCTCAAAATCATTATCAGTGGGGAAGGGATAGAGCTATGATGGAGAAACCTCAAACGAAAGGCAGTATGCATGAAGTTAGCAGCTTAGACCAAGTTAATGCTAAGGTAGAAGCCCTTGCCCAGAAAATAAAAAGCTTAACCATAACTCCCGCAGCCACCGTGGCTGCGATAACTCTAACATGTGATCTATGCGAACTTCACGTGCATAACACACCTGAATGTCCACTTTTAACAGGAGTACCAGTTGATCAAGTAAACTATGCTCAAGGAAACCCCTATGGTAATAACTATAACCCTGCTTGGAAGAACCATCCAAAATGTTCATACAGAAGCAATAACGCTTTGTATGCATCAGGGTAAGCTCCTAATACACCTCCAGGATTTCAAAAATCCACCCAAAATGTCCCAAATATTCCAAATATCCCTAGAAAGTCCAACATCGAAATCATAATAGAAAACTTTATAGCCAACCAAGCTCAAACTAACAAAGACTTCATGAATCAAAATATTCATACCAATGAACATATTAAGCAATTGACTAATAAGATTGATGCTCTTGCCACACACAACAAAATGTTAGAACACAAATTTCCCAAGTGGCTAAACAGCAAGCAGCTACAGCTGATCCAGCTGGGACTTTTCCTAGACAACCCTAACCAAATCCAAAGGGACATGCTAATGCCATAACACTTTAGAGTGGGGAAGAACTTGGCCGACCAACTGAACCTAGAATTGAGAACCCAACCATGTAGCAAAAACGTGGAAAAGGAATTGAGAAAGAAGCTGAACTAAAGGAAGTAGAAAAAGGAGGTGATGAAGAGGCCGTAGAAAAAAAAGAACCTTATGTGCCTCCGCCACCCTATAAACCACCTATTCCATATCCTCAAAGACTTGCTAAGTCTAAAAACATAGGGAAATTCAAGAAATTCGTTGAACTTATGAAACAACTTAACATTACCATACCTTTTACAGAAGCTATCACACAAATGCCCTCCTATGCTAAATTTCTTAAAGAAAACTTATCCAATAAGAAAAAATCTTGAGGATAATGAAACTGTATTGCTCACTGCTGAGAGCAGTGCTATAATAAAAAATAACATGCCTCCTAAACTTAAAGACCCAGGTAGTTTTTCCATACCTTGCATAATCGGAAAATTTGTCTTAGACAAAGCACTATGCGATTTAGGAGCCATTATTAGTCTAATGCCCTTATCAATTTGCAAGAAACTCAACATGAGAGAACTAAGACCAACAAGAATGTTCGTACAATTAGCAGATTAATCAGTGAAATTTCCTTTAGGTATGTTAGAAAATGTTCCTATACGTATTCGACAATTCTATATCCACTGATTTCATAATCATGGACATTAAAGAAGACTCCAATATTCCTATTATATTAGGTAGACCATTCCTAGCCACTGTAGGAGCCATAATAGATGTTAAAAATGGAAAACTGACTTTCGAAGTAGGAGAAGAAAAAGTTGAATTCATCTTATCTAAATTCCTTATGGCACCAGCCATCGATGATTCATATTGTTTCCTAGATGAAATCGATAAATGCGTGAAAGAATTGGAGAAACAACAAACCACTTATTCGGAAGTATTGAAGATTCCCATACCCCCGATTCTCGAAGATGATAATTGGCGCCCTGAATATCAAGATGAAAATCCGAGTGAATGCCTAGCCCTAACTCCTGACCCTATACCTTGTCAAAAGAAGCCTGCCATAGAACTAAAAATTCTACCAAAATACCTATGATATGAATTCCTAGACACAGAACTTGAAAGACCAGTTATAGTCAATGCAGACCTAGGACAAATAGAAACTGAAAAATTATTACATGTCCTAAGAAAATACCCAACCGCTTTAGGTTATAACATATCAGATCTAAAACGAATAAGCCCTTCTATTTGCATGCACCATACTATGCTGGAGGAAGACTGTAAAACCTCTAGGGAACATCAAAGGAGAATAAATCCCATTCTGAGCGATGTAGTCAAAAAGGAAGTAGAAAAGCTACTAGAATCATGAATCATATACCCAATATCCGATGGTAAATGGGTTAGCCCAGTATATGTCGTACCTAAGAAAGGTGGCATTACAGCTATCAGCAACGCTAAAGGAGAATCTGTAGCGCAACAAACTTACACCAGGTGGAGAATGTACATCTACTATAGAAAGTTAAACAAAGCCACTCGTAAAGATCACTTTCCTTTACCCTTCATTGATCAAATGCTTGAACGACTAGTTAAACACTCTCATTTCTGCTATTTAGACGGTTATTCCGAATTTTTCCAAATTCCTATCCATCCTGACGACCAAGAAAAAATGAATTTCACTTGTCCTTATGGTACGTTCGCTTATCGACAAATTCCATTTGGTTTATGTGATGCCCCTGCAACATTCTAGAGATGTATGATGCCCATCTTCTCTGATTTTCTAGATGGCATGATGGAATTTTTTATGGATGACTTCTCTGTCTGTGGAGAAAGTTTTGAAGGATGTTTATCGAACCTTGAAATGGTACTAGAAAGATGCGTAAGTGTCAATCCCGTGTTAAACTGGAAAAAATACCACTTCATGGTCCGACAAGGAATTGTCTTAGGGCATATAGTATCAGATAGAGGAATTGAATTAGATAAAGTAAAGATCGAAGTTATAGAAAATCTTCAACCACCCAAAACTGTAAGAGAAATAAGAAGTTTTCTAGGACACGTTGGTTTCTATCCAAGTTTCATTAAAGAATTCTCTAAAATAACCAAACCACTAACTGAACTCCTAATGAAGGATTCTAAGTTCATTTTCACCGACAAATGTTTGGACGCGTTTACAGCTCTAAAAAAGGAATTAATTTTAGCACCTATTATGCGACCTCCTGATTGGAATGAACAATTCGAGATAATATGTAATGCCAGTGACTATGCCGTAGGCGTAATCCTAGGACAAAGAAAGGATAAAAAGCTTCATGTGATCTACTACGCAAGTAGAACCCTAGATCCTGCAGAGACGAATTACGCCACCACTGAAAAAGAATTGTTAGTTGTTGTGTTTGCTTTAGATAAATTCTGTTCCTACTTAGTAGGAGAACAAATAATTATCTATATTGACCACGCTGCAATCCGGTACCTCTTTAGTAAGAAAGACGCCAAACCAAGATTACTAAGGTGGATCTTACTTCTACAAGAATTCAATTTAGAAATAAAAGACAAGAGAGGCACCGAGAATATAGTATCTGACCACCTATCCAGAATAGAAGGCATCAAACCAGATCATGTTCCCATCAATGATGATTTTCTTTATTGTTGTACCTCAAAATTTTCCCTCCCATTTTCACACAAGACATACTCCTAGAGGTCCTCAATGGCTCAAGTTGACTAAGGATTGAGCAGACAAATCCTCCTCTTAAAACAATAAGCCCCAAACTAAGGTTGCAATTTCAAACAAGATGGTTGAGTCCCAAGGGTCCCAAATGGTCTCCAATGTCCTAATATATCCTCAAGATCATCTATGCCAAGTTTCATGCCTTGCACAACAAGTTTGCTCAGTCAATTGTTCAAATGCCTGAAAATCAACTATACTAGGTCAAAAGTCAACTGTGGCCTATATACAGTCAAACTTCAAGATTTTTGGTTAACATCAACATTTTGAAGTAATATCCATAATTTGATCAAGGGTTGATCATGATTCCTCAATAAATGCTCCCAACTCATCAAAAGTCAAAAATGGCAATTTAGGGTTTCTATAGGAAAAGTCAACCAAACTTTGACCAAGCATAACTTTCTCATACTTTATAATAAATTTTTCAACCAATGCTCATTTTTAAGATAATCCAATTACCTACAACTCCTCTTCATCCCTCAAGTTCAAGAAATGCATCAATCAAAAGATACAAGTTCATACATTATAGGTCATTTCAAAAAGTCAACAAGAACACCTTTTGGGTCAAAGCTCCTTACATTAACATGGAAGATCCAATTGAGATGAAACCAAAAGTTTTGTTTAAAGGACATCCTAAGCTTTCTAAAAAGTCCAAGAACACCCTCTTAGGGTAAAAAATGAGAGAGATATGCATTGCTAAAGTTGACCAAATTTTGGAAATGTGCATAAAGTCAACATTGATCAAAATTGATTTTTTCTCCAAATGGGCCCATGTTTTCATGATTGAAACTTGTCCTTGACATGGCCCATGACCCTTGAGCTCAGTCATACATTATTTTATTATTTATACCATTTATTTTGCTATTTTTTTCCATTTAAATGCAAAATTAAATAAATTAAATAATCAAAATAATAAAAGATATGATGGTGAATATTTTTCTATCCAAATAAGGGACAAAACATGCTGGAAAATAAAAGAGAAATCGTGAATGAAAGGCAAGATTGGATTTGTTCTAAAAAAGGGCCAAAAATCAAATATTTGGAAAGAAAAATAGTTTGCATCAAGGCATGGATATCTTGCTCCATTTGTAACCCTATTCTGATTCACTACATAAGCACAAGAATCCTAGGTCAAAAGACACGAAAAAGTTGCCTCCAAAACCAAGAACAAATTTGCAAAAATATCAAAGGGTGGTGCAATCCAAAAACTCACGTTCCATCCAATCTCAATCAGAAGCAGGCACTCCATCTTTCTCCTGAGGTTCCCAGGAAGACAAATCAATCCTCACACACGCCTGAAACACTCTGAGGTTTCCCAACCGAATCTCAAATTTCTTGGTAAAAGTTTGGATCTCAAACTCTCACAACAGGCTATATAAATTTTGTTTGAGTTTATATTTGTGTTGCTAATGATTTTTCCTAGCTTTTTGACGTATTACATGAGACAATAGGGCCTGGGATCACACATTGCCATAGATGACCGCCGTTAGGGTTTCAGCTTTAAACCGTGTGATATAGAAGGAATTAGCCATTTTTGAGGCCAAATTTGTGATCAGTGGATCTTTTTAAGTCAATTTGCATACTTTGTTTTTCTGTTTGGCCACTTGGTGTACCCCGGCTCCACCGGGGAAGACGGTGGAAACCACCGACTCCGGTGGTTGGACGGGTCGATCTTCAGTCAGCTGGTTGGCGTGGAAGAATGGCAACGTTCCATTGGTTGGATAGAAACAATGCTCTGTCTCTCCGCGCCTGATTGGTCCATTTAAATTACAGGGGCCCCACTGGCTGGAGCATGTTTGATGACTCAGCCATGGCCTTGATTTCCCTTATAATATTATTTTATTATTATATGTATGAATGACCAGGCAATGCAGATGGAAATAATGGAGGGCTTAAGGCTTTGAATGAGTGGGAGGTTAGGGGTTCGACCCTTGCCTCCTGCATATTATTTTTTCCAATTTGTAATTGCAGATCCAGTACATTACACTCCAAGGCGCGCATCATGTGTCACATTCTCATCACCTTTGGATCCATCCAATACCAGATCTGATGCCCATAAACGTTTCCCCATGGTGGACCTCCCTACCATAACAATACTGGATCCAGCGTGAGCATGGGCCACAAGATCTGGACTTTGGCACAATTCAACAACCTCACCCCCCAGTCTGGGATTCACACTCCCCTTTCAAGCCCATTTCTTTTTATTATTATTATTTATTCTTCTTAGTTTTATATTACTTTGTTTATTCATTCTTTTTTATCATAAAATCAGAAAATCATCACAAAAAAATTAGGACTTAGTTTTTTCTTAATAAACTAATTTTTGCAAATTAATTAATTTAATTAACTTTAAATTATTTTCTTTAAATTAAAATTAATTAGAGAAGTAGGTTAAATTTTAAATATTTTTTTTCATAAAATACCAAAAAATATTTTTTTTAATAAACAATTAGATTCTCTAGGGCTTAGAACTTTTTCCCGTTTTAATTTTTGTGCGCTATTATTTTTTCCATACATTCATTTTTATCACTTATGTAATTGCTCCCGGTTTGTAATAGTTAAATTAGGGTTTTTACTTTCGCATTTTACTTTTCGTCCATTACTTATGTATCTACACCAAAGCCTTGTAATAGTTAGGAATTTTATCTCGCTGCCATTTATTTTCCTGCACGATAAACTGCTTAGATGAATGTTTAATAGGGCTGCCTGAAAGATAATGATTAATTGAACCTAGATAACCCTAATTGCGCAAGATAAAATATCTGAAAAAAGCACACTGCCGCACACTTGCACCCCTAAGTTGTTACCCCACTTGGTTGCCTTCGGAAACAATGGTCATGTCCCTCGAAACATAGGAATACTCTTAGCAAAGACCCTCGGTTAAAATCGTCATAAAGATCATAGTCCCTAAATGTCCCTCAAGTTGCCTACGAGAAACGATCTTATGATGATAGTCCCTTCAAAATGCTAAGGTATCCTTACATTTTTCCTCCAATGACTGTACATCCCTTTCGACAGTCCTTCAAAAATCCAACGACTAGGGTTACCTACTCATTAATAGTAGGATAATACGGTCTAAAGGATAGGAGGAAAAGAACACCTTTTTTCAAGTAGGTAGATAACTGTTAGGTACTTGCTCAAAACAATCCTTTTTACACCATACACTTTCGAACATACTTTTCAAACAAATATTTTCAAAAACACTTTATCACACTCTTGAGGACTGATACAAGAGTTAACATAAAGTGAATCACCGCGCTAAGGCATTTTCAAAGCTTTTCAAACCACACAAACACAAAAGAAATTTTAAAAAATGAGAGCCCATGGAAAACCATGGATGGAAAGGGTGCTAACACCTTCCCTTTCCATAATCTACCCCCTTACTCAGAAATCTAGAAAAAGTCCTTTTTATGTTCTTTTCACCCTTTCCTTATTGGATAAAAGAAAATTCTGTGGTGACTCTTGCTTACCGCGGCATTTGTGAACACAAATGCAAAACCAGTATTAAACAGTCGGTTCTGCCACCATATCACAGAACTGGCGACTCTGCTGGGGATAAAGTTTATAAAGTGGGGTTTACCTTAGAATCTAGGTCGTTTTAATTTCTTCTTCGGCTTGTCTTGTTTGATTTACTTTTAGGGTATTTGTTTGGGTTGTTTGGATCCTAAACCCGGATCGGGGAATTCCTTTTAGGTAAGTAGCAGTAAACTGTGAGGGAGCTGTGCAGGGTATACCGACACAGTTAAAACAGTAGCTACATTGATGCGATACTTTGGTGTGTACCGGTAGCACTTGAGTAATCAAGGAGAATACGGGGCCGCTGTATGGTATCATAAAGCGTCAACTGACCTTAGCACCTTAATTTACCAACTTGGCTTTTTAGGACATAGTGAGATAGCCGTATTTGGTGTAAACCCAAAGTCGGTTGATACTCGATGCTACACTCATTGAGGTTTGACTCTTGAGTTTTGTTTGGTGGCAAGTCAATTGTCTATCGGAATGAAATTTTGAGGGAAAGATCGGTGATATTGAGATCCCTTAGAACCCTGTTACTATATTTAGGATAGGTTGAACCAACCCAACTTCAAGAGGGTATTACCTTAAAACCCATGCAAGCCTTAAACCTAAGGTATTTGTGTGATTTACTTGTGTTTGATATATCTTCTATATCTGAGTATAATCATGACATCATAACATAGCATATCATACTAACCATTTCAAGGATTCTTAGGGTTTATTTTTGTCTTGTTTTGTAGGACATGGCCCTCGCCCGCAGATTCACTATCCAAGTCAGTCTGGTAAAGGTACCTCCTCAGCTTAAGGAGTTAGTATCAAGGGTTCCTGAAAGCTCTCCCTTCACTGAAAGACATGGTCGACTTCTCAGCTTGGTCACCTCAAACCCTGATGAAGAAATGTTAAAAGTGCTCTTTCAATTCTTTGACCCTTTACATCACTGCTTCGATTACCAGTTAGTGCCTACTATGGAGGAGTCTTCTCTGTTACTGGGGGTGCCTACCTATAACAAGGTACCTTTAAATGTTTTGGAAAGAGACCATAAACCTGAAGGTATTGCTAAAGCTCTGTCCTTACAACGATCTGACGTAGTAGCAAATTGGGAAACCAGGAGAGGTGTCAAGGTTTTTTTTGGCTATGTTCTTGTTTGAGAAAGCTCATCATTTTTGGGATACCCTGGTGTTGTACCCCAAAATTTTCTCTCTCATTTATCAATAATTTGCTCACAAGATCTCCTTTGACTCAAGATTGCACTAGGGTTGATCAGCTCAAGATACTTCCTTAAGCACTAATGACCAAAATTAGGGTTTGAGATTGCACAAGGATATTTGAACTTTCAATGCTTCATATGACTTTCATAGATCATTATGGACCCCCAATATCACTCATGTCAAGTTTCAATCCTTGGATCACACTTTTGCTCAGTCAATTGAGCAGTTGACCTAAAAATCAGGTGTATTGGGGAAAAAGTCAACTATGGCCAATTTACAGTCAAACTTCATAAATTTTTATCCACATCAACATTTTAAACTCATATGTATCATTTGATCAAGTTTGGACCATAATTCCTCGAGAAATTTGATCAAATCTTCAAAAGGGAAAAATGGTCAAAATTAGGGTTTTGACTGAGAAAGGGCAATTTCTGATTTTTGACCTAGAAAATGATCAATTGGTTTAAGGAATGATCTCAAGAGTCAAATTGCATCATTGTTACCTATAACATGGCTTAACATTACTCAAGTCCAATGGATTGACAAATGAATTTTCAGTCAACTGATCAAAAGTCAACTGTATACTAAAAATCAAACTTTGACTTTTTGGTCAAAATCAAATGCCAAATATCACAATTCATCAAAGCATGTCAAAATATGAAACTTATTCATTAAGAAATCCAAAATTCAAAATTTCATTTTTGAAAAGTGAAAATTTCTAAACTTCGAAATTTTTTCTAAGTGTTAGAAATTTCTTATTTTTTCACAACTTTGAGCAAAATTTTCACCATGATGCAAGATGATTCAGAAGAAACTTCCAACATTAAGGTTGTAGATCTCCATGAAATATACAACTTTTCTTTACACAACTCCTTCCAAAATTGCTTGGATCTCAAGTTATAATTTTAAGAACACATGGTCATGAAACAAAACACTTAGTGAAATTTTTGCCCTAATTTGGTCGGGATTTTGACCTAACTTCATGACACTTTTTCATATAGTTCCAATGGGAATATTCAAAAGTAATTCAAATATTGGTTGTAAATCACATTACAAGCTTTCCAAAATGTCCAAGAACTCCTTGAGATCATTCTTGGGTAGGGAGAATCGAAGAGATGAAGTTAGGGTTTTATCACTTGAATTACAAGGCATTTTATGATGAACAAAATTCAAATTCAAAGTTATGCAGCATAAAATCTACTTTTCAGACCTCAAACTTGTTAGGAACTCCATAATTAATTTATTACACAGTTGTTAGAGGTCTCATTTCAAGCATTCAATGCAAGGCCATGCTTTATATCCATTTTGGGAAGAAAGTGCACATTGCCATTTTGATAAAGTGACTTTTTGCACAAAACTTGTTCTTGAGCCTTGCACTTGTTCTCTTCTGATCATACATGTCTCATAACACAAGAGAAATGGTTTAGACACTTACAATCACCCAACCCATGCTTGTACTTCACATTGAAACTTGGTTTCCCACTTTTCTTGAAAATCAAGTAACATAGCAAATAGCTTGTAACTTGTACTTCTGACTTTCCAATGCACTCAAACCTCTTTGCTTATACATACACAAACCATTTGCCATAAATCACACACATGCTTAAGCCCTGAAAACACCTAGAACAAAAAATCACCAAAAACACTTCAAAACTTGTCATTTTTGAGTTTTGAAGCCAACCTTCAAATCTACTTGTGCGTTTCTTGGCCTTTTACTTTCAAAAGCTTCTAAACAACATACACAAACAATCCTAACACCTACAGCACCACTGTAACACCTCCATCATCATCCACCATTTTCAAAAACAAATCTTTTCACTTGGACTTCTCCATAACTCCTCATGCACTTTCAGCTCAAGCTAAGCATCCCATTAGCTTCCTGGGAACTTGAGGAAGCTAACCCAATCATTGGAACTCCCTGAAAGCTGCTCAAACTCCAAACCCGATACCCTCTTGCAAGGTAAGTTTTCTAACTTTGGAACTTTTCATACAGGAATCATCAATGATTTATTTGTGAATGAAACATGTAGATATCATTGCCCTAAAGCTAACCATGTCCATAGTTTCCATTAATTTTACTTGAGTTTAGAGAATTTTAAGATTGAAGTTTCTGAGATTTTTAGGGTTCAGAATAGGGCCATTAAAATTCATGTTCATCTTTGAGCTATAATTATTTTGCTTTGCATTTTTGAAATCGTGAGGAAATTTGCTACAAGTTTCATGTTTACAGTTTTCATTTTTGTTAAGATTTGAATGAGTTACAGAGCTTCTGGCTGGGCGTGAGGTTGAAGATGAAGTTGCCCTCAGGAACGTGTTTACCATATATATTTATGGTTTGATTTATATAAACGGATGTATAGCCACCCCAGTGGTGGAAGCGCGCGTCTGTAACCAGAGGGACCTGGGTTCGAGCCCTAGTGGTACCCTTTTGTTTTTTTCACATTTTTTGCATTTCTGACTTTCTTTTTGGTAGGCGCTGGGCCTTATGTTTTTTTCTTGTTGATAACCCCATTGCTGGCTATTCACACCCCTGTCCCAGTTTTATTCTTTTTTTCTTATTTTTTTATTTATTTGTTTTCTTAATTATTTTTCTAATACTAAAAAATCATAAAAAATAAAAAAATAGTAGATTTATATTTGGACATAGTTTATCTATTTTTCTCACACAAAAATTATTTTATTTTATCATACTTTATTTATTTCACTAAATATTTTGTAAATTTAATTAAAAACTAGGGTTTTAATTATTTTCTTTTACACAATTTAAATTTATTATTTTAAGATTTAAAAAGACCAAAAAATATTTTATAATACTATAAACTATTTTCAAGACAAAAATACCAAAAATACTTTTCTTATAAACTTAATTTCTTTTTAATCAATTAATAGATTTAGGGTTTTATTTAAAATCTTTTCTTAGTAAATTTAGGTTTTACTTTTAAGTAATTAATTTCTTCTAGTTAATTAGGTTAAAATCAAAACCCCTTTTCTCTAAAAAATCCAAACAAATATCCATTTTCTTCACATTTGCATTCTTGTATATTTATTCATTATATACATTATTTATTCCAATTCTTGTATAAATTCAATATGGTTGTAATAGATTAATTAGGTTTATATTCTTGCAATCCCAATTTGTAATTTGTACACCCCCTCCCACAAGTATTGTAATAGCGTAGTAACTTTAAATTTCGTAATTTATCGCTTTATATATAACATGCTAGTAATTAGGGTTTGTATGGAAAGACTAAAACCATTGCTTAGAAAAACCCTAATCAAAGACAAAATCAAGAATGAAAATAATACACTTGCACACAAGCACCCCCTATGGTAAATCCACTTGGTTTCCTTACAAAATGGCCATATTACGCATGTGAGGTATCTTAGCAAAAAGAAGCCAAATATAAGATCATAGTCCCTCGATGACGCTATATATGTTGCCTTTCAAATGATCTTAGTCCCTAAAAATAGAATGCTAAGATACCTTGCAACATTGCTAATCATGGTTATACGATGACCCGTGCTCGTCCTGTTTACATCCAAAGATAGGGCTACTTACCAAATCAATGGTAAGATAACAATGTCAAAGGAAAAATAAAATGAACATGAAAGACTTTTGAGTAGGTAGAATTCTCCTAACTACTTGCTCAATTTCAAAATAAAACATCCTTGCTATTTTCAAAACAAACACTTACACTTTCAAAAACATATTTCAAACTTGAAAACATTTTCAAAAGATCAAACATCTTTTTATACATTCTTACGAACGAGAATCATTACAAAGATCGCCTAAACGATGACCTCTTTACAAAATACTTTCAAAAAACCACACAAAGCATAATTTCAAATAAAAAGCAAGTGATCTAGCAATTAACTAAGAGCCCATGGAAAACCATGGATGAAAAGGGTGATAATACCTTCCCTTTTCATAATCTACCCCCGAACTCAAGAAATAATCTCAAATGTCTTTCCTGTGCTTTTTAACCTTTCCTTTTGGATAAAATAAAAGTCGATGGTGACTCTTGCTAACCACAACATTTATGATCAAACGCAAAACCCTCAAGTCAGTTCTCCCACCGTATCACACCTAGACTTACAAGCTTTTGAAGAGGTGTTAGCCCTTCTCATATATGGGTTGGTACTGTTTCCTAATCCGGACCAACTCATAGAAGTTAATGCGGTTAAGGTTTTCCTGTCACGTAATCCGGTACCTACTATGCTTGGAGATATCCTACATTCTCTGCATACTCGCACTATAAAGAAAAGAGGGACCCTTCTGTGTTGCGGTCCTCTTTTGGCTAGGTGGTTTATTTCGCACCTACCCCGATCCGTCTTGAAGAATGAACAGGGTTTGAGATGGTCTCATAGGCTAATGAATCTTACACATTCATGAATTCATTGGTGTCCTCGATCCTCGGAGAATGTTACCATCATTGATCGATGTGGAGAATTCCCTAATGTCCCTCTCTTAGGCATTAGGGGAGGAATCACTTACAATCCTTGTTTGGCACTGCGACAATTTGGATATGCGAGAAGGGATGGTCCTCATGATACACTTATCCAAGGAATCGCCTTCGACTATGAGAATGATGCTCGGGGTTACCGTAAAAGGTTCATGCGAGCTTGGGGCATGGTACATAGAGTTGATAGCAAGACACTGGGGCACAAGAATTCTGTCCCTCTTGAGCCTTATCTCAAATAGGTACGAGCCCGTGCTCAAAGTCTTATAATGCCTTACCCCGCCATCCTACCTATGATTATGGAACCGGTTGCTGAAGGAGACACTCATTATCTTGTTCTTCATCCTGACATGCCAATTGATCATGCGGAGTTACAAAAATAATGGGTTCAACTTAAGGAGGAGCGGGATACATTTGAAGCTCAATTCTACGCCAACAAGAAGAAAGTCCTGGAACGCACTAGGCTACTTCATGAAGAGTGGAATATAAACACCTACATTGCACCAAAGAGGATGCACTTATAGGAAACCTAATTTTCTTTTTGCTTTAAGTTTTATTTTGTTTGATTGTAAGCCTAAAGGGCACTCTTTGTAACAATTCGAACTTATTAATACAATTAACATGTATTTCTTTTGTTTAAGAAAAATTGAGTATTTAAGAATCCTTGAAATCATTGCATATGCATATCATCCATGACATTGCATAAACAGGTTTCAAAGTAGGATTCTCATCTTCCTCGCTGTTTATTTCAGCAATAATGGCTTCTGAACAAAATATCAAGGATCTCCAGGCACAAAATACCCAATTTCAGAAAATGTTCGTAGCCTTGGATAAAGGGCAGGAAGATCTGAAGGCCCTTATTCTGAAAGATAGAAAGAAGAAGGCGAAGAAGACCGCTGGTGTGGTAAACCTGGGAAGAAGATTCAAGGGACCGTTGAAGCAAACGGTTGATCTGACCTTTTCATCCAAGGAAGGAGAGAATCAAGAGGGTAACACAAGGGAGGAAGACCCTAGTCTAGGGGAATCTGATAATGACACTGATTACAATGAAGAGCAGTATCCTCCGACTGACGAATGGTACAAACAGTTAGGGGGTCGTCTGAATGCAATGGATATCCAAAGAGTACCAGGGTTGGATTTTGAAGAGTTGGGTTTGGTATCTGGGGTTGTCATCCCACAGAAGTTCAAGGTTCCGGTATTTGCAAAGTATGATGGGGTTTCTTGTCCCAAGCTTCATCTCCGTTCTTATATGAGGAAGATTCATCCTCACACTGCTGATAGGAACTTGTGGGTCCATTTCTTTCAAGACATTCTATCCGGGACTCAGCTTGAGTGGTTCTATCAGCTGGAGGGAATAAATATCCGCAACTGGGAAGATCTGGCCGCTGCTTTTTATAAGCAGTATCAATATAACGCTGACCTTGCTCTTACTCGTACTCAACTCCAGAGTATGTCTATGGGTGCAAGCGAAGGTTTTAAGGACTACGCTCAAAAGTGGAGAGATTTGGCAAGGAGAGTCCAACCCCTTTGTCTGATAGGGAGTTGGTGGACATGTTTCTTGGTACGCTATCCGGTCCGTTCTTTAATCACTTGATTGGTAGCTCCTCAGCTGGTTTTACTGAGCTGATATTGACTGGAGAAAGGGTAGAAGCTGGGATCCTAAGTGGAAAGATCCAGAAAGACACCTCTTCAAGTACAGTGAAAAAGCCATTCATGGGTAAGAAGGAAGTCAATGCTATTTACAATCCAAGAAGTCAAAAATGAACTGAGCACCATCCAACGATAGGGGCTGTGATAATACCTAGGCCTGTGGCTACTCAACAACGAAACAATCAGCCAAGGGTAGAAATACCTCAAAGGCAGTTCACCCGAATCAATATGACGTTGTCTGAGGTTTTACCCCATCTATTAAAGTCTAATTTGGCAACCTTAAGGGAGGCTCCCAAGAACCCCAACACCACATCTCCTCGTTACAATCCAAACGCTCAGTGTGCTTACCATTCCGAGAGTCCAGGCCATGATACAAACGACTGTTGGGCTATAAAGAATAAGATACAAGATCTGATCAAAGAAAAGGAGATTGAGTTTGAAGCTCCTGAGATGACTAATGTCATAACTTCTCCCATGCTCAAGCACAATCGTGGTGTTAATACCGTTGATACTGATCTGTTTGTTACTTCTATTGATGAAGTTTCTACTCCTCTCATGACCGTTAAGAAGAATTTGTTGCTAGCTGGTTTATTTCCGGGCTGTGGTGAAGGTTGCATCATGCGTTTATCTCTACCTTCTGGTTGTTATTTGCTGAAGGCAGGTGTTCAACGCCTGATGGATAACAAAGAGATTTTGTTCGAAAAGACTCGGGTTCCAACTGTTCTACATGAAGATGTTGCTATCATAACCATTTCCGCCAATCCTTCCAAGGTCTCCTCCAAAAGACCTGTTAGGATTACATCTGCTCCAAGAATTGCTCCATTAATAATCACTTTTCCTGGCCCTATACCATACTCCTTGGACAAAGCTGTTCCTTGGAATTATGGTGCTGATGCTTACTACCATGGCATCAAGCAGGATTTGTTAACCATTAAAGACGAAAAAACTGAAGAGGCTGATCCCGATATTATTAACATTGTCGGGACCATTAAAATTACTCGAAGTGGAAGGGTTTTCTCTCCCAAGATCTCCCCAAAGACTATTTCTAAGCCTGTTGTTATTCCATTTGTCGTTCCGGCTAGTACTCCTGCTACTACTCCCACCCTTACTCCAGTTGTTACCCATGTCGATGAGTCATCTGGGACTCGGGGCAAAGAAGTTGTAGGTGAGCCTGCCCAGACGGAGTCACCTAGAGAAGTATTTTGGAATCCTCTAAACAAGAAATGGAGGGGATTTTAAAGATAATCAAGAAAAGCGACTACAATGTGGTCGAACAGCTGGGGCAGACCCCTCCGAAGATATCAATGCTGGCTCTGCTATTGTGTTCTGAGGCCCATGCAAAGGATTTGGTTACATTTCTCAAGACTGTGCATGTGCCGCATAAAACCCCCACTGACCAATTCGAGGACTGTGTGGCCAGTCTGACTGCTGATAATGGGTTGGGTTTTTCTGATGCTGATTTGACACCCAAGGGGAGAAGGCATAATGATGCTCTGTATGTCTCGATCAAATGCAGGGGCACTACTATGGACCATGTGCTAGTGGACACTGGATCGTCACTGAATGTTCTGCCAAAGAAGGCTCTTGATAGGCTAGATTGTAAGGTTTGACCTTAAAGCCCAGTAACATTGTGGTGAGGGCTTTCGACGGTTCAAAAAGAATGGAGCACGGGGAGGTGGACATCCCTGTCAAAGTGGGTTCCCATACCTTTGAATCCACCTTCTACGTGATGGATATCAGACCATCTTATTCTTGTTTGTTGAGTCGTCCTTGGATGCATGAAGCTGGAGCCGTTACTTCTATACTGCACCAAATGCTAAAGCATCCAATGAAGGGAAAGATTTTCACCGTGCATGGTGAAGAGGAGTACATGGTAAGCCATATGAACTCTTTCAGGTATGTGGAAATAGACGGTGAGTTCATAGAGACCCCTTGTCAAAATTTTGAAAAGGTTCCCCAGACTATAGCATCAACCGAGACTATTACCAGTGTGCCAAAGATCACCGAAACTCTTTTGAAGATGGCTTCTCTCAAGGACGCCAGAGAAGTAGTTGAAGAAGGTGGGTGTACCATTTGGGGACAGCTCCCTGATTTTCCTTACAAAACTGACAAATTTGGTTTGGGCTTTACTTCATGAGCTCAAAGGGTTGTTCGACGTGCTCGGGCTGGAGGACCTCCCCTACGCATTAGAAATCATGGGGTTAATGCTATAGAAGACAATGATGAGGATTCTGATATTGACAGCTGGATCTACCCTACTACTAACGGTGGACCTAGTAACTGGATGACCAGAGATTTTGTGCCGATTACTTTTGTTCAGCAGTAATTGTCTTGCTTATTTTTTAGATTTGTAATAAACAATATAAACTCTATGGCCTTGTGTCTTACCCAAGACACAATGGTTTATTTGTGAGGGTTATTATATGTCATTATCATATGTCATCAATGAAACATTGGACGTTTTTGTATACAAATTTTGCGCTCTCTGTTTTTCTTTTCTGCTTTTTACTTTATCAGTACAGCTATGCTCTTACACACACTGACATATCAAACTGCAGATCCATATCCACTCTGGATCCCATTGATAACAGTTCTACTATTGCCAGTTATAACTTCGAAAATCCGATCAACCAAGCCGAGGACGAAGGTGAGGAAGATTGTGAGGTACCTGGAGAACTTGCTAGACTATTACAGCAGGAAGAGAGGGCTATACAGCCTCATGAAGAGCCGATTGAGACAATAAACTTGGGCACATAGGTAAACAGAAAAGAAGTCAAGATTGGCGCAAATATGGGGATTAATGTCAAACAACGGTTGATACAAATGTTGCATGACTGTTTCGAGATCTTTGCCTGGTCATATGAAGACATGTCAGGACTGGATACTGATATCGTGGTTCACCGACTACCAACTAAAGAAGATTGCCCTTTGGTAAAACAGAAGGTCCGTGGCATGCGCCCTGAAATGTCAGAGAAGATCAAAGAAGAGGTTATGAAGCAATTCAATGCTAGGTTCTTAGCTGTCACTTCTTACCCCTAATGGATTTCCAACGTGGTCCTGGTGCCTAAAAAAGATGGTAAGGTACGGATGTGTGTGGACTACAGAGATCTGAACAGGGCAAGCCCCAAAGATGACTTTCCACTCCCCCACATTGATGTCCTAGTTGACAACACCGTGCAACACAAGATCTTTTCCTTCATGGATGGTTTCTTTGGTTACAATCAGATCAAGCTGGCACCTGAAGATATGGAGAAGACAACCTTCGCCACTCAATAGGGAACTTTCTACTACAAAGTGATGTTGTTTGGATTAAAGAACGCTAGGGAAACCTATCAGCGAGCCATGGTCGCCTTATTTCATGACATGATTAACCATGAGATAGAGGTTGTTGTACCCCAAAATTTGCCCTCCCATATTCTTCAAGAAATTGCCAAGTCATGCTTCAAAATCTCCCCAAAGGTTGCACAGTGTAAGGGCCTCCTAAGCAGTCAAAATTAGGGTTTTAGTTTTGATCAAGAAAATGAAGTTTCCAAGGGTCCAATCAAGTCCCACATGCCTATAAATATGGTCAAGCATCCTCATACCAAGTTTCAAGACTTTCAGCACAAAATTGCACAGTCAAAACCCTAATTGCACTACAGTCAACTATAGGGGCAAAATGGTCATTTGACAGTCAAAAGTTCAAATTTTTGGTCAACATCTCATTTTGAAGCCACAAACATCATTTGATCAATGCTTGATCATGATTCTCAAAGCTTGGCTCAAAAATCATCAAGATGCAAAAGTTTCCTTATTTGGACAGCTGAAAAAGTCAACTGTAAATTGACCAGGGCATAACTTTCACATGGATTATCAGAAAAATTCCATCCAAAGCTCATTTTGAAGAGAAAGACATTTCCTACAACTCATCTTCATACTTCAAGTCCAAGAAATGCTCTCACAAAAAGTTATCAATTTCAACATTATAGGTCATTTTCAAAAGTCAACAAAAAGGGACTTTAAGTCAAAGGCCATAACTTGAGATTGGTAAATCAAAATGACATGGGACCAAAGGAATTGGTTATAGGACTCAAAGACCTTTCCAAAATGTCCAAGAACATGAGCAAAGCTTAAAAATTGAGCAAGTTATGCCTTGTGGAAGTTGGGAAATTTTTGGATATTTTGAAAAGTCAACATTGATTCAAATGACCTAAAATTGCTAATGGGCCTCTTTTTCTTCCATAATTCATCATCCAAGACATGCACACGACCATTTGGCCGAAAGGGAAGTTTTTTATTATTTTTATTTATTTATTTGAATTTTTTATTACAATTAATTCATTTAAGCTAAATAAAATATGAAAAAATACTAAACTAATGAAATCAAATCTTTTTGTGCAGAAAATACTCTCATTGGACACTCAAGATTCGTGCATAATCATTTTTGGAAGGTTTTGTCATGATTTGATATCAAATAGCATGAAAAAATATTGAAAAAAGATCTTGAAAAATCAAATCTTACAAACCATGAATGCAAAGGTTTTGGATCAAGTTTTCAACCCTAATCACTCTCCTATACATACACAAGCAAGACCTAATGCTTCCTAACAAAAAAGCTGCGCTACAGACCGAGCAAAAAACTTGAGTTTTTGGTTGAAAATTTGAAAACTGAAAACAAGGTTAGAGGACGATTCAAGGCCAAAGACTTGTGCCATCACCTTCCTGAAGCTTCAAGGAAGGATTTCCAATCAAAATCGTTCATCCTAACATCAAGAATTGGTAAAACGAATGTGCCCTGTACAGAAAATTCCGTGCACTCGTACATCATGAATCATGCGTTTTTAGCACTTTTTAATGTTTGATTCATGTTCATTATTTGATTCTAATGCTAACCATGTAAATTAATTGTGTTTTTGAGCGTTGTACATGATTTCACCATTAACAATATTTAGGGTTTTGCAAGCTTCAATTTGGGCATTTCCAGACGCGGTAAAATTAGACCACCATAGTACCATGAATGGATTCAGCACGATTGGACGATCAATAAGCAATCCTCGCGCCTAATTTATGAGGCCCCAGGGGCTATTCACTATTTTTTAATATAGTGTCTACAGGGACGTTTAAAAACCGTTGCCTATGTTTTGTTGTATTTTCAGGAAAAATAAGCCAAGGAAGAAGAAGGATGCGTGGCCATCAGTAATTGGATGGTTTAAAAATTCGCGCTAAAATCCACTAACGTTTTTGTTTTATTTGATATTAATTGATTGTTGTATTATATACAAAGCGCACTACATGGCTCAGTGGCAGGCAGGCATATTGTTGACTTCCAGGACCTGGGTTCGAGCCCCAGGTCCCCCATTCTTTCCATGTTATTTTTCATTTAATATTCACATACAGTTTCAACGTTGTGGACCATCATACGTCCCTCCATCAAGCCGTCCACGCGTTCAGTTTCATCAATTCAAGGGTCCAGATTGGGAGAATACCGTGTACGTCAGTCAACGGAGATCCATGCCAACGCAATAGTCAACCAGGCCAAAGAGTAAATGGGCCCAAATTGCTAAAGACCAACCTCCCAATTTGGGGCAGACCCCCTAGGTTTGCAAATGTTTTTTTTATTATTCTTTATTTATTATTATTTCTATTTTCTTTTAATTACTGTTTTTTAATTAAGTTAATATTTTCATAATATATAAAAAAAACACTAAAAAATCAGAAAAGATAAAAAAAATAAATAAATATTTTTATTTTAGTATTTTTTTGTAAATAAATAACTTTAATTGATTAGTTTTAATTTAGGAGAAAGCCTTAATATTTTCTTAATTAATTTAAAAGTGGTAGAACTAGGATTTAATCAATTTTTTCCTTTTTCTTTTATTTCATAATAATTAAATATTTCCTATTATTTATATTTATAATTAAATTGTATGTAAAATAATTAGGTTTAATTTTAGGTTAAAATTTAATCTTTTCTTAATAAACTAAAAACAACTAGAATTAGGGTTAGCATTTCATTTTAATTAATTCTTTTTTTATTAAAAATCATAAAATACCAAAAAATACCAAAAACAATTTCTTTTCTTTTTTAATTAATTAATTTCACCATTTAATTTAATTTTGCAAAAAGGGTCCAACGCCCTCGTTCTTAATTCTCATTTAATTCGCATATTTATTTTATTTCTTTTAATATTTCTGTATCTCTCCCAAAGCCGTGTAATTAATTTCTCGCACTTTATTTTCTTTACTTTCTTTATTTTTCTGTCAAATCGGGTTCTGGAAATTTTGATGATGTGGACCCGCGCCTTTTGTAATAGCTTAGAATCTTTACCTTTTCTCGCACTTTTAACTGTTAATCAAGGCATGCAAGAATGAATGGACAAAATAAAAACAAACGCTAGATCACCCATAACATGACAAGACACAAATAAATGAAAACGACACACAAATCACACACCACCCCTAGGGTACGCCTCACTGTTGCCTTGCCTCGAAAGGTGATCGTCGAGTAGAGGATGTCTTAGTAAGTCCTCATGATCCGGGAACCTGGCATGAGGGTAGCTTCTAAGGTGTCTTCCCATTGCTCTGGTGATCACCATGTCCTAAACCTCGAATTGACCCGCATACCTCCAACGGTGGTGCTACCTACCTCTCAATGGTGGGATGGCACTACTTTAAAGGACATTTACACAGACGAATTCCTTAGGGTAGGTAGACAACTCTAGATACTTGCTCTAATTTCAAAACAAATCAAAAAATACTTTTCACACCGACACCTTTTCAAAAGCTTTCGAAAGCAATTTTTCAAACACTCTTGAGGACTGATACAAGAGTCGAACTGGAATTTTCAAAGAAACTTTTTAAAACCCACAGTTGAAAAGCAAACAAACCATTCTTGAAAACACAAATGAGCAAGTATCTAAGAGCCCATGGATAACCATGGATAGAAAGGGTGCTAACACCTTCCCTTTCTATAATCTACCTCCCGAACCGAGAACAATCTCTTTAAGGAATTTTTTTGTGCTTTTGTCCTTTCCATTTGGAGAAAATAAAAGACGGTGGCGACTCTTGCTTCCGCGATATTTCGCGAACCAGCGTTAAACAGTCAGTTCCAGATCCACCGATCACAGAACTGGCGACTCTGCTGGGGACTTAAACTTAAAGTGAGGTGTACCTTAGGGCTAGTTCATAACTGTGTTTTCAATTGTTTTCCTTGTGTGCTTTAAATTGTGGGACTGTCTTGGGAGTTCTATAGATCCTAACCCGGATCTGGGGGATACCTTCTTAGAAAGTAGCAACAAGGCTGTGAGGGAACTGTGCGGGGTATACTGACATGGTTGAAACAGTCTGCTACGTTGATGTGGCACTTTGGTGTGTACCGGTAACCCTTGAGTTCAGTCAAGGAGAGTACGGGGCCTCCGCGTGGTGTCGTGAAGCATCAACAGACCTTAGGAACCTTAATTGAACTATCTTGGCCTCTTTAGGGTAGTGAGATAACTGACTTTGGTGCAGTCCGAGGTTGGTTGATACTCGATACTACACTCAATTGAGGGTTGCTTTCCTGGAATATTTCGGTCGCCAGTTCAGTGGCTAAATCGAAACGATGAACAATGAAAGCAATCCCGTGATATTGGGACCCTTAGAACCCGGTCATTTCTAATAGGACAGGTTGAACCCACCAACTTCAAGAGGGTACTACCCAGACCCCATGATGGCCTTAAACCCTAAGGGCTTGTCTTGTGTGCCTTGTGTGCCTTACATGTTTGTCTTTGTAAATATCGGTGGTGTGTTTAATCATAACATCATGACATCATCCAGCATCATATGCATTGACTAACCATTTCAGGGGTTCGAATTTTCATCTTTGTTCTTGTTTTGTAGGACATGGAAACTGTTCGTAGAAAGACAATTCAAATCAGTCTTGTAAGGATCCCTCCTCAGCTTAAGGAGCTTATATCCAAGATTCCCGAGAACTCTTCATTCAGTGAAAGACATGGAAGTCTCATCAGCTTGGTCAATACCAACATTGAGGAAGATATGATCAAGGTCCTGTTCCAATTCTTTGACCCTCTGCATCACTTTTTCACCTTCTTGGATTATCAGCTGGTACCTACATTGGAGGAGTTCTCCCGGCTCCTGAAGATCCCTATCCTTGATCAACTACCCTACAACGGTATGGAAAAGGAACCTAAGCTTGAAGAGATTGCTAAAGCCTTGCACCTACAGTCATCTGACCTCAAGGGACATTGGGAAGTTAGAAGTGGTATCAAAGGGTTCTTAGCCAGGTTTCTGTTTGAAAAGGCCCATGAATGTTGGAACTCCCTTGACTTGCAAGCTTTTGAAGAAGTTGTGGCCCTCCTTGTTTATGGTTTGGTGTTGTTTCCTAACCCAGATCAGCTCATAGATGTCAGTGCTGTCCAGATCTTTATGTCCAGGAATCCTATACCTACATTGCTGGGGGACATCCTTCACTGATGTTACACTCGAACCATGAGAAAAAGAGGTGTCCTTATGTGTTTCACTCCTCTCCTGGGAAGGTGGTTTATTTCGCACCTTCCACAATCAGTTTTGAAGAACGAGCGGGGTTTGAGGTGGTCACAACGGTTGATGACTCTTACACATGCAGATATACATTGGTGCCCTAGGTCCAGAGAGGATGTCACCATCATTGATCGTTGCGGGGAGTACCCTAATGTTCCTTTACTTGGAATCAGAGGAGGTATTACTTACAGCCCATGCCTGGCTTGGAGACAGTTTGGTTATGCTCGGAGGGATGGTCCTCATGACATGTTAATTCCTGACATAGTTTTTGACTTGGACAACGATACTCAAGGACTCCTCCAGAGATTTATCAGAGCTTGGAGGATGCCAAGTAGGATAGACAGCAAGACACTAGGGCACAGGAACTCCATCCCGTTGGAACCTTATCTCAAGTGGGTACGCGCCCGCTCCCAGAAATTGGTAATGCCTTATCCTCATATGCTCCCAGTAATCAAAGAGCCAGTCTTGGAAGGAGAAGTGTCCTACATTATTCAGCACCCTGATATGCCCACATCCTGGGAAGAGATGCAGAAGAGCTGGATCCAGCTTAAAGAAGAACGGAATTCTCTTGAGACCAGTCTACATGCTAGTGAAAAGAAGGTCTTGGAGCTCACCCGCCTGTTGCATGAGGAGAGGAATCTCAACACTTACATAGCTCCAAAGAGGATGCGTAGTATATTTTGGGATTGATTTGCTTTTGTATTATTTTGCCCATGAGGCTTTGATATATTGAACAATTACTTCCTTAATGATAACGTGTGTTCTTTTTGTCTACAACAAATTTGAACTTTCGAACCCTTGAATGCATTGCATAAACACATATCATTCATCATGTGCATAGCAGGTTCTCCCCTTTTCAGGTTGCTTACAGTTCTTCGCTGTTTATTTCAGCATCATGAATCCTGACTCATCATTAACTGAGACATCCATCAAAGCTCTTCAGGCGCAGAATGCACAATTTCAGGAATTAATCAAGGGTTTAGCTCAAGGCCAAGAAGAGCTGAAGGCTCTACTCCTGAAGAAGGATAAGAAGAAGAAGAGAAGAACTGTTCTGTTTAGCTCGGGCCGAAGGTTTGGCAACACTCTGCAAAATGAAGAGGCTGGTTCTTCCATTGGCAAGAGTACTCCTCAAGCGGAAAAAGGTCCTAGTTCGGTAGTCTCCGACAACGAGACTGATTTTGATGAAGAGCAGTATCCTCCGGCAGAAGACCGTTACAAGCAGCTGGAGGATAGGCTGAATGCTATGGAAATACAACAGGTACCTGGGCTGGATTTTGGAGATTTGGGTTTGTCTACTGGTGTGATTATTCCTTGGAAATTCAAAGCACCATCTTTCACTAAGTACGACGGGGCGTCTTGTCCCAAGCTACATCTCAGGTCCTATGTTCGGAAGATTCAACCGTACTCAGCGGATAAGAATTTGTGGATCCACTTCTTCCAGGAGAGTCTTTCAGGGACTCATCTCGAATGGTTCTATCAGCTGGATGGAACCAAGGTTCGTAACTGGGAGGAGTTGGCTACTGCTTTCTATAAGCAGTATCAATATAATGCCGACCTTGCCCCTACACGTACCCAACTCCAGGGTATGTCGTTAGGTTCAAGTGAAGGTTTTAAGGAGTACGCTCAGAAGTGGAGGGATCTGGCTGGCAGGGTGCAGCCTCCGTTGACTGATCGGGAGTTAGTAGACATGTTCTTGGGGACCCTCTCTGGGCCATTTTTCAACCATCTTATTGGGAATTCTTCTGCTGGATTCACTGATCTGATCCTGACTGGAGAGAGAATTGAGGCTGGGTTGAAGTCTGGTAAGATTCAAAAGGGTGCATCTACAAGTTCTGAGAAGAAACCCTTCAAGAAAGAGGCCAGTGTGGTGTATGGGCCTAGAAGGCAAGACAAACCAGAGCGCCGTCAATCTGTCAACGCGTTGGTGATTGCAAAGCCTGTCGCCGCTCCTCGGCAAGCTAACCAACCAAGGGCTGAGAGACCCAGAAGGGAATTCACCCGTTTGAGTATGACCTTGTCGCAGATCTTACCACAGTTGCTCTCAACCAACTTAGTGACCGTCAGAGAGGCTCCGAAGTTTGCAAATACTACATCTCCTAAGTACAACCCAAATGCTCGTTGTGCTTACCATTCTGATAGCCCGGGGCATGCCACTGACGACTGTTGGGCATTAAGGAACAAGCTGCATGACCTTATTGACGCCAAGGAGATACAGTTTGAGGCATCTGAGAAGCCTAATGTAGTGACAGCTCCCCTGCCTGCTCATGGAGTGAATGCTATTGGGGACGAGGATGAAGTGGATGAAGCTGAGTTTGATAGCTGGATTTACCCGGCGACCGACAGTGGACCTAACAATTGGAGTGCAAAGGACAATCTATCTGTTTCTCTTGTTACTGAGTAATGAATTCTCTTGTTTTGTTATTTGTAATAAACAATAAATAAACTCTATGGCCCGGTGTCTTACCCGAGGCGCCGTGGTTTCATTTGTGAGGGCATATAAATTGTCATTTCATACATCATAAATGAAAATCTTGGACGTTTTCTCGCATTACAAATCTTATGCTCCTTTTCTGTCTTTCTTTCCTTTACATATATTTCAAAACAGCTGTATTTACACACACACTCACTCATACAGGTTTCAATCCACTCTGGATCTCACTGGTAACGACTCTGCTACTGCCAGTTATGACTTCGAAAATCCGATCAACTTAGCCGAAGACGAAGGTGAAGAGGACTGCGAAGTGCCTGGCGAGCTTGCAAGACTGTTACTTCAGGAAGAGAGGACAATTCAACCCCATGAAGAGCCAGTGGAAATAATAAACTTGGGTACTGAAGCAGACAGGAAAGAGGTAAAGATTGGTGCCAACCTAGAGCTCAGCGTGAAGCAACGGTTGACTCAGATGCTACATGATTATGTGGAGATCTTTGCCTGGTCCTACAAAGACATGCCCGGGTTGGATACCGATATTGTGGTCCATCACTTGCCAACTAAGGAAGACTGCCCTCCGGTTAAGCAAAAGGTCCGCCGTATGCGTCCAGAGATGTCTGAGAAGATTAAAGCCGAGGTTATGAAACAGTTTGACGCTGGGTTCCTTGCAGTGACTTCTTACCCTCAGTGGGTTGCTAATGTGGTGCCGGTACCAAAGAAAGATGGAAAGGTCAGAATGTGTGTTGACTACAGGGATCTAAACAGGGCCAGCCCCAAAGATGACTTCCCTCTACCTCACATTGATGTCCTTGTTGATAATACAACTCAACATAAGGTGTTCTCTTTCATGGATGGCTTTTCAGGTTACAATCAGATCAAGATGGCACCTGAAGACATGGAAAAGACTACCTTTGTTACTCAGTGGGGCACCTTCTGCTACAAGGTCATGCCATTCGGGCTGAAGAACGCTGGGGCAACATACCAACGTGCCATGGTTGCTTTATTTCATGACATGATCCATCATGAGATAGAAGTGTATGTGGACGACATGATCGCAAGGTCCCAGACTGAAGAAGATCACCTAGATCATCTGTAGAAGTTGTTTGACCGTTTGAAACTATACAAGCTGAGATTGAACCCGAACAAGTGCACCTTCGGGGTAAGATCGAGAAAGTTGCTAGGCTTCGTGGTAAGTGACAAGGGCATTCAAGTGGACCCTGCCAAGGTCAAAGCTATTCAAGAGATGCCGGTTCCTAAGACAGAGAAGGAAGTCAGAGGCTTTTTAGGACGCCTGAATTACATGGCTCGATTCATCTCACACCTGACTGCTACCTGTGAGCCAATCTTCAAGCTGCTGAAGAAAGATCAGGTAGTACGTTGGAATGATGAATGTCAGGCTGCTTTTGACAGAATCAAAGAGTATCTCCAAGAACCACCCATCCTTATGCCACCGGTTGAAGGGAGACCTCTGATACTATACCTAACAGTACTTGACAACTCAATGGGGTGTGTGCTGGGGCAGCATGACGAGTCTGGCCGAAAAGAGTACGCCATTTATTACCTTAGCAAAAAGTTTACCGACTGTGAGACTCGATACTCACTGCTTGAGAAAACTTGCTGCGCTTTGGTATGGGCTGCTCGCCGGCTGAGACAGTATATGCTGACTCACACTACTTTGTTGATCTCAAAGATGGATCCGATAAAGTACATATTCGAAAAGCCTGCTCTGTCTGGGAGAATTGCAAGATGGCAAATGATCTTGATGGAATACGACATTCAGTACACGACCCAGAAAGCCATCAAGGGAAGTGTATTGGCAGACCACTTGGCACATCAGGCCGTAGATGACTATCAGTCAATGAACTTCGAGTTTCCGGATGAAAGCATCATGATAGTAACTGATTGTGAAGTACCTGGACCGGATGAAGGACCTGAGGAAGGATCCCGATGGTCTATGCACTTTGACGGAGCCTCCAATGCATTGGGTAACGGTATCGGCGCCATAATCATATCACCTCAAGGCACTCATACTCCACTAACTGCCCGACTATGTTTCAACTGTACCAACAACATGGCGGAGTATGAGGCGTGCATCATGGGTCTTCAAGCTGCGATCGACCTAAGGATCAAGTTTCTGAGTGTCTTCGGAGATTCCGCTCTTGTGATCAATCAGATCAAAGGAGAGTGGGATACGAAACATCCGAATCTTATCCCTTACAGAGAATGTGTGTTGACCTTGATCCCCCACTTCACGAAGATAACCTTTGAACACTTTCCGAGAGAAGAGAATCAGTTGGCGGACGCGTTAGCTACAATGGCTTCTATGTTCAAAGTCAAATGGGACAATGAGGCTCCCCGGATCATCATCTGGAAACTGGACGAACCGACATACTGTTGTGATCTCGAGACTGAGTTGGTGACTGAGAAGCCTTGGTACCATGAGGTAAAGAGATATTTGGAAGCTCAGGAATACCCTGAAGGTGCATCTGTCAATGATAAGAAGTTTCTGAGAAGGTTCGCAGCAAAGTTCTTCCTTAGCAACGACATCTTGTACAAGCGAAACCATGATTCGACCTTACTGCGTTGTGTGGATAAGACTGAAGCGGAAAGAATCATGGAAGAGCTACATGAAGGGACCTTCGGTACACATTCCAATGGACACACTATGGCTAAGAATATCCTTCGGGCAGGGTATTACTGGTCCACAATGGAAGCTGACTGTTACCAACATTCCAGGACATGCCATAAGTGCCAGATTTATGCAGACAAGGTGCATGTTCCTCCAGTTCCCCTGAATGTTCTGACTGCGCCTTGGCCGTTTGCAATGTGGGGCATAGACATGATTGGTGAAATTAAACCTACGGCATCTAATGGGCATCGCTTCATCCTAGTAGCGATTGATTATTTTACGAAGTGGGTCGAAGCAGCATCCTATGCTACGGTAACCAAGACTGTTGTGGCACGGTTCATTCGGCATAACCTGATCTGTCGGTACGACGTCCCTGAGAGAATAATTACAGACAACGGTACCAATCTGAATAACAAGATGATCACTGAGCTCTGCGAGCAGTTCAAAATACAGCACCACAATTCTTCTCCTTACAGACCGAAGATGAATGGGGCTGTAGAAGCAGCAAATAAAAATATCAAGCAAATCGTGCAGAAGATGACAGTGACTTATAAAGATTGGCATGAGATGTTACTGTTTGCTTTACATGGGTACCGTACCTCAGCCAGGACGTCAACCGGGGCAACTCCTTTCTCCCTGGTCTACAGTATGGAGGCAGTCTTACCGATCGAAGTGCAAATACCCTCTCTCCGGATAATGAAGGATGCAAATCTGAATGAAGATGATTGGATCCAGACACGACTTGATCAGCTCAACCTTATTGATGAGAAGAGACTTGCTGCTATCTGCCATGGTCAGACGTATCAGAAACGGATGATCAGGGCATTTAACAAAAAGGTCAGACCACAGGAGTATCAAGTTGGGGATCTGGTAATCAAGCGAATCATCCTTCCTCAGAGTGATCCGAGGGGCAAATGGACCCCTACGTACGAAGGGCCATTTGTGGTTAAACATGTGTTCTCAAGAGGAGCCATGATTCTAACCAACATGGATGGTGACGACCTTCCTCACCCCGCCAATGCAGACATAGTAAAAAAATACTACGCATGAAAAAAGACCCGCTAGGCTGACATGCCTAGGCAAAAATTAGGGCTTCCCGTCGAACCAAAAGGGTTCGGGCAAAATGAAGGGATGAAATGAAAAAAAATCTGTACACCCGGCAAGTCGAAAACCTGAAAAGGCGGCTTGGGCAAAAATGGGTATCCCGGTGGACTGAAAACCCGAAAGGGCGGTCCAGGCAAAAATTAGGGATAAAGCGTAATACTATGTCTCATTGGATCACTTTGCATCCAGAATCCGGTATCTACATCAAGTTCAGACGGCATCGACCAGTCAGCTTCATCTTCGTTTAGGTCATCAAGTGATGAGACGCTCGGAGTTATAAAGGCAATAGCAGAGTTGAAACCCAGTGGGATCATTCATTTCACACAGCTGTTTTAGTTTCTTTTGTACAAAATTTGTATAAACTCTTTTGTTCGGCAGCGTTCTCTTACTAGGACGTCAGCCTCTTGTACACAAAACGCCTATTTTCAGGCCATTCAAAATCAATACAAATATACTTTTCAGTTAAAAGTGCCAATTTTTTTTCTTTTTCTGTTTTGTTTTGCGAAGAACGTCCAAGGTTCAATTTGTGATATATGCATTGACAATAATTTGCTAACTCATAAATATTTGCATACGAAACAAAGGATTAATTACAGGTAACATTAGAAATAGGGGCAATAAAGAGTTGTCTAAGCAATCTCATTGTTCTATCCTCTAAGGTACCAAGGTAGGTTCAGCCGAAGAACATAACCAGTACATCTTAATTCCCCAAAGAGTAAGTCAGCAAGACAGTACACTCTCCTCAAGCAAAGTTATCAAACCTTAAAGAAGTTGGGTATCTGTTGTACCCCAAAATTTGCCCTCCCATTTCTCATTGATTTCTCACCACAAAGCCTTTGAAGCTCAAGATCCAGTTAGGGTTTCATCTGCTCAAGACCCCCCCTTTGCACTGTTGACTCAAATTAGGGTTTGTGTTTGCACAAGGATGCTTTGACCTAAAATGCCCAAGATGACTTTCATGCTTCATATTGGACTCCCAAGTTCACCCATATCAAGTTTCAAGTCTTGATTCCAAGATTTGCCCAGTCAATTGGACAGTTGACCTAGAAATCAACTATATTGGGGAAAAAGTCAACTGTGGCCAACTGACAGTCAAACCTCATGAAATTTGACCCACATCAACATTATGAAATCATATGAATCATTTGATCAAGTTTGGATCACAATTCCCCAAGAAATTTGATCAGATCACCAAAAGGGCAAAATGGTCATTTTTAGGGTTTTGACTGCACAAAGGCAATTATTGACTGTTTGACCTAGCCAATGGCAAACCAAGCTCACACATGGACTCAAGGACCCCATGGAATTATCTTGGCATGATCAACAAACTCAAAAGATCCCAAGTACACAGGATTGACAGTTGAATTTCCCAGTCAATTGATCAATTTTGACTGTATACTGAAAAGTCAAACTTTGACTTTTTGGTCAAAATCAAGAGTCAAGATTCATTTTTCATCAAAACATGCCAAATCATGAAACTTGTTCACCAAGAAACCAAGAAATGCAAATTAGGGTTTAAAATGGAATTTTTCATAACTTAGAATTTTTCTAAGTTATGGAAAACCCTAATTTTTTCCCAACTTTGCCCCACTTTTTCACCAAGATCCATTTGGATTCAAACAAAAGTCAAAACATGAATGTTGTAGATTGTTGCATAATCTACAACTTTGATTCACAAAGTTTTCTCATTTGAAGCTTGTATCTCAAGTTACAAATTTTTGAATAAGGGCACTAAACCATTCTTAACTTAGTGAATTTTTGACCTATTTTGACAAGTTTTTCTACCCCACTTCAAGGCCATTTTACATACACTTCCACTTGGAATTTCAAATTTCATTTCAAATATGGATTGTAGTACACATTCCAAGCTTTCCAAAATGTCCAAGAACTTCTCAAACAACCTCATGGTTAGGGAGAATCGAATTTCACAATATAGCAAAAACTCACTTTTGAATTGGCCATTTTTCATGTTCATAAGTTATGCAAACTTCTCAAAACCAACATGCCCTTGATTACAGGTCCTTAAACCAAGTTACACTCAATAATTTAATGCTTGTTCATTGTGTCAAAGTGTTATTCTATGAGTTCAAGTGTTGTATACAAGATTAATCCATTTTTAGATAAAGTAAACTATCCATTTTTGCAAAAGTTCACTTTATGTCCAATTGGTAAATCAAGCAAGTACAAACCAAATCTCTTTAGCACAATATTATGAACAAATTACTCTGATCAAGAGAAGCTTTGCAGCAGGATTAGAGGTCCCCTACTGACCTAAAACACCAACTTGCATTTTGTTGCTTAAAGGTTAAGAAACATTGCATAACTAAGAAAAAAAACTTCCATCTCAGCTTAGATACACAAGAACAAAGTTATCAAACACATTACACACATCATAACCAAGCTATTGCACGAGCCATTTACCTCCAAAACATCATCAAACCAGAAAACACCATCAAACTGCAAAAACAGAGTTGCCTCTGCAGTTTGAGTGCCAACTTCTATTTCTCTCAAGCATTCTTGCCAAAACCAGTTCATACACCTTCCATACCACCTATGCAAGCTAACCATGCCTTGAAACACGACCTGTAACTCCTCTAACAAGTTCCACCATTTTCACTTTTCCATTTTGCAGTTGAAGTTCTACAACTCAGTTCAAGGTGTCTCAAGGCAAAGTAGATATTGGAATAGTATCACCACACCTCAAGGAAGCTATACCAACCAGTATCTTGCACTGTAAGCTCCCCATTTGACAGTAAGAACTTCAGCTGAACAGGTATTTTGGTGAACTCATATCTCTCTTATCATGCATCATTAGCCTTAAGTTTGTGAATAAACAATGTCCTATTCATGCCACTGAACATGTACATTCTTTTACTTTTCATTTCTTTTGCCTGAGTAGAGAGAATTTAAGGTTTGAAAATGGCAGAAAAACTAGGTTAGGATTTGGGGGAGGAGAAATTCTCCTTCATCTTAGAGAGTTAGATCAAGTTATGCATATGGTTAGAATCGTGGTTTCATGCTTAACATCTTTTGTGTTGGAAGTTTGTTCAAAAAATCAAGGAATCAGGATATTCAAGTGGAGCTCTTGGCGCGCATTTTCTGAACAATTTTTGTTCAAAGGTTGAAGAAAGGTGATTTTGGGTTGGGCTTGTTTCTGAGTTACTTTTCACACCACCCTTTTTGGTTTTGCACCCCTGAGCCCATTTGCTTCATTTTTAATATTTTGACCTTTTGCCTTTTTTTGATTGGTTCATTTATTTTTTTCTCAGCATATTAAAAACATAAAAATATTTTTCCCATCATTTTTTAAATTTATTGCATATTTATTTGATTATTTCTCTTGTTTGTACATAAATAAATAAATAAATATATATATATATATACTTTTTTGTTTAAAATCTTGAGATAATACCAAATATATTTTTATACATATTTTTATCTTATTTTTACTTCCTGAAAATATTTTATAAAAAAATAATAAATACTTTTTATATTGAATATTATTAATTAATGTGTATAAAACCTAGTTTTTATAAATAACATAAATAAATAGATATATATTAATACATTTAGGGTAAAATGCCAAAAAATGTACATATTTTATTTTTTAATATTTAATACTAAAAAAGGCCTTTTTAACAAATACACCATATTTTATTTTATTTTTGTATGTAAATAATAAATATTATATGAATTGATTAATTAATGCATTTTGTTTAATAGAATTAGGGTTTTTGCCCTAAATTCAAAAATACTCCAAAATAGTACCTTTTTATTTTCTTTTTATTTTTACATAAATAATACTTTCTTTCATACACATACCAAACATTTTTGCATCTTACATATTTTATTCCATTTTTATTATTGTACATTAAATTGTATAAATTCAAAATTGATGTAATAGTTTTAGGTTTCAATTTTTGGTATAAATATACCCATTTGAAACATTGTACCCCCCTCCCCATATTATTATGTTGTAATAGCGTAGGATTTTAAATTTCGCACTTTTATCGCTTTCTAAACATACTATGCTAGAATTAGGATTTTGTATGCGCATAAAAATGAACAAAATAGTTGGACCTAATACAAGATAAATGAGCATGAAAAATGGACAACACATCTCACACTTGCACCCCTAGGGTACTCCACTTTGTTGCCTTCAAATAATTGGGCCATGTTGCATGTTGAACTTCTTTGGGTAAAACAAACAATCAAATGATCATAGTCCCTCAAAGTGTTTCTTAAATGAATGATCAAGTCCCTTTTAAAGAAAATTTCCCAAAGACATTTAACACTATTGCAATTATGGTCTAAGCGATGACCCACGCCTGTCCCTTCAACCTCCTAAGACAAGATTGTCCACCAAATGCAATGGTGGAACAAAATTGTCAAAAGGTTTAAAACATAATAAAAATCTTTGAGAAAACTTTAGGGTAGATGAACTCTTAAGTACTTGTCAACTTTCCAAGAAAACACTTGCCTTATTTCAAAACCCACTTCACAAACACTTTCAAAACAAACTTTCGAAAACCTTGAAACATCTTTTCAAAAAGACAAACACCTTTTGTAAAACATTCGAGTAAAGAATTGTTACAAGGGTAGCCTATACAAGGCATCTTTTTCAAAACCTTTTTCAAAACCACACACAAAGCACCATTTCAAACAATTGAAAACCAAGGCAAGTTGATCTAAGCAAGTACCTAAGAGCCCATGGATAACCATGGATAGAAGGGGTGCTAATACCTTCCCCTTCTATAATCTACTCCCCGAACCCAAGAAAAATCTCAAAGGTTTTTGCTGTGCTTTTTAAACCTTTCCTTAGGATAAAATAAAAAGTCGGTGGCGACTCTTGCTCAACCGAAACATTTGCGAAAACAAACGCAAAACCCTAGTCAGTTCTCCCACCGTATCATAGAACTGGCGACTCTGCTGGGGAGAATTTTTAAAGTGGAGTAACCTTAGGGCTTAGATCACCCTCTTGCATGACTAATTGTTTGATTTGCTTGCTTTATACTTTGGCTCCATTGTTTGGGTTTACAATCCTCCACCCGGATTTTGGTAAACATTCATAGATAGCAATACGTTGTGGAAACTGTGCGGGGTATACCGACACGGTCGAAGCAATAGCTATATTAGTGCGACATATTTGTGAGTACCGGTAACCCTTGAGTTCAATCAAGGAGAGTACGGGGCCGCTGAGTGATGTCACTAAGCACTAATGACCTAGAACCTTACTTGACCATCTTGGCCTTTTATTAGGGGTAGTGAGATGACCAGCTTTGGTGCAGTCCGAAGTTGGTAGATACTCGATACTACACTCATTGAGGGTTGTTTTCTTGGAATATTTTGGTCACTAGTTAAGTGGCTAAACCAAAACAATGAACATTGAAAACAATCCAGTGATATTGAGCTCCTTAGAACCCGGCTACTATTTATAGGACAGGTTTTCAAGCCAACTACACTCAAGAGGGTACTTACCTATGAAACCCCATGCAAGCCTGAAACTAGGGTTTGGTGTGATTTGCTTGTACATATGTTTTGTGCATACATCATAAACATCATAAAGCATCATATGCATTCACTAACCATTTCAAGGGTTTGGATCTTCATCTTTGTTCTTGTTTTGTAGGTCATGGAAATTCCTCGCAGAAATACCATTCAAGTCAACCTTGTGAGAATTTCTCCTCAACTCAAGGAGCTCACCTCAAGAATTTCGGAAAATTCATCCTTCAGTGAAAGACATGGTAGACTGCTCAACCTAGTCAACACCAACATTGAAGAAGACATGATGAAAGTGCTATTCCAGTTCTTTGACCCTCTTCACCACTGCTTCACTTTCCCTGATTATCAGTTGGTACCCACTTTGGAGGAGTTTTCTCAACTCCTAAGAATCCCTATCCTTAATCAACTACCCTTCAACGGTACGGAAAAGGAACCAAAGCCGGAAGATGTTGCTCGAGCATTACATCTACAACCATCTGACATCAAGGGGCATTGGGAAACCAGAAGTGGCGTCAAAGGATTCTTAGCAAAGTTCTTGTTTGAGAAGGCACAAGAATGTTGGAACTCATTGGACCTACAAGCCTTTGAAGAGATTGTGGCACTCCTTATCTACGGGTTGGTCTTGTTCCCAAATCCTGACCAATTGGTAGATGTCAATGCCGTCAAAATCTTCTTGTCCAGAAATCCAATACCAACATTGCTTGGGGACATCCTTCACTCATTTTACACACGAACAATGAGAAAGAGGGGTGTTCTCATGTGCTGCACTCCTATCCTTGCAAGGTGGTTTATTTTGCACCTTCCACAATCTGTCTTGAAGAATGACCAAGGTACAAGGTGGTCCCAACGATTGATGACTCTTACTCATTCTGATGTGCATTGGTGTTCTCGGTCCAGAGAAAATGTCATCATTGTCGATCGTTGCGGAGAATTTCCTAATGTTCCTTTACTTGGAATTAGGGGAGGTATCACCTACAACCCTTGCCTAGCTTTGAGGCAATTTGGATATGCACGGAGGGATGGCCCTCATGACATGTTGATTCCTAGCCTAGTTTTTGACTTCGACAACGATGCGCAAGGACTTCGCCAAAGATTCATCAGAGCTTGGGGAAAACTCAACAAGGTTGATAGCAAGACTCTGGGACACAAGAACTCCATCCCTCTTGAGCCCTATCTCAAGTGGGTACGAGCCCGAGCCCAAAGTCTAATGATGCCTTATCCTCATGTACTCCCAGTGATTAAAGAGCCCGTCAATGAAGGAGAGGTTCCCTACACCATCCTGCATCCAGACATGCCTACGTCGTGGGAGGAAATGCAGAAAAGTTGGATTCAGCTCAAGGAGGAACGAAACACTTTTGAAGCTAGCTACTACGCCAGTGAAAAGAAGGTTCTAGAGCTTACCCGCCGACTCCACGAGCAAGAGGCCCTCAACACCTACATCGCACCAAAGAGGATGCGCAATGTCTTTCTGCCTTGAGAAGTTTATTTTGTAACATTTGGCCCATGGGGCATTTATGTACTAACAAATTTCTTCTTATTAATATGACGTGCGTTCTTCTTTGTCTGAAACAATTTTGAATGTCCTAAATCCTTGAATGCATTGCATACATCAGCATACCATTCATCATGTGCATAAGCAGGTCTCACTCCAGGTTTCCTTATCTATCTGCTGTTTATTTCAGTAGGATGGATCTCGAGCAAACAGTCAAAGACCTACAAGCCCAGAATGCACAGTTCCAGCAACTCTTGATGACTTTGGTTAAGAGTCAAGAGGACATCAAGGCTCATTTGGAGAATAAGGACCCAGTGAAGAAGAAAAAGAGGGTCGGAGTGGCTACTTTGGGGAGAAGATTTGACAGAGAAGCTCGGAGAGTGCTTGAATTTCCTCCTACTTCTGATGAAGGGACTAGTAAAAGAGATCGAGTTGCGGTGCCTTCCGAGTCTGATGCGGAGGAGGAAGAAGTTGAAGAGGATGAAGATTATTCTGACCAGCAATACCCTCCAGCTGATGATAAGTACAAGGGTTTAGAAGACAGATTGGCTGCCATGGAATTACAAAGAGTGCCGGGTTTGGATTTTGAAGACTTGGGCTTGGTTGCCGGAATTGTGATTCCCCCAAAATTCAAAGTGCCAGTGTTTGTGAGGTATGATGGGCTGTCCTGTCCCAAAATGCATCTCAGGTCCTACGTGAGAAAGATTCAACCCTATACGGCAGATAAAAACCTCTGGATTCATTTCTTTCAAGACAGCCTATCGGGAGCTCAGTTGGAGTGGTTTTATCAGCTAGAAGGAACCAGTGTCAGAAATTGGGAAGATTTGGCCACCGCTTTCTACAAACAATACCAGTATAATTCTGATCTTGCTCCTACTCGTACCCAACTTCAGGGTATGTCACTAGGAACAAGTGAGGGATTCAAAGAATATGCACAAAAATGGAGGGATTTGGCTGGCAGGGTGCAACCTCCTTTAACCGATCGTGAGCTCGTTGATATGTTTCTTGGGACCCTATCTGGGCCATTTTTCAATCATCTAATTGGTAACTCTTCCGCGGGGTTTACCGATTTGATCTTAACCGGCGAAAGAATAGAGGCTGTCATCAAGTCAGGAAAGATTCAGAAGGGTGTTGCTGCAAGTGTTGAGAAAAAGCCTTTTAAGAAGGAGACAGCTATGGTATATTCTCAGAGAAGAGCGGGGAAGATGGAGCGTCGGCCAACTGTGGGGGCCGTAATGATTCAAAACACTTCGAGTAAGCAGCCTCGCTATAACCAGTCCAGACCAAATCAGCAACGAGTGGAAAGGCCACAACGGCAGTTCACCCGTATTAATATGACTCCAGCGCAAGTGCTTCCCCATCTATTGAAGTTGAATCTTGCCACCATCAAGGAGGCGCCAAAGAATGTGAATACGTCCTCCCCGCATTATCATGCCAATGCTAAGTGCGCCTATCATTCAGACAGTGTTGGACACGACACCAATGATTGTTGGGCACTCAATCATAAGATCCAAGACCTGATAGAGGCTAAGGAGGTAGAGTTTGACGCCCCAGAGAAGCCCAGTGTGATATCTGCACCTATGCCGAAGCACGGCCGAAATATCAATGCCATTGAAGAGGATTTGTATGTTGCTGACGTCAGTGATCTGACTACTCCACTGCTAACCATTAAGTTGAATTTGTTAAGGGCCGGGATCTTCCCGGGATGTAAAGAAGACTGTTACTGTTGCCACTCTCTGCCGTTTGATTGTCCGCTATTAAAGAAAGGCATCCAGGGCCTTATGGATAGCCGACAAATTTTGTTCGAAAAAGTTTCTGCTGTTCCAGTTCATGTTGAAAATGTCTCAATCATAACCATTCACGCCAATCTTTCCAAGGCTGTCAAAAAGCCTGTTAAGATTACACCAGCTGCAAAATCTGTACCTTTGAAGATAACAATGTCGGGGCCTGTTCCCTATGTTTCTGAGAAGTCGATACCTTGGAACTATGGTGGTGACATCTACTACCATGGTATCAAGCAAGTCGAAGTAATTGAAGAAAGTTCAGATGATGAAGGAACCAGCATTAGTAACATTGCGGGCACCAGCAAAATCACCAGGAGCGGGAGAATATTTTCTCCAGAGATTGCCCCTCCAAGAGCAGTCTTTGGACCCTCATCAGCTAAAGAAGTCATCCCTGCACCAATAAAGCTCTCTGCTAGAACTCCTTTGATTGAAGAAATTGTTGTTCCTAGTGCTGTCTCTCCTACCATTGCTGATAAAGGAAAGGGAATACAAGATGAGCCCGTCAGGACGAGGGCTCAACCCTTGGTGATCCCGGAAGCCTCCAAGAAAGAAATGGACGAGATTTTGAGGATAATCAAGAGAAGTGATTACGATGTGGTGGAACAGTTGGGGCAAACCCCCTCCAAGATCTCCATGCTGGCACTATTGCTTTGCTCAGAAGCGCACGCTCAAGCTTTGATTAAGTTTCTGAAGGCAGCCCATGTGCCCCAGGAAACCTCTGCAGATCAATTTCAACATTGCATGGCTAGCCTGACTGCGGACAATGGATTAGGTTTTTCTGATGCCGACCTAACCCCTAAAGGCCGAAACCACAATGATGCTTTGCATATTTCGATCGAGTGTCGCGGGACCACCCTTGCACATGTTTTGGTTGATACCGGGTCATCGCTGAATGTTTTGCCTAAGAAGGCCTTGGACCGGCTAGATTGCGAAGGGTTAGAATTAAAGCCAAGTGATATTGTCGTCAGAGCTTTCGATGGGTCAAAAAGAATGGTCCATGGAGAAGTTGAAATTCCCGTCAAGATAGGTACTGAGGTGTTTAAATCCACTTTCTATGTAATGGACATCCGTCCATCATACTCCTGCCTGCTGGGTAGACCTTGGATACACCATGCTGGGGCAGTCACCTCCTCCTTGCATCAGATGCTGAAATATCCTGTCAAGGGAAAGATCATCACTGTCCACGGCGACGAAGAGTACATGATTAGCCACTTAAATTCTTTCCGGTATGTGGAGGTTGAAGGAGAGTTCATTGAGACACCGTTTCAACATTTCGAAGAAGTTCTTCCTGAAGTAGCAGTGGCAAAGTTGGCAGCTGAGGCACCGAGACAGATGGCCAGGATGGCATCTCTTGAGGACGCAAGGGCCGCAATGAAAGAAGGGAAGAATTCAGCATGGGGGCAGTTACCCGACTTTCCGCATAAAACTGACAAGTTTGGATTAGGGTTCACAGCCGCTGGCCAGAAAGCTATGCACCAGTCAAAGATTGAAAGGGCGCCAACCAAAATTTCTCCTTACCGAATCAACGCCCTGGAAGATGAAGACAAGGAAAGCAACATTGAAGAGTGGATTTATCCAACTGTCAGAGGAGGATTGAGCAATTGGGAGGCTAAAGACTTTGTCTCCATCACTTTTATTCATCAGTAATTTATCTGTTAAACATTTCTTATTTGGTCTGTAATATTTTACTTTCAAACAATCCGTACACTATCTTTTCACCTCCTGCCTTGCCCGGGGCATGTAGGTCCACTTGTAAGGGCTTTGACTATTTTTCATATTCATATGCCATGTTTAATGATTCATTGGACGTTTTTCATTTGATAAACTACTTATGTTCATTTTCTTTCCTTTTGCATTTTTTGTTTAAGGACGGCTATCCCTTACACACACCCACACTCACCAATGCAGGTACCCATCCACTCCGGATTCCATGGGTGACTATTCTGCTGTATCTGTCAATAACTCTGAAGATCTGGTCAATCTAGCCGAGTATGAAGATGACGAAGGTTGTGAAGTACCCGGAGAACTAGCCAGACTTCTGCAACAAGAGGAAAGGGCCATCTTACCGCATGAAGAGCCATTGGAAGCTGTTAACTTGGGAACCGAGGAGGATCGGAAGGAGGTGCAAGTGGGTGCCAACCTGGAACCAAAAGTCAAGGAGCGCTTGGTACAGTTGTTAAATGAGTATGTTGAAATCTTCGCCTGGTCCTATGAAGACATGCCGGGTCTAGACACAGACATCGTGGTTCACCGTCTCCCCACAAGAGAAGACTGTCCACCAATCAAGCAAAAAGTTCGCCGAATGAGGCCTGACATGTCCGAAAAGATCAAAGCAGAAGTAATGAAGCAATTCGACGCCGGCTTTCTGGCTGTTACATCCTATCCTCAATGGGTCGCTAACATTGTGCCAGTACCTAAGAAAGATGGCAAAGTCAGAATGTGTGTAGACTACCGGGATTTGAATAGGGCCAGCCCTAAAGATGATTTCCCGCTACCTCATATTGACATCTTGATCGACAATACAGCTCAGCATAAGGTGTTTTCCTTCATGGACGGATTCTCGGGCTACAATCAAATCAAAATGGCTCCCGAGGATATGGAGAAAACAACTTTTGTTACTCAATGGGGCACTTTCTGTTACAAAGTGATGCCGTTCGGGCTGAAGAACGCAGGGGCAACTTATCAACGCGCCATGGTAGCTTTATTTCATGACATGATACATCATGAGATTGAAGTTTATGTAGACGATATGATAGCTCGGTCGCAAACAGAGGAAGATCACCTTGAACATTTGGAGAAGCTGTTTGCCAGGTTAAAAGAATACAAGCTCAGGCTGAATCCGAGCAAATGCACTTTTGGAGTTAGGTCTGGCAAACTCCTGGGATTCATTGTAAGCAACAAAGGCATTGAAGTCGATCCGGCAAAAGTAAAAGCAATACAAGAGATGCCTGCTCCCCGTACTGAAAAGGAGGTTAGAGGATTCTTGGGGCGCATAAACTATGTTGCCAGATTCATCTCACATCTGACTTCTACCTGTGAGCCAATTTTCAAACTCTTGAAGAAAGATCAGGTAGTTGAATGGAACGACGACTGCCAAGCTGCTTTTGATAGAATCAAGGAGTATTTGCTAGAACCTCCTATTCTGATGCCACCCGTCGAAGGAAGACCATTGATCATGTACTTAACCGTCTTGGATAACTCAATGGGGTGTGTTTTGGGCCAGCATGACGAGTCTGGTCGAAAAGAGTATGCTATTTATTACCTTAGCAAAAAGTTTACCGACTGTGAGACTCGCTACTCACTGCTTGAGAAAACTTGCTGCGCTTTGGTATGGGCTGCTCGCCGACTAAGATAGTATATGTTGACTCATACTACCTTGTTGATATCCAAAATGGACCCTATCAAGTATATCTTCGAGAAGCCCGCTTTATCTAGAAGGATAGCTAGATGGCAAATGATCTTAACCGAGTATGACATCCAGTACACCACCCAAAAAGCTATAAAAGGGAGTGTACTAGCTGACCATCTGGCTCATCAGGCTATCGAAGACTATCAACCCATGAGGTTTGACTTCCCAGACGAGGACATCATGAATTTGGACAACGTTGAAAGTGACGGACCGTATGACGGACCCGAAAAGGGATCCCGATGGACCCTGTATTTTGATGGTGCTTTAAATGCACTTGGAAACGGTATTGGCGCAGTACTCATTTCTCCGGAAGGTTGTCACACTCCTTTCATGGCCCGACTTTGTTTCAGCTGCACAAACAACATGGCTGAGTATGAAGCTTGCATCTTTGGTCTCGAGGCTGCCATAGACTTGGGGATCAAATCTTTGGTCGTATTTGGGGACTCGGCTTTGGTCATCAGCCAAATCAAAGGAGATTGGGATACCAAGCATCCTAATCTTATCCCATACAAAGAACATGTCCTGACATTGTTGCCGCATTTCGAGCAAATTACCTTCGAGCATTTCCCGCGAGAAGAGAATCAGCTAGCCGATGCTCTGGCCACAATGTCCTCCATGTTTAAACTCAACTGGGATAACGAGGCTCCCCAAATCACCATCAAGCGAATGGATGAACCGGCACATTGCCACGAGATTAATACCGAAGAAGTAGTGGAACGACCTTGGTTCCATGAAATCAAAAGGTATCTCGAGACTAGAGATTATCCTGAAGGAGCTTCCGTAAATGACAAGAAGTTCTTAATGAAATTCGCTGCTAAGTTCTTCCTGAGCAACGACATCCTTTACAAACGAAGCCATGATTGTGTATTACTCCGATGTGTGGATAAAGCTGAAGCAGAGTTAATCATGACTGATATACACAGCGGCACATTTGGCACTCACTTGAGCGGGCATACAATGGCTAAGAAGATCCTAAGGGCAGGCTATTACTGGTCTACCATGGAAGCTGACTGCCATCAACATTCCCGTACTTGTCACAAGTGTCAAGTCTATGCTGACAAAGTTCATATTCCTCCGGTTCCCCTCAACGTCCTGACTGCTCCGTGGCCCTTTGCAATGTGGGGCATTGATATGATTGGAGAGATCAAGCCCACGGCTTCCAATGGACATCGCTTCATCCTGGTTGCCATTGACTACTTCACTAAATGGGTCGAAGCAGCTTCCTTCGCTTCTGTCACCAAAAATGTGGTTGCCCGCTTTATCAAGCAAAATCTCATATGTCGGTATGGTGTTCCAGACGGGATCATCACGGACAACGGTACAAATTTGAATAACACGATGATCACTGCATTGTGTGAACAGTTCAAGATTTATCATCACAATTCATCTCCCTATCGGCCGAAGATGAACGGTGATGTTGAAGCTGCGAACAAAAACATTAAGAAGATCATTCAGAAAATGACAGTCACTTACAAAGACTGGCATGAGATGTTACCGTTTGCTCTACATGGATACCGTACGACGACACGTACTTCGACTGGGGCAACCCCATTTTCTTTGGTTTATGGCATGGAAGCTGTTTTGCCTATGGAAGTCCAGATCCCTTCTCTGAGGATTATGAAGGATGCAGGTTTGAATGAAGATGATTGGATGCAGACCCGACTTGATCAACTCAATCTGATCGACGAGAAGCGACTTGCTGCTATATGCCATGGTCAGACGTATCAAAAGCGGATGATCAAGGCCTTCAATAAGAAAGTCAGATGCCAAGTGTATCAAGTCGGGGATCTCGTAATCAAGCGGATTATCTTGCCGCAAAGTGATCCCAGGGGAAAATGGACTCCTACATATGAAGGACCATTTGTGATCAAGAGCATATTTTCTGGTGGTGCAATGATTCTGACCACCATGGACGGCGACGATTTGCCGCACCCTGCGAACGCAGACATAGTCAAAAAGATACTACGCATAAAATAACCCGATAAGTCGAAAACCCGAAAGGGCGGCTTGGGCAAAAATGGGCATCCCGGTGAACCGAAAACCCGAAAGGGCGGTTCAGGCAAAAATTAGGGATAAAAACGAAAAAATCTGTACACCCGGCAAGTCGAAAACCCGAAAGGGCGGCTTGGGCAAAAAGGGGTTTCCCGGTGGATCGAAAACCCGAAAGGGCGATTCAGGCAAAAGTTAGGGAATTAAAGCGTATGACTATGTCTCGTCGGATCACTTCAAAGACAATCTCTTCATCAACCAGTTCCAGACTTCTGATCAATCCAGTCATCGTCAAATAAAGCATTGAATGGACAGATATTCAGAGTTGTGAAAGCTATAGCGGAATGGAATCCCATGGAATTATTTCACATAGCCATCCTTTATTTTGTATAAATCTTTCAATATTTACGACAGAATCCTCTTACTAGGATGATTGTCTCCTTTGTACAAACATACTCAAAGAAAATCAATACAAATACTCTTCCCAAAATTTGTGACATTTCCCTTCTCTTTTTCTCTTGCACTGTTTGTTTTATTTTGAGAAACGTCCAATGTTTTGTTAAAATAGGCATATGCATTTGAAACATAATCAATTCCTAAATGAACCTAAGAAAAAGGATTACTGATAGGATGAAGGTACAGAGGGATATCTTGACACCCTTTCGAAGGAAAACCCCCCCAAGAGATTTGGAATCCACATCCCTAGCAGACCCTGAGGCTTATCTCCAGCAGACTCTCGAAGCCTATCCCCAGTAAGGTTCTGGAAGGCATTTCCCCGCAGAGCACGAACGCCTCTCCCGAGTTTTATTCAAAGTTATTCCCCACGAAGGCTTATAACTGGGTTATCCTCAGCTAACAGCCACGGAAGATCGCACTCGCCAGAATTCTTCCTATCCACAGCGGAGTTCATCAAGAGTTTCCCAGCACAACTTATCAATATGATCCCCAGAGGAGCTTATCCTTGGTTTCCCCAGCCGAGCTAAAATTTCAAATTGTCAACCCCCAGCGGAGCCAGACTAATGATCCTTCTCCCCACAGAGTCTTAGAAAGAGAAATCTTGAGTTCCCCAGTGAGATCACCAGAGTTACTTCCCATCAAGCTGAAGATTCTCAGTCTTACCTCCCCAGCATGAGTCTACTAGATTGATACTCCCCAGTAGAGGTCATCAGGAATTCTCTTCCCCAACAGCAGCCAAGGATTTATTTTTCCCGGCAGCAGTCAAGATGCTTTTATCTTCGGCCATCTCGGATTCATTTATCCTCAGCAAGATAGCTCGTCAACTTACATGCGCATTCATCACATTCATGTCATAAATATTGATGTCACGTATATCGCATCATGCATCATAACATTGCATACAACTAACTCTTTACCTTTTCAGGAAAGATCAGTCGACAGACTAAAATCATTCAACTTCAAGATTTCTGAAAACAGTTCACGGGTTCTCCAAGTAAACGGATGTTAACCTGTCACTTGTTCAGATTCTTCTTCAAGACTTCTGAAAACAGTTTATGGATTCTTCCCAACCACGGATGTTAATCTATCGACTTGTTCAGATGCAACTATTGAAAACAGTTTACGGACGCTTCCCAACAACGGATGCTGTTCTATTGCTTATTCAACTTCAAGATTTCTGAAAACAGTTCACGGGTTCTCCAAGTAAACGGATGTTAACCTGTCACTTGTTCAGATTCTTCTTCAAGACTTCTGAAAACAGTTTATGGATTCTTCCCAACCACGGATGTTAATCTATCGACTTGTTCAGATGCAACTTTTGAAAACAGTTTACGGACGCTTCCCAACAACTGATGTTGTTCTATTGCTTATTCAACTTCAAGATTTCTGAAAACAGTTCACGGGTTCTCCAAGTAAACGGATGTTAACCTGTCACTTGTTCAGATTCTTCTTCAAGACTTCTGAAAACAGTTTATGGATTCTTCCCAACAACAGATGTTAATCTATCGACTTGTTCAGATGCAACTTTTGAAAACAGTTTATGGATTCTTCCCAACAACGGATGTTAATCTATCGACTTGTTCAGATGCAACTTTTGAAAACAGTTTACGGACGCTTCCCAACAACGGATGCTGTTCTATTGCTTATTCAACTTCAAGATTTCTGAAAACAGTTCACGGGTTCTCCAAGTAAACAGATGTTAACCTGTCACTTATTCAGATTCTTCTTCAAAACTTCTGAAAACAGTTTATGGATTCTTCCCAACAACGGATGTTAATCTATCGACTTGTTCAGATGCAACTTTTGAAAACAGTTTACGGACGCTTCCCAACAACGGATGCTGCTCTATTGCTTATTCAACTTCAAGATTTCTGAAAACAGTTCGCGGGTTCTCCAAGTAACGGATGTTAACCTATCGCTTGTTCAGTTTCTTCTCCAAACCACTGAAAACAGTTTACAGATTCCTCCCAACAACGGATGTCAATCTATTGCTTGTTCAGACCCCCCAGTTCAGAGATGGTCCCAAGCCTGGACACCTTCCTGATATTCCCTTCCAGATGGCATCTCTAAGCCCATCTCCGACAAGATTTCTGTCACTCTCCCAGATGGCATCGTTGAGCCCATCTCCAAATGGCATCTCTAAGCCCATTCCCGCATCCATTGCTTTGACAAGTGTAAATTTTCGGGCACTCTAGTGTCCAATCTCCTTTTACCCTCGAGTCACGAAAGGCAAACTTGCCAATCTAACTCTTCGGATTCAAGAAGATTGAAAAGGGGCAACTGTTGTACCCCAAAATTTGCCCTCCCATTTCTCATTGATTTCTCACCACAAAGCCTTTGAAGCTCAAGATCCAGTTAGGGTTTCATCTGCTCAAGACCCCCCCTTTGCACTGTTGACTCAAATTAGGGTTTGTGTTTGCACAAGGATGCTTTGACCTAAAATGCCCAAGATGACTTTCATGCTTCATATTGGACTCCCAAGTTCACCCATATCAAGTTTCAAGTCTTGATTCCAAGATTTGCCCAGTCAATTGGACAGTTGACCTAGAAATCAACTGTATTGGGGAAAAAGTCAACTGTGGCCAACTGACAGTCAAACCTCATGAAATTTGACCCACATCAACATTATGAACTCATATGAATCATTTGATCAAGTTTGGATCACAATTCCCCAAGAAATTTGATCAGATCACCAAAAGGGCAAAATGGTCATTTTTAGGGTTTTGACTGCACAAAGGCAATTTTTGACTGTTTGACCTAGCCAATGGCAAACCAAGCTCACACATGGACTCAAGGACCCCATGGAATTATCTTGGCATGATCAACAAACTCAAAAGATCCCAAGTACACAGGATTGACAGTTGAATTTCCCAGTCAATTGATCAATTTTGACTGTATACTGAAAAGTCAAACTTTGACTTTTTGGTCAAAATCAAGAGTCAAGATTCATTTTTCATCAAAACATGCCAAATCATGAAACTTGTTCACCAAGAAACCAAGAAATGCAAATTAGGGTTTAAAATGGAATTTTTCATAACTTAGAATTTTTCTAAGTTATGGAAAACCCTAATTTTTTCCCAACTTTGCCCCACTTTTTCACCAAGATCCATTTGGATTCAAACAAAAGTCAAAACATGAAAGTTGTAGCTTGTTGCATAATCTACAACTTTTATTCACAAAGTTTTCTCATTTAAAGCTTGTATCTCAAGTTACAAATTTTTGAATAAGGGCACTAAACCATTCTTAACTTAGTGAATTTTTGACCTATTTTGACAAGTTTTTCTACCCCACTTCAAGGCCATTTTCCATACACTTCCACTTGGAATTTCAAATTGCATTTCAAATATGGATTGTATTACACATTCCAAGCTTTCCAAAATGTCCAAGAACTTCTCAAACAACCTCATGGTTAGGGAGAATCGAATTTCACAATATAGCAAAAACTCACTTTTGAATTGGCCATTTTTCATGTTCATAAGTTATGCAAACTTCTCAAAACCAGCATGCCCTTGATTACAGGTCCTTAAACCAAGTTACACTCAATAATTTAATGCTTGTTCATTGTGTCAAAGTGTTATTCTATGAGTTCAAGTGTTGTATACAAGATTAATCCATTTTTAGATAAAGTAAACTATCCATTTTTGCAAAAGTTCACTTTATGTCCAATTGGTAAATCAAGCAAGTACAAACCAAATCTCTTTAGCACAAGATTATGAACAAATTACTCTGATCAAGAGAAGCTTTGCAGCAGGATTAGAGGTCCCCTACTGACCTAAAACACCAACTTGCATTTTGTTGCTTAAAGGTTAAGAAACATTGCATAACTAAGAAAAAAAACTTCCATCTCAGCTTAGATACACAAGAACAAAGTTATCAAACACATTACACACATCATAACCAAGCTATTGCACGAGCCATTTACCTCCAAAACATCATCAAACCAGAAAACACCATCAAACTGCAAAAACAGAGTTGCCTCTGCAGTTTGAGTGCCAACTTCTATTTCTCTCAAGCATTCTTGCCAAAACCAGTTCATACACCTTCCATACCACCTATGCAAGCTAACCATGCCTTGAAACACGACCTGTAACTCCTCTAACAAGTTCCACCATTTTCACTTTTCCATTTTGCAGTTGAAGTTCTACAACTCAGTTCAAGGTGTCTCAAGGCAAAGTAGATATTGGAATAGCATCACCACACCTCAAGGAAGCTATACCAACCAGTATCTTGCACTGTAAGCTCCCCATTTGACAGTAAGAACTTCAGCTGAACAGGTATTTTGGTGAACTCGTATCTCTCTTATCATGCATCATTAGCCTTAAGTTTGTGAATAAACAATGTCCTATTCATGCCACTGAACATGTATATTCTTTTACTTTTCATTTCTTTTGCCTGAGTAGAGAGAATTTAAGGTTTGAAAATGGCAGAAAAACTAGGTTAGGATTTGGGGGAGGAGAAATTCTCCCTCATCTTAGAGAGTTAGATCAAGTTATGCATATGGTTAGAATCGTGGTTTCATGCTTAACATCTTTTGTGTTGGAAGTTTGTTCAAAAAATCAAGGAATCAGGATATTCAAGTGGAGCTCTTGGCGCGCGTTTTCTGAACAATTTTTGTTCAAAGGTTGAAGAAAGGTGATTTTGGGCTGGACTTGTTTCTGAGTTACTTTTCACACCACCCTTTTTGGTTTTGCACCCCTGAGCCCATTTGCTTCATTTTTAATATTTTGACCTTTTGCCTTTTTTTGATTGGTTCATTTATTTTTTCTCAGCATATTAAAAACATAAAAATATTTTTCCCATCATTTTTTGAATTTATTGCATATTTATTTGATTATTTCTCTTGTTTGTACATAAATAAATAAATAAACATATATATATACTTTTTTGTTTAAAATCTTGAGATAATACCAAATATATTTTTATACATATTTTTATCTTATTTTTACTTCCTGAAAATATTTTATAAAAAAATAATAAATACTTTTTATATTGAATATTATTAATTAATGTGTATAAAACCTAGTTTTTATAAATAACATAAATAAATAGATATATATTAATACATTTAGGGTAAAATGCCAAAAAATGTACATATTTTATTTTTTAATATTTAATACTAAAAAAGGCCTTTTTAACAAATACACCATATTTTATTTTATTTTTGTATGTAAATAATAAATATTATATGAATTGATTAATTAATGCATTTTGTTTAATAGAATTAGGGTTTTTGCCCTAAATTCAAAAATACTCCAAAATAGTACCTTTTTATTTTCTTTTTATTTTTACATAAATAATACTTTCTTTCATACACATACCAAACATTTTTGCATCTTACATATTTTATTCCATTTTTATTATTGTATATTAAATTGTATAAATTCAAAATTGATGTAATAGTTTTAGGTTTCAATTTTTGGTCTAAATATCCCCATTTGAAACATTGTACCCCCCTCCCCATATTATTATGTTGTAATAGCGTAGGATTTTAAATTTCGCACTTTTATCGCTTTCTAAACATACTATGCTAGAATTAGGGTTTTGTATGCGAATAAAAATGAACAAAATAGTTGGACCTAATACAAGATAAATGAGCATGAAAAATGGACAACACATCTCACACTTGCACCCCTAGGGTACTCCACTTTGTTGCCTTCAAATAATTGGGCCATGTTGCATGTTGAACTTCTTTGGGTAAAACAAACAATCAAATGATCATAGTCCCTCAAAGTGTTGCTTAAATGAATGATCAAGTCCCTTTTAAAGAAAATTGCCCAAAGACATTTAACACTATTGCAATTATGGTCTAAGCGATGACCCACGCCTGTCCCTTCAACCTCCTAAGACAAGATTGTCCACCAAATGCAATGGTGGAACAAAATTGTCAAAAGGTTTAAAACATAATAAAAATCTTTGAGAAAACTTTAGGGTAGATGAACTCTTAAGTACTTGTCAACTTTCCAAGAAAACACTTACCTTATTTCAAAACCCACTTCACAAACACTTTCAAAACAAACTTTCGAAAACCTTGAAACATCTTTTCAAAAAGACAAACACCTTTTGTAAAACATTCGAGTAAAGAATTGTTACAAGGGTAGCCTATACAAGGCATCTTTTTCAAAACCTTTTTCAAAACCACACACAAAGCACCATTTCAAACAATTGAAAACCAAGGCAAGTTGATCTAAGCAAGTACCTAAGAGCCCATGGATAACCATGGATAGAAGGGGTGCTAATACCTTCCCCTTCTATAATCTACTCCCCGAACCATAGAAAAATCTCAAAGGTTTTTGTTGTGCTTTTTAAACCTTTCCTTAGGATAAAATAAAAAGTCGGTGGCGACTCTTGCTCAACCGAAACATTTGCGAAAACAAACGCAAAACCCTAGTCAGTTCTCCCACCGTATCACAGTACCTCCAGCAGATCTCAACATTCCCCAGCAGCATATGTATTCTTAACAAGCATCCCCGGCAGTCTTGGCCTAAAGATTGTTCCCCGGCGGTACATCAAATATTCAAAGGAATCACTTCCCCCGCAGTTCAAAACTCCCCCCAGGAGAGTCCAACCCAGTTCCCCAAGAAAGTTGGAATTCATCTCCCTAAGCAGTAAGCTTATCCCCAGTAGATTCTGGAAGCTTACTCTCGCAGAGCACGAACACGCGTCTCCCGGATTTATTCAAAGAGTTATTTCCTTACTAGGATATAACTGGGTTATCCTCAGCCAAAAGCCACGGAAAGAGCGTTCTCGACGGAGTCTTCTTATCCCCAGCAAAGTCTATCAACGCTTCCAACATAACAAGGGCCTCCCCAGCAAGTTATTATCAACATTCCAGCAAAGTATCTCTCTCCCCACAGAGTATTGCTTCCCAGCAAGATCACTAGAGTATCTTTTCTCCCCGCAGAGTAATCCATTCGCCAAGTTTATTCCCCAACGGAGTTATCTTCTCCTACCGGTATTCTTGCAACTATCATCCCCGGCGGAAGCAAAATCCGTTCTTCAACATCAGCCCAGGAGTGACTTCCCGGCACCCGTCAAGGATTTACTTTCCTAGACGAAAAAATACATTCATAAACAGCTTCATACATTATATCATGCATATACGCATCATGAACATACAATCTCACATGTCATACTACATGACATCGCATACAACTAACGTTTTGTCTTTTCAGGACAAAAGTACAAAAATGATTACCATCAATGGTCGCAACTAAAGATCCGATTCCTGAATCTTGCCAGGGTGTATCTGTTGATGACCAATACCAGATCCGATTCCTGTATCTTTCCAGGGTGTGTCTGAAGAGTTCGAGGATCCGATGCCTGAATCTTGCCAGGGTGTATCCGTTGAAGACTAGCATTACCAGATCCGATTCCTGTATCTTGCCAGGGTGTGTCTGAAGAGTTCGAGGATCCGATGCCTGAATCTTGCCAGGGTGTATCCGTTGAAGACTAGCATTACCAGATTCGATTCCTGTATCTTGCCAGGGTGTGTCTGAAGAATTTGAGGATCCGATACCTGAATCTTTCCAGGGTGTATCCGTTGAAGACTAACATTACCAGATCCGATTCCTGTATCTTGCCAGGGTGTGTCTGAAGAGTTCGAGGATCCTATACCTGAATCTTGCCAGGGTGTATCCGTTGAAGACTAGCATTACCAGATCCGATTCCTGTATCTTGCCAGGGTGTGTCTGAAGAGTTCGAGGATCTGATACCTGAATCTTGCCAGGGTGTATCCGTTGAAGACTAGCAATACCAGATCCGATTCCTGTATCTCGCCAGGGTGTGTCTGAAGAGTTCGAGGATCCGATACCTGAATCTTGCCAGGGTGTATCCGTTGAAGACTAGCATTACCAGATCCGATTCCTGTATCTTGCCAGGGTGTGTCTAAAGAGTTCGAGGATCCGATACCTGAATCTTGCCAGGGTGTATCCGTTGAAGACTAACATTACCAGATCCGATTCCTGTATCTTGCCAGGGTGTGTCTGAAGAGTTCGAGGATCCGATACCTGAATCTTGCCAGGGTGTATCCGTTGAAGACTAGCATTACCAGATCTGATTCCTGTATCTTGCCAGGGTGTGTCTGAAGAGTTCGAGGATCCGATACCTGAATCTTGCCAGGGTGTATCCGTTGAAGACTAACATTACCAGATCTGATTCCTGTATCTTGCCAGGGTGTGTCTAAAGAGTTCGAGGATACGATGCCTGAATCTTGCCAGGGTGTATCCGTTGAAGACTAACATTACCAGACTCGATTCCTGTATCTCGCCAGGGCACGTCTAAAGAGTTTAAAGATTCAGCTCATGTAACCAGTCAGGACACATCTATACAAAGCATCTGAAAACCAGCTCCTGCAACATGTCAGGTACTCATTTTTCTTTTGCAGGTACGCAAGTTCTCGCTAAGGAATCTCTTACGCGATCAACCTCTAAATGGCATCTATAAGCCCATTCCATCATCAAACTGCTACTATGTGAGCGCAAATTTCTGGGCACTCTAGTGTTCAATCATCTTCCACCTTCGGATTACGAAAGGCACATCAGCCAATCTGCATCCTCAGGTCTAAGAAGATTGAACAGGGGCAACTGTTGTACCCCAAAATTTGCCCTCCCATATTCTTCAAGAAATTGCCAAGTCATGCTTCAAAATCTCCCCAAAGGTTGCACAGTGTAAGGGCCTCCTAAGCAGTCAAAATTAGGGTTTTAGTTCTGATCAAGAAAATGAAGTTTACAAGGGTTCAATCAACTCCCACATGCCTATAAATATGGTCAAGCATCCTCATACCAAGTTTCAAGACTTTCAGCACAAAATTGCACAGTCAAAACCCTAATTGCACTACAGTCAACTATAGGGGCAAAATGGTCATTTGACAGTCAAAAGTTCAAATTTTTGGTCAACATCTCATTTTGAAGCCACCAACATCATTTGATCAATGCTTGATCATGATTCTCAAAGCTTGGCTCAAAAATCATCAAGATGCAAAAGTTTCCTTATTTGGACAGTTGAAAAAGTCAACTGTAAATTGACCAGGGCATAACTTTCACATGGATTATCAGAAAAATTCCATCCAAAGCTCATTTTGAAGAGAAAGACATTTCCTACAACTCATCTTCATACTTCAAGTCCAAGAAATGCTCTCACAAAAAGTTATCAATTTCAATATTATAGGTCATTTTCAAAAGTCAACAAAAAGGGACTTTAAGTCAAAGGCCATAACTTGAGATTGGTAAATCAAAATGACATGGGACCAAAGGAATTGGTTATAGGACTCAAAGACCTTTCCAAAATGTCCAAGAACATGAGCAAAGCTTAAAAATTGAGCAAGTTATGCCTTGTGGAAGTTGGGAAATTTTTGGATATTTTGAAAAGTCAACATTGATTCAAATGACCTAAAATTGCTAATGGGCCTCTTTTTCTTCCATAATTCATCATCCAAGACATGCACACGACCATTTGGCCCAAAGGGAAGTTTTTTATTATTTTTATTTATTTATTTGAATTTTTTATTACAATTAATTCATTTAAACTAAATAAAATATGAAAAAATACTAAACTAATGAAATCAAATCTTTTTGTGCAGAAAATACTCTCATTGGACACTCAAGATTCGTGCATAATCATTTTTGGAAGGTTTTGTCATGATTTGATATCAAATAGCATGAAAAAATATTGAAAAAAGATCTTGAAAAATCAAATCTTACAAACCATGAATGCAAAGGTTTTGGATCAAGTTTTCAACCCTAATCACTCTCCTATACATACACAAGCAAGACCTAATGCTTCCTAACAAAAAAGCTGCGCTACAGACCGAGCAAAAAACTTGAGTTTTTGGTTGAAAATTTGAAAACTGAAAACAAGGTTAGAGGACGATTCAAGGCCAAAGACTTGTGCCATCACCTTCCTGAAGCTTCAAGGAAGGATTTCCAATCAAAATCGTTCATCCTAACATCAAGAATTGGTAAAACGAATGTGCCCTGTATAGAAAATTTCGTGCACTCGTACATCATGAATCATGCGTTTTTAGCACTTTTTAATGTTTGATTCATGTTCATTATTTGATTCTAATGCTAACCATGTAAATTAATTGTGTTTTTGAGCGTTGTACACGATTTCACCATTAACAATATTTATGGTTTTGCAAGCTTCAATTTGGGCATTTCCAGACGCGGTAAAATTAGACCACCATAGTACCATGAATGGATTCAGCACGATTGGACGATCAATAAGCAATCCTCGCGCCTAATTTATGAGGCCCCAGGGGCTATTCGCTATTTTTTAATATAGTGTCTACAGGGACGTTTAAAAACTGTTGCCTATGTTTTGTTGTATTTTCAGGAAAAATAAGCCAAGGAAGAAGAAGGATGCGTGGCCATCAGTAATTGGCTGGTTTAAAAATTCGCGCTAAAATCCACTAACGTTTTTGTTTTATTTGATATTAATTGATTGTTGTATTATATACAAAGCGCACTACATGGCTCAGTGGCAGGCAGGCATATTGTTGACTTCCAGGACCTGGGTTCGAGCCCCAGGTCCCCCATTCTTTCCATGTTATTTTTAATTTAATATTCACATACAGTTTCAACGTTGTTGACCATCATACGTCCCTCCATCAAGCCGTCCACGCGTTCAGTTTCATCAATTCAAGGGTCCAGATTGGGAGAATACCGTGTACGTCAGTCAACGAAGATCCATGCCAACACAATAGTCAACCAGGCCAAAGAGTAAATGGGCCCAAATTGCTAAAGACCAACCTCCCAATTTGGGGCAGACCCCCTAGGTTTGCAAATGTTTTTTTTATTATTCTTTATTTGTTATTATTTCTATTTTCTTTTAATTACTGTTTTTTAATTAAGTTAATATTTTCATAATATATAAAAAAAAACACTAAAAAATCAGAAAAGATAAAAAAAAATAATAAATATTTTTATTTTAGTATTTTTTTGTAAATAAATAACTTTCATTGATTAGTTTTAATTTAGGAGAAAGCCTTAATATTTTCTTAATTAATTTAAAAGTGGTAGAACTAGGATTTAATCAATTTTTTCCTTTTTCTTTTATTTCATAATAATTAAATATTTCCTATTATTTATATTTATAATTAAATTGCATGTAAAATAATTAGGTTTAATTTTAGGTTAAAATTTAATCTTTTCTTAATAAACTAAAAACAACTAGAATTAGGGTTAGCATTTCATTTTAATTAATTCTTTTTTTATTAAAAATCATAAAATACCAAAAAATACCAAAAACAATTTCTTTTCTTTTTTAATTAATTAATTTCACCATTTAATTTAATTTTGCAAAAAGGGTCCAACGCCCTCGTTCTTAATTCTCATTTAATTCGCATATTTATTTTATTTCTTTTAATATTTCTGTATCTCTCCCAAAGCCGTGTAATTAATTTCTCGCACTTTATTTTCTTTACTTTCTTTATTTTTCTGTCAAATCGGGTTCTGGAAATTTTGGCGATGTGGACCCGCGCCTTTTGTAATAGCTTAGAATCTTTACCTTTTCTCGCACTTTTAACTGTTAATCAAGGCATGCAAGAATGAATGGACAAAATAAAAACAAACGCTAGATCACCCATAACATGACAAGACACAAATAAATGAAAACGACACACAAATCACACACCACCCCTAGGGTACGCCTCACTGTTGCCTTGCCTCGAAAGGTGATCGTCGAGTAGAGGATGTCTTAGTAAGTCCTCATGATCCGGGAACCTGGCATGAGGGTAGCTTCTAAGGTGTCTTCCCATTGCTCTGGTGATCACCATGTCCCGAACCTCGAATTGACCCGCATACCTCCAACGGTGGTGCTACCTACCTCTCAATGGTGGGATGACACTACTTTAAAGGACATTTACACAGACGAATTCCTTAGGGTAGGTAGACAACTCTAGATACTTGCTCTAATTTCAAAACAAATCAAAAAATACTTTTCACACCGACACCTTTTCAAAAGCTTTCGAAAGCAATTTTTCAAACACTCTTGAGGACTGATACAAGAGTCGAACTGGAATTTTCAAAGAAACTTTTTAAAACCCACAGTTGAAAAGCAAACAAACCATTCTTGAAAACACAAATGAGCAAGTATCTAAGAGCCCATGGATAACCATGGATAGAAAGGGTGCTAACACCTTCCCTTTCTATAATCTACCTCCCGAACCGAGAGCAATCTCTTTAAGGAATTTTTCTGTGCTTTTGTCCTTTCCATTTGGAGAAAATAAAAGACGGTGGCGACTCTTGCTTCCGCGACATTTCGCGAACTAGCGTTAAACAGTCAGTTCCAGATCCACCGATCACAGAGGTATATGTGGATGACATGATAGCCAGGTCTCAAACTGAGGAAGAACACCTTGGTCATTTACAAAATCTGTTTGATAGGTTGAAGACATACAAGCTGAGGTTGAATCCGAACAAGTGCACCTTCGGGGTAAGGTCTGGTAAACTGCTACGTTTCATTGTCAGTGACAAGGGCATTCAGGTAGACCCTGCAAAAGTAAAGGCTACACAAGAGATGTCGACTCCTCGCACTGAGAAGGAGGTCAAAGGCTTTTTGGGATGACTAAATTACATTTCCAGGTTCATTTCCCATTTAACTGCTACTTGTGAGCCAATCTTCAAACTCCTGAAGAAAGATCAAGTGGTAAAGTGGAATGACGAATGCCAGAATTCCTTCGAGAGAATCAAGGAATACCTTCAAGAACCACCAATTCTGATACCTCCGATTGAAGGAAGACCTTTGATAATGTACTTAACAGTGTTAGACAATTCAATGGGGTGTGTGCTGGGGCAGCAGGACGAGTCTGGTCGAAAAGAGCACACAATATACTACCTTAGCAAAAAGTTTACTGACTGTGAGACAAGATACTCACTGCTCGAGAAAACTTGTTGTGCTTTGGCATGGGCTGCTCGTCGAGTGAGACAATATATGTTGACCCACACTACTCTGTTGATATCTAAGATGGATCCGATCAAGTACATCTTCAAGAAGCCCGCTCTCTCCGGAAGAATAGCGAGATGGAAGATGATCTTAACCAGATACGATATCCAATACACGACCCAGAAACCAATCAAGGGAAGTGTATTAGCTGATCATTTGGCTCATCAGGCCGTGGATGACTACCAGTCCATGAATTTTGAGTTTCCGGGCGAGAATATTATGCTAGTAACTAACTATGAAGAACCTGGACCGGATGAAGGACCTGAAGAAGGATCCCAATGGACTATGGTTTTTTATAGAGCTTCAAACGCACTCGGTAATGGCATTGGTGTTGTAATCATATCCCCTGAGGGCTGTCATACTCCTTTCACTGCCCGACTATGCTTCAACTGTACCAACAACATGGAGGAGTATGAAGCATGCATCATGGGTCTCAAAGCTGCTATTGACCCGAGGATCAAATTCTTGAGCGTTTTTGGGGATTCAACCTTGGTCATAAGTCAGATCAAAGGAGAGTGGGATACGAAGCACCCGAATCTCATCCCATACAAAGAACACGTACTGACATTGCTTCCACACTTTGAGGAGGTAACCTTTTAACATTTTCCACGAGAAGAGAATCAGCTAGCGGACGCGCTAGCTACCATGTCATCCATGTTCAAGGTCAGGTGGGATAATGAGACCCCTCGGATCACTATTGAAAGGCTGGATGAACCAGCATACTGCTATGAGATCGACACGGAAGGAGTAGCAGACAAACCTTGGTTCTATGAGGTAAAGAGATATCTCGAGGCTCAAGAGTATCCCGAGGGGGCATGTGTCAATGATAAGAAGTTTCTGAGAAGGTTCGCCGTGAAATTCTTCCTCAGTAATGGAATACTCTACAAGCGCAACCATGACTCTACTCTACTTTGGTGCATAGACAAGAGCGAAGCAGAGAGGATTATGACAGATTTACACGAAGGTACCTTCGGAACCCATTCGAGTGGACATACTATGGCTAAAAAGATCCTACGAGCAAGATATTATTGGTCCACTATAGAAGCATACTGCTACCAGCATTCCCGAACTTGTCACAAATTCCAGATCTATGCTGATAAGGTGCATGTAACTCCGGTTCCGTTGAATATCTTGACGGCTCCTTGGCCCTTTGAAATGTGGGGCATTGACATGATCAGAGAGATTAGACCCACCCTTACAATGGGAATTGCTTCATCCCGGTGGCCATTAATTACTTCACGAAGTGGGTTGAAGCTGCCTCTTTTGCTAATGTTACCAAGAACGTAGTGGCGCGGTTTATCAAGCATAACCTGATCTATTGGTACGGTTTGCCAGAGAGAATCATCACTGACAATGGTACAAATCTCAATAACACGATGATCACCAAAATCTGTAAACAGTTCAAGATCCAGCACCATAATTCTTCCCCTTATCGACCGAAGATGAATGGCACTGTGGAGGCTGCTAACAAGAACATCAAGAAAATTTTACAGAAGATGACGGTGACATACAAAGACTGACATGAGATGTTACCATTTTCTCTTCATGGTTATCGCACCTCCGCATGGACATCGACAGGGGCAACACCCTACTCTCTGGTATATGGTATGTAGGTTGTCCTGCCTATTGAGGTCCAGATCCCTTCTTTGAGAATCATGAAGGATGCATGTCTAAATGAAGATGATTGGATCCAGACTTAACTTGATCAACTGAATTTGATCGATGAAAAGAGACTTACTATTGTCTGTCATGGTCAAATGTATCAAAAATGAATGATCAAGGCTTTCAACAAAAATGTCAGACGCCAAGTATATCAAGTCGGGGATCTAGTAATCAAGCGCATCATACTGCCGCAAGGTGATCCCAGGGGAAAATGGACTCCCACATACAAATGGCCATTTGTGATCAAAAGCATTTTTCTGGTGGAGCCATGATTCTCACCACCATGGACGGTGACGACCTTCCTCATCCTATCAATGCAGACATAGTGAAAAGATACTACGCATAAATAAGACCCACTAGGTTGATTGTCCTAGGCAAAAATACGGGATTCCCGACGAATCAAAAGGGTTCGGGCAAAAATAGGGATGAAAACAAAAAGATATGTACACCCGGCAAGTCGAAAACCTGAAAAGGCGGCTTGGGCAAAAAAGGGTATCTCCGTGGACTGAAAACCCGAAAGGGAGGTCCAGGCAAAAGTTAGGGATTTAAAGCGTATCACTACGTCCCATTGGATCATCTTGCAACCAGACTTCAACATCATCTATCAAGCTCAAAACGACACCAATCAATACAGTCAACTTCGGACAAGAAGCAAAGTGATGAGACGCTCGAAGACATAACGGCAATAGCAGAATTGAAACTCAATGGGATTATTACACATAGTTGTTTTCTTCTCTTTGTACACAATATTGTATAACTTTAATTTTCACGGCAGCGTTCTCTTACTAGAGCGTCAGCTTCCTTGTACAAAAACACCTGTTATAGGCCAACTTCGAAATTAATACAAGTCATTTTTACAAAACTATTTGTTTTTATTATTCTGTTTTATTTTGCAAAAACGTCCAATGATTTATTCTTGACATATGAATTTAAACATGATTTCTATTCACAAATATTTTCATAAGAAACGGAAAGACAATTGCTTATAACTTAAGGAACATGGGCAAAGACTAAAAATAAAAACATGTCAATCCCGACTGTTACTCCTTCTAGCGGGTACATGGGAAGGTATAGTTTTGAACAAGGTCACCATTACATGCCCCCCTGACGTATATGCTTCCCCATAGAGTAGAGGCAACCAAAAACTTTGACATCGGTTTCCCCAAACAGGAGCTACTTTCCCCAACAAAGTTCCTTCAGAGAGTCGACATCTATATTCCCCAGCCAAACTTTATAATCGTAAGAGGTTGTTGTACCCCAAAATTTTCCCTCTCATATTTCTCAAAACATTGCAAGAAAAATCTCCAAGTGGATCAAGATTGCTCAAGAGTTGGACAGTCAAGCTATCTCCTAAGGCAGTCAACCTCAAATTAGGGGTTTGTGTTGCATCAAGGTACTTGCATCCAAATGACCTCAAGTTCTCCACAATGTACTAATATGCTCTCAAGATCATCCATGCCAAATTTCAAGCCTTGCAGAGGAAGTTTGCTCAGTCAAATGCTCAAAGGGTCCAAAAATCGACTGTGCTAGGGCAAAAGTCAACTGTGACCTAAATACAATCAAACTTCAATATTTTTTGTCAAAATTCTCACTTTGAAGGATATTTCATCATTTTATCAAGGGTTGATCATGATTCATCAAGGATTGCTCAAAATTCATCAAGACTCAAAAGTTGCTAAATTAGGGTTTTGCAAGAAAAGTCAACTCAACTTTGACCAAGCATAACTTTCTCATACTTTATGAGAAATGACACATACAAAGCTCATTTTTAATAGGATGCAATTTCCTACAATCCATCTTCATACCCTAAGATCAAGAAATGCACTCATAAGAAGTTACAAATTTGGATATTATAGGTCATTTTTGAAAGTCAACAAAAACACCTTTTTTTCCAAAGCTTATAACTTGAGCATGGAATATCAAAATGAGATGATACCAAAAGTGTTGGTTATAGGACATCTCAAGATTTCTAAAAAGTCCAAGAACACTTCCAAAAGTTCAAAATTGAAGAAGTTATGCATTGTTGAAGTTGGGCATTTTTGCAAAATTGCCAAAAGTCAACTATCCCTAAAACTTCAAATTTTGTCAAATGGGCCCATTCTTTTCCACTTGATTTGATCTTGTCATAATACACACGTGTCCTAGCTTCAGCCTTGTGACCATTTATCAATTTTATTATTTAATTTGATTTTTTAATGAATTATTTCCTTTTAAATCAATTTAAATCAAATAAAATCCAAACATTGATTATTTGATCTCTTTTTGGCTATTTCGGGATTGAATCATTATCATCAAGTGAATAAAATTCGTATCATACATTCCATGTGCAAAAAGATTGGATTTTTGGAAAAATTGGAAAGTTATCAATGGAGGATCAAATCAAATCCTATAGCCATAACGTACAAGGATTCAGTCCAAAAAAGTTGACCTAATACATTGCAGCATACATATACAATGCAAAGGACACGAATTCAAGGGTTAGAGGCTGCAAAACCATCAAGAACAAAACTTGAAAAATTGGCAAAAAGTGTGAAACTGAAATCGTGCATAGAGGCAAATTCAAAGGCAAATCTCAACACCAATCCATTGATGGGTATCCACTGAACCTTCTGCAATCAAAAGCAAGCTCTCACACCCTCTCAATCGCACTGTAAGTCTCTCAAAATACCGCCCTGTATTCAAAATCGAAACTTTATGTTCTTGCATTTTTTTGACAAATCTTTGGTATATTCATGATGCTTATTCAATTTCTGGACTTTTGGCATTATTTGATTGCATTAATATGGTCTCTAACCCCATAACTGTATAGCTAGGGTTTTGCATTAGATTTTAGGGTTTTCTTTTTCAGGGGAAATCAAGGTCCAAGAATGGTATAGACTTGTTCAGGAAGCCTAGACGAACATAACCATGGTCTTGGATTGGGTTTTCATGGCCTAGAATCAATTTTAGGAATGACCTGCGAATTTAGCTGCGGATGTAAATCCGCAGGTAAATATCCAGGGTTGAAAGAAGAAGATAAAGACGTGTCCCCCTCTTAGTGGATGGTTCAAATATAGCGCGCTTTTATTTTTTTCCTGATCCATTAATTTGTTTTTGTTTTATTATTATTAGTTTCCAATACTATAACAAATGAAGCGTAGTGGTGCAGTGGCAAGGGCGTTGTCCAATGACTTACAGGACCTGGGTTCGAATCCCAGGTCCCCCATGCATTTGTTCTTATTTTTATACAGGCTATTCAGTGTGAACCCAAGCGTGCAGCACATCATGCTCCCTCACTCCAATGCTTGCCAGATGGCCCCAGGCCAGATCTGGTGGTCCAGATGAGATGTCCATCATACTCTCAAGTCAACGTGCCACATAGAATTCCAGAAGGTCAACACAGGCCAAGTCAATTGGGCCTTGGGAATTGCTATCAAAACATCCAAAGTCAGGCCCATATACTCCTAAACTCTTTCTAATTTCATTTTTATTTCATTAATTTGTTTAAATATTTTCATGATTAATTAACCAATCAAATTTTTTTTCTTAATAAAATTAAAACCAAAAAATATTTTATTTATTAAATTAATTTCAATATTTTATTTTTGTTAATAAATATCATTTAATTAATTTAGTCTTAATTAGGAATAACTTTAATATCTTTTGCAATAATTAAAATTAACTTAGATAATTAGGTTTTATTAACATTGATCAAATTATTTTTATTTCTTTAAATATCAAAAATCCAAAAATATCATTTTTATTAATTAATTAATTTGTTTATTAATTTAGTAATTAACTTAATTTAATTTCTTCCATATATTCAAAATAACAAAAAAAAATCTTTTCTTGAATATTAAAGGGTCAAAGCCCTAGAACTCGTTCGATTTAATTTTTCGCACGCGATCCATTTTTTTAATATTGTATCTGTTTCCTGGAATGTAATAGTTTAATAGGACTTTACTATTTTTATCGCTTTATTTATTTTCCGCATTTTAATTTCAAGGGTTGCTTTTGGCGATGTAAATACCCGACGCCTTGTAATTGTTAGTTTAATTTCCTCAATTTAATTTTCGCAACTTATAAACTGTTAGATGTTTGATAATAGGGAATGCATGACAAGATCAAATGTTTAAACATAAAATCAACATAGATAACCATTGACATGTACAAAGACAAATTAACTGAAAATAACACACTCGCACATGCACACTCTTAGGGTACACCTCACTTGGTTGCCTTCGAACGTGGTCATTGAGTATAGGAAGTTTTAGAGGTCGCCCTCTTGTCCAAAGATCATAGTTGCCTCGAAACAGTTGCCTCAGAAAAATGATCTAAGACATTAGGGTTACCGCTAAGGCGTCCTAACATTGCTTTAGTGACCGCACGTCCCTCAATCGAATTGACCCTTAAAACTCCAACGACGATGCTACCTACTCATCAATAGTGGGATAGCATTGTCTAAAGGACATTAGCACAATTTGATTCCTTTTTCGAGTAGGTAGATGGTTCTTAATTACTTGCTCTTTCCAAAACAAAACAAAACTTTTCACACTTACACTCATTTTCAAACAAAAACTCTTTTCAAACCCACACACACAAAGAAAATCAAATTTTGAAAACACTTTGAGCAAGTACCTAAGAGCCCGTGGATAACCACAGATAGAAAGGGTGCTAACACCTTCCCTTTCTATAATCTACCCCCCGGACCCGAGAAACATCTCAAAAAAGGAATTTTTCTGTGCTTTTTTCCTTTCCTTGTTGGATAAAATAAAAGTCGGTGGAGACTCTTACTTACCGCGACATTTTGCAAAAACAAACGCAAAATGCGAACCAGCATTCCAAAAAACAGTCAGTTCTCTCCCACCGTATCACAGAACTGGCGACTCTGCTGGGGAATATTAATAAGTGGGGTGTACCTTAGGATTAGATCATTGTGTTTTCAATTGTTTGCTCTGTATGCTTTATATTTATGGGCTTGTATCGGAGTTACTATAGATCCTAACCCGGATCTGGGGATACCCTTTAGGTAAGTAGCAATAAACTGTGAGGGAACTGTACGGCATAGTCCGATACGGTTGAAGCAGTAGCTACGTTGGTGTGGCACTTTAGATTGTACCGATATCTCTTGTGTTGGAACAAGGAGAATATGGGTCATCTAAGGGGTCATTAAGCACCAACTGACCTTAGAACCTTTAAATTGACACCCTTGGCCATAGAACAGTAGCAGTGTGCTACACTCATTGAGACTAAACTCTCGCGATGATTCCGGCTGCAAGAAAAGGTTGCTAAACTGGAATTATGACCGATCGAGGGTAGTAAGTGATATTGAGATCCTCTAGAACCCGGTTACTATTTTTAGGACAGGTTTAAACCAACTGAACTGAAAGAGGGTAGTACCTAAGCTCCTTGCCAACCTGAAATCTAAGGGCTCTCTGTGTGACTTGTGTGCCTTTACCATGTTTGCTATTTGTGGATACTTGTGATGTGCTTTCTATCATGACATCATAACATTGCATACATCTTGCATTGGACTAACCTATTTCAAAGACAAGAGGGATTCATCTTTGTTCTGTTTTGTAGGTCATGATTCCCATGCGTAGGAATACCATCCGGATCAACTTTGTCCCGGTTCCCACCATGCTTAAAGAATTGGTTGCAAAGAGGCCTGATACTACCTCTTTCATCAGAAGACATGGGTATCTTCTCATTTTGGTTACCTCCAAATTGGACGAGCAGATGATGAGTGTTTTGGTCCAATTCTATGATCCGCTGTACCATTGCTTTACTTTCCAGGATTACCAGTTGGTTCCCATCTTAGAAGAGTTCTCTGATCTGCTCGGTATCTCTATTCTGGAGCATACCCCGTTTACTGGTTAGGAGAAGATCCTTAGGCCAGAAGAGATTGCTTCAGCCCTTCATTTGACAAAGGATGAGGTAATGGCTAATTGGGAGACTAGAAGTGGAGCAAAGGGCTTTCTGACTAAGTTCTTGGTTGGTAAGGCTAATTATTTCTGGGATAGTCTAGACTTCAAGGCATTCGAATATACTCTGGCTCTTCTGATATACGGCTTGGTATTGTTTCCGAATCCTGACTCCTTTGTTGATGTGAATGCGGTGAAAATCTTTATCTCTCATAATCCTGTATCCACTCTCTTAGGTGACATTCTTCATCAGCTTTATGCCCGTACTGCCCGAAAGCGGGGAACCTTGATGTGCTGTGCTCCATTATTGGCGAGGTGGTTTATTTCGCACCTCCCTAAATCAGTGCTGAAGAAAAAAGAAGGCATGGGCTGGGCCTATAGGGTTATGTATCTCTCTCATAATGACATCATCTGGACTATCAAGGGTATGGATGAGGTGGCTATCATTGATCGCTGTGGGGAATACCCCAATGTTCCACTAATAGGAACCAATGGAGGAATTTCTTACAATCCGTGCTTGGCCTTACGTCAGTTTGGGAGAGCCAGAAGAGAAGGACCTCATGAGTTGTTAATGCCTAGTATCATCTTTGATTTTCAAGGGGATAGCGACGAGCAACGCCGTAGATTTATAAGGGTTTGGGATAGAGTTCACAGATCTGATCCACATGAGCTGGGTCCAAAGACTTCTCTTCCAATGGAGCCATATCTCAGATGGGTTCGTATCCGTGCCCAAAAGCTGGGTATGCCGTATGAAGCCGTCCTGCCTACCATTGTTGAAGTTGCTAATGAAGAAGGGGTTCTTCCTACCATCCTACATCCTTACATGCCCACTGACATTGGGGCACTAAAAAGGTCTTGGATGAAGCTGAGAGAAGAACGGGATGCTTACCGAGAAAGGTTTAACGAGCAAGAGCAGAAGATTCGGAAGTTGACTAGGCAGCTGGAGAACGAGCGGATTCTCAATGACTATGTCCGCACCGACAAGAAGAGACCATGGGAGAACTGATTGTCCTTTGTTTATTTCCTTTCCAATTTTTATTTACTTTTCAGTATTTCCTTTCTTGTAATGCCTAAAGGGCAATTTGTTGAACAATTTAAATTTCAAAGTTTACCTAATAAAAGTGTGTTTCATTTCTTGTTTACAAATTTGAATCTCTCGATTGTCTTTGAAATCATATCATATGCATTTCATCCCATGCACTTCATAACAGGTACCCATTACAGGTCTCTTATCTTCTTCGCTGTTTATTTCAGCACTCATCATGTCTGCTGAACCATCAACTGAGCAAGCAATCAAGGCCCTACAGGCCCAGAATGCCCAATTCCAGGAGCTGTTCATGAATCTAGCTAAGGGTCAGCAAGATCTGAAGACCCTGATTCTGAAAGACAAGAAGAAGAAGAAGAAGAGGACAGTCTTGTTTAACACGGGTCACAGGTTTGGAAACAGGCTACAGGATGAAGTTGATTTGACCACCTCATCTGGAGGAAAAGATAGTCAGGAAGAAAGAGGGCTCCTAGCCCTGTGGTCTCAGACAATGAGACGGACTTCGACGAAGACCAGTATCCTCCGGCCGAGGATAGATACAAACAACTGGAAGACCGGTTGAGTGCGGTGGAAGTTCAGAAAGTGCCTGGTGTGGACTTTGGTGATCTAGGTCTATCATCTGGGGTGGTGATTCCCCACAAATTCAAAGCACCAGCCTTTGCTAAGTATGACAGAGTTTCTTGTCCGAAGCTGCACCTCCGGTCATATATAAGGAAGATTCATCCGTACACCGCTGACAAGAACCTATGGATCCACTTTTTTCAAGACAGTCTCTCAGGGACTCAACTTGAATGGTTTTACCAGTTAGACGGAGCCAGTATCCACAGTTGGGAAGATTTGGCTACTGCTTTCTACAGGCAGTACCAGTACAATTTTGACCTCGCTCCCACGCGTACCCAACTCCAGGGTATGTCAATGGGAACGGGCGAAGGTTTCAAAGATTATGCTCAGAAGTGGAGGGACCTCGCTGGAAGAGTGCAACCACCCTTGGCTGATTGGGAGCTTGTGGATATGCTTCTGGGGACCTTGTCTGGTCCATTTTTCAACCATCTGATTGGAAGCTCTTCGTCTGGGTTTACAGAGCTTATTATGACCAGTGAAAGGGTTGAGGCTAGTATTAAGGCTGGTAAGATACAAAAGAGTGCTTCATCAAGCATCGAGAAAAAGCCTTTCAAGAAAGAGTCCAGTGCTGTCTACAGTTTTAAAAACCAGAATAGACCTGAACGCCGCCAAGCTGTTAATGCGGTTGTTATTTCAAGACCTGCTGGTGCTCCTCAGCACAACAATTAACAAAAGGACGAGAGACCTCGAAGGAAATTCACCCGTCTCAGCATGACTTTGTCTCAAATTCTTCCGCAGTTGTTAAAAACCAATCTAGTGTTGCCAAGGGAGGCCCCGAAAAATCCCAACACTACATCACCAAAGTAAAACCCTAATGCCCGCTGTGCTTTTCACTCTGATAGCCCGGGGCATAATACAGATGATTGTTGGGCTTTGAAGAACAAAATACAGGACTTAATTGATGCTAAGGATATTGAGTTTGAGGCGCTCGAAAGGCCTAATGTTGTGACTGCTCCTATGCCCAAGCATGGAGTGAATGCTATAGATGAAGACTCGTTTGTGGTTTCTGTGAATGACATGGTTACCCCTTTGATGACTATGAAGAAGAACCTTTTGCTAGCCGGTTTATTTCCAGGCTGTGACGAAGGTTGCCGTATGTGTTCTGCCCTACCAACCGGTTGCCATCTTTTGAAATCAGGTGTCCAACGCCTGATGGATAGTAAAGAAATTATGTTTGAGAAGACTGTTATTCCTCTAGTTCATACTGAAGAAGTTGCCATTATCACCATTTTCGACAATTCTTCCAAGGCTCCCTCGAGGAAGCCTGTTAGAATTACATTTGTTCCAAGAACCGCACCATTGATCATCATTGTTCCTGGGCCTATCCCCTACACCTCTGATAAAGATGTCCCTTGGCATTACGGGGACGATGTTTATTTTCATGGAGTTAAACAAGAGTTGGATGTTGATACTGACGTCAGCAATATTGTTGGACCTGCTAAAGTCACCTGCAGCAGAAGACTTTTCTCACTTGATATCTCTCCACCAAATTCCCGAAAACCTGTTGTTATTACACCTGCCAGTGTACCTGCTACTATTCCTGTTCAAGTTCCTATTCTTACCCCTGTCACTGAGTCATCTGACACTCGGGGCAAAGGGATCACCAGTGAGCCTGCCCAGACGGAGGCACCAAAGACGATTACTGTTGAAGCTTCTAGACAAGAGATGGAAGAGATTCTGAAAATCATCAAAAAGAGTGACTACAATGTAGTTGAACAGCTGGGGAAAACCCCATCCAAGATTTCTATGTTGTCACTGTTGCTTTGCTCAGAGGCCCATGCCAAGGCTCTGATTACATTTCTGAAGACTGCATACGTACCACAAGAGACATCAGCCGTTAATTTAAAGATTGTATGGCCAATCTGACTGCTGATAATGGGTTGGGTTTCTCTGACGCCGACTTGACTGCTAAGGGGAAGAATCACAACGACGCCCTGCATGTCTCTATTGAATGCAGGGGCATTACTCTTGCTCATGTATTAGTGGATACTAGTTCCTCATTGAACGTCTTGCCTAAGAAAGCTATAGACCGGTTGGACTGTGAAGGGTTGGAGCTGAAACCAAGTAACATTGTTGTTAGGGCCTTTGATGGGTCTAAAAGGATGGTGCATGGAGAAGTGGATATTCCGATTAAGGTTGGTTCTCAGGTTTTCAACTCTACATTCTATGTGATGGACATTCGGCCATCTTATTCTTGTTTGCTGGGTCGCCCATGGATCCACAAAGCTGGGGCAGTGACCTCTACGCTCCACCAGAAGCTGAAGTACCCGGTCAAAGGGAAGATTGTGACAGTGCAAGGAGAGGAAGAGTACATGGTGAGCCACCTCAACTCTTTCCGATACATAGAGATGGATGGGGAGTTCATTGAGACCCCATTTCAGCATTTTGAAGAGGTTCCCCAGACGCTGGCGTCAACTGAGACTGTTGTTGAAGATTCTCCTATGAATATGGCTTCTTTTAAGGATGCCCGGGCTGTTTTCGAGAAAGGTGGGTATGCAAATTGAGGCCGACTCCCTGATTTTACACAGAAGACTAACAAGTTTGGTTTGGGTTTCACTGCAGAAGCTCAAAGGGCTGTTCAGAATGCACGGATCGGAAGTCCTCCCGTGTTCATCAGCAACTCGGGAGTGAATGCCATTGAAGACGATGTGGAAGAGTATGAGTTCGACAGTTGGATCTATCCTACGACCGACGGTAGACCAAGCAACTGGACAGCAAAGGACTTCATCCCTATTTCTTTTGTTACCCAGTAATGAAACTTTTTGCTTTGAATATGTAACATACAATGTTTTAAACTCTATGGCCCAGTGTCTTACCCGGGGCACTGTGGCTTCATTTGTGAGGGATTTATGTGTGTCATTTTCATATATCATTAATAAAAGCATTGGACGTTCTTGCATTTCAAATTTTGTGCTCCTTGTTTTTCTTTATTATATATTGCAAAACAACTATTTTATACACACTCACATATACAGGGCTACATCCACTCTGGATCTCACTGGTAACGACTCTGCTACTGCCATTTATGACTTCGAAAATCCGATCAACTTAGTCGAAGACGAAGGTGAAGATGATTGCGAAGTGCCCTGTGAACTTGCAAGACTATTACTTCAGGAAGAGAGGGTTATTCAGCCGCACGAAGAGCCGTTGGAATCAGTGAATCTGGGTACGGAGATAGACAAGAAAGAAGTTAAGATCGGTGCAAATATGGAGCTTAGTGTGAAGCAACGGTTGATTCATATGCTGCGTGACTATGTTGAGATCTTTGCCTGGTCTTACGAAGATATGCCTGGGTTGGATACCGATATTGTGGTTCACCGCTTGCCTACCAAGGAAGACTGTCCTCCAGTGAAACAGAAGGTCCGCCGAATGCGCCCGGAGATGTCTGAGAAAATCAAGGTTGAAGTTATGAAATAGTTTGATGCCGGTTTTCTAGCAGTTACTTCTTACCCTCAGTGGGTGGCCAATGTGGTTCCTGTGCCGAAGAAAGATGGCAAGGTCCGAATGTGTGTTGACTACAGGGATCTGAACAGGGCAAGCCCCAAGGATGACTTCCCTCTACCTCATATTGACGTTCTGGTTGACAACACCGCTCATCATAAAGTCTTCTCCTTCATGGATGGTTTCTCCGGTTATAATCAGATTAAAATGGCTCCCGAAGACATGGAGAAGACGACCTTTTTTACTCAGTGGGGTACCTTTTGCTACAAGGTCATGCCTTTTGGATTGAAAACTGCTGGGGCAACGTATCAGCGTGCTATGGTTGATTTGTTTCATGACATGATCCACCATGAGATTGAAGTATACATCGACGACATGATTGCAAGATCCCAGACAGAGGAGGAACATCTTGACCACCTTCAGAAGCTGTTTGACAGGTTGAAGTTGTACAAGCTGAGGTTAAACCCGAACAAGTGCACCTTCGGGGTGAGGTCTGGTAAGCTACTGGGTTTCGTTGTAAGCGATAAAGGTATTCAAGTGGATCCTACAAAAGTGAAAGCTATACAAGAGATGCTAGCTCCCAGAACAGAGAAAAAAGTCAGAGGCTTCCTGGGACGACTGAACTACATTGCCCAATTCATCTCACACCTGACTGCTACTTGTGAGCCAATCTTCAAGTTACTGAAGAAAGATCAAGTGGTACGTTGGAATGATGAATGCCAGACCGCTTTCGAAAGGATCAAAGACTATCTCCAAGAGCCACCTAGTCAATAAAGCTTGAGATGTTCAAACCTCACCATTAGATTTGTTTTGGAGGAAATGTCATGGCAAGGTTATTTTGGCTCACCACATTTCAATATTATCAAATTTGGTTCAAAAGTACAAGGGATTGATTGTAGAAGTTGTCATGCTTGGACAAAGCTTTTTTCCCATTGGTCACAAATGCATATTTATCTCAATTCTCAAGATATGGAAGTGGTTGTGGTTGCTATGAGTTCTCATTATCATCCTAAACAACTTATATTTACAAAGCATTTGTGTTGGTACAAGAAGTTTGTTCAAAATTGTCAAAGTTCCTCAAGACATTTTTTCTTGATCTAGGAGCTAGGGTTTTAAACTTCAAAGAAGCATATCTTGCTCATCTTTTGGTATTTTGGAGTGATTCCAAATACATCCTTCTCTTCAAAGGGTTATCAATAAATCACTTCAAAAGTTCCAAGGAGTTTTCAATGCAACTTTCAGCTCAAGCATCCATTTGATTCCATTCTTTTTCCATTGCAAAGCTTGTAACCTCATCTTTCTAAAGCATCAAGAATCATGCCTTAAGACCCCTTGAGCTGAGAATGCCATTGGATTGAACTTGGTAACTTGGAACTGAAGTTTCTCCATAAGTCAGAATTTGAAATCTTTGTTTTGGCTTCTAATCACAAGTTTTCCACACGTTTTTGCCTCTAAACATGTTTAGTGAAGTTCCAGAATTAATTAGCACAACAAAATGCACATTTTGGATGAGTTTTGATCAAATTAGAAGTCACATTTTCTTGTTTGCAACTTCACACGATTTACCTCCAAACTTCATCATTTCACACGCTTGGACATTCCATTTGATTCCCTATAAATAGAGGATTATCCCCCATTCATTTCCTCAAGCTTGGATAGCCAGAATCACCCTGCCAAACTTGTTCCGTAACTCAAAATTCTGCTACTTCGAAATCTGCTTTCAAGCATTTTTCAATCCAATTTTTACATCAATTCACCTTCCTTGATCTTCCCTGAAGCTAACTGTGATACGGTGGAAGAACCGACTGTTTTACTGGTTTGCGTTTTTTGTTCGCAAATGTTGCGGTAAGCAAGAGTCGCCACCGATTTTTTTTTATCCAATCAGGAAAAGGAAAAAGAACAGAAAAAACCTTTTTTGAGATGTTTCTGAGTACGGGGGGTAGATTATAGAAAGGGAAGGTGTTAGCACCCTTTCTATCCATGGTTTTCCATGGGCTCTTAGGTACTTGCTCATTCTAAAAACTGCTTGTGTGTGCTTGTTTTGAAAAGTTTTGTTTTACTTCGTATTAACCCTTGTTTTTGTCCTCAAGAGTGTTACGAAGTTGTTTTTAAAAACTTTTTTTGGAAAGTGTTGGTGTGAAAAAGTTTTTGTTTATTTGAGCAAGTACCTAGGAACTAATCTACCTACTCGAAAAAGGTCTATTCGTTTTCCTTTTAGACAATGCTATCCCATTATTGAGAAATAGGTAGCATCGTCATTGGAGTTTTTTAGGGACATTCGAAGGGACAAATACGATCACAAAAGCAATGTTAGGAAATGTTAGTAATCATCCTAAAGCCTTAAAGATCTTTTTCCGAGGCAACAACTGAATGGGTCATTTTAGATCTTTCGGGGCTATAGGACAACCGCTAACAAACCCTATACTTCATGACCGTTTACCAAAGGCAACCAGAGTGGAGTAAACCCTAGGAGTGAGCATGTGCGAGTGTATGTTTTCAGTTAATTTATCTTTGCACATTTAGGGTTTTCTACTGTATTAATTTTCAGTTTGTCTTTCCATACAATCCTATTAATATCTAGGCAGTTCATAGTTTGCGGAAATAAAATGCGGGAAAGTTAAAAGTCCTAGCTATTACAGGGCTTTTGCAGATACATAATTATCTTGACCGAAAATAAAGATGCAAATTTTAAAACCCTAATTACTATTACAAACTCGGAGCAATTACAAAAATAAAAAAAAGATTTAAAAGATGCGCGCAGCGAATTAAATGCGAGAATAATTAAAAAACCTAAAAAATCTAGTTGAAAAAAGATTTAGGTTATTTTTTAGAAAAATTAGATTATGTACAAAATTAAACCCTAATTCTAATTATTTTTAATTATGAAAAGAATTAAATTGCCCTAATTTTAATTAAACTAATTAATTAAAGAAATAAAATATTTTTATGAAAAAAATGATTTTTTTGGTGTTTTTGTGATTTTTGATTTAATAAAAAAAATAATTTTTGGTGTTATTTAAAAAAGAAAATAATTAATAAAACAATTAGAAAAAAGAAAATAAAATAGAAAGGAAAGAGATTTGGGCCTGTGTTGTGAGTAATCCAGGGGGTGTAGCACTGGATTTGTTAGGCCCATTCCTTGATCAGCCCAGTCAACACGCTAGATCCAGTGTGATACTCTTTCTGATGGTCCATGGTATGACTTGAGCGTTGGGCGTTGGATCTGGATTGATGATGAATCCAATGGTTGAGATCAGGGTGTATATGGGGCGCTTGGAAGGGGTTGTGCACAAGATCTGCAATCAAATATGAAGAAAAATATTATGTAGGAGGCAGGGATCGAACCACTGACCTTCTACACGCGCACGCCTTGAAGCCTTGCCTGCTTGCCACTGGACCAATCGTTCTTTTGTTAATAGAAACGAATAACAAATAATATAATAAAACATGCGTCAATGTAATAATGAAAACACGCGAAATTTAAATTTCCCAATCAGGCTTGGACACGCCATCGTCTTCCTTGCAGAACCGTTGTTTTAGGTATGGACTTATACCTACGGCCTGTGTTTGTAGCTACAAGACCTGAAAACTCCAAAATTCATATCAAGCAATGTAAATAAAATTTAAAGCCACATATCAACTCATTTTGATCTCACGAGTGTGATGGTACTCCTCTTTTGTCCCAATTGTACCTGTATCACAAAGCCCTAAAATATGACCTCAAACCCTAGAAATGGCAACTATCAGTACATGCGCTAAAACATCAATTAAACCAATCCAATACGTTGCAAACATGACAACAAACACAAATATACCATTAAAACATGTTTATGATGCAAGAATCATAGTAATCGGATTTTGAAAAAGAAGCAAATCGTGACGATAGTCTAGCGCGTTTTTGGGCTTGTGGAGGCTTGGTGATGCTTGCAATCGCTTCAGAGGATGTCTAGGAGTGGATTGGTGGCTTTGAATTGCTTTGAATCGTCCTCTATGCTGGAAACCAATCCGGACTTTTGCTTCAAATATTTGAGTTTTGTTTGATGCCTTGCACGACCTCAACCCCTGTTTTCTTGCCTTGGCTGCGCATTGTATTTGTACTAGAGCACATTAAGTCAACAAAAACAATTTGTATCTTGGTAAATCATGGAGATTTAAGTTGATTTTTCTCTTGTATCATATCTTTCTAAATGCCTCCAAATCATGCCAATTTTGATTCAATTTTCCTTGATTTGATTTGGTCTGATTAATCCAACTTGAATAGATTTGATTCCTACAAAAAAATCAAATCAAATTCAATCTTTTGTATTTTTTGCCATTTATTTGATTTAATTTGAATTTTAAATAATAAAAAATAAAAATAAAATAAATAATGAAGCAAATAATGCGTGGATGCTGATTTGGGTCGTGGACTATGTCTCTAACAAGATACAATCATGAAAAGATAGGCCTATTTGACAAAAACATGCACTTTTGAGCACATTTGGCTTTTGGCAATTTTGCAAAAATGGTCAATTTTGACAAGGCATATCTCATCCAATTTTAACCCTAGAGAGGTGTTCTTGGAATTTTTAGAAAGCTTAGGATGTCCCCTAAACAACACTTTTGGTTTCATCTCAATTGGGTCATCCATATTCATGTAAGAAGCTTTAACCCAAAAGGTGTTTCTGTTGACTTTTCAAAAGGACCTATAATGTAGAAATTCATATCTTTTGATGAGTGCATATTTTGAACTTGTGGGATGAAGTTGAGTTGTAGGGAATTGGATTCTCTTCAAAATGAGCCTTGGATGGAAAATTTCTGATAAAGTATGAAGAAGTTATGCCTGGTCAAAGTTTAGTTGACTTTTCCTGTGAAACCATAATTTAGCAACTTTTGGGTTTTGATGAATTTGGGGGCATTCCTTGAGGAATCATGATCAACCCTTGATCAAATTATGGATATCTCTTCAAAATGTTGATGTTGACCAATAATCTTGAAGTTTGACTGTATGTGGTCCATAATTGATTTTTGACCTAGTATAGTTGATTTTCAGGCATCTGGGCAATTGACTGAGCAAACTCCTTGTGCAAGGCATGAAACTTGACATGGATGATCTTGAGAACATATTTGGAACATGGAAGGAATTTGGGACCCTTGGACTCCAACCATCTTGATGAGGAGTGAAACCCTAGTTTGAAGCTTGTTGCCTTAGGAGGAGGATTTGTCTGGTCAATCCTTAGTCATCCTTGAGCAATTGAGGACCTCTAGAGGCATGTTTTTAGTGAAATGAGAGGGAAAATTTAGGGGTACAACACTAACCATATAATTATATTTAAGAGTCGTGCCTTAGATTTCTCCATAGAAGTCCAGTTTCTGAGCTTTGTAACTCAACTTCAATAGGTAGATTCCTTCATCAATTCTTCAAAACTTTGATATCATTGTGATGCTCTCATTGCCTTGGTTCTAGTCGCAACACTTACTTTCATCTAGAAACTTGTTTTGACCACGAAATTTCAAATCCCTTTTCAAAACTTTCTTTCCAATTTTCTTGAGCTACAGTTTATATAAATTTGTCGCGAAGGTGTGGTTGTCTTCGTCTTGAAGAGACGAAGCGAATGGCATAAGTCTGAGCTTCTGATTTTATAGTTTGAGAGACCTGCAATTCACGTTGGCTGGAGGTTGAAGATGACCAACGTGTCATCTTCCAACCAATGATGGCACGCCACTTGTATTTTTTTGAAATATGATTTAATTAATGATTCAATGCATTATCCACTAAAGTCCATAACATGCACAACGCGCCAGGTCCATTTGATCTGTTTACTAACGCATTTTGACATTGATCAGATGGCCCATATTTTTTCTTCTTCTGATTTTTATATTTAATTGTTTTAAATATCCAAAAAATCATAGAAAATTCATTTTTAGTCCAAAAAATTTGAAAAAAATATGAAAAATATTTTTGAGTTTTCTCTTTCTGATTTTTTTTTCACAATTTTATTTTTAGTTTTGGTATTTTTTATAAATTTTCACCTTATTTGATTTTTTTTAAATGTTTAAAAATATTTTTATGCATTTTTAAATTCTGAAAAAAATATGGAATGATCCAATGATATTGTGACAAATATTGGTGACCTCACTTATTTTTTATTTCAGACTTTGGTAATTTTTATCATTTTTAGTTTATTTTACTCATTTCTTTTAATTTTAAAAATAGTTTCTGACTTTAAAAATAACCAAAAATTATAAAAATATTTGAGTCCATTTCTGATTTTTCTATGGTCTTACTTTTTATTTCTTGATTAATTTGAACATAGGTGATATTTTCATCCCTTATTTCTATTTTAAATATTTCTAAAACCTTTTTTTAATATATATATTAAAATGCAATATTATTTTTTGATTATTTTCTGGCTAATCTTGGGTAGAATTTTTGATCATGAACTTTATTAATATCATTGGATCCATGGTGTTGAGTTTAACTCCATAAAAATGGATGAATGATTTTAATAATAGTTTGATTAAATTTTAATTCAAATGTGGTTTGTATATTCTTTCCCATCCCTCTTCATCTCATCACTTTCTTATTGCACTAAGTGTTATTGGAGCATGATCTCTATATCATGTCTCAAAACAAATGGTGCATATATTGCTATTGACCGGCCTCAAAATAGGTGTGACTTCTACATAAGTCCACTTATGATTGCTTAACATAGCGCTAAATTTTGTCTCGACTCGAATAAATGATCATTCGTGGCCCAAACCTATGTTTGCAAGCCCAAGTATGTTATTTTGATCTCCTTGATCCAATAACCTTGAGATTCATTGTGTGGAGGCTTTGGTTCTACCAATCCTCTAATGGATCTACAACACTTTTGGTCAATGCGGATCACTTAAACATCATTAATCATTAAATGGTACTTTTGAGGATTCCAAATGGATGATATACTTGACAAAAAGCAAATACAACTCGTTGTGTGGAGGCTTTGGTTATACAAATCCTCTAATGAGTTCTAAATGCAAGTTTCAAGATGGTCATCTAACTAACCACTAATTATTAAATAGCTTTTACTTTGTGCCCTTTTATTTTTTATGCTTTATGTACCATTTATTTTAGCATTTTACATTTTATGCTATTTTTTCATCTTTGCTCACTTGAGCCTATTTACTTTCTTATCATTTTTATTTTTTCTCACTTGAGCTTTACTTTTCTTTTTCAAGACACCTAATAATCAACATGAACCTTAAAAATCTTTAATGATACTTGGACTATTTGGTTACAATCCTTGGCATTATGGAGTATGGGACTTCTTGAACTTAGGACTAGAGACCTTGGCCTATGTTGGAGACCTCTTGACCTTAATTGATATTTTGTCTGGAATTCTTGAGGTTTACCTCAAGACATTGGGTTGTTTGTTTGTTTTTGTGTGCAGGTTATTGTGATTACATTCTTTGTTTGTAATCTGGAATTCACCCGTATACAGTCGTTACTCTGCCCAATTTTTGTGAAGACTTAATACACTTGAAGTTTGGTTCTTTCAAGAGGTCTAGTATCATTGCTTTCTTGGTTTCAATCCAAAAAATGGGAATTCTATCTTGGCTCATAGTGTCAAGTATTGGATTCTTGTTGGTTAGATGGTTCATATCCCTAGCTTTTACCTTATTCATTAGGATAGTCTCTTCTTCTCCTCCCATCTTCTTCAATTTCAAAACACTTCTTCCTCCTTTTTTAAACTCTTCTTGTTTTAAAACTTGAACCACTTTCATAATAAACTTGGACTTAGGTCCATGCATTTTCAAAACATTTTCATGAATAAACTTCAATCAACTTAATAATATTTTGACATCATTTTTTTGTGAGAAGACTAAAAGTCATTCAATCTCATTTCAAATCATTTTGCCACTTTGGCTTTCTTATTTTAAAACCTTTCTCAAAAGATTAGACTCTTGTCAATCCTTGTAGTGATGCAAACAACTATACTTCTACAATATGTAGTGAAGAGATATTTTCCAATTGGGTGTTGAGTGGGGCATTGTTGATTTTAAGATCCAAGGCATATCATCCATTTTGAGATGATGCAAATTCTCCTTTCTCATGATTGTGGGTAGTAAGTATGTTTTCCACACAGACAATGACGATGATGTTTTATCTCATAAAATTAACCAACACACTTGTATTTTAAAAAAATAATTAAAGAGGAACTACGTGTACCCTGATCCCCTATTGCATGGAAGGTGGTACGTAGGCACTAAAGGTTCGTAACCGCAGCGGGTGCAATAATCATGAAAATATATTTCGTTTCTCACCTCCACCATCCATTTTTACACAACATTTCATAACCAAAATATACAGATTTTACAAAGAGGTTCCTGCGGAGTACCGTAGATGTTTAGGGTGCTAATACCTTCCCTTTGCATAACTAACCCCCTTACCTTGAATATTTCCCCCCTTTTTTGGGTTACTCTCTCTTTTCCCATTCCTTTGGAAACAAAGCATGGTGGCAATTTTTATTCTGATTTGTACAAGTCTAGTCAATCCCAAGGCTTAGTCTTAAACATTTCTACTGCTACAGAAAAAATGGCGACTTCACTGGGGAAAGATTGACCTCTTGCTGGTCCATCCCTAAGTGGGTTGAGCCTATTTTTGTTTATATCTGTGTATATGCTATTATTATTTATGTGTTATATGTCGAATATATGTTTATCTGGATTTTCCTGGTTTTCAGGGTGCTTGGTGATTACTCATAAGTCCTATACCCGGACTTGGGCAAACTTTAAGATAGGACGGGAGGTATAGTCATGTTAACTTTGAGGGAGTAATCCCAAAAAAGGAGGCATGAGATCCCCCACTCAATGGAGGCCCCTTTGACTGTAGTGTCGTTTACCGAGTAATCGGGAAGACGTACTGCTTTCGACCTGGGAGCCTGCTGAAGCAGAGGACCGTAGAATACCAAACCCATCTTGTACTTTTAGGTGTAGTGCGGAATCTATGACGGAGTAATCTGGAAATAGTTGTCACGCGATGCTATGCTCGAACGAGTTTTTCTAGAGAATGTTACTAACTACCGAGTTAATCGGAAAGTTGGTAATATCCGAAGGAAGGATGTAGACTCTGGGAACCTCTAGAACCTTGTTCGGCAGGTGATAACTTTTATACCATACCTTATGGGTAGTACCTTTGACCTCATGCTCGTGACGTTAAACCTATAAACCCTATATATGTGATCTTGTGTGTGATTGTTGCATCACGCATCCTTGCACTCATAAGCATCTTTTGAAGAAATCTTATTTCAAGGGATTTAAAAGTTGACCATTTGTGAATATCTCAAGTAATTTTTAACCATGGATTCTGGAAAAAGAAAGACCAGGAAGTACAGTTTCAAGGATCCCAAGATAGATGAGTTGATCAGTCTAATTCTCGAGATTGAGTGTTCTGCAGATTTTTGAAAGAAGTATGGATCCATCATTCTTCTTATGAAGTTGAAGATAAAGGAGGGTATTCTCTCGACCTTAGTCCAGTTCTATGATCTGATGTATCATTGCTTTACTTTTCCCGACTATCAGTTGATGCCTACACTAGAGGAGTATTCTTATCTATTGGATTTACATGTTATCGACCGTGTTCCTTTTACTGGCTTGGAGGATGAGCCAAAATCACATGAGATTGCTTCTTTGATACATCTGGGGAAGTCTGAGGTTGAAGCCCATATGACTACTAAAGGAGGGAGTAGAGGATTACCAGCTCAGTTCTTATTGGAGAAAGCTCACTACTTTTCCAGGATGAAGAGTACAATCGCTTTTGAGGCCATCTTTGCTCTACTTGCTTACGGGCTGTTCTTATTTCCTAATGTAGACAAGTCTGTTGACATTAATGCTATCAGGATATTCATGATTGGAAACCCAGTTCCTACATTGTTGGGTGATGCTTATTACTCTATTCATCTTCAGAATTCTTATCATGAGGGGATGATTATCTGTTGCACGCCTTTGTTGTACCAGTGGTTTATCTCTCACATGCCTCAGTCTGATCCTTTTTGGGATGTCAAGAAGAACCCCGTTGGGCTCCTAAGATCATGGCACTTAATCACTCGGATATTGATTGGTATCATCGAGCTTACCAGTATATAGAGATTATTGACAGTTGTGGCAGTTTCCCCAATATACCTCTTCTTGGTACAAAGGGAGGAATTAACTATAACCTTGTTCTTGCATGACGACAACTTGGTTATCCGATGTGGGATAAACCAAATAGTATTCATTTGAGTAGTTTCTTTCTGAATGAGGGAGAAGACCATAGGGAAGCTAGGGAGGAGATTGCGAAGGCCTGGCGTCACATTCATAAGAAGAGTAGGAAGGATTTGGGACCTAGGGGTGTTGTTTCTTTGGAGCCATATCTGTAGTGGGTCCAGACGAGAGCCATTCAGTTGAAGATGTCGTATTCCCGGGAAACACCTATGCCTGATTTGTTTGTGAAGATCACTTCTCCCCTATTATATGATCTATAAGAGCTACAACTTGCTTTGGTCATGATGCAATAGGAAAAAGACGCCTGGAAGAATAAGTGTCAAACTTTAGAGATTTCCTATAGAGGGGACTTGAAGGAGAAAGACTTGATTGAGATCCTTGAGAGTCGAGCGGTAGAGACCATGGAGAGGCAAGGGGATTTATTTTCTCCTAAGCCTCAGTCAGATGCTAGTTGCTCACTTCCTGATTCACGAGATTGGAAGGAGGTTGCCACCAGGTATGCAGAAGAAAACCAGAGGTTGAAGGCTCAGATTGCCAGGCTCACAGGGAAGCGCCAGCGTGTAGAGTGATCTCCATCAACTTTGCTTTTCAGGGTTTTAGACTTTATTTTCATCTTGTACTTGGGATTGTTGAGACTTGTAATCCATTTTGAAATTGTTATAATAAAATTTTTCAGTATTTTCAAATGCGTTATTACTTTGATATTTGCAACATGCCCATAAATTTTAAATCCCTTGAAATATTAAATAATGAAATAAAATCATGAGCATTGCACATCATGCATCATATTTCACATATTTCTTGCATTTGTTATGCATATCCAGGTGTCTTACGAAGCTTCTTTACTTCATTCAACAAGCTGACTCATCACTACAACACTCGGGCTAATTTCAAAAAGAAGATGGACAACTTAGAACAAGAGAATCACGAGCTGCGTGAGGAGGTTTCTGCTTTAAAGGCCGGCATGGCCAATCTTACTGCTCTGATGGAATCTCTGGTGGCTGCTCAGAATCAGCCACCGAGTGTTCAACCTCAGCCAACAAGGGTTACTACTGAAGCTCCGACTATTCATGTATCTACTACTCCAGCTGTTGTTCAAAATCGCATGCCTCAAGGTTACCCTTGGGGAATGCCAGAGAATTTTGCGTCTGGATGTTTCAACCTTGGTCCTCAAGATACTCAAATTGTTCAGACTATTGTTACTCATGCATCTCCTGTGGTGCATGTTCCTGCTGCACCGCCTTCGGTGAATATGGTTTCGTTTGTTAACGATGATGTGTGTCGTCCTTTCCCTCCACCGAGTGAAGACTTGGGTATTTGTGACAGAATAGATGATTTTCAAGAACAGTTTGACAAGATGCAGAGGGAGATGAAGGCCCTCAGGGGAAAAGAGTTATTTGGGAAGAATGTGAATGAATTATGCTTGGTCCCGAATGTTAAGATACTTGCTAAGTTTAAGGTCCCAGAGTTTGAGAATTACAAGGTCAACACTTGCCCTCGTGCTCATCTGATGATATATGTAAGGAGAATGTCTACCCATACTGATGATCAGCATCTGCTGATTCACTTTTTTCAGGATAGTTTGACCGGTGCTGCACTGAAGTGGTATATGAGTTTGAATAGTGTCAACATCCATACTTTCAATGACTTGGGAGAAGCGTTCATCAAACAATACAAGTACAACATGGACCTGGCGCCTGACCGTGATCAACTCAAGGCCATGGTTCAGAAAGACATGGAATCATTCAAAGAGTATGCACGGAGATGGCGTGAGGTGGCCGCCCAAATGATTCATCCCATGGAAGAGAAGGAGATGACTAAGATTTTCTTGAAAACGCTGGGTGCTTTCTACTACAAGAGGATGGTAGCGAGTGCGCCATGTGACTTTACTGAAATGGTAGACATGGGTATCCGCTTAGAAGAGGCTGTTAGAGAGGGTCATTTAACGAGAAGTGAAGGATCTGGACGTGTGAAGAAGCCATCTTATGGGTTTACCAATAAGAAGGAAGGGGATGCAAATGTAGTCATGCAAGAGAGTAGAGTTAATACTCCTAGAAGGAATTCTCAACGTCATCAGTAAGTCTCCTCAGTTACTCCAGTTGTGGGTGTAGCTCCAACTACCGTTTCTTATCAAAGACCGTCCCAGCAGGGGAATCAAGGGTATAATCAGAGAAGGGAGAGTTATGACCCTATTCCTATGAGATATACATAGTTACTACCAGCATTGATTCAGAAAAAGTTGGTTCATACCCGACCACCTCCCACTATACCATCATCGTTGCCTTGGTATTACAAGGAAGACCAAACATGTGCTTTTCATCAGGGAGCACCAGGGCATAATGTTGAGAATTGTTATCCTTTGAAGACTGAAGTGCAGAAATTGGTGAAGTATGGTATTCTATATTTCAAGGATGTGGGCCCTAATGTGAAAGAAAATCCTCTACCCAAGCATGGAGGAGTAAATGCTGTGAATATGGTGGCCGGTTATCCAGGTGACTTCGGGATTTTTGATATTAATCTGGTTAGAGGAGATTTGGTGAAAATGCATACAGACCTCTGAATTTAGCTACTATACGCATGACCATTCCGGTTGTGCTATTTGTAGTACAAACATACAGGGTTGCGATAAGATAAAGGTTGATTTACAGGAGATGATGGATGAGGGCTAATCCACATAATCAGGCCTAGGGAAGAGTATGAAGAGGAGTTAAATATGGTTTCTGGATGTCCTGGAGAATTCAGAATCTTTGATGTAGAATATATGAATGAGGATCTGGTGCAATTGCATGCTACTTTCTGCCACATGGTTGGTCAGGTAGAACATCAGTATGGATCTTGCCGAATTTGTTGCCATGACTCCTGAGGATGTTCAATCGTGAAGAAAGGTGTTCAATTGTTGTTAGATGGTGGAACTATCAAGGTTACAGGTCAAAGGGATGATTACCATGAAGTTGATTTGGTTGAGGTTTGTTTGACTGAAGAAGAGTCGGATAAAGAATACGCCTCCGCAGATGAGTATTTCTCCTCAAATGAGAATTTGTTTTCCAGAAATGAATCAATAATGACTGATTATGTTGAAGAAGGGGTAAACGTCATTGTACCTTGTTTTGGGGCACCCGCCCATCTTGAAGTTGAATATTATAGCAAGCCAGCTGTTACCCCATTGGTGATTAGTTTGTCGGGTCCTGTTCCCTACAAGTCAGATAAGGTTGTGCCCTACAAATACAATGCTACAATCTTAGAAGATGGAGTGGAAGTTCCCATCCATCCAATGCCTGATTTCGGAAATATCGCTGAGAATAGCAGGGTGACCCGCATCGGTCGTGTGTTTGCACGAGTTGTTAAAGGAAATGTTAGTGCTGGAAAGAAAATTACTGAGAAGATTGAACCCAAGAAGGATATGCGTGAGACTAGTAGGGCTACGTTAGAGAAAGAAGTGGATGATATTTTGAAGATAATCAAGATGAGCGACTACAGAATTGTAGATCAGCTACTGCAGACTCCTTAAAAAATATCTATCTTGGCTTTATTGATGAACTCATCGGCTCACAGAGAATCCTTGATGAGAGTATTGGACCAAGCTTTTGTGGAGAGTGATATGCTAGTAGACCAATTCAGCAGTGTAATAGGGAACATTACATCATGTAATAACTTGAGTTTCTGCGATGATGAATTGCTAGATAAAGGAAGGAATCACAACCTGGCCCTCTACATCTCTATGAACTGCAAGAATGATTCACTATCCAATGTGCTGATTGTTAATGGATCTGCTTTGAACGTTATACCGAGGAGAACTCTTATGAAGTTGAAATATCAAGGAATGCCTATGCATCCAAGTGGCATCATTGCGAAAGCGTTTGATGGATCAAGGAAATTTATTATTGGTGAAGTGGACTTGCCTATTCATATAGGACCACATTTGTTTCAAATTACTTTCTAGGTCATGGACATTATTCCCGCTTATAGCTATTTGTTGGGACGGTCGTGGATTCATGAGGCAGGGGCTGTCACTTCAACTTTACACCAGAAACTGAAATTTGTACGTGAAGGGAAAGTAGTGATTATAAATGGGGAACGAGCATTATTGATATCTCATTTGTCCTCTTTCAGCATTGTGGAGGTGGATGAAGCTGCTGTTAGAACCCAGTTCCAAGCCTTATCCATTGACAACATAAGAGGAAGTGAGAATTCCATGGTTTCGCTTAAGGATGCGCAACAAGTTGTGCGAAAGGGTCATAGCGAGGTATGGGGACAGATTGTGGATCCACCTATAAACAAGAACAAATTCGGCTTGGGGTTCTCTTTGAAGAATGACAAAGACAAGAGCCTGAAGCCAAAGTCTGTTGCAGGCAAGTATCAAGACATCTTCCATAGCGGGGGTTATCTTCATCCAACTGTTTCCGGGATTAATGCCATTGTGGAAGATGAAGTAGAGCAGAAAATTCCGAATTATGTGACACACAGAGTTAGGGTTCAGAACTGGATCACCATTGATGTTCCCTCTTGCATACATGTTTCATAGTAATTTGTTTTGTTAATATTTTTGCAAATATTTCACTTTGCCCAAGGTGGAAGTATTAATGTTGTAGGGCTTATCGGTTTGCTGTGACTTTTAAAATCAATAATAAAAGTTGTCTTTGTTTCCCAAATTGTGTCTTTATTGTTAGAACAAAGTTTGAATCTACTACCCTAAGTTTAAGTTTTGATGATAACAAAATGAAAAGATATATTAATTATGTGATTCATGTAAGAACTATTTGCTACCTAAAATATTACTTTCTGTTTTGCAGAAACTCTGATAGGTATCAGCAAGAGTACATCATAATCAGCATCAGAATATTGGTTATCAACATCAGCATCAGAAGATGCTATATCAGATACCAGAATCAGAAGAACAACTTACGCTTATGCTGAAGCTTGATGAACAGATCTGCGCTCAACACTCTGATCTCTGATAAAGACAACAACAGTTCATCAACACTTAAGCAGCGTCAGAATGAGCCAAAGCCAGAACACGCCTTAGTTGCAACGGTACTGTGCATTCAAGATGAGTTATTACCAACAGCATCATTCCAGACAAGATCTGCTTAATAAGGAAAGTTTATTATTGGCATTGAAACAGAATTATGGCTCCAACGTTCATCAATTTCAATGCTATATAAACAAGTCAATGAAGATTGAATTGGCTAATGCTCTACATCAATTTACACGCCTAAAAGCTAATCATCATCTTCCTTACTCTCAGTTTTCTAAAAGCTCCATAATTCCTTACTCAATTATTTTAGCAATCTAGTTTCCATAAGCTTAATTTGTGTAGTATCACAGTTGTGATAAACAGTTTTGTAGAAAACATTCACACACCTAGATTTCAATTCTCTGTAAGAAAGTGATTCCTTGACAAACCGGTTTGTGGTTTGCATCAAGAAGGCTTTAGCAGTTGTTAAAGCAGATTGTAATATTCAGTTGAATATAGTGGATTAAGACCTCGTTGGAGAGAGGCGAAATCACCTTGACGGGTGGACTGGAGTAGTTTGAGATCAAACGAACCAGGATATAAATATCGTGTTCATTGTATTGATTTTCAGTTTTACAATTCAACCCCCCCTTCTTGTGTTTTTCACTTCTTCAATTGGCATCAGAGCGCCTGGTTCTGAGCTAAAACACTTAACCGTGTCAGTACAAGATCCAGCGTCAGAAAAACACAATGGCAGGAACTTGTTCACACACCAGCAATGACAACAATGAAGACAGAGACAGATTCAGCGGCAAACCTCCAGTATTTGATGGACAAAATTTTGATTACTGGAAAGACAGAATTGAAAGCTTCTTTCTGGCACATGATGCTTATCTGTGGGACATGGTGACAGATGGATACACGCACCCTGTGAATGCAAGCGGTCAGAAGATTGATAGGAAAGCCATGACTGACCAACAAAAGCGTGACTTCAAAAATCACCACAAGGCCAGAACCATCCTTCTCAGCGCCATCTCCTATGCTGAATATGAAAAGATCTCTAACAGAGACACAGCTAAGAACATGTTTGACTCACTCGGAATGATGCATGAGGGCAATGTTCAGGTCAAAGAAACTAAAGCTCTTGCGCTCATTCAGAAGTATGAGGCATTCAAAATGGAAGAAAGTGAATCCATTGAAACAATGTTCTCAAGATTCCAGATTCTTGTAGCTGGTCTCAAGGTTCTGGACAAAGGATACTCTACTGCTGATCACGTCAAGAAGATCATCAGAAGCTTACCTAATCAGTGGAGGCCAATGGTTACAGCTCTGAAGCTAGCAAAAGATCTCAACAAAATTTCTCTGAAGGAACTTATCAGCTCCCTCAGAAGTCATGAGATAGAGCTAGAAGCTGATGAACCCCAGAAGCAAGGTAAGCCTTTAGCATTAAAATCTAACAAAAAATCTGAGTCTAAAGTTTTGCAGGCAGTTGAAGAAACATCTGATGGATCCTCATCAGAAGAAGACGAACTTTCTCTCCTCTCCAGAAGAGTGAATCAACTGTGGAAGCAGCAGCAAAGGAAGTTCAGGAATACCAGAAGATCTGATCAGAACGAGTCTTCTTCCAGATACAGAAGGAAAGACTCTTCCTCTGGATACAGAAGATCTGAAGGTTCCTCAGGAAGCAGAAAGCCAAACACCAAGGACATCATCTGCTATGAGTGCAATGAGCAAGGACACTACAAGAGTGACTGCCCAAAGCTTCAGAGGGAAAAGCCCAAAAAGAAGTTTGGAAGAGAAAAGAAGAAAAGTCTCATGGCTACATGGGATGACTCTGACTCGTCTGAAGCTGACTCAGAATCAGATGATGAGAGAGCAAACATAGCTCTCATGGCCAACATTTCAGAAGATAGTGAAGCTTCTGAATCAGACTCAGAATCAGATACTGAAGAGGTATTTCCTAACTTTGCAGTCAATTTTACCAAGGCTGAACTTGCTGAAAGCCTTAACGAAATTCTGGAAAGGTACCAGCAGATTAGAGTTAAATTCAGAAACCTGAAAAGGAATCTTGAATCTGACTCTGATAAGACTGAGAGTCTTAAATTGGAAAATTCTGAGCTGAGAAATAAAATTTCAAAATTAGAAAATGTTTTACAAAACTCTCAGAAGGAACCAATTTCTGAAACTCCCAGCAGTGCTGATGAGATCATCAAGGAGTATGATCACAGTTTCCAGAAGTTACTTGCTAAAAGCATAGATAGAAGCAAAATGGCTTCAATGATCTATGGAGTTAGCAGAAACGGAAGGAAGGGAATAGGATACCAAGGTAAGGTTCCTACACCAAAGAATGTCATGGATTTAACCATTAAACACACTCCTCTGAATTCACATTTTGTGTATGGCCACACACATGATATTAAATACACTAGCAGTAAGTACTCTGTGAAACCAAAATTCAACCAGAGTTTTGGTAAATCTAACAAATCAGGACCCAAGAAAATCTGGGTACCTAAGGATAAAATAATACATGTTGCAAATATCTTTAGCAGCAAATCAGAAACACCAATCATGGTACCTGGACTCTGGCTGCTCGCGACACATGACGGGAAGAAGGCATATGTTCCAAAGCCTGGAACTTAAGCCTGGAGGCCACGTTGGCTTTGGAGGCAATCAGAGGGGAAAGATAATTGGCTCTGGAACTGTAGGTAATGGAAATCTTCCCTCTATTAATAATGTTCTGCTAGTAGATGGATTAATGCATAATCTGTTATCCATAAGTCAATTAAGTGATAACGATTATGATATAATCTTTAATCAAAAATCACGTAAAGCTGTTAGTCAGAAATATGGGACTATCCTGTTTAATGGAAAGAGGAAAAACAACATCTATAAAATCAAACTTTATGAACTGAAAAGTCAGAATGTAAAGTGTCTTCTGTCTGTCAACAACGAGCAGTGGATCTGGCATAGAAGATTGGGGCATGTTAGTATGAGAAGAATATCTCAGATTAACAAACTCAATCTGGTCAGAGGACTTCCTAATTTGAAGTTCAATTCAGATGCTCTGTGTGAAGCATGTCAGAAAGGCAAGTTTGCAAATCCTTCTTTTAAATCTAAAAATGTTGTTTCTATCTCTAAGCCATTAGAACTTCTGCACATTGACTTATTTGGACCAGTTAAAACTGCTTCAGTCAGTGGCAAGAAGTATGGGTTAGTAATCGTAGATGACTATAGCAGATGGACATGGGTAAATTTCTTAAGACACAAGGACGAGTCACACTCTGTGTTTGCTACCTTCTGTAACCAAGTTCAGAATGAAAAGGATCTTAGAATAGTTAAAGTTAGAAGTGATCATGGTGGAGAGTTTGAAAACAAAGATTTTGAGTCATTCTTTAATGACAGAGGCATTCTGCATGATTTCTCTTGTCCTAGAACTCCCCAACAAAATGGAGTTGTAGAACGAAAGAACAGAACATTGCAAGAAATGGCCAGAACCATGATCAATGAGACAAACGTTGCTAAGATCTTCTGGGCAGAGGCAATAAACACAACGTGCTACATTCAGAATAGAATCTCAATAAGACCTATTCTGGAAAAGACTCCATATGAATTGTGGAAGAACAGAAAGCCCAACATTTCATATTTTCATCCATTTGGATGTACCTGTTTTATGTTAAATGCAAAGAATTATTTGAACAAGTTTGACTCTAAAGCACAGAAGTGTATTATGTTAGGATACTCTGAATGCTCAAGAGGGTACAGAGTATACAATACAGAAACACAGATTGTGGAAGAATCAATCAGTGTTCATTTTGATGATAAGCTTGACTCTGAAAAGTCAAAGCAGAATGAAGTTTTTGCAGGTATGGAAATTGAATTTACAGGTTCTTAAGACAAGTCATCAGAAGCTCTCAACACAAACACTCCTTCAACATCTGAAAGGAGCACTGCTAGCAATCCTACAACAGTTGCTGATCAACCTCAGAAGAGATTACCCAGAAGCAGCTTGGATCATCCAGAAGAAACTATCTTAGGAAGAAAGGAAGATCCAATCAGAACAAGAGCAAGCTTCAGAAACTCTGAAGAAACCCTCATGGGACTTGTGTCTCTGATTGAACCTTCTTCTATTGATGAAGCACTTCTGGACAATGACTGGATTCTAGCAATGCAAGAAGAGCTGAATCAATTCACCAGAAATGACGTATGGGATCTTGTTCCCAGACCAAAAGGATTCAACGTCATTGGAACAAGATGGGTGTTCAGAAACAAGCTTAATGAACAAGGTGAAGTCATCAGAAATAAAGCACGACTGGTAGCACAAGGTTATAGTCAGCAAGAGGGGATAGACTATACAGAAACCTTTTCCCCAGTCGCCAGGTTAGAATCTATCAGACTTTTAATTTCATTTGCTGTTAATAGAGGCATCACTCTGTATCAGATGGATGTCAAGAGTGCATTCTTAAATGGTTATATGGAAGAAGAGGTTTATGTGCACCAACCCCCTGGTTTTGAAAATACAAAACATCCAGAACATGTTTTCAAACTAAAGAAGTCACTATATGGTCTGAAACAAGCTCCCAGAGCTTGGTATGAAAGACTAAGTAACTTTCTGTTAGAAAATGAATTCACCAGAGGGAAGGTGGACACTACCTTATTCTGTAAGTTAGTTAAGAATGACATCTTAGTTTGTCAAATTTATGTTGATGATATTATTTTTGGATCTACTAATCCTTCTCTTGGAAGAAAATTTGCTAAGTGTATGCAGGCAGAATTTGAGATGAGTCTCATGGGGGAACTGGAATTCTTTCTAGGAATTCAGATCAATCAAACTCCAGAGGGAACTTACATTCATCAGAGCAAATATATCAGAGATCTTCTGAAGAAATTTGACCTCTCAGAATGTAAGCCATCAAAGATTCCAATGCATCCCACGTGCATTCTAGAAAGAGAAGAGGTAAGCAAAAAGGTAGAACAGAAGGTCTACAGAGGTATGATTGGTTCTCTCCTTTATCTGACAGCTTCAAGACCTGATATCTTATTCAGCGTATGTATTTGTGCTAGATTCCAATCAGATCCTAGAGAATCTCACTTAACAGCTGTTAAGCGAATTTTCAAGTATCTGAAAGGTACTACTAATCTGGGTTTATTTTATAGAAAATCTAGTGATTACAGCTTAGTAGGCTACTGCGATGCTGACTTTGCTGGAGACAGAGTAGAGCGTAAAAGTACTTCTAGAAGCTGCCAGTTTCTGGGAGAAAATCTGATCTCTTGGTCCAGCAAAAGGCAATCCACAATTGCGCTATCAACAGTAGAAGCTGAGTACATAGCAGCAGCAGGATGTAGCACACAAATGCTCTGGATGAAAAGTCAGCTTGAAGACTTCCAGATTTTTGAGAGTAACATCCCTATACTCTGTGACAATACTTCTGCTATTTGCTTAAGTAAGAATCCCATTTTACATTCTAGAGCTAAGCATATAGAAATAAAACATCATTTCATTAGGGACTATATTCAGAAAGGAATTTTGAACTTAAAATTTATTGATACAGACCATCAATGGGCTGATATCTTCACTAAACCCCTTTCTGAAGATAGATTCAATTTCATTCTGAAACATCTCAGCATGAAAATCTGCCCATAATGAAAATGTTTTAATTCCATATATTATCTTTCAGAATGTATTTGTTTTACTGTGAACTTCTGATCAATCTCCTTTTAGAAAGATAGAACATCCAGATTGTATCAGATGCTAGTCTTAAAGATCTGAGCGTTTCAGCTTAAGGATAGACGTGCTGCTCACTAAATCAAACAAGTGTCATCCAATCATCAGCAAATCTCTGAAGCAGAACGCGTGCACGCTTCTGAGAAGGCAAAACGCTGATTGGGTGCATTGAGACACATGTCTGGTAACCGTTTCAAGTATCTTTCTCAAATCCCCCAAAATCAGCAAGCATTAAATGAAAGTAATCATGTCTTTAAAACGTAATCATGATTTTATTTCTCTTTCTTGAAACCGTTTACACTTTCAAAAAGTATTTTGAAATCTATTTAAGCACGTTAACTTCTCACATTAATCCTTTACCGTTTCTCATAATCTCTCAAATATTTTCTGCATTTTCTCTGTGTTCATCTCTTTCAAACTTAAACCCATTTTCTCAGTTTTCTCAGAAAAACCCTAAGTGTGAACATGGCAACCTCCAGCAATGCTTCTGCAGGTTCTCAGAAGAAAGATTCCTCTGAACAGTACCAAGTTCCTTTCAGAACACTCCTTACACCAATGAAGAATTTGGAAGTGTTGTCTGAACTGATTATTGACTTCAACGGTCTGAAAGAAAATGGATTTGACTTGACAGAAGAAGTTAGGGCACAGAAATGGGAGAGATATTTTGACAGGTTGGTTGGACCAATGTTCCCAGCTTTGGTCAAGGAGTTCTCGATTCATGCGTCCTCATCAACACATCAAGTCACCTCCTACATAATGGGAAAGAAGATTGTGATCACTGAGGATCACATAGCAAAATTGATTGGTTACAGTGGCGGTGGCGTCCGCTGTATTGATATGGCTGAAAGATGCTCTGACGTTGGTGTCATAGCAGAACAGATTTTCACCCTTGGGGTGCCCAACAGCAAAATCAGAGACTTAAAGGATCACCACAGAGTTTGGGCGAAGATCATTCTGGGGTGTTTTAATCACAGGAAGCCAACAAGTTCCCCTGATTATATAAATATAGATCAGCAGTTTCTAATCTACTTTATTAATCAGAAGGTAAAAATCAACTTGGCTCATCTTCTGTTTAATCACCTCAGGACTAGCGTCAAGGAGACCAGGGAAGAAGAAAGAACCAAGAGGGATTGGATACCCTTTGGAAGGTTAATATCAGATATTCTGATTGAGAATAGGCTGATAGAGCACCTCATAGAAGCTCAGGAGTTAAGTACTATTGAACCAACTGTTGGCAAGCCTCTGAACACCAAGAATCTAAAGAAAATGAAACTGATAGAGAATATCAGAAAGGAGCCCAGCGTTACTCCTCTTGCTGACATCACCAGCAGAAGAGTCCCTCTGGACGACTTTCCTTTATTTTCTGAGATAGAATCTAAACCAGTGGTGGTTCTCAGATACTTGGACGCGTGCAAGGCTGATGGTACAGATCCCAAGCTGAATATCAAAGATCTGCACCAACCTCAACCAGAAGTTACACTGAAGAAGACGAAGAAAAGGAAGGCCACTTCAGAAGGATCATCCCAGCAGACACCCAAGAAAAGAGGTAATTTATTTGTTGCTTCTGTTTTAAATTCTTCTGTTATTCCAACATCAATTCCAACTCCAGCTTCACATGAAATTCCAATCCCCATACCAACTATAGATGAAACCGAACCAGAAGATGACCCTTCTGAGTCACTGACTCTCAGAAGACCCCGCACCAAACATCCCAAACCAACAACTTCAACAGCATCAGAACTTGACAAAGTTCTGTCTGACATTGATCAACGTGTTTCTGATCATCTCTCAAATAATCCAAACACTGAACCAGAAATTGCCCACTCTCCTCAACCAGAACAACCTCTCTCACCCATACCAGAAGAACCTCAAATTCCTGAATAACCAGAAATTCCACCTCCTTCTCCACAACCAGCAATTCCTTCTCCCTCTCCTCAACCAGAAATTCATCCACCATCACCTCAACCATCACCTCCTCCATCACCTCCTCAACCTGAGTTTCATCATTCTGAAACTCAATCTCCTGAACCTCATTCTCCTCAATCCTCTGAGCCACAACCTCTGGCAATTCAGCTGCCATGTGGAATAACTGTAACCATGGCCCAGCTGCCATCCTCGCCAGAAACTACCCCTCCAAATACTCCAAAAACTCCCCACAGTCCAATTATTATTTCTGACTCTACCACTCCATCTCCCAAACAAACATCTCCCAAAAAAACTACAGATGACCCCAGTAGGACCTTCATCGATTTAACAATCCTTGACCGTCTTGCCGATCTCAAACATAAAATAGCCATTCCAAAACCAAAACAGCCAGATGTTGGCTCTGGCATTGTGAATTTTGAAACAGGTTTGCAGCAATGGATTGCTTCTCTGAAGCAAGTCTGTCCTGGAATGATTGATCCTGCTGCCTCAGACCAGCTCTGGTCACATTTCAGAATATGGGTACGCGCTGAAGCCCTCAAGTTGCAAGATATCAACTATGAGCAGGCACAACAGAACTTCAGCAAGCTGCTGAAGGAAGTTGAAAGTCAGCTGCCACAGGAAGACGTGCTCCTTCTGGATAGTGAGCCATGGTCTGAGAAGCGTCCAGCTTCAAAAATGCAGCCAGAAGAAGATCAGACAATTCAAGCTGAAGTCAGTCAAGCTGAAGATGTTGCAGAAAGCTCTCAGAAGCTTCCTGCTTCTGATGTTTCTCAAGCTGCCTTGGGCAGGCAGACTCTGGAAGAGCTGAAGCTGAATGATATCCGTCTGCAGCAAAGAATGGATGAAAATGATCAGAAGATGAAGGAAAGGATGGATGTGCAAGACAGCAAGATAGATACAGTCGTCAGCATGGTGCACAAGCAGACTGAAACTGCTAATCAGATTAAGGCAATGCTGGAGACTCTGTTCACACGCTTTCCTCCCCAACCTTAGCTTTTCATTCATGATATTTTCAATGTTTTTCTTTGCATATCTTTTGTACTGTTTTGTCTGGCTCTGAATATTTTAATATAACAAGTTTTTCTGCTCTGATCGTTTTAGCACATCACTTACACTTTTTGATTGCTGACAAAAAGGGGGAGAACAAGAATGATATTTTTCAATAACGGACTACTGAGACAAAAAGTCTCAAACATTCTAACTCTGATATACTTGAATATGTTTTCTGTTTTTGCATAAGTCTACAGGTACAAGAATGCTCTCTGATACACTAAAGCCCAAAGCCCTGATACTCTGATCCAAAGCAAAGCTCTGATAAAGCTCTGATATTCTGATATGAAGTTCTGATAGTCAAAGCTCTAACATTCTGATGTTCAAGAATTCAATAAAGATCTGATCCTGAAGAACTCTTGGAATTAAAAAGGGAAGTAATAAATTCAGGGGGAGTATCTCCGATCCTATCTCTGATATCTCCTTATCCCTTATCTCTGATAACTCCTTATTTAATTCTGATGCAACTTATCATTTAGTTATCTCTGATACTTTTTCACGCTATTTTCAATTAAAAAATATCTAGTTTTTGTCATCATCAAAAAGGGGGAGATTGTTAGAACAAAGTTTGAATCTACTACCCTAAGTTTAAGTTTTGATGATAACAAAATGAAAAGATATATTAATTATGTGATTCATGTAAGAACTATTTTCTACCTAAAATATTACTTTCTGTTTTGCAGAAACTCTGATAGGTATCAGCAAGAGTACATCATAATCAGCATCAGAATATTGGTTATCAACATCAGCATCAGAAGATGCTATATCAGATACCAAAATCAGAAGAACAACTCATGCTTATGCTGAAGCTTGATGAACAGATCTGCGCTCAACACTCTGATATTTGATAAAGACAACAACAGTTCATCAGCACTTAAGCAGCGTCAGAATGAGCCAAAGCCAGAACACGCCTTAGTTGCAATGGTATTGTGCATTCAAGATGAGTTATTACCAACAGCATCATTCCAGACAAGATCTGCTTAATAAGGAAAGTTTATTATTGGCATTGAAACAGAATTATGGCTCCAACGTTCATCAATTTCAATGCTATATAAACAAGTCAATGAAGATTGAATTGGCTAATGCTCTACATCAATTTACACGCCTAAAAGCTAATCATCATCTTCCTTACTCTCAGTTTTCTAAAAGCTCCATAATTCCTTACTCAATTATTTTAGCAATCTAGTTTCCATAAGCTTAATTTGTGTAGTATCACAGTTGTGATAAACAGTTTTGTAGAAAACATTCACACACCTAGATTTCAATTCTCTGTAAGAAAGTGATTCCTTGACAAACCGGTTTGTGGTTTGCATCAAGAAGGCTTTAGCAGTTGTTAAAGCAGATTGTAATATTCAGTTGAATATAGTGGATTAAGACCTCGTTGGAGAGAGGCGAAATCACCTTGACGGGTGGACTGGAGTAGTTTGAGATCAAACGAACCAGGATAAAAATATCGTGTTCATTGCATTGATTTTCAGTTTTACAATTCAACCCCCCCCCTTCTTGTGTTTTTCACTTCTTCATTTATTTTCTGATTTTTCTTGGAAAATGGTAATAAAGAAAACCTTTCAAAATAAATAATAACTGAAATTCAATCTGCATGATCACTTGTTATATGTGTCAGTTTCTAAAAGCAATCATAAATCATATGTGCAGATTAATTAAAAAACTCGTTGAATACAATGACCCTGCACCCTCTCCCAACTTTAAATGTCCTGTGTATGGGGCCGAAGAAGAAGACTATGATGAGATTTTAGAAGAGGTCTCACGGTTGCTTGAGCACGAGGAAAATACCATTCAGCCATATAAAGAGCCATTGGAAGTGATCAATTTGGGCTCAGAAGAAGATCCGAAAAAAGTCAAGATTGGAGCATCGCTGCATCCTGATGTGAAGAGCTGGTTGATTGAGCTGTTGAAAGAGTGTGTGGATATTTTTGCTTGGTCTTACCAAGATATGCCTGGTCTAGATACAGATATTGTGGAGCACCATTTACCGTTGAAACCAGAGTGTCCGCCAATCAAACAGAAGTTAAGAAGAACTCACCCAAATATGGCAATAAAGATCAAAGAGGAGGTTCTAAAGCAGATTAATGCTAGTTTTCTTGTGATGTCAGTGTATCCTCAATGGATTTCTAATATTGTCCCAGTACCGAAAAAAGACGAAAAAGTCCACATGTGCGTAGATTACAGAGATCTAACTAAACCTAGTCCAAAAGATGATTTTTCATTGCCACATATTGATATGTTAGTGGATAGCACAACAAAATTCAAAGTTTTCTCGTTCATGGATGGATTTTCCAGGTATAATCAAATAAGAATGGCTCTGGAGGACATGGAATAAACAACGTGCATCACACCCTGCAGAACATTCTGTTACAGAGTGATGCCCTTCGGGTTGAAGAACGCTGGTGCAACGTACCAGAGGGCTATGAAAACCCTATTCCATGATCTAATGCACAAGGAAATCGAGGTATATGTTGATGATATGATTGCTAAATCTCAGACGGAAGAAGGGCATGTAGAAGATTTGTTGAAGTTGTTTCAGCGTTTGAGGAAGTATCGTCTTCGCTTGGATCCAAATAAATGTACCTTTGGTGTTCGATCAGGAAAATGGTTGGGTTTAATTGTTAGCCAGAAAGGAATTGAAGTTGACCCTGATAAAGTCAAAGCAATTCAAGAGATTCCAGCGCCAAGAACTGAAAAATAAGTTAGAGGGTTCCTCGGGCATTTAAATTATATTTCCAGATTCATTTCCCACATGACTGTATCATGTGAACCGATCTTTAAGTTGTTAAAGAAAGATCAAGGTTGTGTATGGACGGATGATTGCCAAAGGGAATTTGAAAGTATTAAAGAATATCTGCTTGAACCTCCTATCTTGCTCCCTCCTGTTGAAGGAAGACCATTGATTATGTATCTGACAGTGTTAGATTAATCCATGGGTTGTATTCTGGGACAACAAGATGAAACAGGGAAGAAAGAGTATGCCATTTATTATCTCAGTAAAAAGTTTACTGATTGTGAGTCACGGTATTCCATGCTGGAAAAGACATGTTGTGCTCTAGCCTGGGCGGCAAAACATTTGTGGCAGTATATGTTGAATCACACTACTTGGTTGATCTCCAAAATGGATCCAATCAAGTACATTTTTGAAAAGCCTGCTCTTACTGGGAGAATTTCCCGCTGGAAGATGTTGCTATCTGAATATGATATCGAATAACGCACTTAAAAAGAAATTAAAATAAGTGTGTTGGCAGATTATCTTTCTCCCCAACTAGTGGAGGATCATCAGTCTGTGGAGTATGAATTCCCCGGTGAGGATGTGATGTTCCTGAATGTGAAAGATTGTGATGAACCATTGCCCGAGGAAGGTCCTGACCCTGAATCTCGTTGGAGTATGATATTTGATGGAGCTGTGAATGCTTATGGTAAAGGAATTTGTGTTGTGATTGTGAGTCCACATGGATCACACATTCTTTTTACTGCAAGATTGACATTTGATTGTACTAATAATATGGAAGAATATAAGGCTTGCATCATGGGTCTCGAGGAAGCTATTGATCTCAATATTAAAATTCTAGATGTGTATGGTGATTCAACTTTTGTAATAAATCAGATTAAAGGAGAATGGGATACTCGTCACCCCGGCTTGATCCCTTACAAAGATTATGCTAGAAGGTTGTTACCCTTCTTTAATAAAGTTGAATTCCATCATATTCCAAGAGATGAAAATCAAATGGCGGATGCTCTGGAAACTCTGGCTTCTATGTATCAAGTAAATACTTGGTATGATATACCTCAAATTATGGTTCGGCGACTGGATAGGCCCGCTCATGAGTTTACAACAGAGGAGGTAGCAGATGAGAAGCCTTGGTATTATGATATCAAGCATTTTCTCCAGACTCAGGAATACTCGATTGGTGCTTCGGAAAAAGATAGAAAGACATTTAGATGGTTGGCAGGCAGTTTCTTCCTTAGTGAAAATGTGTTGTATAAGATAAATTATGACATGATCTTGCTCGGATGCGTGGATAGACACGAAGCAGACATGCTGATGCATGAGATTCATGAAGGTTCATTTGGCACTAATGCCAATGGAAATTCGATGGCTAAAAAGATGCTAAGGGCGGGTTACTATTGGCTGACAATGGAATTTGATTATTACAAAATTTGCAAAGAAGTGTCATATGCCAGATTTATGCAGATAGGGTCCATGCGCCTCCGACACTTCTCAATGTGATTTCTTCCCCATGGCCTTTCTCTATGTACGGTATTGACATGATTGGGATGATAAAATCCAAAGCTTCGAATGGACATTGTTTCATCTTGGTAGCAATTGATTACTTTACCAAGTGGGTGGAGGCTGCTTCATATACTAATGTCACTAAGCATGTGGTTGTGCGCTTCATCAAGAATAATCTTATATGTCGGTATGGTGTGCCGAGCAGAATTATCACTAACAATGGCTCGAATCTGAACAATAAAATGATGACAGAATTGTGTGAAGAATTCAAGATTGTCCATAATAATTCCTCTCTGTACAGGCCAAAGATGAATGGGGCTGTTGAAGCTGCTAATAAAAATATCAAGAAAATTATATAGAAGATGGTTGTTACTTATAAGGATTTGCATGAAATGCTCCCTTTTGCTTTGCATGGATATCGAACATTTGTCCGCACCTTAATAGGAGCATCCCTATTTTCCCTTGTGTATGGAATGGAAGTTGTACTCCCAGTTGAGGTTGAGATCCCCTCTTTGCGTGTGATAATGGAAACAAAGTTGTCAGAGGCTGAATGGGTCCAGAACAAGTTTGACCAATTGAATTTGATCGAAGAAAAGAGAATGGCAGCTTTGTGTCATGGACAATTATATCAGAAGAGAATGAAGAAAGCTTTTTATAAGAAGGTCAAACCTCGTGAATTCAGAGAAGGTGACCTCGTGCTCAGGAAGATCATGTCTTTTAACACTGATTCTAGGGGCAAGTGGACTCCCAATTTTGAAGGCCCATATGTTGTCAAGAAAACCTTCTCTGGCGGTGCATTAATTCTTGAAACTATGGATGGTGAGGAGTTCCCATGTCCCATGAATGTTGATGCAATCAAGAAATACTTTTCCTAAAGAAATAAAAGAACAACTTGCTAAGTTGAAAACCCGAAAGGGCGGCTTAGGCAAAAAAAAGCGTCTCGGTAGGCTGAAAACCCGAAAGGGAGGTCTAGGCAAAAATTATAGACATAAACAGAATAAATTTTCTGCTAAGTTGAAAACCCGCAAGGGCAGCTTAGGCAAAAGTTAGGGACTTTCTTGGCAAGTAACTACATCAGACAAGACATGATTGTTGGAGCAACAATCTTCTTGGATCTTCATCATATTTCAACAGAAGCTGCTACTCAGGATTTCAAAAGTTGTTAGAGGGGATAGTGGTCATTGTATCTCAATGTATCTTTTCCATTATATATTACCATTTTCCGAACTTTTTAATCATCCATGGAGTCTCGCCATTCGCAGACTACCATTCTATTAATGAAATTTGAGCTTTTACCCAATTCTTTGTAGTTCTTATTTTATTTAGCTTGCAAAGGCTCCATTTATTATTGATAATGACTTTCAAAGCAAAAAGATTAAATAACAAAATTTATTTTCAAAAAGAATTTACAATTTACTGTTACTTTAAAATTTGTTACGCAATAGGAAAACAAAAGTGGTGATCCCAGGAATGAACGAACTCCAGTTGTTTTGAGAAGTTTTGTTTCCTGGGGAAGTTTTTCTCAGGATGTTCTCGCTGTATTGGGTTTGTGACTCCAGTGTCCCCGGTCAAGTTGTGGTTCATTTCTCATCTTTTCCAAGTTCGCATGATATGAAGATTCAATCCCAGTTTCCTCCAATAAAGGTTTTCGTTTGTTTAATAGAAGTTCTTTCTACCCAGAGAAGTTGGTACAATAACTACTCTTAAAGAATGCAGGTCTCCGGTTTCTCTAGTGAAGAATGTATATTGGTTTTCCCTTTGAGGATGTGGTGTTAACCTCCTCAGTGAAGTCTGCATGAAATCCCCAGTTAATGGCTTGATGATAGGACATTATACGCCTTAACAAAGTTTGTGTGTTTCATCTTTCAAAATGGTCCTGAATTCCCCAGTGAATGTTTTAATGATTTGATGACCGTCTTCTCTACTTGAAATTGATTTTTCAAAATCCCCAGTAGAAGCATTACTTTTGAAAATATTTAATTTCCCGCTGAAGTTTGAGTGCTACACATGGAAAGCCCGGAGAAGGATGTTGTATCTCTGTATCTGTACTGTTTGGTCACTATGTTTTGTTTACTTCTGGATTATGTTTCTCCCCAGTAAAGTTAAACCAGGCAGTAGGTTTTGTTTCCTCAGCCAGCGCTTACTTTTTCTTGGATTGTTCATCTTGAATGTAATTTAGCTGAGTGTTAATTGTCCCTGAGATGGTTTTGCCTGATTACTCCCAGTGTTGTATATCTATTTTGTCAGCATACGCACGATAACACTCATACATTCATACATACATCATGCATAGTTAAAATTGGCAAATCATTGCTCATTCACATTCGTTAATATTTTGTTGATATATCACCCTATTTTGCAGAGTTATGTTGCCCTCTCTCCAATAGAGTGTTTGCCTTAAGTAGAAAGCGTGTATTCTTCCAATTTCCCCACTAAGTTATCCCTCGTGGAAGATTTTTGCTTTAGCCTTCTTGAACAGCTCTTTGTTTGGATTATTTGGGTTTCCCTCTTGAGATTATTTCTCAAAGGATGTATTATGGTTGATTTTTCTATCCCAATTTATTTCTGGTTTGAATCTTTGATCCTCAACAATATTATTACTTATGATATCTGCAGGTTTCGAGCCTTGGTTTGAGAATGTGCATTTATTTTGCTATGAGTTAATAGTTTACAGCCCGCTGCCCAAATTACCCCAGTGGATGACAAGACTTTCATTATCATAGAGACAGTTCATTGTGAAATTTTTACAAGTGGTAGTCTCTTTATTTGAGACAGCTTATATATTACCCTTTCCAGGAAGAATGCTTTGGTTAAAGAAGAAGTTGAGACCCGTTCTAGGAAAAATTCCAGAATTTTGGGGAAACTTATATTTTCTCTCTACCTTCAGTGAAAGTTGGTAGGTCACCTTCAGTGAAAGTTGGTGATTGTTATATTTTTTCTACCTTCAGTGAACGTTGGTAGTTCATAGTTAGTGAACGACGGTGCTATGATATATTTTCTCTCTACCTTCAGTGAAAGTTGGTAGGTCACCTTCAATGAAAGTTGGTGATTGTTATCTTTTTGCTACCTTCAGTGAATGTTGGTAGTTCATCATCAGTGAACGGCGGTGCTATGATATATCTTCTCTCTACCTTCAGTGAAAGTTGGTAGGTCACCTTTAGTGAAAGTTGGTGATTGTTATCTTTTTGCTACCTTCAGTGAGCGTTGGTAGTTCATCGTCAGTGAACGGCGGTGCTATGATATATTTTCTCTCTACCTTCAGTGAAAGTTGGTAGGTCACCTTCAGTGAAAGTTGGTGATTGTTATCTTTTTGCTACCTTCAGTGAACATTGGTAGTTCATCGTCAGTGAACAGAGGTACTATGATATATTTTCTCTCTACCTTCAGTGAAAGTTGGTAGGTCACCTTCAGTGAAAGTTTGTGATTGTTATCTTTTTTCTACCTTCAGGGAACGTTGGTAGTTCATCGTTAGTGAACGGCGGTGCTATGATATATTTTCTTTCTACCTTCAGTGAAATTTGGTAGGTCACTGTGATACGGTGGGAAAGAACTGACTGTTTTTTGGAATGCTAGTTTGTGTTTTGCGTTTGTTTTTGCAAAATGTCGCGGTAAGCAAGAGTCGCCACCGACTTTTTTATCCAACAAGGAAAGGAAAAAAGCACAGAAAAATTCCTTTTTCGAGATATTTCTCGGGTTCGGGGGGTAGATTATAGAAAGGGAAGGTGTTAGCACCCTTTCTATCCATGGTTATCCACGGGCTCTTAGGTACTTGCTCATATTGTTTTCAAAATTTTTCTTTCTTTGTGTTTGTGGGTTTGAAAAAGTCTTTGTTTGAAAAGGAGTGTAAGTGTGAAATTTTTGTTTTGTTTTGAAAGAGCAAGTATCTAAGAACCATCTACCTACTCGAAAAAGGAGTCGTTCTATGCTATCTTCCTTTAGACAATGCTATCCTACTATTGATGAGTAGGTAGCATCGTCGTTGGAGTTTAAGGGTCAATTCGAATTTAGGGACGTGCGGTCACCAAAGCAATGTTAGGACGCCTTAGCGGTAACCCTAATGTCTTAGATCATTTGTTTTGAGGCAACAATATCCGAGGCAACCGTTTCGAGGCGACTATGATCTTTGGACAAGAGGGCGACCTCTAAAACTACCTATACTCAATGACCGCGTACAAAGGCAACCAAGTGGGGTGTACCCTAAGAGTGCGCATGTGCGAGTGTGTTGTTTTCAGTTAATTTTATCTTTGTACATGTTAAGGGTGATCTAAGTTGATTTTAGGTTAAAACATTCAGTCTTGTCATGCATTCCTATTATCAAACATCTAACAGTTATAATTTGCGGAAAATAAAATGCGGAGTTTAAATTACAAGGCATCGGGTATTTACATTGCCAAAGACAAACCCTTTAAATGTAAATAAAGCGGTAAAAAATAAATAAAGGTCCTATTAACTATTACAAACCGGAGGAAAGTACATAATTGGACAAAAGAAGGTAAATCGCATGCGAGAAATTAAATTGAGCGCAAAGTTCTAGGGTTTTGACCCTTTGTTATAAAAAAAAGATTTTTTGGTTATTTTTGAATTAAGAAAGAAATTAAACTAAGTTAATTATTAAATTAAATCAATTAATTAATTAATAAATATTTTTGGGTTTTTTGTGTTATTTAAAGAAAGAAAATAAAATTGATCAATGTTAATAAAAAACTAATTATGTCTAAGTTAATTTTAATTATTTACAAAAATATATTAAAGTTAACTCTAATTAATGACCTAAATTAATTAATTGATTTGTTAATAAAAAAAAGAAAATATTAAAATCTAATTTAATAAAGAAAATATTTTTGGTTTTAATTTTATAAAAGAAAAAATTGATTGGTTAGAAAATAATGAAAATGATAAAATTAAATAAAACAAGAATGAATAAAATAAAAATGAAATAGGAAGAGTTAGGGGGTATGGGCCTGATTTGGAGGTTTGATCAACAATTATATGGCCCTAACGAGCTGGCCTTGTATTGACTTTCTGGATTCCCTGTGCGTGCTTGGACTTGGTCCATGGTAGACTCTCATCCTGGATCACCAGATCTGGCCTTTGGCCATCTGGCGCTTCATTGAGTGAGGGAGTATGGTGGGCTATGCGCTTGGATTTGCATGAGAATACCTGAAGAAAAAATACAAAGAGCAATTTGGAGGACCTGGGATTCGAACCCAGGTCCTGTTGGATGTTGGATGCACGCGTTTACCACTCAGCCACTTTGTTCTATTTGTTAATATATTAAGTAATAATAATAATAAGAGAGAATGGATTAATATGCCAGAAAAATAAAAAAAGGCGCGCGTGTTTGAATCAGCCACAGGGGGATTGACACGTCTTCGTCCCCTACCTCCAGCCCCTGTAACTTTACCTGCGGATTTAGATTCGCAGCTAAATGCGCAGGTCGATCCCAAAATTAATTCCAGGCCCTAAAAACGACCCCCAAAGGCATGGTTAGGTTCGTCTCCCTCTCCTGAGTGCATCCTTGTCCATCAAGAGATTCAATTTCACCTAAAACGTAAATCCCTAAAATCTAACACGAAACCCTAGCCATGCTATTATGAGATTACAGTCCATATAAATGAAATCAAATATTTCCAAAAGCTTAGAAATCTCATGAGAGTCACAAATATACCAATGATTTTCCAGAAAGATGCAAGAATTGAGAGCTATGATTTCGAATACAGGGCTGAGATACGTGACACTTACAGCACGTTTTGGTGTGTATGAGAGCTTGCTTTGGATCCCAAAAGGTTGAGTAGACACCCAGCAATCGATTGGTATCAAGCTTTGCTTCTGAAAACGCCTCAAAGTAGGATTTTGGTTTCACACTTTTCACCACTTTTTTCAAGTTTTGTTTGGTTGGTTCTTGCAGCCTCCAGCCTTGTTTTCGTGCCCTCTAGCCTCCTTATGTAATGTGGAATGCATTAGGTTAACAATTGTGCTTTGAATCTTTCCACATCAATGCCATGAGATTTGATTTGATTCACCATTACTAAACCTTCCAAAATTGTCAAAACTCAATCTTTTTGAACATGGAATGCTTGATACGAGTTTGATACCTTTGATGATGATGATTCAGTCCTGAAATAGCCAAAAAGATATCAAGTAATCAATATTTGGATTTTATTTGATTTAATTTGATTTAAAATGAAATAATTCAATAAAAAATCAAATAAAATAATAAAAAAGAAATATGATCTCAAGGCTGAAGCTATGACACGTGTGAAATGTGGGAAGTTCAAATCAAGTGGAAAAGAATGGTCCCATTTGACAAAATTTGAAGTTTTGGGGATAGTTGACTTTTGGCAATTTTACAAAAAATGCCCAACTTCATCAATGCATAACATCTTCAATTTTGAACTTTTGGAAGTGTTCTTAGACTTTTTAGAAATCTTGAGATGTCCTATAACCAAACCTTTTGGTCTCATCTCATTTTGACATTCCATGCTCAAGTTATAAGTTTTGGCGAAAAAGGTGTTTTTGTTGACTTTCAAAAATGACCTATAATGTCCAAATTTGTAACTTTTTGTGAGTGCATTTCTTGATCTTGGGGTGTGAATATGGATTGTAGGAAATTTCATCCTATTCAAAATGAGATTTGGATGGGTCATTTCTCATAAAGTATGAGAAAGTTATGCTTGGTCAAAGTTGAGTTGACTTTTCTTGCAAAACCCTAATTTAGCAACTTTTGAGTCTTGATGAATTTTGAGCAATCCTTGATGAATCATGATCAACCCTTGATCAAATGATGAAATATCATTCAAAATGAGAATGTTGGCAAAAAATATTGAAGTTTGACTGTTTATAGGTCACAGTTGACTTTTGCCCTAGCACAGTCGATTTTTGGGCCCTTTGAGCAATTGACTGACCAAACTTCCTCTGCAAGGTTTGAAATTTGACATGGATGACCTTGAGTACATATTAGAACATTGGGGAGAACTTTAGGTCATTTGGACTCAAGGGTCTTGATGCATCACAAAACCCTAATTTGGGATTGACTGCCTTAGGAGATAGCTTGACTGTCCAACTCTTGAGCAATCTTGAGACACTTGGAGATTATTCTTGCAATGTCTTGAGAAATATGAGAGGGAAAATTTTGGGGTACAAAAGCTTCCCCTGTTCAATCTTCTTAAACCTGAGGATGTAGATTGGGTTTCATGCCTTTCGTGATCCGAAGGTGAAAGATGATTGAACACTAGAGTGCCCAGAAATTTGCACTCGCATAAAGTGGTATCAGCCTTGTGATGTCGGGAATGGGCTTACAGGTGCCATTTGGAGATTGTTGGTAGGAGGATGGGCTTACAGATGCCATCTGCAGGAGCTTCGATCGCATAAGAGATTCCTTAGCGAGAACTTGCATACCTGCTATTGTAGAAGATTCCGCTAGGGAAGTCTAACTTTTGTCGAGATTTGGGAACTGTCTGGTCTTCAACGTAGTATACCGTTGAGATTGTAGAACTCGTCCACACTATGACGGAGGGAAACATCTTCATCAAGATCTAGGAACTGTCTGGTCTTCAACGTAGTATACCGTTGAGATTATAGAACTCGTCCACACTATGACGGAGGGAAACATCAAGATCTAGGAACTGTCTGGTCTTCAACATAGTATACCGTTGATATTGTAGAAATCGTTCACACTATGACCTAGGGAAACATCTTCATCAAGATCTAGGAACTGTCTGGTCTTCAACGTAGTATACCGTTGAGATTGTAGAACTCATCCACACTATGACGGAGGAAAACATCTTCATCAAGATCTAGGAACTGTCTGGTCTTCAACGTAGTATACCGTTGAGACTGTAGAACTCGTCCACACTATGACGTAGGGAAACATCTTCATCAAGATCTAGGAACTATCTAGTCTTCAACGTAGTATACCGTTGAGATTATAGAACTCGTCCACACTATGACGGAGGAAAACATCTTCATCAAGATCTAGGAACTGTCTGGTCTTCAACGTAGTATACCATTAAGATTGTAGAACTCGTCCACACTATGACGAAGGGAAACATCAAGATCTAGGAACTGTCTGGTCTTTAATGTAGTATACCGTTGAGATTATAGAACTCGTCCACACTATGATGGAGGAAAACATCTTTATCAAGATCTAGGAACTGTCTGGTCTTCAACGTAGTATATCGTTGAGATTGTAGAACTCGTCCACACTATGATGGAGGGAAACATCAAGATCTAGGAACTGTCTGGTCTTCAACGTATTATATCACTGAGATTGTAGAACTCGTCCACACTATGACGTAGGGAAACATTTTCATCAAGATCTAGGAACTGTCTGGTCTTCAACGTAGTATACCGTTGAGATTGTAGAACTCGTCCACACTATGACGGAGGAAAACATCAAGATATAGGAACTGTCTGGCCTTCAACGTAGTATACCGTTGAGATTGTAGAACTCGTCCACACTATGACATAGGGAAACATCCTCATCAAGATCTAGGAACTGTCTAGTCTTCAACGTAGTATACCGTTGAGATTATAGAGCTCGTCCACACTATGACTGAGGAAAACATCAAGATCTAGGAACTGTCTGGTCTTCAACGTAGTATACTGTTGAGATTGTAGAACTCGTCCACACTATGACGGAGGGAAACATCAAGATCTAGGAACTGTCTAGTCTTCAACGTAGTATACCGTTGAGATTGTAGAACTCGTCCACACTATGACGTAGGGAAACATCTTCATCAAGATCTAGGAACTGTCTAGTCTTCAACGTAATATACCGTTGAGATTATAGAACTCGTCCACACTATGACGGAGGAAAACATCAAGATCTAGGAATTGTCTGGTCTTCAACGTAGTATACCATTGAGATTGTAGAACTCGTCCACACTATGACATAGGGAAACATCTTCATCAAGATCTAGGAACTGTCTGGTCTTCAACGTAGTATACCGTTGAGATTATAGAACTCGTCCACACTATGACGGAGGAAAATTGTCGAGATTGAGAACCTTATCTGAAATTCAACCGAGGATAATTCAATTGAGATTTAAGAACCGGTCAGGTCTTCGACGTAGATGAGAACTTTAACTGTATCTTTCCTGAAAGGTAAAGGTCAGTCGTATGCAGTGCATGACATATATCAAGAAATGATGTTCTCAAAATAAATGAGATTGTGTTGTATGATGTATATATGCATGTATCATGATGTATGGAAATGTAATGTTTTAGCAGGGGAAAATAAATCCCGGATAGCTGCTGGAGAATAGAGTTGGATTCTTCGTTTCCGCTGGGGATGACGAACGAAGATGATGGCGATAATAAACCTGCAGGAGAAGATAACTCTGTTGGGGAATAAACTGAGGAGGAGATTACTCTGTGGGAAGAGATGTTCTGCTGAGGATTCAACGAATAAGTTCTGCTGGGGATGAATTACCATTGCTGGTGATACTGAATCCTGTTGGGGTTTTGTATTCTGTTTGTGAAAGGAAAGAACTCCGCTGGGGATGATCTTTCAGTTGCGACTTCACTGGGGATACCCTGTTAGACTCTTGTGGGGACAATCCTTTGAGTTTTGCTAGGGACAATCTTCCTTTGAACTCGGCTGGGGATATTTATTTTTATACTCTGCCAGGGACTAACTTCCAGAGTCTACTGGGGATGATTCTTCAACTCCATTGGGGAAGCTTTTCCAGAATGCGCTGGGAAAATTTTGACTCCACTGGGGATATCCTGTATTCTGCCGGGGAGCATTCTTATACTCCACTGGGGAATATTAAGACTGTCGGGGATATTAAGCCTTTTCAGTGTTGATGGTAGACAAATTCTGCTTGGGGGGAGAATATTACCGATTCATTCATTCACAGTTGCAAGTCTCAGCTGGGGAGAGTTATCATTACTTTCTTACTTTGTGGGGAGTGAAAGTACCTTAGCCATATTCTTCAGCTGAATTTACCATCGTACCTGGTGGACAGAGCAACTATACAGCTTGAACAATTCTCATATGCCCCTGTTTCTGATATTACCAGTAATCATCTTTTTGTTTCGCATGCAAATATTTATGAGCAGCAATTAATGTCAAGTGCATATATCAAAAATGAACATTGGACGTTCTTTGCAAAACAAAACAGAAAAAGGAAAAATAGCTTGAAATTTCTTTGAAAATGAATTGTGTTGATTTTGAAATTTGGCCCGTAAATAGGCGTTTTTGTACAAGAGGCTGACGTCCTAGTAAGAGAACGCCGCCGAACAGATATAGTTTATACAATTTGTGAAAAAGGAACAAAACAGCTAATGTGAATAATCCCACTGGGTTCCAACTCTGTTATTGCCTTTATGTCCTCAAGCATCTCATCACTTTGCTATTGGTTGAAGGTAGATCAGATTGATTAGCGCCATCCGATCTTGATAGTCGATACCAAAGTCTGGTTGCAAGGTGATCCAATGAGACATAGTGTTACGCTTTAATCCCTAATTTTTGCCTGGACCGCCCTTTCGGGTTTTTAGTCCATCGGGATACTCTTTTTTTCCCAAGTCGCCTTTTCAGGTTTTCGACTTGCCGGGTGTATAGATTTTTTCATTTTCATCCCTTATTTTTGCCCGAACCCTTTTGGTTCGCCAGGAAGCCCTTATTTTTGCCTAGGCCAGTCAACCTAGCGGGTCTTTGATCATGCGTAGTATCTTTTCACTATGTCTATATTGACGGGGTGAGGGAGGTCGTCACCATCCATGGTGGTTAGAATCATAGCTCCTCCTGAGAAAATGTTCTTAACCACAAATGGCCCTTCGTAAGTAGGGGTCCATTTTCCCCTGGGATCACCTTGAGGTAAGATAATGTGTTTGATTACCAGATCCCCAACTTGATACTCTTGTCGTCTGACTTTCTTGTTAAATGCCTTGATCATCCGTTTTTGATACGTCTGACCATGACAAATAGCAGTGAGTCTCTTTTCATCGATTAAGTTCAGCTGATCAAGCCGGGTCTGGATCCAATCATCTTCACTCAAACATGCATCTTTCATAATCCGAAGAGAGGGTATCTGAACTTCAATGGGAAGTACGGCCTCCATGCCATATACCAATGAATAGGGTTTTGCCCTTGTTGACGTCTGCGCTGAGGTACGGTACCCATGAAGAGTGAATGGTAACATCTCATGCCAATCTTTGTAGGTCACCGTCATTTTCTGCACGATCTTCTTGATGTTCTTATTAGCCGCTTCAACATCCCTATTCATCTTCGGCCGATAGGGAGAAGAGTTGTGATGCTGTATCTTGAACTGCTTGCAGAGTTCGGTGATCAGCTTGTTGTTGAGATTGGTACCATTGTCCATAATGATCCTCTCTGGTACACCGTATCGACAGATCAGATTGTGCCAAATAAATCGTGCTACGACGTTCTTGGTTACGGTAGCAAAGGGCGCTGCTTCAACCCACTTTGTAAAGTAATCAATTGCTACCAGGATGGAACGATGCCCATTGGACGCTGTAGGTATGATCTCGCCGATCATATCAATGCCCCACATTGCAAAAGGCCACGGAGCTATCAAGACATTTAGAGGAACTGGAGGTATGTGCACCTTATCAGCATAGACTTGGCATTTATGACATGTCCGAGAATGCTGATAACAGTCGGCTTCCATTGTCGACCAATAATATCCTGCCCGAAGGATTTTCTTTGCCATGGTGTGTCCACTGGAATGAGTCCCGAAAGTACCTTCGTGTAAATCTGCCATGATCTTTTCTGCTCCATTCTTATCCACACAATGCAATAAGGTTGAATCATGGTTATGCTTGTAAAGAATGCCATTGCTGATGAAGAATTTCACCGCGAACCTCCTCAAAAACTTCTTGTCATTAACATATGCACCCTCGGGGTATTCCTGAGCCTCAAGGTATCTCTTCACCTCATGAAACCAAGGTTTATCTGCTACCTTTTCAGTCTCAATGTCACAGCAATGTGCAGGTTCATCCAATCTTTCAATGATAATCCGGGGAGACTCGTTGTCCCAATTGACTTTGAACATATAAGACATCGTAGCTAGCGCGTCCGCCAGCTGATTCTCCTCTCTTGGGAAGTGTTCAAAGGTTATCTCCTCAAAGTGCAGAAGTAAAGTCAACACATACTCCTTGTAAGGAATAAGATTTGGGTGTTTCATATCCTACTCGCCTTTCATCTTACTGATCACGAGAGAGGAATCTCCGAAGACACTTAGAAACTTAATCCTTAGGTCAACTGCTGCTCGAAGACCCATGATGCATGCTTCATACTCTGCCATATTGTTGGTGCAGTTGAAACATAGTCGGGCGGTAAACGGAGTATGAGAGCCTTTAGGAGATATGATCACGGCGCCGATGCCATTGCCCAAAGCGTTTGAAGCTCCATCAAAGTACATAGACCATCTAGATCCCTCCTCAGGTCCTTCATCCGGTCCAAGTGTCTCACAGTCAGTCACTAACATGATATTCTCGTCCGGAAATTCAAAGTTCATAGACTGGTAATCATTCACTGCTTGATATGCCAAATGGTCTGCCAACACACTTCCTTTGATTGCCTTTTGGGTTGTATACTGGATGTCATACTCAGTCAAGATCATCTGCCATCTTGCTATTCTTCCGGACAATGCAGGCTTCTCGAAGATATACTTGATTGGATCCATCTTTGATATCAATAGAGTAGTGTGAGTCAGCATATAATGTCTTAACCGGAAAGCAGCCCATGCCAAAGCGCATCAAGTTTTCTTAAGCAACGAGTATTGGGTCTCGTAGTCGGTAAACTTTTTGCTAAGGTAATAAATAACATGCTCTTTTCGGCCAGACTCGTCATGCTGCCCCAGCACGCACCCCATTGAGTTGTCAAGTACTGTCAAGTATAAGATCAAAGGTCTCCCTTTAACTGGAGGCATCAGAATGGGTGGCTCTTGGAGATACTCTTTAATCCTTTCGAAAGCGGCCTGACATTCATCGTTCCAACATACCACTTGATCTTTCTTCAGTAACTTGAAGATTGGATCACAAGTAGCAGTCAGGTGTGAGATGAATCGGGCAATGTAGTTCAATCGTCCCAGAAAGCCTCTGACTTCTTTCTCTGTTCTGGGAGCGGACATTTCCTGTATAGCCTTCACCTTTGCAGGATCCACCTGAATACCTTTATCGCTTACGACGAAACCCAACAGCTTACCAGATCTCACCCCGAAGGTGCACTTGTTCGGGTTTAACCTCAGCTTGTACAACTTCAACCTGTCAAATAACTTCTGAAGATGGTCAAGGTGTTCTTCCTCAGTCTGGGACCTTGCAATCATGTCGTCGACGTATACCTCAATCTCATGATGGATCATATCATGGAACAAAGCAACCATGGCATGCTGATACGTTGCCCCAACATTCTTCAGTCCAAAAAGAATGACCTTGTAGCAAAAGGTACCCCACTGAGTAACAAAAGTTGTCTTCTCCATGTCTTCGGGAGCCATTTTAATCTGATTATAACTGTAGAAACCATCCATAAAGGAGAATACCTTATGTTGAGCAGTGTTGTCGACTAGAACGTCGATATGAGGTAGAGGGAAATCATCCTTGGGGCTCGCCCTGTTCAGATACCTATAGTCAACACATATTCGAACCTTACCATCCTTTTTCAGCACAGGAACCACGTTAGCCACCCACTGAGGGTAAGAAGTAACTGCTAGAAAACCGGCGTCAAATTGTTTCATCACTTCAGCCTTGATTTTCTCAGACATATCCGGGAGCATTCGACGGAATTTCTGTTTCACTGGAGGACAGTCTTCCTTGGTAGGCAGGCGGTGAACCACAATATCGGTATCCAACCCAGGCATATATTCATAAGACCAGGCAAAGATCTCAACATAGTCACGCAGCATCTGAATCAACTTTTGCTTCACACTAAACTCCAGATTTTCCCCGATCTTGACTTCTTTCTTGTCCTCTTCTGTACCCAGATTTACCGTTTCCATAGGCTCTTCATGCGTCTGTATAGCCCTCTCTTCCTGAAGTAACAGTCTTGCAAGTTCACCAGGCACTTTGCAATCATCTTCACCTTCGTCTTCGGCTAAGTTGATCAGACTTTCGAAGTCATAACTGGCAGTAGCAGAGTCGTTACCAGTGAGATCCAGAGTGGATGTAGACCTGTATATGTGAGTGTGTGTAAAATAGGTGTTTTTCAATATATAATAAAAGAAAAACAAGGAGCGTAAAATTTGAAATGCAAAAACGTCCAATGCTTTTATTAATGATATATGTAGATGACACACATAAAGCCCTCACAAATGAAGCCACGGTGCCCCGGGTAAGACACCGGGCAATAAAGTTTAAAACATTGTCTGTTACAAATTCAAAACAAAAAGTCTCATTACTGGGTAACAAAAGAAATTGGGATGAAGTCCTTTGCTGTCTAGTTGCCTAGTCCACCATCACTAGTAGGATAGATCCAGCTGTCGAACTCAGACGCTTCCACATCGTTACAATGGCATTCACTCCCGAATTGCTGATAAACAGGGGAGGTCTTCCAATCCGTGCACTCCGAACAGCCCTTTGAGCTTCTATAGTGAAACCCAAACCAAACTTGTTAGTCTTCTGTGAAAAATCAGGGAGTTGACCCCAATTCACACACCCACCTTTCTCGACAACATCCCGGGCATCCTTGAAGGAAGCCATCTTCATAGGGGGATCTTCAACAACAGTCTCAGTTGACGCCAACGTCTGGGGAACCTCTTCAAAATGCTGAAATGGGGTCTCAATGAATTCCCCATCCATCTATACATATCAGAAAGAGTTGAGGTGGCTCACCATATACTCCTCTTCTCCTTGTACTGTCACAATTTTCCCTTTGACTGGGTACTTCAGCTTCTGGTGGAGCGTTAACGTCACTGCCCCAGCCTTGTGGATCCATGGACGACCCAACAAATAAGAATAAGTTGGCCGAATTTCCATCACATAAAATGTAGGGGTGAAAACCTGAGAACCAACCTTAATCGGAATATCCACTTCTCCGTGCACCATCCTCTTAGACCCATCAAAGGCCCTAACAACAATGTTACTTGGTTTCAATTCTAAACCTTCGCAGTCCAACCGGTCTAGATCTTTCTTAGGCAAAATGTTCAATGAGGAACCAGTATCCACCAATACATGAGCAAGAGTAGTGCCCCTGCATTCAATGGAGACATGCATGACATCATTGTGATTCTTCCCCTTAGCAGTCAAGTCGGCGTCAAAGAAACCCAACCCATTATCAGCAGTCAGACTAGCCACACAACCTTTAAACTAATCAGCTGTTGTTTCTTGAGGTACGTGCGCAGTCTTCAGGAAATCAATCAGAGCCTTGGCATGGGCTTCTGAGCATAGCAACAGTGATAACATGGAGATTTTGGATGGAGTTTTCCCCAGCTGCTCGACTACATTGTAGTCGCTCTTTTTGATGATCTTTAGAATTTCTTCCATCTCTTGCCTAGAGGCTTCAACAGTAATTGTCTTTGGTGCCTCCGTCCGGGCAGGCTCATCAGTGGTCCCTTTGCCCCGAGTGTTGGACGACTCGGTAACAGGGGTAAGAATGGGAACTTGAACAGGAGTAGTAGCAGGTACACTAGTAGGTGTAATAACAACAGGTTTCTGGGCAGTTGGTGGAGAGATATCAGGGGAGAAAAGCCTTCCGCTGCGGGTGACTTTGGCAGGTCCAACAATGTTGCTGACTTCAGTATCAGCATCCAAATCTTGTTTAACTCCGTGATAATAAACATCAGCCCCGTAGTGCCAAGGGACAGCTTTATCAGATGTATAGGGGATAGGCCCAGGAACAGTGATGATCAACGGCGCGATTCTTGGAACAGATGTAATTCTAACAGGCTTTCTCGAGGAGGCCTTGGAAGAATTGTCGAAAATGGTGATAATGGCAACTTCTTTAGTAGGGATCAAAGGAACAAGAGTCTTCTCAAACATAATTTCTTTATTATCCATCAGGCGTTGGACACCTGACTTCAAAAGATGGCAACCGGTAGGTAGGACAGAACACATACGGCAACCTTCGTCACAGCCCGGAAATAAACCGTCTAGCAAAAGGTTCTTCTTCACAACCATCAAAGGGGTAACAATGTCATTCACAGAAACCACAAACGAGTCTTCATCTATAGCATTCACTCCATGCTTGGGCATAGGATCTGTCACAATATTAGGTCTTTCAGGTGCCTTGAACTCAATCTCCTTAGCATCAATTAAGTCCTGTATTTTGTTCTTCAAATCCCAACAATCATCTGTATCATGCCCCAGGCTATCAGAGTGAAAAGCTCAACGGGCATTATGGTTCCCCGCTTCCTAGCAGTACGGGCATAAAGCTGATGAAGAATGTCACCCAAGAGAGTGGGTACGGGATTACCAGAGATGAAGATTTTTGCCGCATTCACATCAACGAAGGAGTCAGAGTTAGGAAACAATACCAAGCCATATATCAGAAGAGCCAGAATATCTTCAAATTCTTGGAAGTCTAGACTATCCCAGAAATGATTAGCCTTACCAACCAAGAACTTAGTCAGAAAGCCCTTTGCTCCACTACGAGTTTCCCAATTAGCCATTACCTCATCCTTTGTCATATAAAGGGCTGAAGCAATCTCTTCTGGCCTAAGGATCTTCTCACAACCTGTAAACAGGGTCTGCTCTAGAATAGAGATACCGAGCAGATCAGAGAACTCTTCCAAGGTAGGGACCAACTGGTAGTCCTGAAAAGTAAAGCAATGGTACAGTGGATCATAGAATTGGACTAGGACACTCATCATCTGCTCGTCCAATTTGGAGGTGACCAAACTAAGAAGATGCCCATGTCTTCTAATGAAGGAGGTAGTATCAGACATCTTTGCAACCAATTCTTTGAGCATAGTGGGAACCTAGACAAAATTGATCCGGATGGTATTCCTACGCATAGTCCAATGCAAGATGTATGCAATGTTATGATGTCATGATGTCATGATAGAAAGCATACCACAAGTATCCACAAATAGCAAACATGGTAAAGGCACACAAGTCACACAGAGAGCCCTTAGATTTCAGGCTGGCAAGGAGCTTAGGTACTACCCTCTTTCAGTTCAGTTGGTTCAAACCTGTCCTAAAAATAGTAATCGGGTTCTAGAGGATCTCAATATCACTGACTACCCTCGATCGGTCATAATTCCAGTTTAGCAACCTTTTCTTATGGCCAGAATCATCGCGAGAGTTTAGTCTCAATGAGTGTAGCATACTGCTACTGTTCTATGGCCAAGTTGGTCAATTTAAAGGTTCTAAGGTCAATTGGTGCTTTAATGACCCCTTAGAAGACCCATATTCTCCTCGTTCCAACACAAGGGATATCGGTACATACTAAAGTGCCACACCAACGTCGCTACTGCTTCAACCGTATCGGTCTATGCCGTACAATTCCCTCACAATTTATTGCTACTTACCTAAAGGGTATCCCCAGATCCAGGAAAGGATCTATAGTAACTCTGATACAAGCCCACAAATATAAAGCATACAAGTCAAGCAATTGAAAACATTACGAATTATTCCTAAGGTACGCCCCACTTATTAAGATTCCCCAGCAGAGTCGCCAGTTCTGTGATACGGTGGGAAAGAATTGACTGTTTTTTGGAACGCTGGTTTGCGTTTTGCGTTTGTTTTCGCAAAATGTTGCGGTAAGCAAGAGTTGCCACCGACTTTTATTTTATCCAACAAGGAAATGAAAAAAGCACAGAAAAATTCCTTTTTCGAGATATTTCTCGGGTTCAGGGGGTAGATTATAGAAAGGGAAGGTGTTAGCACCCTTTCTATTCGTGGTTATCCACGGGCTCTTAGGTACTTGCTCATATTGTTTTCAAAATTTTGCTTTGTTTGTGTTTGTGGGTTTGAAAAAGTCTTTGTTTGAAAAGGAGTGTAAGTGTGAAAATTTTATTTTGTTTTGAAAGAGCAAGTATCTAAGAACCATCTACCTACTCGAAAAAGGAATCGTTCTATGCTATCTTCCTTTAGACAATGCTATCCTACTATTGATGAGTAGGTAGCATTGTCGTTGGAGTTTAAGGGTCAATTCGAATTTAGGGACGTGCGGTCACCAAAGCAATGTTAGGACGCCTTAGCGGTAACCCTAATGTCTTAGATAATTTGTTTTGAGGCAACAATATCCGAGGCAACCGTTTCGAGGCGACTATGATCTTTGGACAAGAGGGAGACCTCTAAAACTACCTATACTCAATGACCGCGTACGAAGGCAACCAAGTGGGGTGTACCCTAAGAATGCGCATGTGCGAGTGTGTTGTTTTCAGTTAATTATATCTTTGTACATGTTAAGGGTGATTTAAGTTGATTTTAGGTTAAAACATTCAGTCTTGTCATACATTCCTATTATCAAACATCTAACAGTTATAATTTGCGGAAAATAAAATGCGGAATTTAAATTACAAGACGTCGGGTATTTACATCGCCAAAGACAAACCCTTTAAAAGTAAATAAAGCGGTAAAAAATAAATAAAGGTCCTATTAACTATTACAAACTGGAGGCAAGTACATAATTGGACAAAATAAGGTAAATCGCATGCAAGAAATTAAATCGAGCGTAAAGTTCTAGGGTTTTGACCCTTTGTTATAAAAAAAATATTTTTTGGTTATTTTTGAATTAAGAAAGAAATTAAACTAAGTTAATTATTAAATTAAATCAATTAATTAATTAATTAATATTTTTGGGTTTTTTGTGTTATTTAAAGAAAGAAAATAAAATTGATCAATGTTAATAAAAACCTAATTATGTCTAAGTTAATTTTAATTATTTACAAAAATATATTAAAGTTAACTCTAATTAATGACCTAAATTAATTAATTGATTTGTTAATAAAAAAAGAAAATATTAAAATCTAATTTAATAAAGAAAAAAATTTTGGTTTTAATTTTATAAAAGAAAAAATTGATTGGTTAGAAAATAATGAAAATGATTAAATTAAATAAAACAAGAATGAATACAATAAAAATGAAATAGGAAGAGTTAGGGGGTATGGGCCTGATTTGGAGGTTTGATCAGCAATTCTGTGGCCCAAACGAGCTGGCCTTGTATTGACTTTCTGGATTCCCTGTGCGTGCTTGGACTTGGTCCATGGTAGACTCTCATCCTGGATCACCAGATCTGGCCTTTGGCCATCTGGCGCTTGATTGAGTGAGGGAGTGTGGTGGGCTATGCACTTGGATTTGCATGAGAATATCTGAAGAAAAAATACAAAGAGCAATTTGGAGGACCTGGGATTCGAACCAGGTCCTGTTGGATGTTGGATGCACGCGTTTACCACTCAGCCACTTTGTTCTATTTGTTAATATATTAAGTGATAATAATAATAAGAGATAATGGATTAATATGCCAGAAAAATAAAAAAAGGCGCGCGTGTTTGAATCAGCCACAGGGGGATTGACACGTCTTCGTCCCCTACCTCCAGCCCCTGTAACTTTACCTGCGGATTTAGATCCGCAGCTAAATGCGCAGGTCGATCCCAAAATTAATTCCAGGCCCTAAAAACGACCCCTAAAGGCATGGTTAGGTTTGCCTCCCTCTCTTGAGTGCAACCTTATCCATCACAAGATTCAATTTCACCTGAAACGCAAATCCCTAAAATCTAACATGAAACCCTAGCCATGCTATTATGAGATTACAGTCCATATAAATGAAATCAAATATTTCCAAAAGCTTAGAAATCTCATGAGAGTCACAAATATACCAATGATTTGCTAGAAAGATGCAAGAATTGAGAGCTATGATTTCGAATACAGGGCTGAGATACGTGACACTTACAACGCGTTTTGGAGTGTATGAGAGCTTGCTTTGGATCCCAGAAGGTTGAGTAGACACCCAGCAATCGATTGGTATGAAGCTTTGCTTCTGAAAATGCCTCAAAGTAGGATTTTGGTTTCACACTTTTCACCACTTTTTTCAAGTTTTGTTTGGTTGGTTCTTGCAGCCTCCAACCTTGTTTTCGTGCCCTCTAGCCTCCTTATGTAACGTGGAATGCATTAGGTTAACAATTGTGCTTTGAATCTTTCCACATCAATGCCATGAGATTTGATTTGATTCACCATTACTAAACCTTCCAAAATTGTCAAAACTCAATCTTTTTGCACATGGAATGCTTGATACGAGTTTGATACCTTTGATGATGATGATTTAGTCCTGAAATAGCCAAAAAGATATCAAGTAATCAATATTTGGATTTTAATTGATTTAATTTGATTTAAAATGAAATAATTCAATAAAAAATCAAATAAAATAATAAAAAATAAATATGATCTCAAGGCTGAATCTAGGACACGTGTGCAATGTGGAAAGTTCAAATCAAGTGGAAAAGAATGGGCCCATTTGACAAAATTTGATGTTTTGGGGATAGTTGACTTTTGGCAATTTTGCAAAAAATGCCCAACTTCATCAATGCATAACTTCTTCAATTTTGAACTTTTGGAAGTGTTCTTAGACTTTTTAGAAATCTTGAGATGTCCTATAACCAACACTTTTGGTATCATCTCATTTTGATATTCCATGCTCAAGTTATAAGTTTTGGCAAAAAAGGTGTTTTTGTTGACTTTCAAAAATGACCTATAATGTCCAAATTTGCAACTTTTTGTGAGTGCATTTATTGATCTTGGGGTATGAAGATGGATTGTAGGAAATTTCATCCTATTTAAAATGAGCTTTAGATGTGTAATTTCTCATAAAATATGAGAAAGTTATGCTTGGTCAAAGTTGAGTTGACTTTTCCTGCAAAACCCTAATTTAACAACTTTTGAGTCTTGATGAATTTTGAGCAATCCTTGATGAATCATGATCAACCCTTGATCAAATGATGAAATATCCTTCAAAATGAGAATGTTGGCAAAAAATATTGAAGTTTGACTGTTTATAGGTCATAATTGACTTTTGCCCTAGCACAGTAGATTTTTGGGCCCTTTGAGCAATTGACTGACCAAACTTCCTCTGCAAGGTTTGAAATTTGACATGGATGACCTTGAGAAAATATTAGGAAATTGGGGAGCACTTGAGGTCATTTGGACTCAAGGGTCTTGATGCAACACAAAACCCTAATTTGGGATTGACTGCCTTAGGAGATAGCTTGACTGTCCAACTCTTGAGCAATCTTGAGACACTTGGAGATTATTCTTGCAATGTCTTGAGAAATATGAGAGGGAAAATTTTGGGGTACAACAGTCACCTTCAGTGAAAGTTGGTGACTGTTATCTTTTTGTTACCTTCAGTGAACGTTGGTAGTTCATCGTTAGTGAACGGCGGTGCTATGATATATTTTGTCTCTACCTTCAATGAAAGTTCGTAGATCACCTTCAGTGAAAGTTGGTGATTGTTATCTTTTTGGTACCCTCAGTGAACACTAGTAGTTCATCGTTAATGAATGGTGATGCTATGATATTCCTTTTCCTTCTACCTTCAGTGAACGTTGGTAGCTCATCGTCAGTAAACGCCGATGTTGTTATTTCTTCCCTCTTTCCACCTTCAGTGAATGTTGGTAGTTTTGCCTTCAGTAGAAGTTGGTGTATCCTTTGACTTTTTACCATCCGTTAAGACATGTCTTTTGATCCACCTGTGATTTATTTTCCTGGTCAGGTTTCTCTTTTGTTTCTGTATTTTTATTGCTACATCCCCAATGGTGTTCTGTGTCACCTTGGTGTTGTTCATGTGCACTCATGCTCATAAGCACTGCATGGCATCTTAGGGCCAAAAATAGGGTTTGTTTTATATTTAAGTATCTTTGATCGCGTCTACACGAAAATTTTCAACCTTCTATCTCCGGATAGAAGAAACTTAAATAAGGGCAGCTATTGTACCCCCAATTTTCGCCCCTAAGATCCCTTCATCATACCATGTTGATTCCATCACAACAAGATCACATTATGGTTTTTGGTTCCCCTCCTTATATTTAGCTTTGCTCTTTGAGGAATCACTAAGCACCTTGACTTGTGTTCTTTTGTGATCATGAATTTTTTTGGTCTTGATTTCTTCTTTTAATTAATAAAATGCAATGTCGGTTTGTCTTTCTTGTTACTCCTGTAGGTAAAGGCAATGAGATTCAGCAAGTTGCTCCATGGGTTCATGACTTTATTTCCATTCCCTAGTCAATAAAGCTTGAGAAGTTCAAACCTCACCATTGGATTTGTTTTGGAGGAAATGGCATGGCAAGGTTATTTTGGCAAACCACATTTCAAGATTATCAAATTTGGTTCAAAAGTACAAGGGATTGATTGGAGAAGTTGTCATGCTTGGACAAGGCTTTGTTCCCATTGGTCACAAATGCATATTTCTCTCAATTCTCAAGATATGGAAGTGGTTATGGTTGCTATGAGTTCTCACTATCATCCTTAACAACTTATATTTACAAAGCATTTGTGTTGGTACAAGAAGTTTGTTCAAAATTGTCAAAGTTCCTCAAGGCATTCTTTCTTGATCTAGGAGCTAGGGTTTTGAACTTCAAAGAAGCATATCTTGCTCATATTTTGGTACTTTGGAGTGATTCCAAATACATACTTATCTTCAAAAGGTTATCAACAAATAACTTCAAATGTTCCAAGGATTTTTCATGTGGAAGAAACTTGATGATGAAGAAAGATTACAAATCCTCCAGATGAACCCCCATTTTCTTATGTGTGACTTTAAATGATCATAACTTGGTCAATTTTTATCACCTTGAGCCCATTAATTTTCCACAATGATCTTGAATATGTGAAATTTATGCCTTATTTTATGTGCAAAGTGAGAAAATAGATGGAAGATGCCCTAAGGATACAAAAGATTATAGGTCATTTCATGATTGTTTGCCAACTTCAACAATTCATAACTCTCTCAATTTTTGGATATTTTGAATGGTTCAAGTTTCAAAATGTCATTCAAGAGGTCTATTTCATGCCATCTTTTTTGGTCAAGAGCAAATTCTAAGAGGAAGGCCATGTTTGGATGCAAAACATTATAGGTCACTTTTGAAGAAAAACTTGAAATATTTCTAAGTATGGAAAGTCAACCTTTTTCCCCAACTTTGACTCAATGCAACTTTCAGCTCAAGCATCCATTTGATTCCATACTTTTTCCATTACAAAGCTTGTAACCTCATCTTTCTAAAGCATCAAGAATTATGCCTTAAGACCCCTTGAGCCGAGAATGCCATTGGATTGAACTTGGTAACTTGGAACTGAAGTTTCTCCATAAGTCAGAATTTGAAATCTTTGTTTTGGCTTTTAATCACAAGTTTTCCACGCGTTTTTTTCCTCTAAACATGTTTAGTGAAGTTCCAGAATTGATCAACACAACAAAACGCGCGTTTTGAATGAGTTTTGATCAAATTAGAAGTCACACTTTTCTTGTTTGCAACTTCACACGATTTCCCTCCAAACTTCATGATTTTTCACTAGCTTGGACATTCCATTTGATTCCCTATAAATAGAGGGTCATCCCCCATTCATTTCCTCAAGCTTGGATAGCCAGAATCACCCTACCAAACTTGTTCCATAACTCAAAATTCTGCTACTTCGAAATCTGCTTTCAAGCCTTTTTCAATCCAATTTTTCCATCAATTCATCTTCCTTGATCTTCCCTGAAGCTAACCATATAATTACATTCAAGAATCGTGCATTAGATTACTCCATAGAAGTCCGGTTTCATAGCTATGCAACTCAACTTCAATAGGTAGATTCCTTCATCAATTCTTCAAAACTTTGATATCATTGTGATGCTCTCATTGCCCTGGTTCTAGTTGCAACACTTACTTTCGTCTGGAAACTTGTTTTAACCACGAAATTTCAAATCCCTTTTCAAAACTTTCCTTCCAATTTGCTTGAGCTACAATTTATATAAATTTGTCGCGAAGGTGTGGTTGTCTTCATCTTGAAGAGACGAAGCGAATGGCATAGGTCTGAGCTTCTGATTTTACAGTTTGAGAGACCTGCAGTTCATGTTGGCTGAAGGATGAAGATGACCAACGTGTCATCTTCCAACCAATGATTGCACGACACTTGTATTTTTTTGAAATCTGATTTAATTAATCTTTCAATGCATTATCCACTAAAGTCCATAACATTCACAACGCGCCAGGTCCACTTGATCTGTTTCTCTAACGCGTTTTGACATTGATCAGATGGCCCATATTTTTTTTATTTTCTTTTCTGATTTTTATATTTAATTGTTTTAAATTTCCAAAAAATCATAGAAAATTCAGTTTTAGTCCAAAAAATCTGAAAAAATTATGAAAAATATTTTTGATTTTCTCTTTTTGATTTTTATTTTTTCACAATTTTATTTTATGTTTTGGTATTTTTTACAAATTTTCACTTTATTTGATTTGTTTTAAATGTTTAAAAATATTTTTATGCATTTTTAAATTCTAAAAAAAATATGGAATGATCCAATGATATCGTGACAAATATTGGTGACCTCGCTTATTTTTTATTTCTGACTTTGGTATTTTTTTTAATCATTTTTAGTTTATTTTACTCATTCCTTTTAATTTTAAAAATAGTTTCTGACTTTAAAAAATTAACAAAAAAATTATAAAAATATTTAAGTCTATTTATGATTTTTCTATGGTCTTACTTTTTATTTCTTGATTAATTTGAACATAGTTGATATTTTCATCCCTTATTTCTATTTTAAATATTTCTAAAACTTTTTAAATATATATATTAAAATGCAATATTATTTTTTTATTATTTTCTGGCTAATCTTGGATTGAATTTTTTATCATGAACTTTATTAACATCATTGGATCCATGGTGTTGAGTTTAACTCCACAAAAATGGATGAATGATTTTAATAATAGTTTGATTAAATTTTAATTCAAATGTGGTTTGTATACTCTTTTCAACCCCTCTTTATCTCATCCCTTTCTTATTGCACTAAGTGTTATTGGAGCATGCTCTATATATCATTTCTCAAAACAAATGGTGCATAGATTGTTATTGATCGGCCTCAAAATAGGTGCGACTTCTACATAAGTCCACTTACGATTGCTTAACATAGCGCTAAATTTTGTCCCGACTCGAATAAATGATCGTTCGTGGCCCAAACCTATGTCTGCAAGCCCAAGTATGTTAATTTGATCTCTTTGATCCAATAACATTGAGATTCATTGTGTGGAGGCTTTGGTTCTACCAATCCTCTAATGGATCTACAACACTTTTAGTCAACGCGAATCACTTAAACATCATTGATCATTAAATGGTGCTTTTGAGGATTCCAAATGGATGATATACTTGACAAAAAGCAAATGCAACTTGTTGTCTGGAGGCTTTGGTTATACCAATCCTCTAATGAGTTCCAAATGCAAGTTTCAAGATGGTCATCTAACTAACCACTAATTATTAAATTGCTTTTACTTTGTACCCTTTTATTTTTTATGCTTTATGTACCATTTATTTTAGCATTAACATTTTATGCTATTTTTTCATCTTTGCTCACTTGAGCCTATTTACTTTATTGTCATTTTTATTTTTGCTCACTTGAGCTTTACTTTTCTTTTTCAAGACACCAAATAATCAAAATGAACCCTAAAAATCTTTAATGATATTTGGACTATTTGGTTACTATCCTTGGCATTATGGAGTATGGGACTTCTTGGACTTAGGATTAGAGACCTTAGCCTATGTTGGAGACCTCGTGACCTTAATTGATATTTTGTCTAGAGTTCTTGAGGTTTACCTCAGGACATTGGGTTGTTTGTTTGTTTTTGTGTGCAGGTTATTGTGATTACATTCTTTGTTTGTAATCTGGAATTCACCCGTCTACAACCGTTACTCTGCCCAATTTTTGTGAAGACTTAATACACTTGAAGTGTGGTTCTTTTAAGAGGTCTAGTATCATTGCTTTCTTGGTTTCAATCCAAAAAATTGGAATTCTATCTTGGCTCATAGTGTCAAGTATTGGCTTCTTGTTGGTTAGATGGTTCCTATCCTTAGCTTTTACCTTATGCATTAGGATAGTCTCTTCTTCTCCTCCCATCTTCTTCAATTTCAAAAATCTTCTTTCTCCTTTTTTAAACTCTTCTTGTTTTAAAACTTGAACCACTTTCATAATAAACTTGGACTTAGGTCCATGCATTTTCAAAACATTTTCATGAATAAACTTCAATCAACTTAATAATATTTTGACATCATTTTTTTGTGAGAAGACTAAAAGTCAATCAATCTCATTTCAAATCATTTTGCCACTTTGGCTTTCTTATTTTAAAACCTTTCTCAAAAGATTAGACTCTTGTCAATCCTTGTAGTGATGCAAACAACTATACTTCTATAATATGTAGTGAAGAGAGATATCTTCCACTTGGGTGTTGAGTGAGGCATTGTTGATTTTAAGATCCAAGCCATATCCTCCACTTTGAGATGATGCAAATTCTCCTCTCTCATGATTGTGGGTAGTAAGTATGTTTTCCACACGGACAATAACGATGATGTTTTATCTCATAAAATTAACCAACACACTTGTATTTTAAATTTTTTTTTAAAGAAGAACTACGTGTACCCTGATCCCCCATTGCACGGAAGGTGGTACGTAGGCACTAAAGGTTCACAACCGCGGTGGATGCAAAAATCATAAAAATATATTTCTTTTCTCACCTCTACCATCCATTTTTACATAACATTTCATAGCCAAAATATACAGATTTTACAAAGAGGTTCTTGTGGCGTACCGTAGATGTTTAGGGTGTTAATACCTTCCCTTTACATAACCAACCCCCTTACCTTGAATATTTCCACCCTTTTTTGGGTTACTCTCTCTTTTCCCATTCCTTTGGAAACAATAAAGCGCGGTGGCGATTTCTATTTTGATTTGTACAAGTCTAGTCAATCTCATGGCTTAGTCTTAAACATTTCTACTGCTACACCACCAAAATTCAAAATCCCTACCTTTGCCCCGTATGATGGAGTCTCTTGCCCTAAGATGCACTTAAAGTCTTATGTCCGCAAGATTCTGGCATACACAACTGATCAGAAGATTTGGATCCATTTCTTCCAAGAGAGCCTAGTTGGGACTCAACTTGAATGGTTCTATCAATTGGAGGATTCTCGCATCCACACCTGGGAGGATCTAGCCGCTGCTTTCTACAAGCAGTACTAATACAACGCTGATCTTGCACTAACTCGTGTGCAGTTGTAGAATATGACCATGGGTTCCAACGAGAGCTTCAAAGGATACGCCTAAAAGTGGAGAGATATGGCTAGTAGGGTGCAACCCCCTCTAATTGACAGGGAACTCATTGACATCTTCATGGGAACTTTGACGGGACCTTTCTTCAACCACCTAATCGGAAGCTCCTCAGCCGGGTTCACTGAGATAATACTGACCGGCAAAAGGGTCGAAGTTGGCATCAAAAGCGGAAAGATCCAAGGAGCTACACCCTCTAATGCTAAAAAAACACCATACAATGGGAAGAAAGAGTCCAACGTTGTGTATGGTCAAAAGAGTCGTCATGACCAACATGTAGGGGAAATCCTGATCTCTAATCCTACACCTGTTAAACAAAGACAGGGAAATAGGCGTAGGGTAAGATATCAAGAAAGGCAATACACTAACATCAACATGCCTTTGTCTCAAGCGTTACAACATTTGTTGAAGGAGAAACTGATCACACTAAAGGATCCTTCTCAAAACCCCGATACCTCCACTTCTAAGTACAATCCAAGCGTAAGATGTGCCTACCATTCTGATAGTCCCGGACATGACACTGACAACTGTTGGACTTTGAAGAACAATATTCAAGACTTGATTGATGCCAAGGAGATTGAATTTGACTCTCCAGAGACTCCAAACGTGATCATTGCTCCTATGCCAAATCATTGAGAGTGTCTTGTTCATTTTGAATTTTCAATTGAAATTTCTTTTGTTATTCAAACACTTATCTATTAATGTCAAACTCTGTTTCATTAATGCATTGCATATGTTTGTCTTGAATTTATCCATTCGTTACAAGCCTTTAGAGGGAGGATGACGAAAACAATGCCTTCATCTCATATAATATGCTTTTGGATAGACCTTACTGACAATGTACATGCGTTCTTTCAAATCCTAAACACTGGAGTTATAAGGAAGATAATCCCTAGTCAACCCCTTCGAGCCAAAGAAGTAGAAGTTTTCTTTTTTACACAAATTGAAACCTTTAATCAAAACCTGGGGCATGGTAGTCTCTTAGTTAATTCAAATGCATGTTCAGTCGCAAACTTTCACTTCGTACACAACGAGTGATATCAAAAACATTCCTATAGAATCCAAAGACAATGATGGTTCCCTACCAAATAGGCAGTCATTATCTCTCAAAAATAAAAGCCCACTAAGTCAAAACCTACAAAGGAGACTTAAGAAAAACGGGGGAATCCCGCTGACCGTAATCTCAAAATAAGAACATTTAGGAAAAAATTGGGGATGACAAATTAAAAGAAAGAGGTCACTACAACTCCTCAACAACATGAAAAATGTTGCAAGAAATGATTGCCTTCTGATAAACTTAACTTGTCTGAACCATCACCATGACGTCATTCCAGACTCAATTGGAGTTCGAACGTATAATTAACTGAGTTTAGGACTGAAGAACATCACGAAGAACGGGTGGGTAAAAATACACTTTGAGCCTTATCCTTTGTTTCTTAAACCATGAACCAAGCCATGTTACAACGCTTCAAAAGTCCTAATTGAAGCATGGGTTAGTTCAAAAGCATACTGTTACAAAAGGTATCATGACTCCTGTAAGGCTTTACTCTAAATCCTGAGTTGAATTTTCTTACAAAGTTTCTTGATAAAAACGCATTTTCAAAATTTCAAGACAAGCATAAACTTTGCATTATTTGAATATCGTTGTTTTCATATGGCTATTTGTTTGACAACAGAGAAATTCACACAACGAATATCCGATGAACAAAAGCTCTCTCAGTGAACAGAATCACTTCAAGTGGGATGACACTTCCAATGAAAAATTTCCTATCAACAAGGGGGCATGACATGTCACTACCCAGCACACCTGGGGCAGTCCAGTCAAGATTCCAAGAAATCTCTTAAGAAGTGCAGAATAACCAGGGGCGGGTCTCCATCTAAATCACTTGGGGCATTGAACGCAAATCCCAATAAAGGGTTACATACAGTCAATTAGTTCCTGGAAGTTCCACAAACACTTGCTACTAGGGGCAGTGACAAAACTCCCCGGAATCCTTCTCAAAGGATGACTCCCAACCAGAGTTTAATCTCTGAAATTTTTTTCCAGCTGAGTCGACCTCAATAATCCTCGAGGATTTTCCCCAGTGAAGTCGCCACCTCTCCAACAGACTGGCAACAGGGTTTATTTCTCCAACAAATGGCAGGATTCCCCAGCTTGAGTTTTCCTCTCTGACTACTACAAATCAGAGGACCACAACTCCTCTTCCCCAATAGACTACTCTACAATCCCCAACAAATTACTATGAAGCCTGGACCCGACCAGATAACAGATAACTTCAGTAAGTTGTTGTGAAGCCTGGACCAGACCAGATATCAGTTCAACTTCATTCTTTCAAGAGTTTGTTGTGAAGCCTGGACCCGACCAAATATCAGTTTAACTATATCTTTTCTAGTAAGTTACTGCAAAGCCTGGAATATAACCAGATAACAATTAACTTAAATCTTCCCCAAGATAACTCCCAGTATATAAACGGACAACCGAGACTCCTAAACTCTTTTCCCCAAGCAGGAATCAACACTCTCCACAGAGTTTTCAATATTCCCCAACAGAATTCTCCTCAAATAACAAAACAGGAATCCCCGATGGAAACGCTCTAAGCAAAGTTTGAAGACACACCTACTCTTCAACAACAATCCAAGATTTAATAACTCCCCGGCATTTGTCAATGATTTATTTTCCCAGACAAAGATACATTCAAATAACATTTCACCCTTCATGCATCATATTTACATACATAACAAATTCATACAACATAATCTCATTTTTGAGAACATGATTACATAATGCATCTCATCCACCATGACATTGCATACAACTTTGCCTTTACCTTTTCAGGAAAAGGTCATTATCTTTTTGGAGTAGCAATCGTCTTAGATTCCTTCATTATCTTGCTGAGGTAGTAATCCTCCAAGATTCATTCATCATCTTTTTGGAGTAGTAAACGTCCAAGAATCCTGCGTCATCTTTTTGGAGTAGCAATCGTCTCAGATTCCTTCATTATCCTGCTAAGGTAGTACTCATCCAAGATTCCTTCATCATCCTGTTGAGGTAGTAATCGTCCAAGATTCCTTCATTATCCTGCTGGAGTAGTAATCATCTCAGATTCCTTCATCATCCTGCTGAGGTAGTAATCGTCTCAGATTCCTTCATCATCCGTTGAGGTAGTAATCGTCTCATTCCTTCATCATCCTGCTGAGGTAGTAATTGTCCAAGATTCCTTCATCATCCTACTGAGGTAGTAATCGTCCAAGATTCCTTCATCATCTTTTTGGAGTAGTAATCGTCTCAGATTCCTTCATCATATTTTTGGAGTAGCAATCGTCCAAGATTCCTTCATCATCTTTTTGGAGTAGCAATCGTCTAAGATTCCGTCATCATCTTTTTGGAGTAGCAATCGTCTCATATTCCTTCATCATCCGTTGAGGTAGTAATCGTCCAAGATTCCTTCATCATCCTACTGAGGTAGTAATCTTCTCAGATTCCTTCATCATCCTACTGAGGTAATAATCGTCCAAGATTCCTTCATCATCCTGCTGAGGTAGTAATCATCCAATATTCCTTCATCGTCTTTTTGGAGTAGCAATCGTCTCAGATTCCTTGGTCATCTTTTTGGAGTAGCAATCGTCCAAGATTTCTTCATCATCTTTTTGGAGTAGCAATCGTCTCATATTCCTTCATCATCCGTTGAGGTAGTAATCATCCAATATTCCTTCATCATCCTGCTGAGATAGTACTCGTCCAAGATTCCTTCATCATCCTGCTGAGGTAGTAATCATCCAAGATTCCTTCATCATCCTGCTGGAGTAGTAATCATCTCAGATTCCTTCATCATCCTGCTGAGGTAGTAATCATCTCAGATTCCTTCATCATCTGTTGAGGTGGTAATCGTCTCAGATTCCTTCATCTTCCTGCTGAGGTAGTAATCATCCAAGATTCCTTCATCATCCTGCTAAGGTAGTAATCGTCCAAGATTTCTTCATCATCTTTTTGGAGTAGCAATCGTCTCAGATTCCTTCATCATCTTTTTGGAGTAGTAATCATCCAAGATTCCTTCATCATCTTTTTGGAGTAGCAATCATCCAAGATTCCTTCATCGTCTTTTTGGAGTACCAATCGTCTCAGATTCATTCATCATCTTTTTGGAGTAGAAATATTCCAAGATTCATTCATCATCTTTTTGGATTAGCAATCGTCTCAGATTCCTTCATCGTCCTGCTGGAGTAGTAATCATCTCAGATTCCTTCATCATCTTGATGAGGTAGTGATCGTCTTAGATTCCTTCATCTTCTTTTTAGAGTAGAAATCTTCTCAGATTCCTTCATCGTCCTGCTGGAGTAGTAATCATCTCAGATTCCTTCATCATTCTGCTGAGGTAGTGATCGTCTCAGATTCTTTCATCATCTTTTTTTGAGTAGCAATCATCTCAGATTCCTTCATCATCCTGCTGAGGTAGTAATCGTCTCAGATTCCTTCATCATATGTTGAGGTAGTAATCGTCTCAGATTCCTTCATCATCCTGCTGAGGTAGTAATCCTCTAAGATTCCTTCATCATCCTGCTGAGGTAGTAATCGTCCAAGATTCCTTCATCATCCTGCTGAGGTAATAATCGTCCAAGATTCCTTCATCATCTTTTTGGAGTAGAAATCGTCTCAGATTCCTTCATCATCTTTTTGGAGTAGCAATCGTCCAAGATTCCTTCATCATCTTTTTGGAGTAGCAATCGTCCAAGATTCCTTCATCGTCTTTTTGGAGTAGCAATCGTCTCAAATTCCTTCATCATCTTTTTGGAGTAGCAATCTTCCAAGATTCTTTCATCATTTTTTTGGAGTAGCAATCGTCTCAGATTCCTTCATCGTCCCGTAGGAGTAGTAATCATCTCAGATTCCTTCATCATCTTGCTGAGGTAGTGATTGTCTCAGATTCCTTTATCATCTTTTTGGAGTAGCAATCGTCTCAGATTCCTTTATCATCCTGCTGGAGTAGTAATTATCTCATATTCCTTCATCATCCTGCTAATGTAGTGATCGTCTCAGATTCCTTCATCATCTTTTTTGGAGTAGCAATCATCTCAGATTCCTTCATCATATGTTGAGGTAGTAATCGTCTCAGATTCCTTCATCATCATACTGAGGTAGTAATCGTCTCATATTCCTTCATCATCCTGTTGAGGTAGTAATCATCCAAGATTCCTTCATCATCCTGTTGAGGTAGCAATCGTCTCAGACTCCTTCATCATCCTGTTGAGGTAGTAATCGTCTCAGATTCCTTCATCATTGTGATACGGTGGGAAAGCTGACTGTTTTTTGGAATGCTGGTTTATGTTTTGCGTTTGTATTCGCAAAATGTCGCGGTAAGCAAGATTCGCCACCGACTTTTATTTTATCCAACAAGGAAAGGAAAAAAGCACAGAAAAATTCCTTTTTTGAGATATTTCTCGGGTTCGGGGGGTAGATTATAGAAAGGGAAGGTGTTAGCACCCTTTCTATCCGTGGTTATCCACGGGCTCTTAGGTACTTGCTCATATTGTTTTCAAAATATTACTTTCTTTGTGCTTGTGGGTTTGAAAAAGTTTTTTGTTTGAAAACTTCGATTTAACTCTTGCTTTTGTCCTCAAGAGTGTAATGAAGTGTTTTTGAAAACTTTGTTTGAAAAGTGTAAGTGTGAAGAGTTTTGTTTTTGAAAGAGCAAGTACTTAAGAACCATCTACCTACTCAAAAAAGGAATTGTTCTATGCTAATTTCCTTTAGACAATGCTATCCCACTATTGATGAGTAGGTAGCACCGTCGTTGGAGTTTAAGGGTCAATTCGAATTTAGGGACTTACGGTCACCAAAGCAATGTTAGGACGCCTTAGCGGTAACCTTAATGTATTAGATCATTTGTTTTGAGGCAACAATATCCGAGGCAACTGTTTCGAGGCAACTTATGATCTTTGGACAAGAGGGAGACCTCTAAAACAACCTATACTCAATGACCGCGTTACGAAGGCAACCAAGTGGGATGTATCCTAAGAGTGCGCATGTGCGAGTGTGTTGTTTTCAGTTATTTTGTCTTTGTACATGTCAATGGTTATCTATGTTGATTTTAGGTTAAACATTCATTCTTGTCATGCATCCCTATTATCAAACATCTAACAGTTTATAAGTTGCGGAAATTAAATTGCGGAAATTTAACTAACTATTACAAGGCGTCGGGTATTTACATCGCCAAAAGCAACCCTTTGAAATTTAAATGCGGAAAATAAATAAAGCGGTAAAAATAGTCCTAATTATCTATTACATTCCGGAAACAAATACAATATTGAATAAAATGGATCGCGTGCGGGAAATTAAATTGAATGCGAATTCTAGGGTTTTGACCCTTTGTTATTAAAGAAAATATTTTTTTGGTTATTTTTGAATTAAGAAAGAAATTAATCTAAGTTAATTATTAAATTAAATTAATTAAACTAATTAATAAAAATAAATATTTTTGGTTTTTTTTATATTTAAAGAAAGAAAATAAAATTGATCAATGTTAATAAAAACCTAATTATGTCTAAGTTAATTTTAATTATTTATAAAAAAACATATTAATGTTAATTCTAATTAATGACCTAAATTAATTAATTGATTTGTTAATAAAAAAGAAATTACTAAAATTTAATTTAATAAAGAAAATATTTTTTGGTTTTAATTTTATTAAAAAAAAGATTTGATTGGTTAAAAAATAATGAAAATAATTAAATTAAATAAAACAAGAATAAATAAAATAAAATGAAATAGGAAGAGTTAGGGGGTATGGGCCTGATTTGGAGGTTTGAACAACAATTCCATGGCCCAATAACACACTGGCCTGGTTGACTTTGTGAATTCCCTATGCGCCTTTTGACTTGGTCCCATGGTGGACCATCATCCTGGATCACCAGATCTGGCCTTTGGCCATCTGGCGCTTTGATTTGTGTGGGCATATGGTAAGAGCAAGCATTGATTTGTACTTGATCACTTTAAGAAAAAATATAACAGAGCATATGGGGGACCTGGGATTCGAGCCCAGGTCCTGTTGGATGTTAGATGCACGCCTTTACCACTCAACCACTTTGTTCTATTTGTCAATATATTAAGCAATTAAAATAATAAGAGAAAACGCGTTAATGTGCCAGAAATAAAAAAAAAAGTGCGCGAAAATTTGAAAGGGCTAATCAGAAGGGGACACGTTGTCGTCCCTGTCCTCAGGCCTGCAAAGAAATTACCTGCGGATTTGAATCCGCAACTAAATGCCTAGGTCGTTCCAAAAACTCATCTCAGGCCATATAAACTCCACCCAAGACCATGGTTGCATTCGTCTTCCTCTCCCGGTCACGTCCATGGCCATTAATGGGGCTAATTTTACCTGTAATGAAAAACCCTAATCCAAGAGGAAAAACCCTAGCAATGGCGTTTTGCGCCACAGAGCAGATAAACGAAATCAAATAATATGGAAAGCTTGGAAATTATCTAGTGATTACAAATATACCATTGATTTCTTGTAATGATGCATGGATTTTGAAATACAAAATCAAATTTAGAGGGGGACCGTGTGACACTTACAGTGTGTTTGAGCGTGTATAGAGGCTTGCTAGGGATTAGTTCTGACTCAGCGAACCTCCAACAATCGATTGGTGTCAAGCTTTGCTTCTGAAAACGCCTCCAAGGATGATTTTGGTTTCACACTTTTTACCAATTTTTTCAAGTTTTGGTTGGTTGGTTCTTGCAGCCTACTTGGAGATTTTTCTTGCCATGTTTTGAGAAATATGAGAGGGAAAATTTTGGGGTACAACAGCTGCCCCTGTTCAATCTCCTTAAACCTGAGGATATAGATTGGCTTTCGTGCCTTTCATGATCCGAAGGTGGAAGATGATTGAACAATAGAGTGCCCATAAATTTGCACTCGCATGAAATGGTATCAGCATCGCGATGTCGGGAATGGGCTTACAGATGCCATTTGGAGATTATTGATAGGAGGTCTGAACTTGATTTTAATATAAAATGAATCAAAATAAACCGTTGAGAGATTTATATGAACCAGTGAGAAAGTCTTGGAGTACCTTCGACTGGAATAAGAATCAGGGAGAACTTAGCGTCGATCTGACTGAACCAGAGAAGGTATTGGATTAACTTTGACTGGATAAGAATCAGAAAAATCTTATAATCGATTTAACTGAACCAGACGAAAGTCTTGGAATATCTTTAACTGGAATAAGAATCAGGGAGATCTTAGCGTCGATCTGACTGAACCAGAGAAGGTCTTGGATTGACTTTGGCTGGATAAGAATCAGAAAAAATCTTAGAATCGATTTAGCTGAACCAGACAAAAGTCTTGGAATATCTTCAACTGGAATAAGAATCATGGAGATCTTAGCGTCAATCTGACTGAACCAGAGAAGGTCTTGGATTGACTTTGGCTGGATAAGAATCAGAAAAATATTAGAATCGATTTAGCTGAACCAGACAAAAGTCTTGGGATATCTTCAACTGGAATAAGAATCAGGGAGATCTTAGCGTCAATCTGACCAAACCAGAGAAGGTCTTGGATTGACTTTGGTTGGATAAGAATCAGAAAAATCTTAGAATCGATTTAACTTAACCAGACGAAAGTCTTGGAATATCTTCAACTGGAATAAGAATCAGGGAGATTTTAGCATCGATCTGACTGAACCAGAGAAGGTCTTGGATTGACTTTGGCTGGATAAGAATAAGAAAAATCTTAGAATCGATTTAGCTGAACCAGACAAATGTCTTGGAATATCTTCAACTGGAATAAGAATCAGGGAGATCTTAGCGTCGATCTGATTGAACCAGAGAAGGTCTTGGATTAACTTTGACCGGATAAGAATCAGAAAAATCTTAGAATCGATTTAACTGAACCAGACGAAAGTCTTGTGAGAGCATCTTTCTGAGGAATCCGCTGAAACAACCCTCAATAGATGTAGTTTTTGAGGGGACTACCAGGTCATATAAGTAGCCAACGGTGTTTATTGATTCGTCTTTCCCTGAAAAGGTAAAGAGTTAGTCATATGCAATGTCATGATATATGAAATGCATGATATATATCAAGCTATGATGCTCTCAAAATAAATGAGATTGTGTGGTATGATGCGTATATGCATGTATCATGATGTATGGAAATTTAATGTTTCTAGCTGGGGAAAATAACTCCTGGATAGCTGCTGAAGAATAGAGCTGGATTCTTCGTTTCCGCTGGGGATGGTGAACGAAGAGAATAAACCTGCAGGAGAGGATGACTCCGTTGGGGGAATAAACTGATGAGGATATTACTCTGTGGGGAAGAGATGTTCTGCTGAAGATTCCACTGATATATTCCGTCGGGATGAATTATCGTTGCTGGTGATGTTGAATCCTATTGGGGATTGAATTCCTGTTTGTGAAAGGAAAGAAATCCGCTGGGGATGATCTTTGGTTGCGACTTCTCTGGGAATAACCTTTTAGACTCTTATGGGAATAATCCTTTGAGTTCTGCTGGGAATGATCCTTTGAACTCGGCTGGGGAGAGTTATTTTTGTACTCCACTGGGGGTAAACTTCCAGAGTCTACTGGGGATGATTCTCCCAACTCCGTTGGGGAAGCTTTTTCAGACTGCGTTGGGAAAATTTTAACTCCACTGGGGATATCTTGTACCCTGTCGGGGAGCATTCTTATATTCCGTTGGGGAATATTAAGACTGTCGGGGATATCAAGCCTTTTTAGTGCTGATGGTAGATAAACTCTGCTTGGGGAGAATATTACTGATTCATTCACAGTTGCAAGTCTCAGCTGGGGAGAGCTATCATTATTGTCTTACTCTGTAGGGAGTGAAGGTACCTTGACCATATTCTTCAGCTGAATTTACCTTGTACCTGGTGGACAGAGCAACTATACAGCTTGGACAATTCTCATTTGCCCCTGTTTCTGATATTACCAGTAATCACCTTTTTGTTTCGCATGCAAATATTTATGAGCGGCAATTAATGTCAAATGCATATATCAAAAATGAACATTGGACGTTCTTTGCAAATCAAAACAGATAAAAAAACAGTTTGAAATTTCTTTGAAAATGAATTGTATTGATTTTGAAGTTTGGCCTGTAAATAGGCGTTTTTGTACAAGAGGCTGGCGTCCTAGTAAAAGAACACCGCCGAATAATAGAATTTACACAATTTGTGAAAAACTAAACAAAACAGCCATGTGAATGATCCCACTGGGTTCCAACTCTGCTATGGCCTTTATGTCTTTGAGCATCTCATCACTTTGCTGCTTGGTTGAAGATGAATCAGATTGATTAGTGTCGTCCGAGCTCAATAGTCGATACCGAAGTCTGGATGCAAGGTGATCCAATGAGACATAGTGTTACGTTTTGATCCCTAATTTTTGTTTGGACCGCCCTTTCGGGTTTTCAGTCCACCGGGATTCCCATTTTTTTTCATTGTCATCCCTTATTTTTGCCCGAACCTTTTTGGTTCGCCGGGAAGCCCTTATTTTTGCCTAGGCCAGTCAACCTAGCGGGTCTTTGATTATGCATAGTATTTTTTCACTATGTCTGCATTGACGGGGTGAGGAAGGTCGTCACCATCTATGGTGGTTAGAATCATAACTCCTCATGAGAAAATGTTCTTAACCATAAATGGCCCTTCGTAAGTAGGGGTCCATTTTCCCCTGGGATCACCTTGGGGTAAAATGATGCGCTTGATCACCAGATCCCCAACTTGATACTCTTGTCGTCTGAATTTCTTGTTAAATGCCTTTATCATCCGCTTTTGATACGTCTGACCATGACAAATAGCAGTGAGTCTCTTTTCGTCGATTAAGTTCAGTTGATTAAGCCGGGTTTGGATCCAGTCATCTTCGCTCAAGCCTGCATCCTTCATAATCCGAAGAGAGGGTATCTGAACTTCAATGGGCAAGACTGCTTCCATGCCATAAACCAAGGAGTAGGGTGTTGCCCCTGTTGACGTCCGTGCTGAGGTACGATACCCATGAAGAGCAAAAGGTAACATCTCGTGCCAATCTTTATATGTCACTGTCATCTTCTGCACGATCTTCTTAATGTTCTTATTAGCCGCTTCAACAGCCCCATTCATCTTCGGACGGTAGGGAGAAGAGTTGTGATGTTGTATCTTGAACTGCTTGCAGAGCTCGGTGATCATCTTATTGTTGAGATTCATACCATTGTCTGTAATGATCCTCTCTGGTACACCGTATCGATAAATCAGATTATGCCGAATGAACTGTGCCACGATGTTCTTGGTTACGGTAGCAAAGGAAGCTGCTTCAACCCATTTCGTAAAGTAATCGATAGCTACCAGGATGAAACAATGCTCATTGGACGCTGTAGGTCTGATCTCGCCGATCATATCAATGCCCCACATTGCAAAAGGCCAAGAAGCTGTCAAGATGTTCAGAGGTACTGGAGGTATGTGCACCTTATCAACATAGACTTGGCACTTGTGACATGTTCGAGAATGCTGATAACAGTCGACTTCCATTGTGGACCAGAAATATCCTGCCCGAAGGATTTTCTTTGCCATGGTGTGTCCATTGGAATAAGTTCCGAAGGTACTTTTGTGTAAATCTGCCATGATCCTTTCTGCCTCGTTCTTATCCACACATCGCAGTAAGGTTGAATCATGGTTACGCTTGTAAAGGATACCATTGTTGATGAAAAACTTCGCTGCGAACCTCCTCAAAAACTTCTTGTCATTAACAGATGCACCCTCGGGGTATTCCTGAGCCTTAAGGTATCTCTTCACCTCATGAAACCAGGGTTTATCCGCTACCTCTTTAGTCTCAAGATCACAACAATGTGCAGGTTCGTCCAATCTTTCAATGATAATACGGGGAGCTTCGTTGCTCCAATTGACTTTGAACATAGAAGACATCGTAGCTAGCGTGTCCGCCAACTGATTCTCCTCTCTTGGGAAGGGTTCAAAGGTTATTTCCTCGAAATGTGGGAGCAACATCAATACATACTCCTTGTAAGGAATAAGATTAGGGTGTTTCGTATCCCACTCGCCTTTGATCTGACTGATCACGAGAGCGGAATCTCCGAAAACACTCAAGAACTTAATCCTTAGGTCAATTGCTGCTCGAAGACCCATAATGCACACCTCATACTCTGCCATGTTGTTGGTGCAGTTGAAACATAGTCGGGCGGTGAACGGAGTATGAGAGCCTTTATGAGATATGATCACGGCGCCAATGCCATTACCCAAAGCATTAAAAGCTCCATCAAAATACATAGACCATCGGGATCCTTCCTCAGGTCCTTCATCCGGTCCAGGTGTCTCACAGTCAGTCACTATCATGATATTCTCATCCGAAAATTCAAATTTCATAGACTGGTAATCATCCATTGCCTGATGTGCCAAATGATCTGCCAACATACTTCCCTTAATTGCCTTTTGGGTCGTATATTGGATGTCATACTCAGTCAAGATCATCTGCCATCTCGTTATTCTTCCGGACAAAGCAGGCTTTTCGAAGATATACTTGATTGGATCCATCTTCGATATCAATAGAGTAGTGTGAGTCAGCATATATTGTCTCAGCCGGCGAGCAGCCCATGCCAAAGCTCATCAAGTTTTCTCGAGCAACGAGTATCGGGTCTCGCAGTCGGTAAACTTTTTGCTAAGGTAATAAATAGCATGCTCTTTTCGGCCAGACTCGTCATGCTGACCCAGCACACACCCCATTGAGTTGTCGAGTACTGTCAAGTATAGGATTAAGGGTCTCCCTCCAACTGGAGGCATCAGAATGGGTGGCTCTTGGAGATACTCTTTGATCCTTTCGAAAGCGGCCTGACATTCATCGTTCCAACGTACTACTTGATCTTTCTTCAGTAGCTTGAAGATTGGCTCACAGGTAGCAGTTAAGTGTGATATAAATCGGGCAATATAGTTCAAACGTCCCAGGAAGCCTCTGACTTCTTTTTCTGTTCGGGGAGCTGGCATTTCCTGTATAGCCTTTACCTTTGTAGGATCCACTTGAATACCCTTATCGCTTACGACGAAACCCAGTAGCTTACCAGATCTCACCCCGAAGGTGCACTTGTTCGGGTTTAACCTCAGCTTGTATAACTTCAACCTGTCAAATAGCTTCTGAAGGTGATCCAGATGTTCTTCTTCAGTCTGAGATCTTGCAATCATGTCGTCAACGTATACCTCAATCTCATGATGGATCATGTCATGGAACAAGGCGACCATGGCACGCTGATACGTTGCCCCAGCATTCTTCAATCCAAAGGGCATGACCTTGTAGCAAAAGGTACCCCACTGAGTAACAAAAGTTGTCTTCTCCATGTCTTCGGGAGCCATTTTAATCTGATTATAACCGGAGAAACCATCCATAAAGAAGAATACCTTGTGCTGAGCGGTGTTGTCAACCAGAATGTCGATATGAGGTAGAGGAAAATCATCCTTGGGACTCGCCCTGTTCAGATCTCTATAGTCAACACACATTCGAACTTTACCATCTTTCTTCAGTACAGGAACCACGTTGGCCACCCACTGTGGGTAAGAAGTCACTGCTAGAAAACCAACGTCAAACTGTTTCATAACTTCAGCCTTGATTTTCTCAGATATATCTGGGCATATTCGGCGGACCTTCTGTTTCACTGGAGGACAGTCTTCCTTGGTAGGTAATCGGTGAACCACAATATCGGTATCCAAACCAGGCATATCTTCATAAGACCAAGAAAAGATCTCAACGTAGTCACGCAGCATCTTAATCAACCGTTGTTTCACACTAAGCTCCAGGTTTGCACCAACCTTGACCTCTTTCTTGTCCTATTCTGTACCCAGATTTACTGATTCCACTGGCTCTTCATGTGGCTGTATAGCCCTCTCTTCCTGAAGTAACGGTCTTGCAAGTTCAACAGGCACTTCGCAATCATCTTCACCTTCGTCTTCGGCTAAGTTGATCGGACTTTTGAAGTCATAACTGGCCGTAGCAGAGTCGTTACCAGTGAGATCCAGAGTGGATGTAGACCTGTATATGTGAGTGTGTGTGTGTGGTACGGTGGGAGAACTAACTTGAGGTTTTACGTTTATGTTCGCAATTGTTCGGTTTAGCAAGAGTCGCCACCGACTTTTTATTTTATCCTAAGGAAAGGTCAAAAAGCACACGAAAGACCTTTGAGATGTTTTCTCGGGTTCGGGGGGTAGATTATGAAAAGTGAAGGTGCTAGCACCCGTTTCATCCATGGTTATCCATGGGCTCTTAGTTACTTGTTTAGATCACTTGCTTTGCTTTTCGATTGTTTGAAATGGTGCTCTTCAATTGTTTGAAATGGTGCTTTGTGTGTGATTTTGAAAGATGTTTTGAAAAGAGGCCATCGTTGTGGCAACCTTTGTAATGATTCTTGTTCGAATGTATACAAAGGTGTGTGTCTTTTTGAAAAGATATTTCAATGTTTTTGAAATTTGTTTTGGGAAAATGTTTTGAAGTTGTGTTGTGATGTGTGTTTGAAAATAACAAAGATGTTTTTTGCAAGCTTTTGATCAAGTAACTAAGAGTTGTCTACCCTATTTTACTCAAAGATCTTTCTTATGTTTTCAATCCTTTTGACAGTGTTATTTCACCATTGTATTTGGTGAATAACCTTGTGTTAGGATGTTAAACGGGACAGGCGCGGGCCATCGTGTACAATTATTGAAGGCAACTTGTGAGACGCTCTAGCAATTTTGTAAGGGACGAGATCGTTTTATCGAAGGCAACATCGAGGGTCATCGAGGGACTACAATCTTTGTTTATCGAAGGGGCATTTTCTAGAGTGTCTCATATTCGAGGGACATGATTGCATTTTCCGAGGCAACAAGCGAGGTTACCCTATAGGTGCAAGTGTGAATGGTGTTTGTCATTTTCATACATTTGTCTTATAGTAGGTGTGATCGGTGGGAAAGAGAACTGACTGTTTTTGGGATGCTGGTTCGCGTTTTGCGCTTGTTTTTGCAAAATGTTGCGGTAAGCAAGAGTCGCCACCGTCTTTTATTTTATCCAACAAGGAAAGGACAAAAGCACAAAAAAATTCCTTTTTTGAGATGTTTCTCGGGTTTGGGAGGTAGATTATAGAAAGGGAAGGTGTTAGCACCCTTTCTATCCGTGGTTATCCACGGGCTCTTAGGTACTTGCTCATTGTGTTTTCAAAATTTTGCTTTTCTTTGTGTTTGTGGGTTTGAAAAGAGTTTTTGTTTGAAAGGAGTGTAAGTGCGAAAAGTTTTGTTTTGTTTTAAAAGGAGCAAGTACTTAAGAACCATCTACCTACTTGAAAAGGGAATTAAAATGTGCTAATGTCCTTTAGACAATGTTAGCCCACTATTGATGAGTAGGTAGCATCGTCATTGGAGTTTTCGGGTCAATTCGATTAAGGGACGTGTGGTCACTAAAGCAATGTTAAGACGCCTTAGTGGTAACCCTAATGTCTTAGATCATTTTATTCGAGGCAACCGTTTCGAGGCAACTATGATCTTTGGATAAGATGGTGACCTCTAAAACTTCCTATACTTAATGACCACGTTCGAAGGCAACCAAGTGAGGTGTACCCTAAGAGTGCGCATGTGCGAGTGTGTTAGTTCGGTTATATTATCTTTGTACATGTCATGGGTGAGCTATGTTGATTTTAAGTTCATACATTAGATCTTGTCATGCATTCCCTATTATCAAACATCTAACAGTTTATAGTTGCGGAAATTAAATTTGCGGAAATTAAATCTAAACTATTACAAGGCGTCGGGTATTTACATCGCCAAAAGCAACCCTTTAATTTAAATTGCGGAAAGTAAAATGAAGCGATAAATAGTTAAAGTCCTAATTAAAAGCTATTACATACCAGAAGCAATTACAATATTGGATAAAACAATACGCGTGCGAGAAATTTAATCGGGCGAGTTTTTTTAGGGTTTTGACCCTTTTTTTTGAAAGAAAGTATGTTTTTGTTATTTTTGAATTAAATGGGATTAAATTAAATGAACAATTAAATTAAATTAAATAATGAAAATATTTTTGGATTTTTGAGTTTTTAAGGAAATAAAATAAAATGGTCAAAAGTTAGTAAAACCTAATATTCTAAATTGATTTTAATTTATTGCAAAAATATTAATGTTAAACCTATTTAAAACTAAGTTAATTAATTAATATTTATTTACAAAAATAAAATAATAAAATAAATAAAAATAATATTTTTTGGGTTTTCTGATTTTATGAGGAAAATTAATTATTTGGTTAGTGATTAAAAATAACAAAACAAATAACAATAAATAAAATAAGAAAATAATGAAAGAAATAAAATAAAAAAAAGCAAACTCAGGGGGGTTTGGGCCCAGATGGAGGGTTTGATCAGCATTTTGAGAGGCCCATTCACGTTGGCCTGATTGACTTTTGCCATGCCATGCACGCCTGTTGACTTGAGTGTATGGTACACATCCAATATGGGCCTTGAGGTTTGGCCTAGAGGCCATCTGGCATGTTGAGACCTGAGGCACATGGTAGACCACGCTTTGGACGCTGTATGAGAATACCTATTGAAAAAATATAACAAGCAATTTGGGGGACCTGGGATTCGAACCCAGGTCCCATTGGACTATGCACGCCTTCCACTACCACTCAGCCAACGCACTCAATTTGTTATTACAATAGACAACTAATATTATAAGAAAAAAGCAAATAATATGTTGGAAATTAAAAATGCGCGAGATTTGGTTTGAATGGGCCAATCGTACGTGAACACGTCTTCATCTTCTCCAATGGCCCTGGTTTATTTCCTACGGATTTGAATCCGTAGCAAAATCCCTAGCTGCCTTCTAAAATCATCTGTAGGCCATGGAAACGAGTTTTAAGAACATCATCGTGATCGTCTCTCTTCCCTGAACACAACCATGGCCGTTATTTGTCCCAATTGTTCCTGCAAAACAAACGCCTAAATGCAAATCTCCAAAACCCTAGGTTCGGGTATGGTGATATAGCTCATGAAAACAAAATTAAATGATGCAGAAAGACTGGAAATTGAATGGCAAGCATGATTATACCAACGATTTGTCCAAAAGATGCCAAAATACAGAATCACGATCTCATGTACAGGGTCATGTTAAGGATGACTTACAGTGAGTTTTAGGAGATTTCAGAGCTTGTGAATGGTTGCAACAGCTTCAGTGGATCTCCAGTAAGAGGTCTGTGTGGAGATTTTGCTTTGAATCGAGCTCTAAGTATGATTTCAGTTTCAAGATTTTCAAGCTTTTTTCCAAGTTTTGTCTGGCCGTTTGTGCAGCTTTCAGGTCCTGTCTTTGTGTGCTTCATGTTGTCTATGTATCATAGAAACAATTAGGTTAAATCTTGGGCTTGGAATCTTTGTGAATTGATGATTGAAGATATGATTTGATCTTCCATGAATAAGCTTCCAAAAATGTCTCAAATCAAATATTTTGTTCACAACATGGCATGGTACGAATTTGATCTTGTACATCATGATAATTAAGACCTGTAATGATCAAAAAGATCCTATTCCATCAATGTTTGGATTTTATTTGGATTAATATTGATTTAAAATGAATTAATCAAATAAAATAGAAAAATTAATGAATGGACATGAAACTGAGGATAGGACACGTGTATGGTGTGACAAGATCAAATCAAGTGGAAAAAAGTGGGCCCTTTTGTCAAAAATTGGAGTTTTGGGGATAGTTGACTTTTGGCAATTTTGAAAAAATGCCCAACTTCAACAATGCATAACTTCTTCAATTTTGAACTTTTGGAGGTGTTCTTGGACTTTTTAGAAACTTGGAGATGTCCTATAACCAACCTGTGATCGGTGGATCTGGAACTGACTGTTTAACGCTGGTTCGCGAAATGTCGCGGAAGCAAGAGTCGCCACCGTCTTTTATTTTCTCCAAATGGAAAGGACAAAAGTACAGAAAAATTCCTTAAAGAGATCGCTCTCGGTTCGGGAGGTAGGTTATAGAAAGGGAAGGTGTTAGCACCCTTTCTATCCATGGTTATCCATGGGCTCTTAGATACTTGCTCATATGTGTTTTCAAAAATGTTTGCTTGCTTTTCAATGTGGGTTTAAAAAAGTTTCTTTTGAAAAATTTCAGATCGACTCATACGTCAGAGTGTTTGAAAAGTTTGCTTTGAAAGCTTTTGAAAATGTGTTGGTGTGAAAAGTCTTTTTGAGTTTTTGTTTTGAAGATTAGAGCAAGTATCCTTGAGAACCTACCTACCCTAAGGAATTCGTCTGTGTAAATGTCCTTAATAGTAGTGTCATCCCACCATTGAGAGGTAGGTAGCACCACCGTTGGAGGTGTTCGGGTCAATTCGATTTTAGGGACGTGGTGATCACCAGAGCAATGGGAAGACACCTTAGAAGCTACCCTCATGCCAGGTTCCCGGATCATGAGGACTTACTAAGACGTCCTCTACTCGACGACCACCTTTCGAAAGGCAACAGTGAGGCGTACCCTAGGGGTGGTGTGTGCGAATTGTGTGTCATGTTTCAGTTATTTGTCTTGTCATGTTTGTCGTGTTCTACGCTTGATTTTAATTAGACATTCATTCTTTCATGCTTGATTAACAGTTAAATATTTTGCGAGGAAATAAATCTAAACTATTACAAACGGCGCGGGTCCACATCGCCAAAATTAAACCGGACCCGATTTAGCGGAAAATAAATAAAGCGAAGTAAATAAAGTGCGAAAAGTAAAATTACAATGCTTTGGGAGAGATACAAAATTATAATTAAACGACATAAAATAAATGCGCAAAATTAAATGATTAACCATGGGCGTTGGACCCGTTTGCAAAAAATTAAAAGTTAATGAGAATTAGAATTAAATGATTAAATGTTTTTTTGATATTTTGTGTTTTTTAGATTTAAAAGAAAAAGGAACAATTAATTAAAATTAAAATGCTAAACCCTAGTTCTAATGTTTTTTAAGTTTATTATGAAAGAATTAAAATAAAACCTAAATTAAACCTAATTCGTTTATGTACAATTTAAATAAGAAAATAAATAAATAAATAATATTATTCTGAAAAAAGGAAAAATTAAAAGAGAAATCAAAAAAAGATATTAAACCTAAATTCTATTTTTGGTGTTTTTTATTAAAAAAAGATTAAAACTATAACCTAATTAAACTAAATATTTACATGCATTTATTTAGAAAACAATTAAAATAAAAATTATATTAATTTTTGGCCTTTTCTGATTTTTGAGTGTTTTTTATATTTTGTTAAAAATAATTAACTAAATAAACATAATTGAATAAAAGTAATAAAAAGAAAAATTAAAGAAAGAATAAAAAATAAAAATGATAAAGCAAACCAGGGGGGGTAGCCCCAAATTAGGAGGTAAGGCCTGGTAATTTAAGGCCCGTTAAGCTTGATTTCGCTGACTTTCCTTGATCTTGTATGGCACGTTGACCAGCCTCCATAGTATGCCTTCAATCTGACCCTTGATTAGATCTCCTGGGACGCGTGGGCGATGAATATTGAGTGTGTAGGGTGAACCTTCATGTGAGACCTGCATGCAATTACCAAAGGAAAAATAATATGAAATTGTTGAAGACCTGGGACTCGAACCCAGGTCTTGTGGATTATCCATGCCTTCGCCTGCCATCTGTGCCACTTGCGCTTCATTTAACATATAATATCAAACAAATAAGAAAAAGCAAGATCAACGCATAATTGTTAAAACGCGCGTAAATTCAAACTGGCCTGTCTCCGTGTGACAACTCATCGTCTCTTTCGTTTTCTGAAACATGAAGGACGATGGCAACGGTTTTTTGATCGTTGCTTTAGGGGACCTAGAGGAAAATAGCGACTAGCCCCTCGTCGCTCATAAATTGAGCGCGAGGGTGCCAACCTTTTCGTCTTCAATCCCTGAATCCATTGGTGGTCATCTGGAGCTCTGATTTTTCTTGATTAAGAAACCCCTAATTTTGAAACCTGCCAAACCCTAATGTCGTTCATGGTGAAATCATGTTTATGCCACAAAAACTCAATTAATTATGATGGTTAGTTCACAAACTTCATAAGGAGTAAGAATATACAAACAAAAATGCAAAAAGATGCTTAAATCATGCTATGCGATTTCAATATTTTCTTGGTACAGTTTGAGTTCCTAATACCAGTTCAAGGCGTTTTGCTTGTTGTTTATGATTGAGAAATGTTCAAGAATGTCTCAGGATGCTATTGGAATGAAACTTGCGCTTTGAATCGCCTCCTAGAACTGATTTCAGTTTTGGATTTTTGGAGAAATTTCTCAAGTTTGTGAAGGGTCTTTGGGCGCAGCTTGCAATCTTCTTTGCATTAGGGTTTGATCCTGAATATGTATAGAGCATGTTAGGTCAAAAATATTGCACAAAATCCATTGCTTTGATGATTTTTGGATTTTTGATTTCATGGATCTTTTCCAATCTTTTTCTCATGGTTTTTTGTATCAAATCTGATCAATTAGCACCAAAACTTGCCTATTTAAGATGTGCACGAATTATAGAAGCCAAATCATGCATAAAAAGATTTTTTTAGGTTAGGTTTATATTTTTCATGTATTAAAATGATTTAAATGAATATAAATTAATATAAATTCAAATAAATAATTAAAAAATATGAAAATACTTCCCTTTGGGCCTAGTGGTCGTGCATAGGCTTGGCATGAAGAAACTTGGAAGAAAAATGGGCCCATTTGCATTTTTAGGTCATTTGAACCATTGTTGACTTTTCAAAATTCTCAAAAATTTCCCAACTTCCACAAGGCATAACTTGGTCAATTTTTAAGCTTTTCACATGTTCTTGGACATTTTGGAAAGGTCTTTGAGTCCTTTAACCAATGCCTTTGGTCCCATGTCATTTTGATTCACCAATCTCAAGTTATGGCCTTTGACTTAAAGTCACTTTTTGTTGACTTTTGAAAATGACCTATAATGTTGAAATTGATAACTTTTTGTGAGAGCATTTCTTGGACTTGGAATATGAAGATGAGTTGTAGGAAATGTCTTTCTCTTCAAAATGAGCTTTGGATGGAATTTTTCTGATAATCCATGTGAAAGTTATGCCCTGGTCAATTTCAGTTGACTTTTTCAGCTGTCCAAATATAGCAACTTTTGCATCTTTGATGATTTCTGAGCCAAATTTTGAGAATCATGATCAAGCATTGATCAAATGATGTCTGTGGCTTCAAAATGATGTGTTGACCAAAAATTTGAACTTTTGACTGTCAAATGACCATTTTGCCCCTACAGTTGACTGTAGTGCAATCTAGGGTTTTGACTGTGCAATTTTGAACTGAATGCCTTGAAACTTGACATGAGGATGTTTGACCATCTTTGTAGGCATATGAGACTTGATTGGGCCTTTGGAAAGTTCATTTGCTTGACCAGAACTCAAACCCTAGTTTTGACTATATAGGAGACAGTTGAGCTGCACAACCCTTGGGGCATTTTGTGACCTTGACTTGGCAAATCTTTGATGAATATGGGAGGGCAAATTTTGGGGTACAACAGTTGCCCCTGTTCAATCTTCTTAGACCTGAGGATGCAGATTGGCTGACGTGCCTTTCGTAATCCGAGGGTAGAAGATGATTGGACACTAGAGTGTCCAGAAATTTGCGCTCACATAGTAGCAATGATGATGAGGGAATGGGCTTATAAATTCCATTTGGAGATTGCTGGATAGGGTGATGGGCTTATAGATGCCATCTGAATGTTGATCGCGTAGGAGATTCCTTAGCGAGAACCTGCATACCTACAAAAGAGAAAATGAGTACCTGACACGTTGCAGGAACTGATTTTAGATGCTTAGTATAGATATGTCCTGACTGGTTACAGGAGCTGAGTCCGGAGCTTCAAACGCTGATGAATGAACCAGGTATGGTTACTGCCTTAGCATGAATGGTAAGAGAACCTTGGGTGATTTTAACTTCAACAACGCTCGTTGAGAAAATCTTGGTGGGAAATTACCATCTTTGCAGTATCGGGAAGAGAACCATAGAATTATAATCTGAAAGGAATGATCACCTCACTCAACGTCGGAGAGGGAAACATCTGAAAAAGGGATTACTACCTCACACACTGTTGGAGAGAGAACCATAGGAGAATATCACCTCACACTCATCGTCGGAGAGGGAAACATCTGAAAAAGGGATTACTACCTCACACACCGCTGGAGAGGGAACCATAGGGGACTGCTGAGTCTTTATCAGAAAAATCTGTTGGGCATTGATTTAGCTGGACTAGAGGAGGTCTTGAAATATCTTCAACTGGAATAAGTGACAGAATGTTGCCATATCTGGTTTACATCTGGACTATATCTGGAAGGAGATTTGGAAGCAGCATCAGAATGTCACCGTATCTGGATCATATCTGAAACTATATCTGAAGGATACCTGGAAGCAGTATCAGAACGTCACCATCTCTGGATCATATCCGAAACTATATCTGAAGGATACCTGGAAGCAGCATCAGAACGTCACCATCGCTGGGTTTACATCTGAAACTATATCTAGAAGGGAATCTGGAAGCAGCATCAGAACGTCACCATCGCTGGGTTTACATCTGAAACTATATCTAGAAGGAATTCTGGAAGCCGTATCAGAACGTCACCATCGCTGGGTTTACATCCGAAACTATATCGAGAAGGAATTCTGGAAGCAGTATCAGAACGTCACCATCGTTGGGTTTACATCCGAAACTATATCGAGAAGGAATTCTGGAAGCAGTATCAGAACGTCACCATCGCTGGGTTTACATCCGAAACTATATCGAGAAGGAATTCTGGAAGCAGTATCAGAACGTCACCATCGCTGGGTTTACATCCGAAACTATATCGAGAAGGAATTCTGGAAGCAGTATCAGAACGTCACCATCGCTGGGTTTACATCCGAAACTATATCGAGAAGGAATTCTGGAAGCAGTATCAGAACGTCACCATCGCTGGGTTTACATCCGAAACTATATCGAGAAGGAATTCTTGAAGCAGTATCAGAACGTCACCATCGCTGGGTTTACATCCGAAACTATATCGAGAAGGAATTCTGGAAGCAGTATCAGAACGTCACCATCGCTGGGTTTACATCCGAAACTATATCGAGAAGGAATTCTGGAAGCAGTATCAGAACGTCACCATCGCTGGGTTTACATCCGAAACTATATCGAGAAGGAATTCTTGAAGCAGTATCAGAACGTCACCATCGCTGGGTTTACATCTGAAACTATATCGAGAAGGAATTCTTGAAGCAGTATCAGAACGTCACCATCGCTGGGTTTACATCTGAAACTATATCGAGAAGGAATTCTGGAAGCAGTATCAGAACGTCACCATGTCTGGATCATATCTGAAACTATATCTAGAAAGAATTGCATTAGTTGATAATAATCATTTTTGTATTGATCTTTTTCCTGAAAGGCAAAACATAATTGTATGCAAAGTCATGATGCATGAACTGTATGTCTTCAAAATTAATGAGATTCGTGTAATATGATGCATATGCATGCTATAATGAGGTATGTGACGTTTTATGAATGTATGTTTTCGTCGTAGGAAAATAAATCCTTGACGGGTGCCGGGAAGTCGCATCCTGGGCTGATGTGGAAGACTAGCTTTTGCTTCCGCTGGGGGTGATAGTTGCAAGTATACCGGTAGGAGAAGATAACTCCGTTGCGGAATAAACTTGGCAAATGGAAGATTTTGCGGGGAGAAAAGATACTCTAGTGACTATGCTGGGAAGCAATACTCTGTGGGAGGATGATTTTGCTGAATTGTTGAGGATGACTCGCTGAGGATACCTTGCTGTATTGGAAGTATGAATGGACTTCGCTGGGGTAAGAAGACTTTGTCGACGACGCTCTTTCCATGGCTTTTGGCTGAGGATAACCCAGTTATATCCTGTTAAGGAAATAACTCTTTAAATCAAGCCGGACGACGCGTTCGTGCGCTGCGAGGGGATAAGCTTCCAGAATTTACTGGGGGCACGTTTATTGCTTGGGGAGATAGATTCCGTCTTTCCTGGGGAACTGGATTGGATTCTCCTGGGGAAGCTTTGAGCTGTATTGGTTATGTTCTTCCACGGAGCCTATCCTGATACCTTGGAGGGTAGAACAATCAGGCTGCTTAGACCACTCTTCATTGCCCCTGTTTCTAGGGGGGAGGCACTTGTGGGATGCTGATAGTTGTTGAGAGTCAAACCTTCTTCTGGTAGGCGGGTGACAAGATGATAGGACATGGTCGTACGCTTTAATCCCTAACTTTTGCCTGGACTGCCCTTTCGGGTTTTCAGTCCACCGGGATACCCATTTTTGCCCAAGCCGCCTTTTCAGGTTTTCGACTTGCCGGGTGTACAGATGTTTTTCATTTCATCCCTTCATTTTGCCTGAACCCTTTTGGTTCGCCGGGAAGCCCTGATTTTTGCCTAGGTATGTCAACCTAGCGGGTCTTTGATTTTGCGTAGTATTCTTTTCGACTATGTCCGTTCTTTTAGAATGTAGGTAGGTGCCCCTGGCTGCTTGTGTTGCCATATTACCAGAAGGTGTTTGATCAGGCGAGATTTGTTGTTGAAATGCCCCAAGTGACTTAGGCAGAGATTTGCCCCAGGCTGGTTGGCCTTTTGAGAGATTCTCCGAACCTTGACTTAACTGTCCCAGATGATGGACAATAGTTGTGCCATGCCCCTTGATAGAAAGCGCTTTTTTTTATTAGGCATTCGTCGTGCGAATTTCTATGCTGTTCAAACAAAAAGTCATATGTAAACAAAGTTATGTTAAAAATGCAAAGCTTATGTCTGTCTTGAAGATTTTGAAAATGCATTCTTTTTTCATAAAACAAATGAATTTTGGTAAAACGTGATGTCAACTCCGTATTTTATCGCAAGCCTTAAGGAGTCAGGATACCTTTCGTAACAGTATGCTTTCGAACTAACCCATGCTTCAGCTAGGACTTTTAAGGGTTATAACGTGGCCTGGTTCACGGTTTAAGAAACAAAGGATAAAGGCTCAAATTATTTGTACCCACCCATTCTTCGTGATGTTCTCCAAACCTAAACTCAGTTGATCATACGTTAGACCTTGTTTGAGTCTTTGCTCTGATTTTTCGGTGATGATTCGGATATTGATAACTTATTTTGAATAGGCAGTCCTTCCTTTTTTGTTGAGGATTTGTAGGACCTCTTCCTCTTTGATTTTTGTTATCCCTTTCTTTTTTTGCCTGAACTGTTTCCTTTTTTTTGGAATTACAGTCAGCGGGATGCCCCAGTTTCATAAGTCCCTTTTGTAGGTCTAGACTTTTTGGGCTTTTTGTTTATGAATTTTGATGATGACTGCCTGTCCTTATGACTATTCTGAACCATCACTGTTTTTTTCGTAAGGATCTCTTTGGTGCCATTCGTTATGCACTTGGATCAACTGAGAAGACTACCCTGCCCCAGGTTATGATTAAGGGTTTCAATTTTCGAAAATAAAACTCCTACTTCTTTGGCTCAGAGGGGTTGACGAGGGTTTATCATCCTTATAACTCCAGTGTTTAGGATTTGAAACAATGCCTGTACCTCATCAGCGGGGTCTGTTCAAAAGCATACTGTAGATCATGGTATCGTTTTCGCCATCCTCCCTCAAGAGGCTTAGAATTTTAGATCCAAAGTTGACATCAGAAAAAAATATGAAAAGATATTTGAACATAATGAAAACAATTGTATTAATTCTCAAAACAGACGTATGCGATGCATTGATAACATAAAAGAGTTTGCTATGACATTAATCGTTTGTATAAGCAATGAAAAATACAACTCAAAATTCAAATAAACAAAAGGCTTCAATGATTGGGCAATGGAGCAGTGATTATGTTCGGAGTCTCTGACACTTCAAACTGAATCTCTCCGGCGTCAATCATATCTTGGATCTTGTTCTTGAGAGGCCAGCAGTTGTCTGTAGTATGCCCCGGGCTATCAGAATGATACGCGCACCTATCGTTGGGATGATAGTTGGGAGCAGAAGTGTTCGGATTCCGAAGAGGAGCCCTTAAGGTGATCAGCCCTGCCTTCAACATTTGTTGTAGTGCTTGATCCAGCGACATGTTGAGTTTGGTATACTGTCATTTCTCCTTGCGCTGCTGTCCCTGTCCTTGTTGAGCAGGTCCGGGATTAGAGATCTGGATTGCCCCTGCCTCATGACGGCCTTTTTTACCATGCACAGCATTGGATTCTTTCTTCCCATGATGAGGCTTCTTATCAGAAGGTGTAGCCTCTTGAATTTTCCCAGACCGGATGCCAGCTTCAATTCTCTCCCCAGTCAAGATAAGATCTGTGAATCCAGCAGACGAATTCCCAATCAGGTGGTTATAAAATGGACCAGACAAGGTCCCCAAGAACATGTCCACAAGTTCCCGATCAGTCAGAGGTGGTTGTACCCTTCCAGCAAGATCCCTCCATTTCTGCGCATACTCTTTAAAACCTTCACTTGATCCTAACGACATACCCTGGAGTTGGGTACGCGTAGGAGCAAGGTCGGCATTATACTGGTACTGCTTGTAGAAAGCAGTAGCCAACTCCTCCCAGTTACGAACCTTGGTCCCATCCAGCTGATAGAACCATTCGAGATGAGTCCCTGAAAGACTCTCCTGGAAGAAGTGGATCCACAAGTTTTTGTCCACCGTATATGGCTGAATCTTCCGAACATAGGACCTTAGATGCAGTTTGGGACAAGATGCCCCGTCGTACTTAGAGAAGGGTGGTACTTTGAACTTGTGAGGGATAACCACCCCAGTTGACAAACCCAGATCTCCGAAATCCAGCCCGGGTACCTGTTGAACCTCCATAGCTTTCATTCTGTCCTCCAGTTGCTTATATCTATCATCAGCAGGAGGGTACTGCTCTTCATCAAAATCTGTCTCGTTGTCGGAGACCACTGGACTGGGAACCTCTCTCTCATGATGACTGCTTTTTCCCACAGATGGGGTTGTCCTCTCAGTTTCAACTTGCGGTGTATTCCCAGATCTGCGTCTAGGGCTGAACAGGACAGTCCTCTTCTTCTTCTTGTCTTTCTTCAAGAGCAAAGCCTTCAGATCTTGCTGCCCCTGGGTCAGATTCATTATCAGCTCTTGGAACTGGGCGTTCTGAGCCTGGAGGTCCTTGATAGTCTGCTCGGCTGATGATTCCGGATTCATGGCGATCGGCTGAAATAAACAGCGAGGAAGGGTAAGCAACCTGTCAAGGGATACCTGCAATGCAATGAGATGTATGCCATGCATGTAATGTTTTCAAGGACCTCGCGGGATAAACAAGAAAACTTTGTTAGCATTTGGAACCGGTAGCTTGACTGAAGGCACTGCATATTGTTGAGAGTCCTTCTTCAAGGGTCAAAGGCTCACCATATCTAGTGGGTCATAGCCCCTGACACCCTTGGCTAGAGGAAAATAAATCCTCTTTGCCCCTTGCTGGGATAATTGTTCATCATGACCTGCATCACAAGCCCTTGAGATCCTTGAAATGGGTTAGGATGTATGCAATGGTATGATGTCATGCTATGCATGGGATGATGTAGGTAAACCCTGCTATGAGTCCCAATTAAGGACTATAAACAGACCCTGCAAGAAATTCAGTACCCTGTTATGAGTCCCAATTAAGGACTATAAACAACACCTGCAAGAAATTTGGTAAACCTTGTCATGAGTCCTAGTTAAGGACTATAAACAGGACCTGCAAGTGGTTAGTACACCTTGTTATAAGTCCCAATTGAGGACTATGAACAAAACCTGCAAGACATCAAGGGTCAGATAACAAGCATGCAAGTAGTCAAGTACGAAGGCACACAAGTCACACAAGAGAAGCCCTTAGAGTTTAGGTCAGCATGAGGTCTAGGTATTACCCTCTTGAAGTTAGTGGGCTCAACCTGTCCTATTAGAAATAACCGGGTTCTAAGGTTCCCAATATCACGGGATTGCTTTCATTGTTCATCGTTTCGATTTAGCCACTGAACTGGCGACCGAAATATTCCAGGAAAGCAACCCTCAATTGAGCGTAGTATCGAGTATCAACCAACCTCGGACTGCACCAAAGTCAGTTATCTCACTACCCTAAAGAGGCCAAGATAGTTCAATTAAGGTTCCTAAGGTCTGTTGATGCTTCGCGACACCACGCGGAGGCCCCGTACTCTCCTTGACTGAACTCAAGGGTTACCGGTACACACCAAAGTGCCACATCAACGTAGCAGACTGTTTCAACCATGTCGGTATACCCCGCACAGTTCCCTCACAGCCTTGTTGCTACTTTCTAAGAAGGTATCCCCAGATCCGGGTTAGGATCTATAGAACTCCCAAGCAACCCACAATAATAAAGCAAGCAAGGAAAGCAATTGAAAACACAGTGATCTTAGTCCTAAGGTACACCTCACTTTAAGTTATATCCCCAGCAGAGTCGCCAGTTCTGTGATCGGTGGATCTGGAACTGACTGTTTAACGCTGGTTCGCGAAATGTCGCGGAAGCAAGAGTCGCCACCGTCTTTTATTTTCTCCAAATGGAAAGGACAAAAGTACAGAAAAATTCCTTAAAGAGATCGCTCTCGGTTCGGGAGGTAGGTTATAGAAAGGGAAGGTGTTAGCACCCTTTCTATCCATGGTTATCCATGGGCTCTTAGATACTTGCTCATATGTGTTTTCAAAAATGTTTGCTTGCTTTTCAATGTGGGTTTAAAAAAGTTTCTTTTGAAAAATTTCAGATCGACTCATACGTCAGAGTGTTTGAAAAGTTTGCTTTGAAAGCTTTTGAAAATGTGTTGGTGTGAAAAGTCTTTTTGAGTTTTTGTTTTGAAGATTAGAGCAAGTATCCTTGAGAACCTACCTACCCTAAGGAATTCGTCTGTGTAAATGTCCTTAATAGTAGTGCCATCCCACCATTGAGAGGTAGGTAGCACCACCGTTGGAGGTGTTCGGGTCAATTCGATTTTAGGGACGTGGTGATCACCAGAGCAATGGGAAGACACCTTAGAAGCTACCCTCATGCCAGGTTCCCGGATCATGAGGACTTACTAAGACGTCCTCTACTCGACGACCACCTTTCGAAAGGCAACAGTGAGGCGTACCCTAGGGGTGGTGTGTGCGAATTGTGTGTCATGTTTCAGTTATTTGTCTTGTCATGTTTGTCGTGTTCTACGCTTGATTTTAATTAGACATTCATTCTTTCATGCTTGATTAACAGTTAAATATTTTGCGAGGAAATAAATCTAAACTATTACAAACGGCGCGAGTCCACATCGCCAAAATTAAACCGGACCCGATTTAGCGGAAAATAAATAAAGCGAAGTAAATAAAGTGCGAAAAGTAAAATTACAATGCTTTGGGAGAGATACAAAATTATAATTAAACGACATAAAATAAATGCGCAAAATTAAATGATTAACCATGGGCGTTGGACCCGTTTGCAAAAAATTAAAAGTTAATGAGAATTAGAATTAAATGATTAAATGTTTTTTTGATATTTTGTGTTTTTTAGATTTAAAAGAAAAAGGAACAATTAATTAAAATTAAAATGCTAAACCCTAGTTCTAATGTTTTTTAAGTTTATTATGAAAGAATTAAAATAAAACCTAAATTAAACCTAATTCGTTTATGTACAATTTAAATAAGAAAATAAATAAATAAATAATATTATTCTGAAAAAAGGAAAAATTAAAAGAGAAATCAAAAAAAGATATTAAACCTAAATTCTATTTTTGGTGTTTTTTATTAAAAAAAGATTAAAACTATAACCTAATTAAACTAAATATTTACATGCATTTATTTAGAAAACAATTAAAATAAAAATTATATTAATTTTTGGCCTTTTCTGATTTTTGAGTGTTTTTTATATTTTGTTAAAAATAATTAACTAAATAAACATAATTGAATAAAAGTAATAAAAAGAAAAATTAAAGAAAGAATAAAAAATAAAAATGATAAAGCAAACCAGGGGGGGTAGCCCCAAATTAGGAGGTAAGGCCTGGTAATTTAAGGCCCGTTAAGCTTGATTTCGCTGACTTTCCTTGATCTTGTATGGCACGTTGACCAGCCTCCATAGTATGCCTTCAATCTGACCCTTGATTAGATCTCCTGGGACGCGTGGGCGATGAATATTGAGTGTGTAGGGTGAACCTTCATGTGAGACCTGCATGCAATTACCAAAGGAAAAATAATATGAAATTGTTGAAGACCTGGGACTCGAACCCAGGTCTTGTGGATTATCCATGCCTTCGCCTGCCATCTGTGCCACTTGCGCTTCATTTAACATATAATATCAAACAAATAAGAAAAAGCAAGATCAACGCATAATTGTTAAAACGCGCGTAAATTCAAACTGGCCTGTCTCCGTGTGACAACTCATCGTCTCTTTCGTTTTCTGAAACATGAAGGACGATGGCAACGGTTTTTTGATCGTTGCTTTAGGGGACCTAGAGGAAAATAGCGACTAGCCCCTCGTCGCTCATAAATTGAGCGCGAGGGTGCCAACCTTTTCGTCTTCAATCCCTGAATCCATTGGTGGTCATCTGGAGCTCTGATTTTTCTTGATTAAGAAACCCCTAATTTTGAAACCTGCCAAACCCTAATGTCGTTCATGGTGAAATCATGTTTATGCCACAAAAACTCAATTAATTATGATGGTTAGTTCACAAACTTCATAAGGAGTAAGAATATACAAACAAAAATGCAAAAAGATGCTTAAATCATGCTATGCGATTTCAATATTTTCTTGGTACAGTTTGAGTTCCTGATACCAGTTCAAGGCGTTTTGCTTGTTGTTTATGATTGAGAAATGTTCAAGAATGTCTCAGGATGCTATTGGAATGAAACTTGCGCTTTGAATCGCCTCCTAGAACTGATTTCAGTTTTGGATTTTTGGAGAAATTTCTCAAGTTTGTGAAGGGTCTTTGGGCGCAGCTTGCAATCTTCTTTGCATTAGGGTTTGATCCTGAATATGTATAGAGCATGTTAGGTCAAAAATATTGCACAAAATCCATTGCTTTGATGATTTTTGGATTTTTGATTTCATGGATCTTTTCCAATCTTTTTCTCATGGTTTTTTGTATCAAATCTGATCAATTAGCACCAAAACTTGCCTATTTAAGATGTGCACGAATTATAGAAGCCAAATCATGCATAAAAAGATTTTTTTAGGTTAGGTTTATATTTTTCATGTATTAAAATGATTTAAATGAATATAAATTAATATAAATTCAAATAAATAATTAAAAAATATGAAAATACTTCCCTTTGGGCCTAGTGGTCGTGCATAGGCTTGGCATGAAGAAACTTGGAAGAAAAATGGGCCCATTTGCATTTTTAGGTCATTTGAACCATTGTTGACTTTTCAAAATTCTCAAAAATTTCCCAACTTCCACAAGGCATAACTTGGTCAATTTTTAAGCTTTTCACATGTTCTTGGACATTTTGGAAAGGTCTTTGAGTCCTTTAACCAATGCCTTTGGTCCCATGTCATTTTGATTCACCAATCTCAAGTTATGGCCTTTGACTTAAAGTCACTTTTTGTTGACTTTTGAAAATGACCTATAATGTTGAAATTGATAACTTTTTGTGAGAGCATTTCTTGGACTTGGAATATGAAGATGAGTTGTAGGAAATGTCTTTCTCTTCAAAATGAGCTTTGGATGGAATTTTTCTGATAATCCATGTGAAAGTTATGCCCTGGTCAATTTCAGTTGACTTTTTCAGCTGTCCAAATATAGCAACTTTTGCATCTTTGATGATTTCTGAGCCAAATTTTGAGAATCATGATCAAGCATTGATCAAATGATGTCTGTGGCTTCAAAATGATGTGTTGACCAAAAATTTGAACTTTTGACTGTCAAATGACCATTTTGCCCCTACAGTTGACTGTAGTGCAATCTAGGGTTTTGACTGTGCAATTTTGAACTGAATGCCTTGAAACTTGACATGAGGATGTTTGACCATCTTTGTAGGCATATGAGACTTGATTGGGCCTTTGGAAAGTTCATTTGCTTGACCAGAACTCAAACCCTAGTTTTGACTGTATAGGAGACAGTTGAGCTGCACAACCCTTGGGGCATTTTGTGACCTTGACTTGGCAAATCTTTGATGAATATGGGAGGGCAAATTTTGGGGTACAACACAACCCTTTTGGTATCATCTCATTTTTATGTACCATGCTCAAGTTATAAGCTTTGGCAATAAAGGTGTTTTTGTTGACTTTCAAAAATGACCTATAATGTCCAAATTTGTAACTTTTTGTGAGTGCATTTCTTAATCTTGGGGTGTGAAGATGGATTGTCAGAAATTTCATCCTCTTCAAAATGATATTTTTATGGGTCATTTCTCATAAAGTATGAGAAAGTTATGCTTGGTCAAAGTTGAGTTGACTTTTCCTGCAAAAACCCTAATTTAGCAACTTTTGAATCTTGATGAATCTTGAGCAATCCTTGATGAATCATGATCAACCCTTGATCAAATGATGAATTATCCTTCAAAATGAGAATGTTGACAAAAAATCTTGAGGTTTGACTATTTGTAGGTCACAGATGACTTTTGCCCTAGCACAGTCGATTTTTGGACCTCTTGAGCAATTGACTGACCAAACTTTCTCTGCAAGGCTTGAAATTTGACATGGATGAACTTGAGAACATATTAAGGCATTGGGAAGAACTTGAGGCCATTTGGATGTAAGGACCTTGATACAACACAAAACCCTAATTTTGAATTAACTGCCTTAGGAGGTGACTTAACTGTCCAACTCTTGAGCAATCTTGAGCCACTTGGAGATTATTCTTGAAAGGTCTTGAGAAACATGGGAGGGAAAATTTTGGGGTACAACAGTAGGTCATCTAGCGATTGATTTTGAATCTTGCCATACAAACCCTAATTACTATACAATATATTGAAAGCAATAAATTGCGGGAATTTAAAGTCTAAGTTATTACAAAAAAAGTATTCGGGGATGGGGGTACAACTATTTACAAATGGGGATGAGTCTCACATGAATAATAATGTCCAAATATGTGTTACAACCAAATCGAACTGTCGCAATTCAATGTAAAATTATAACAAATTAAGGAAAATCAAAGAACTATGAGATGTATGTATTTATTTACAAATGAACAGATAAATTTTTTAACCTAATAAAGATTTAAGTATGATTATTATTTTATGTTTTATTAATTATGAAAAGAAAAAAGTTTTAAAAGAAATAAAATTTATTTAAATTAATGTTTAAGATTACTCTTGTATTTTTATTAAAGGCAATAATTATTTAAAAAGAAACTATATCCAAACAAAATTTTAATAGATTTTAGTTTTATTATTAAGAAAAGAAATGAAAATAATTTATTTAGAAAGAAAACAAATAAATAAGAAAAAGTATTTTGTTTGAAGAAAATAAAATAAAAAGAAGATGGGCTTAAGGTTTGATTGGGGGTTAGGCCCAAATGGGAGAAAAATCCAAAATGGAAGAAATGGGGGGGGGGGGGGGGGGGGGTATGCGCAGAAAATGTTGTGGGCTTAAGGCAATTTGGGGCGAACCGGCCCAGAGTGAATTTGTACAATGTTTTTAGGGTTTTCTCATTTTGGCAGATTTAGGGTTTGCAATTTTTGGCCACAGCGGCGCCGTTCCTCTCACTCTCTTCTTCTTCTTCGTTTCATCTCTCTCGTCCAACAAGCGTTGATTCTCCTTCCATGGGCCCTGGCCACCGGAGCCCCGCCCTCTCTCGCCCTCTCTCGCCCTCTTCCTCCTCACAGTGGCCCACAGTTGTGGTTTGAATGGTACAAATTGTTATCTTTATCTTTTAGGGTTTCATAGTTATGTTCATTAGTTTGAGTCTTGCATGCATGTTTTAATCTATGGCTTTTGATGTTTGATGTGCAGTAAAAAAGGGTTGAGAACAACTTACCTTAGGGAAGATTGAGAGGAAAAGGGAGGGAGCGAAGAGGGATCGGTGGCGCTTCTGGTGGCCGGAGCGGAAGATGGAGATGATGGTAGCGCTTTGGCTTTTGGTATTTTTTTGTTGTTCTTTTGATTTGTTTGATGATGATGACTTTCTGAGAACTTTATGTTGTTTTTCTTCTAAAAACTCTTCCTCTTTCTTCTTGGCCCTGATTGTTTGATGATGATGATTCTGAAGACGGTTTTGTTTTGATTTTCGTTGATGATGAATATACTTCTGAAACCCTATGTTTTTTTGCTTCTAAAACTTTTCCTCTCTCCTTGTGGATCGTTAATGATGATTGATAAACCTCTGAAACTTGTTTTGTTTTGATTTTGTTGATGGATATAACCTGAAACTTATTTGCTTGCTTTGGCAAAACTTGATGATTTTTGTTATAGGTTGTGTGTTTCACAGTTTGGTTTTGACAGGTTTTGGGTTGGCTTGAGTTTGTAGTTTGGACAGGTTTGAGCTGTTGTAACTTTGGCTTTGCAGTTTCAAATGCAGGCTTGCAATTTGAGATGCAAGTTTGCAGTTTGAGATGTAGGTTTTGCTATAGCTTGCAGTTTCAAATGCAGGCTTGGTTTGGGCCAGCTGCAGGTTTTGCTTGAGCTTGTTTGAGTTTGTTGTTTTGCAATTTTGAAAACTGCAGGTTTTTTGGTTTGATATGCAGGTTTAGCAGTTTTGAGCAGTTTTGCTAAAACAGGTTTGCAGGTTTGGTCTTACAGGTTTGCAGTTTGTAATGCAGGCTTGTGTTTGTTGTTTTGCAGTTTTGAAAACTGCAGGTTTTTTGGTTTGATAGCAGCTTGTGCAGTTTTTTTGTGGCCAAGTATTTCTCTCTTTTTTGACTGTTATACAGTCTTCTCTCTTTATATCTTTTGTTTTCTTTGATAACTTGAAAACAGCCTGCCCCCTGCCAAAACTGCAAACTCTTTTCACTAAAAGGTCCTCTCTTTCTCTCTCTCTCTCTAAGAACCTTTTGCTTATTATTTATTAATTCTGAAAAGTTTTTCTAGGCTGGAAAGTGATGATGGCTAGGACAAGCTCTTGCTTGTAATTTGGTTTATCTCTCTGCATTGTGTACTTTCTGTACTTGTTTGCCTTGACAGTTTGCATACTTTCTGCATTGTACTTTGCCTTGACAGTTTTGTAACTCAGTTTGACATGCTTGGTTACTGCAGTTTGAAATTCAGTTTGGTTAATGCATTGTAGTTAGCTTGCCATGCTTGCTCATGTTTGCCTTGCTGACTTGTTTATGTTTTTGTATTTGAACCAAATGTATGCTTATATTTTATATCTTTTATTTTTCTCTTTGTGAACCGAGAAGAGCGATCTTCTTGTGATTTGCAGAGAGGAAAATAAAATATGATGAACATAGCATTTTGGTTCCGGTCGACAAACTTTAATGATGATTTCTTTCTTTTTCTATTGGAAAATCTTTTTCAATTAACTGTGCTGATTTCTTTTCTTTCTTCTTTTTCAGGTGAATGCATCTTGGGCAATAGAGGAAGCAGAGGAAGCAAAAAAATCCTTGAGCATGAGAGCATTGGAGCTTAGGAGATTAGGCTTAGAAATAGATAGATTTTTCATTTGTTGTAAACAATCATTATTGTAAATACTATAAGTTGTAAGCTTACAATATTCAAATAAATTTTGTAACAACATTTGAAATGAATAAACAGTCTTTATCCAAAAGAAAATTCTATTGTCAAATATCTTCCAATCTTTCCTTGCATGTTTATTTATTTATTTAAGACTCTCAAATCAAAATAATTGGAACTGTATCCCAATAATTCTAATCCAGATAAAATAAATAATCAACAAACCTTACAGTGTCGCAACCTTGCATCAATCACAATACGCATGGTATTCCAATTAACATATGCATTGTACAGTTAAACAAACAAGCATTCCATTAAACGGTAAACCTTTCACTCCACTAATCAAGCAGATGCCTTAATGTCCCAAACAAAAGTCTCAGCTCTTATCCCAGATAATTAGGTTTTGAGAAACAAGCGTGAAAACAATGTAACAGTTAACTGAATTTCTGAGGATTCAGTTTCTTCTGAGAAATACGAGCAAAAATCCTAATCCCAGATTTGTTACCAAAGAAAGGTTTGCTTGATCAATTCCTGAGCAAAACTCATAAATCAGAGAAAACCCTGGGATTGTGATTTTCTTATGAAAAAGGGAGGGCAAATTTTGGGGTACAACAGTGTGTAAAATAGCTGTTTTGCAATATATAATGAAAGAAAAACAAGGAGCGCAAAATTTGAAATGCAAGAAACGTCCAATGTTTTTATTAATGATATATGAAAATGACACACATAAATCCCTCATATATGAAGCTATGGTGCCACGGGTAAGACACCGGGCCGTAAAGTTTAAAACATTGTCTGTTACAAATTCAAAACAAAAAGTCTCATTACTGGGTAACAAAAGAAATTGGGATGAAGTCCTTTGCTGTCCAATTGCCTAGTCCACCATCAGTAGTAGGATAGATCCAGCTGTCAAACTCAGACTCTTCCACATCGTCTTCAATGGCATTCACTCCCGAATTGCTGATGAACAGGGGAGGTTATCCGATCCGTGCACTCCGAACAGCCCTTTGAGCTTCTGCAGTGAAACCCAAACCAAACTTGTTAGTCTTATGTGCAAAATCAGGGAGTTGGCCCCAATTTGCATACCCACCTTTCTCAACAACAGCCCGGGCATCCTTGAAGGAAGCCATCTTCATAGGGGATCTTCAACAACAGTCTCAGTTGACGCCAGCGTTTGGGGAACCTCTTCAAAATGCTGAAATGGGGTCTCAATGAATTCCCCATCCATCTCTACATATTGAAAATAGTTGAGGTGGCTCACCATATACTCCTCTTCTCCTTGCACTGTCACAATTTTCCCTTTCACTTGGTACTTCAGCTTCTGGTGGAGCGTTGAAGTCACTGCCCCAGCTTTGTGGATCCATGGGCGTCCCAGCAAACAAGAATAAGATGGCCGAATGTCCATCACATAGAATATAGAGGCGAAAACCTGAGAACCAACCTTAATCGGAATATCCACTTCTCCATGCACCATCCTCTTAGACCCATCAAAGGCCCTGACAACAATGTTACTTGGTTTCAGCTCCAACCCTTCACAGTCCAACCGGTCTAAAGATTTCTTAGGCAAAACATTCAATGAGGAACCATTATCCACCAATACATGAGCAAGAGTAGTGCCCCTGTATTCAATGGAAACATACAGGGCATCGTTGTGATTCTTCCCTTTAACAGTTAAGTCGGCGTCAGAGAAACCCAACCCATTATCAGCAGTCAGACTAGCCACGCAATCTTTAAACTGATCAGCTGATGTTTCTTGTGGTACGTGTGCAGTCTTCAGGAATGCAATCAGAGCCTTGGCATGGGCCTCTGAGCAAAGCAACAATGACAACATAGAGATTTTGGATGGGGTTTTCCCCAGTTGCTCGACTACATTGTAGTCACTCTTTTTGATGATCTTTAAAATATCTTCCATCTCTTGTCTAGAAGCTTCAACAGTAATCGTCTTTGGTGCCTCCGTCTGGGTAGGCTCATTAGTGGTCATTTTGCCCCGAGTGTCAGACGACTCGGCAGCAGGGGTAAGAATTAGAACTTGAACAGGAATAGTAGTAGGTACACTGGTAGGTGTAATATTAATAGGTTTCCAGGAAGTTGGTGGAGAGATATTAGGGGAGAAAAGTCTTCCGCTGCGGGTGACTTTAGAAGATCCAACAATATTACTGACGTCAGTACCAGCATCCAACTCTTGTTTAACTCCATGAAAATAAACATCAACCTCATAGTGCCAAGGGACAGCTTTATCAGATGTATAGGGGATAGGCCCAGGAACAGTGATGATCAATGGTGTGATTATTGGAACAGATGTAATTCTAACAGGCTTTCTCGAGGAAGCCTTGGAAGAATCGTCGAAAATGGTGATAATAGCAACTTCTTCAGTATGAACTAAAGGAACAACAGTCTTCTCAAACAAAATTTCTTTACTATCCACCAGGCGTTGGACACCTGATTTCAAAAGATGGAAACCGGTTGGTAGGGCAGAACACATACGGAAACCTTCGTCACAACCCGGAAATAAACCGGCTGACAAAAGATTCTTCTTCACAGTCATCAAGGGAGTAGCAATATCTTTCACAGAAACCACAAACGAGTCTTCCTCTACAGCACTCACTCCATGCTTGGGCATAGGAGCAGTCACAACATTAAGTCTTTAGGGCATCTCGAACTCAATCTCCTTAGCATCAATTAAGTCCTGTATTTTATTCTTTAAAGCCCAACAATCATCTGTATCATGTCCCGGGCTATCAGAGTGAAAAGCACAACGGGCATTAGGATCGTACTTAGGCGATGCAGTGTTGGGATTCTGCGGAGCCTCCCTTGGAGTTACTAGATTGGTTTTCAATAACTGCGGCAGAATCTGAGACAAAGTCATGTTGAGATGGGTGAATTGCCTTCAAGGTCTCTCGGCCTTTTTTTGATTGTTGCGCTGAGGAGCCCCAACAGGTCTTGAAATAACAACCGCATTAACAGCTTGGCGGCGTTCAGGTCTATTCTGGCTTTTTGAACTGTAAACAGCACTGGACTCCTTCTTAAAAGGCTTTTTCTCGGTGCTCAATGAAGCACCCTTTTGTATCTTACCAGACTTAATACCAACCTCAATCCTTTCACCGGTCATAATTAGCTCTGTAAACCCAGATGAAGAGCTTCCAATCAGATGGTTGAAAAACGGACCAGACAAGGTCTCCAAAAACATATCCACTAGCTCCCTATCAGCCAAGGATGGTTGCACTCTTCCAGCGAGATCCCTCCACTTCTGAGCATAATCTTTGAAACCTTCACCCGTTCCCATAGACATACCCTAGAGTTGGGTACGCGTGAGAGCAAGGTCGGCATTGTATTGGTACTGCCTGTAGAAAGCAGCAGCCAAATCTTCCCAACTGCGGATACTGGCTCCTTCTAACTGGTAAAACCATTCAAGCTGAGTCCCTGAGAGACTGTCTTGAAAGAAGTGGATCCATAGGTTCTTATCAGCGGTGTACGGCTGAATCTTCCTTACATACGACCAGAGGTGCAGTTTTGGAAAAGAAACTCTGTCGTACTTAGCAAAGGCTGGTGCTTTGAATTTATGGGGAATCACCACCCCAGATGACAGACCCAGATCTCCAAAGTCCAAACCAGGCACCTTCTGAACTTCCATCGCACTCAACCGGTCTTCCAGTTGCTTGTATCTATCCTCAGCCAGAGGATACTGGTCTTCGTCGAAGTCTGTCTCGTTGTCTGAAACTACAGGGCTAGGAGCCCTCCTTTCTTCCTGACTATATTTCCCTCCAGATGAGGTGGTCAAATCAACCTCATCTCGTAACCTGTTTCCAAACCTGTGACCTGTGTTAAACAGGACTGTCCTCTTCTTCTTCTTCTTCTTCTTCTCTTTCAGAATAAGGGTCTTCAGATCTTGCTGACCCTTAGCTAGATTCATGAACAACTCTTGGAATTTGGCATTTTGAGCCTGCAGAGCCTTGATTGCTTGTTCAGTCGATGGTTCAGAAGACATGATGCTGAAATAAACAGCGAAGAAGATGAGAAAACCTGTAAGGGTACCTGTTATGAGGTGCATGGAATGAAATGCGTATGATATGATTTCAAAGACATCGAGAGACTCAAATTCGTAAACAAGAAATGAAACACACCTTTATTAGATAAACTTTGAAATTAATTGTTCAACAAATTGCCCTTAAGGCGTTACAAGAAAGGAAATACTGAAAAGTAAATAAAATCTGGAAGTAATCAAAGGACATCAACGCTCCCATGGTCGTTTTCCTTTAGTGCTGACATAGTCATTGATGATTTGCTCTTTCTCCAACTGCCTAGTCAACTTCTGGATCTTTCGCTCTTGCTCGTGATACTTTTCTCTATAAGTATCCCTCTCTTCCCTTAGCTGCATCCAGGACCTCTTCAATGCCCCAATGTCAGTAGGCATGTAAGGGTGGAGGATGGTAGGAATAACCCCCTCTTCATTAGCAACTTCAACAATGATAGGCAAGACGGCTTCATACGGCATTCCCAGCTTTTGGGCACGGATGCGAACCCATATGAGATATGGCTCCATCGGAAGAGAAGTCTTTGGACCCAGCTCGTGTGGATCAGATTTGTGAACTCTATCTCAAGCCCTTATGAATCTGCGGCGTTGCTCGTCACTATCGCCTTGAAAATCAAAGATGATACTAGGCATTAGCAGCTCATGAGGTCCGTCCCTTCTGGCTCGCCCAAACTGACGTAAGGCCAAGCATGGATTGTAAGTAATTCCTCCATTGGTTCCTATCAGTGGAACATTGGGGTATTCCCCACAACGATCAATAATAGACACCTCGTCCATACCCTTAATAGTCCAGATGATGTCATTGTGAGAGAGAGACATAACCCTATAAGCCCAGCCCATGCCTTCTTTGTTCTTCAAAACTGACTTGGGAAGGTGAGAGATAAACCACCTTGCCAACAATGGAGCACAGCACATCAAGGTTCCCCGCTTCCGAGCAGTACGGCCATAAAGCTGATGAAGAATGTCACCCAAGAGAGTGGGTACAGGATTACCAGAGATGAAGATTTTTACCGCATTCACATTAACAAAGGAGTCAGAGTTAGGAAACAATACCAAGCCATATATCAAAAGAGCCAGAATATCTTCGAATGCTTGGAAGTCTAGACTATCCCAGAAATAATTAGCCTTACCAACCAAGAACTTAGTCAGAAAGCCCTTTGCTCCACTACGAGTTTCCCAATTAGCCATTACCTCATCCTTTGTCATATGAAGGGCTGAAGCAATCTCTTCCGGCCTCAGGATCTTCTCCCAACCTGTGAACGGGGTCTGTTCCAGAATAGAGATACCGAGCAGATCAGAGAACTCTTCCAAGGTAGGGACCAACTGGTAGTCCTGAAAAGTAAAGCAATGGTACAGTGGATCATAGAACTGGACTAGGACACTCATCATCTGCTCGTCCAATTTGGAGGTGATCAAACTAAGAAGATGCCCATGTCTTCTGATAAAGGAAGTAGTATCTGACATCTTTGCAACCAACTCTTTAAGCATAGTGGGAACCTGGACAAAGTTGATCCGGATGGTGTTCCTACGCATGGGTGCCATGACCTACAAAACAGAACAAAGATGAATCCCTCCTGTCTTTGAAATAGGTTAGTACAATGTAAGATGTATGCAATGTTATTGTTGTACCCCAAAATTTGCCCTCCCATATTTCTCAAAATATTTCAAGAAAAATACACAAGTCTAACCCGGCGCGTCATATTCAGGTATTCTTTCGCCAAGATATCTCTGATAACGTATTCTCAAATTCAGGTTCAGCTCAAGAGTCAATTCTTTAAAGAAGGTATCCGAATGTGTGAGTTTTCTCGAAGAAATATGGTGAAAAAGTGTGCTGAAAGTGCAGTTTTTACGCGCTAAAAAATTCATAACTTGAAGATCGTGGCTCATTTTGAACCCGTTCCGGTGACCAAAATTCCTTCTTGACATTATCTACGTTTTCATCTCTCACGGCTGGAAGCCAATTTCGATCAGAAAGTCTTCAAAAATGTGGATTTATCAAGTATTTTCGTACAGAAAATTTGTGACAGAAGTTTATTTGCGTCATGTTCAGAAAATCATAACTTGGTCGATTTTCATCGTATCGAGCTGGTTCCGGCGCCAAAAATTCACAAATTGAGTTGGCTACATTTTCACAGAAGGTATTAAGTTCAAACTGTATTCAAAAGGCCTTCGTTTTTTGTTCAGAGTGCGTGACACGCCGAAAATCATGAATGCTGAATATTATTTCATCTGGGCCGAAACTTCGAAAATTCATAACTCGGTCAATTTTTATCGGATTGGGCTCATATTTTTACACAAGGTCCCTGACTCATAGATCTACAAGTTTGCTTCAAAAGTCGAGACCGGATTATGCTCCGATCAATACCAGTTTTTTATTGAAGAACGTGTCAGAGTCGACATTGGAGCCCAAAATAAGTTTGTCTGAGCTGAAACTTCAAAAATTCATAACTAATTCACCGTTTATCTGATTGAGCCGATTTTCGGACAGGAGTTACTTCTTGATGTCGGCTACATTTTGTTTTCACATTTCAACTTCAAAAATTGCACTTAAGTCCCTGCGATTTAGCCTGGAAAGTGACGAACTCAAGTAAACATTAGAGGCCCAATTGCACATTCAAAGCCCATTTTCTTTACCCTAATTTCCATTATATAATCACATTCTTTTCACACAAACCAGAGAGGAGGAAAAGAGAGAAAAAACCTTGCCACAATACAGTCAGAATATCAAATTCTTTCAAGAACCCTAAAACCTTGAAATCCTTATTACAAATCCCTCTCTCACTACAAACCAACACCTCACTACTTCTTCAGTAAGGGTAAGGCTGGCTTGATCTCCATGATCAAAAGGGCATAAAAGCATTCATGTCACTACTTTTCCAGTAAGGGTAAGATTGATTTGATCTCCATGATCAAAAGGGTATAATCATTCATACATGCCATATTGTGCCTAAACATTAAATTTCTTCATATATTGGCTTTATTTGCATTTTATGATTTTAGTTAATGTGTTCATGAGATTCAACACTGCAGATTTAGACAGGATCCCATGCAGGTTCATTAAGGAACGTTGAGGCCAAAAGCCAAATGGCCAAAAGCCAAAAGCCAAAAGCCAAATGGTCAAAGTAGAACAACTTATGCATGACATCAATACATGGCGAGACAGACATCCTAAGAAGATTAAGGAACGTTGAGGCCAGAACACAAATGGCCATGAAACCCAATCCAATGGCCAAAGAATGCAGACCGTTCAAAAAACCTCCCCTTGGGCCTGAAACCCCCCTTGGTTTGCATCCTTTTTAATTTTATTTTCTTTTCTTTTCTAATTCTTTTTTAATTGTTTTAATTGTTTTTTTCTCCATAAAATAATTTTCTATAATAAGAACAGAAAAATCAAAAATACAAATATATTTAATTATTATTAATTTCATCACTAACCTATTTTTTGTAAATAAAATCTAACCATTAACTTAGTTAATTTAGGTTTCAATTTTAACATTTTTCTTAATAAATTAAAATATGTAGAAATTAGGTTTTTTTAATATTCTCATCCTTTTTTTAATAAATAATTTTCTCATTATTATTATTATAATTAATTACTAAATATTTTGTAAATAAATATGTAAATAATTAATTAGCATTAATTATGTTTTAAACTTTAACCTTTTCTTTAATAATTAAAAATATTTAGAACTAGGGTTTCCTTCTAATTTTAAATTCTTTTCTTATTTCATTAAATACAAAAAACATAAAAAAAACATTTCTTTTCTTTTAATTAAATAATTAATTAGCTCTTTAATTTCAATTTAATTTCAAAAAGGGTCCAACACCCTCGAACGTTCTATTTTTATTCCTTTCGCGCATTTATTCTTATTTTCCTTTGTGAATATTATGTAATTGCTCAAGCCTTGTAATAGTAATTAGGAATTTATTTATTTTCCGCATTTTTTATTAAAACGGGTCTTTGTTAATTTGGCGATGTATAGACCCGCGCCTTGTAATAGCGTAGGACTTTACTTTCCGCATTTAAATTTCCGCACTTTTAAATTCTAATTGCATGAAAGAATGTATGGCCTAAAATAAAAACAAGCGTAGATCACCCATGACATGTACAAGATAAATGCTAAACTGAAAACAACACACAAATTCACACACCACTCTTAGGGTACGCCTCACTGTTGTCTTGCCCTCGAAACGTGGTCGTCGAGTATAGGACGTTTTAGTAAGTCCTTATGTCCATGATCTATGGCATAGGGGTAGCTTCTAAGGTGTCCTACTGTTGCTCTGGTGACCACAATGTCCCTTAACTCGAATTGACCCGAACACCTCCAACGGTGGTGCTACCTACCTCTCAATGGTGGGATGGCACTACCTTAAGGACATTTACACAGCCTAATTTCTTAGGGTAGGTAGATGACTCATAGATACTTGCTCTATTTCAAAAAACAAATCAAAAAACTCTTTTCACACTGACACTTTTCAAAAAGCTTTCAAAATAATTTTTTAAACACTCTTGAGGACTGATACAAGAGTCGATCTGAAATCTTTAAACGAAAATTTTTTCAAACCCACTCACACTTGAAAAGCAAACACTTTTGAAAACACAAATGAGCAAGTATCTAAGAGCCCATGGATAACCATGGATAGAAAGGGTGCTAACACCTTCCCTTTCTATAATCTACCTCCCGAACTGAGAAACTATCTCATAAGGAATTTTGCTGTGCTTTTGTCCTGTCCATGTTGGAGAAAATAAAAGACGGTGGCGACTCTTGCTTACCACGACATTTCGCGAACCAGCATTAAAAAACAGTCAGTTCCAGATCCACCGATCACAGAACTGGCGACTCTGCTGGGGAATACTTTAAAAGTGAGGTGTACCTTAGGACTAAGATCACTTGTGTTTTCAATTGTCGTGCTTGTTTGCTTTATTATTATGGGTACTGTCTTTGGAGTTCTATAGATCCTAACCCGGATCTGGGGGATACCTTCTTAGAAAGTAGCAACAAGACTGTGAGGGAACTGTGCGGGGTATACCGACATGGTTGAAGCAGTCTGCTACGTTTATGTGGCACTTTGGTGAGTACCGGTAACCCTTGAGTCCAGTCAAGGAGAGTACGGGGCCGCCGCGTGGTGTCGTGAAGCATCAACTGACCTTAGGAACCTTAATTGAACCATCTTGGCCTCTTTAGGGTAGTGAGATAACTGACTTTGGTGCAGTCTGAGGTTGGTTGATACTCGATACTACACTCAGTTGAGGGTTGTTTTCTTGGAATATTTCGGTCGCCAGTTCAGTGGCTAAATCGAAACGATGAACAATGAAAGCAATCTAATGATATTGGGACCCTTAGAACCCGGTTACTTTGATAGGACAGGTTTTGAGCCCACCAACTTCAAGAGGGTAATACCCAGACCCCATGCTGGCCTAAACTCTAAGGGCTGTGGTGTGACTTGTGTGCTGTCGTACTTGACTACTTGCATGCTTGTTATCTGACACTTGAGTTTCTTGCAGGTTTTGTTTACAGTCCTTAATCTGGACTCATAAAGGGTTACTTATATCACCCCACGCATAACATGAGATCATACCATCATACCATTGCATACATCCTGCATAAGGACTAACCCATTTCAAGGATCTCAAGGGTCTGTGATACAGGTCATGATGAATCAAAATGCCTAGCAAGGGGCAAAAGGGGATTTATTTTCCTCTAGCCAAGGTTGTCAGGGGCTATGACCCACTGGATATGGTGAGCCTTTGACCCTTGAAGAAGGACTCTCAACAACATGAAGTTCCTCCAATCAAGCTACCAGATTCGAATTCTAACAAATTTTCTCTGTTTACCCCGCGAGGTCCTTGAAAACATTGCATGCATACATACACATCATTGCATTACAGGTATCCTTGTTACAGGTCACTTACCCTTTTTCGCTGTTTATTCCAGCAATGGTTTCCCAACAAGATAACCAGGGTCTTCACGCTCAAGAGACTCAGTTCAGAGAGATCTTCCTAAGCCTATCCAAGGGGCAGGAAGAGTTAAGGACACTCCTCATGGGGAATTTGGCCAAGAAAAGTCCCGAAGATGACAAGGACGAACGGCTGAAACGTCTGCAAGCTGAGGTAGTTACAATGAAAACCCAGATGTTGGGGCAAAGGGCTCTCATCCAAGGTTTAGCTCGGGAGCAAGAAGAGTTGAGGACCATGATCAGTCAGCTTCATCAAGACATGAAGCAACTAGCCCAAGTCAGGGACCAGGTCATTGATCAACTTCCAAGAGGACAAGAGTCTGGCATGGTGAAGAATAGACCTCTCCAAATTGCCACCACTTCACAGGTCCAACAACGACCTCGCCAAGAACAACAGGTTGATCAGAGCAAGCCAAACAAGCCTAGGAGGCAATTCACCCAACTCAATATGCCGTTGTTTCAAGCTCTACAACACCTGCTGAGGATGAATCTGATTACACTAAGGGCTCCTCCCCGGAATCCCAACATCTCTGCTCCTAACTATCATCCCGACAGAAGATGTGCATACCACTCTGATAGTCCTGGACATGACACGGCTGACTGCTGGGCTCTGAAGAACAAGGTCCAGGACCTGATTAATGAAGGAGCAGTAGATTTCACCCAAGTGGGTCAGGCTGAATGCTTCTACCATCCCTACAGGATTCACCAATTGAAGTAACAAGTCCTGAAATGAGAATACTTTTTGTTCATTCGAATGTTCAAGTTGTATTTTCTTTGCTTATACAAACAATTATTGTCATAGCAAACTTTATTACTTTATCAATGCATCGCATATGTCTGTTTTGAATCAATATATTCGCATTCGCTATATTTAAAATTGCTTTCATGTTTCTGTGATGATCAACTCTTGATTGAAAATTCTAAGCCTCTTGAGGGAGGATGACGAAAACGATACCACGATCTTTACAGTATGCTTTTGAACAGACCCCGCTGATGAGGTACAAGCATTGTTTCAATTCATAAACACTGGAGTTATAAGGAAGATAATCCCTCGTCAACCCCTCTGAGCCAAAGAAGTAGGAGTTTTTCTTTTCGAAATTTAAAACCCTTAATCATAACCTGGGGCAGGGTAGTCTCTCAGTTGATCCAAGTGCATAACGAATGGAACCAAAGAGGTCCTTACAAAACAAAAGACATTGATGGTTTGGAACAATCATACAGACAGGCAGTCATCATTTCTCAAAATAAAAGCCCATTAAGTCAAAACCTATGAAGGAGACTTACAAAACTGGGGCATCCCGCTGACTGTAATCACAAAAGAAACAGTTCAGGCAAAAAACAGGGATAACGAAATCAAAAAAAAGGGAAAGAGGTCACACAAACCCTCAATAACAAAAAGGAATGACTGCCTATTCAAAATAAACTATCAACATCCGAACCATCACGGGAATATCAGGACAAAAACTCAAATAAGGCCTAACGCACGATCAGCTGAGTTTAGGATTGAAGAACATCACGAAGAGCGGGTGGGTACAAATAATTTGAGCCTTTATCCTTTGTTTCTTAAACCATGAACCAGGCCACGTTATAACCCTTAAAAGTCCTAGCTGAAGCATGGGTTAGTTCGAAAGCATACTGTTACGAAAGGTATCCTGACTCCTTAAGGCTTGCGATAAAATAACGAGTTGACATCACAATTTACAAAAATTCATTTGTCTTTTACTAAGAAATGCATTTTCAAAACTTCAAGACAGACATAAGCTTTGCATTTTTAACATAATTTTGTTTGCATATGACTATTTGTTTGAACAGCAGGGAAATTCGCACGATGAATACCTAGTGAACAAAAGCACTTCCAATCAAGGGGCAAACGTGATTATTGTCCATCATCTGGGGCAATTAAGTCAAGATCCAGAGAATCTCTCAACAATGCCAAGCAGTTAGGGGCAACTCTCCATCTGAGACACTTGGGGCATTGGACAGGAATTCCAGCAACAAATCTTGCACGATCAGACATCTTCTGGTAACATGGCAACACAAGCAGCCAGAGGCACCTCCCTGCATTCTAAGAGCGTGGACATAGTCGAAAAAATACTACGCACGATAAAAGACCCGTTAGGTTGACATACCTAGGCAAAAATTAGGGCTTCCCGACGAACCAAAAGGGTTCAGGCAAAATAAGGGATGAAAATGAAAAATTTGTACACCCGGCAAGTCGAAAACCTGAAAAGGCGGCTTGGGCAAAAATGGGTATCCCGGTGGACTGAAAACCCGAAAGGGCGGTCCAGGCAAAAATTAGGGATCACAGCGTACGACTATGTCCCGGCATCTCGTCACTTGCCTACCAGAAGAAGATTTGTCAAACCGGCAGTCATCAAGCACCTCCACAGATACCTTCTCCTGCAAAAAACTGGGGCAATAAGAATCATCCGATTTGTACAAGCTGCTCTATCCTCCAGGTACCAAGGTAGGTCCGACTGAAGAACGCAACCAAGATACCTTCATTTCCAACAGAGCACAACAACGAAATCCCCAGTGGAGTTATCATCAAATCTCAGCGAAGTATCTCTTCCCACAGAGTAATTCCCCGCAGAGTAATCTCTTCGCCAAGTTTATTCCCCAACGGAGTTATCTTCTCCGACCGGTATTCTTGCAATCATCATCCCCAACGGAAACGAAGAATCTCACTCTTCAACATCAGCCCAGGATTCAACGAACTTCCCGGCATTCGTCAAAGACTTATTTTCCTAGATGGAGATACATCCAAAAACATTACATTATCATAAACATGACACATGCATCATGTCACATAATCTCATTTATGCTGAGAATATCACAGCTTGATCCATACCATGCATTGCATATGACTGACCTTTACCTTTCAGGAAGGATACAGTTAAATGATCAGCTATGTCGAAGTAGACAAATTCAGTCAAAGTAGACAAATCCAGTCAAAAGAAAACAAGTCCGGTTAAAATTACTTCAACTCGTCGTTATAGACACTCGTCGTTATAGACACTCGTCGTCATAGACACTCGTCGTTATAGACACTCGTCGTTATAGACACTCGTCGTTATAGACACTCGTCGTTATAGACACTCGTCGTCATATACACTCGTCGTTATAGACACTCGTCGTTATAGACACTCGTCGTCATATACACTCGTTGTTATAGACACTCGTCGTTATAGACACTCGTCGTTATAGACACCCGTCGTTATAGACACCCGTCGTTATAGACACTCGTCGTGATAGACACTCGTCGTCATAGACACTCATCGTTATAGACACTCGTCGTCATAGACACTCGTCGTCATAGACACTCGTCGTCATAGACACCCGTCGTCATAGACACTCGTCGTTATAGACACCCGTCGTTATAGACACTCGTCGTTATAGACACTTGTCGTTATAGACACTCGTCGTTATAGACACTCGTCGTTATAGATACCCGTCGTTATAGACACCCGTCGTTATAGACACTCGTTGTTATAGACACTCGTCGTTATAGACACTCGTCGTTATAGACACTCGTCGTTATAGACACCCGTCGTTATAGACACCCGTCGTTATAGACACCCGTCGTTATAGACACCCGTCGTTATAGACACCCGTCGTTATAGACACTCATCGTTATAGACACTCGTCGTTATCGACACTCGTCGTTATCGACACTCGTCGTTATAGACACTCGTCGTTATAGACACTCGTCGTTATAGACACTCGTCGTTATAGACACTCGTCGTTATAGACACTCGTCGTTATAGACACTCGTCGTTATAGACACTCTTCGTTATAGACACTCGTCGTTATAGACACTCGTAGTTATAGACACTCGTCGTTATAGACACTCGTCGTTAAAGACCACCCGTCCAGGGAAATAACCTGTCAGTAGAGACAACTCACCAACCTTTCTGAATTCCAGACTCGATTCCTGTATCCTGCCAGGGCACGTCTGAAGAGTTCGAAGATCTGATTCCTGTATCTTGCCAGGGTGTATCTGTTGACGACTAACATTACCAGACTCGATTCCTGTATCTTGCCAGGGCACGTCTGAAGAGTTCAAAGATCTGATTCCTGTATCTTGCCAGGGTGTATCTGTTGACGACTAATATTCTCCGGACTCGATTCTTGTATCCTGCCAGGGCACATCTGAAGAGTTTAAAGATTCGATTCCTGTATCCAGCCAGGGCACATCTACGTAAAGAGTTTGAAGATCAACTCCTGTAACAGGCCAGGTAATTATTTTTCTTTCTCAGGTACGCAAGTTCTCGCTAAGGAATCTCTTATGCGATCGACACCTAGGTGGCGTCTATAAGCCCATTCCCGACAAGGTACTATCATACTTCCAGATGGCATCTATAAGCCCATCTCCACATACCTACAGTCTCCAAATGGCATCTGTAAGCCCATTCCCTGCATCACACTGCTGACATTCTACTATGTGAGTGCAAATTTTTGGGCACTCTAGTGTTCAATCATCTTCCACCTTAAAATTACGAAAGGCACGCCAGCCAATCTACATCCTCAGGTCTAAGAAGATTGAACAGGGGAAACTGTTGTACCCTAAAATTTGCCCTCCCATATTTCTCAAAATATTTCAAGAAAAATTCACAAGTCTAACCCGGCACGTCATATTCAGGTATTCTTTCGCCAAGATATCTCTGATAACATATTCTCAAATTCAGGTTCGGCTCAAGAGTCAATTCTTTAAAGAAGGTATCCGAATGTGTGAGTTTTCTCGAAGAAATATGGTGAAAAAGTGTGCTGAAAGTGCAGTTTTTACGCGCTAAAAAATTCATAACTTGAAGATCGTGGCTCGTTTTGAACCCGTTCCGGTGGCCAAAATTCCTTCTTGACATTATCTACGTTTTCATCTCTCACGGCTGGAAGCCAATTTCGATCAGAAAGTCTTCAAAAATGTGGATTTATCAAGTATTTTCGTACAGAAAATTTGTGACAGAAGTTTATTTGCGTCATGTTCAGAAAATCATAACTTGGTCTATTTTCATTGTATCGAGCTGGTTCCGGCGCCAAAAATTCACAAATTGAGTTGGCTACATTTTCACAGAAGGTATTAAGTTCAAACTGTATTCAAAAGGCCTTCGTTTTTTGCTCAGAGTGCGTGACGCGCCGAAAATCCTGAATGCTGAATATTATTTCATCTGGGCCGAAACTTCGAAAATTCATAACTCGGTCAATTTTTATCGGATTGGGCTCATATTTTTACACAAGGTCCATGACTCATAGATCTACAACTTTACTTCAAAAGTCGAGACCGGATTATGCTCCGATCAATACCAGTTTTTTATTGAAGAACGTGTCAGAGTCGACATTGGAGCCCAAAATAAGTTTGTCTGAGCTGAAACTTCAAAAATTCATAACTAATTCACCATTTATCCGATTGAGCCGATTTTCGGACAGGAGTTACTTCTTGATGTCGGCTACATTTTGTTTTCACATTTCAACTTCAAAAATTGCACTTAAGTCCCTGCGATTTAGCCTAGAAAGTGACGAACTCAAGTAAACATTGGAGGCCCAATTGCACATTCAAAGCCCATTTTCTTTACCCTAATTTCCATTATATAATCACATTCTTTTCACACAAACCAGAGAGGAGGAAAAGAGAGAAAAAACCTTGCCACAATACTGTCAGAATATCAAATTCTTTCAAGAATCCTAAAACCTTGAAATCCTTATTACAAATCCCTCTCTCACTACAAACCAACACCTCACTACTTCTTCAGTAAGGGTAAGGCTGGCTTGATCTCCATGATCAAAAGGGCATAAAAGCATTCATGTCACTACTTTTCCAGTAAGGGTAAGATTGATTTGATCTCCATGATCAAAAGAGTATAATCATTCATACATGCCATATTGTGCCTAAACATTAAATTTCTTCATATATTGGCTTTATTTGCATTTTATGATTTTAGTTAATGTGTTCATGAGATTCAACACTGCAGATTTAGACAGGATCCCATGCAGGTTCATTAAGGAACGTTGAGGCCAAAAGCCAAATGGCCAAAAGCCAAAAGCCAAAAGCCAAATGGCCAAAGTAGAACAACTTATGCATGACACCAATACATGGCGAGACAGACATCCTAAAAAGATTAAGGAACGTTGAGGCCAGAACACAAATGGCCATGAAACCCAATCCAATGGCCAAAGAATGCAGACCGTTCAAAAAACCTCCCCTTGGGCCTGAAACTCCCCTTGGTTTGCATCCTTTTAAATTTTATTTTCTTTTCTTTTATAATTCTTTTTTAATTGTTTTAATTGTTTTTTTCACCATAAAATAATTTTCTATAATAAGAACAGAAAAATCAAAAATAAAAATATATTTAATTATTATTAATTTTATCACTAACCTATTTTTTGTAAATAAAATCTAACCATTAACTTAGTTAATTTAGGTTTCAATTTTAACATTTTTCTTAATAAATTAAAATATGTAGAAATTAGGTTTTTTTAATATTTTCATCCTTTTTTTTAATAAATAATTTTCTTATTATTATTATTATTATTAATTACTAAATATTTTGTAAATAAATATGTAAATAATTAATTAGCATTAATTAGGTTTTAAACTTTAACCTTTTCTTTAATAATTAAAAATATTTAGAACTAGGGTTTCCTTCTAATTTTAAATTCTTTTCTTATTTCATTAAATACAAAAAACATAAAAAAAACATTTCTTTTCTTTTAATTAAATAATTAATTAGCTCTTTAATTTCAATTTAATTTCAAAAAGGGTCCAACACCCTCGAACGTTCTATTTTTATTCCTTTCGCGCATTTATTCTTATTTTCCTTTGTGAATATTATGTAATTGCTGAAGCCTTGTAATAGTAATTAGGAATTTATTTATTTTCCGCATTTTTTATTAAAACGGGTCTTTGTTAATTTGGCGATGTATAGACCCGCGCCTTGTAATAGCGTAGGACTTTACTTTCCGCATTTAAATTTCCGCACTTTTAAATTCTAATTGCATGAAAGAATGTATGGCCTAAAATAAAAACAAGCGTAGATCACCCATGACATGTACAAGATAAATGCTAAACTGAAAACAACACACAAATTCACACACCACTCTTAGGGTACGCCTCACTGTTGCCTTGCCCTCGAAACGTGGTCGTCGAGTATAGGACGTTTTAGTAAGTCCTTATGTCCATGATCTATGGCATAGGGGTAGCTTCTAAGGTGTCCTACTGTTGCTCTGGTGACCACAATGTCCCTTAACTCGAATTGACCCGAACACCTCCAACGGTGGTGCTACCTACCTCTCAATGGTGGGATGGCACTACCTTAAGGACATTTACACAGCCTAATTCCTTAGGGTAGGTAGATGACTCATAGATACTTGCTCTATTTCAAAAAACAAATCAAAAAACTCTTTTCACACTGACACTTTTCAAAAAGCTTTCAAAACAATTTTTCAAACACTCTTGAGGACTGATACAAGAGTCGATCTGAAATCTTTAAACGAAACTTTTTTCAAACCCACTCACACTTGAAAAGCAAACACTTTTGAAAACACAAATGAGCAAGTATCTAAGAGCCCATGGATAACCATGGATAGAAAGGGTGCTAACACCTTCCCTTTCTATAATCTACCTCCCGAACCGAGAAACTATCTCATAAGGAATTTTGCTGTGCTTTTGTCCTGTCCATGTTGGAGAAAATAAAAGACGATGGCGACTCTTGCTTACCGCGACATTTCGCGAACCAACATTAAAAAATAGTCAGTTCCAGATCCACCGATCACAGTTATGATGTCATGATGTCATGATAGAAAGCACACCACAAGTATCCACAAATAGCGAACATGGTAAAGGCACACAAGTCACACAGAGAGCCCTTAGATTTCAGGCTGGCAAGGAGTCTAGGTACTACCCTCTTTCAGTTCAGTTGGTTTAAACATGTCCTAAAAATAGTAACCGGGTTCTAGAGGATCTCAATATCACTCACTACCCTCAGTCGGTCATAATTCCAGTTTAGTAACCTTTTCTTGCAGCCAGAATCATCATGAGAGTTTAGTCTCAATGAGTGTAGCATACTGCTACTGTTCTATGTCCAAGTTGGTCAATTTAAAGGTTCTAAGGTCAGTTGGTGCTTAATGACCCCTTAGCAGACCCATATTCTCCTCGTTCCAACACAAGGGATATCAGTACATACTAAAATGCCACACCAACGTAGCTACTGCTTCAACCGTATCGGTCTACGCCGTACAGTTCCCTCACAGTTTATTGCTACTTACCTAAAGGGTGCCCCCAGATCCGGGTTAGGATCTATAGTAACTCCAATTCAAGCCCACAAATATAAATCATACAAAGCAAACAATTGAAAACATAATGATCTAATCCTAAGGTACACCCCACTTATAAGCGTCCCTAGCAGAGTCGCCAGTTCTGTGATACGGTGGGAAAGCTGAATGTTTTTTGGAATGCTGGTTTGCATTTTGCGTTTGTATTCGCAAAATGTCGCGGTAAGCAAGAGTCGCCACCGATTTTTATTTTATCCAACAAGGAAAGGAAAAAAGCACAGAAAAATTCCTTTTTCGAGATATTTCTCGGGTTCGGGGGGTAGATTATAGAAAGGGAAGGTGTGAGCACCCTTTCTATCCGTGGTTATCCACGGGATCTTAGGTACTTGCTCATATTGTTTTCAAAATATTGCTTTCTTTGTGCTTGTGGGTTTTAAAAAGTGTTTTGTTTGAAAACTTCGATTTAACTCTTGCTTCTGTCCTCAAGAGTGTAATGAAGTGTTTTTGAAAACTTTGTTTGAAAAGTGTAAGTGTGAAGAGTTTTGTTTTTGAAAGAGCAAGTACTTAAGAACCATCTACCTACTCGAAAAAGGAATTGTTCTATGCTAATATCCTTTAGACAATGCTATCACACTATTGATGAGTAGGTAGCACCGTCGTTGGAGTTTAAGGGTCAATTCAAATTTAGGGACTTACGGTCACCAAAGCAATGTTAGGACGCCTTAGCGGTAACCCTAATGTCTTAGATCATTTGTTTTGAGGCAACAATATCCGAGGCAACCGTTTCTAGGCAACTTATGATCTTTGGACAAGAGGGCGACCTCTAAAACAACCTATACTCAATGACCGCGTTACGAAGGCAACCAAGTGGGGGTGTACCCTAAGAGTGCGCATGTGCGAGTGTGTTGTTTTCAGTTATTTTGTCTTTGTACATGTCAATGGTTATCTATGTTGATTTTAGGTTAAACATCCATTCTTGTCATGCATCCCTATTATCAAACATCTAACAGTTTATAAGTTGCGGAAATTAAATTGCGGAAATTTAACTAACTATTACAAGGCGTCGGATATTTACATTGCCAAAAGCAACCCTTTGAAATTTAAATGCGGAAAATAAATAAAGCGGTAAAGATAGTCCTAATTATCTATTACATTCCGGAAACAAATACAATATTGAATAAAATGGATCGCGTGAGGGAAATTAAATCGAATGCGAATTCTAGGGTTTTGACCCTTTGTTATTAAAGAAAAGATTTTTTTGGTTATTTTTGAATTAAGAAAGAAATTAATCTAAGTTAATTATTAAATTAAATTAATTAAACTAATTAATAAAAATAAATATTTTTGGTTTTTTTTATATTTAAAGAAAGAAAATAAAATTGATCAATGTTAATAAAAACCTAATTATGTCTAAGTTAATTTTAATTATTTATAAAAAAACATATTAATGTTAATTCTAATTAATGACCTAAATTAATTAATTGATTTGTTAATAAAAAATAAATTACTAAAATTTAATTTAATAAAGAAAATATTTTTTGGTTTTAATTTTATTAAAGAAAAAAATTTGATTGGTTAAAAAATAATGAAAATGATTAAATTAAATAAAACAAGAATAAATAAAATAAAATGAAATAGGAAGAGTTAGGGGGTATGGGCCTGATTTGGAGGTTTGAACAGCAATTCCATGGCCCAATAACACACTGGCCTGGTTGACTTTGTGAATTCCCTATGCGCCTTTTGACTTGGTCCCATGGTGGACCATCATCCTGGATCACCAGATCTGGCCTTTGGCCATCTGGCGCTTTGATTTGTGTGGGCCTATGGTAAGAGCAAGCATTGATTTGTACCTGATCACTTTAAGAAAAAATATAACAAAGCATATGGGGGACCTGGAATTCAAGCCCAGGTCCTGTTGGATGTTGGATGCACGCCTTTACCACTCAGCCACTTTGTTCTATTTGTCAATATATTAAGCAATTAAAATAATAAGAGAAAACGCGTTAATGTGCCAGAAATAAAAAAAAGTGCGCGAAAAATTGAAAGGGCTAATCAGAAGGGGACACGTTGTCGTCCCTGTCCTCAGGCCTGCAAAGAAATTACCTGTGGATTTGAATTCGCAGCTAAATGCCTAGGTCGTTCCAAAAACTCATCTCAGACCATATAAACTCCACCCAAGACCATGGTTGCATTCGTCTTCCTCTCCCGGTCACGTCCATGGCCATTAATGGGGATGATTTTACCTGTAATAAAAAACCCTAATCCAAGAGGAAAAACCCTAGCAATGGCGTTTTGCGCCACAGAGCAGATAAACGAAATCAAATAATATGGAAAGCTTGGAAATTATCTGGTGATTACAAATATACCATTGATTTCTTGTAATGATGCATGGGTTTTGAAATATGAAATCAAATTCAGAGGGGGACTGTGTGACACTTACAATGTGTTTGAGCGTGTATGGAGGCTTGCTAGGGATTGGTTCTGACTCAGTGAACCTCCAACAATCGATTAGTGTCAAGCTTTGCTTCTGAAAACGCCTCCAAGGATGATTTTGGTTTCACACTTTTTACCAATTTTTTCAAGTTTTGTTTGGTTGGCTCTTGCAGCCTACTTGGAGATTTTTCTTGCCATGTTTTGAGAAATATGAGAGGGCAAATTTTGGGGTACAACAATCATCCTGCTGAGGTAGTAATCGTCCAAGATTCCTTCATCATCCTGCTGAGTTAGTAATTGTCAAGATTCCTTTATCATCCTTTTTGAGTAGCAATCGTCCCAAATTCTTTCATCACATATCACTACCTAAAACAAGACATTCGTCTGTGAGCAAATTGATTGTAGATCAATCCCTAAAACAGGGCAGGTTGGCTATCTACATGACAAACACTTCCTTCAAGACATATGCTGGTTCAATTTAAATCTCTCAATGGTTTATCCTGATTCCTTATAGTAGACATTTCCTCTGGTTCAGATAGACCACTCCAAGATTTATTTTGATTCTTCTCAAGTTGAAGTCAGAATTTAGACTTAGTCTAATTTCTGTCAACAATCACCTTTGGATGGCATCTATAAGCCTATCTCCAACAACTATCCATTATTTCTCCAAATGGAATCTTTAAGCCCACTCCCTACACAATCAACCACAACGTCATCAAGTGCAAATTTCTAGGCACTCTAGTGTTCAATCATCTTCCACCTTCAAGTCATGAATGGAATATTTGCCAAATCTAACTCTTCAGGTGTAAGAAGATTGAACAGGGGCAGCTGTTGTACCCCAAAATTTTCCCTCTCAATTCTCAAGGGTTTTCTCACAAAGATTCTCAGGATTCAAGCTTGCACAAGTGCATTGGGATTTTCCAGTACCAAAATTAAAAGGAAATTGTCAAAAAGGGAGAAACAAATAAAAATAACATTTTGACAAATTTGGAGGAAAATAGGTCTCCTTCGATTCAACACCCTTCGATTGGACTTCTCACCTCCTTCAATTGCTCAAAAATTGCTGCTAGCGTACATCTTTCGTCTGGGCATTTGACTTCTTGTTGCAGGCTTCGTTTGTGTCTTTTGTTGCCTACATGCTTACTTTTAATACCAAGTTTACTGGCCACAAGTGCCCCCCTGCAAGGCAAACCCTTCGATTCACCAAGCATGATGCCTGCAGGCTTTGCTTTGAAAACAATGATCTGCTGGCCACATGTTCCCCTTGCAAGGCAAACCCTTCGTTTAGACACAAGTTCCTGCATACAAGCCTTCATTTGGGCATTCACCTCCTGCATGCCTGCATGCAAGCTTTTGATTGAGCAAAAGCCTTCTGCATGCCTGCATACAAACTTCAGTTGAGCAAGGGCCTCAAACCTATGACTCACTCTATATTTAATTGTATATGCAATTTGAAATAGGCTTTTACCCATTTGTTGTCCAAGACCACTTTCCCTTAATAGTATAATACTACTTTTTAGAAAAAGTTTTTCTTGAGCCTTGCGCCTGTTTTCCTTCAGAAGGAAGCAATCCATCTGAACCATTCATCTTGCTATCATTGCACAAGTGGGTGCTTACTTTCCAGCTGAGCCTTTATTTTATTATTTTTACTCCCAAACATTTCAAATTTTTCCTCTATATATAGAGAGTTCATTTGCACATAGAAAAAAAAGAGAGAGGAAGAAGAGGAGGGGAACGTATCTTCAAAATTTTCACACACCATAAAATTCTCAAACACTTCAACACTTGTGAAATCAAAACCCATAATCATTATCACCTTCATAGATTATGAAGAAAGGCACATTCCAGTTTCCTTCGAATCAAGGAGTATCCCACTTGTTCCTTCTTTCGAATCCAGCATCCAGAGCCACTCAAGGCCCAACTCACCTTCATGACTGCAGCAAGGTAAGTTACTCTTACCCTTGCATCCTTCATTTCAGACATAACATGTATATATCATTTTGCCTCCCTTTCATTTGCACCCTTTGAATCTATTTTTCTGGCTAATCTTTTGTTTTCTTGTTGCTTGAGTTTATTAAACATGCCTTAAAAAAATTAACTTGGCCACTAAACAAATGCTAACATAACTTTAATCCATGTTGTTATTAAACTCAAACGAAAGAGACTGAGGAAAGAAAGACATGAAATGAAGCCTTGGGCTTCAATGCTAACTTCCAGGTCCAGCCATAATCCATGCTCATGCTAACTTCCAAGCCCCAGAAAGGAAAAATCAGAAGGCACATTTGCACTAGGTCCATCCAGAATCGAAGGTCATGACTTGTTGCTGTCAGTATCAATCGAAGAAGGCAACAAAGCAACAAGGCAGAACCAGAAGGCACGTCCAGCTTCTACCAATGCCCAACCGAAGGCCACGCCTTGCTGCTGCTATGGCTAATCGAAGGCCATGACTTGCTGCACGTTAGCCCCCAATCGAAGGAGGCCAACAGAAGCAGATCTGAAGGGCACTCCTCCCCCCAATCGAAGGAGCTCTTTTTTTCTTCTTTCTACCTTATTTTTGCTTTTATATTTTTATGCACTTCAATATGGTTGTAATAGTGTAGGATTTATTTTTTTCACTTTTTTATTACTTTGATATAAATGTTAGTAATTAGGTGTGTATGGCAAGATAAAACGAACAAGTAGACAACCCAAAAATCAAAGACAAAATGCATGCAATCAAACACACTTTACACACATGCACCCTTAGGGTAATTCCACTTGTTGCCTTATATAAATGGTCATTGTTGCACCCCAAAATTTTCCCTCCCATATTTCTCAAGACATTGCAAGAAAAGTCTCCAAGTGGCTCAAGATTGCTCAAGAGTTGGACAATCAAGCTATCTCCTAAGGCAGTCAATCTCAAATTAGGGTTTTGTGTTTCATCAAGGTCCTTGCATACAAATGGCCTCAAGTGCTCCCCAATTTCCTAATATGTTCTCAAGTTCATCCATGTCAAATTTCAAGCCTTGCAGAGGAAGTTTGGTCAGTCAATTGCTCAAAGGGTCCAAAAATCGACTGTGTTAGGGCAAAAGTCAACTGTGACCCAAATACAGTCAAACCTCAAGGTTTTTTGTCAACATTCTCATTTTAAGGATATTTCATCATTTTATCAAGGGTTGATCATGATTCATCAAGGATTGCTCAAAATTCATCAAGACTCAAAAGTTGCTAAATTAGGGTTTTGCAGGAAACGTCAACTCAACTTTGACCAAGCATAACTTTCTAATAGATTATGAGAAATGAACCATCCAAAGCTCATTTTGAAGAGGATGCAATTTAATACAATCTATCTTCATACCCCAAGATCAAGAAATGCACTCACAAGAAGTTATGAATTTGAACATTATAGGTCATTTTTGAAAGTCAACAAAAACACCTTTTTTTCCAAAGCTTACAACTTGAGCATGGAATATAAAAATTAGATGATACCAAAAGGGTTGGTTAGAGGACATCTCAAGCTTTCTAAAAAGTCCAAGAACACTTTCAAAAGTTCAAAATTGAAGAAGTTATGAATTGTTGAAGTTGGGCATTTTTGCAAAATTGCCAAAAGTCAACTATCCCCAAAACTTCAAATTTTGTCAAATGGGCCCATTCTTTTCCACTTGATTTGATCTTGTCACACTACACACGTGTCCTAGCTTCAGCCTTGTGTCCATTTATCAATTTTTCTATTTTATTTGATTTTTTTATTGAATTAATTCATTTTTAATCAATTTAAGTCAAATAAAATCCAAATATTGATTACTTAGGATCTTTTTGGTTGTTATAGGTCTTAATTAACATCTTGATCAGCATCAAATTCATATCTCACCATATCATGAACAAAAATATGGATTTTGGACAAATTTGGAAGGTTTTCAATGGTGAATCAAATCAAATCTCCAAGCCATATTGCACAAGGATTCAGTCCAAAATTGTTGACCTAATACACTCCTTATTACATATACAATGCAAAGGCACGAGTTTGAGAGGTTAGAAGCTGCAAGAATACAAAAACCAAACTTGAGAAAATTGGCAAAAAGCTTGAAACTGAAATCACTCCTAGAGGCGAATTCAAAGGCAAAGCTCAACGTGAATCAATTGCTGGACCATCCTTGAAGCAGAACCAACCCATAATCAATCTCCATACGTGCCCTAAACCGATGTAAGTCTCTCAAAACACCGCCCTGTATTTGAAATCGCAACTCCATGTTCTTGCATTTTTTTGACAAAATCTTTGCATATTTATGATCCTTGTTCAATTTGCAAGCTTTCTGCATTAGCCAATTGTATTTATATGGTCTATAACCCCCTAGCCGAATCTAGGGTTCTTGGTTCTTATTTTTGGGCATTTTATTTGCAGGCAAAATTGATGCCATTGATGGACATAGGCATGATCAGTGGAGGAAGAAGAACATGTCCATGGTCTTGGATTGTGTTTTCATGGGCTGGAAGCAATTTTAGGACGCTCATACGGATTTAGCTGCGGATATAAATCCGCAGGTAAATATCCAGGGTCCAACGAAGAAGATGAATACATGCCCCCCTCTCATTGGCTGATTCGAATATAGCATGCTTTTGTTTTTTTTTTCTGATCCATTAATTTGTTTTTGTTATATTATAATTGGTTTGCATTTTACTAACGAATAAAGCATGATGGTCCAGTGGTCAAGGGGAGCGTTCTCAAGGCATTGTTAGCTGGAGGTCAGGGGTTCGATCCCTGCCTCCAGCGCTTTACATTTTTCTTTGTATTATTATGCAATCAGGTGCAAACTAATAATGGAAGCCCATCGTGCTCCCTCATGCAATCAGTGGACAGATGGCCCCCAGGCCAAATCTGATGGCCCATATGGGAAGCCTACCATATACCCAAGTCAACGTGCATGCGTGGAAACAGAATAGTCAGCTAGGCCAATGGATTGTTGGGCCACCAAAATTGCTAATCAACCCCCTGATCAGGCCCAAAACCCCCCTTGAGTATTTCTATTTCTTTCTTTTTATTTTATTTATTTATTTATTTTGTTTGATTAATTATTTTTATTATTTAACTAACCAATTAAATTTTTTTCTTCATAAAAATCAAAAACCAAAAAATATCTTATTTATTAAATTAATTTCAGTATTTTATTTTTGTTAATAAATAATAATTGAATTAATTTAGTTTAATTAGGAAATAACTTTAATATCTTTTGCAATAATTAAAATTAATTTAGATAATTAGGTTTTACTAACTTTGATCAAATTTATTTTATTTCTTTAAATATCAAAAAATTCAAAAATATCATTTTTATTAATTAATTAATTTATTTATTAATTCAATAATTAGTTTAGTTTAATTTTCATTTAATTCAAAATAACCAAAAAATCACTTTCTTTCAAAAAAGGGTCAAAACCCTAAAAAACTCGTCCGATTTAATTTCTCACACGCGATCCGTTTTATCATATTATTGTACCTGTTTCCGGAATGTAATAGCTTAAATAGGACTTTAATTATTTTATCGCTTTATTTATTTTCCGCATTTTAATTTCAATGGTTGTTTTTGGCGATGTAAATACCCGACGCCTTGTAATAGTTAGTTTTAATTTCCGCAACTTATAAATTGTTAGATGTTTGATAATAGGGAATGCATGACAAGATCAAATGTTTAAACCTAAAATCAACATAGATAACCATTTACATGTACAAAGATAAAATTAACTGAAACAACACACTCGCACATGCGCACTCTTAGGGTACCCCTCGCTTGGTTGCCTTCGAATATGGTCATTGAGTATAGGAAGTTTTAGAGGTAGCCCTCTTGTACAAAGATCATAGTTGCCTCGAAACGGTTACCTCGGAAAAATGATCTAAGACATTAGGGTTACCGCTAAGGCGTCCTAACATTGCTTTAGTGACCGCACGTCCCTTAATCGAATTGACCCTTAAAACTCCAACGACGATGCTACCTACTCATCAATAGTGGGATAGCATTGTCTAAAAGGACATTAGTACAGATTGATTCCTTTTTCGAGTAGGTAGATGGTTCTTAAGTACTTGCTCCTTCAAAACAAAACAAATTTTCGCACTTACACCTTTCAAACAAAAACTTCTTTCAAAACCACAAACACAAAGAAAAGAAAATTTTGAAAACACTTTGAGCAAGTACCTAAGAGCCCGTGGATAACCACGGATAGAAAGGGTGCTAACACCTTCCCTTTCTATAATCTACCCCCCGGACCCGAGAAACATCTCGAAAAAGGAATTTTTCTGTGCTTTTTTCCTTTCCTTGTTGGATAAATTAAAATACGGTGGCGACTCTTGCTTACCGCGACATTTTGTGAAAACAAAACACAAAACGTGAACCAGCATTCCAAAAACAGTCAGTTCTCTCCCACCGTATCACAGAACTGGCGACTCTGTTGGGGAGATTTATTTAAGTGGGGTGTACCTTAGGATTAGATCATTGTGTTTTCAATTGTTTGCTCTGTATGCTTTATATTTGTGGGCTTGTATCGAAGTTACTATAGATCCTAACCCGGATCTAGGGATACCCTTTAGGTAAGTAGCAATAAACTGTGAGGGAACTATACGGCGTAGACCGATACGGTTGAAGCAGTAGCTACGTTGGTGTGACACTTTAGATTGTACCGATATCCCTTGTGTTGGAACGAGGAGAATATGGGTCATCTAAGGGGTCATTAAGCACCAACTGACCTTAGAACCTTTAAATTGACCAACTTGGCCATAGAACGGTAGCAATATGCTACACTCATTGAGACTAAACTCTCGCGATGATTCCGGCCGCAAGAAAAGGTTGCTAAACTGGAATTATGACCGATTGAGGGTAGTCAGTGATATTGAGATCCTCTAGAACCCGGTTACTATTTTTAGGACAGGTTTAAACCAACTGAACTGAAAGAGGGTAGTACCTAAGCTCCTTGTCAGCCTGAAATCTAAGGGATCTCTGTGTGACTGGTGTGCCTTTACCATGTTTGCTATTTGTGGATACCTGTGATGTGCTTACTATCATGACATCATGACATCATAACATTGCATACATCTTGCATTGGACTAACCTATTTCAAAGACAGGAGGGATTCATCTTTGTTCTGTTTTGTAGGTTATCATGATGCCCATGCGTAGGAGTACCATCCGGATCAACTTTGTCCAAGTTCCCACTATGCTTAAAGATTTGATTGCAAAGATGCCTGATACTACTTCCTTCCTCAGAAAACATGGTTATCTTCTCAGTTTGGTCACCTCCAAATTGGATGAACAGATGATAAGTGTCCTGGTCCAATTCTATGATCCACTGTACCATTATTTTACTTTCCAGGACTACCAGTTAGTTCCCACCTTAGAAGAATTCTCTGATCTGCTCGGTATCTCTATTCTGGAGCATACCCCGTTTATTGGTTGAGAGAAGATTCTTAGGCCCGAAGAGATTGCTGCAGCCCTTCATTTGACAAAAGAGGAGGTAATGGCTAATTAGGAGACTAGAAGTGGAGCAAAGGGTTTTCTGACTAAGTTCTTGGTTAGTAAGGCTAATTATTTCTGGGATAGCCTAGACTTTAAGGCATTCGAGGATATTCTAGCTCTTCTGATATATGGCTTGGTATTGTTTCCGAACTCTGACTCCTTTGTTGATGTGAATGCGGTGAAAATCTTCATTTCTCGTAATCCTGTGCCCACTCTCTTGGGTGACATTCTTCATCAACTTTATGCTCGTACTGCCCGAAAACGGGGAACCTTGATGTGCTGTGCTTCTTTATTGGCGAGGTGGTTTATTTCGCACCTCCCCAAGCCAGTGTTGAAGAACAAAGAAGGCATGGGCTGGGCTTATAGGGTTATGTCTCTCTCTCATAATGACATTATCTGGACTCTCAAGGGTATGGATGAGGTGGATATCATTAATCACTGTGGGGAGTACCCCAATGTTCCACTGATGGGAACCCATGGAGGAATTTCTTACAACCCATGCTTGGCCTTACGTCAGTTCGGGAGATCCAGAAGAGAAGGACCTCATGAAATGATAATGCCTAGTATCATCTTTGATTTTCATGGGGATAGCGACGAGCAATGTCGCATATTCATAAGGGCTTGGGATAGAGTTCACAGATTGGATCCACATGAGCTGGGTCCAAAGACTTCCCTTCCAATGGAGCCATATCTCAAATGGGTCCGTATCTGTTCCCAAAAGCTGGGTATGCCATATGAAGCCGTCCGGCCTATCATTGTTGAAGTTGCTAATGAAGAGGGGATTCTTCCTACCGTCCTCCATCCTTACATGCACACTGACATAGGGGCACTGAAAAGGTCTTGGATGCAACTGAGGTAAGAACGGGATGCTTACCGAGAGAAGTTCAATGAGCAAGAGCAGAAGATCCAGAGGTTGACTAGGCAGCTGCAGAACGAGCGGATTCTCAATGACTATGTCCGCACCGACAAGAAGAGACCATGGGAGCACTGATTGACCTTTGATTGTTTCTTTTCCAGTTTTTATTTACTTTTTAGTATTTCCATTCTTGTAACGCCCTAAGGGCATCAGTTGAACAATTTGAATTCCAAAGTTTATCTAATAAAGTGTGTTTCCTTTCTTGTTTACAAATTTTAATCTCCTGATTGTCTTTGAAATCATAATCATACGCATTTCATCCCATGCACTTCATAAACAGGTACCCATTACAGGGCTCTTATCTTCTTCGCTGTTTATTTCAGCACTCATCATGTCTGCTGAACCTTCAACTGAGCAAGCAATCAAGGCCCTCCAGGCCTAGAATGCCTAATTCCAAGAGTTGTTCATGAATCTAGCTAAGGGTCAGCAAGATCTGAAGACCCTGATTCTGAAAGAGAAGAAGAAGAAGAAGAGGACAATCATATTTAGCACAGGTCACAGGTTTGGAAACAGGCTACGGGAGGAAGTTGATTTGACCACCTCATCTGGAGGGAAAGATAGTTAGGAAGAAAGGAGGGCTCCTAGCCCTGTGGTCTCTGACAACGAGACGGACTTCGATGAAGAACAGTATCCTCCTACTGAGGATAGGTACAAACAACTAGAATATCGGTTGAATGCTATGGAAGTTCAGAAGGTGCCTGGACTTTGGTGATCTAGGTCTATCATCTGGGGTGGTGATTCCCCACAAATTCAAGGCACCAGCCTTTGCTAAGTATGACGGAGTTTCTTGTCCGAAGCTGCACCTCCGGTCATATGTGAGGAAGATTCATCCGTACACCGCTGATAAAAACCTATGGATCCATTTCTTTCAAGACAGTCTCTCAGGGACTCAGCTTGAGTGGTTCTACCAGTTGGACGGAGCCAGTATTCGCAGTTGGGAAGATTTGGCTACTGCTTTCTAAAGGCAGTACCAGTACAATTCCGACCTTGCTCCCACGCGTACCCAACTCCAGGGTATGTAAATGGGAACGGGCGAAGGTTTCAAAGATTATGCTCAGAAGTGGAGAGACCTCGCCGGAAAAGTACAACCACCCTTGGCTGATCGGGAGCTTGTGGATATGTTTCATGGGACCCTGTCTGGTCCATTCGTCAACCATCTGATTGGAAGCTCCTCGTCAGGGTTTACAGAGCTAATGTTGATCGGTGAGAGGATTGAGGCTGGTATTAAGGATGGTAAGATACAGAAGGGTGCCTCATCAAGCACCAAGAAGAAGCCCTTTAAGAAAGAGTCAAGTGTTGTCTATAGTTCAAAAAGACAGAATAGACCTGAACACCGCCAAGCTGTTAATGCGGTTGTTATTTCAAAACTTGCTGGTGCTCCTCAGCACAACAATCAACAAAAGGACAAGAGACCTTGAAGGCAATTCACCCGTCTCAGCATGACTTTGTCTCAGATTCTACCACAGTTACTAAAAACCAACCTAGTGATTCCAAGGGAAGCCCTGAAGAATCCAAATATAACATCACCGAAGTATAACCCTAATGCCAGCTGTGCTTATCACTCTGATAGCCCGGGGCATAATACAGATGATTGTTGGACTTTGAAGAATAAGATACATGACTTAATTGATTCCAAGGAGATTGAGTTTGAGGCTCCCGAAAGACCTAATGTTGTGACTGCTCCTATGTCCAAGCATGGAGTGAATGCTATAGATGAAGACTCGTTTGTGGTTTCTGTGAATGACATTGTTACCCCTTTGATGACTGTGAAGAATAACCTTTTGCTAGTCGGTTTATTTCCGGGCTGTGACGAAGGTTGCCGTATGTGTTATGTTCTACCAACCGGTTGCCATCTTTTGAAATCAGACGTCCAACGCCTGATGGATAGTAAAGAAATCATGTTTGAGAAGATTGTTGTTCCTCTAGTTCATACTGAAGAAGTTGCCATTATCACCATTTTCGACAATTCTTCCAAGGCTACCTCGAGGAAGCATGTTAGAATTACATCTGTTCCAAGAATCGCACCTGTGATCATCACTGTTCCGAGGCCCATCCCCTATACCTATGACAAAGCTGTCCCTTGGCATTATGGGGATGATGTTTACTTTCATGGAGTTAAGTAAGAGTTGGGTGCTGATACTGACGTCAGCAATATTGTTGGACCTGCTAAAGTCACCCGCAGCGGAAGACTTTTCTCACCTGACATCTCTCTACCGACTGCCCAAAAACCTGTTGTTATTACACCTGCCAGTGTACCTGCCACCATTCCTGTTCAAGTTCTTATTCTTACCCTTGTCGTCGATTCATCTAACACTCGGGGCAAAGGGATCACCACTGATATACCTGCCCAGACGGAGGCGCCAAAGACGATTACTGTTGAAGCTTCTAAACAAGAGATGGAAGAGATTCTGAAGATCATCAAAAAGAGTGACTACAATGTGGTTGAACAGCTAGGGAAAACCCCGTCCAAGATTTCTATGTTGTCACTGTTGTTGTGCTCAGAGGCCCATGCCAAGGCTCTGATTACATTTCTGAAGACTGCACACGTACCACAAGAGACGTCAGTTGATCAGTTTACAGATTGTGTGGCTAATCTGACTGCTGATAATGGGTTGGGTTTCTCTGACGCTGACTTAACTGCTAAGGGGAAGAATCACAACGATGCCCTGCATGTCTCCATTGAATGCAGGGGCACTACTCTTGCTCACGTATTGGTGGATACTGGTTCTTCATTGAATGTTTTACCGAAGAAAGCTCTAGACCGGTTGGATTGTGAAGGGTTGGAGCTGAAGCCAAGCAACATTGTTGTTAGGGCCTTTGATGGGTCTAAGAGGATGGTGCACGGAGAAGTTGATATTCCAATCAAGGTAGGTTCTCAGGTCTTCAACTCTACATTCTATGTGATGGACATTCGGCCATCTTATTCTTGTTTGCTGGGTCGTCCATGGATCCACAAAGCTGGGGCCGTAACCTCAACGCTCCACCAGAAGTTTAAGTACCCAGTGAAAGGGAAGATTGTGACAGTACAAGGGGAGGAAGAGTACATGGTTAGCCACCTCAACTCTTTCCGATATGTAGAGATGGATGGGGAGTTCATTGAGACCCCATTCCAACATTTTGAAGAGGTTCCCCAGACGCTCGCATCAGCTGAGACTATTGTTGAAGATTCTCCTATGAAGATGGCTTCCCTCAAGGATGCCCGGGCTGTTGTTGAGAAAGGTGGGTGTGCGAATTGGGGACAACTCCCTGATTTTACACAGAAGACTAACAAGTTTGGTTTGGGTTTCACTGCAGAAGCTCAAAGGGCTGTTCGGAATGCACGGATCGGAAGACCTCCCGTGTTTATCAGAAACTCGGGAGTGAATGTCGTTGAAGACGATGTGGAAGAGTCTGAGTTCGACAACTGGATCTATCCTACGACCGATGGTGGACCAAGCAACTGGACAGCAAAGGACTTCATCCCTATTTCTTTTGTTACCCAGTAATGAAACTTTTTGTTTTGAATATGTAACAGATAATGTTTTTAAACTGTATGGCCCGGTGTCTTGCCCGGGGCACCGTGGCTTCATTTGTAAGGGCTTTATGTGTGTCATTTTCATATATCATTAATAAAAGTATTGGACGTTCTTGCATTTTAAATTTTGCGCTCCTTTATTTTCTTTATTATATATTGAAAAACAACTATTTTACACACACTCACATATACAGGTCCACATCCACTCTGGATCTCACTGGTAACGACTCTGCTACTGCCAGTTATGGCTTCGAAAATCCGATCAACTTAGCCGAAGACGAAGGTGAAGATGATTGCGAAGTGCCTGGTGAACTTGCAAGACTGTTACTTCAAGAAGAGAGGGTTATACAGCCACATGAAGACCCGGTAGAATCAGTGAATCTGGGTACGGAGACAGATAAGAAAGAAGTCAAGATTGGTGCAAATCTGGAGCTTAGTGTGAAACAACGGTTGATTCAGATGCTGCATGACTACGTTGAGATCTTTACCTGGTCTTACGAAGATATGCCTGGGTTGGATACTGATATTGTGGTTCATCGTCTGCCTACCAAGGAAGACTGTCCTCCAGTAAAACAGAAGGTCCGCCGAATCCCAGAGATGTCTGAGAAAATCAAGGCTGAAGTTATGAAACAGTTTGACGCCAGTTTTCTAGCAGTTACTTCTTACCCTCAGTGGGTGGCCAATGTGGTTCCTGTGCCGAAGAAGGATGGTAAGGTTCAAATGTGTGTTGACTACAGGGATTTGAACAGGGCAAGCCCCAAGGATGATTTCCCTCTACCTCATATTGACGTTCTGGTTGACAACACCGCTCAGTATAAAGTCTTCTCCTTCATGGATGGTTTCTCTGGTTATAATCAGATTAAAATGGCTCCCGAAGACATGGAGAAGACAACTTTTGTTACTCAGTGGGGTACCTTTTGCTACAAGGTCATGCCTTTTGGGTTGAAAAATGTTAGGGCAACATATCAGCGTGCCATGGTTTCTTTGTTTCATGACATGATCCATCATGAGACTGAAGTATACATCGACGATATGATTGCAAGGTCCCAAACTGATGAGGAACACCTTGAGCATCTGCAGAAGTTGTTTGACAGGTTGAAGTTGTACAAGCTGAGGTTAAACCCGAACAAGTGCACCTTCGGGGTGAGATCTAGTAAGCTGTTGGGTTTCGTCGTAAGCGACAAAGGTATTCAAGTAGATTCGGCAAAGGTGAAAGCTATACAGGAGATGCCAGCTCCCAGAATAGAGAAAGAAGTCAGAGGCTTTCTGGGACGTCTGAACTACATTGCCCGATTCATCTCGCACCTAACTGCTACTTGTGAGCCAATCTTCAAGCTGCTGAAGAAAGATCAAGTAGTACGTTGGAACGATGAGTGCCAGGCCGCTTTCGAAAGAATTAAAGAGTATCTCCAAGAGTCACCCATTCTGATGCCTCCAGTTGAAGGGAGACCTCTGATCTTATACTTGACAGTACTCGATAACTCAATGGGGTGTGTGTTGGGTCAGCATGACGAGTCTGGCCGAAAAGAGCATGCTATTTATTACCTTAGCAAAAAGTTTACCGACTATGAGACATGATACTCACTGCTCGAGAAAACTTGTTGCGCTTTGGCATGGGCTGCTCGCCGGCTGAGACAGTATATGTTGACTCACACTACTCTGTTGATATCAAAGATGGATCCAATCAAGTATATCTTCGAAAAGCCTGCTTTGTCCGGAAGAATAGCAAGATGGCAGATGATCTTGACTGAGTATGACATCCAATATACGACCCAAAAGGCAATCAAGGGAAGTGTGTTGGCATACCATTTGGCACATCAGGCAGTGGATGATTACCAGTCTATGAACTTTGAATTCCCGGACGAGAATATCATGATAGTGACTGGCTGTGAGACACCTGGACCGGATGAAGGACCTGAGGAGGGATCCCGATGGTCTATGTACTTTGACGGAGCTTCAAACGCTTTGGGTAATGGCATTGGCGCCGTGATCATATCTCCTAAATGCTCTCATACTCCGTTTATCGTCCGACTATGTTTCAACTGCACCAACAATATGGCGGAGTATGAGGCATGCATTATGGGTCTTCGAGCAGCAATTGACCTAAGGATTAAGTTTCTAAGTGTTTTCGGAGATTCCGCTCTCGTGATCAGTCAGATCAAAGGCGAGTGGATACGAAACACCCAAATCTTATTCCTTACAAGGAGTATGTGTTGACATTGCTTCCCCATTTCAAGGAGATAACCTTTGAACATTTCCCTAGAGAGGAGAATCAGTTGGCGTACGCGCTGGCTACGGTGTCTTCTATGTTCAGAGTCAATTGGGACAATGAGGCTCCCCGGATTATCATTGAAAAATTGGACGAACCCGCACATTGCTGTGACATTGAGACTGAAGAGGTAGCAGATAAACCCTGGTATCATGAGGTGAAGAGGTATCTTGAGGCTCAGGAATACCCCGAGGGTGTATCTGTTAATGATAAGAAATTTCTAAGGAGGTTTGCAGCAAAGTTCTTCATCAGCAATGACATCCTTTACAAGCGCAACCATGATTCGACCTTATTGCGTTGTGTGGATAAGAATGAAGCAGAAAGGATCATGGCATAGTTACATGAAGGTACTTTCGGAACTCATTCCAGTGGACACACCATGGCAAAGAAAATCCTTCGGGCAGGATATTATTGGTCCACAATGGAAGCCGACTGTTATCAGCATTCTCGGACATGTCATAAGTGCTAAGTCTATACTGATAAGGTGCACATACCTCCTGTTCCTCTGAACGTCTTGACCGCTCCTTGGCCTTTCGCAATGTGGGGTATTGATATGATCGGCAAGATCAGACCTACAACATCCAACGGGCATCGTTACATCCTGGTATCTATTGATTACTTTACGAAGTGGGTTGAAGCAGCTTCCTTTGCTACTGTAACCAAGAACGTCGTGGCACGGTTCATTCGACACAATCTGATCTGTCGATACGGTGTACCAGAAAGGATCATTACGAACAATGGTACCAATCTCAACAACAAGATAATCACCGAGCTCTGTCAGCAATTCAAGATACAGCATCACAATTCTTCTCCTTACTGGCTAAAGATGAATGGGGCTGTCGAAGCGGCTAATAAGAATATTAAGAAGATTGTGCAGAAGATGAAATTGACATACAAAGGCTAGCATGAGATGTTACCATTTGCTCTTCATGGGTACCGTACCTCAGCACAGACGTCAACAGGGGCAACACCTTATTCCTTGGTATATGGCATGGAGGTAGTCTTGCCCATTGAAATTCAGATACCCTCTCTCCGAATCATGAAGGATGGAGGTTTGAGCGAAGATGACTGGATTCAGACCCGGCTTGATCAGCTGAACCTAATCGACAAAAAGAGACTTACTGCTATTTGTCATGGTCAAACGTATCAAAAGCAAATGATCAAGGCATTTAACAAGAAAGTCAGACGACAAGAGTATCAAGTTGGGGATCTGGTTATCAAACGCATTATACTACCTCAAGGTGATCCCAGGGGCAAATGGACCCCTACCTACGAAGGGCCATTTGTGGTTAAGAACATTTTCTCAGGAGGAGCTATGATTCTAACCACCATGGACGGTGACGCCCTTCCTCACCCCGTCAATGCAGACATAGTGAAAAGATACTACGCGTAATCAAAGACCCGTTAGGTTGACTGGCCTAGGCAAAAATAAGGGCTTCCTGGCGAACCAAAAGGGTTCGGGCAAAAATAAGGGATGAAAATGAAAAAAATCTGTACACCAAACAAATCGAAAACCTGAAAAGGCGGCTTGGGCAAAAATGGGTGTCCCGGTGGACTGAAAACACGAAAGGGCGGTCCAGGCAAAAATTAGGGATCAAAGTGTAACACTATGTCTCATTGGATCACCTTGCATCCAGACTTCGGTATCAACTATCAAGCTCGTACGACACTAATCAATCTGATCTACCTTCAACCAAGTAGCAAAGTGATGAGATGCTCGAGGACGTAAAGGCAATAGCAGAGTTGGAACCCAGTGGGATTATTCACGTAGCTGTTTTATTTTCTTTTCACAAATTGTGTAAATTCTATTGTTCGACGGCGTTCTCTTACTAGAACGTCAGCCTCTTGTATAAAGACGCCTATTTACAGGCCAAACTTCAAAATCAATACAATTCATTTTCAAATAAATTTCAAACTGTTTTTCCTTTATCTGCTTTGTTTTGCAAAGAACGTCCAATGTTCATTTTTTATATATGCATTTGACATTAATTGCTGCTCATAAATATCTACATGCGAAACAAAAGATGATTACATGTAACATTAGAAACAGGGGAAATAAGAATTGTCCGAACTGTATAGTTGCTCTGTCCACCAGGTACAAGGTAAATTCAGCTGAAGAATATGGTTGAGATGCATTCACTCCCCGCAGAATAAGACAGTGATGGTAGCTCTCCCCCCAGCTGAGATTTGCAACTATGAACGAATCATCAATGCTCTCCCCAAGCAGAGGTTATCTACCATCAGCACTAAAAGGCTCGATATCCCCGACATTCTTAATATTCCCCAACAAAGTATAAGAAGGTTCCCCGACAGAATACAAGATATCCCCAGTGGAGTCAACATTTTCCCATCACGGTCTGAAAAAGCTTCCCCAAAGGAGTTGAAGCATCACCCCTAGTAGACTATGGAAGTTTATCCCCAGCGGAGTACAAAAATAAACCTCCCCAACCAAGTTCAAAGGATCATTTCCAGCAGAATTCAAAGGATTATCCCCGCAAGAGTCTAAAGGGTTACCCCCAGCAAGTTGCAATTGAAAGATCATCCCCATCGAAGTTCTTTCCTTTCACAAAATAGGAATTCAATCCTCAACAATTTCAATATCACCAGCAACGGTAATTCATCCCCAGTGGAGTTTATCAGTGGAATCCTCAGCAGATCATCTCTTACCCACAGAGAAATCTCCTCATCAGTTTATTCCCTAACGGAGTCATCCTCTTTTGCAGGTTTATTCTTGCAATCATCTTCATACATTATCCCCAGCGGAAGCGAAGAATTCAACTCTTGTCTCTAGCAGCTATCCGAGATTTATTTTCCCCAGCTAAAACATTACATTCCCATACATCATGATACATGCATAAATGCATCATACCACACAATCTCATTTATGTTGAGAACATCATTGCTTGATCTATATCATGCATTGCATATGACTGACCTTTACCTTTCAGGAAAGATGCAGTTAAACCCTCAACTATGTGGAAGACCTTGTCTGGTCCAGTCAAATCGATTCCTAAAGATTTTTATGATGCCGATCCAGTTGAAGTTATTCCAAGACCTTGTCTGGTCCAGTTAAATCGATTCCTAAAGATTTTTCTGATGTCGATCCAGTCAAAGGCCTTCTCTGGTCCAGTTAAATCGATTCCTAAAGATTTTTCTGATGCCGATCCAGTTGAAGTTAATCTAAGACCTTGCCCGGTCCAGTTAAATTGATTCCTAAAGATTTTCCTGATGCCGATCCAGTCAAAGTTAATCCAAGACCTCCTCTGGTCCAGTCAAATTGATTCCTAAAGATTTTTCTGATGCCGATCCAGTTGAAGTTATTCCAAGACCTTGTCTGGTCCAGTTAAATCGATTCCTAAAGATTTTTCTGATGCCGATCCAGTCAAAGGCCTTCTCTGGTCTAGTCGAATCGATTCCTAAAGATTTTTATGATGCCGATCCAGTTGAAGTTATTCCAAGACCTTCTCTGGTCCAGTAAAATCGATTCCTAAAGATTTTTCTGATGTCGATCCAGTTGAAGTTATTCCAAAGAACTTGTCTGGTCCAGTTAAATTGATTCCTAAAGATTTTTCTAATGCCAATCCAGTCGAAGTTAATCCAAGACCTCCTCTGGTTCAGTTAGATCGCTGCGAAGATCTCCCTGATTCGTATTCCAGTTGAAGTTATTCCAAGACTCTTGTCTGGTCCAATTAAATTGATTCCTAAATATTTTTCTGATGCTGATCTAGTCAAAGTTATTCCAAGACCTTGTCTGGTCCAGTTAAATCGATTCCTAAAGATTTTTCTGATGCCGATCCATTCATAGTTAATCCAAGACCTTGTCTGGTCCAGTTAAATCGATTCCTAAAGATTTTTCTGATGCCGATCCAATCAAAGTTAATCCAAGACCTCCTTTGGTTCAGTCAGATCGACGATAAGATCTCCCTAATTCGTATTCCAGCCGAAGTTCAGACCACCTATCAACAGTCTCCCAAATGGCATCTGTAAGCCAATTCCCGACATCACAATGCTGATACCACTTCATGCGAGTGCAAATTTCTGGGCACTCTAGTGTTCAATCATCTTCCACCTTCGGATTACAAAAGACCCGAAAGCCAATCTATATCCTCAGGTTTAAGAAAATTGAACAGGGGAAGCTGTTGCACCCCAAAATTTTCCCTCCCATATTTCTCAAGACATTGCAAGAAAAGTCTCCAAGTGGCTCAAGATTGCTCAAGAGTTGGACAGTCAAGCTATCTCCTAAGGCAATCAATCTCAAATTAGGGTTTTGTGTTGCATCAAGGTACTTGCATCCATATGGCCTCAATTTCTCACCAATGTCCTAATATGTTATCAAGTTCATCCATGTCAAATTTCAAGCCTTGCAGAGGAAGTTTGGTCAGTCAATTGCTCAAAGGGTCCAAAAATCGACTGTGCTAGGGCAAAAGTCAACTGTGACCCAAATACAGTCAAACCTCAAGATTTTTTGTCAACATTCTCATTTGAAGGATATTTCATCATTTTATCAAGGGTTGATCATGATTCATCAAGGATTGCTCAAAATTCATCAAGACTCAAAAGTTGCTAAATTAGGGTTTTGCAGGAAAAGTCAACTCAACTTTGACCAAGCATAACTTTCTCATACTTTATGAGAAATGACCCATCCAAAGCTCATTTTGAAGAGGACGCAATTTCCTACAATAAATCTTGATACCCCAAGATCAAGAAATGCACTCACAAGAAGTTATGAATTTGGACATTATAGGTCATTTTTGAAAGTCAACAAAAACACTTTTTTTCCAAAGCTTACAACTTGAGCATTGAATATCAAAATTAGATGAGACCAAAAGGGTTAGTTAGAGGACATCTCAAGCTTTCTAAAAAGTCCAATAAAACTTCCAAAAGTTCAAAATTGAAGAAGTTATGCATTGTTAAAGTTGGGTATTTTTGCAAAATTGCCAAAAGTCAACTATCCCCAAAACTTCAAATTTTGTCAAATAGGCCCATTCTTTTCCACTTGATTTGATCTTGTCACACTACACAAGTGTCCTATCTTCATCCTTGTGTCCATTTATCAATTTTTCTATTTTATTTGATTTTTTATTGAATTAATTCATTTTTAATCAATTTAAATCAAATGAAATCCAAATATTGATTACTTAGGATCTTTTTTGTTGTTATAGGTCTTAATTAACATCATGATCAGCATCAAATTCGTATCTCACCATATCATGAACAAAAAGATGGATTTTGGACAAATTTGGAAGGTTTTCAATGGTGAATCAAATCAAATCTCCAAGCCATAATGCACAAGGATTCAGTCCAAAATTGTTGACCTAATACACTCCTTATTACATATACAATACAAAGGCACGATTTTGAGAGGTTAGAAGCTGCAAGAATACAAAAACCAAACTTGAGAAAATTGGCAAAAAGCTTGAAACTGAAATCACTCCTAGAGGCGAATTCAAAGGCAAAGCTCAAAGTGAATCAATTGATGGACCATCCTTGAAGCAGAACCAACCCATAATCAATCTCCATACGTGCCCTAAAGCGCTGTAAATCTATCAAAACACCGCCCTGTATTTGAAATTGCAACTCCATGTTCTTGCATTTTTTTTGACAAAATCTTTGCATATTCATGATCCTTGTTCAATTTGCAAGCTTTCTGCATTAGCCAATTGTATTTATATGGTCTATAACACCCTAGCCGAATCTAGGGTTCTTGGTTCTTGTTTTTGGGCATTTTATTTGCAGGCAAAATTGATGCCATTGATGTACATAGGCATGATCAGTGGAGGAAGACGAACATGTCCATGGTCTTGGATTGTGTTTTCATGGCCTATAACCAATTTTAGGACGCTCATACGGATTTAGCTGCAGATATAAATCCGCAGGTAAATATCCAGGGTCCAACGAAGAAGATGAATACGTGCCCCCCCCTCCCATTGGCTGATTCGAATATAGTGCACTTTTGTTTTTTTTCTGATCCATTAATTTGTTTTTGTTATATTATAATTGGTTTGCATTTTACTAACGAATAAAGCGTGATGGTCCAGTGGTCAAGGGGAGCGTTCTCAAGGCATTGTTAGCTGGAGGTCAGGGGTTCGATCCCTGCCTCCAGCGCTTTACATTTTTCTTTGTATTATTATGCAATCAGATGCAAACCAATAATGGAAGCCCATCATGCTCCCTCATGCAATCAGTGGACAGATGGCCCCCAGGCCAAATCTGATGCCCAGATGGGATGCCTATCATATGCCCAAGTCAACGTGCATGCGTGGAAACAGAATAGTCAGCCAGGCCAATGGATTGTTGGGCCACCAAAATTGCTAATCAACCCCCTGATCAAGCCCAAAACCCCCTTGAGTATTTCTATTTCTTTCTTTTTAATTTATTTATTTATTTGTTTGATTAATTATTTTTATTATTTAACTAACCAATTAAATTTTTTTCTTCATAAAAATCAAAAACCAAAAAATATCTTATTTATTAAATTAATTTCAGTATTTTATTTTTGTTAATAAATAATAATTGAATTAATTTAGTTTAATTAGGAAATAACTTTAATATCTTTTGCAATAATTAAAATTAATTTAGATAATTAGGTTTTACTAACTTTGATCAAATTTATTTTATTTCTTTAAATATCAAAAAATTCAAAAATATCATTTTTATTAATTAATTTATTTATTTATTAATTCAATAATTAGTTTAGTTTAATTTTCTTTTAATTCAAAATAACCAAAAAATCACTTTCTTTCAAAAAAGGGTCAAAACCCTAAAAAACTCGTCCGATTTAATTTCTCGCACACGATCCGTTTTATCATATTATTGTACCTGTTTCCGGAATGTAATAGCTTAAATAGGACTTTAATTATTTTATCGCTTTATTTATTTTCCGCATTTTAATTTCAAGGGTTGTTTTTGGCGATGTAAATACCCGACGCCTTGTAATAGTTAGTTTTAATTTCCGCAATTTAATTTCCGTAACTTATAAACTGTTAGATGTTTGATAATAGGGAATGCATGACAAGATCAAAGGTTTAAACCTAAAATCAACATAGATAATTATGATACGGTGGGAGAACTGACTATGGTTTCGCGTTTGTTTTCGCAAATGTTTCGGTTGAGCAAGAGTCGCCACCGACTTTTTATTTTATCCTAAGGAAAGGTTTAAAAAGCACAGCAAAAACCTTTGAGATTTTTCTTGGGTTCGGGGAGTAGATTATAGAAAGGAAAGGTATTAGCACCCTTTCTATCCATGGTTATCCATGGGCTCTTAGGTACTTGCTTAGATCAACTTGCCTTGGTTTTCAATTGTTTGAAATGGTGCTTTGTGTGTGGCTTTGAAAAGGTTTTGAAAAAGATGCCTTGTATAGGCTACCCTTGTAACAATTCTTTACTCGAATGTTTTACAAAAAGGTATTTGTCTTTTTGAAAAGATGTTTCAAGGTTTTTTGAAAATTTGTTTTGAAAGTGTTTGTGAAGTGTGGTTTGAAAATAGATAAGTGTTTTCTTTTGTAAATTGACAAGTACTTAAGAGCTATCTACCCTAAAGTTCTCAAAGATTTTTGTTATGTTTTTAATCCTTTTAACAATTTTGTTCCACCATTGCATTTGGTGGACAATCTTGTGTTAGGAGGTGAAAGGGACGGGCGCGGGTCATCGTTTAGACCATAATTGCAATAGTGTTAAGTGTCTTTGGGCAATTTTTCCTTGAAAGGGACTTGATCATTTTAGGCAACTTTTCGAAAGCGTCATCGAGGGACTATGATCATTTGATTGTTTGTTTTTACCCAAAGAAACCTAACATGCAATATGGCCCATTTATTTGAAGGCAACAAGTGGAGTACCCTAGGGGTGCAAGTGTGATATGTGTTGTCCATGTTCATGCTTGATTATCTTGAAATTAGGTTAAACTATTTTGTTCTTTTTATTTGCATACAAACCCTAGTTCTAGCATGGCATATTTAGAAAGCGATAAAGTGCGAAATTTAAATTTCCTAAACTATTACAACACAATATGGGAAGGGGGTACAAATGTTCAAATGGGAGGATATTTAGACAAGGAAACTAAACCTAGCTATTACATCAATTTTGGAACATTTACAAAAATAATAAATTGCATAAATTAAATGAACAATAATATAAAGATGCAAAATGCAAAAGGGGTTTTCATATGTATGAAAAAAGGATATTTTTTAATAAACAAAAATGAATAAAATAAAATAAAATAAAAAAAAGTAACTTTTTTGGAGTTTTTATGTTTTAAAGGGTAAAACCCTAATTTTTATTAAGTAAATATATATCTTATTTAATTTATACAAGTATTTGTTTATTATGTACAAAAAATAAAATAAAATGGAGTATATTCATAAAAAGTATTTTTCATGTCAAATATTAATAAAATAAAAAATGTACATATTATTGTATTTTAACCTAAATATACTAATAAATATATATATATATATATATACTAATATATATATATATATATATATATATATATATATATATATATATATATATATATATATATATATATATATATTAATTTCTAAATATGTATTATATATAAAAATATTTTCAAAAGAAAAATGTAACAAAAATCAGAAAATAAAGTATATTTGCATTATTTTTCCTATCTATTCTAAATAATATATATATATATATATATATATATATATATATATATATATATATATATATATATATATATATATATATATATATATATATATATATATATATATATATATATATATATATATATATATATATATATATATATATATATGTACAAATGGCTTGTATAAACAAATAAATGCTTAAAAAATATAAAAATGGTGTAAAAGTAATTTTTCATGTTTTTAATATTATTAGCAAAAATAAATAAGCCAAAATGAAAAAAAGAAAAGTCAAAAATCATGAAAATAAACATAATGGGCTCAGGGGGTATGAAACCAAAAATGGGGTGTGAAGAGGAAAGACAAAGCTGGCCCAGCCCATGAAGCTTCTTCTTCAACCTTCAGACAAAAAGATATCAAAAACGCACGCCTGTACTTCAAGTTCAAACACCTGGATTCTTTGATCTTTTGCTCAAACTTACAACATAAGAAATGTTAAGCATTGAACCACGATTCTAAATATATAAAGAACTCATCCTAACTCTCAGAAATGAGAGAGAATTTTAACATTCCCAAATCCTGACCTAAGTTTTCTTCCATATTCAGACCTTAAATTCTCACAGCTCAAGCAAAATAAATGAAAAGTAAAAGCATGTACCGATTCAGGGGCATGAGTAGAACACTTCTTATTCACAAACCTAGAGCTAATGATGCCTACACTAAGAGTTATAAGTTCAAAAAGATACCTGTTCAGTTGAAGTTCTATCTGGCAATGGGGGAGCTTTCAGGGCAAGAGGATGATCCGTATAGCTTTCCTGAAGTGTGGTGATGTTATTCCAATGTTTACTTTGCTTTGAAACACCTTAAATCGAGCTATGGACCTTCAACTGCAAAACAAGAAAATGAAAATGGTGGAACTGGTTAGAAGAGTTACAGGTCGTGTTTTAGGTTTTGGTTAGCTTCCATTGATGCTAGGGAATGTGTTTGATGAGCTTTGGGCCAGAAATCATGCAAAGGATGAGAGTTGGCACTCAAACTGCAGTGAGAACTCTGTTTGAGCAGTTTGAGGGTGGTTCTGAGTTTGTGGAGGTATTGGAGGTATTGGAGTAGTGTGCTAGCTTAGTTAGGATGATTAGAAAGTGTATACAATATTTGCTTAAGTGTTCTAATGTTGAGATCCAAGTTGTGTGATGTTATGATGTGTTTCTTAACACTTAAGCAAACAAAAGCCACTTGAGTTTCTAGGCAAGTAGAGGCCCCCTAAACATGCTACTAACCTTGTCTTGATCAGTGTGTTTTGCTCATAATCTTGTGCCAATTAGATTTGATCTGTACTTGTGGATTTGCAACTTTGACATAAAGCTTGCTTTTGTAAAAATGGCTATTTCACTTTTTCCATAAATGGCTTAATTCAACATGTAATGCATAAAATCATGAAACAAGGCCTTAGCACAATGAACATGCATTAAATTATTGAGTGTTGGATGGTTTAAGGGCCTGTAATCAAGTGGCATGTTGGTTTGATAAATTTGCACAAGTTATGAACATGTACATGGCCATGAATCAAAGTGACTTTTTGCCATATTGCAAAATTCGAATCTCTCAAGTTATGAGGTTGTTTGATGAGTTCTTGGACATTTTGGAAAGCTTGGAATGTGCACTACAATCCATCTTTGAAATGCAAATTGAAATTCCAAGTGGAAGTGTATGTAAAATGGTCTTGAAGTTAGATAGAAAACCTTGCCAAAATAGGTTAAAATTTCACTAAGTTAAGAATGGTTTAGTACCCTTATTCCAAAAATTGTAACTTGAGATACAAGCCTCTTTTGGGAAAACTTTGTGAATCAAAGTTGTATATTATGCAACAAGATACAACTTTCATGTTTTGACTTTTGCTTGAATCCAAATGAATCTTGGTGAGAAAGTGGGGCAAAGTTGGGGAAAAAATTAGGGTTTTTCATAACTTAGAAAAATTCTAAGTTATGAAAAATTCTCATTTCAAACCCTAATTTGCAATTTTTGATTTCTTGGTGAACAAGTTTCATGATTTGGCATGTTTCGATGAAAAATGAATCTTGACTCTTGATTTTGATCAAAAAGTCAAAGTTTGACTTTTCAGTATACAGTCAAAATTGATCAATTGACTGGGAAATTCAACTGTCAATCTTGTGTACTTGGGATCTTTTGAACTTGTTGAGCATGTCAAGACAATTCCATGGGGTCCTTGAATCCATATGTGAGCTTGGTTTGCCATTGGCTAGGTCAAACAGTCAAAATTTGCCTTTGTGCAGTCAAAACCCTAAAAATGACCATTTTGCCCTTTTGGTGATCTGATCAAATTTCTTGTGGAATTGTGATCCAAACTTGATCAAATGGTCCATGTGAGTTCATGATGTTGATGTGGGTCAATTTTCATGAGATTTGACTGTCAATTGGCCACAGTTGACTTTCTCCCCAATACAGCTGATTTCTAGGTCAACTGTCCAATTACTGGGCAAAACTTGGAATCAAGACTTAAAACTTGATGTGGATAAACTTGGGAGTCCAATATGAAGCAAGAAAGTCATCTTAGGCAATTTAGGTCAAAACATCTCTGTGCAACCACAAACCCTAATTTGGGTCAATAGTGCAAAGAGAAGTCTTGAGCAGAGCTAAACCTAACTTGATCTTGATCTCCAAGGGCTTTGTGATAAGAAATCAATGAGAAATGGGAGGGAAAATTTTGGGGTACAACAGTTGCCCCTGTTCAATCTTCTTGAATCCGAAGAGTTAGATTGGCAAGCTTGCCTTTCGTGACTCGAGGGTAAAAGGAGATTGGACACTAGAGTGCCCTTAAATTTGCACTCGTCGAAGCAAGGGATGCGGGAATGGGCTCAGAGATGCCATTTGGAGATGGGCTTAACGATGCCATCTGGAAGAGTGATAGAAGCCTGTCGGGGATGGGCTTAAAGATGCCATCTGGAATGAGTATCAGGAAGGTGTCCATGCTTTGGACCATCTTCGAACTGGGGGTCTGAATAAGCAATAGATTGACATCCGTTGTTGGGAGGAATCCGTAAATTGTTTTCAAAGGTTGCATCTGAACAAGTGATAGATTAACATCCGTTGTTGGGAAGAATCCATAAACTGTTTTCAGAAGTCTTGAGAAGAAACTGAACAAGCGATAGGTTAACATCCATTACTTGGAGAACCCGTGAACTGTTTTCAGAAATCTTGAAGTTGAATAAGCAATAGAGCAGCATCCGTTGTTGGGAAGCGTCCGTAAACTGTTTTCAACAATTGCATCTGAACAAGCTGATAGATTAACATCCGTTGTTGGGAAGAATCCATAAACTGTTTTCAAAAGTCTGGAGAAGAATCTGAACAAGCGATAGGTTAACATTCGTTACTTGGAGAACCCGTGAACTGTTTTCAGAAATCTTGAAGTTGAATAAGCAATAGAGCAGCATATTGTTGGGAAGCGTCTGTAAACTGTTTTCAAAAAAAGCATCTGAACAAGCTGATAGATTAACATCCGTTGTTGGGAAGAATCCATAAACTGTTTTTAGAAGTCTTGAAGTTGGAGGAAGAACCGGTGTAGGTTCCTTGATGATGAGCTTGTGTAAAACTGCATCTGGATAAATCTGGAATAAGCATTAGAATGTTGCCGTGTCTGGGTCACACCCGAACTATTCCTGGAAAGAATCTCAGGAGATAATGATTTTAGTCTTTCGACTGACCTTACCTGAAAAGGTAAAGAGTTAGTTATATGCAATGTCATGATGCATGATAAAATGTATGTTATATGATATGAATGTAAATGGATGCGTATGTAAGCTGGAGAGTTGTCTTGCAAAGGATAGACGAATCCGGGATGGCTGAAGATGACAGTATCTTGACTGCTGCCGGGAAGAATAATTCCTGGTCGTTGCTGGAGAAAAAGGAGCTTGGGTTGTATACCAATCTTCTGGGGAATTCCTGATGACTTCTACTGGGGAGTTCCAAACTAATAGACTCATGCTGGAGATGTAAGACCGAGAATCTTCAGTTTGGTGGGAAGTAACTCTGGCGACTTCACTGGGGAACTCAAGATTTGTCCTCTCAAAATTCTGTGGGGAGAAGGCTTACTAGTCTTGCTTCGCCGGGGATACTGAAACTTTAAACTCTGAGGGGAACTGAGTTCTGGAGGGTTCTCCTGGATGAGGGTAACAAAGATAAACTCTTCGGGGATTGTATTGATAAGTTATGCTGGGGAACTCTGATGAACTCCGCTGGAGGTAGGAAGAATTTTGGCGAGTGCGATCTTCCGTGGCAATAAGCTGAGGATAACCCAGTTATAAGCCCTTGTGAGGAATAACTTTGAATAAAACTCGGGAGAGACGTCCGTGCTCTGCAGGGGATAAGCTTCCAGAATCTACTGGGGATAAGCTTCAGGGTTTGCTGGGGATATGGATTCCAAATCTCTTGGGGGTTTCCTATGAAAGGGTATCAAAATATCCAACTGTGTCCTCAACCTATCAGTAATCCTCTTTCTTGATTCATAAGGAGATGATTATGTTCAAATGCATATGCCTATTTAACAAAACATTGGACGTTTCTCAAAATAAACAATTAGTGCAAAAGAACGGAAAAGACATAAATTTCTGGGAAAAGTATTTGTATTGACTTTTTATGAGTATATTTGTACAAATGAGACAACCATCCTAGTAAGAGGATTTTGTCGTAAATATTGAAAGATTTATACAAAATAAAGATGGCTATGTGAAATAATTCCATGGGATTCCATTCCGCTATAGCTTTCACAACTCTGAATAGCTGTCCATTCAATGCTTCGTTTGTCGATGACTGGATTGATCCGAAACCTGGAACTGGTTGATGAAGAGATTGTCTTTGAAGTGATCCGACGAGACATAGTCATACGCTTTAATTCCCTAACTTTTGCCTGAATCGCCCTTTCGGGTTTTCGATCCACCGGGAAACCCCTTTTTGCCCAAGCCGCCCTTTCGGGTTTTCAACTTGCCGGGTGTACAGATTTTTTTATTTTTATCCCTAACTTTTTCCTGAACCTCCCTTTCGGTTTTTCGGTTCACCGGGATGCCCATTTTTGCCCAAGCCACCCTTTCGGGTTTTTGACTTGTCGGGTTATTTTATGCGTAGTATCTTTTGACTATGTCAGCGTTCACAGGGTGCGGAAAATCATCGACGTCCATGGTGGTCAGAATCATTGCACCACCAGAAAATATGCTCTTGATCACAAATGGTCCTTCATATGTAGGAGTCCATTTGCCCCTGGGATCACTTTGTGGCAAGATAATCTTCTTGATTACGAGATCTCCGACTTGATACACTTGACGTCTGACTTTCTTATTGAATGCCTTGATCATCCGTTTTTGATACGTCTGACCATGGCATATAGCAGCGAGTCGTTTTTCGTCGATCAGATTGAGTTGATCAAGTCGGGTCTGCATCCAATCATCTTCATTCAAACCTGCATCCTTCATAATCCTTAAAGAAGGAATCTGGACTTCCATAGGCAAGACAGCTTCCATGCCATATACCAAAGAAAATGGGGTTGCCCCGGTTGAAGTACGTGCCATCGTACGGTATCCATGTAGAGCAAACGGTAACATCTCATGCCAGTCCTTGTAAGTGACTGTCATTTTCTGAATGATCTTCTTAATGTTTTTGTTCGCAGCTTCAACAGCACCGTTCATCTTCGGCCGATAGGGAGATGAATTGTGATGATAAATTTTGAACTGTTCACACAACGCGGTGATCATGGTGTTATTCAGATTTGTACCGTTGTCTGTGATGATCCTGTCTGGAACACCATACCGGCATATGAGATTTTGCTTGATAAAACGGGCAACCACATTTTTAGTAACAGAGGTGAAGGAAGCTGCTTTGACCCATTTGGTGAAATAGTCAATGGCAACCAGGATGAAGCGATGTCCGTTGGAAGCCGTGGGCTTGATCTCTCCAATCATGTCAATGCCCCACATTGCAAAGGGCCAAGGAGCAGTCATAACGTTGAGAGGAACCGGAGGGATATGAACTTTGTCAGCGTAGACTTGACATTTGTGGCAAGTACGGGAATGTTGATGGCAGTCAGCTTCCATGGTAGACCAGTAATAGCCTGTCCTTAGGATCTTCTTAGCCATTGTATGCCCGCTCAAGTGAGTGCCAAATGTGCCGCTGTGTATATCAGTCATGATCAACTCTGCTTCAGCTTTGTCTACGCATCGGAGTAATACACAATCATGGCTTCGTTTGTAAAGGATGCCGTTGCTCAGGAAGAATTTAGCAGCGAATTTCCTTAAGAACTTCTTGTCATTTACGGAAGCTCCTTTGTGGTAATTTCTAGTCTCGAGATACCTTTTGATTTCATGGAACCAAGGTTGTTCCACTACTTCTTCGGTATTAATCTCGTGACAATGCGCAGGTTCATCCATTCGCTCGATTGTGATTTGGGGAGCCTCGTTATCCCAGTTGAGTTTAAACATGGAAGACATTATGGCTAGAGCATCTGCTAGCTGATTCTCTTCTTGCGGGAAATGATCGAAGGTAATTTGCTCGAAATGAGGCAACAACGTCAAGACATGTTCTTTGTATGGGATAAGATTAGGATGCTTGGTATCCCACTCTCCTTTGATCTGGCTGATAACCAAAGCTGAGTCCCCAAATACGATCAAAGATTTGATTCCCAAGTCTATAGCAGCCTTGAGACCAAAGATGCAAGCTTCGTATTCAACCATGTTGTTTGTGCAGCTGAAGAAAAGTCGGGCCGTGAAAGGTGTGTGACAACCTTCCGGAGAAATGAGTACTGCGCCAATACCATTTCCAAGTGCATTTGAAGCACCATCAAAGTACAGGGTCCATCGGGATCCCTTTTCGGGTCCGCCATACGGTCCGTCACTTTCAATGTTGTCCAAATTCATGATGTCCTCGTCCGGGAAGTCAAATCTCATGGGTTGATAATCTTCGATAGCCTGATGAGCCAGCTGGTCAGCTAGTACACTCCCTTTTATAGCTTTTTGGGTGGTGTACTGGATGTCATACTCGGTTAGGATCATTTGCCATCTAGCTATCCTTCCAGATAAAGCGGGCTTTTCGAAGATATACTTGATAGGATCCATTTTGGAAATCAACAAAGTAGTATGAGTCAACATATACTGTCTTAGTCGGCGAGTAGCCCATACCAAAGCGCAGCAAGTTTTCTCGAGTAGTGAGTAGCGAGTCTCACAGTCGGTAAACTTTTTGCTAAGGTAATAAATAGCATGCTCTTTTCGACCAGACTCGTCATGCTGGCCCAAAACACATCCCATTGAGTTATCCAAGACGGTCAAATACATGATCAATGGTCTTCCTTCGACGGGTGGCATCAGAATAGGAGGTTCTAGCAAATATTCCTTGATTCTATCAAAAGCAGCTTGGCAATCGTCGTTCCATTCGACTACCTGATCTTTCTTCAAGAGTTTGAAAATTGGCTCACAGGTAGAAGTCAGATGAGAGATGAATCTGGAAATATAGTTCAAGCGCCCCAAGAACCCTCTAACCTCCTTTTCTGTACGGGGAGCAGGCATTTCTTGTATTGCTTTCACTTTTGCTGGATCGACTTCAATGCCTTTGTTGCTTACAATGAATCCCAGGAGTTTACCAGACCTAACTCCAAAAGTGCACTTACTTGGATTCAGCCTGAGCTTGTATTCTTTCAACCTGGCAAACAGCTTCTCCAGATGTTCAAGGTGCTCTTCCTCTGTTTGTGACCGAGCTATCATATCGTCTACGTAAACTTCAATCTCATGATGTATCATATCATGAAATAAAGCTACCATGGCGCGTTGATAAGTTGCCTCTGCGTTCTTCAGCCCGAACGGCATCACCTTGTAACAGAAAGTGCCCCATTGTGTGACAAAAGTTGTTTTCTCCATATCCTCGGGGGCCATTTTGATTTGATTGTAGCCCGAGAATCCATCCATGAAGGAAAACACTTTGTGCTGAGCTGTATTGTCGATCAAAATGATAATGTGAGGTAGCGGAAAATCATCTTTGGGGCTGGCCCTATTCAAATCCCGGTAGTCCACACACATCCTGACTTTGCCATCTTTCTTAGGTACTGGCACGATGTTAGCGACCCATTGAGGATAGGACGTAACAGCCAGAAAGCCTGCATCGAATTGCTTCATTACTTCTGCTTTGATCTTTTCAGACATGTCAGGCCTCATTCGGCGAACTTTTTGCTTGATCGGTGGACAGTCCTCTCTTGTGGGGAGACGATGAACCACGATGTCTGTCTAAACCCGGCATGTCTTCATAAGACCAAGCGAAGATTTCAACATACTCATTCAACAACTGTACCAGGCGTTCCTTGACATTTGGTTCCAGATTGGCACCCACTTGCACCTCCTTCCGGTCTTCCTCGGTCCCTAAGTTGACAGTTTCCAATGACTCTTCGTGCGGTAAGATGGCCCTTTCCTCTTGCTGTAGAAGTCTGGCTAGTTCCCCTGGTACTTCACAACCTTCGTCATCTTCATACTCGGCTTGATTGACCAGATCTTCAGAGTTATTGAACGATATAGCAGAATAGTCACCCATGGAATCCGGAGTGGATGGGTACCTGCATTGGTGAGTGTGGGTGTGTGTAAGGGATAGCCATCCTTAAACAAAAAATGCAAAAGGAAAGAAAATGAACACAAGCAGTTTATCAAATGAAAAACGTCCAATGAATCATTAAACATGGCATATGGATATGAAAAATAAGAAAAACCCTTACAAATGGACCTACATGCCCCGGGCAAGGCATGAGGTGAAAAGATAGTGTACGGATTGTTTTGAAAATAAATATTACAGACCAAATAGGAAATGTTTAACAGATAAATTACTGATGAATAAAAGTGATGGGGACAAAGTCTTTTGCCTCCCAGTTGCTCAATCCTCCTTTGACAGTTGGGTAAATCCACTCTTCGATGTTGCTCTCTTTGTCTTCATCCTCTAAGGCGTTGATTCCGTAGGGAGAAATTTTGACTGGCGCTCTTTCAATCTTCGCACGACGCATAGCTTTCTGGCCCGCGGTAGTGAACCCTAATCCAAATTTATCGGTCTTATATGGAATATCAGGTAATTGCCCCCATGCTGAATTCTTCCCTTCCTTTATTGCGGACCTTGCGTCCTCCAGAGATGCCATCCTGGCCATCTGCTTGTCTCAGCTGCCAACTTTGCTACTGTTAACTCAGGAAGGACTTCTTCGAAATGCTGAAAAGGCGTCTCAATGAATTCCCCTTCAACCTCCACATATCGGAAAGAGTTCAAGTGGCTAATCATGTACTCCTCTTCGCCATGGACAATAATGATCTTTCCCTTAACAGGATACTTCAACATCTGATGTAAGGAGGAGGTGACTGCCCCAGCATGGTGTATCCAAGGCCTACCCAGCAAGCAAGAGTATGACGGACGGATGTCTATCACATATAAAGTAGATTTAAACACCTCAGTGCCTATCTTGATGGGAATTTCAACCTCCCCATGGACCATTCTCTTCGAACCATCGAAAGCTCTGACAACAATATCACTCGGCTTCAATTCCAACCCTTCACAATCTAGTCGGTCCAAGGCCTTCTTAGGCAATACATTCAGCGACGAACCAGTATCGACCAAGACATGTGCGAGAGTGGTTCCTCGACACTCGACTGAAATGTGTAAAGCATCATTGTGGTTTCTACCTTTAGGAGTTAGGTCGGCATCAGAGAACCCTAATCCATTGTCCGTAGTCAGGCTAGCCACGGAATTTTGAAATTGATCCGCAGAGGTTTCCTGGGGCACATGGGCTGCCTTCAGGAATTTTATTAGAGCTTTAGCGTGCGCTTCTGAGCAAAGTAGTAGTGCCAGCATGGAGATCTTGGAGGGGGTTTTCCCCAGCTGTTCTACCACATCGTAATCACTTCTTTTGATTATCCTCAAAATCTCATCCATTTCCTTCTTGGAGGTTTCCAGGATGACTAAGGGTTGAGCTCTCGTCCTGACGAGCTCATCCTGGATTCCCTTACCTTTATCAGCAGCGGTAGGAGAGACAGTACTAGGAACAACAACATCTTCAATTAAAGGGGCTCTAGCAGAGAGTTTTATTGGCGCAGGGATGACCTTATCAGCTGATGAGGGTCCAAAGATTGCTCTTGGAGGGGAAATCTCTGGAGAAAATATTCTCCCGCTCCTGGTGATTTTGCTCGTGCCTGCAATGTTACTAATGTTGGCTTCTTCATCATCCGAACTTTCTTCAGTTATTTCGATTTGTTTAATACCATGATAGTAGACGTCGCCGCTATAGTTCCATGGTATCGACTTCTCAGAAACATAGGGGACAGGCCCTGGCATTGTTATCTTCAAAGGAACAGATTTCGTAGCTGGTGTAATCTTAACAGGCTTTTTGACGGCCTTGGAAAGATTGGCGTGAATGGTTATGATTGAGACATCTTCAGTATGAGTTGGAACAACAGAAACTTTTTCAAACAAAATTTGTCGACTATCCATAAGGCCTTGGATGCCTTTCTTCAGTAACGGACAATCAAACGGCAGAGAGTAACAACAATAGCAGTCTTCTTTACATCCCGAGAAGATCCCGGCCCTTAACAAATTCAACTTGATGGTTAGCAATGGAGTTATCAGATCATTGACATCAGCAACATACAAATCTTCTTCAATGGCATTGACATTTCGGCCGTGCTTCGGCATGGGAGCAGATATCACATTAGGCTTCTCCGGAGCGTCAAACTCCACCTCCTTCGCCTCTATCAGGTCTTGGATCTTATGCTTGAGTGCCCAACAATCATTGGTGTCGTTCCCGACACTGTCAGAATGGTAGGCGCATTTAGCATTAGGATGATAATGCGGAGAGGACGTATTCACATTCTTTGGTGCCTCCTTGATGGTAGCGAGATTCAACTTTAACAGATGGGGAAGCACTTGCGCTGGAGTCATATTAATACGGGTGAACTGCCGTTGTGGCCGTTCCACTCGTTGTTGATTTGGTCTGGATTGGTTATAGCGAGGCTGCTCACTTGAAGGGTTTTGAATCATTACGGCCCCCACGGTCGGCCGACGCTCAGTCTTCCCTGCTCTTCTCTGAGAATATACCACAGTTGTTTCCTTCTTAAAAGGCTTCTTCTCAACACTTGCAGCAACACCCTTCTGAATCTTTCCTGACTTGATGCCAGCTTCTATTCTCTCGCCTATTAAGATCAAATCGGTAAACCCCGCGGAAGAGTTAGCAATCAGATGATTGAAAAATGGCCCAGATAGGGTCCCTAGAAACATATCAACGAGCTCTCGGTCGGTTAAAGGAGGCTGCACCCTGCCAGCCAAATCCCTCCATTTTTGTGCATATTCTTTGAATCCTTCGCCTGTTCCCAATGACATACCCTGAAGTTGGGTACGAGTAGGGGCAAGGTCAGAATTGTATTGGTATTGTTTGTAAAAAACGGTGGCCAAGTCTTCCCAATTGCGGACGCTGGTTCCCTCTAGCTGATAAAACCACTCCAATTGAGCCCCAGAAAGGCTGTCTTGAAAGAAATGAATCCAAAGGTTTTTATCTGCCGTATAGGGTTGGATCTTTCTCACGTAGGACCTGAGATGCATTTTTGGACAGGACAGCCCATCATACCTCACAAACACTGGCACTTTGAATTTTGGGGGAATCACAATCCCGGCGACCAAACCCAAGTCTTCAAAATCCAAACCCGGTACTCTTTGTAGCTCCATGGCGGCCAATCTGTCTTCTAAACCTTTATATTTATCATCAGATGAAGGGTATTGTTGATCGGAATAATCTTCATCCTCTTCGACCTCTTCTTCTTCCACATCGGACTCAGAAGGTACCGCAGCCCCACCTCCTTTGCTGGTTCCTTCATCAGAAGTAGGAGGAAATTCAAGCACTCTCCGAGCTTCTCCGTCAAATCTTCTCCCTAGAGTAGCCACCCCGAGTCTCTTTTTCTTCTTTTTCACTGGGTCTTTATTCCCCAATTGGGTCTTGATATCCTCCTGACCCTTAGCCAAGGTCATCAGGAGTTGCTGGAACTGTGCATTCTGAGCTTGTAGGTCTTTGACTGTTTGCTCGAGATCCATCCTACTGAAATAAACAGCAGACAGATAAGGAAACCTGGAGTGAGACCTGCTTATACACATGATGAATGGTATGCTTATGTATGCAATGCATTCAAGGATTTAGGACATTCAAAATTGTTTCAGACAAAGAAGAACGCACGTCATATTAATAAGAAGAAATTTGTTAGTACATAAATGCCCCATGGGCCAAATATTACAAAATAACTTCTCAAGGCAAAAAGACATTGTGCATCCTCTTTGGTGCGATGTAGGTGTTGAGGGCCTCTTGCTCATGGAGTCGGCGGGTAAGCTCTAAAGCCTTCTTCTCACTAGCGTAGAAGCTGGCTTCAAAAGTATTATGTTCCTCCTTGAGCTGAATCCAACTTTTCTGCATTTCCTCCCACGATGTAGGCATGTCAGGATGTAGGATGGTGTAGGGAACCTCTCCTTCCTTAACAGGCTCTTTAATCACCGGGAGTACGTGAGGATAAGGCATTATCAGACTTTGGGCTCGGGCTCGTACCCACTTGAGATAAGGCTCAAGAGGGATGGAGTTCTTGTGTCCCAGAGTCTTGCTATCAACCTTGTTGGGTCTCCCCCAAGCTCTGGTGAATCTTTGGCGAAGTCCTTGCGCATCGTTGTCAAAGTTAAAAACTAGGTCAGGAATCAACATGTCATGAGGGCCATCCCTCCGTGCATATCCAAATTGCCTCAAAGCTAGGCAAGGGTTGTAGGTGATACCTCCTCTGATTCCAAGTAAAGGAACATTAGGAAACTCTCCACAACGATCGACAATGATGACATTTTCTCTGGACCGAGAACACCAATGTACATCAGAGTGAGTAAGAGTCATCAACCGTTGGGACCACCTTAAGCCTTGGTCATTCTTCAAGACAGATTGTGGAAGGTGCGAAATAAACCACCTTGCAAGGAGAGGAGTACAGCACATGAGAACACCCCTCTTTCTCATTGTTCGTGTGTAAAATGAGTGAAGAATGTCCCCAAGCAATGTTGGTATTGGATTTCTGGACAAGAAGATTTTGACGGCGTTGATATCTATCAATTGGTCAGGATTTGGGAACAAGACCAACCCATAGATAAGGAGTGCCACAATCTCTTCAAAGGCTTGTAGGTCCAATGAGTTCCAACATTCTTGTGCCTTCTCAAACAAGAATTTTGCTAAGAATCCTTTGACGTCGCTTATGGTTTCCCAATGCCCCTTGATGTCGGATGGTTGTAGATGTAATGCTCGAGCAACATCTTCCGGCTTTGGTTCCTTTTCCGTACCGTTGAAGGGTAGTTGATTAAGGATATGGATTCTTAGGAGTTGAGAAAACTCCTCCAAAGTGGGCACCAACTGGTAATCAGGGAAAGTGAAACAGTGGTGAAGAGGGTCAAAGAACTGGAATAGCACTTTCATCATGTCTTCTTCAATGTTGGTGTTGACTAGGCTGAGCAGTCTGCCATGTCTTTCACTGAAGGATGAGCTTTCCGGAATTCTCGAGGTGAGCTCCTTGAGTTGAGGAGAAATTCTCACAAGGTTGACTTGAATGGTATTTCTGCGAGGAATTTCCATGACCTACAAAACAAGAACAAAGATGAAGATCCAAACCCTTGAAATGGTTAGTGAATGCATATGATGTTTTATGATGTTTATGATGTATGCACAAAACATATGTACAAGCAATTCACACCAAACCCTAGTTTCGGGCTTGCATGGGGTTTCATAGGTAAGTACCCTCTTGAGTGTAGTTGGCTTAAAAACCTGTCCTATAAATAGTAACCGGGTTCTAAGGAGCTCAATATCATTGGATTGTTTTCATTGTTCATTGTTTTGGTTTAGCCACTTAACTAGCGACCAAAATATTCCAAGAAAACAACCCTCAATGAGTGTAGTATCGAGTATCTACCAACTTCGGACTGCACCAAAGCCGGTCACCTCACTACCCCTAATAAAAGGCCAAGATGGTCAAGTAAGGTTCTAGGTCATTAGTGCTTAGTGACATCACTCAGCGGCCCCGTACTCTCCTTGATTGAACTCAAGGGTTATCGGTACTCACAAATATGTCGCACTAACATAGCTATTGCTTCGACCGTGTCGGTATACCCCGCACAGTTTCCACAACGTATTGCTATCTATGAATGTTTCCCAAAATCCGGGTGTAGGATTGCAAACCCAAATAAGAGAGCCAAAGTATAAAGCAATCAAATCAAACAATTAGTCATGCAAGAGGGTGATCTAGGCCCTAAGGTTACTCCACTTTTAAAATTTTTTCCCCAGCAGAGTCGCCAGTTCTGTGATACGGTGGGAGAACTGACTATGGTTTCGCGTTTGTTTTCACAAATGTTTCGGTTGAGCAAGAGTCGCCACCGACTTTTTATTTTATCCTAAGGAAAGGTTTAAAAAGCACAGCAAAAACCTTTGAGATTTTTCTTGGGTTCGGGGAGTAGATTATAGAAAGGGAAGGTATTAGCACCCTTTCTATCCATGGTTATCCATGGGCTCTTAGGTACTTGCTTAGATCAACTTGCCTTGGTTTTCAATTGTTTGAAATGGTGCTTTATGTGTGGCTTTGAAAAGGTTTTGAAAAGGATGCCTTGTATAGGCTACCCTTGTAACAATTCTTTACTCGAATGTTTTACAAAAAGGTATTTGTCTTTTTGAAAAGATGTTTCAAGGTTTTTTGAAAATTTGTTTTGAAAGTGTTTGTGAAGTGTGGTTTGAAAATAGGCAAGTGTTTTCTTTTGTAAATTGACAAGTACTTAAGAGTTATCTACCCTAAAGTTCTCAAAGATTTTTGTTATGTTTTTAATCCTTTTAACAATTTTGTTCCACCATTGCATTTGGTGGACAATCTTGTGTTAGGAGGTGAAAGGGACGGGCGCGGGTCATCGTTTAGACCATAATTGCAATAGTGTTAAGTGTCTTTGGGCAATTTTTCCTTGAAAGGGACTTGATCATTTTAGGCAACTTTTCGAAAGCGTCATCGAGGGACTATGATCATTTGATTGTTTGTTTTTACCCAAAGAAACCTAACATGCAATATGGCCCATTTATTTGAATGCAACAAGTGGAGTACCCTAGGGGTGCAAGTGTGATATGTGTTGTCCATGTTCATGCTTGATTATCTTGAAATTAGGTCAAACTATTTTGTTCTTTTTATTTGCATACAAACCCTAGTTCTAGCATGGCATATTTAGAAAGCGATAAAGTGCGAAATTTAAATTTCCTAAACTATTACAACACAATATGGGAAGGGGGGTACAAATGTTCAAATGGGGGGATATTTAGACAAGGAAATTAAACCTAGCTATTACATCAATTTTGGAACATTTACAAAAATAATAAATTGCATAAATTAAATGAACAATAATATAAAGATGCAAAATGCAAAAGGGGTTTTCATATGTATGGAAAAAGGATATTTTTTAATAAACAAAAATGAATAAAATAAAATAAAAAAAGTAACTTTTTTGGAGTTTTTATGTTTTAAAGGGTAAAACCCTAATTTTTATTAAGTAAATATATATCTTATTTAATTTATACAAGTATTTGTTTATTATGTACAAAAAATAAAATAAAATGGAGTATATTCATAAAAAGTATTTTTCATGTCAAATATTAATAAAATAAAAAATGTACATATTATTGTATTTTAACCTAAATATACTAATAAATATATATATATATATATATATATATATATATATATATATATATATATATATATATATATATATATATATATATATATATATATATATATATATATATATATATATATATATATATATATATATATATATATATATATATATATATATATATATATATATATATATATATATATATATATATATATATATATATATATATATATATATATATATATTAATTTCTAAACATGTATTATATATAAAAATAATAATATTTAATATTTATAAAAAAAAGTATATTTTGCATAAAATATTTTCAAAAGAAAAATGTAATAAAAATCAGAAAATAAAGTATATTTGCATTATTTTTCCTATCTATTCTAAATAATATATATATATATATATATATATATATATATATATATATATATATATATATATATATATATATATATATATATATATATATATATATATATATATATATATATATATATATATATATATATATATATATATATATATATATATATTTATGTACAAATGGCTTGTATAAACAAATAAATGCTTAAAAAATATAAAAATGGTGTAAAAATAATTTTTCATGTTTTTAATATTATTAGCAAAAATAAATAAGCCAAAATGAAAAAAAGAAAAGTCAAAAATCATGAAAATAAACATAATGGGCTCAGGGGGTATGAAACCAAAAATGGGGTGTGAAGAGGAAAGACAAAGCTGGCCCAGCCCATGAAGCTTCTTCTTCAACCTTCAGACAAAAAGATATCAAAAACGCGCGCCTGTACTTCAAGTTCAAACACCTGGATTCTTTGATCTTTTGCTCAAACTTACAACATAAGAAATGTTAAGCATTGAACCACGATTCTAAATATATAAAGAACTCATCCTAACTCTAAGAAATGAGAGAGAATTTTAACATTCCCAAATCCTGACCTAAGTTTTCTTCCATATTCAGACCTTAAATTGTCACAGCTCAAGCAAAATAAATGAAAAGTAAAAGCATGTACAAATTCAGGGGCATGAGTAGAACACTTCTTATTCACAAACCTAGAGCTAATGATGCCTACACTAAGAGTTAGAAGTTCAAAAATATACATGTTCAGTTGAAGTTCTATCTGGCAATGGGGGAGCTTTCAGGGCAAGAGGATGATTCGTATAGCTTGCCTGAAGTGTGGTGATGCTATTCCAATGTTTACTTTGCTTTGAAACACCTTGAATCGAGCTATGGACCTTCAACTGCAAAACAAGAAAATGAAAATGGTGGAACTGGTTAGAGGAGTTACAGGTCGTGTTTTAGGTTTTGGTTAGCTTGCATTGATGCTAGGGAATGTGTTTGATGAGCTTTGGGTCAGAAATCATGCAAAGGATGAGAGTTGGCACTCAAACTGCAGTGAGAACTCTATTTGAGCAGTTTGAGGGCGGTTCTGAGTTTGTGGAGGTATTGGAGGTATTGGAGTCGTGTGCTAGCTTAGTTAGGATGATTAGAAAGTGTATACAATATTTGCTTAAGTGTTCTAATGCTGAGATCCAAGTTGTGTGATGTTATGATGTGTTTCTTAACACTTAAGCAAACAAAAGCCACTTGAGTTTCTAGGCAAGTAGAGGCCCCCTAAACATGATGCTAACCTTGTCTTGATCAGTGTGTTTTTCTCATAATCTTGTGCCAATTAGATTTGATCTGTACTTGTGGATTTGCAACTTTGACATAAAGCTTGCTTTTGTAAAAATGGCTATTTCACTTTTTCCATAAATGGCTTAATTCAACATGTAATGCATAAACTCATGAAACAAGGCCTTAGCACAATGAACATGCATTAAATTATTGAGTGTTGGATGGTTTAAGGGCCTGTAATCAAGTGGCATGCTGGTTTGAGAAATTTGCACAAGTTATGAACATGTACATGGCCATGAATCAAAGTGACTTTTTGCCATATTGCAAAATTCGAATCTCTCAAGTTATGAGGTTGTTTGATGAGTTCTTGGACATTTTGGAAAGCTTGGAATGTGTACTACAATCCATATTTGAAATGCAAATTGAAATTCCAAGTGGAAGTGTATGGAAAATGGTCTTGAAGTTAGGTAGAAAACCTTGCCAAAATAGGTTAAAATTTCACTAAGTTAAGAATGGTTTAGTACCCTTATTCCAAAAATTGTAACTTGAGATACAAGCGTCTTTTGGGAAAACTTTGTGAATAAAAGTTGTAGATTATGCAACAAGCTACAACTTTCATGTTTTGACTTTTGCTTGAATCCAAATGAATCTTGGTGAGAAAGTGGGGCAAAGTTGGGGGAAAAATTAGGGTTTTTCATAACTTAGAAAAATTCGAAGTTATGAAAAATTCTCATTTCAAACCCTAATTTGCAATTTTTGATTTCTTGGTGAACAAGTTTCATGATTTAGCATGTTTTGATGAAAAATGAATCTTGACTCTTGATTTTGACCAAAAAGTCAAAGTTTGACTTTTCAGTATACAGTCAAAATTGATCAATTGACTGGGAAATTCAACTGTCAATCTTGTGTACTTGGGATCTTTTGTTGAGCATGTCAAGACAATTCCATGGGGTCCTTGAATCCATATGTGAGCTTGGTTTGCCATTGGCTAGGTCAAACAGTCAAAATTTGCCTTTGTGCAGTCAAAACCCTAAAAATGACCATTTTGCCCTTTTGGTGATCTGATCAAATTTCTTGTGGAATTGTGATCCAAACTTGATCAAATGGTCCATGTGAGTTCATGATGTTGATGTGGGTCAATTTTCATGAGATTTGACTGTCAATTGGCCACAGTTGACTTTCTCCCCAATACAGCTGATTTCTAGGTCAACTGTCCAATTGACTGGGCAAAACTTGGAATTAAGACTTGAAACTTGATGTGGATAAACTTGGGAGTCCAATATGAAGCAAGAAAGTCATCTTAGGAAATTTAGGTCAAAACATCTATGTGCAACCACAAACCCTAATTTGGGTCAACAGTGCAAAGAGAAGTCTTGAGCAGAGCTAAACCTAACTTGATCTTGATCTCCAAGGGCTTTGTGATAAGAAATCAATGAGAAATGGGAGGTCAAATTTTGGGGTACAACAATAACCATTTACATGTACAAAGATAAAATTAACCGAAACAACACACTCGCACATGCGCACTCTTAGGGTACCCCTCGCTTGGTTGCCTTCGAACGTGGTTAGGGTTGCCTCGGAAAAGTTTGCCTCAAAAAGGTTGCCTCAAAAAGGTTGCCTCGGAAAAATGATCTAAGACATTAGGGTTACCGCTAAGGCGTCCTAACACTGCTTTAATGACCGCACGTCCCTTAATCGAATTGACCCTTAAAACTCCAACGACGAGGCTACCTACTCATCAATAGTGGGATAGCATTGTCTAAAAGGACATTAGTACAGATTGATTCCTTTTTCGAGTAGGTAGATGGTTCTTAAGTACTTGCTCCTTCAAAACAAAAAAAAATTTCGCACTTACACCTTTCAAACAAAAACTTCTTTCAAAACCACAAACACAAAGAAAAGCAAATTTTGAAAACACTTTGAGCAAGTACCTAAGAGCCCGTGGATAACCACGGATAGAAAGGGTGCTAACACCTTCCCTTTCTATAATCTACCCCCCGGACCCGAGAAACATCTCGAAAAAGGAATTTTTTCTGTGCTTTTTTCCTTTCCTTGTTGGATAAAATAAAAGACGGTGGCGACTCTTGCTTACCGCGACATTTTGCGAAAACAAAACGCAAAACTTGAACCAGCATTCCAAAAACAATCAGTTCTCTCCCACCGTATCACAGCCATGTTATGCATGTGGGATATCTTAGCAAAAACAATCACAAATACAAGATCATAGTACCTCGATAACGCTACGAATGTTGCCTTACAAATGATTTTAGTCCCTCAAAGAGAAATGCTAAGATATCTCAGAACATTGCTATCATGACTATACGATGACCCACGCCCGTCCCTTTGCATACAAAGATAAGGCTTCTTACCAAATCAATGGTAAGATAACAATATCAAAGGAAAGGAAGAAATGAACTAAGACTTTTGAGTAGGTAGATTGTTCCTAGTTGCTTGCTCATTTTCAAATCAAACACTATTGCTTATTTTCAAAAACAAACACCAACACTTTCAAAACACTTTCAAAACCCTTTCCAAACATGAAATATTTTCAAAAACTCAACACTTTGTATACGTTCTTACAAACGAGAACTATTACAAAGTTTGCCTAAAAAGATGGCGTCTTTTTAAAATACTTTCAAAAAACCACACAAAGCACATTTTCAAACAAAAACAAGTGATCTAGCAAGCAACTAAGAGCCCATATATAACTATTGATGAAAAGGGTGCTAATACCTTCCCTTTTCATAATCTACCCCCCGAACTCAAATAATCTCAAAGGTCTTTCCCGTTCTTTTCAGCCTTTCCTTTTGGATAAAAGAAAAGTCGGTGGCGACTCTTGCTACCCCAACATTTGCGACCAAACGCAAAACACCCAAGTCAGTTCTCCCACCGTGTTACATGTATGCTTTGATCGTGTCTAATGAGGAGTCCTCCATTATTAGGTGGCTCGATGAGGCGGGAAGGAAAAATAATCTGGCCCCGTGAGCATTGTAGGCGTGATGTAGGTTTTGGAGATCGCGGTGGTCCTCTCGGGTGAGATGGCACATTCCTCTACTATGGTGGGTAAGCTGGAGTCAGAGAGAACAACTCTCCAAGATAAGACGAAGAAGTTGAAGGCCACCCTCAATGAGAGCGAGGAAAATTTCAGACTCATTCTGATGAGCTGAAAAAGGAGAAAGAAAAGGAGGCCAAAACTTCCGAGGGACTCCTTGCTGCTTGAGAAGAAAAGTATGGAGAAGGAGGTTTCCAACTTGAAGGCTTCCATGGTGCTTTCTAAAGATGAGCCAAATGAGATGAGGGCCTTGGGGACCTGTGCAGAGTTGGTTGCTTGAATTCATGTTCTTTAGTCGGACAGCGTGGAGGTGGTGGTCGCGAGTTTTAAGACCATGATAACTTAACTAGCAGTGTTGAATCCAGAGCTTAACACTGAATGGGCCGATGTTTTGTCCCAGTTGGTCGATGGCAACGTAGTCCCTCATCTTGATTCCTCTGAGCCTGACACTAAAGAAGGAGACCTCTTCGGAGAGTGATCGACGTTTCTTGTTAGTTTGTTCAGGCCTGTATGCCTTTATTTTTTGTAAATTTTGTACCAGGGCTTTGCCCGATTAATTTTTGTTTGGTTCTGTGTGCCTATAAATTTTATAATATCTAGATAACGCCGACCTTCGTGGTCATCATTTTGAATGCCTCTAATTTGTATGTTTATTCTGTGTTGGATATTCTTTGTCGTTGCTCATATTTTCCATGTTTATTTTTTTTACAAGTGTGGAAATTCGTGCCCGACCTAATTTATGGTCGACAACATATAGAGACATGTTGAGAAGACGGATTTTGGTTCCATATGAATAAGACCAAGGTCGTGGTCGAGGTCTTGATCTTGCAACGTGAACTGTCCCACGCGAGCTAGGTGTTCTTCCTGCTTGGTACTTTGACGATGGAGCTCAGTCGAGGTGTCCCCGTCGGGCTAAGGTTCCGCTTGTCCAATAAGCGATAACCCAACTTTTGTTCTTGGTTTTTGGATGCAATGTTGGTACCTTAACATGCCTTTGTTGTCGAGCAAGCCCGTCGTTTTTCGGAGGGAGAACGTCAATTGTTAGGCCCCAATGTTTGCTCGGGAATTAACTATAATATTTTTTTAGCTTGGTAGTGTTCCATGGTCGAGCTAGTTGTTTCCCAATTAGGTGTTCGAGGTAGTATGCCTATTTCCTGTCTTCTCGCAGACGCGATAGGATCCTTCCCAGTTGGCGGCTAGATTTCCTTCACATAAATCTTTCTGATTTCTCCGTAGGACTAGACTGCCGACTTGGAATTCGCGTTTTATGACTTTGGCGTCATGTCACAGAGTTATCTGATGTTTTAGTATGGACTCACAAAGAGATGCCTGTTGTACCCCAAAATTTGCCCTCCCATTTTCACACAAGACATACTCCAAAGATCTTCAAGGGCTCAAGGTTGATTAAGGATTGACCAGACAAATCCTCCTCCTAAGACAATAAGACTCAAACTAGAGTTTCACTCCTCATCAAGATGGTTGAGTTCCAAGGGTCCTAAATGGTTTCCAATGTCCTAATATTTCCTCAAGATCATCCATGTCAAGTTTCATGCCTTACACAACAAGTTTGCTCAGTCAACTGCTCAAATGCCTGAAAATCAACTATACTAGGTCAAAAGTCAATTGTGGCCCAAGTACAGTCAAACTTCAAGATTTTTGGTCAACATAAATATTTTGAAGTAATATCCATCATTTGATCAAGGGTTGATCATGATTCTTCAAGAAATGCTCCCAACTCATCAAAAGTCAAAAATGGCAATTTAGGGTTTCTATAGAAAAAGTCAACCAAACTTTGACCAGGCATAACTCTCTCATACTTTATCAAATTTTTTCCAACCAAGGCTCATTTTGAAGAGAATCCAATTCCCTACAACTTCTCTTCATCCCTCAAGGTCAAGAAATGCATCAATCAAAAGATACAAGTTCATACATTATAGGTCCTTTCAAAAAGTCAACAAAAACACCTTTTAGGTGAAATCTCCTTACATTAACATGGAAGATTCAATTGATATGAAACCAAAAAGGTTGTTTAGAGGACATCATAAGCTTTCTAAAAAGTCCAAGAACACCCTCTTAGGGTAAACAATGAGAGAGATATGCATTGCTAAAGTTGACCAAATTTTAGAAATGTGTATGAAGTCACATTGATCAAAATTGATTTTTTTTTCAAATGGGCCCATGTTTTCTTGTTTGAAACTTGTTCCTAAGATGACCCATGACCCCTGAGCTTATCCACTTATTATTTTATTATTTTTATTATTTGTTTTGATTTTTTATTCATTAAAATCAAAATAAATCATTTAAAATAATGGAATAATGAAATAAAATCAAAGATTGGATTTTATGAGCACATTATGAGTCTATAATCAGTTGGTGAATCATATAATTCGTACAAGGACTAATTGGATTGGAAAAGATCATGATTTGGCCAAATTTAGAAATAAAAAAATATAAGATGCAAATCAAATCTTTTCTCATCAATTTGCAAAGATTCAACTCAGTTTTATTGACCTAATTGCTTCTACTATATATGCATAACAAACCCTGATGATAAAGACAAGGATTGGTCGTGTAGAATTGAGAGAAGAAACTCAAAATTTTGGACCAAAAAGTGGTGATCGAAATTTGATTTACAGGGAGATTCAAAGCATTGTAAGGCTTACAATCAATTCCTGGGCACGTTTGGAAGCTACCTGGACCACTCCCACGCATCAAAGCACCCAGAAACGCCCCATACGGTATCACAGTTTGCCCTTAGTTTCTTGAATTTGATTTTAAATATACAAGCATGATAAATGAATTCTAACTACATACTCATGTTTGTATAATCGTTTAGAACACGTTTGCATAATTAATTATTTGTTTTGATGCTTGTATGAATAACTGCCATTGATAGGGTTTGAAGCTTCGTTTTAGGGTTTTTCATTACAGGTGAAATTAAGCCAAAAGAAGAGTACCATTGTTCTCAAGAGATCAAACCCAGTTGACCTATGTACTTATATTTCATTTTTATTGTGTGGCTGTGATTTTTGAAATATGCAGGTCCTATAGTTACAGTCATGTCCGTAGGTAAAGGTTCCTTGTCTAAAACGACAGTTCATCAAGGAAGACGACTGCGTGGCATGATCTGGTTGGCCAGTTTGAACTTGGTGCGCATTTTATTACAATCACTAACCTTTATTCTATAAAATATATTATGTGTATTTTAAATAACGAATGAAGAAGTGACCCAATGGCAGGCAGGAGGGGTGTTAAAGCGTTATGTGTGGGAGGTCAGGGGTTCGACCCCTGCCTCCAATATTTTCTATTTTCTCAATATTTCCTTTCAGATTATATGCTATCATCACAAGCGCGCATACCATAGATCTCCAGGTCACCACCCTTGGATCATTCCTTGGTCAGATCTCACGCTTCCAGGCTGCATCCCCAAGATGGACCTTCAGGCTCCCAACATCACTGGATCCAGCGCTGGTGATGGGCCACAGGATTGGGCTTTGGATAAATTCAGTAACACACCATCCCAAAGTTGGGTTTACACCCCTCAGGCCCATTCCTTCACTATTTTTATTTCATTATTTTATTTTGTTTAATTAGTTTAATTTCTTTTTAAATCAATTTTTTTTATAAAATCAGAAAATCATCATAAAAATAGGACTTAGTTTTTTTCATTAAATTAACTTTTGAAAATTAATTATTTTAATCAATTTTAATTTATTTTCATTAATTAAAATTAATTAGAAAATTAGGTCAATTTCAAATCATTTTTTATAAAAAAATCCAAAAAAATATTTTAATGATCAAATTAGTTTTTTAGGGTTTTGCACTTTTTTTCAATTTTAATTCTCGCACTTAATTACTTTTGCCATACGATTAATTTTTATTATTGATGTAACTGCGCCCGATTTGTAATAGCTTAATTAGGTTTTTTTCAATTCCGCATTTTACTTTTCAGTCATTAATTATGTAATTGCACCAAAGCCTTGTAATAGTTAGGAATTTTATCTTTCTGCCATTTATTTTCCCGCACGATAAACTTAGATGAATGTTTAATAGGGTTGCCTGAAAGATAATGATTAATTGAACCTAGGTAACCCTAATTGCGCAAGATAAAATATCTGGAAAAAAAGCACACTTTTGCACACTTGCACCCCAAGGGTATTACCTCACTTGGTTTCCTTCGGAAATAATGGTCATGTCCCTCGAGTGTAGGGATACTCTTAGCAAAGACCCTCAGTTTAAAATAATCATAAAGATCATAGTCCCTAAAATGTCCCTCGAGTTGCCTGCGTGAAATGATCTTATGATGATAGTCCCTTCGAAATGCTAAGGTATCCTTACATGTTGCCTCCAATGACCATAAATGTCCCTTTCGATAGTCCCTCATACATCCAACAACTAAGGTTACCTACTCATTAATAGTAGGATAACACAGTCTAAAGGGTAGGAGGAAAAGAACAGTCTTTTTTCGAGTAGGTGGATAAGTGTTAGGTACTTGCTCAAATAAATTTTCACACCACACTTTCAAACATACTTTTCAAACAAAAGTTTTCAAAACGCTTTATCACACTCTTGAGGACTGATACAAGAGTTACCATAAAGTGAATCGCCGCACTAAGGCATTTTCAAAGCTTTTCAAACACCCAAACACAAGCAATTTTAGAAAATGAGCAAGTACCTAAGAGCCCATGGAAAACCATGGATGGAAAGGGTGCTAACACCTTCCCTTTCCATAATCTACCCCCTTACTCAGAAACTCTCGAAAAAAGGTATTTTTCTATTCTCTTCACCCTTTCCTTTGTTGGATAAAATAAAATTCACTGGAGACTCTTGCTTACCGCGACATTTGCAAACAAAAAATGAAAACCAGTATTAACAGTCAGTTCTGCCACCGTATCACAGAACTGGCGACTCTGCTGGGGAAAATTATAAAGTGGGGTTTACCTTAGGGTCTAGATAATTTTAAATTTCTTTCTCTGTTTGCTTTGAATACTTTTATCTTTGAGGGTTTTGTTGGGGTATTCTTGTAAAGATCCTATACCCGGATCTGGGGCACCTTATTAGGTAAGTAGCAATAAACCATGGAAGTTATACAACATAGACCGATACAGACAAAGTGGTGGCTACGTTAGCGCGATACTTTGGATTGTACTAATGTTCCTTGAGTAAGTTAAGGATAACATTAGGCTTCCTCATAGTGTCACTAAGCGCTAATTGACCTTTAGAACCATTAAATTGACTCATCCTAGCCATTAGGAAGTAGTGAGATAACCGACTTTGAGGCTGGACTTTTAGGATTTTTTTGGCCACAATACTTCGGTGCGGAGCTGAAACAATTTCTGAAGGGAAGGTCAGTGATATTGAGGCTCCTTAGAACCCGGTTACTATTAATAGGACAGGTTGAGCCAATTAAACATTCAAGAGGGTACTTACCTACAGACCCCATGCAAACCTAAACCTAAGGTTGCTTGTGTGACTTGTTTGCCTTCATTGTCTAACAACTTGAATTCTTTGCAGGGTTGTGTTTGTCACTTTACATTTTTGCTTAACGCATAGCATACACATCATATTATCATGCCACAATATTTCCTTAACCATTTCAAGGATCTCAAGGGCCTGTGATGTAGGTTATGATAAATCAGACGTCTAGCAAGGGGCAAGGGGATTTATTTTCCTCTAGCCAATGCCGTCAAAAGACCAAAACACGACAACTTGAGTCAGGGGCTATGACCCACTTGATATGGTGAGCTTGACTCTTGTAGAAGGACACTCAACGATACAAAGTTCTTCAACCAATGCTGCAAATTTCAGGTTCTGACATTTCTTGTTTACCCCACGAGATCCTTGAAAACATTGCATACATATATGATACATATCATTGCATAAACAGGTTTCATAGCAGGTTTCTCATCTTCTTCGTTGTTTATTTCAGCCGTAAAGAAATGGCTCTCGAACAAACAATCAAAGACCTTCAGGCTCAAAATTCCCAGTTTCAACAAATGTTCATGACTCTGACCCAGGGGTAAGAAGACCTGAAAGCTCTGATCGTCAAAAAGAAGGCTAAGACGGAAAAGAAACAAGTTTGTGTCTCGGGTGTGGGAAGAAGAAGGCCAGCTAACCGAGCTCTAGATTTTGCAACCCCATCAAAGGTAGGAGGTAATCAAGAGGAAGAAGACGAGGAATCATATGAAGGAGACAAAAATCCAACGTCTGAAGAAGATGAACCTGACTATGATGAGGAGCAGTATCCTTCTGCTGATGAAAAATACAAACAGCTAGAGGACCGACTCAATGCCATGGAGATCCAAAGGGTGCCTGGTCTGGATTTCGAAGAGTTAGGTTTGGTTCCTGGAGTGGTCATCCCACCAAAGTTGAAGATTCCCACATTTGCTAAGTATGACGATGTCTCCTTCCCTAAGTTGCACTTAAGGTCCTATGTCAGGAAGATCTAGCCTCACACTGCTGACCGGAAGTTATGGGTCCATTTATTCCAAGAAAGTTTGGCTGGAAATCAACTGGATTGATTCTATCAGCTAGAAGGAAATGACATCCATACCTGGGAAGACTTGGCTATTTCTTTCTACAAGAAGTACCAATACAACGCTGACCTGACACCAACTCGAGTGCAACTGCAGATTATGTCCATGGGCTCGAGAGAAGGGTTCAAGGAATATGCGCAAAAATGGAGGGATCTAGCTTATAGGGTTCAACCTCCTCTGACTTATCGGGAATGATGGACATGTTCATGGGCGCTCTGACAGGACCATTCCTCAATTTGCTGATTGGGAGTTCCTCATCCGGGTTCACAAAGATGGTTCTGACTGGAGAGAGGATCGAAAGTGGTATCAGGAGCGGGAAAATCCCGATGGCTGCATCTTCTAATACTGAGAAGAAGCCATTTGGTGGTAAGAGGGAAGCCAATGCTACGCACGGCCAGAAGGGTCGTAATAAGGCAGACTACCACCAATCTGTGGGGGCAGTGCTGGTCTCTAATTCGGCATGCATGCAACGACCACAATGACGAGGTAATTAGTGAAGGCAAGACGAGCCTAAGAGACAGTTTACCCAAATCAACATGCCATTGTCACAAGCATTGCAACACATGTTGAAGATGAATCTGATTACGGTGATAGGCCCTCATCCAAACCCTAAGACTTCCTCTCCTAACTACAATCCTGACGCAAGGTGTGCTTCTCATTTTGGCAGTCTGTGGCACGATACTAACGATTGTTGGGCGCTGAAATACAAGATTCAGAATATGATTGACACCAAGGAGATTGAGTTCGACCCTCCTGAGACTCCCAACGTGATCACTGCTCCTATGCCAAATCATGGCTAGGATTGAAAGCATTTTTGTTCATTTGAATTCTCAAGTTGTATTTTCTTTATTATTCAAACAAATATTGTCATGTCAAAACTTTGTTATTTCATTAATGCATTACACATGTTTGTCTTGAATTAATTTGTTTTCATTATGCTTAAACTGCTTTATACTTCCTTTTCGTGATATTCAACTCTCGATCAAAAGCTCTAGGCCTTTAGAGGGAGGATGACGAAAATGATACCACAATCTCCACAGTATACTTTTGACCAGACCCCGCTGATGTTGTACAGGCGTTGTTTCAAATCCTAAATAATGGAGTTATAAGGAAGATAATTCCTAATCAACCCCTTTGATCCAAAGAAGTAGGAGTTTTTCTTTTCACACAAATCAAAACCCTTAATCATAACCTAGGGCAGGTTAGTTTCCTCAGTTAATTCAGATGTGCATTCAATCGCCAACTTTCCTTTCATACATGATAAATAGTGTAGAAGATGCTCTCCAAAAGATGGTAATGGTTTCGCATAATCATCAAGGAAGGCAATCATTATTTCTCACACTAAAATCCCATTAAGTCAAAACCTATGAAGGAGACTTAATAGAGAAACCGGGGCATCCCGCTGACTGCAATCACAAAAGAAACAGTTTCAGCAAAAGATAGGGATAGCAAAATCAAAAAAGAGGTTACTACAAATCCTCGATAAAAAAGAAAAGGTTACAAAAATGAATTCCTTCTTCAAACAAACGTTCAATTGCCGAACTATCACTATAATATCAAAGACAAGATGCCAAACTTAATTGGGATTCAAAATGCACAATTAACTGAGCATAGGACTGAAGAACAATACAAAGAATGGGTGGGTACAAATAAATTTTGAGTCTTTATCCTTTGTTTCTTAAACTGTGAACCAGGCTACGTTATAACTCTTAAAAGTCCTAGCTGAAGCCTGAGTTAGTTTGAGAGCATACTGTTACAAAGGTATTCTGACTCCTGTAGGACTTGCTACGAATCTTGAGTTGATATCACTCTCTTGCAAAATTTGTTTTACTAAAAAATATCATTTTCAAAATATTTTTTTTCAAGACAGACATAATCTTTGCATTCTTAAAATACCATTGTTTGCATATGACTATTTGTTCAACAGCAGAGAAATTGCATGACGAATATCTAGTGAACAAGAACCTTCTCAATGAAAAGGATCACCTCAAGTGGAAAAACACTTCCAACCAAGGGGCACGGCATGACCATTATCTATCATCTGGGGCAGTCAAGTCAAGATTCAAGGAATCTCTCAAAGATGCCAAATAGCCAGGGGCAGATCTCCATATGAATCACTTACTACTATGGACAGTGACAATTCTCTGCACCCGATGAACGTGGACATAGTCGGAAAATACTACACATGAACAAAGACCCGCTAGGTTGACGGGCCTAGGCAAAAATAAGGGCATCCCGGTGAACCAAAAGGGTTCGGGAAAAAATTAGGGATAAAAACAAAAAAAAATATACACCCGACAAGTCAAAAACCTGAAAAGGAAGCTTGGACAAAAAAGGGTATCCCGATGGACTGAAAACCCTAAAGGGCGGTCCAGGCAAAAGTTAGGGATTTAAAGCGTATCACTATGTCCCATTGGATCACCTTGCGACCAGACTTCAGCATCAACTATCAAGCTCAAAACAGAATCGATCAATCCAATCAGCTTCGGACAAGTAGCAAAGTGATGAGATTCTCGAAGACATGGCGGCAATAGTAGAATTGAAACTCAATGGGGATTATTACACATAGTTGTTTTCTTCTCTTTGTACATAATATTGTATAGCTTTCATTTTCACGATGGCGTTCTCTTACTAGAGCGTCAGCCTCCTTGTACAAAAACGCCTGTTATAGGCCAACATCAAAATCAATACAAGTCATTTCTACACAAAAACTATTTATTTTCCTTTTTTGTTTTGTTTTGCAAAAACGTCCAATGATTTATTCTTGACATATGCATTTGAATATGATTGCTATTCGCAAATATTTGCATAAGAAACAGAAATACAATTTCTTATAACTTAAGGAACATGGGCAAAGACTAAAAAACCATGTCAATCCCGACAGTTACTCCTTCCAGCAGGTACAACGGCAGAGACATCTTTGAAACGAAGTCACCATTACATGCTCCCCCATGACATCTACACTCCCCACAGAGTAGAGACAACCAAAATATTTGACATCGGCTTCCCCAAACAGGAGCTACTTTCCCCAGCAAAGTTCCTTCAGAGAGTCAACATCTATATTCCCCAGCCGAATTTTATAATCACAAGCAGTTCATAAAGTTTTCCCCCGAGAAGAGTTTATTTCTCTGAATACATAAGCTCAGTCCCCAACAAAGTTTATTTCTCTAGCTACGGAAGTTCATCCCCCGACGGAGTTTATTTCTCCGAATTGGAAAAATATTCCAGCAAAACATCTCCTCTCACAAATAGAGCTATTCCACCACAGAGTTATTCTCAAGAAGAGTCTCTCCCCGACAGAATATTCACAAACATAAAGGAGTAAATCCACAGCATAGTCATCTCCATTCACCATCCCCAGCGGAAATGAAGAACTCGGCCCCCTAATACTTTTCAGTAGCAGTCCGTGATGTATTTCCCCGACTAAGAAATACCTTAATAGCATCCCATATCTATACATCATGGCACGCGCATACATATTGCATACAATACAATCTCATTTATTTTGAGAACATCATCACAATGCATTTCATACATCATGACATTGCATACGACTAACTCTTTACCTTTCAGGAAAGGACCAAATCAACAAGCTACGTCTAACCAAAGGCTATTTCAGAATTTTCTTCAAGAAGATGTCCTCATAAGATTTTCTCTAGATCAGCCAGATGTCACTAAGATCTCTCTGCTTATTATGCCGGTAGAAGAGATTCTAAAACTTTTGTCTGGGTTAGTTGAATCGCTACTAAGATTCTCCTTATTACTATGCCAGTCAAAGTTAACCCGAGATCTCTCTGCTCACTATGCCGGTGGAAGAGATTCCAAGACTTTCGTCTGGGTCAGTTGAATTGCTACTAAGATTCTCCTGATTACTATGCCAGTCAAACTTGACCCAGGATCTCTCTGCTTACTATGCCGGTAGAAGAGATTCCAAGAATTTTGTCTGGGTCAGTTGAATCACTACTAAGATTCTCCTGATTACTATGCCAATCAAAGTTAACCTAAGTTTTTCCCTGGGTCAGACAGGTCGACATCAAGATGGTAATAATGGAGAGGTCTTCATATTTGTTAATCAAACTCTTGGCAAGTGGAGTATTATCAAATAGAATTTCGTGGCTATCCATCGGGCGTTGTATGCCTTTCTTCAGCCCTTCACATCCATTGAGTTGTCTTGTACAACACACACACACACTCTTTTACACAGCCAGGGAAGATCCCAGCTTTCAACAGATTGTTCTTGATTACATTTAACGGAGTAGTAAATTCTTCAACAGAGGCAAAAAAATTGTATCTTCAACAACATTAACACTCTTGTCATACTTGGCATCAAAGCGGTAATTACATTCGGTGTTGGAGGAGGATCAAACTCAATATTCTTGTTGTCAATCAAATCCTGGATTTTGTTCTTCAAGGCCTAGCACTGGTCAGTTTCATGCTCGGGGCTGCTCGAGTGGTAAGCACACTTAGCGTTTGGATTATATCTCGGTGACGAGGTATCAGGGTTGGCGGGAGGATCGCACAATGTCACTAAATTATCCTTGATCAAATGTTGTAAGGCTTGAGACAATGACATGCCTAACCTCGTAAGTTATCTTCTCGGAGTTTCAAAACGTTGATGATTTTCATATGGTATTGGAGTAGGAGTTGGATTGGATATTCGGACGATATTTACAGACGGATGATCATTCTTCTTGATACGAGCCATTTCCCCGTACACAACATTGACTTCCTTTTTTGCAGCAAAAGGTTTCTTGATAGGATTGGAAGTAGAGGTAGACGCCACAAAGATCTTCCCACTTTTTATGCCACTTTCAACTCTTTCACCGGTTAAGATCAATTCAGTGAAACCAGAAGAAGAGCAGTCAACCAACAGATTAAAGAAAGCAGATAAAGTGCCCATAAACATATCAATGTGCTCCCTATCAGTCAAGGGCGGTTGGACCCTACTAGCAAGGTCTCTCCACTTTTGCGCATATTCCTTAAATCCTTCATTCTTTCCCATGGTCATATCTAATTGAACCCCTGTTGGCGCCAAGTCGGCATTGTACTGATAGTGATGGTAGAATGCGGTAGCTAAATCATCCCAAGTATTAATATGAGAACCATCTAACTGATAAAACCATTGAAGTTGCATTCCAGCCAAGCTGTCTTGGAAGAAGTGAACCCAGAGCTTCTTATAAGTAGTGTGCGGCTGTATCTTGCGCACATAAGATTTCAAATGGATTTTTGGACAAGAAACTCCATCGTACTTAGCAAAGACTGGTATTTTGAATTTGTGGGGGATGACTACCCTAGAGATCAAACCCATATCATCAAAATCTGAACCAGGGACAACCTAGATTTTAACATGTTTCAATATGTCTTCTAACTGCTTGTATTTGATACCAGCGGGTGGATACTGCTCATCGAAATAATCATCATCAGATATTGGATCATTGACACAGTCAACCTGAGTACTCTTGACCTCACCAATTTGGTTCTCGTCCTCTTCAGATGAATCTCCTCCTACTGGGATTTGACGGACTGTCTCCTTGAATCTTCTACCCATGTTGAGTAGAGCTTTCTTCTTGGGCTTCTTCTTAACGGCCAGCAAAGCCATCATATCTTTCTGCCCCTTGGCTAGGGCGAGTAAAGTTTCCTGAAACTGGGAATTTTGGGCTTGGAGATCCTTCACAGTTTTCTCTAGATCTATCTTGCTGAAATAAACAGCAGAAAGATAAGGAAACCTGTTATGCAAAAACCTGACATGTTATGATGCATGGAATATGTACGTGCAAATGATTTCAAGGATTAATGAGATTTAAATTTGTATAGACAAAAGAATGAACAAACGTTAATTTTCATTAAACAAAAAAAGAAAGATTACATCATGCCTCTTGGGATTACAAAATAACTTTCTAAGATAGAAAGATTAAACGCATCCTCTTTGGTGCGAGATAAGCGTTCACACTTTGCTCTTCTTGTAGCTTCTTCGTAAGCTCCAAGACCCTATTTTCACTAGCATAGAATTAAGCCTCAAAAGTATCTCGTTCTTCCTTCAGCTGGACCCAACCCTTTTGCAAGTCTTCGAGAGAGGTAGGCATGTCGGGATGGAGGATAGTGTAGGGAACATCTTCTTCGACCACAGGCTCCATGATGACTGGTAAGATGGAGGGATAAGGCATCACAAGTTTCTGAGCACGAGCTCGTGCCCACTTAAGGTAAGGCTCAAGGGGAATGGAATTTTTGTGTCCCAGTGTCTTGCTATCCACCTTGTTCAACATCCTCCAAGATCGGATAAACCTATGACGGTAATCTTGATCGCCATTCTCGTAGTCAAATACCACTCCTTGGATAAGCATCCCATGTGGACCATCCCTTCGAGCGTAACCAAATTGTCGTAAGGCTAAGCAGTGGTTATAGGTGATACCTCCTCTAATGCCAAGTAAGGGGACATTGGGGAATTCTCTATAACAGTCGATGATAGTAACATTTTCCAAAGATCGGGAACACCAATGAATATCTGAATGTCTGAGCGTCATCAACCTATGGGACCACCTTAAACCTTGCTCATTCTTCAACATGGATTTGGGAAGATGCAAAATAAACCATCTTTCCAAGAGAGGAGTGCAACATATGAGGATACCTCTTTTCCTCATAGTGTAAGTGTGAAAGTAATGTAGGATGTCCCCTAGAAAAGTAGGCATTGAGTTACGAGACATGAAGATTTTGACGGAGTTCAAATATATGAGTTGGTAAGGATTTGGAAACAAAACCATCCCATAGATGAGGAGAGCCACAATTTCCTCAAAAGCTTGTAAGTCCAAAGAGTTTCAACAATTTTTGGATTTCTCAAACAAGAACTTTGCTAAGAAACCTTTGACACCACTCCTTGTTTCCCAATTAGTTGTGATATCAAATGGTTGCAAGTGTAGAGCTTGAGCAATCTCTTCTGGTTTTAGATCTCTTTTTGTACCGTTGAAGGGTAGTTGATTGAGAATGGGAATCCTCAAGAGTTTGGAGAATTCTTCCAAAGTTGGCACAAGTTGATAATCAGTAAATGTGAAGTAATGGTGTAGAGGATCAAAGAATTGGAAGAGCACCTTCATCATATCTTCATCAGTGTTGGAGGTAACCAAGTTTAGGAGGTGACCATGTCTTTCGGTAAATGGAGAATTATCAGGAACCCTTGATGCTAACTCTTTAAGTTGAGGAGATATCCTTACGAGATTGACTTGAATGGTTTTCCTGCGAATAGAATCCATGTCCTACAAAACAGAACAAAGATAAATCCTAAAAATCCTTGAAATGGTTAGTGAGTATGAGTATGATGTTATGTACAAGTATATATATACAAACAAAGAAAATAAGTCCTTAGGTTTAGGCTTGCAAGGAGTCTCATAAGTAAGTACCCTCTTGAAGTTTAATTGGCTCAAACCTGTCCTAGTAATAGTAATCGGGTTCTAAGGAGCTCAATATCACTGATTTGTTTCCTTGGGAATTGTTTTAGCGCAAGCCTCTTTAATGGAGACCGAAATATCCCAAAAAAGCAAACCTCAATGAGTGTAGTATCGAGTATCTACCAACTTCGGACTGCACCAAAGTCGGTCATCTCACTACGTCCTAAAGGCCAAGTTGGTCAAGTAAAGGTTCTAAAAGTTCATTAGTGCTTCATGACATCACTCAGCGGCCCCATATTCTCCTTGACTACTCAAGGGCTACCGGTACCCACAAATATGTCACACTAACGTAGCTATTGCTTAGACCATGTCGGTATACCCTGCATAGTTTCCACAATGTATTGCTACTTACCTATAAGGTATCCAAAATCCGGGTAGAGGATTCAAACCCAAACAAAGAACCATAATGTAAAGCATACAAGCCAAACAATGAAAGCAAGTAAATGTGATCTAGCCCTAAGGTAACCCCACTTTTAAGAAATTCCCCAGCAGAGTTGCCTATTCTGTGATACGGTGGGAAAACTGACTTGGTGTTTTGTGTTTTGATCGCAAATGTTGCGGTTAGAAAGAGTCGCCACCGACTTTTCTTTTATCCAAAAGGAAAGGCTGAAAAGAACAGGAAAGACTTTTAGAGATGTTTTCTTGAGTTCGAGGGGTAGATTATGAAAAGGGAAGGTATTAGAACCCTTTTCATCCATGGTTTTCCATGGGCTCTTAGTTGCTTGCTAGATCACTTGCTTTTTTGTTTGAAAATATGCTTTGTGTGGTTTTTGAAAGTATTTTTGAAAAGAGGCCATTGTTTAGGCAAACTTTGTAATGATTCTTGTTCGTAAGAATGTATACAAAGGTGTTGATCTTTTTAAAAAATTTTCAAATTTGAAAGGTGTTTTGAAAGTGTAGGTGTTTGTTTTTGTTGTGAGCAAGCGACCAACTAGGAGCGAATCTACCTACTCAAAAGATCTTAAATGTTCTTTTCTTCCTCCTTTAGATGTTGCTATCTCACCATTGTTTTGGTAAGAAGCCTCATCGTTGGATGTGAAGGGACGGGCATGGGACGTTTTTGTATAGTCATAGAAGGTAACTTATGGGACGTTTTAGCAATGTCGTTTAGGGACTAGATCATTTATCGAGGGACTACGATCTTTTATCAAGGGTCTTTGCTAAAACACCAATATTCCAGGGACATGACTAATTTCCGATAGGCAACAAGTGAGATTACCCTAAGGGTGAATGTGTGAATAGTGTGTTTGATTGCATGCATTTTATTCTTTGATTTTTAAGTTGTCTATTTGTTGTTTTTATCTTACCATACAAACCCTAATTACTAACAATATATGAAAGCAATAAAAGTGCGGGAAAAGTAAAGTCCTACACTATTACATCATTAAGGGGATGGGGGTACAAATTTACAAATGGGGATTGCAAGAAATTAAAGTCCTAATTATCTATTACAACCACATTGAAATGTACAATATAAGAAAGAAAAAGGACTTGTTTAGAAAATGGTTTTTGTTTCTTAATGAATTAATAAAAAGAAAATATTTTTATGTATTTTTTATATTAATAATAAAAAAAGAGTATTAATATTGAAAATGATAAAAAAAGGGGGAATAATGAGAGATAGGATTAGCATGCTGCTGAAAGCAAAACAAAGAGGATCATAAGTTCTGATGTCGGGCACGCTGTGGTTCAGAAAGAAGCGTCAGAAGTTCTGGATTGATACACTCTGAGGTCCTGCAAGAAATGTTAGAGGGAAAACACAAAAGTTCTGGGTTGCTATGTGCTGAACTTCTGAGTGTTAGAACAATGATAAAGTCTTGGAAGTTCTGTGTATTAAAATAAAGAGAACTCAGAAGTTCAGTATGTGCTAAGTCAGTGAGTGAACATCAGAAGTTTAGTGTGTGTTAACAGCGAGTGAACATCAGAAGTTCAGTGTGTTTAAACAGTGAGAAAATCATAGAAGTTTTATATGTTAAAACAGTGAGGAGAACTCAGAAGTTCTGTGTTGTGCTAAAACCGTGAGTAAAAATCAGAAGTTTTGTGTCACATTTCAACTCTTTCCTCATATTAATCATCACATCAGCAATTTATCCAATTCTTAACAACAAATCAGAAGGATAAAAGCACAGCAGTTTATAGAAGTTCTAATTCTAATTCTGAGCCTAGCTTTTATTCAAGAAGTTCTGATCCATAGTTTCTTCTACTTATGCAATGATATGGCCAACATCAATATTATGATATTTACATATTTAAGGATGTTCTAAATGAAAATATGCAAAGTCATAAAAACTTACCTTGAATCTGAAGCGTGTGCTTGGAACTTGAGCTGCTGCCTTCAGATGTTCTAGAGTCAGTGAGAGCAACGTAAGAGAAAATGTTAAGTTCTTTGATTCAAATGGAAGAACAAAGGTTTGGTTTTCCATTTGGGGATTATGGATTTTTACGAAGGTTTCACATTTTTCTTTTCTCTATTTTTATGATTCTCTCTCCCCAAAAGCCAGCCCCTTGAAAGTGTGATGGAGCAACTTATTTATAGGTGAGTTTGTTGTGGTTTTAGGGGGAAAAACAAATGGGATTTAAACCTTTTTGGTATACTGTTCCATTACTTTTTATTCACAGCTTTTGTATGCTAATTTGGTGCAAATATGGGGTTTGAGAAAGTGCAGGCATGGACTGGATCAACAGCTGGTTGCAGGACTATGTTACAGCAGGGCAGCAGGCTACTTAAACGAGGTTTTGGGATTTGGTGATGTTCTGATCGCAGAACATCAGAAACGTAACCTACATATGCTGAAGAGTCATGTTCTAACCTAAGAACATTACTTCCATATGTTCTGATTGAAGCATCATGTTCTGAACCGTGTTTGCAAATTCTGATTGCACTCGCGTGAAGGCTGGCCCAGAAGTTCTGAAGTATCATCTTCTTCTAATACTTAGAAAATTTTCCAAATGTTTAGAAATTTGATTTTTTCAAAGTAATTTCTGACTTCTGATTTTGATGAACTAATTTCATGTCTTGATGAAATATGATTGTTGAAACTTGATTTTACTCAAAAAGTCAAAGTTTAACTTTTCATTGTATCAGTTGACTTTTCATTTGTTGACTGAATATTGACTATCAATAAATTGATCTTGAGAAATGTTTTGAGTCATGCCATTAGGTCAAAATGATGCATTTAAATCCTTGATAACATGTCCCAAACCATCAAGCCATGTTTTAGGTCAAAACTCAAAAATTGAGCCTTCTCAGTCAAAACCCTAATTTTGACCATTTTGCCCTTTTGTTGATCTGATCAAATTTCTTGAGGAATTGTGATCCAAATTTGACCAAATGACATATATAAGTTCATGATGTTGATATGGATAAAAGTTATGAAGTTTGAATGCAAATTGGCCACAGATGACTTTTTTTCTTCCAATACAGTTGATTTTAGGTCAATTGATCAATTGACTGGGCAAAATTGTGATCCAAGACTTGAAACTTGACATGAACAATCTTGAGGGTCCAAAGTGATCCATGAAAGTCATATGGGGCAATAAAAGTCCATTTATCCTTGTGCAATCTCAAACTCTAATTTTCAGTCATCAGTGCTTGAGGAGGTGTCTTGAGCTGATCAACCCTAGTGCAGTCTTGAATAAAATGAGATCTTATGAGAAAATAATTGATAAATGAGAGGGAAAATTTTGGGGTACAACAGGTCCCTTCCTGTCAAGTATTTGGGGCTTCCCCTCACAAGCAAAAGGCTGCAGTCAGTCATTACCTCCCTCTTATTGACAAAATTACTTGCAGCACTACTCATTGGTCAACGAGACACCTTAGCTATGTTGGCAGGGTGCAATTGATCAAGAGCATCTCTTTTGCTATTGCGAATTACTGGCTAATGGTATTTCCTTTGCCTAAGTAGGTCATTAAGAAGATTAATGCTATTTGTAGGTCTTTTCTTTGGACAGGGAAAAAGGTTATCAGCAGGAAAAGTCCTCTGGCTTAGTCTAAAGTTTGTAAACCCTTAAAGCAGGGTGGACTTGGCCTTTTTGATTTGAGCACCTGGAATAATTGTGCTTTCCTGAAGCTCTTGTGGAACATCTGTAATAAAAGTGACAGCCTGTGGGTTAAATGGGTCAATTCATACTACTTAAAGGGGAAAATGTTAGAGATGTCGTGGTTAAAACATCTCACTCTTGGATTCTGCAATTTTTTTTGGATCAAAGGCCCTTTATTGAAGAATATAAAGCGCTTTGGGATGACATGTCCTTCAAGCTGAAGTTTAGTATGAAAGTTGTTTATCTCATTATGTGTTCTTCAACTAATACCCTTATGGTGCGTTGGCATAATGTCTTGAGGCAGAATCCTGCTAGGCCTAGAGATCAATTTATTTTTTGGCTTTCCTGTCATGACAGGTTAGCAACTAAGGACCGACTCTTCAAGATTGGAATGCAAATGGATAAATTCTGTGGTTTTTGCGACATGGAAGAAACAATTGGTCACCTCTTGTTTGATTGTGATGAGTATAAATATATTTGGAGCAATATCCTTGATTGGATTCAACATTCGCACTATCTCAAAAGCTGGAATGACGAACTCAATTGGATTACCTTGCATGGAAAAGGAAAAGTTTGAAGGGTTACTCTTATTAAACTTGCAGCGGCTGAAACTGTTTATGGTATTTGGAAGCTTAGAAATTCCTGCATATTTGGCTCTAAAAGTGACAAAGAAACTACTATCCTTGAGATAAAGAACAAGATTATCTTTAAGGGATGGTTCTGTAAAAAGACTAAGCCTAGAATTATTAGTTTAATGCTAGAATAGTTTAGGCTTTCCTTGTCTTATTTTGTCCTCTGGTTTTGGCTGGATCCTAGCGATCGCCGTGTTCTTTCCTGCTTTTTTTTGGTAATTAAGGTATATTTCTTTCCAAAAAAAAAATACAATTCAACTCCTAATCCTAAATATTTGGTATTATTATAAGTGTTGAGTAATTTAAAAAAATTAATTTTCCTCTTAATTTTAAATTTATTAAAATACATTGTTAAAAATATCATTTTGAGAATATATACTCAAATAATATACATCATCAAAAAATCACTTCAATAAACATCTTATATTTTAAGGACTGTAACTAGTAAGCTGAATTCACATTAGACGTCTATCAAACTATCATTTATAAAGTTTAAATTTATTTTTTAAATGATTAACATTCACATAGTCACAAACAGTATTTATAATATACAATAACTTTTAACCATTGATTTGTACTTATAATAAACTGTACATTCAATTCTCTAACTTCAATTATATAAAATAACAACAAAGGAAAGATTTAAAATATATATTAAAATAAATAGTCTACAACTGGTATCTCATAGATGCATTCACATTTACTCGTGAAATCATTTCAAGTATTCAGTTGGTTAACATTCATATACTTTTAATATATAATCATTTATCAATTTTGAATTTCCCATTTATAAAAATAATTGAAACTTATCTCCATTTATAAAAATAATTGTATCAATAGTTAAATTTTCCCGCTTATAAAAATATTTCTAATTTATTCATGTTTATAAAAACTATTGTAACTTATTGTCGTTTGTAAAAGTAATTATATCAATATGTAGAATTTTCCCCATTTATAAGTGTCTTGAACCTGTGTGATAATTTATAAAAATATTTTAACTTATTCATGTTAAAAACAATTGCATCAATAGTTAATTTTTTTTTTCGCTTATAAAAATATTTGTAACTTACTGTTGTTTATAAAAGTTATTGTAACTTATTTTTGTTTCTACAAATAATTTATTGTCAAGTAAAATAAATATTCTAACCAATTAAAATAAATTTATTGTTGAAAATAAAAAATTATAATATTAAATAATAATAATATAACATTTATTATTGTATATATCAGTAGGGAAAGAAATAAATAATTAAATCTAAGAATATAGAAAAATCAATTATAATATTAAATAATAATTTAACATTAATTATTACAACGAATTATACATAATATTTCAAAATTATTATTATTATTTTTATTTTATTATATTCGATTTTTAATAATTATTTTAAAATTTAGTGTGATTTTTCAATAATTAAATCTTAATAATATTATATAAAATTAAATTAATAAATAAATTTATAAAATTAAATATTATATAAATATTTAATATTATACTATGAATTTAAATGAGATTTATATTATACCATAAATTTATATATAATAATTGTAACTTATTCTCATTTATAAAATTATTGTAACTTTTTTTCTTCGTTTATAAGCATTTTGAACCCGCGTGCCTATTTATAAAAATATATGTTGAGTTTATTACGTTTATAAAATCATTTGTAACTTATTCTTGTTTAGGAAAATATTTGTAATTTATTCAATTTATAAAAATGATATATTTTAAAAATAAGTACTACACAAAAACAACCAAAAAATTTAGAATCTATCTGTATACATAAGATCCCAAACAATATATTTAAAAATACTTAATATTACAAAATAAATATAATAATGTATATCAATGAGATTGTAAAAAAATACAGTACGGTATAATATAAAGATTATTAAAACATATATAAAATTATCATCCATGATTTATTCTTTTATATTTATCCGAGATCTTCGAAGTTAATTAATATTATGTTCTCGATAAACAAACAGACATATGAGAGATTGCTCAAAAGAAAAGAAAAAATTATTATTAAAAAAATACAAAATTATTACAATTTATTACAAATCTTAAATTATAGAAAAATAAAATATAATAATAATATATTTATTATAATTAAATAAAATTAACTGTTATTATTTTTATTTTTTATGAAATAGCAAATATTCATAATACTATATACATTTGAAATAAAATAAATATGTATCCTTTCAAATATTTTCAATAAATCTTCATAAAATAATAATAAAATATTATTTATATATGTAAATTAATTATATTATATAAATTTATATTATATATTAATTCAGGATTGCATCTAAAATAATAAATTATATAATAAACTAATACAATATTGTTTATACAAATAAATAAATCTACTATAATAAATAGACTAAAATATAATTCACACATTTTAACTTAATACACATAAGATATAAAATATAAAATATAATCAAATATTTATAGAAAATACACAAAATTAAAATATAATCTTTATTTACCATATATATATACACGATCCTTTCAAATCTTTTCAACAAATTTTCATAAAATAATAACATACTAGAATAACTTTGTTTTTTTTTTAAATCCTTAAATATAATCTTTAAATTATTATATAACAAAATCACTGTTATTCTGTCTAAAAAAAAATCTTTTTGTCTACAATTTGAAGTATTTACAATATCGCATTGAATATCTCGAAAGTAGATGGTCAGTCCAAACATTATTTTTCTCATTTATACAAATAATTGAGTTTATTCCGTTTATAAAATCACTTGTAACTTATTCTCGTTTATGAAAACAATGGTAACTTATTCAATTTATGAAAATGATATATTTTAAAAATAAGTACCGCACAAAAACAACCAAAAAATTTAAAATTTATTTTACTTAAAAAATACTTAATACTGTAAAATAAATATAGTAATGTATATCAATAACATTGTAAAAAATACTGTACGATATAATATAAAGATTATTAAAACATATATAAAGTTATCATCCATGATTTATTCTTTTATATTTATCTGAGATCTTCGAAGTTAATTAATATTATGTTCTTGATAAAACAAGCAAACATATGAGAGATTCCTCAAAAGGAAAGAAAAAGTTATTCTTAAAAAAAATGAAATTATTACAATTTATTAAAAATCTTAAATTATAGGAAAATAAAATATATCAATAATATATTTATTATAATTAATTAAAATTAAAGTTGTTATTGTTTTTATTTTTTATGAAATAGAAAATATTCATAATACTATATACATTTGAAATAAAATAAATATGTATCCTTTCAAATCTTTTCAATAAATCTTCATAAAATAATAATAAAATATTATTTATATCTGTAAACTAATTATATTATATGGATTCATTTTATATATTAATTTAGGATTGCATCTACAATAATAAATTATATAATAAACTAATACAATATTGTTTATACCAATAAATAAATTTATAGAAAATATACATGAAATATAAAATATAATCAAATATTTATAGAAAATAATACAATATTTATTTATCATATATATATATATAAAATCCTTTCAAATCTTTTCAACAAATTTTCATAAAATAATAACTTATCACAATAACCTTGTTTTTCTTGAAAATCCTTAAATATAATATTTAAATCCTTTGTCTGCAATATGTATCACATTGAATATCCCGAAAATATCATTTTTCATAAGATTTATGTCTTGAATCAAATTTCTAACCAACAAAAGACAAATCATTAATATTTTGCCAATGAAAACACCAGGTAAACTTTTATAGCCTAACTCATAAAGGGTCACTTTTCTCCATCATTCAAAGTGGATACTAACACTTTCTTTCTTATTATTACCTCGAGCAAAGCAAAGTTGTAGCTTAGTTTATATTATTATCTTACTCCCACTGTCAAAGATATGTTAAAAAAAAATAAAAACTGAATACCTAATGCAATATAGCCTGGGATACCAATAATCTGAATGACTAAAAGAAACTTCCTGTATAGGACAATATCAAACAATTACAAAATCAACTACTATGGAACATTTATCTAGTATATTTGTGTAACCTAAATAAAATTTAGGGTTTGGAATGTATACAACCAAAATAAATCAAAACAAATTAAAAAATATATGAAAAATTCTTGGCGCGAGTGGAATAAGACAATATTATCCATAGTATTAATAAAAATTAGATTTTAATCAATTTAGTTAAACCTGATATTTATATATATTAGAAGAAGAAAATGGGCCACACTCAGTATCTTCAAAACTGGTCTCTTTTTTCTTTTGCTCAAATAATTCTTTTAAAAAAAAATAATTATATTTTTGTCTATTAATCAAATGTATCCGATCAATAATTTTCTTTCTAAAAATAATCTCGATAATAATTATTCATGATATTATATAATTCTTTAACTTATATTTATGGAAAACGTTTTAACATAATTGATACTATATGGGCATTGTGTTTCCCATAATATAGAAAGACATTAATATTTTGCCTAAAAAAGAACATTAAATATTTCTTACCTAATATCATCATAGTAAGCATCTTGGTTATTATTTAAAAACGTTATGTCAATCAACAACATTGAATACATTTGATTTCTTATATTAACCTAGTACACTTTTTCTCAAAAATCAAAAACCAAACTAGAATGCAAAAAATGAACACAAATTTTTTGTCTGTGTTTTGCTTACTAGTTTGTATTGCAGAAGCAAAAAATGAATACAAACTTTTCAATGTATTGAATTATGGTGCCCGTGCAGATGATAGAACCGACAATACTATGGTAAAGGCGTGTTCGTGTTCGTATTCGTGTCAGTAGTTTTTTAAATTATAGTGTTAGTGTCGTGTTTGGGTGTCTGTATTTCGTAGTTATTATTATTTCTTCTTACAAGTTTGATTTTGATGAGCTAGGCATTTTTGAAAGCATGGAGTGATGCATGTAGATGGAGAGGAAAATCAACGGTTTTGATTCCACAAGGATCATATATGCTTAATGAAGTTATATTCAGTGGTCCATGTAATTCTTGGATGAACTTTCAAATTGAAGGAAGATTGAAAGCTCCAAGTGATATATACTCATTTAAGACTGATAGTTGGATAAGTTTTAGATATGTTAACAATCTATATGTTGGTGGAGGTGGCACATTGGATGGTCAAGGAGCAGTTGCATGGGCCAAAAATGATTGTCAAAAGAATCGAAATTGTCGAGTACTTCCGGGGGTAAGTTGTTTTTTTTATAGATTTAATCTTTGTAACACTGATCTTTTCGAAAAAAAATATGTGTCTGTATTCGTAGTTGTGACCAAAATTGACACTGATATTTGATTAGTTTAATTAATTAATTTTTTAAAATTATTATCGAAGACGACTAGTTGTGATATTAATAGTTTTATATATTGTTTACCAGACAATGACATTTCAATTTATCACCAATGGTTATATCCATCACATGCGCTCGATTAACTCCAAACAAAATCATTTCACGTTGTATGGATGTAAAAACATGGTGTTGACAAAATTAAAGTTAATAGCTCCTTTTAATAGCCCTAACACAGACGGTATCAAAATCGCATTGTCGATGGGAATAACGATCACGAGTGTGAGTATTGGAACGGGCGATGATTGCATTGCTATGCTCTATGGTACTAAAGGGGTTCGGATTTCGGATGTCTTTTGTGGACCTGGTCATGGAATTAGTATCGGAAGTCTTGGAAAGAATAACGGCGAAGAAGATGTTGATGATATAGTTGTAAAGAATTGTACATTTAGTGGTACAAATAATGGTGTTAGAATCAAAACATGGAGTTCTATATTGCAAACAACTACGCATGTTTCTAATATTCATTATGAAGATATTGTGATGGATAAAGTGCAAAATCCCATCATCATTGATCAAAATTATTGTCCAAGTCTTCCATGTAATGCAAAGGTTTGTACTCCTAATCCACACTTTTGACCTAATTCACTTTTTTTTTTAATATTTGAGATAAGATCTCTAACATTTTTTGACTATTTAATTTAATCTCTTGCTATCAATTTTGTGTAGGGAGAGGTTTCAAGTGTACAAATAAGCAATGTGAGTTACAAATATATTAGAGGAAGTGGAAATGCAGATGTTGCAGCAAGTTTGCAGTGTAGTCCAAATAAACCATGCCAAAACATAACAATGGAGAATATTAATTTGTGGCCTAGTGGTAGGAGTAGAAAACTAAACAATGAGTGTTTGCATGTTATTGGTGCTTCATATGGCACACAGATCCCTCATGCTTGCATATAGTTTTCTTGAATCCCTTAGAGTTGGCTACATGGTTTAACTTCTAACATAATGTTGTATCCAAGACGATGCTTCTATTTAAAAATATCACTATATCAATAATATGATTGCTAATATTAAGAATAATGTTGCATTAATATGAATTAGGTGTAAGTGATGCTACAAATGTGTAATCATTATTTGTTTGTGTTATGAAACTGTGGGAGATACAGGCGTAATTTTCCTCCATAGTTTTACTCCCATTTTTTCAATTTTCTTTCACAATAAAAACTTGCAGATCAAAGTATAATACTTAGTTGTGGCTTTGTTTTTGGCATAAATGTTAGAACTCTACCTATAATCTATTCCAAAATTTCCTAGCAGATTGATATTTCCACAGTCTTTGATCTGAAATTGGTGATGAAGAGCTTTGACATTAGTAATTTCCGAAAGATCATTACCTGTTAGAACTATATCGTCTACATATACTAACAAAACAGGAAAACTATTAGCATGAGATTTGGTAAATAAAGAATGGTCAGCATTGGAATAAATGTAGCCTAGAGAAATAAAGATTCAGAGAGTTTAGAATATCATTGTCGACTAGCTTGTTTAAGCTTACAAACCTATGAGGGGGGAAGGAGAATAAAAAAAGTGTACCCTTGTGGAAGAGTCATATAAACTTTTTTATTCAAATCTCCATGAAGAAAAGCGTTGTTTACACGAGTTGTTCTAAATGCCAATTTTTTATAGAAGCAACAACCAAGAGTGTACGGACAGTAGTGTGATTTTCATTAGGGAGAAGGAGAGGGTCATTATTAAGAAGGTTACAGTGGTAATTGTTGTTATAATGAAGCGGACTTCGTTATCTTTCTGTTTTGGGTAAGAGGCAAACTTTCTTCTATATTGTTGTTATAAATAAAATACACTCTTAGTCTTTATATAGACTCGGTGACTTTTACAATTCAAGAAAAGATAACTGCTACTAATAAAAACTATCATATCTTACTAATCTTTTGACCTTCCAAATTACATTGGTTCTTAATCTTCCTACTATCTTATTTAATAAGAAAATTTATTACTAATGACATTAAAGTTTACTCAACAAAACTCCTTTGTAAACTTAAATGTTTCTTCCATCCAGCATTCCTATCATCTTCTTGCCTCTGTCGAAGATCTCTTTCGATAGTGGTTTTGTGAAAATATCCGTTGCTTGATTCTTGCTTACTACATACCTCAATTCAACACTACCTTCCTTTACATGTTCACGAATGAAGTGAAATCGAACATCAATGTGTTTGCTTCGTTCATGATTCACTGGATTCTTTTCCAATTTGATAGCTGATTTATTGTCCACTTGTATTATTATTGGACTTTCCTGTTTTAGCTCCATCTTGCTTATCAACCTTCTGAGCCATATTGCATGACAGACGCACCAGGATGCTACCACATATTTCATCTTCACACATTGAAAGTGTTACTATAGGTTGTTTCTTCGATAGCCAAGTAAATGATGTGTTTCTCATGAAGAACACATATCCATAAGTGATCTTTCGATCGTCTATGTCTCTGCACCAGTCACTGTCAGAATAACCAACTAACTTGTAGTCTTCTATTTTCGAATAAAACATTCCAAGTGATATTGTTCCTTGGATGTACCTTAGAATTTGTTTCAGTGCCTTCCAATGTGTGTGTATTGGCTCCTCCATGAATCGACTTACAATGCCAACACTTAGTGAAATGCCTGGCCTTGTGCATGTAAGATATCGAAGGCTACCTACCAAACTTCGATATTTTCTTCCTTCAACCCATTCTCCTCCGTCAAACTTTGACAGTTTTGCACCTGGTTCCATTGGCGTCGAAGTTGGATTGCAATTCTTCATCTTATATTTTTTCAGGATTTCCTTTGCATATTTTTCTTGTGAGATAAAGATTCGAGTTTCTTCTTGTCAAACCTCCAGACCAAGAAAGAATCTCATCAGACCTAAGTCTGTCATTTCGAATTCGCTTGTCATAGTGCTCTTGAAATCTTCGATCATCTGAACATCACTGCCTAGAAAAATACAGCCATCAACATAGAGAGCAACAAGTAATACATTACTTCCATTTTTCTTCACATAGAGGGCAGGTTCATAAGGACATTTCTCGAACCCATTCTCCTTGAAATATGTACAATGCGTGTGTTCCATACCCTAGGTGCTTGCTTTAGCCCATACATCGCTTTCTTCAATTTCAACACCTTCTTCTCTTCTCCAATTCTCATATACCCAAGTGGTTGTTAGACATAGATTTCTTCTTTGAGAACACCATTCAAAAATGCTGTCTTGACATCCATTTGAAATATTGGCCATTTGAATTGAGCAGTTTGAGAAATGAGCAATCGAATTGTCTCTATTCTTGTAACAGGCGCAAACACTTCGTCATAGTCAATTCCTGCTTTCTGTTTATATTCTGTCGCAACCAGTCGTGCTTTGAATCTTTTGATTTCTACTTGAGCATTCATATTTTTCTTGAATACCCACTTTACACCAATGGGTTAACTACCTTTTGGCAATTCAACTAGCTCCCAAGTGTTGTTACGTTCTATTGCTCTAATCTCTTTGTCCATGGCACTTTTCCACTTCTTGTCTCGTAACGCTTCTTCGAGAGTGATGTTTTCAGCATATGCCATAAGGCACACAAGATGCACCTCACTTTTTGAATCATATAAATCTTGCAAACTTCTCATTCTGGGTTGTAGATGTTCATCTTCATCTTCAGTTTCTTCATGTTCTGTTGGAATACTTGTTGGTACAGCTACAGTTATTTCTTCGACTGCGTCAATAACCTCTGTCAAATTATTCCAGTCCCACTTGCTTGCTTCGTTTATTCAAACGTCTCTACTGATGATCACTTTCTTGCTTATGGGATTGAATATCTTGTACCCTTTCGTCTTCTCATCATATCCAATGAATATGTACTTCTGACTTTTGTCTTCAAGCTTTGTTCTTTGTTGATCTGGTACATGTGCATAAGCTACACTACCAAATACCTTAAGATGAGAAACTGTTGGCTTCTGTCACTCCATGCTTCTTGTGGTGTTTTGTCTTCTAACTTCGAATATGGACATCTATTCTGAATATAAACAGCATATTGTACTGCTTCTGCCCTGAATTCTTTCGACATGTTCTTGCTTTTGAGCATTGATCGAATCATGTCAAGAATAGTTCGATTCTTCCTTTCAGCCACACCATTTTTCTGAGGTGAATATGGTGCAGTTAGGAATCTCCTTATGCTCTTTTCTTCACAATACTTCAAAAATGTCATTGAAGTATACTCACCTCCTCTGTCAGATTAAACTGCTTTAATGTGTCTGTCTGTTGCCTTCTTCATCATTACTTTGAACTTTTTGAACACCTCTAATGCTTCAGATTTTTCTTTCAGGAAGTAAACCCATGTCTTTCTTGAGAAGTCATCAATAAAAGAAATGAAGTACCTTTCTCCACTGAAGGATTCTGGAGTGATTGGCCCACATATGTCAGTATGTATCAATTCGAGAATATGTTTAGCTTGATATTCTGCCTTCTTTTAAAATGAGGTTCTTGTTTGTTTGCTTAGCACAGATTCTTCACAGAACTTTCCTTCGTAATCCATGTCTGGTAGTCCATGCACCATATTCCTTTTCGCCAATCTTCTCAAACCAGCATGATGTAGATGACCAAAGCGCATATGCCATGGTGACGCTTTATCTTGCACTTTTATTTGCAGACATTTCTCTCGAACGTTCCCCAGGTTCAGTTTGTACATTCGATTTCTTTCCATTTCGACACGGGCAATCAGATGTCCTACTTTGTCCTTTAAATGTAGTGTTCGATCTTTCATAAGTATCGAAGCACCTTTTTCTGTAAGTTGTCCCAGACTCAATATGTTGGTCTTGAGATCTAGTACATAGTAAACGTCTTCGATTGATCCAATCAAGCCATCCTTCTGCAAGTAACTGATTGTTCCCTTTCCTTCGACCTTCACTTTTGATGCATCTCCAAAAGACACATTGCCATCTTCAATTCTCTTTATATCTTTAAACAGGTGTTTGTAACCACACATGTGATTACTTGCTCCTGAGTCAAGATACCAAACATTGTCATTATTGGTGTTGATTTCGTTTTGAGCCATCAGGAGAAAGCCTTCATTCGATTCAGCTTCTAAGGCTAGGTTGGTTGTTTGTTCAATCTTCTTTTTTATTCGACGGTCTTTTGCAAGATGTCCCACTTTGTCACAATTGTAACATTTGTAGGAGTTACAATCCTTCACGTAATGACCATACTTCCCACACTTGTAGCATTCTAAGTTGGAGTGATTCGAACGACCACCTCTTTGACCATGTCCTCTGCCACGCCAATTTTGTTGGCTCGATTGTCCTCTTTTGAAGTTGCTACCTCTACCACTTCGACCACTGTCACGACCTCTACGTCCACATCCTCTTCCTCGAAAGTTTTGAGAAAAGAGTACCTTTTCATCTTTGTTCAATTCCTTGGTTTGATTTGCTTCTTTGTTTGCTTCTTCTTTCTTTTTCATCTTCCGTTGTTCATGTGCTTTGAGAGAACCAGCGAGCTCTTCAACTGAGAGCATCGAAAGGTCCTTCGATTCTTCTATTGCATACACAATATTCTCAAACTTGTCTATTAAAGATCTCAAGATCTTTTTAACAACTCGTGCATCAGTTACTGTCTCTCCATTTCCAGTGAGTTGATTCACCACCTTTTGCACACGTGTGATGTAGTCAGATACAATTTATGTATCCTCTCCAATTCGCCACGAAGAGTTTAGAGTCAAACTTGCTTCACTCGATCTGCTCCTTTGAACACTTTTTATAACATGTCCCACGCTTGTTTCGACGTAGTCGAACCAACAATTTTTTCGAAGCCTGATTCATCTACAACCCTGAATAACATGTATAATGCCGTTTTGTCCTTCGATCGTGTCTCTTTCAACGACTTCATTTGAGCTGTCGTATATCCCCCAACTTTTGTTGGTTCTTCAACCCTTCATGGGTCATATCCCACGCGTCTAGAGATCCAAGAAGAGCTTTCATTTGGATACTCCAGTTTTCATAATTTGACTTTGTTAGCCGTGGAAACAGAATTTGATTCATCATGTTTGCCATGAGCTCTGATGCCAAATTGTTATAATGAAGCAAACTTTGTTTTCTTTCTGTTTTGGGAAAGAGGCAAACTTTCTTCTATATTGTTGTTATAAATAAAATACACTCTTGGTCTTTATATAGACCCAATGACTTTTACAATTCAAGAAAAGATAACTGCTACTAATAAAAACCATCATAACTTACTAACCTTTTGACCTTCCAAATTACATTGATTCTTAATCTTCCTACTACCTTATTTAATAAGAAAAATTATTACTAATGACATTAAAGTTTACTCAACAGCTGTGGAGGTAGGAAAGTGGTTTGGTTTGTCTAGTGGAACACTAAAGGTTGGTGGTGGATTGAGAAATATTAGGTGGAGGAGGATTGGTTATAGGAGAGTGAGTGGTAGGAGGAGGGTTAGTAATGGGAGATTGGAGGATAGGAGGTATGGGAGAGAGAAAAGAGAAGGATTGCAAGGAAAAGGTTCTAGATCAGTGGTGTCGTGGTGAATGATGTGAGGGGAGGGAAGGTGAAGATGGTCTTGAGAAGTAAAAAAGGGATAGTGCAGCTCATAGAAAGACACATTCCTGGAAACAATAAATTTGTTAGTAGATAAATTATAAAGAAAGTAACCTTTGGTGCTCTCTTGATAACCCAAAAAAAAATTGTCAAATCGAGGAACAAATTCAGTATGGTTTTGTTGAACAGTAGATGCATAAGCAACCAAAATTTTTAAGATTAGTATAATCTCGAAGTTTGTTAAAAGGTAAAAAATAAGGTGTGTGATTGTGAATGAGAGGAGAAGGTGGACGATTAATGATATGCACAACATGAGTGGTTCTTAAATGCCAAATTTTTTCCGAGCTTGAAAAAAGAGGGAATGTGAAACATTGAGAATATGTTGATGTTTGCGCTCAACAATACCATTTTATTGAGGACACTCAACACATGATCTATGATGCAGTATTCCTTTAGAGTTATAGAAATCAGACATTAAAAATTCAGAACCATCGTCCGTGCAAATACATTTGAGTGTTGAATAAAATTGCGTAGTGATAAAAGTGATAAAGTTAACAAGATGAGTATGTGTTTCACTTTTGTGGGACATAAAGGTGACCCAAGTGTAATCGTCAACTAAAGTAAGAAAATAGCATTTATTGGTGACTGAGGGGGTCGAGTAAGGACCCTAAATATCAGCGTGCAAAATAGATAAAGCATGAGTAGTAATGCTAGTGCTACTTGAAAGGGAAGTTTCTTATGTTTAGCTAAGTGACAAGAATCGAAAGGTAAATGTGTATTATCATTGTAAGTAATATCGGAACAAATACAAGAAATAATTTTGTGTACATAGTGTGAAGGGTGGCCTAATCTCCTATGCCACAAATCAGAAGAAGCATAAATAACAGAAGATCAAGTAAGGGCGGGAGGAACAGTAGAAGCTTCAGTTTGAAGAACAAATAAGTCCCCATGTCTATCAGCTGAAACAATCATCCTGCTGGCGTGGTTCTGCAAAACAAAACACTTAGAGTTAGTGAAAGTAAGAAGACATTGTAAGGAGTCAATAATTTTAGTAGAAGAAATTAAACTAACATTAAAGGTAGAAATATAATAAATAGAAGTAAGAATCAGGGATTGAGAGAGATAAATGGTGGTTGCAATGTCTGTCAAAACAGTGAAACCATTAGGCAATTTCATATTAATAGAAGAAACATGTGAATAAGAAGAAAAACTCTTTAAAGAAGGAGTAATATGGTGTGTAGCTCATGTGTCAAATACCCAGTATATAGGAGGCTTATCATCATTAGAGGTGGAAATATAGTTGATGTTTTTGGGAAGAGGAGCTGGAGTCGTAACAGGGGAAGACGAAATGGAGTGATGCTGCAAAAGTTGAATGATGTGATCATATTGATTTTGTATAGCAGCCATGGAGGGATTATTGTTGTGAGGAGAGTCAATAGGAGTTTCATTTAGAGGGGAAGCATCAACATTGTTGATAGAGGGTTTGGTACTCTTGTAATTGTAACCTGAAGGGTATCCGTGTTTGAGGAAGCAGATATCCACTATGTGGTTGTTGCAGCCGTAATGGGTGTAGATATGTTGAGTAGAGGTTCCCTTACTGTTGTACCCAAAAATTTTCCCTCTCATTTCTCAAGGCATTTCTCACAAGTATTCTCAAAGTTCAAGCTTGCACAAGTACAATTGGAGGAAACTGTTAAAAAGGGCAAAATAGATCAAAGTAATCTTTTCAACAAAATTGGAGAAAAAAAATAAGTTTTCTTTGATTTCCCTTGCTTCGATTGGATTTTTGGTCCTTTGCAAATCTACTTCGATTCACAAGGCTTCGATTGGACTTTAGTCTCCTTCAGGCCTTCTTTGATTTCCCTTGTTTCATTTGGACTTTAGTCTCTTTCAAGACTGCTTCGATTGGACTAGGACTTCCTTAAAGCTTCCTTCGATTCAGAAGGAAATGATCTTCATACAAGCTTCGATTGAGTTTTGTTTCCCTTTGAAACAGCATCCTTCGATTCAGGAAGTAAATGCCTCCTTTTGGTTTTATTTGATTCAGAAAGTCAATAATCTTCTGAAAGCTTCCTTCGATTCAGAAGGCAATAACCTTCTGAAAAGTGTCCTTAGATTGCACCATTAACCCCTCACCTGTTTGCCTTGGATTCATAAGTTTTCGATTGGATGAATGGCTACCTTCCTATGAATTTCAATTTCATCTTGATGTTTGCTTCGAATGCGCCTTCATGTCACCTTCGAATCCATTTGCAAACCCTTCAATACGCCATAGTGCTGCATTATGACACACAACTTGGTGTCCAATTTGAAGGACTTGCCATAGTTGGGGAATAATTGTTTTTGCTTACTTTGGAGTCTGGTCAAAGGTTTGGGCCTATGTGATCAAAAGCAAGAGGACTCAAAATGGCATATTCAGCTGAAGAGGGACATTCGAAGAACACACAATGTCCATTTGAAGGACACACAACTGGTGGAAACGAATGTTGCTTTGTTGAGTCTGGTCGAAGGTTATGGAAAGATGAAGGATTCGATTCAAAGGGTCAAGTTGTGCATAAGTCAGGCTACATAGGCCTCCAACTTGTGCCTCACTCTATATTAAATTGTTCTTCAAGCCAACTTGTTTTTGATGACATCACTACCTTTTTTAGAAAGTTTTTGAGCCTTGTGCATGTCTCTTCTGCACATTTGCCCCCTATAAACTAGGAGCCACCCATCTAAACCATTGATTTTGGTACTTTTATCTTGGGATTATAAAAAGTTGACACAAGTGGATGTTGGCCTTTCAAAGAAACTATATTTTATTCTTTCACAAAGCTGCTCATTCAAAAATTTTCTCTATAAATAGAGAGTTCATTTGCACATCAAAAGGGGGCTGGAGACGTTAGGGGGGAGGCAACAAGAGAAAATGCTGGTAGATTTTGGCTCTGTGGGAAGAACCTTCAAAAAACTCAAAAACTCTCAAGATTCCCAAACACTAAATACACTCTCAAACCCATAATCTAAAGAAACACAACACCAATTTATTTCCTCTTTCGAATCCAGTAGAAAGAATACTACACCTGTTCTTCTCCTTCGAATCCAAAAATAACAAACACCACCCTCACACCTCCTGAACTTCGAATCCAGTCAAAAGAACACCACACATGTTTCTTTCCTTTGAATCTAGGAGCATTTAGTTCAGCCACTTGAAGGTCCAGCACACGCTCCAGCCTACAGCAAGGTAAGTTGTTCTAAACCTTGAACTCTTCGTTTCTTGCATAACATGTAAATACAATTCCTTTTCGTATCAAACATGTACATACTATTCTATTCTTTTTCATTTCCATCCTTTTAATATGTTTCATGGTTAACAACTTTCTTGGTTTTTGCTCTTTGTATATTTAAACATGCTTTAAAGACTAACCTGGCCCTAAGGTGATGTTGGCATGGCCTTAGGCCATGTTACTATTCAAACTCAAACGAAAGAAACAAGAAATAGGAAGTTGGAAATGAAGCTTTTGGCTTCCATATTGGCCTCCAGGCCCCAATCGAAAGAGACAACATGCTGGCCTCCAGGCCCCAAACGAAAGGCACAACATGCTGGCTTCCAGGCCCCAATCAAAAGACACAACATGCTGGCCTCCAGGCCCTAACCGAAAGACACAACATGCTGGCCTCCAGGCTCCAATCGGAAGACACAACATGCTGGTCTCCAGGCCTCAATCGAAAGTCATTCCTTCACCCCTTTTCAGGCCAGATAGAAGAGAGCCAGAAAGTGCAGAATCGAAGGGTTTGCTGCCCTAAATTGAAAGACCCATTTTTCTTGATTTTACCTTATTTTTGCCTTTATATTTTCATGCAATTCAATATGGTTGTAATAGTGTAGGATTTTATCTTTCTGCACTTTTGACTTTATACAAAATGTTAGTAATTAGGGTGTATGGCAAGATAAAATCAACAAATAGACCACCCTGATCAAAAGACAAAAATGCATGCAATCAAACAGACTTTGCACACATGCACCTCTAGGATTAACTCCACTTGTTTCCTTATGAAAAATAGTCATGTTATGCATGTGAGACGTCTTAGCAAAAATAATCAAAAATATAAGATCATAGTCCCTCGATGACGCTTTGAATGTTGCCTTACAAATGATCTTAGTCCCTCAAGAGACATTATAAGATATCTCACAACATTGCTATCATGACTATACGATGACACACGCCCATCCCTTCACATCCAATGATGGAGCTTCTTACCAAATCAATGGTAATATAACAACATCTAAAGGAGGAGGAAAAGAACACTAAAGACCTTTGAGTAGGTAGGTTGCTCCTAGTTTCTTGCTTGCTCACAACAAAAACATTTTATACATAACCACTTTCATTTTGAAACATTTTTCAAAAGACAACATTTTATATGCGTTCTTATAGAGACAAGAATCATTACAAAGATACCTTTTCAAAATCACTTTAAAAAATAAACACTTCTTTGAACTATTTTCCAAACAACACTTTGTATACATTCTTATAGAGACGAGAATCATTATAAAGGCAAGTTTTCAAAATACTTTCAAAACCACACCACAAAGCACACTTTCAAACAAAAGCAATGATCTAGCAAGCAACTAAGAGCCCATAGATAACTATGGATTAAAAGGGTGCTAACACCTTCACTTTTCATAATCTACCCCCTGAAATCAAGAAAATAATCTCAAAGGTCATTCTTGTTCTTTTCACCCTTTCCTTTATTGGATAAAAGAAAAGTCGGTGGCGACTCTTGCTATCCGCAAAATTGTGATCAAACGCAAAAAAACCCAAGTCAGTTCTCCCACCGTATTACAGAACTGGCGACTCTGCTGGGGATTACTTAAAAGTGGGGTTACCTTAGGGCTAGATCACCTTCACTTGCTTTCCATGTTTGACTTGCATGCTTTACATTATGATTCCTTGTTTGGGATTGTTTTGATCCTCTACCCAGATCCGGGGCACCTTTTAGGTAAGTAGCAGTAGATTGTGGAAACTGTGCAGGGTATACCGACATGGTCTAAGCAATAGCTACGTTAGTGTGACACATTTGTTGGTACCGGTAGCCCTTGAGTAGTCAATGCGAATACGAGGCCGATGTGTGGTGTCATGAAGCACTAACTGACCTTAGAACCTTAATTGAACAACTTGGCCATTAGGAAGTAGTGAGGTAGACGACTCTGGTGTAGTCCGAAGTTGGTTGATACTCGATACTACGCTCATTAAGATCAGACTTCTCAGGATATTTTGGTCGCCATTAAAGAGGCTTACGCTGAAACAATGCCCGATGAAGAAAGATCAGTGATATTGAGATCCCTTAGAACCTGATTACTATTACTAGGACAGGTTAAGCCATCTAAACTTCAAGAGGGTACTTACCTACGAACCCCATGCAAGCCTAAACCTAAGTGCTTTGTGTATATATGACTATTTGTACATAACAACTTGCTTACTTTGCATACTTGTACATAACATCATAACATCATACCATAGCATTTTCAATAACCATTTCAAGGATCTCGAAGGTCTATGATGCAGGGTCATGTTGAACCAGACGCCTATCAAGGGGCAAAAGGATTCATTCTCTAAATCAAACGTCAAGGGCTATGACCCACTTGACATGGTGAGCTTGATTCTCGTGGAAGGACATCCACCGATACGAAGTTCTCCAATCAAAGATGTCGATCAAAATTCAAACTTCTAACATTTTCTTGTATTTATCCCGCGAGATCCTTGAAAACATGCATCCACATACCATGCATCATATCATGACAGGTTTCTCCCATACATGTCTCCTTATCTTCCTACTGTTTATTTTAGTAAGATGGATATGGAACAGACGGTAAAGGATCTCCAAGCACAAAACGCTAAATTCCAACAAATGTTCCTGGCTCTGGCTAAGGGGCAGGAAGATCTGAAAACACTCTTCACCAAAGAGAGCAAGAAGAAGACTAAGGAAAGGGTTGTCATCCTCAACGTGGGAAGAAGGTCCAAGGGGCATGCCTAACTAGCTCAAAAAGAAGATGCTTCTTCTAAAGAAGAAGACAGTCAAGAAGAGGAATCTAGAAGAATTAGAGCTAACATAGCTACTGATAACAATGATTCTTCTGAGGAGAAGTATCCACCGGCGGTTGAAAAATACAAACAACTTGAAGACAGACCAAAAGCTGCGGAGGTCCAAGTTGTGCCTGGCTTGAACTTAGGAGACATGGGTTTGGTTTCTGGAGTGGTCATCCCACCAAAATTCAAAATCCTTAACTTTTCCTTGTATGATGGAGTCTCTTGCCCTAATATGCACCTAAAGTCTTATATCCTCAAGATTCAACCATACACAACTGATCAAAAGCTTTGGATCTACTTCTTCCAAGAGAGTTTAGTTGGGATGCAACTTGAGTGGTTCTATCAATTGGAAAGTTCCCACATTCACACTTTGGAATATCTAGCTTCTGCTTTCTACAACAGTACCAATACAACGTTGATCTTGCACCAACTCGTGTGTAGTTGCAGAATATGACCATGCGTTCCAACGAGGGTTTCAAAGAATATGCCCAAAAGTGGAGAGACCTGGATGGAAGGTTGCATCCACCCTTAACTGACAGGGAGCTGATTGACATCTTTATGGAACTTTGACAGAACCTTTCTTTAATCACCTAATCGAAAGCTCCTCAGTCGGGTTCACCGAGATAATACTGACTGGCGAAAGGATCGAAGCTGGAATCAAAAGCGGAAAGATCCAAGGAGCTACATCCTCTGATACTTAGAAAAATCCATACACTGGGAAGAAAGAGTCTTATGCTGTGTATGGTCAAAAGGGTCATAACAAGAATAACCACGACCAACATGTGGGGGTTGTCCTAATCTCTAGTCATGCATCAGTGCGACAACAACAACGGGGAAATCAGCGAATGCAAGAAGAGCCCAAGAGACAGTTTACCAACATCAACATGTCATTGGCACAAAGCATTGCAACACATGTTAAGGATGAATCTGATTACATTAATAGGACCTTATCCAAACCCCAAAACTTCTTCCCCTAACTACAATCCTGATGCAATATGTGCTTATCATTCTGGCAGTCTCGGGCATGATACTAATGATTGTTGGATGCTGAAATACAAGATTCAAAATATGATTGATGCTAAGGTGATTGAGTTCGATCCTCCTGAGATTCCAAATGTGATCACTGCTCCCATGCCAAATTCCAGTTCATTTTGAATTTTCAATTGTAATTTCTTTTTTTATTCAAACACTTATCTATTAATGTTAAACTCTGTTTCATTAATGCATTGCATATGTTTGTATTGAATTCATCCATTATTTTTCACTATATTTAAAATATGATTTTTACTCTCTTTATGACATTCAACTCTTGCTAAAAGTTATAAGCCTTTAGAGGGAGGATGACGAAAACCATGCCTTAATCTCATACAATATGCTTTTGGACAGACCTTGCTGACGATTGTGATACGGTGGCCAGAACCAGGACTGTTTTGAAAGAATGCTGGTTTGCGTCTTGCGTTTGTGTTTGCAAAATGTCGCGGTAAGCAAGAGTCGCCATCGACTTTTATTTTATCCAACAAGGAAAGGAAAAAAGCACAGAAAAAATCCTTTTTCGAGATATTTCTGAGTACGGGGGGTAGATTATAGAAAGGAAAGGTATCAGCACCCTTTCTATCCGTGGTTATCTACGGGCTCTTAGGTACTTGCTCATCATTTTCAAAATTGTTTTCTTTGTGTTTATGGGCTTTGAAAAGTTTTTGTTTTGACTTCGATTTAACTCTTGCTTCTGTCTTCAAGAGTGTAATGAAGAGTTTTTGAAAACTTGTTTGTAAAGGAGTGTAAGTGTGAAAAAGTTTTGTTTGGATTGAACAAGTACTTAAGAACTATTCTACCTACTCGAAAAAAGAATCGTTCTATGCTTGTTTCCTTTAGACAATGCTATCCCACTATTAGTGAGTAGGTAGCACCGTCGTTGGAGTTTGAGGGTCAATTCGAAAAGGGACATACAGTCACTAAAGCAATGTTAGGTCGTCTTAGTGGTAACCCTAATGTCTTAGATCATTTATCCGAGGCAACAATATCCGAGGCAACCTTTCCGAGGCAACTATGATCTTTTAGACAAGAGGAAGACCTCTAAAACAACCTATACTCAATGACCGTTTTAACAAAGGCAACCAAGTGGGAGTGTATCCTAGGAGTGCGCATGTGCGAGTGTTTCAGTTTCAGATTTATTTATCTTTGCACATTAGGGTGATCTAACTGTTTAAAATTAGTCATACATTCTTGTCATGCAAACCCTAATTATTCACATATCTAGCAGTTAAATATTTGTAGAAATTAAAGTGCGGAATTTATAGTAGATTAAGTCCTTGTTAAAGGCAAAATCACCTGAGGAGGGTGGACAGGGGTAGCCTTATTAACGGTGAACCTGGATAATTGAATGTGTCTCTTTACATTTATTGCATTCTATATTCTTTCATAGTTCAATCAAATAATTTTTTAAAGGGGAATATTTTCTTAAAACTCAATTCAAACTCCCCTTTCTTCTGATTTTCTCTACCTTCACATAATTCAGACAATTGTAACACTGAATGTGACTCTTGCCACACTTTCAACTACTACCTCTTGCTCTACCTCCAGCATCACCTCTTTGGTTGCCTTGATAATGGGGTCTTATTTGATTCAACATAATTCCTTCATGATGGTTTCCTCTGCCAGTCGAATTGTTGTATCCACCTTTAACTTTGTCGAGCCACTTTCCTTTGACTTTAATTTCTTTTACTGATTGTTCCTGCTAAGCCATATCACTCTTTGACTTGCCTGTAACTCTTTCAGTCATTCATTGGTCATGAGATTCAAGCGTCCCTTGAAGCTTTTCTTTTGTTAATTTTGACAAATCCTTCTATTCTTCTATGGCTATCACCACGTGGTCGAACTTAGGAGCCAAAGACCTTAAGATCTGTGAAACAACAACATTTGTGAGTTTGTAAACTCACATCTTTCACCTTTTCTTCACCTCCAAAAGACTTCTCAAGAATCTCCCAAGCTTCTTTTACAGATTCTGAATCACTCACTTTTTTAAAATTTTCTAGACTCAAACATTGATGAATTATAAAGAGTACTTTATAACTCTTCTCTTGATTCTACGTGTTCTTTCTTTTCTTCTTCTGAAGCGTCTTCTCCAAGCGCTTCTAATTCATCCTTTACAAGATCCCAAAGACCTTGACACCTGAATATAACCTTTATCTGTTTGCATCAATTCTCATAATTATCTACTTTCAGAATTGGAAGACTAGCTAGATAATTATCATTCCCATAATTCATCGCCATCGTGATTTCTTCTTCTTCCCTTGATCGCTTCTTGATCGCTCTTCTCTTGAATCGATCAACTGGAGCTTTTGATACTAGATGTTGGAAATCCACCAAAACCTATGATGAATTTCTATCAATCTTGATGAACAAGATTATTATCACTCCTAGAACAACGATGAAAAGAAAAGGAAATTTAAAAAAGAAAAGAATTAGGGTTTCTGCAGAGTTTCTCTCTGCCCACAAACTGTGAAAAAAAATTTATTCATTTGCAACTGCAAATACTGTGAATGAATGGATACAAGAATAATGGTTACTCCCTCTATTTATAGCTTTAGGTTAGCTTGCTTTCTAAGCCAAAAAATGTAAAACTATAAAAGCCTAAAATACCTATTTTAGAACTAAATCAAATATGTGTGAAACAACTGCTTCGACACGTTATCTAAACTAATTCGACACATACATACTGGGTGTTTTGACACACCTTGTGCCGAACAACATCCTGCTTTGACACAAAGAATTACACATTTAACAATTATATCACTTACTTGTAGCTAAAAGAATCCTCGTATACATTAAAGACACTATAGACCACGATATACTCAAGCAATATCATAAGAACACGAGAATAGAGGCCAATGCTTATAGCCTTTTTGACTCAGATTAGAGAAGAGATCAAAACTATGGGAAAAGTACAACAAAATATTTATTCATGTAGCATCTTCAATTTTGTGGAGCTCAAAGACAAAAGGGATAATGGCCCAATCATCATGTAATGTAGAGTATGTTGTAACCTCCTATGTAGCCCGCCAAACATTGTGTTTTGAATGCTATTGGAAGAGTTGACTGATAGTGTAGTTGTGAATATCAAGTTATTAGTTGACAACAAATGAGCAATTGATCTAACAAATCATTAAATCATCTTGTTAGTGAAATACGAGTTGCTTGGCATTGCAACAACATTTTCATTGGCAAACTATTCAAGCCATATCCAGAGGATCAGGGAGAGGGGAGAGAGCTATCATGAGTCAAATTAAAAAATTAAATAAAAAACCTTTTATAAAACTAGCCCTTCAAGTTTATTCCACCCTTCTGTATATCTCAAAAGCCATGCATAAAAAACTAAATATAGCTTGATATATCGTAGCACACAATCATATTATATCATATAGCATATGAATCACGCCCAAAAACCCACTTCATTTTTTATCTACCATATTCTATTTGACTCAATTTTCATCACTATTTTACTTATATACCCATTAAAATATGGCATGTGCATGCGCACACTTGTGTAAAGCATGCAACTACAATTAAACATAGAGACACAGAAAATAAATATATATTCAAGGTGATGCAACCCAAAGATATCCACTTGCAAAAAGAAGCTTTCAGGCTAATTAATTAGTAATAATTAGTATCAATTACATATATATTAATATTTCAGAAACTCGAGAAATGACTTTGAGAAGGTTGAATCATTTGCAATTCCGTTGTTGCTTGACATGAATTATCATCGTTCACCAAGTTCCTTCAAGTACAAAAAATCATTAAGATATCTCTTAATTTTCAATATTTTCAATGGAATAGATATCAAAGTTAATTTTGAATACCTCTTAAATAAAAATAATATATATAATAATTTTTTATCTTACTCTCGTGGTCTTGAAGCCCAAAGAGAACTAAGAGCTCGAAGGCGTCCATAATATTCTCCGATTACAATGAAACATCTTGTTGTTTGACGGACAGTTAATATTCGACATAATTGATGAAGAGTTTGTTGTCTCAAATTATCGGCCTATAATTAAATTTAAAATTCAAATTTTATAAAAAATAATTTAATTGTATTTAAGCAAGATACTAATTAAGTTCATAACAAAACAATAAAATCATGTTTAAAACTAAATTAAAAAAACTAAATTAAAAAAAAATAGAATAGAATATTAATCAATAATGTAAAATTAAAAATAGAATAATCAAACTCCAACTACCCTATGAATGGGTCCCTTATCTAGGACTAATTAACACATATGGACAAGTACATCTTGCTATCAAAGGGTTAAAACATATGATATAGTTTTTATTTTATTTTATTTTATATATTATTGGAATTTAATTAATGATAAATCATTTGAGACAAGTTGGTTTTTGATTAAAAATATTAATGATTATAAGTCTAACTTAGGGTTATTTTATTTATATACATTCATCCACCTATCATTGTATTAAACCAACTTTTGATTGAAACATTTTAAGATAGAAAAGTTACATCAAATACCTAGCATTCAATTAACATTCAAGCACCTTAGTAGCTAGATATATAAACTAAAGTATCCAAAAATTGACAATAATAATTAATGGAATAATTAATTACAAGTAGTAGATATATTTTTAAAGTCAAACATATTATTTAAAATAAATTAATATTTAATTTAATTTTATTGAAAAACTAATGAAACAGTTCATAAGAAGCCCTAGTTAAAGATTTGTATATTGTATGTAACCTGATGGACAAATCCTTCAAGGTTGGAGATTCTGGCCATGGCAGCGACCATCTGTTGAACACCGTCGATGACCGGCCCTCCGGCAATGGTGTCGACAATACAATGGTGGAGCTGTTCATGGCCTTGAGAGAGAGCATCTTCTGCTTGGTGTGATGATTGTCTTAGCTCCATTATCCCTACTATTTGTTGCTCAGCTAAAGGCTCCAATTGTTGTGTCAACATCTAATCACAAAATAACCATACACAATAATTAATAACATTCTTAAACATACAATTAAAAAATATTTATATATATATTCTAGTTCAAGTGTCAGAAACCCGATATTGATAAATTGAACATCGTGATCAGAGTTTAAATCCTGGTACTCATGTGTGAGTTTATAATAGTTATTATGAGTATCAGATAGAGATATGATATACCGTGATGAGCTCGGAGGGCTTGAAACCACCTAACCAAATGAACGGTCGTTCGGCCGGAGAAGTCCAAATACCTTTAATAAGGTGAAAAACATCTGATTTAACAGCGACTTCCTTTAATCGGAAGAGCTCGTCGTAATGATAAAGATATCCATCAACAATCACTCTCAGTTCATTATCCGCCAATGCTGCATGCAGCCCGCCACGAAGCTCAGTCAAGAGTCGTTGATCTTCCTCTAACCATCTTGCATACTCCATGTCAAACATCGCAGCTCCTACGACAATTAACACACAATAATATATTATTCGTGTCAATCTCCGCTTATAAATTAAAATACATTTTAAAAATCAAGAACAACATTTACCAGGGCTAATATTTCCACCACCACATCCCAAAAATAGTCCCTATAAAGCAAAATAAACACCGCAAAATAATAATCATTATAATGCACTTTTAAAATTTTACATATCTAATGTGCGAGAAAAATATGAATCTACCTGCGATCGCGCTCTTTGTATCTCTTGTTCGAGATTCGATAATCTTAATCTACTTGATTCTAGCTGTTGTACATAAACTTTTTTTCTAAGACGGCTTTTCTTTGCAGCTTCTCTATTTTGTGCCAATCTTCTCAGTGTCTGAACACAAATCAAACCATAAAAATAAAAACAAAGATACTTTGTGGAAAATAATAATAATATCTGTTATAAAAAAACATGTTTGTTTGATATTTAAAAAAACCTTTGGATCAAGTGTCTTTTCTGATGTGGAAACAGCTCCTTTTTTCTGCAATAAAAACAATCACAAAATCAATTATTATTATTATTATTATTATTATTATTATTATTATTATTATTATTATTATTATTATTATTATTATTATTATTATTATTTCAAGTATTATTCATCAGAAAATGGTTCAGGAATCAGGAAAACTCAGAGTTATGATTTTCTGAGAGTTGTTGGGATCTGTGTTGTTGTTTTGTGCAAAGAAGGAAAAAGAGAGAGAAAAGAAAAACCAGCACAGTAGTATTTTGTCTCAGTTTAGGAAACATGAAGAGAGAGATTTAACAACCTTTTGTTGAGGAGATTTGGCTTTTGAATGATTCTGTGATGTGCCTGTTCTTAGAGCAGCTTCATCAGTTGTTGCTATCTCTTGTTGCTGCTGAATCTGATCAAAACCATGATTACCATGATGATGATCAGAAGAAGAAGATGCTTTTATACTTATTGGTGAACCTGTTTCAAATTGAATTTCTGTTGATGCTGAATCACTACTTTCACCTCCAGATTTTGAACCTCCTCCCTATGTTTCAATATCCAAAAAAGAAACATCATTTTTATTTTCCGTATTATAAGAAAAAACACACTTTTTAGATACATCGAATAACTAATGTATTTAATCTATATATTGATTATTCAACATATCTAAAGATAAGTTTTTTTTTATAATAAAAAGCATTGGATATTATGTAAATAATGTTTACATATGGATTGGTCAAAGATGGAGAAGTGAGAGAAGCAACAACTCCTGGTGTTTGTTGGAACCTAATTGGCCATGAAGGGAACATTTCAAGTGTAGCTGCTGGTTTGCTTCCTTCATCGTTTCTTATCTTGATTCCTTGAAGAACAATTGCCTCTTCAAGTTCTCCAAAATCAAAAGTAGACCCTTGATTCCTAAGATAAAAAAAAATTAGATTAAAGCAACTTTATATAAGTGTTGGTAGCACTAAGATGGAGAAATTATTGAAGAATAATACATTAAGGTTGATGTTGAGGTAGTGATTCCATGAAGAACACCATAAGGGACATGTTGACTTGAAGGTCCTGACTCAGACAAACCAATCTCTCCAATTCTATGGCTAGCCATGCAAAACTATGATCAAAGTTCAGAACTTTCTCATCTTCCTTGAAGCTATAACTCAAAAAAAAAATTCATTAGGTAGAACTTAGAAACTCAATTCACAAGAGAAAAAGTTGTTCACAAAAAGATGAACATAGCCATTTACTTACCTTTGTTTATTTGGAACTCTAAGAACTAATAGAATCCTATATGGACAAGTTAGAAGAGAAGAGAAAGATCAAAACTTTGTTGTCAAAGTAGTAATATATAAGTTGCTATAAGAAGATAGTGAAGTCTTTTTCTTATATATATAAGTTACATTTTGTAACATTTTTTTCTCTTTTGTGTCTCTATCTTTCTTTTCTTCTTCTCTAGGAAGAAACTTGATTGATAAGTCTGTTTGGATTGCTTTGTGTTGTCTCTCCTTTATTAGTTGTAAGTATTTGAGGTTGAGAACCCTATCTATGTGCCTATACGATTATTTTTAGTTTCACTTGTAGATGAATATTGATTTTAAATGTAGAGAATATTAGTTTTAAGTTTAGATATTTTCGAGTGAAATTAATTTTGTATTCTAATTTATTCTAATTTTAAATTAAAATGAAGAGAATTCTATTCTATCATGTTTAGTTCCCATTTTGTATTTTTTAAAATCATATTTGAACTATTATTTTAAATTGTTTAGTTTTTTATTTAATAGACATCTGTATTCTGTAACACCCAAATTCTACCCCAAGCAATTATGCAAGATAAATCAGAGTTATAAAATTTCAATCATACAAATGAATCGGGACGTCACAAATTCTTCTAATAAATTCATTGCATTCATCATGGATATATAACACTTTTAAAACATCGGATGAACCATCGACATAACATCTTTAATTAAATAATTCAACAACTACACAGCGGAATTCTTCAATAACATCTTTAAATAAAAGCAACAACTTCGAAACATCTCATATTTAATAATAATCAATTCAAAATTCAGCAACTGAAAATCAACAATCAAAAATCAGCAAGCGTTCATCCCCCGAGTGTTATATATCAGAGCAATGACACCGACTCGATCTATTGAAGGTATACGACATTCACTCTCGATTACCTGCACATTACCAACATAGGGGCAACATTCAAACAGAAGGGGTGAAATATCTAACAATATAATAAAGCGCATGATAATTAATATATTAAATTAGATCAATCCTATCACCACTTCTCATCTCATAATCAACAATAATTACAACATATATAATCATTCATCAACATCAAATACACTTCATTATTCAACCATATAATGCGACTCAAAACTATGCAAATGCATGTTGTACCATTGGAGCAGAACTCCCATCTCAAAAATCTAATTTGCCAATTAATAGAGGCATCAACAAGGCATAACCTTCATCTCAAAATTTGTCAATCCAGGCCATCTCAACGAGCATAAGCTCCATCTCAAAAAATGCAATGTATGCGACTCAACATGAATGTAATAACACACTCAGTTAACAACATCTCAAAACACATCTCAAAACAACAACATCTCAATCATCTCAAAACAACAACATATCAATCATCTCAAACAACAACATCTCAATCATCTCGGAACAACAACATCTCAATCATCTCAGAACAACAACATCTCAATCATCTCGGAACAACAACATCTCAATCATCTCGAAAACATCTCAATTACAGCATCTCATAAACATCTCAAAATAATTTATTAAACATCATTTATTTATCAAACGTCATTTGTTCATTATAAATATCAAACACAACTTTAATAGCCACATCTTATTAATAACTCAGCTGTATATCAATAATACAGTAATCTATACTATTATTCTGCTACTGTACATCATTATTGTCACTAATCCTACTGTCATATTTCTAACAGCAATCTCTAACATCTCATATTTATCATTCTGTCCAAAATCCAACATAACTGTCATCTATGGGAATTAATCCTAAATCCTAAATTAGTTACTAGGATTACACCTCTTATTCATCATTTAAATCATCTAGAATAAAGTTCATCGCGTTAGCTAATCAACGCTTCGAACGGCATATCAAACAACATCCTAAAACTTAAGTTACATCACTTTAAAATTGAATCTGTCAAAAGAAATTCGACATTATGTATCGACACAAAACCCCTTGGATCGACACATCCTGCTTCATTTGTATACAATGAGTCGATACATCATCCTTATGGATCGACTCATCATGGCTTTCAATACAGAATGTATCGACACATGCACTTTACCGATCGACTCATCCTGAGTCTTGCAATTAACATGTATCGACGCAAGCCCTGCATGCATCGACTCATCCTGAGTCCAACATCCTTCATGTATCGACTCACCCAGCTTGAGGTCGACACATCCTTCGACAGTCTGCATAATTTTCTGCGTTGCTTCTGTAATTTCACTACGGGAATTATACTACAGCCCTAAAAACCTTAGTATGATCATGATAATTCATCACCTAATCATTATACTCTATTACTTCATCGATTAGACAACATAATAACATCATTAATCATCCAGAATTCATCAATATTCATCATACATCATTCATAACACATCTAATTCAAGAACAAACAACAATTACATCTAACCCTATATATCAAACATCATGAACCCAATTATAAATCCAGAACCCCACCCTTACCTTGGATTAAAGGTCTCTCTACAATCTCTGGGTTGAATTCTTCGTTCTTGCCGTTTTCTACTTTTTCCAGCAACTTCACGTTCTTCACAATCCTTATTTCTCTTCTTACTGCTTCCTCCTTCTATTCTTCTCACAAATAATAAAATAACCTAATATTCTATTATTCCTTAGTGGGCTCCAAACTTACACCCCCTTATTACTTCCACTCACACCATATAGGCCCACATTAAATAATATTAGCTTCTAACATTATTTCACCACATAATAATATTATACTTCTAATATTATTATTTCTCCACTTAAAAAAATAAATCCAATTTAATTATAACACATCTTCACAAATATTCTAAAAATAATTTAATTAAATAATTAATTAAATTACGGGCGTTACAACTCTCCCCCACTTAGAATATTTCCGTCCTCGAAAATTTACCCCAATCAAACAATTCAGGATAGGAGTCTCGTATCTTGCTCTCCTGGATTAGGCAACTTCAAAATCGGAGCCGACGTTAACCTCTTCTTCAATTCCGTAAAACTTTCTTCGCACTGAACATCTCAAACAAAAGCTCTACCTTTACAAGTCAACTTAGTCAATGGAAGCGACAACTTAGAAAACCCTTCAATAAACCCTCTATAATAACCAGCTAATCCCAAGAAGCTTCTAATCTCAGTAGCTGACTTTGGAGTTTCTCATTTCAACACAGCATCAACCTTCGATGGATCTACAGCAATGCCACTACTTGAAATCACATGACCAAGAAAACTAACCTCTTTCAGCAAGAATTCACACTTGGGAAGCTTTGCATACAACTTCTTCTCTTTCAGAATCTGCAATACTACTCTTAAATGTTCAGCATGTTCTTCTTCTGACTTAGAGTAAATCAAAATATCTTCGATGAACACAACTACAAACTGATCCAAATAAGTATGAAAGATATGATTCATATATTCCATGAATACTCCCGGCGCATTAGTAACATCGAAAGGCATCACCGAATACTCGTAATGTCCATAACGCGTTCTGAAAGCCGTCTTCTGAATATCTTGATCCTTCACTTTAATCTGATGGTAACCCGACCTCATATCAATCTTGCTAAACACACGGGCATCCACCAATTGGTCCATCAAGTCATCTATTCTTGTAAGCGGATACTTGTTCTTAATTGTCACCTTGTTCAACTGTCTATAATCAACACAAAGCCTCATACTTCCATCTTTCTTCTTCACTAACAACACTGGAGCTCCCCACGACGATACACTTGGTCTTACAACATAAACAACGATTAGAACATCAAAATAACAATACTCGATTTTTAGACAACTACGACTCGACGACAAGGTCAGACCAACCTTTTGCTCTGATACCAACTTTGTATCACCCCAATTCTACCGCAAGCAATTATGCAAGATAAATCAGAGTTATAAAATTTCAATCATATAAATGAATCGGGACGTCACAAATTCTTCTAATAAATTCATTGCATTCATCATGGATATATAACACTTTTAAAACATCGGATGAACCATCGACATAACATCTTTAATTAAATAATTCAACAACTACGCAGCGGAATTCTTCAATAACATCTTTAAATAAAAGCAACAACTTCGAAACATCTCATATTTAATAATAATCAATTCAAAATTCAGCAACTGAAAATCAACAATCAAAAATCAGTAAGCGTTCATCCCTCCGAGTGTTATATATCAGAGCAATGACACCGACTCGATCTATTGAAGGTATACGGCCTTCACTCTCGATTACCTGCACATTACCAACATAGGGGCAACATTCAAACAGAAGGAGTGAGATATCTAACAATATAATAAAGCGCATGATAATTAATATATTAAATTAGATCAATCATATCACCACTTCTCATCTCATAATCAACAATAATTACAGCATATATACTCATTTATCAACATCAAATACACTTCATTATTCAACCATATAATGCGACTCAAAACTATGCAAATGCATGTGGTACCATTGGAGTAGAACTCCCATCTCAAAAATCTAATCTGCCAATTAATAGAGGCATCAACAAGGCATAGCCTTCATCTCAAAATTTGCCAATCCAGGCCATCTCAACGAGCATAAGCTCCATCTCAAAAAATGCAATGTATGCGACTCAACATAAATGTAATAACACATTCAGTTAACAACATCTCAAAACACATCTCAAAACAATAACATCTCAATCATCTCAAAACAACAACATCTCAATCATCTCAAACAACAACATCTCAATCATCTCGTAACAACAACATCTCAATCATCTCGAAAACATCTCAATTATCTCGGAACAACAACATCTCAATCATCTCAAAAACATCTCAATTACAACATCTCATAAACATCTCAAAATAATTTATTAAACATCATTTATTTATCAAACGTCATTTGTTCATCATAAATATCAAACACAACTTTAATAACCACATCTTATTAATAACTCAGTTGTATATCAATAATATAGTAATCCATACTATTATTCTGCTACTGTACATCATTATTGTCACTAATCCTACTGTCATATTTCTAACAGCAGTCTCTAACATCTCATATTTATCATTTTGTCCAAAATCCAGCATAATTGTCATCTATGGGAATTAATCCTAAATCCTAAATTGGTTACTAGTATTACACCTCTTATTCATCATTTAAATCATCTAGAATAAAGTTCATCGCGTTAGCTAATCAACGCTTCGAACGGCATATCAAACAACATCCTAAAACTCAAGTTACATCACTTTAAAACTGAATCTGTCAAAAGAAATTTGACATTATGTATCGATACAAAACCCCTTGGATCGACACATCCTGCTTCATCTGTATACTATGAGTCGACACATCATCCTTATGGATCGACTCATCATGGCTTTCAATACAGAATGTATCGACACATGCACTTTACCGATCGACTCATCCTGAGTCTTGCAACTAACATGTATCGATGCAAGCCTTGCATGCATCGACTCATCCTGAGTCCAACATCATTTATGTATCGACTCATCCAGCTTGAGGTCGACACATCCTTCGACAGTCTGCATAATTTTCTGCGTTTCTTCTGTAATTTCACTACGGGAATTATACTACAGCCCTAAAAACCTTATTATGATCATGATAATTCATCACCTAATCATTATACTCTATTACTCCATTGATTAGACAACATAATAACATCATTAATCATCCAGAATTCATCAATATTCATCATACGTCATTCATAACACATCTAATTCAATAACAAATAGCAATTACATCTAACCCCATATATCAAACATCATGAACCCAATTATAAATCCAGAACCCCACCCTTAACTTGGATTGAAGGTCTCTCTATAATCTCCAGGTTGAATTCTTCGTTCTTGCCGTTTTCCACTTTTTCCAGCAACTTCACGTTCTTCACAATCCTTATTTCTCTTCTTACTGCTTCCTCCTTCTATTCTTCTCACAAATAATAAAATAACCTAATATTCTATTATTCCTTAGTGGGCTCCAAACTTACACCCACTTATTACTTTCACTCACACCATATAGGCCCACATTAAATAATATTAGCTTCTAACATTATTTCACCACATAATAATATTATACCTCTAATATTATTAGTTCTCCACTTAATAAAATAAATCCAATTTAATTATAACACATCTTCACAAATATTCTAAAAATAATTTAATTAAATAATTAATTAAATTACGGGCGTTACATCTTCTTCTTTGTGGTTCTGCACATGAACCATGGGCAAAAAAAAAATTCTTAAATACCATTCGTTTGTATTTTATCGCACTCTTGGATTCTATCATGATTGTTCTTCTGCATGTCTCAATACTCAAGAAACTCTATTAAATATGCCAAATTTGATATGTTAACAATTCTAGCATTTCGGTTACTACATGTTTGAGCGTATTTCGACTATAACATACAGGACTTTGACATCAGCATGTGAATAGACTTCGACAACATGCTTAATATATGTCGAACCAAGAAGCTAGTTCGATCCAAAATCTCACAAATCTCCACCTTAGAACAAACTCTACAACATCAAGGGAACAAACTAACTTTCTTCATGCAACTTTATAAACAACATACAGTGGAACTCCAATTTTTTGACCTTGTCACCACATAACAGATTTTGTTTTGACAATTCGACCATGCATCTTTCACTGACATGGATAAGTTTCTTGTGCCATAGCTCAGTCTTAGATACATGATTGTGGATTTTATATTTGTTGAACCACGTACAACCTCAACTTCAAGGGTATACCTGCCTTTTCTTTCGATGCCTCTTAAGACTTCCTTCGACCCCTTCATTACCCTTAGGATACCTTTCTCTCCTTTGAAAATATATCCTTTCTTGTCTAATTCACCGAGAGAAATCAAATTTCTCTTCAGATCAGGTACATACCTAACACCAGTCCAATACCTACATTTTTGCAGGCTTTATTGTTTTTCAACAACACTGATCCACCATCTTGATCACATAATTCCTCAAACACATACTTGTTTGGAATTATGTGCTAAGTGCAATCTAAATCCATGATCCATTCCTTGCTCGAATTTATGCTCAAAACTACTAGGACATTAGATGATTCATAATCATCTTACACAATGGTTGCATTACCACTATCTTTATCACCATGATTGTTCTGTCGATCGGGGCATATTTTTCTTGTGTGACCCTCTTTCTTACAATGGTAACACCTAATTGCAGGAGCATCACCACCATGAAAATTTTGCTGAGCTTTACCCTTCTTCTTCTCAAACCTGTCATCTTTATTCTAGAATTTCTCCTTAACAAACAAACATTCACCAATAGATGATGGTTTATGCTCATTTCGTTTGTTCAAGTTCTTCGAGTACAAGGTAGATTGAACTTCTTCAAAGGTCAGGGACTCTCTTCCATACAAGAGATTTTCTTTGAAGTTAGCATGTGACTTAGGTAAAGAGAAAAAAATAACAGTGGTTGATCTTCATCATCAATACTAACCTCGATATTCTCCAGATCAAGAATCAACTTGTTGAACATATCCTACTACTCAGCCAAGACTTTGTCTTCACTCATATTGAATGAATACATAGCTTGTTTCAAGTATAGGCAATTTATCGAGGATTTAGTCATCTACAATTCTTCAAGTTTCATCCATACACTCGTGGCCGTCTTCTCCTTCGAAACCTTTCAGAGAACCTTATCACCCAAGGCTTAATACGATGGTGTTGTGGGATTTCTCGATCATCATCGTCTTCTTCTTCTATGTTAGAGCAACATCCATGGCTTCGACTCCCTTCAGCGCTTCTAGCAAACACTATTGAACAATAAGGGCTCACATCTTTAAGCGCCATAAATTGAAATCATTAATTCTGGTGAATTTCTTAATCTCAAAATTTGTTGACGACATATTCTCCACGCTTACGGCACCCATTTGTTATAACGGAGTGTCGTCAAGAACAACCCAAAACTATGAGAAAGATTGAGTTTCTTGAACAACCACAAGAAACCTTATTAGATTTTAACGAAAGAGAGAGAAGGGGGAAGAAGAAGAAGAAGAAAATCAGAATTAATTATAATTGTTTTACTATTCATTTACTCAATAAGATTCCAAAGATTACAAGTGAATAACAACAACCAACATCTCTCAACAACATGGGAGAACTAGTCTATTTATAAACTACCATGCTAACTTAAGCTTGTAGCAAACTTAAACAATTTCGGCTAAACAAACAGGACCGATTCAATATTTTAGCAATCCTAACATTTCGACTACTGCATGCTTGAGCGTACTTCGACTAAAGTATGTAGAACTTCGACATGTGAATGAACTTCGACAACATGCTTAATCTCTATAGAACTAAAAACCTACTATTGTCGAAACTAGAGTGCGATCCAAAATCTCACGTATATTTATACAGATTTTGGTTTAATGATAGATAAATTATTCCATTCATAACATTCTTTCATATTCACTGGTGTTTCCAAATGCAAGGCTAAAAAAAGTAGTTATTTTATTTTATTTTAATGAAGACATAATTTACACTATGATGTTATTATTTATAGTCTAAAATAAACCATCTTGCGAAGAAATTCTATCCAATCAAATCTTTAAAATTAATTAATTATAGCTAATTGACTTTTAAATTTTTTTATAAAATCAATTTAAGAAAAATAATTTTTTACTAATGCAAAAACAAACATGTATTACTACTCTAATTCTCTCTTAGCATGTGGGATTAAAAATATGGTTAAAGTAATACTACAAGTTAACTAAAAACCAATCTAATTAATATAACTAGTATTAATTAAAGAAGTGGGGTCTTTTAATTTGTAGGAAGCCACTAGAATACTGACTCCTACTCCACACTCTCTCTCTCTTTCTCTTAACAAACTGTCTTTTCTTATTGGTTCTCTTGTGGACCTTCATTAGATGAGTATGTACTTTTTATATAGCCCAAAAAAAAAAAATCATATTTAGAAACAGGATAAAAATTCAGTACAAGATCAAAATAAGACAAAAAAATTTTTTTTTTACTTTATGGTTAAAAAGTTCCAAAGGTAATTTCTTGGTCCTTTCATACTCAATGAGAGACAAATAAATTAAACTTAACTTTTTATTATAAGAGAGTTATAAAAGAAAGTGAGTTATTTTACACATCATATATCTAATAGACTAAATTCAATGAATTTGTTGTGCTAACACCATTTCAACCAAAACATTATAATAATATTCCATAAGCATATAGTATATCAAAAATAAAAAATATTGAACAAGCATATACCCACTTTGTGTATTTAAATCTTAGATATGAGATGGATTTTTTGGTATTTTCTTGCTTTGTTGATAGGTCAACATCCATTCCTTGTCATCACCTAAAACCATGCCTTGTTAAGATTCTTTTCATCTCACAGACATTTTTCAGACCAATATGGTACACAGTGCAATCATGAAATTGCTTGCAGATCAATATAGTACATAGAGTAATCATGATTTTATTTGCAACTTTTCTTTTAACTGGAAAATCTACTGAATTCAGCACTATGGAGTAACAAAAATAAATTGTGAAAAAAAGTGCTAGAATATATTTTATGAGATATTATGGTGTCTCTCAAATTTATTAGATATTTAATTGGCTGTTTGTTTGTTCTATATTTCAGGATTAGTTTGTAAGTTTGTTACCAACTAATTAAATTAGTTTTTTATACATAACTAATCATGTTTTATCACTTTGTATATGTATTGTGTTTACTTTACTTAATGGATAAATCAAATTGAAAGATTAATACTCAAACAACTTTATTGCCTAACTATGTTATGGTATAAGTAGCAATAAAAAATCATAAATGAATTAGTGTTTCTCCGCCGGACGCGCTATATACCAATTAATAATTCTTGCTAATGAAATTTTTTTTAGTGAAGTTGTAGATTATCCTTTCTTTTAATATTCCCTCTCTTTTTTTTTTTTTTACACAAATCTAATATTTCCTCTCTTAAATTGTGATTTTAAATTTTCTTTGTTGGAAGACCCATTTGATAGCACTTTAATGTGGCTGAAGGCATGTAATGGTGATTGGAAATCATCCATAAAGCCCTCAGGGTCAAAGAGTGTCCTAGTTGACCTGATACAACAAAACTAGGCTAATTTAATATTCTTTCAAATCTTAATGTTCGAAGTTGCTACAAAATCGGCCTAACCCAATATTTATGTTGATCTTGCCTTGTTGGGTTTGGAGTCCGACCTAATACTCAACTGGACGGATCCATTCCAATTTAGAAAAATCTGGGATGTACATAGTCTCCCAAGTTTGAGACTCGTAGGACACGAGAAGTTTTAGGCAAAGGTCGTGGTCTTTTCTCTAGAAAACCCAAAATGGACATAGTCATCCGAGTATGAGACTCGTAAGAGCGAGATGTTTTAAACAAATGTCTCGATCTTTTCTCTTGAAAATCCTAGGATATACATAGTTCATCAATCATGAGGCTTGTAGAGGTGAGATACTTTAGACAAAAGCCCTTCTCGTGGCGTGCTTTTATTGTTTCCTTGACCAGAACTTGCTCATGTGGTGAAATCCTTTCCTTGATTTCTCTATGGCAAAAAATGTATCAAATGTGTAGTGTGGAGTTTTTCCCGAGCTTGATTCTACCACTGCCTATGTCCATGTTTTAACTTTTTTCTCTTGCTCTTTCAAAAGGTATTAGGAGTTTTAACTTTAATGATTAATTTTCTCAGAATTCTCATAAAACTTGTTTTCATCATTACCCTTACCCCTTTAATCTACTTAGCATTTAATGTGACATTCCTTTTCACATGTCATTTGCATTTATAAAAACATATTCTTCTTTCTTCTAGGTCGTCCCCCGTTTTTCCCAACGACACGGTTGCCCCTCGTATTTCCTTTCTCTTCTTCAAAGCATCATCAGGTAACAACTTGATCATGTCTTCCTCTTTTTTCTTTGATTTTCATTTCTGATGGTGTTTATTCGGGAGTGCACTGATTTTGGGAACATCGTAGAGCTTCAAACCATTATAGAGAGAAATGAGTTGTGGGGTTGATGCATCAATGCCTCCAGGCGAGATACTAGGAAAATGTATTGGGGTTTTGTAGAGACAGAAGTGTATGATACCTCTTTTAGTTCTACTAGTGATAGTGACACAAACTCGATATCTTCTTCTTTAGGTTCGGTCGAGATTATCATGGAGCTTTTAGCCAGTATTTTTAGCAAAAAAGTGTTGAGTTTCAACTCCCTTTGTCTGGATAGTGATTAGGTGGAAGCCTTTCTAGTGATACATGTAAGAACAAGATTTGGTTATGCATCTGGCATTGAGTTTTGATGATAACATTACATGGGTGATTAGATAACAATTTAGTACCATAATGGTTTGTTTAGTGTGTAGCTTTAGCTAACAAGTTATGACTCTGAAGAAGTGATGTGTGACGTCATCAGAATCTGGACTCAACATACTAAAGAATACAAGCTTGTGTTACATAGTTTAGAAGGCGTCTTAAAGCAACGGTTCTATTAGTTTTATTATTTTTAACTATGACTTTGTAGTAGAGCTTATGCTATGTTCTTAAGCTTTGTGGATTCCATTATCTCTTGCCCAAGTTCTGAATATTCTAAAGGCAATGTTATGTTGAATGAGTTCTACAGATTCTGAAGACTAGCAGTTCTCTAGACCAACTTTAGAAGACTTTGAAGACAAGGTTCTATTGAACGAAGTTCTGAAGACTCTGAAGAAAAATTTATGAATACTCTGAAGATGAAGTGTTGAAGACTCTTAAGATAAGGTTCAGGTTGAATAAGTTCTGAAGACTCTGATGACATGGTTTTGGAGACTTAACTTTGATCCTTCTATGCAGGCTTTAACCATTATACATCCAGAAGCCTCTGAAGTCTAGAAGAAAAGATTAAAAGGTTTCACGTGAGTAATAGTATAAGGTACAACATCACCTCGCCCCCACTACATTGGTTTTGTGGTGCAAGAACAATACTTTTGTACTAGGTTGTCTACCACTCTATCACTTACCATTGCAAGAAGACAGCTGGAATTTTGGTATTCATATTCTACCCTCCAACAGATTTCTTTCCAGCTATAAAAGGAAGACTTGGAATAATTGGAAAAGTTAAAGAAACTTTGAAGAAACACACACTTATTCAAGTAGTTGAAACACTGCCAAAATAACTCTGATTTTTGTAAAGCAAGGAGTTGTTGCTCATTAACTTGCTAACAAGGAATTTTTTTGTTAACTTGCTTAACTTTTTTGTTTTATTATTTGTACTTCAATCTTGTGTAATCTACTTTTAGAGAAGCAATCTTGTAAACAAAAAAACATGTATTCAACAATGAGTTGATTGTTCCTTGAGTGGCTAAGTGTTAGTCTGTATACTCAAGAAGTCATTAACAATGTGTCTTTGAGGTTGTGTTCCTTGAGTGATTAAGTCTTAGTCTGTAGACTCAAGAAGACATGGAAAATTGGTATTTATGGTTTACAAAAATGGCTATTAGTCTTGTTTTGGTTTTTTAATCAGTTTGGTTATAGTGGATTAAGTACTTATTGAGAAGGAGAAATCACCTTAGCGGGTGGACTAGATTAACTTCGTTAGCAGTGAACCAGGATAAAAATATTTGTGTTTATTTATTTTTATTCTTCTGTTAAGTGTTGGTTTTTGAGTTTCGAGAAAATTTATTTTGTAAAACCTAATTCAAAACCCCCATTTCTTGTGTTTCTTGCACCTTTAATTGGCATCAGAGCTTCGATTCTGGTATTGATTGTTACCAAACACTTAATCGTGTTAGATAAAGATCCAGACGTTTTAAAAACACTATGGCAATTCCACTACCGCAAAATGTTCAAGTTCCATTTGACAAAGATAACTGCAATGCTAAACCTCCCATCTTTGATGGTGAAATATTTGATTATTGGAAAGATAGACTAGAAAGTTTCTTTCTAGGTTATGATGTTGATCTTTGGGATTTGGTAGTTGATGGCTACGAACATCTCATAGATTCTAGTGGAAATAAGCTTGAAATAAGTGCTATGAATGAACAACAAAAGAATGATTATAAGAATCATCATAAAGCAAGAACTATCTTGTTGAATGCAATTTCTTATACCGAGTATGAGAAGATAACAAATAGAGACTCAACTAAGTCTATATTTGATTCTTTAAAAATGACTCACGAAGTCAAGGTTTCAAAATCTGGTTGCGCGACTTAAGGTTCTGAACAAAGGATACTCTACTTCAGATCATGTAAATAAGATTATCAGAATCCCACCAACAATATGGAGGTCTATGGTAACTGCTCTTAAATTAGCTAAAGATCTGGACAACACTTCTCTAGAAGAACTGGTGAGTTCTTTGAGAAGTCATGAGATTGAGCTGGAATAAGACGAACATAAGAAGAGAGACAAATATGTTGCTCTTAAATCTATTAGAAGATATGAGAAGACGATAGCTCTTCAAGCAGAAGAGATCGAGGATTTCGAAGAAGATTCTGATGAAGATGAGGACGAGTTGTCATTGTTGTCCAGAAGGGTCAACCAATTATGGAAGAGAAAGCAAGGCAGCAAGTTCAGAGGAGCTAGAAGGACTGGTGGTCGCTTTGAGTCTACTTCTGGACAAAGAAAGTCTGGTAGCAGCAGAGAAGTCACCTGCTACGAGTGCAATGAGCCAAGCTGTTTTACCCCAATTTTTGCCCCTAAGATACCTTCATCATACCATGTTGGTTTATTCACAACAAGATTACACTAGGATTCTTGGTTCCCCTCCGTACTTTGAGTTTTGCTCCTTTTGAGGGATTACCAAGAAACTTGACTTATGTTCCTTTTGTGATCATGAATATTGTTTTTATTTCTTCATTTAACTAATAAAATGCAATGTTGGCTTGTCTTACTTGTTATCCATGTAGGTAAGGGCAATGAGATTTAACAAGTTACTCCATGGGTTCATGAGTTTATTTCCATGCCCTAGTCAATAAAGCTTGAGAAGTTCAAACCTCACTATTGGATTGGTTTTGGAAGGATTGGCATGGCAAGGTTGCTTTGGTTAATCACATTTCAAGGTTATTAGATTTGACTCAAAAGTACAAGGGGTTTTGATTGGAGAAGTTGTCATGTTTGGACAATGTTTTGTTCCCATTGGTCACAAGAGCATATTTCTCTCAAATTTCAAGATATGGAAGTGGTTTTGTTAGTTATGAATTCTCATTATCATCCTCAACAACTTCTATTCACAAAGCAAGAATATTGGTACAAGAAGTTTGTTCAAGCTTGTCAAAGTTCTTCAAAGAATTTTTCTTGATCTAGAAGCTAGGGTTTTGAACTTCAAAGGAGCACATCTTGCTCACCTTTTGGTATTTTTGAATTATTCCAAATACATCCTTCTCTTAAAAGGGTTATCAACAAATCACTTCAAAAGTTCTAAAGAGTTTTCATGTGGAAGAAACTTGGTGAAGAAGAAAGATTACAAGTCCTCCAGATGAATCCCCAATTTTCCATGTGTGACTTCAAATGATCATAACTTGGTCAACTTTTATCACCTTGAGCCCATTATTTTTCCAAAATGATATTCAGGATGTGAACTTTATTCCTTCTTTTATGTGCAAAGTGGGAAAATGAACGGAAGTTGCCTTAAAGATGCAAAATATTATAGGTCATTTCATGAAATTTTGCCAACTTCAATAAGTCATAACTGTCTCAAATTTTGGATATTTTGAATGATTCAAGTTTCAAAATGTCATTCAAGAGATCTATTTCATGCCATCTTTTTTGATCAAGAGCAAATTCCAAGTGGAAGGCCATGTTTGGATGCAAGACATTATATGACATTTTTGATGAAGAATTTGAAATATTTCTAAGTATGGAAAGTCAACCCTTTTTCTTCAACTTTGACTCAATATAACTTTCAGCTCAAGCATCCATTTAACTCCATTCTTTTTCCATTGCAAATCTTGTAACCTCATCTTTCTAAAGCATCAAGATTCATGCCTTAAGACCCCTTGAGCTGAGAATGCCATGGTTTCAAAAATGGTAACTTAGAATTGAAGTTTCCTTGCAAGTCAGAATTTGAATTTCATGTTACAACCTCTAAACCTTAAATTAACACACGTTTTGGGTCTAAACATGATTAGCCAACTTTCCTAAGTGGATTAGTGCATCAAAACACAAGAATCGGATGAGTTTTGGTGAAGTTTGGATCACACTTCACTTGTGCATCAGGTTTGCACAAATTCCCTCCAAAATGCATCATTCACTCTTCCTTTTGATCCCATTCGCTTCTCCTATAAATACATGAACTATCCCATTCATTTTCCCAAGCTTGGATAGCCAGAATCACCCTGCCAAACTTGCTCCATAACTCAATTTTCTAAAACTTCAAAATCCATTCTCGAGCCTTTTTCAATCCAATTTTTCCATCAATTCACCTTTCTTGATCTTCCCTGAAGCTAACCACATAATTACATTCAAGAATCGTGCCCTATACTGCTCCATAGAAGTCCAGTTTTAAATCTCTTCAACTCAACTTCAATAGGTAGATTCCTTCATCAATTCTTCAAAACTCTGATATCATTGTGTTGCTCTCATTACCTTGGTTCTAGTTTCAACACTTACCTTTTATTGGAAACACGTTTTGACCATGAAATTTCAAATCCCTTTTCAAAACTTTCCTTCCAAATTGCTTGAGCTACAGTTTATATAAATTTGGCGCGAGGGTGTGGTTGTCTTTGTCTTGAAGAGACGAAGCGAATGACATAGGTCTGAGCTTATGATTTTACAGTTTGAGATACCTGCAATTCATGATGGTTGGAGGTTGAAGATGACCAACGTGTCATCTTTCAACCAATGAAGGCGCGTCATCTGTATTTTCAAATCCTGATTTAATTAATGATTATGTACAATATTCACTAACGACCATGATATGCACAGCGCGCCAGATCCCTTGGATTTGATTACTAATGTGTTTTGACTCTCATCCAATGGTCCACATATTTTTCTTTTCTTTTCTTTTTCTGATTTTTATATTTTAATTGTTTTAAATTTAAAAAAATCATAGAAAATTCATTTTTAGTCCAAAAAATTTGAAAAAATTATGAAAAATATTTTTGATTATTCTCTTTCTGATTTTTATTTTTTCATAATTTAATTTTGTGTTTTGGTATTTTTTTATAAATTTTACACTTATTTGATTTGTTTTAAATGTTTAAAAATACTTTTGTACATTTTAAAATTCTGAAAAAATTATGGAATGATCCAATGATATTGTGACAAATACTGGTGGCCTTATTTTATTTTTGTTTCTAACTTTACTATTTTTTTTTACCATTTTTTGTTTATTTTACCCATTTATTTTAATTTTAAAAATAGTTTCTGACTTTAAAAAATTATCAAAAAATTTGTAAAATTATTTGAGCCTTTTTCTGATTTTTCTATGGTCTTACTTTTTATTTCTTGATTAATTTAAACATAGTTGATATCTTTCTCTTTATTTTCTATTTTTAAACATTATTTTTAAACCCTTTTATGTATATTAAAATGTGATATTATTTTGTGACTATTTTCTGGCTGATCTTGGGTTTTTCTTTTCCTTTCTTAAGATGTGATATTAAGATGTGACTATTTTCTTAAGATGTGACTATTTTGTGACTATTAAAATGTGATATTATTACTTTCTTTCCATTTTTACTTTGCTCACTTGAGCTTTTCTTTTCCTTTCTTAAGATACTTAATAATCAACATAAACCCTAAAACATCTTTAATTGTACTTGGACTATTTGGTTACTATCCTTGGCATTATGGAGCATGGGACTTTCTTAGACTTGGAATTAGAAACCTTGGCCTATCTTGGAGACTTTGTGATCTTATCTGATTATTTTGTCTTGAGTTCTTGAGGTTCAACTCAAGACATTGGGTTGCTTGTTTGTTTTTGTGTGCAGGTTTTGTGATTACACCCTCTGTTTGTAATATGGAATTCACCCGTATACAGCCGTTACTCTGCCCAATTTTTATGAAGACTTAATACACTTGAAGTTTGGTTCTCTCAAGAGGTATAGTATTTTTTCTTGCTTGGTTTCAATCCAAGGAATGAGAATTCTATCTTGGCTCATAATGTTAAGTATTGGCTTCTTGTTGGTTAGATGATTCTTATCCCTAGCTTTTATTTTATGCTTTAGGATAGTCCCTTCTTCTCCTCCCATCTTCTTCAATTTCAAAAATCTTCTTCCTCCCTTTTTTTAAGAAAAAAACTCTTTTTGTTTTTGAACTTGAACCACTTTTATAATAAACTTGGACTTATGTCCATGTATTTTCAAAACATTTTCATAAATAAACCCCAATCAACTTAATGATACCTTGACATTTTTTGTGAGAAGACTAAAAATCAATCAATCTCATTTCAAACCATCTTGCCATTTTGGCTTTTTATCTTTAAAATTTTCTCAAAAGATTAGACTCTTGTCAATCCTTGTAGTGATGCAAACAACTATACTTCTACAATATGTAATGAAGAGAGATATTTTCCACTTAGGTGTTGAGTGAGGCATTGTTGATTTTAAAATCCAAGCCATATCCTCCACTTTGAGATGATTCAAATTCTCATTTCTCATGGTTGTGGGTAGTAAGTATGTTTTCCATATGGACAATGACGATGATGTTTTATCTCATAAAATTAACCAACGCATTTGTGTTTCAAATTTTTAAAAGAGGAACTACGTGTACCCTGATCCCTTATTGCACGAAAGGTGGTACGTAGGCACTAAAGGTTCGCAACCGCGGCGAGTGCAAAAATTATAAAATAAATACCCTTCTTTCCTCACCTCCGACATCCACTTTTTATATACAATAGTTTTTATAGCCAAAATATACAGATTTTAAAAAGAGGCTCATGCAGAATATCGTAGATGTTTAGGGTGCTAATACCTTCCCTTTGTATAACCAACCCCCTTACCTTGAATCTTTCCCCCTCTTTTTGGGTTATTCTCTCTTTTCCCATTCCTTTGGAAATAATAAAGCACGGTGGCGATTTTTATTTTGATTTGTATAAAGTCTAGTCAATCCAATGGCTTAGTGTTAAACATTTCTACCGCTACAGAAAAATGGGGACTTCACTGGGGAAAGATTGACCTCTTGCTGGTCCATCCCTAAGTGGGTTAAGCATATCTTTGTTTATATCTGTATATGTGTTATTACTTTTTTTGTGTTATATGTTGTATATATGTTTTGTCTGGACTTTCCTGGTTTTCAGGGTGCTTGGTGATTACTCATAAGTCCTATACCCGGACTTGGGCAAACTTTAAGATAGGACGGGAGGTATAGTAATGTTAACTTTGAGGGAGTAATCCAAAAAAAGGAGGCATGAGATCCCCTACTCAGTGGAGGCCCCTTTGACTGTAGTGTCGTTTACCGAGTAATCGGGAAGATGTACTGCTTTCGACCTGGGAGCCTGTTGAAACTGAGGACCGTAGAATACCAAACTCATCTTGGCCTTTTAGGTGTATACAGAAGCTATGACGGAGTAATCCGGAAATGGTTGTCACGCGATACTACGCTCGGAGGAGTCTTTCTTGAGAATATTACTAATTACCAAGTTAATCAGGAAGTTGGTAATATCCGAAGGAAGGATGTAGACTCTGGGAATCTTTAGAACCTTGTTCGGAAGGTGATAAATTTTAGACCAATACCTTATGGATAGTACCTTCGACCTCATGCTCGTGACGTTGAACCTATGAACCCTATATGTGTGATCTTTGTGTGTGATTGCTGCGTCATGCATCCATGCACTCATAAGCATCTTTTGGAGAAATCTTATTTCAAGGGATTTTAAAGGTTGACTATTTGTGAATATCTCATGTACTTTTAACCATGGATTCTAGAAAGAGAAAGACCGGGAAATATAATTTCAAGTATCCCAAGATAGATGAGTTGATCAGTCTAATCCCCGAGATCGAGTGTTATGCAGACTTTCGGAAGAAGTATGGGTCCATTATTCCTCTCATGAAGCTGAAGATGGAGGAGGGTATTCTCTCGACCGTGGTCCAGTTCTATGATCCGATGTATCATTGCTTTACTTTTCTCGACTATCAGTTGATGCCTACACTGGAGGAGTATTCTTATTTGTTAGATTTACCTGTTACCGATCATGTTCCTTTTACTGGTTTAGAGGGTGAGCTAAAACCACATGAGGTTGCTGCCTTGATTCACTTGGGGAAGTCTGTGGTGGAAGCCCATATGACTACTAAAGGGGGGATTAGAGGATTACCAACTCAGTTCTTATTGGAGAAAGCTCGTTACTTTGCCAAAATGAAGAGTACAATTGCTTTTGAGGCCATTTTTGCTCTACTTGCTTACGGGTTGTTCTTATTTCCTAATGTGGACAGGTTTGTTGACATTAACGCTATCAGGATTTTCATGATTGGAAACCCAGTTCCTACACGGTTGGGTGATACTTATTACTCTATCCATCTTCGGAATTCTTATCATGGGGGGATGATTATCTGTTGCACGCCTCTGTTGTACTGGTGGTTTATCTCTCATATGCCTCAGTCTGACGCTCTTTGGGATATCAAGAAGGAACCCCGTTGGGCTCTTAAGATCATGGCACTTACTCACTTAGACATTGATTGGTATCATCGAGCTTACCAGGATGTAGATATTATTGACAGTTGTGGTAGTTTCTCTAATGTACCTCTTCTTGGTACAAAGGGAGGAATTAACTATAACCCCGTTCTTGCACGGCGACAACTTGGTTATCCGATGAGGGATAAACCAAATAGTATTCATTTGAGTAGTTTCTTTCTGAAGGAAGGAGAAGACCGTAGGGAATCTAGGGAGCATATTGCGAAGGCCCGGCGTCACATTCATAAGAAAAGTAGGAAGGATTTTGGACCTAGGGGTGCTGTTTCTTTGGAGCCATATCTTCAATGGATCCGATCGAGAGCCATTCAGTTAAAGATGCCGTATACCCGGGAGACACCCATACCTGATCTATTTGTGAATACCACTCCTCCCTTATTAGATGATCTAGAAGAGCTGCAACTTGCTTTAGTTAGGATGCAAAAAGAAAGGGATGCTTGGAAGAACAAGTTCCAAACTTTAGAGAGTTCCTACAGAGCAGACCTGAAGGAGAAAGACGACTTGATTGAGATCCTTGAGAGTCGAGCGGTATAGTCTATGGAGAGGCAAGGGGATTTATTTTCTCCTAGGCCTCAATCAGATGCTGATCACTCACTTCTTGATTCAGATGATTGGAAGGAGATTGCCATCAAATATACGGAAGAAAACCAGAGGTTGAAGGCTCAGATTGCCAGGCTCACGGGGAAGCGCCAGCGTACAGATTGATCTCCATCATTTATTTTTCTCAGGATTTTAGATTTTATTTTCATCTTGTACTTGGTATCATTGAAACTTGTAATCCATTTTGGAGTTATTATAATAAAAAAAATTCAGTATTTCAAAAGCGCTATTACTTTGATGATTGCAATATGTCTATAAACTTTAAATCCCTTGAAATGTTAAATAACAAAATAAAAATAATCATATGCATTGAATACCATGCATCATATTGCACATATGTCTTGCATTTGTTATGCATACTTAGGTGTCTTACCAAGCTTCTTTACTTCATTCAGCAAGCTGACTCATCACTACAACACTCGGGCTAATTTCAAAAAGAAGATGGACAAGTTAGAACAAGAGAATCGCGAGCTGTGTGAGGAAGTTTCTGCTTTGAAGGCCGGCATGGCCAATCTGACTACTCTGATGGAAGCTCTGGTGGCTGCTCAGAATCAGCCACTGAGTGTTCAACCCCAACCAACAAGGACAAATACTGAAGCCCACTGTTCCCATATCTGCTACTCCGGTTGTTGTTCAAAACCGTATTCCTCAAGGTTATCCATGGGGAATGCCAGAGAATTTTACACCTGAAGGTTTCAATCTTGGGCCTCAAGATACTTCAGTGGTTCAGACTATTGTTACTCCAGCACCTCCTGTGGCACATGCTAGTCCTGCTGTACCTCTGTTGTACCCAAAAATTTTCCCTCCCATATTTCTCAATACATTTCAAGTGTGGTCCTGAAATTGCTCAAGGAAGTCCAAGGGTTGACCAGACAAACTCTCTCATAAGGCAGTCTACCTCAAATTAGGGTTTCATGTTGCATCAAGATATTTGAGTCCAATGGATCCCAAATGCTCACCATTGTCCTAACATGTTCTCAAGATCATTCATGTCAATTTTCAAGCCTTGCAGAGGAAGTTTGCTCAGTCAATTGCTCAAAGGCCTGAAAATCGATTGTGCTAGGGCAAAAGTCAACTGTGGCCTACATACAGTCAAACTTCAAGATTTTTGGTCAAATTCCTCATTTTGAAGTATTATTCATCATTTGATCACAGTTGATCATGATTCATTAAGGATTGCTCACAATTCATCAAAACCCAAAAGTTGCTAAATTAGGGTTTTGTAGGAAAAGTCAACTCAACTTTGACCAAGCATAACTTTCTCATAATTTATGATAAATGACCCATCCAAAGCTAATTTTTAAGAGGATGAAATTCTCTACAATACATAATCATCTCCCAAGTTCAAAATATGCACTCACAAGAAGTTATGAATTTGGACATTATAGGTCATTTTGAAAAGTCAACAAAAACACCTTTTTTGTCAAAGCTTCATACATGAACATGGAATACCAAATTGAGATGAGACAAAAGGGTTGCTTAGAGGACATCTCAAGATTTCTAAAAAGTCCAAGAACACCTTCAAAGAGTCAAAATTGAGGAAGTTATGCATTGGTGAAGTTGACTTTTTTGCAAAATTGCCAAAAGTCAAAAGTGCCTCAAATTGCAATTTTTGTTAAATGGGCCCAATCTTTTGCACTTGTTTTGAGTTGGTAGCATGGTCCACGAGCACTAGCTATTTCCACTTGTCTTTATCTTATTTTTATTATTTATTTTTATTTTTATTGCAATTAAATCAATTTAAATCAAAACAAATCATGAAAAAATCCAAATCATTCAAACTTCAAGATATTGTGCATATTTCAGGTCCTATATCCAGCTAGCAAGTGAACCAATTCGTGCAAGGCATAGGTGGGCACAAAAAGATTGATTTTTGCCTATTTTGGAAAGATCTTCAAGTGAATCAAATCAAGATCAAAAGCCATAATTGATAAAGATTAAGAGCATAATTCCAACCCTAATCCAATCCTTGGTATATAGTGAACATTTGCAGACCTAAAACACAAAGGTTTTGAGGTGTGAAAAGGCAGAACAAAACTAGAAATTTTGATCAAAAAGTGCTGACTTGAATTCACACTTCCAGACATTTTCAAGGTCCCCTAGCCATCTCATTCGATTCTTGGGATTGCAAGGAAGCTGTACCAATCAAGAACAAGCACTTTCCAGCGCTAGAACTCACTGTAAGTCAGCCACGACCATGGCTTCTTCTTGAAATCGAATTGCATGATTCTGGAACTTATAGCATGAAACACTTACATATTATTGTTCCTTGAAGCATTTGTAAACTATCTATAACATTTAATTGCGTTTTTATGGATTGTATCAGAATTTGCCATTGTTAGGGTTTTTTGCTTCGATTTAGGATCTTTGTGTACATGTAAAATTTCCCCCCAAGAATGGCACCATCGTGCTCAGCAGGCCAAGACGAATTGATTCATGGCAATGGATTTTGTTTATCACACCCATGTGAGATTTTGAGATATGCAGGATGTATAACTACAGGCATTTGTCTGTAGGTAAAAGTCTTTAACTTTTACCAACAGAGAGAGGACAGGGACGACCTGCATGGCACCATCGTATTGGTTCATTTGAATTCTAGTGCAATTTTTATTTTTTTCCCCACTAACTCTCATTATTATATATTATCAATTGTTGTTATTCTATGTACAAGAAACGTGTCCAACGCAGTTGGTAGCAAGGCTATTGGAAAAGGTCACAGGACCTGGGTTCGAATCCCGGGTCCCCCCCCCCCATATTTCACATTGTTTTTCTTTAAATGTTCAGGCGTGCACACAAGGCCAACAGACCACCATGTGACCTCAGGATCCAACCATTGGATCTCCAGGAAGCCAGATCTGAAGGCCATCATTGAAGGATATATCATGTGACCCAGTCAACGCATAGCACTGGAACGTGGAAGGTCAACGTGGGTCAATTGTCTTGGGCCCAAAATTGCTATCCACACTCCCAAAATTACTTTCTCAGGCCTAATTTTCTTTTCCTTCTCATTTACAATTTCTTTTATTTAATTATTTTTACTAACATAAAATCAATTCTTTTTTTATTAAAAATTCACAAAAATAATTTTCACCTCAAATTAGATTTAGGTTTTATTTTTTTTACAAAAAATTTAATTTAATTAGTTTATTTAATTTTAGGGTAACTTTAATTGTTTTGTAAATAAATTAAAAACAATTAAAAAATTAGGGTTTTAGTTTAATTTAATTCTATTTTCTTTTTCTTAAAAAATAACAAAATACAAAAATAGGTCATGTAAGATATTTTCTATAAATTAATTTAATTACTAATTAGATTCATATTTAATTTAAAAACCTTATTCTTTTTCTTAAATAATTAAAAACAACAAAAATAATTTTCCTTTCGATTAGGATAGGCGGGGTCAAAACCCTAATTTCCCTTTGCTCTCTATTCATCGCGCTTTATTTATTTTTACCGTATTGATGTAGTTGCTCACAAGATGTAATAGATTAATTAGGACCTTTTACTTTCATTTGTCATTTTTTATGGGTTGTTTTTGGCTATGTATTTAATACCCGAAGCCTTGTAATAACGTAGCTTATTTTCCGCATTTTAATTTTCCGCAAATATTAACTATTAGATGTATGAATATTAGGGTTGCATGACAAGAATGTATGTAAACTTTAAAACGGTTAGCAAACCCTAAACGTGCAAAGATAATAACTTAAAATTGAATCACTCCCACATGCGCACTCCTAGGGTATACTCTCACTTCGGTTGCCTTTGGTAAACAATCATTAAGTATAAGGTATTTTAGTGGTCGCTCTTTTGTCTCAAAGATCAAAGTTGCCTCGGAAAGGTTGCCTCGAAAATGTTGCCTCGAATATGATCTTAAGACACTAGGGTTATTACTAAGACTTCCTAACATTGCTTTAGTGATTGTATGTCCCTTTCGAATTGACCCTTACAACTCCAACGACGGTGCTACCTACTCACTAATAGTGGGATAGCACTGTCTAAAGGAAACAAGAACAGAAACATTCTTTTTCGAGTAGGTAGATGCTAGTAGGTACTTGCTCAAAACAAACTTTTTCACACTTACACTCTCTTTCAAACCAAATTTTTTTTTCAAAAAACACTTCGTAACACTCTTGAAGACAAAAGCAAGGGTTAAATCGAAGTAAAACAAAAAAATTTCAAAACACACAAACACGGAAGCAATTTTAAAATGATGAGCAAGTACCTAAGAGCCCATGGAAAACCATGGATAGAAAGGGTGCTAATACCTTCCATTTCTATAATCTACCCCCCGTACTCAGAATATCTTGAAAAAGGAATTTTTCTGTGCTTTTTTCCTTTCTAGTTGGATGAAATAAAAGTCGGTGGCGACTCTTGCTTACCGCGACATTTTGTGAACACAAACGCAAAACGCAAACCAGCATTTTCCAAAACAGTTTCGGTTTTGGCCACCGTATCACAGAACTGGAGACTCTGCTGGGGAATTAATAAATGGGGTATACCTTAGGATTAGTTCATCATATTTGCTTCTATAGTTTGATTTGATTGCTTTACTTTTGATGGATTTGTATTGGAGTTACTATGGATCCTAACTCGGATCTGGGGGACATCTTTTAGGTAAGTAGCAATAAACTGTGAGGGAACTGTACGGCGTAGACCGATACGGTTGAAGAAGTAGCTACATTGATGTGGAACATTGGTTGGTACCGGTATCCCTTGTGGAGAAACAAGGAGAATACGGGGCTGTTATATGGGTCGTTAAGCATCAACTGACCTTAGAACCTATAATTGACCAACTTGGCCATAGGAAGTAGTGAGATAGTCGGTCTCAGTATAAAGCTGGGAACTGGTTGATACTCGATACTAGACTCATTGAGACCATACTCTCGAGATAGTTCTGGCTGCAAGAAAAGATTGCGTGAGCTGAAACCATGACCGATGGAGGATGGTCAGTGATATTGAGAACCTCTAGAACCCGGTTACTATTATTAGGACAGGTTGAACCAACTGAACTTAAAGAGGGTAGTGCCTAGACCCCATGCAAGCCTGAAACTTAAGGGCTCTTGTGTGACTTGTGTGCCTTTACCATGTTTGTTACCTGCTATACTTGTTGTGTGTTTTATCATGACACCATGCATCATGACTTAGCATGCATACTTCATTGTACTAACCATTTCAAAGACCGAGGGGATTTATCTTTGTTCTGTTTTGCAGATTATGGCTTCCATGCGCAGAAACACCATTTGGGTTAACTTCGTGCAAATCCCTGCTCAGCTCAGAGAGTTAGTCTCAAAAGTTCCTAATACTTCTTCCTTTGTTAGAAGACATGGTCATCTCCTTAGTTTGGTCACTTCAAAGTGGGATGAGCAGATGATGAGCGTCCTTTTCCAGTTTTTCGATCCGGTGTACCATTGTTTTACCTTCTCGAATTATCAGCTAGTCCCCACTTTGGAGGAGTTTTCTGATTTATTGGGCATATCTATCCTCGAGCAGACACCCTTCACAGGTTTGGAGGAGGTTCCTAGACCTGAGGATATTGCTTCATCCTTACATCTAAAAAGGGCTGATGTAGTATCTAACTGGGAGACACGGAGCGGGGTTAAAGGATTCTTGGCTAAGTTTCTGATCGATCAAGCTCAACTGTTCTGGGATAACTTGGACTTTCAAGAATTTGAAGACATCTTTGGTCTCCTCATTTACGGCTTGGTTCTCTTCCCAAATCCAGATTCTTTCATAGATGTGAATGCGGTCAAGATCTTTATGTCTCGTAACCTAGTGCCTACTCTTCTGGGTGATATCCTACACGCCCTCTATACTCGTACTGTGCGAAGAAGGGGGACCCTCATGTGTTGCACGCCGCTGCTGGCGAGGTGGTTTATTTCACACCTCCCCAAGTCTGTATTGAAGAATGAAGAAGGGTTAGGTTGGGCTTACAGAATCATGTCCCTTGCCCATACGGACATTCTTTGGAGTTCTAAGGACATGGAAAGAGTAATTGTCATTGATCGATGTGGGGAATACCCTAATGTCCCGTTGCTTGGAATTAGATGGGGAATAACCTACAGTCCTTGCTTGGCTCTATGACAATTTGGTCGCGCTCGGAGAGACGGTCCTCATGAGCTTCTTCTTTAAGACATTGTCTTTGACTACAAGGGGGACGTTGATGAGCATCGACGAAGGTTTATACGAGCCTGGGGCAGGGTGAATAGGTCTGACCCTCATGAGCTAGGACCGAAGACTTCTCTCCCTATGCAACCTTATCTCCAGTGGGTTCGAGCCTGTGCTCAAAAGCTGGGGATGCCTTGTGAAGCTGTTTTTCCAGTGGTTGTGGAGCCTACTAATGAAGAGGGCGTTCCTTATACGGTCCTTTATCCATACATGCCTACTGATCTTGGGGAATTGAAGAGATCCTAGATCTAGTTGAAGGAAGAAAGGTATACCTACCGAGAGAAGTATCATGAGCAGGAAAGGAAGATCTTGAAGCTACGAGGCAGCTTGAGAATGAAAGGACAATCAATGATTATGTCAGCACGAAGGGGAAACGACCATGGGATTTCTGATGTCTTTTATTGTTTCTAGTTTAGATTTTCTTTTCAGTTATTTCTTTTGTAACGCCTTAAAGGCATTGTTACAAGTTTAATCTAATAAAGTGTGTTTTATTTTGTTTTACAAATTTGAATCCCAAAGTCTTTGAAATCATTTCATACGCATTACATTATCATACACATCATTACAGGTACCATTACAGGTTTCTCATCTTCTTCGCTGTTTATTTCAGCACAAAATGGCTTCTGAAATATCTACCGATCAGGCCATCAAATCTCTTCAGGCACAGAATGCCCAATTCCAAGAGATGTTCTTGAACTTGGCTAAAGGGAAAGAAGATTTGAAGACTCTCATCCTAAAGGAGAAGAATAAGAAGAAGAGGAGGAAGGTGTTTCTTCTGAATATGGGTCGCAGATTTGGGAATAGGTTGCAACAGGAAGCTGATCTGTCTCATTCATCCAAAGGAGGAGAGAATCGAGAGGAAAAAAGGGTCCTAGTCTTGTAGTCTCTGATAATGACACTGATTTATTTGTGGCCTCCGTGGAAGACATTTCTACTCCTTTGATGATAGTTAAGAAGAATCTATTGCTGGCCGGTTTATTTCCGGGCTGTGGCGAAGGTTTCCATTTGTGTTCCATCCTGCCTGCTAGTTGCCATTTATTAAGATCGGGTGTTCAACGCCTGATGGATAACAAAGAGATATTGTTCGAGAAAACTTTGATTCCGTTGATTCTTGTTGAAGATATTTCCATCATAACCATTTTCGCCAATCCTTCCAAGGCTTCCTCGAGAAAGCCTGTTAGGATTACATCTGTTCCAAGAGTTGCTCCATTAATCATTATTATTCCTGGTCCTATCCCATACACTTCGGATAAGGCTGTCCCATGGTACTATGAGGCCGATGTGTATTATCGTGGGATCAAACAAGACTTGAAGGATGAAGAGGCTAATGCTGATGTCAGCAATATTTTCGGGTCTAGCAAGGTCACCAGAAGTGGAAGACTCTTCTCTCCTGAGATTTCCCCTCCAACTGTTCAAAAGCCTGTTGTCATTCCATATGCCAGTACATCAACTATTGTTCCAATTCTTACTCCAGTTATCACCCCTGTCACTGAGTCATTTGACACTCGGAGCAAAGAAGTTATAGGTGGGCCTGCCCAGATGGAGGCGCCTAAGAAGACCTTTGTAGAAACCTCTAAGCAGGAGATAGAGGAAATTTTGAAGATTATCAAGAAAAGCGACTACAACATAGTCGAACAGCTGGGGCAAACCCCATCGAAGATCTCCATGTTATCCTTATTTTTGTGCTCGGAAGCCCATGCAAAGGCTTTAATTGCTTTCCTCAAAACTGCGCATGTGCCGCAGGAAACTTCTGCTGATCAATTCAAAGACTGCGTAGCTAGTTTGACTGCCGACAACGGTTGGGTTTCTCAGACGCAGATCTAAATGCTAAAGGAAGAAATCACAATGATGCTCTGCACGTCTCGATCGAGTGCAGGAGCACTACTCTGGCCCATGTACTGGTGGATACTGGGTCCTCATTGAATGTTTTACCAAAGAAAGCACTAGAATGTCTGGACTGTGAAGTTTTGGTTCTACGCTCCATCAGATGTTGAAATATCCAGTAAAAGGGAAGATTGTTACGGTACAGGGTGATGAGGAGTACATGGTAAGTCATCTTAATTCCTTTCGCTATGTGGAGATGGATGGTTAGTTCATCGAAACCCCGTGTCAGAATTTTGAAGAAGTCCCCCAGACTTTGGCGTCGACTGAAATTGCTGCTGCCAATCCTCCAATGAAGATGGCTTCCCTCAAGGATGCCAGGGATATAATTGAAAAAGGTGGGTGTGCAAATTGGGGCCAATTCCCTGACTTTGCACACAAGACTGACAAGTTTGGTTTGGGTTTTACTGCAGAAGCTCAAAGGGTTGTTCGACACGCGCGGATTGGAAGACCTCCTCTGCACATCAGTAATCCGAGAGTGAATGCAATTGAAGATGATGAAGAAGAGTCAGATATCAACGGATGGATTTACCCGACTACCAACAGTGGCTTGAACAACTGGATGGCTAAGGACTTCATGCCCGTTTCTTTTATTACACAGTAATAGATTTTTGTTTTGAGATTTGTAACAGACAGTTTGAAACTTTACGGTCTGGTGCCTTACCCGAGGCACCTTGGCTTTGTTTGTGAGGGATTATTATTTGTCATTTCCATATATCATCAATAAAGCATTGGACGTTTTCTTGCATTGCAAATTTTGCGCTCCTTGTTTTTCTTTTCTATCTTGCACTTTATCAAAAAAACTATTTGTCTTACACACACTCACATATCATAATGCAGATCCACATCCACTCTGGATCCCACTGATAACGACTCTGCTACTGCCAGTTATGACTTTGAAAATCCGATCAACCAAGCCGAGGACGAAGGTGAGGATGATTGTGAAGTGCCTGGGGAACTTGCTAGACTGTTACTACAAGAAGAGAGGGCCATATAGCCTCTAAGAGCCACCAATTCTAATGCCTCCAGCTGAAGGAAGACCGTTGATCTTATACTTGACAGTGCTGGATAATTCAATGGGGTGCGTGCTGGGGAAGCATGACGAGTCTGGCCGAAAAGAGCATGCCATTTACTACCTTAGCAAAAAGTTTACCGACTGCGAGACCTGATACTCATTGCTCGAGAAAACTTGTTGCGCTTTGGCATGGGCTACTCGCCGGCCGAGATGGTACATGCTGACTCACACTACCCCATTGACATCAAAAATGGATCCAATCAAGTACATATTCGGAAAGCCTGCCTTGTCCGGAAGAATAGCAAGATGGCAGATGATTTTAACCGAATATGATATCCAATACACAACCCAAAAAGCAATCAAGGGGAGTGTGTTGGCGGATCATTTGGCACATCAGGCCGTGAATGATTACCAATCCATGGATTTCGAGTTCCCGGATAAGAATATCAAGAAGATTGTGCAGAAGATGACGGTGACATATAAAGACTGGCATGAGATGTTACCATTCGCTCTCCATGGGTACCGTACCTCAGCGCGGACGTAAACAGGGGCAACACCCTATTCCTTGGTGTATGGCATGGAGGAAGTCTTGCCAATTGAAGTTAAGATACCCTCTCTTTGGATTATGAAAGATGCAGGTTTGAGAAAAGACGATTGGATTCAGACCCGACTTGATCAACTGAACTTAGTCGACGAAAAGAGACTTACTGCTATTTGTCATGGTCAGACGTATCAAAAGCAAATGATTAAGGCATTTAACAAGAAAGTCAGATGACAAGAGTATCAAGTTGGGGATCTTGTGATCAAACGCATCATACTGCCACACAGGTGATCCCAGGGGCAAATGGACCCCTACGTACGAAGGGCCATTTGTGGTTAAGAATATTTTTTCGGGAGGAGCTATGATTCTAACCACCATGGATGGTGACGACCTTCCTCACCCCATCAATGCAGACATAGTGAAAAAATACTACGCATAATCAAAGACCCACTAGGTCGACTGGCCTAGGAAAAAATAAGGGCTTCCCGGTGAACCAAAAGGGTTCGGGCAAAAGTAAGGGATGAAAATGAAAAATTGTACACCCGGCAAGTCGAAAACCTGAAAAGGCGGCTTGGGCAAAAAAGGGTATCCCGGTGGACTGAAAACCCGAAAGGGCAGTCCAGGAAAAAATTAGGGATCAAAGCGTAACACTATGTCTCATTAGATCATCTCGTAACCAGACTTCGGCATTGACTATCAAGCTCGGACGACGCCAATCAATCTGATCCACCTTCAACCAAGTAGAAAAGTGATGAGACGCTCAAAGATATAAAGGCAATAGCAGAGTTGGAACCCAGTGGGATTGCTCACATAGCTATTTTTCTTTGTTTTACACAAATTGTATAAATTCTATCTTGCGGAGGCATTCTCCTACTAGGACGTCAACCTCTTGTACAAAACGCCTATTACAGACTAACTTCAAAAATCAATACAATTCATTTTCACAAATAAATTTCAAATTATTTTCCTTTTTCTGTTTTGTTTTGCAAGAACGTCCAATGGTTCATTTTTGATATATGCATTCGACAATAATTGTTTCTCATAAATATTTACATGCGAAACAAAAGACGATTACTCGTAATTTCAAAAACAGGGGCAAACAAGAAATGTCCAGACCTTACAGTTGCTCTATTCACCAGGTATAGGGATAGACCCAGCTGAAGAATATGACTAAAAATGCATATACTCCTCTGCAGAGTAAAAGACACCCAAAAGATAGTGGTATTAGCTCTCCCCAGCTGAGGTTCGCAATCGCAAGTGAGTCGGTAAGATTCTCCCCAAGCAGAGTTCATCTTTCACCAACAATGGAAGACCATCCCTAGTGGAGTTTATTTCTTCCACAAACAGAAATTTTATCCCCAACAGAGTTTATCATCGCCAGCATCGGTAATTCATCCACAAGCCGAGGTTATTGCTCCAAATCAGCGAATCTTCTAGCAAAGTATCTCTTCCCCACAGTGTCATTCTTTCACCAGTTTATTCTCCAACAGAATTATTCTCCCGCTGATTTATTCTCAAGTCATCTTCGGTTGTTATCCCCAGCGAGCGAAACTCTTTATATTCTCCAGCAGCAGTGCAAGATTTATTACCCCCCAGCTAGAAAGCATCATGAAAACATCACATTTCTATACATCATGGCACATACATACGCACCATACAACACAATCTCATTTATTTTGAGAACATCATTACTCAATACATGTCATGCATCATGGCATCACATACGACTAATTCTTTACATTTCAGGAAAAGATACAATCAAATTCTCATAAAGTTCAAGCTATGAAGCCCGGGTACGCCCGGGTAGTATCTTAATTCCTCTATCCTATTGTGAAGCCCAGAGAATGACCGAATAAAAGTATCAAAATACCGTGAAGCCTGGATTACGACCAGATGGTGGTATCTTTTAAGCAAGATATGAAGCCCGGATTCGACCGGATAATAGTTTAATCCCCATCAAGTTATTGTGAAGCCTGAATGACGACCAGATAGAAATACAAAGGACACCATGAAGCCTGGATTCAACCAGATAGTGGTATATCATAAACACAAGCCGTGAAGCCTAGATTCGACCAGATAACAGCTCAACAAGTTATTGTGAAGCCTGGATTACGACCAAATAACAATATAAGACACCATGAAGCCTGGACTCGACCAGATAATGGTAGAAGACGTTGTGAAGCCTGGATTACGACCAGATAGCAGCCAAGAATACTACGAAGCCTGGATTACGACCAGATAGTGGTATATCTTCAACACAAGTTATGAAGCCCGGATTCGACCGGATAATATCTTGATTTCCCCGAACACCATGAAGCCTGGATTCAATCGGAGAATGGTATAAGACATCGTGAAGCCTGGATTACGACCAGATAGCGGTATATTACATCGTGAAGCCTAGATTACGACCAGATAGCGGTAAAGATACTGAAGCCCAGATTACAACCGGATAACAACTTAACAAGTTATTGTGAAGCCTGGATTACAACCAGATAGCAATACAAAGGACACCATGAAGCCTGGATTACGACCAGATAATGGTAGAAGACGTTGTGAAGCCTGGATTATGACCAGATAACAACCAAGAGTACTACGAAGCCTGGATTACGACCAGATAGTGGTATATCTTTAATACAAGTTATGAAGCCCGGGTTCGACCAGATAGTATCTTGATTTCTCCGAACACCATGAAGCCTGGATTTGACCGGATAATGGTATGAGACATCGTGAAGCCTGGATTACGACCAAATAGCGGTAAAAAGACACTGAAGCCTGGATTACGACCAGATAACAGTGAGGGACACTATGAAGCTTGGATTTCGACCAAATAACAGTTTCACCCGGCCAATTACTATGAAGCCCGGAGTCGACCAGATATTAGTAGGCCTTAGAATCAAATGGAAGCCCGGATGCGACTGGATAACCACTTGATTTCTTCTGAAGCCTGGATTTCGACAAGATAAGAAGTAAGGTATTGTGAAGCCTGGATTCGACCAGATAGCAGTACAAGACGCCATAAAGCTTGGATTCGACCAGGTAATGGTATGAAACATCGTGAAGCCTGGATTTCGACCAGATAGCGGTACAAGACACTGTGAAGCTTGGATTTCGACCAAATAGCGGTTTACCTGGACAAATACTAAGAATCCCGGAGTCGACCGAATATTAGTATTCCCTAAGTTCAAGTTAAAGCCTGGATGCGACCGGATAACAACTGAATTCCTTCTGAAGCCTGAATTACGACCGGATAAGAATTGAGAAATTGCGAAGCCTGGATTGCAACCGGATAGCAAGTGTAATCTCATCTCCCCAGTAAGTCACTGTAAATCCTGGATTACGACCAGATAGCAGTCGGTCTTATCACTATGAAGCCTGGATCACGACCAGATAGTAGTTCATTTTCTCCTCTTCGACCAAGAGATGATTCCCCAGTAGAATAACGGACGACTAAAGCTCCTAAAATTCAACTTTTCTCAAGACATAGAACAACATTCCCCAGCAGAATCCTCCTCAACAACAGGTATACAAGCTCTCGCTAAGGAATCTATTATGCGATCGACACTTCTTCCGATGGGATCTTTAAGCCCATCTTCCGTCATCAATATCCAAATGTCATCTATAAGCCCATTCCTGACATCATAAGACAAATACCACTTCATGCGAGTGCAAATTTCTTGGCACTCTAGTGTTCAATCATCTTCAACCTTCAGATCACGAAAGGCAGACAAGCCAATCTATATCCTCAGGTTTAAGAAAATTGAACAGGGGCAGATGATGTACCCCACGAATTTCCCTCCTATATTTCTCAATACATTTCAAGTGAGGTCCTCAAATTGCTCAAGGAAGTCCAAGGGTTGACCAGACAAACTTTCTCCTAAGGCAGTCTACATCAAATTAGGGTTTCATGTTGCATAAAGATATTTGAGTCCAAGGGATCCCAAATTCTCACCATTGTAATAACATGCTCTCAAGATCATTCATGTCAAGTTTCAAGCCTTGCAGAGGAATTTTGCTCAGTCAATTGCTCAAAGGCCTGAAAATCGATTGTGCTAGGGCAAAAGTCAACTGTGGCCTACATATAGTCAAACTTCAAGATTTTTCGTCAACTTCCTCATTTTGAAGTATTATTCATCATTTTATCACAGTTGATCATGATTCATCAAGGATTGCTCACAATTCATCAAAACCCAAAAGTTGCTAAATTAGGGTTTTGCAAGAAAAGTCAACTCAACTTTGACCAAGCATAACTTTCTCATACTTTATGAGAAATGAACCATCCAAAGCTCATTTTGAAGAGGATGAAATGCTATACAATCTATCTTCAGCTCCCAAGTTCAAAATATGCACTCACAAGAAGTTATGAATTTGGACATTATAGGTCATTTTGAAAAGTCAACAAAAACACCTTTTTTGTTAAAGCTTCATACAAGAACATGGAATACCAAATTGAGATGAGACCAAAAGGGTTGCTTAGAGGAAATCTCAAGCTTTAGAAAAAGTCAAAGAACACCTTCAAAGATTCAAAATTGAGGAAGTTATGCATTGATGAAGTTGACCTTTTTTGCAAAATTGCCAAAAGACAAAAGTGCCTCAAATTGCAATTTTTGTTAAATGGGCTCAATCTTTTGCACTTGTTTTGAGTTGGTAGCATGGTCCACGATCCTTAGCTATTTCCACTTGTCTTTATCTTATTTTTATTATTTATTTTTATTTTTATTGCAATTAAATCAATTTAAATCAAAACAAATCATGAAAAAATCCAAATCATTCAAACTTCAAGATATTGTGCATATTCCAGGTCCTATATCCAGCTAGCAAGTGAACCAATTCTTGCAAGGCGTAGGTGGGCACAAAAAGATTGGTTTTTTCCTATTTTGGAAAGATCTTCAAGTGAATCAGATCAAAATCAAAAGCCATAATTGATAAAGATTGAGAGCATAATTCCAACCCTAATCCAATCCTTGGTATATAGTGAACATTTGCAAACCTAAAACACAAAGGTTTTGAGGCGTGAAAAGGCAGAACAAAACTTGAAATTTTGATCAAAAAGTGCTGACTTGAATTCATACTTCAAGACGTTTTCAAGGTCCCCTAACCATCTCATTCGATTCCTGGGATTGCAAGGAAGCTGTACCAATCAAGAACAAGCACTTTCCAGCGCTAAAACTCACTGTAAGTCAGCCACGACCATGGCTTCTTCTTGAAATTGAATTGCATGATTCTGGCACTTATAGCATGAAACACTTAAATATTATTGTTCCTTGAAGCATTTGCAAACTATCTATAACATTTAATTGCGTTTTTGTGGACTGTATCAGAATTTGCCATTGTTAAGGTTTTTTGCTTCGATTTAGGATCTTTGTGTACAGGTAAAATTGGCCCCCAAGAAGGGCACCATCGTGCTCAGCAGGCCAAGACAAATTGATTCATGGCATTAGATTTTGTTTATCACGCCCATGTGAGATTTTGAGATGTGCAGGGTGTATATCTACAGGCATTTGTCCGTAGGTAAAAGTCTTTAACTTTTACCAACGGAGAGAGGACAGGAACGACCTGCGTGGCACCATCGTTTGGTTCATTTGAATTCTGGCGCTATTTTTATTTTTTTCCCCACTAACTCTCATTATTATATATTATCAATTGTTGTTATTCTATGTACAAGAAACGTGTCCAGCGCAGTTGGTAGCAAGGCTATTGGAAAAGGTCACAGGACCTGGGTTCGAATCCCAGCCCCCCCCCCCCCCCCATATTTCACATTGTTTTTCTTTAAATGTTCAGGCGCGCACACAAGGCCAAGAGACCACCATGTGACCTCAGGATCCAGCCATTGGATCTCCAGGAAGCCAGATCTGAAGGCCATCATTAAAGGATCTATCATGTGACCCAGTCAACGCATAACACTGGAACGTGGAAGGTCAACGTGGGTCAATTGTCTTGGGCCCAAAATTGCTATCCACACTACCAAAATTACTTTCTCAGGCCCAATTTTCTTTTCCTTCTCATTTATAATTTCTTTTATTTAATTTATTTAATTATTTTTACTAACATAAAATCAATTCTTTTTTTGTTAAAAAATCACAAATAATTTTCACCTCAAATTAGATTTAGGTTTTATTTTTTTTACAAAAAATTTAATTTAATTAGTTTATTTAATTTTAGGGTAACTTTAATTGTTTTGTAAATAAATTAAAAACACTTAGAAAATTAGGGTTTTAGTTTAATTTAATTCTATTTTCTTTTTCTTAAAAAATAACAAAATACAAAAATAGGTCATGTAAGCTATTTTCTCTAAATTAATTTAATTACTAATTAGATTCATATTTAATTTAAAAACCTTATTCTTTTTCTTAAATAATTAAAAACAACAAAAATAATTTTTCTTTCGATTAGGATAGGCTGGGTCAAAACCCTAATTTCCCTTCGCTCTCTATTCATCGCGCTTTATTTATTTTTACCATATTGATGTAATTGCTCACAAGATGTAATAGATTAATTAGGACCTTTTACTTTCATTTATCATTTTTTTACGGGTTGTTTTTGGCTATGTATTTAATACCCGAAGCCTTGTAATAGCGTAGCTTATTTTCCGCATTTTAATTTTCCGTTAATATTAATTGTTAGATGTATGAATATTAGGGTTGCATGACAAGAATGTATGTAAACTTTAAAACGGTTAGCAAACCCTAAACGTGCAAAGATAATAACTTGAAATTGAATCACTCGCACATGTGCACTCCTAGGGTATACTCTCACTTCGGTTGCCTTCGGTAAACGATCATTAAGTATAGGGTATTTTAGTGGTCTCTCTTTTGTCTCAAAGATCAAAGTTGCCTCAGAAAGGTTGCCTCGAAAATGTTGCCTCGAAAATGATCTTAAGACACTAGAGTTATTACTAAGACGTCCTAACATTGCTTTAGTGATTGTATGTCCATTTCGAATTGACCCTTACAACTCCAACGATGGTGCTACCTACTCACTAATAGTGGGATAGCGCTGTCTAAAGGAAACAAGAACATAAACATTCTTTTTCGAGTAGGTAGATGCTAGTAGGTACTTGCTCAAAACAAACTTTTTCACACTTACACTCTCTTTCAAACCAAAGTTTTATTTCAAAAAACACTTCGTAACACTCTTGAAGACAGGAGCAAGGGTTAAATCGAAGTAAAATAAAAACTTTTCAAAACACACAAACACGGAAGCAATTTTAAAATGATGAGAAAGTACCTAAGAGCCCATGGAAAAACATGGATAGAAAGGGTGCTAATACCTTCCCTTTCTAAATTAGATTTAGGTTTTATTTTTTTACAAAAAAATTAATTTAATTAGTTTATTTAATTTTAGGGTAACTTTAATTGTTTTGTAAATAAATTAAAAAAAATTAGAAAATTAGGGTTTTAGTTTAATTTAATTCTATTTTCTTTTTCTTAAAAAATAACAAAATACAAAAATAGGTCATGTAAGCTATTTTCTCTAAATTAATTTAATTACTAATTAGATTCATATTTAATTTAAAAACCTTATTCTTTTTCTTAAATAATTAAAAACAACAAAAATAATTTTTCTTTCGATTAGGATAGGCTGGGTCAAAACCCTAATTTCCCTTCGCTCTCTATTCATCGCGCTTTATTTATTTTTACCATATTGATGTAATTGCTCACAAGATGTAATAGATTAATTAGGACCTTTTACTTTCATTTATCATTTTTTTACGGGTTGTTTTTGGCTATGTATTTAATACCCGAAGCCTTGTAATAGCGTAGCTTATTTTCCGCATTTTAATTTTCCGTTAATATTAATTGTTAGATGTATGAATATTAGGGTTGCATGACAAGAATGTATGTAAACTTTAAAACGGTTAGCAAACCCTAAACGTGCAAAGATAATAACTTGAAATTGAATCACTCGCACATGTGCACTCCTAGGGTATACTCTCACTTCGGTTGCCTTCGGTAAACGATCATTAAGTATAGAGTATTTTAGTGGTCTCTCTTTTGTCTCAAAGATCAAAGTTGCCTCAGAAAGGTTGCCTCGAAAATGTTGCCTCGAAAATGATCTTAAGACACTAGAGTTATTACTAAGACGTCCTAACATTGCTTTAGTGATTGTATGTCCATTTCGAATTGACCCTTACAACTCCAACGACGGTGCTACCTACTCACTAATAGTGGGATAGCGCTGTCTAAAGGAAACAAGAACATAAACATTCTTTTTCGAGTAGGTAGATACTAGTAGGTACTTGCTCAAAACAAACTTTTTCACACTTACACTCTCTTTCAAACCAAAGTTTTATTTCAAAAAACACTTCGTAACACTCTTGAAGACAGGAGCAAGGGTTAAATCGAAGTAAAACAAAAACTTTTCAAAACACACAAACACGGAAGCAATTTTAAAATGATGAGAAAGTACCTAAGAGCCCATGGAAAAACATGGATAGAAAGGGTGCTAATACCTTCCCTTTCTAAATTAGATTTAGGTTTTATTTTTTTTACAAAAAATTTAATTTAATTAGTTTATTTAATTTTAGGGTAACTTTAATTGTTTTGTAAATAAATTAAAAAAAATTAGAAAATTAGGGTTTTAGTTTAATTTAATTCTATTTTCTTTTTCTTAAAAAATAACAAAATACAAAAATAGGTCATGTAAGCTATTTTCTCTAAATTAATTTAATTACTAATTAGATTCATATTTAATTTAAAAACCTTATTCTTTTTCTTAAATAATTAAAAACAACAAAAATAATTTTTCTTTCGATTAGGATAGGCTGGGTCAAAACCCTAATTTCCCTTCGCTCTCTATTCATCGCGCTTTATTTATTTTTACCATATTGATGTAATTGCTCACAAGATGTAATAGATTAATTAGGACCTTTTACTTTCATTTATCATTTTTTTACGGGTTGTTTTTGGCTATGTATTTAATACCCGAAGCCTTGTAATAGCGTAGCTTATTTTCCGCATTTTAATTTTCCGTTAATATTAATTGTTAGATGTATGAATATTAGGGTTGCATGACAAGAATGTATGTAAACTTTAAAACGGTTAGCAAACCCTAAACGTGCAAAGATAATAACTTGAAATTGAATCACTCGCACATGTGCACTCCTAGGGTATACTCTCACTTCGGTTGCCTTCGGTAAACGATCATTAAGTATAGGGTATTTTAGTGGTCTCTCTTTTGTCTCAAAGATCAAAGTTGCCTCAGAAAGGTTGCCTCGAAAATGTTGCCTCGAAAATGATCTTAAGACACTAGAGTTATTACTAAGACGTCCTAACATTGCTTTAGTGATTGTATGTCCATTTCGAATTGACCCTTACAACTCCAACAACGGTGCTACCTACTCACTAATAGTGGGATAGCGCTGTCTAAAGGAAACAAGAACATAAACATTCTTTTTCGAGTAGGTAGATGCTAGTAGGTACTTGCTCAAAACAAACTTTTTCACACTTACACTCTCTTTCAAACCAAAGTTTTATTTCAAAAAACACTTCGTAACACTCTTGAAGACAGGAGCAAGGGTTAAATCGAAGTAAAACAAAAACTTTTCAAAACACACAAACACGGAAGCAATTTTAAAATGATGAGAAAGTACCTAAGAGCCCATGGAAAAACATGGATAGAAAGGGTGCTAATACCTTCCCTTTCTATAATCTACCCCCCCCCCCCCCCCCCCCCCCCCGTACTCAGAATATCTCGAAAAAGGAATTTTTCTGTGCTTTTTTCCTTTCCAGTTGGATAAAATAAAAATCGGTGGCGACTCTTGCTTACCGCGACATTTTGCAAACACAAACGCAAAACACAAACCAGCATTTTCCATAACAGTTCTGGTTCTGGCCACCGCATCATAGCCTCCTTCGGTGAATATGGTTTTGTTTGTTAATGATGATGTGTGTCGTCCTTTCCCTTCACCAAGTGAAGACTTGGGTCTTTATGATAGAATGGATTATTTTCAAGAGCAGTTTAACAAGATGCAGAGAGAGATGAAGGCCCTTAGGGGGAAAGAGCTATTTGGGCAGAATGTGAATGAGCTATGCTTGGTCCCAAATGTTAAGATACCTACTAAGTTTAAGGTCCTGGAGTTTGAGAAGTATAAGGGAAACACTTGCCCTCGTGCTCATCTGGTGACATACGTGAGGAGAATGTCTACCCATACTGATGATCAGCGTCTGTTGATTCACTTTTTTCAGGATAGTTTGACTGGTGCTGCGTTGAAGTGGTATATGAGTTTGGATAGCGCCAATATCCATACTTTTAATGATTTGGGAGAAGCATTCATCAAACAATACAAGTACAACATGGACATGGCGCCTGACAATGGTTCAGAAAGACAGGGAATCGTTCAAAGAGTATGCGCAGAGATGGCGTGAGGTAGCCGCCCATGTGTTTCCTCCCATGGAAGAGAAGGAGATGACTAATATTTTCTTAAAGACGCTGGGTGCTTTCTACTACAAAAGGATGGTAGCAAGCGCACCAAGTAACTTTATTGAGATGGTAGGAATGGGTATCCGCTTAGAAGAGGCTGTAAGAGAAGGCCGTTTGACGAAGAGTGAAGGATCTAGAGGTTCGAAGAAGCCATCTTATGGGTTTACCAAGAAGAAAGAAGGGGGTGAAAATGCTTTTATACAAGAGAGGAGGCTAAACGGTCCTGGAAGGAATTATCAGCGTCACCAGCAAGTCGCTCAGTTACTCCTGTTATGAATGCCGCTCTAACTATCGTTGCTTATCAGAGACCGTCCCAGTAGGGGGATCAAGGGTATAATCAGAGAAGGGAGAGTTATGACCTTATTCCCATGGGCTATAGAGAGTTACTACCGGCATTGATTCAGAAAAAGTTAGTCCAGACACGACCACCTCCCGCCATACCATCACCATTGCCTTGGTATTACAAGGCAGACCAAGCATGTGCTTTTCATCAGGGAGCCCCAGGGCATAATGTCGAGAATTGTTATCCTTTGAAGACTGAGGTACAGAAATTGGTGAAGTCTGGTGTTCTATCTTTCAAAGACGTGGGACCTAATGTGAAAGATAATCCTCTACACAAGCATGAGGGAGTAAATGTTGTGAATATGGTGGCCGGGTGTCCAGGCGACTTCCGGATTTTTGATATTAATCTGGTTAGAGGAGATTTGGTGAAAATGCATGCAGACCTCTGTGAATTTAGCTACTACATGCATGACCATGCCGGTTGTGCTATTTTCAGTACAAACATACAGGATTGCGAGAAGATAAAGGCTGATTTACAGGAGATGATGGATGGGGGCCTCATCCACATAATCAGGCCTAGGGCAGAGTATGAAGAGGAAGTGAACATGGTTTCTAGATGTCGTGGTGAGTTCAGAATTTTTGATGTGAAGTATATGAATGAGGACCTCATGTAGTTGCATGCTACCTTCTGGCATACGGCTGGTCAGGTGGAACACCAATATGGATCTTGCATAGTTTGCTGTCGAAACACCCAAGGATGTTCAACCGTGAAGGAAGGTGTTCATTGTTGTTAGATAATGGAACTATCAAGATCACAGGTCAGAGGGATGATTACCATGAAGTTGATATGATTGAGATTTGTTTAATGGAAGAAGAGTCAGAGGAGGAGTATGCCTCCGCAGATGATTATTTCTCTTCAAACAAAGATTTGTTTTCCGGAAATGACTCATTAATGACCGATTGCGTTGAAGAAGGGGTAAACATAATTGTGCTTTGTTTTGGTGCACCCGCCCATTTTGAAGTAGAGTATCATAGCAAGCCAGTTGTTACCCCATTGGTAATTAGTTTTCCAAGTCCTATTCCCTAAAAATCAGATAAGGTTGTGCCTTACAAATAAAACTGTGATACGGTGGGAGAACTGACTTGAGGTTTTACGTTTGTGATCGCAAATGTTTCGGTTTAGCAAGAGTCGCCACCGACTTTTTATTTTATCCAAAGGAAAGGTCAAAAAGCACAGGAAAGACCTTTGAGATGTTCTCTTGGGTTCAGGGGGTAGATTATGAAAAGGGAAGGTGCTAGCACCCTTTTCATCCATGGTTTCCATGGGCTCTTAGTTACTTGTTTAGATCACTTGCTTTGCTTTTCCAATTGTTTGAAATGGTGCTTTGTGTGGTTTTGAAAGTATTTTTGAAAAGAGGTCATCGTTTAGGCAACCTTTGTAATGATTCTTGCTTGAATGTATACAAAGGTGTTTGTCTTTTGAAAAATGTTTCAATGTTTGAAAGTTTGTTTTGGGAAATTGTTTTGAAATTGTGTGTGTTTTTGAAATTAGCAAGGATGTTTGCAAATTGATCAAGTAACTAGGAGTTGTCTACCCTACTCAAAGATCTTTCCTACACATTTTTAACCCTTTGAAATTTTTGTTTTACCATTGTATTTCGTAAACAACCTTGTATTAGGATGTTAAACGGGACGGGCGTGGGTCATCGTATGACCATGATAACAATATTGCCAAGTATCTTAGCAAGTTTTTGAGGGACTAGATCATTTTGTTTGGGAAACCAAGATAGCATCATCGAGGGACTATGATCTTTTTGTTTTGTTTTTGTTTTGCCAAGATACCTAGCATGCATACCATGGCCATGTTTTTTTTAAGGCAACAAGTGGATGAAACCCTAGGGGTGCTTGCATGCATTGTGTTGTCATTTTCATGCATTTTTGTCTTGTGTTTAGTCATGCTATTTGTTTTGATTTTTGGTCTTTTGCATACAAACCCTAATTTACTATCATGGCATTTGGAAGCGATAAAATGCATAAAAGTAAATCTAAGACTATTACAATATTATTATGGGGATGGGGATACAAGTTTGAATAGGGGGTATTTGCACAAAATAAAAACCCTAAAACTATTACAACCATATTGAATTTATTGTACAAATAAATAAATAGGCAAATAATAAATATACAAATAAATGTAGATATGCAAAAAATGTTTTTTGTATTATTTTTATGTATGTAAAAATAAGTTTATTTATGTTCTAAAAATAATAAAAAAAATTAAAAAGAGATTTTTTTTGGAAAGGGTGGAAACCCTAGTTTTTTGGTTTTAAAAGGAAATATATATATTAATTATTTATTTATTCATTTTTTTATATACAAGAAAATAAATAAAAATATATACAAAAATGTTAAAAATTAAATTATGTGAGAACATATTATTTTAAGTGTATAATATAATAAAATAAAATATGTAAGTATTTTTATATTATTTACAAGTTTTAATTAAGAAAATAAAGTAATATTAACCTAATAATTATTTATTATGCAAATAAAAATAAAATAAAAATATGATAAAATGTCAAAAATAAAGAAAATAATTTTTGTGATTTTAAATGTTCAAGAAAAAATAATAAAGTCAGAAAATAAAAAAAGAAATGAAAAATATGCACAAATAAAGAAAATGGGCCAGAGGGTGCAAATAGTAAGCTAGGGGGTGTCAAAAGCAGAAGCAAACAAGCCCAAGCCCAATGTCCTCCGTCCCTGTCCTCTGGCCAACGACCAAACGCGCGCGCTTCTGAACTTGAAACATGTTTTCTCTTGTTCTTGCATGAAATCAAAAACTCATAACATGAAAATTATAGAGCTCTAAACCACGATTTCAATGATATAAAAAACTTGATCTAACTCTCAAAGACCAGAGAGAATTTCCTTGGCCCTAAATTCTAACCTAGTTTTTTTAGCAACTTCAACATCTAAATTCTCCTAGCTCAGTTAACATAAAAGAATTCTATGCATATGTACAGTTCGAGGACATTAAGGGCTACATTTTTGCTTCACAAACCTAAGCCTAATGATTCCTAAATAAGGAGATAAAAGTTTGAAAATTACCTGCTTCAGCCTAGTTTGGATATGGCAATGTAGGAGTTTTGGATGAGGCCTGAAGGTCGTATTAGCTTGCCTGAAGTTCGCTCAACCTTCCCCAATGCTTGGCTTGCTTTGAACTTGCCTGGATGTGCTTGTAGAACTCAACCTGCAAAGCTTCAAAGTAAAAATGGTGAAGTGTGAAAATGGAGTTACAGTGGCTGGACAGGGGCTTGGGTAGCTTGGATGGGATGTATGCAATGTGTCTGAAATGGTTTGGGACAAAACGCACGAGTGGAATTTGTTTTGGCTTGGTGTTTGCAGAAAATGCCCTATTTTGGGCAGGAGTTGGAGTTTTTGTGCTTAAGGGTGTTTTAGAGGCTATGAGCTCGTGTTTCTGGCCTTAGACAATATGTAAAAACTTGTTTGAAATGTTCATAAAGCTTGCTCTTATCAGATTCCAAAGTTGTGTGGACTTTTGCAAGTTACTTGCTTTTGAAGCAAAAGTTGGAATTGACAATGCCAAGGTTGTACAAGTTAGTTTGAGGCCTTCTGATAGTTGGTACACCTTTCCTGACATTAGTGAACTTTGTTTGCAGCAAAAGGCTTGGTCCATGACTCAAGATAAACAATTTGACATAAAGCATGCTTTATCAAAGTGGCAATGTTACCTTTATGCCATTTTTGGATTAAACCTTTGTATAATGCTTCATAGATCAGAACAATGCCATAATCCAATGTATTTGTATTTAATTCATGAGCGTAGAAAGGATTAGAACCTGTAAACCAAGTACAAGCATGCTTTGGTCAGATTTGCAAGTTGTAGCATGGTGTGAAATGCCTTGGACAAAAGTGATGATTTGCCATTTTAAAACATTCGATTCTCCCTAACCACAAATGATTTTGGAGAGTTCTTGGACATTTTGGAAAGCTTGTAACATGATATAAAATACATATTTGAAATGAATTTTGAGATTCAACTTGGAACTATGTGAAAAATTGCCATGAAGATAGGTCAAAATCCTGCCTAAACTAGGGCAAAATTTCACTAAGTTAAATGTTTCATGGACCCTTATTCACAAAATCATAACTTGAGATCCAAGCATTTTTTTGGAAAACTTTGTGAATTAAAGTTGTAGATTTTGTGTAGGACTACAACTTTCATGTTGGAAGTTTTCTTTTAATCCAATTGCATCATGGTGAAAAAGTTGGGAAAAGTTGGGGAAAAATAAGAAATTTTCATAACTTAGAAAATTTCTAAGTTATGAAAATTTTCCATTTTAAACCCTAATTTTCAAAATTAGGTTTCTTGGTGAACAATTTTCATGTTTTGACACATTTGATGAAAAATGACCCTTGGAACTTGATTTTGACCAAAAAGTCAAAGTTTGACTTTTTAGTGTACAGTTGATTTTTGATTAGTTGACTGGAAAATTCATCTGTCAATCCAATGCACTTGAGATCTTTTGAACCTTGTGATTAGGTCAAGATGATGCCATTGAGTCCTTGAAACCATGCTTGAACCCAATTTGCCATTGGCTAGGTGAAAAATCAGAAATTGCCCGTCTACAGTCAAAACCCTAAAAATGACCATTTTTCCCTTTTGATGATCTGATCAAATTTCTTGAGGAGTTGTGGTCCAAACTTGATCAAATGATTCATATGAGTCTATAATGTTGATGTGGATAAAAAATTATGAGGTTTGACTGTAAATTGGCCACAATTGACTTTTTTCTAATACAATTGATTTTTAGGTCAATTGTCCAATTGAATGGGCAAAAATTTGATTCAAGGCTTGAAACTTGGTATGAGCAATCTAATAGGTCCAACATAAAGTATGAAAGTCACATTGAGCATTGAAAGTCCAAAAATCCTTGTGCAAACTCAAACCCTAATTTCAGGTCATCAGTGCAAGGAGATGTCTTAAGCAGAGCAAACCCTAATCTGGTCTTGAGTCCAAAGAGTCTTGTGAGGAAAATCTTGATAAAATGAGAGGGCAAATTTTGGGGTACAACAACAATGCTACAATCTTGGAGGACGGTGTGGAGGTTCCCATCCAGCCAATGCCTGATGTTGGAAATATAGCTGAAAATAGCAGGGTGACCCGTAGCGGTCGTGTGTTTGCACCGGTTGTTCGGAGAGATGTTGATGCTGGAAAGAAAGTTGCTGAGAATGATGAACCTAAGAAGGCTACGAGAGAGACTAGAGGAGCTACATTAGAGAAAGAAGTAGATGATATTTTGAAGATAATTAAGATGAGCGACTACAGAATTGTAGATCAGCTACTGCAGACTCCTTCAAAAATATCCATCTTGGCTTTATTGATGAACTCCTCTGCTTATAGAGAATCCTTGATGAGGGTACTAGACCAAGCTTTTGTGGAGAGTGATATGCCAATAGATCAATTCAGCAGCGTAATAGGAAACATTACGTCGTGTAATAACTTGAGTTTCTGCGATGATAAATTGCCAGATGAAGGGAGGAATCACAACTTGGCCCTCCACATCTCTATGAACTGCAAGAATGATTCGCTATCCAATGTGCTGATTGGTAATGGATCCGCATTGAGTGTTATACCAAGAAGTACCCTTATGAATTTTAATTATCGAGGAACGCCTATGTGCTCTAGTGGTATCATTGTGAAAGCGTTTGATGGGTCAAGGAAATCTGTCATCAGTGAAGTGGACTTACCTATCCATATAGGACCACATTTGTTTCAGATAACCTTCCAGGTCATGGAATTTGTTCCTGCTTACAGCTGTTTGCTAGGACGGCCGTGGATACATGAAGCAGGGGCTGTCACTTCAACTTTACACCAGAAGCTAAAGTTCGTGCGTGAAGGGAATGTGGTGATCATAAATGGGGAGCAAGCATTGTTGATATCTCATTTGTCCTCTTTCAGTATTGTAAAAGCGGATGAAGCTGCTGTTGGAACCCAGTTCCAAGCCTTATCCATTGACAACATAAGAGGAAATGAGAATTCCATGGTTTCGCTGAAGGATGCGCAACAGGTTGTGCGTAATGGTCATAGTAAAGTTTGGGGACGAATTGTGGATCCACCTGTAAACAAGAACATAACTGGCTTAGGGTTCTCTTCGAAGAATGACAAAGGTAAGGGCATTAAGCCGAAGTCTGCTGCAGGAAGGTATCAAGACATTTTCTGTAGCGGAGGCTATCTTCATCCAACTGTTTCCAGGATTAACGCCATTGTGGAGGATGAAGCAGAGCAGGAAATGCCGAATTATGTGACACACGGTGTCAGGGTTTAGAACTGGATCACCATTGATGTTCCTTCTTGCATACATGTTTCAAAGTAATTTGATTTGTTAATCTTTCTTTTGAAAAGCTTTCACTCTGCCCAAGGTGGAATTATTAATGTTGTGGGGCTTATTTGTTTGCTTGACTGTTAAGATCAATAATAAAAGTTGTCTTTGTTTCCCAAATTATGTCTTTATTTTTATGCTTTTTCTTGGAAAATGGTAATAAAAAAAAACCTTTCAAAATAAATAATAACTGAAATTTAATCTGCATGATCACTTGTTATATGTGTCAGTTTCTAAATGCAAATTACAAATCATATGTGCAGATTAATTAAAAAACCTGTTGAATACAATGACTTTACACCCTCTCCTAACTTTGAATGTCCTGTGTATGGGGCTGAAGAAGAAGATTATGATGAGATTCCAAAAGAGGTCTCGTGGTTGCTTGAGCATGAGGAAAATACCATTCAGCCATATAAAGAGCCTTTGGAAGTAATCAATTTTGGTTCAGAAGAAGATCCAAAGGAAGTCAAGATTGGAGTATCACTGCATCCTGATGTGAAGAGCAGGTTGATTGAGTTGTTGAAAGAGTATGTGGATATTTTTGCTTGGTCTTACCAAGATATGACCGGTCTAGATACAGATATTGTCGAGCATCGTTTGTCGTTGAAGCCAGAGTGTCCGCCAATTAAATAAAAGTTGAGAAGAACTCACCCAAATAGGGCATTAAAGATCAAAGAGGAGGTTCTAAAGCAGATTAATGTTGGTTTTCTTGTGACATGAGTGTATCCTCAATGGATTTCTAATATTGTCCTAGTATCGAAAAAAGACCGAAAAGTCTGCATGTGCGTAAATTACAGAGATCTAAATAAATCTAGTCCAAAAGATGATTTTTCGTTGCCTCACATCGACATGTTAGTGGATAGCACAACAAAATTCAAAGTATTCTCGTTCATGGACAGATTTTCCGGGTATAATCAAATAAGAATGGCTCCAGAGGACATGGAAAAAACAACGTTTATCACACCCTGGGGAACATTCTATTACAGAGTGAAGCCTTTCGGGTTGAAGAACGCTAGTGCGACGTACCAGGGGGATATGAAAACCTTATTCCATGATCTGATGCACAAGGAAATTGAAGTATATGTTGATGATATGATTGCCAAAACCCAGACTGATGAAGGGCATATAGAAGATTTGTTGAAGTTGTTTCAGCGTTTGAGGAAGTATCGTCTCCGCTTGAATCCAAATAAATGCACCTTCGATGTTCGATCAGGGAAATTGTTGGGTTTCATTGTTATCCAGAAAGGAATTGAAGTTGACCCTGATAAAGTCAAGGCAATTCAAGAAATGCCAGCACCGAGAACTGAAAAGCATGTCAGAGGCTTCCTCGGGCGTTTAAATTATATTTCCAGATTCATTTTCCACATGACTGCAACATGTGAACCGATCTTTAAGTTGTCAAAGAAAGATCAAGGTTGTATGTGGACGGATGACTGCCAAAGGGCATTTTATAGTATTAAGGAATATCTGCTTAAACCTCTTATCTTGCTCCCTCCCGTAGAAGGAAGACTGTTGATTATGTATCTAACAGTGTTAGATAAATCCATGGGTTGTATTCTGGGACAACAGGATGAAACAGGGAAGAAGGAGTTTTCCATCTATTATCTCAGTAAAAAATTCACTGATTGTGAGTTGCAGTATTCCATGTTGGAAAAAACATGTTGTGCTTTGGCCTGGGCGGAAAAGTGTTTGCGGCAGTATATGTTGAATCACACCACTTGGTTGATCTCCAAAATGGACCCAATCAAGTACATTTTTGAAAAATCCTGCTCTTACTGGAAGAATTGCCCGCTGGCAGATGTTGTCATCAGAATACGATATCAAATACCGCACTCAAAAGGCTATTAAAAGTAGTGTGTTGGCAGATTATCTTGTTCACCAACCAGTGGAGGATCACCAGTCTGTAGAATATGAATTCCCCGATGAGGATGTGATGTTCCTGAAAGTGAAGTATTGTGATGAGCTGTTGCCTGAGGAAGTCCCTGACCCTGAATCTCGTTGGAGTATGATATTTGATGGAGCTGTGAATGATTATGGTAAAGGAATTGGTGTTGTGATTGTCACTCTTCATGTATCGCACATTCCTTTTACTGCAAGGTTAACATTCCATTGTACTAATAATATGACAGAATATGAGGCTTGCATCATGGGTCTCGAAGAAGCTGTTGATCTCAGAATTAAAATTCTCGATGTGTATGGTGATTCAGCTTTGGTAATAAATCAGATTAAAGGAGAATGAGATACTCGTCACACCGGCTTGATCCCTTACAAAGATTATGCTAGAAGATTATTACCATTCTTCAATAAAGTTGAATTCCATCACATCCCTAGAGGCGAAAATCAAATGGAGGATGCTCTGGAAACCCTGGCTTCTATGTACCAAGTGAATACTTGGAATGATATACCCCGAACTGCGGTTCGACGGCTGGATAGGCCCGCTCATGTGTTTACAACAGAGGAGGTAGCAGATGAAAAACCTGGGTATCATGATATCAATCATTTTCTTCAGACTCAAGAATACTCGATCGGTGCATCAAAGAAAGATAGAAAGACACTGAGAAGATTGGCTGGCAGTTTCTTCCTCAATGAAAAGGTGTTATACAAGAGAAATTATGACATGGTCTTGCTCAGATGCGTGGATAGACACGAAGCAGACATGTTGATGCATGATATTCATGAAGGTTCATTTGGAACTCATGCCAATCAACATTCAATGGCTAAAAAGATGCTAAGGGCAGGTAACTATTGGTTGACAATGGATTCTGATTGTTATAAGTTTGCAAAGAAGTGTCATAAATGCCAGATTTATGTAGACAAGGTCCATGTGCCTCCGACACTTCTCAATGTGATTTCCTCCCTGTGGCCTTTCTCTATGTGGGGTATTGACATGATTGGGATGATAGAACCTAAAGCTTCGAATGGGCACCGTTTTATCTTAGTAGCAATTGATTACTTCACCAAGTGGGTGGAGGCTACTTCATATGCCAATGTTACTAAGTAGGTGGTTGTGCGCTTCATTAAGAATAACCTTATATGTCGGTATGGTGTGCCAAGCAGGATTATCACTGACAATGGCTCGAATTTGAACAACAAGATGATGACAGAACTGTGTGAAGAATTCAAGATTGTCCATCACAATTCATCTCCATACAAGCCTAAGATGAATGGGGCTGTTGAAGCTGCTAATAAGAATATCAAGAGAATTATCCAGAAAATGGTTGTTACTTATAAGGATTGGCATGAAATGCTTCCTTTTGCTCTGCATGGATATTGAACACATGTCCACACTTCAACAGGAGCGACCCCGTTCTCCCTGGTGTATGGAATGGAAGCTGTACTCCCTGTCGAGGTAGAGATTCCCTCGTTGCGTGTGATAATGGAAACCAAGTTGACAGAGGCTGGATGGGTCCAAAACAGGTTTGACCAATTGAATTTGATTGAGGAGAAGAGAATGGCAGCTTTGTGTCATGGCCAGTTATATCAGAGAAGAATGAAGAAAGCTTTTGCTAAAAAGGTCAAACCTCGTGAATTCAGAGAAGGCGACCTCGTGCTCAGGAAGATCATGTCTTTCAACACTGATTCTAGGGGCAAGTGGACTCCCAATTTTGAAGGCCCATACGTTGTCAAGAAAGACTTCTCTGGCGGTGCATTAATTCTTGAAACTATGGATGGCGAGGAATCCCCACGTCCCATGAATGCTGACGCAGTCAAGAAATAATTCTCCTAAAGAAATAAAAGAATAGCTCGCTAAGTTGAAAACCCGAAAGGGTGGCTTAGGCAAAAAGGAGTGTCTCGGTAGGCCGAAAACCCGAAAGGGCGATCTAGGAAAAAATTAGAGACATAAACAGAATAAAATTCCTGCTAAGTTGAAAACCCACAAGGGCAGCTCAGGAAAAAGTTAGGGACTTTCTGGGCAAGTAACTACGTCAGACAAGATTTGATGATTGAAGCAACAGTCTTCTCGGATCCACACCATACTTCAACAGAAGCCGATGCTCAGGATTTTAAAAGTTGTTAGAGGGGATAGTGATCATTGTATCTCAATGTATCTTTTCTGGTATATATTACCATTTTCCGAACTTTGTAATCATCTATGGAGTCTCGCCATTCACAGACTACCATTCTATTAATGAAATTTGAGCTTTTACCCAATTCTTTGTATTTCTTATTTTATTTAGTTTGCAAAGACTCCGTTTATTATTGATAATAAATTTCAAAGCAAAAAAAAGATTAAATAAAAAAATTGACTTTTAAAAAAAAAGAGATTTTACAATCTGTTTTTACTTTGAGATTTGTGACGGAACAATGACAACAAAAATGGAGATCCCAAGAATGGACAAACTCCAGTTGCTTTGAGAAGTTTTTGTTCCCCTCGGGATGGTCTACTCGGGTTGTTTTCGCCGTATTGGGTTTATGGTTCCGGTATCCTCAGTCAAGTTTGGATTCATTTCTCCTCTTTTCTGAGTTTTCATGATGTGAGGTTTCAATCCGCATTTTCTCTAGTGAAGTTTTCGTTTGGCCCGATAGAAGTTCTTTTTTCCAGAGAAATTAGTACCATACCCGCTCTTGAAGAACGTAGGTCCCTGGTTTCTCCAAATGAAGGACGTATTGTGAATATGATGTTAACCTCGCCAATAAAGTGAGTCTGATTTCCCCAATGAATGTTCAAATGTTTTGGTGTCAATCTGCTTTGCGTGAGACTGGTTTTGTAATCTCCAGTAGGAATGTTACTTTCGAAAACACTTGTTTCCCCGGTGAAGCCTGAAGAAGGATGTTCTATCCCTGTATCCATACTATTTCATCACTTTGATTTATCTACCTCCGGATCATGTTTCTCCTCACTAAAGTTAAAGCAAGCAGTAGGTTTTGTTTCCTCAGCTGGCCTTTACCTTTCTTGGAATGATCATCCTGGATGAAGTTTAGCCGAGTGTTGTTAGTGCCCGAGGCAGTTTTACCTGGTTGTTCCCAATGTTGTATATTTGTTGTGTCAGCATACGTAGGATAACGCTCATACATTCATGCATACATCATGCATAGCTAAAATTTGCAAGTCATTGTTCATTGACATTTGTTAATATTTTTTTGTTAACATATTACCCTGTTTTGCAGATTTATGTTGTCCTCTCTTCAACAGAGTGTTGGTCCTAAGCAGAAAACATATATTCTTTCAATGTCCCCATTGAGTTATCCCCCATGGAAGATTTTTGCTTTAGACTTCCGGTACAACTCCTTGTTTGGTTGGATTTGGTTTTCCCTCTTGAGTTTATTTATCAAAGGATGTATTCTGGTTGACTGTTTCATTCCAGTTTATTTCTAGTTTGAATATGTGGTTCCACGACAATGTTATTTACTTTGGATTTCAGAAAACTCTAGATTTTGGTTGGTGCATTTATTTTGCACGAGAAGACTTTATCCCCTCAGCAAGAATATCATGGCATCTCCCCAGGAAGTCATACCTCCTTCCCAAAAAGCCATTTCTTTTTACAATCTTCCGTGACAAAAAGTAGCAAATCTCTTTATTTGAGACAACTCATATGTTATCCTTTCCAGGCATAGCGCCCTGGTTAAAGAAGAAGTTGAGACCCGTTCTAGGTGAAACACCAAAATCTTGGGGAAACTTGTTATCTTTTTGCTACCCTCAGTGAATGTTGGTAGTTCATCATCAGTGAACAGCGGTGATATGATATTCTCTTTCTACCTTCAGTGAAAGTTGGTAGACCATCGACAGTGAACGTCGATGTTTGTTATCTTTTTGCTACCCTCAGTGAACGTTGGTAATTCATTGTCAGTGAACAGCGATGATATGATATTCTCTTTCTAACTTCAATGAAAGTTGGTAGACCATTGGCAGTGAACGTCAATGTTTGTTATCTTTTTGCTACCCTCAGTGAACGTTGGTAGTTCATCGTCAGTGAACGGTGGTGATATGATATTCTCTTTCTACCTTCAGTGAAATTTGGTAGACCATCGGCAGTGAATGTCAATGTTTATTATCTTTTTTCTACCCTCAGTGAACGTTGGTAGTTCATCGTCAGTGAACGGAGATGCTATGATATATTCTCTTTCTACCTTCAGTGAAAGTTGGTAGACCATCAGCAGTGAACGTCGATGTTTATTATCTTTTTGCTACCCTCAGTGAACGTTGGTAGTTCATCGTCAGTGAACGGAAGTGCTATGATATATTCTCTTTCTACCTTCACTGAAAGTTGGTAGACCATCGGTAGTGAACATCGATGTTTATTATCTTTTTGCTACCTTTAGTGAACGTTGGTAGTTCATCGTCAGTGAACGACGGTGATATGATATATTCTCTTTCTACCTTCAGTGGAAGTTTGTAGACCATCGGCAATGAACGTCGATGTTTGTTATCTTTTTGCTACCCTCAATGAACGTTGGTAGTTCATCATCAGTGAACGGTGGTGATATGATATTCTATTTCTACCTTCATTGAAAGTTAGTAGACCATCGGCAGTGAATGTCGATGTTTATTATCTTTTTGCTACCCTCAGTGAACGTTGGTAGTTCATCGTCAATGAATGGCGGTGCTATGATATTTTCTCTTTCTACCTTCTGTGAAAGTTGGTAGACTATCGGTAGTGAACGTTGATGTTTGTTATCTTTTCTCTGCCTTCAGTAAACGTTGGTAGCTTCGCCTTAGGTAGAAGTTGGTGTATCCTTTGACCATTCTACCATCCTTTTGATTCAGGTCTTTTGGTCTACCAGTGATTTATTTTCCTGGTGGGGTTTCTCCTTTGTTTCTTTATTATTTTTGCATCCCCAATGATACTTTGTGTCTCTTTGGTCCTGTTCATATGCATTCATATGCATAAGCATTTGCGTGGCATCTTAGGGCCAAAAATAGGGTTTGTTTTATATTTAAGTATCTTTGATCGTGTCGAAACGAAGACATTTAACCTTCGTATCTCCGGATAGAAGAAACTTAAATAAGGGCAGTTGCTGTACCCCAATTTTTGCCCCTAAGATCCCTTAATCATACCATGTTGGTTTATTCACAACAAGATTACACTAGGATTCTTAGTCCCCCTCACTACTTTGACTTTTGCTCCTTTTGAGGGATTACCAAGCACCTTGACTTATGTTCCTTTTGTGATCATGAATATTGTTTTTATTTCTTCATTTAACTAATAAAATGCAATGTTGGCTTGTCTTGCTCTTTAACCATGTAGGTAAGGGAAATGAGATTTAACAAGTTACTCCATGGGTTCATGAGTTTATTTCCATGCCCTAGTCAATAAAGCTTGAGAAGTTAAAACCTAACCATTGGATTGGTTTTGGAAGGATTGGCATGGCAAGGTTGCTTTGGTTAATCACATTTCAAGTTTATTAGATTTGACTCAAAAGTACAAGGGGTTTTGATTGGAGAAGTTTTCATGTTTGGACATGGTTTTGTTCCCATTGGTCACAAGAGCATATTTATCTCAAATTTCAAGATATGGAAGTGTTTTGGTAGTTATTAATCCTCATTATCATCCTTAACAACTTCTATTCACAAAGCAAGAATATTGGTACAAGAAGTTTGTTCAAGCTTGTCAAAGTTCTTCAAAGCATTTTCTTGATCTAGGAGCTAGGGTTTTGAACTTCAAAGGAGCATATCTTGCTCACCTTTTGGTATTTTTGAATGATTCCAAAGACATCATTCTCTTAAAAGGGTTATCAACAAATCACTTCAAAAGTTCCAAAGAGTTTTCATTTGGAAGAAACTTGGGGAAGAAGAAAGATTACAAGTCCTCCAGATGAATCCCCAATTTTCCATGTGTGACTTCAAATGATCATAACTTGGTCAATTTTTATCACCTTGATCCCATTCCTTTTCCAAAATGATCTTTATGATGTGAACTTTATGCCTTATTTTATGTGCAAAGTGGGAAAATGAATGGAAGTTGCCTTAAAGATGCAAAAGATTATAGGTCATTTCATGAAAATTTTCCAACTTCAACAAGTCATAACTTGATCAAATTTTGGAGATTTTGAATGATTCAAGTTTCAAAATTTCATTCAAGAGATCTACTTCATGCCATCTTTTTTAATCTAGAGCAAATTCCAAGTGGAATGCCATGTTTGGATTCAAGACATTATACGACATTTTTGATGAAGAATTTGAAATATTTCCAAGTATGGAAGGTCAACCCTTTTTCTTCAACTTTGACTCAATATAACTTTCAGCTCAATCATCCATTTAACTCCATTATTTTTCCATTGTGTTGTACCCCAAAATTTGCCCTCCCATATTCTTCAAGAATGGCCAAGATCAAGGTTCAAAATCTCTCAAGGGTTGCACAGTCCAAATGCCTCCTAACACAGTCAAAATTAGGGTTTTGGTTCTGGCAAAGAAAATGATATTTCCAAGGGTCCAATCAAGTCCCATATGCTCATAAACATTGTCAAGCATCCATACGCCAAGTTTCAAGACTCACAACATCAAATTGCACAGTCAAAAACCCTAAATGCTTCACAGTCAACTGCAGGGGCAAAATGGTCATTTGACAGTCAAAAGTCAAAAATTTTGGTCAACATCTTATTTTTAAGCCACAAACATCATTTGATCAATTCTTGATCATGATTCTCAAAGTATGGCTCAAAAAGTCTCAAGATGCAAAAGTTTCTATTTTTGGACAACTGAAAAAAAGTCAACTACAAATTGACCAGGGCATAACTTCTTCATGGTTTATCAGAAAAATCCCATCCAAAGCTCATTTTGAAGAGAATGACATTTCCTACAACTCATCTTCACACTTCAAGTCCAAGAAATGCTCTCACAAAAAGTTATCAATTTCAACATTATAGGTCATTTTCAAAAGTCAACAAAAAGGCACTTTAAGTCAAAGACCATAACTTGAGATTGGTGAATCAAAATGACATGGGACCAAAGGCATTGGTTAGAGGACTTCAAGAACTTTCCAAAATGTCCAAGAACATGATCATAGCTTCAAAATTGAGCAAGATATGCCTTGTAGAAGTTGGGAAATTTTTGGGAATTTTGAAAAGTCAACTTTGCTTCAAAAGCCTCAAAATTGCTAATGGGCCACAAATTCTTCCATGAATCATTACCCAAAGGCTATGCACGACCCACTAAGCTCAAAGGGAGTTAATTTCTTATTTTTGGTTAATTATTTGAATTTTTATTATCATTAATTCATTTAATCAAATTTAAATATAAGAAAAATACCAAATCATGTTTTTAAATCTTTTTTATGCAGCAAATATCTTCCACATATGCAAAAGATTTCGTGCATTATCTCAAGGGGACAAGATCATCCCTATTTGGCAAGTTTCCCATGGCAAAAAGATTGAAAAAGGATGTGAAAAATCAAAGATTGAAATCATTAATTCAATGGATTATGGGCTTGTTTCTTGACCTAATTCCATTCACCTACAAAGGCATAACATAACCCTATTCCAATAGACACGAAAGATTTCTCAGAAGCTGCATAACAAAATTGCAAATTTTCATCAAAAGTTGGAAACTGAATTCATAGTTACAGGACGATTCAAGGCTTGAAAAGGATCCTAACGCACTCCTGACATTGCTAGGAGTCGATTGCAATCAAGAACAGGTCCATAGACTCCAAGAATTGGTAGAACCAAATCACACCTTTCATGAACATGTCCATTATCGTTTTTCAATTTACATGCATTATTCATGAGTTTTAATTGTTGATTCTTGCTAATATTGATGTTCTGAAGCTATTGGTCATATTTAATTGTCCTAACAATGCTTGAAACGGGATTTGCCATTAACGCTTTCTAGGGTTTCAGAAGCTTCGAATTAGGGGTGTCTTCATATGGAAAAATTAGACCTTCAAACCGGTGCAGACCAAATCGTGACATGAAGACGAATCCATTGATGACCTCGCGCTCAATTTATATTTGTTCATCTTCTAATCGCTATTTTCTGAGTTTCCATTTAGTGGGGGTTTAAAACCCCCGCTATTTGTTTCATAATTGCAGGAAAGATGAGGAAGAAGATGGACGTGGCTTATGATGACTGGAGCGTTTGAATAATGGCGCGTTTTTCTTGTTGTATATCACTAAGTTTTGTTTTGTATTATATTATTTGTTTGCCATTACATATACAAACGCTTGCGTTGGCTCAGATGGTGGGAATAAGGTTTGGTAAACGCTGGGACCTGGGTTCGATTCCCAGGTCCCCCACATATTCCATAATTTTTATCCTAATGCGTTTCTATGCATCATTCGTTCAAAGGACCACTATACGTCCTAATGCCCAAGCTTGCCAAGTGTCTCTGATGCTCCATCCAATGGCCAAATAATGCAGTCCATGGTACACGCCAGTCAATGCACATACACACGTGCTAGAAAGTCAACGAAGGCTTTATTCTGATGGGCCAAATTGCTTCCAATAAACCTCCAAAAAGGGCCAGACACCCCCCAACGTTTGCATCTTATTTTTAACTTCCTTTTCTTTTCTTTTTGTTTTAATTTGTTTTAATTGTTTTATTTAATTCACTAATGATTAATTTTCATAATAAAAAAATCAGACACTAAAATATGTTAATTAATTTACTTATTAAATATTTTTGTCAATAAATGTTAAATAATTAATTTAGTAAATTAGGTTTTAAAACTTTAATCTTTTTCTTAATAAATTAAAATATGTAGAAATTAGGGTTTTTAACTTTTTCATCCTTTTTTTTTAATAAATAATTTTCTCATCATTGTTATTATTATTAATTATTAAATATTTTTGTAAATAAACATGTATATTAAATATTTAGTAAATTAGGTTAAACTTAATATTTTTTCATTAATAATTAATAACAACTTAGAATTAGGGTTTCTCTTAATTTCTTTATCTCATAAATACCAAAAACTTAAAAAACAATTTCTCTTCTTTTAATTAAATAATAACTAGACTTTTAACTCAATTTAATTTCAAAAGGGTCCAACGCCCTCGAACGTTCAACTTTAATTCCTTCGCGCATTTATTCTTATTTTTCTTTTGTCAATATTATGTAATTGTTCAAGACATGTAATAGTAATTAGGAATTTATTTTACTTTCCGCATTTTTATTAAAACGGGTCTTTGTAATTTGGCGATGTATAGACCCGCGCCTTGTAATAGCGTAGGATTTATCTTTCCGCATTTAAATTTCCGCACTCTTAAACTGCTAACTTGGTATGAAAGAATGTATGGCCTAAATTAAAAACAAGCGTAGATCACCATGATACATGTACACGATAAAACATAACATGAAAATAACACACAAATTCACACACCACTCTTAGGGTACGCCTCACTGTTGCCTTACCTTCGAAACGTGGTCGTCGAGTATAGGACGTTTTAGTAAGTCCTTATGTCCATGACATGATCCAGTTGCCTCGAAACGGTTGCCTCGGAATTAAAAAGGATCAATGGCATAAGGGTAGCTTCTAAGGTGTCCTACTGTTACTCTGGTGACCACACTGTCCCTACAAACGAATTGACCCGAACACCTCCAACGGTGGTGCTACCTACCTCTCAATGGTGGGATGGTACTACCTTAAGGACATTTACACAGCCTAATTCCTTAGGGTAGGTAGATGACTCATAGATACTTTCTCTATTCAAAAAACCAATCAAAAACTCTTTTCACACTGACACTTTTCAAAAAGCTTTCAAAACAATTTTTCAAACACTCTTGAGGACTGATACAAGAGTCGATCTGAAATCTTTAAACGAAACTTTTTCAAACCCACGCACATTTTGAAAAGCAAACACTTTGAAAACATAAGAGCAAGTATCTAAGAGCCCATGGATAACCATGGATAGAAAGGGTGCTAACACCTTCCCTTTCTATAAATCTACCTCCCGAACCGAGAAACTATCTCATAAGGAATTTTGCTGTGCTTTTGTCCTGTCCATGTTGGAGAAAATAAAAGACGGTGGCGACTCTTGCTTCCACGACATTTTGCGAAACCAACTTTAAACAGTCAGTTCTAAATCCACCGATCACAGAACTGGTGACTCTGCTGGGGAAACTTATAAAGTGAGGTGTACCTTAGGACTAAGATCACTTATGTTTTCAATTGCTGTGTTTGTTTGCTTTATTATTGTGGGATGCATCGGAGTTACATAGATCCTAACCCGGATCTGGGGATACCCTTTTAGGTAGCATAAGCTGTGAGGGACCTGTCTGGCGTAGACCGACACGGGTGAAGCAGTGGCTACATTGGTGTGGCACCTTGGTCTGTACCGATATCCCTTGTGTCGCAACGAGGAGAATATGGGTCTTCTGAGGAGTCATTAAGCACCAACCGACCTTAGAACCTTAAATGACCCAACTTGGCCAATAGAACAGTAGCAGTATGCTACACCCATTGAGGCTAAACTCTCATGATGGTTCTGGCCGCAAGAAAAGATTGTGATGCTGGAGTTATGACCGATTGAGGGTAGTCAGTGATATTGGGATCCTCTAGAACCCGGTTACTTCTGATAGAACAGGTCTTAACCAACAAACTGAAAGAGGGTAATACCTAGACCCCATGCTGGCCTAAACTCTAAGGGCTTGTCTTGTGTGACTTGTGTGCCTTATCATGTTTGCCTTGGTGAATATTTATGGTGTGCTTTATCATAACATCATGCCATCATAAACATTGCATGCATCCTGCATAAGGACTGACCATTTCAAAGACAAGAGGGTTTCACCTTTGCTCTGTTTTGTAGGACATTATGATGCCTATGCGAAGGAACACTATCCGGCTCAACTTTGTTCACCCACCTGATTTGCTCAAAGAATTGGTTGACAGAATTCCAAACACTATTTCCTTCATCCAGAGGCATGGTTCTCTTCTCGGTTTAGTCACTTCAAAGTGGGACCAACAACTGATGAGTGTCCTGACCCAGTTTTATGACCCTCTGTACCAGTGCTTCACCTTTCAAGACTTCCAGCTGGTCCCTACCCTGGAAGAGTTCTCTGATTTGCTTGGCATCCCTATCTTGGATCAGACTCCCTACACTGGTTGGGAAAAGACTCTTAGGCTTGAGGAGATTGCTGCAGCTCTTCCCTTGACCCACAAGGAGGTAATGGACAACTGGGTGACTAGAAGCAAAGTTAAGGGTTTCTTGGCCAAGTTTCTGGTTGTTAAGGCTAACAGTTTTCTGGAATGACCTGGACTTTAGGGCGTATGAAGACATTCTGGCTCTCTTAATCTATGGTCTAGTCTTGTTTCCTAATCCTGACAACTTCATTAACGTCACTGCCATAAGGATCTTCATGTCTCGGAACCCTGTGCCCACTCTCTTGGGTGATATCCTGCAACAACTTTATGCTCGTATTGCCCGAAGACGGGGAACTCTGTGGTGTTGTATTCCTTTGTTAGTGAGGTGGTTTATTTCGCACCTCCCTAAGTTCGTGCTGAAGAACAAAGAAGGAAGAGGCTGGGCTCATAGGTTAATGTCTCTCACTGATAATGACATCATTTGGACTCTCAGAGGTTTGGATGAAGTGGCTATTATTGATCGTTGCGGAGAATACCCTAATGTTCCTCTGATTGGCACCCAAGGAGGGATCTCTTATAATCCATGTCTAGCTCTCCGCCAGTTTGGAAGAGCCAGAAGAGCAGGGCCTCATGAGATGTTGGTGCCTCACATCAGTTTTGAGTTTCAGGTAGATAGTGACGAGCTGCGTCGTAGATTCATCAAGGCTTGGGACATAATTCATAAAGCTGACCCACAAGAGTTGGGACCGAAGACTTCTCTACCTATGGAAGCCTACTACAAATGGGTCCGCATCCGTGCTCAGAGGTTAGGTATGCCATATGAAGCTGTCAGACCCATCATCCTTGAATATCCCGATAAGGATGGGGTTCCTCCAACTGTTCTCCCTCCTCAGATACCTACTGATATTGATACACTAAAGAGGTCTTGGGCGCAACTACGAGAAGAATGGGATTCTTATCAGGAAAAGTTCAACGAGCAGGAATTGAAAATCCAGAAGCTGACAAAGCAGTTGGAGAACGAGCGAGCCTTGAATGACTACATCCGTACCGAGAAGAGGAGACCATGGGATCAATAATGAGCTTTGGATGTTCTTTTACAGTTTTTGTTTCCCTTTTCAGTATTTCCATTTTTTATGTAACGCCTAAGGGCAACCTGTTGAACAATTTAAATTTCAAAGTTGAATCTAATGAAGTGTGTTCCTTTTTGTTTACAAAGTTGATTCCCGATTGTCTTTGAAAACATAAATCATACGCATTCCATTCATCATGTGCATAGTAGGTACTCTTCTTTTCAGGTTGCTAAATGTTCTTCGCTGTTTATTTCAGCATCATGAACCCTGAATCATCTACTGAGCAGTCCATCAAGGCCCTTCAGGCTCAGAACGCCCAATTCCAAGAGCTGATTATGAGTCTGGCCCAAGGTCAAGAGGAGTTGAAGGCTCTGCTGGTCAAGAAGAAGAAGAAGAGAACTGTACTATTCAACACGGGCCAGAGGTTTGGTAACACACTGCAGAATGAGGTTGATCAAGCTGGTTCTTCTGTGGGAAAAGGCAGTCCCCAGGGGGGAAGAGTTCCTAGTCCGGTGGTCTCTGACAACGAGACTGATTTTAATGAGGAGCAGTATCCTCCAGCTGAAGACAGGTACAAGCAGTTAGAGGATCGTCTGAATGCCATGGAAATTCAACAAGTGCCTGGTTTGGATTTCGGAGACTTGGGCCTATCTTCTGGTGTGGTAATCCCATACAAGTTCAAAGCACCATCTTTCGCAAAATATGACGGGGCGTCCTGCCCTAAGCTACATCTCAGATCTTATGTGCGGAAGATTCAGCCGTATACTGTGGACAAGAACTTGTGGATCCACTTCTTCCAGGAGAGTCTTTCAAGGACTCATATCGAATGGTTCTATCAGCTGGATGGAACCAAGGTTCATAACTGGGAGGAGTTGGCTACTGCTTTTTACAAGCAGTATCAATATAATGCCGACCTCGCTCCTACACGTACCCAACTCCAGGGCATGTCGCTAGGATCGGGAGAAGGTTTTAAAGAGTATGCGCATAAATGGAGGGACCTGGTTGGCAGGGTGCAGCCACCATTAACCGACCGTGAGCTAGTGGATATGTTCTTAGGGACCCTATCCGGGCCATTCTTCAATCATCTCATTGGCAATTCATCTGCAGGGTTCATAGACCTCATTCTGACTGGGGAAAGGATAGAGGCTGGCATGAAATCAGGTAAGATTCAGAAAGGTGCGTCCTCAAGTTCTGAGAAGAAACCTTTTAAAAAGGAGGCCAGTGCTGTGTATGGGCCTAGGAGGCAGGACAAACCAGAACGCCGCCAAGCTGTCAACGCAGTGGTAATTGCAAAGCCTGCTGCCGCTCCTCGGCAACCCAACCAACCAAGGGGTGAGAGACCCAGAAGAGAATACACTCGGCTGAGTATGACCTTGTCACAAATCTTGCCGCAGTTGCTATCGACCAACTTGGTGACCGTCAGAGAGGCTCCGAAGGTGGTGAACACGACCTCTCCGAAGTATAATCCAAATTCCCGCTGTGCTTATCACTCTGATAGCCCGGGGCATTCTACTGATGATTGTTGGGCCCTGAGAAATAAGGTTCAAGACCTTATCGATGCTAAAGAGGTTCAGTTTGAGGCGCCTGAGAAGCCTAATGTAGTGACAGCTCCCCTACCTGACCATGGAGTGAATGCTATCAGGGATGGTGACGAAGTGGAAGAATCAAAGTTTGACAGTTGGATCTACCCGACGGCCGACAGTGGACCTAGCAATTGGACTGCAAAAGACAACATACCTGTTACTTTTGTTACGCAGTAATGAACTCCTTTGTTTTTTAATTTGTAATGAACAATAAATTGAAACTTTATGGCCCGGTGTCTTACCCGGGGCACCGTTGGCTTCATTTGTTAGGGCTTATTACTTGTCATTTCCATATATCATGAATAAAGACATTGGACGTTTTTCGCATTTCAAATCTTGTGCTCTCTTTCTTTCTTTCTTTCTTTCTTTATATATTGCAAAACAGTTGTATTTACACACACTCACTCATACAGGTTTCAATCCACTCTGGATCTCATTGGTAACGACTCTGCTACTGCCAGTTATGACTTCGAAAATCCGATCAACTTAGCCGAAGACGAAGGTGAAGATGATTGCGAAGTGCCTGGCGAGCTTGCAAGACTGTTACTCTAGGAAGAGAGGGCCATTCAGCCACATGAAGAGCCAGTGGAAATGGTAAATCTGGGTACTGAGACAGATAGAAAGGAAGTTAAGATTGGTGCCAATCTGGAGCTCAGCGTGAAACAACGGTTGGTTCAGATGTTGCATGATTATGTGGAAATCTTTGCCTGGTCCTACGAAGACATGCCTGGGTTGGATACTGACATTGTGGTCCATCACCTTCCTACCAAGGAAGAATTCCCTCCGGTAAAACAAAAGGTTCGCCGTATGCGCCCAGAGATGTCTGAGAAGATCAAAGCTGAGGTTATGAAGCAATTCGACGCCGGTTTTCTTGCAGTGACTTCTTACCCTCAGTGGGTCGCCAATGTGGTTCCAGTGCCAAAGAAAGATGGTAAGGTCAGAATGTGTGTTGACTACAGGGATCTGAATAGGGCAAGCCCCAAGGATGACTTCCCCTACCTCACATCGACGTTCTGGTTGATAATACCGCTCAGCACAAGGTGTTCTCCTTCATGGATGGTTTTTCAGGTTATAATCAGATCAAGATGGCTCCTGAAGATATGGAAAAGACTACCTTTGTTACTCAGTGGGGCACCTTCTGCTACAAGGTCATGCCTTTTGGACTGAAAAATGCTGGGGAAACCTACCAACGTGCCATGGTTGCTTTGTTTCATGACATGATCCATCATGAGATTGAAGTGTATGTCGACGACATGATTGCAAGGTCCCAAACTGAGGAAGAACACCTTGACCATCTGCAAAAGCTGTTTGACCGTCTGAAGTTGTACAAGCTGAGGTTGAACCCGAACAAGTGCACCTTTGGGGTGAGATCTGGAAAGTTGCTAGGCTTCGTCGTAAGCGACAAGGGTATTCAAGTGGACCCTGCCAAGGTTAAAGCCATTCAAGAGATGCCAATTCCTAAGACAGAGAAAGAAGTCAGAGGCTTTCTAGGACGTCTGAATTATATTGCCCGATTCATCTCGCATCTAACTGCTACCTGTGAACCAATCTTCAAGCTGCTGAAGAAAGATCAAGTAATACGTTGGAATGATGAATGTCAGGCCGCTTTTGACAGAATCAAAGAGTATCTCCAAGAACCACCCATCCTTATGCCACCGGTTGAAGGGAGACTTCTAATACTATACCTGACAGTACTTGACAGCTCAATGGGGTGTGTGCTGGGGCAGCATGACGAGTCTGGCCGAAAATAGCATGCCATTTATTACCTTAGCAAAAAGTTTACCGACTGTGAGACCCGATACTCACTGCTCGAGAAAACTTGCTGCGCTTTGGTATGGGCTGCTCGCCGGCTGAGACAGTATATGCTGACTCACACTACTCTGTTGATCTCAAAGATGGATCCAATAAAGTACATATTCGAAAAGCCTGCTATGTCCGGAAGAATAGAAAGATGCCAGATGATCTTGACAGAATACGACATCCAGTACACGACTCAGAAAGCTATCAAAGGAAGTGTATTGGCAGACCACTTGGCACACCAGGCAGTAAACGACTACCAGTCAATGAACTTTGAATTTCCGGACGAGAGCATCATGATAGTGACTGATTGTGAAGTACCTGGACCGGATGAAGGACCTGAGGAAGGATCCCTATGGTCTATGCACTTTGACGGAGCCTCCAATGCTTTGGGTAACGGTATCGGTGTTGTGATCATATCCCCTCAAGGCACCCATACTCCACTCACTGCCCGGCTATGTTTCAACTGCACTAACAACATGGCGGAGTATGAGGCATGCATCATGGGTCTTCAAGCTGCGATTGACTTAAGGATCAAGTTTCTGAGTGTCTTCGGAGATTCCACTCTCGTGATCAATCAGATCAAAGGCGAGTGGGATACGAAACATCCAAATCTTATTCCTTACAGAGAATGTGTGTTGACATTGATCCCCCATTTCACAGAGATAACTTTTGAACACTTCCCGAGAGAGGAGAATCAGTTGGCGGACGCACTGGCTACGATGTCTTCCATGTTCAAAGTCAAATGGGACAATGAGGCTCCCCGGATCATTATCTGGAAACTGGACGAACCTGCATATTGTTGTGATCTTGAGGCTGAGACAGTAACTGAAAAACCCTGGTATCATGAGGTGAAGAGGTATCTGGAAGCTCAAGAATACCCTGAAGGTGCATCTGTCAACGACAAGAAGTTTCTGAGAAGGTTCGCAGCAAAGTTCTTCCTCAGTAATGGCATTCTGTACAAGCGAAACCATGATTCGACCTTACTGCGTTGTGTGGATAAGACTGAAGCAGAAAGGATCATGGCAGAGCTACATGAAGGTACCTTCGGAACACATTCCAGTGGACACACTGTGATCGGTGGATCTGGAACTGACTGTTTAACGCTGGTTCGCGAAATGTCGCGGAAGCAAGAGTCGCCACCGTCTTTTATTTTCTCCAAATGGAAAGGACAAAAGCACAGAAAAATTCCTTAAAGAGATTGCTCTCGGTTCGGGAGGTAGGTTATAGAAAGGGAAGGTGTTAGCACCCTTTCTATCCATGGTTATCCATGGGCTCTTAGATACTTGCTCATTGTGTTTTCAAAATGTTTGTTTGCTTTTCAAAGTGAGTGGGTTTGAAAAAGTTTCGTTTAAAGTTTCAGATCGACTCTTGTATCGGTCCTCAAGAGTGTTTGAAAAGTTGCTTTCGAAAGCTTTTTGAAAAGGTGTCGGTGTGAAAAGTATTTTTGATTTGTTTTGAAAGTTAGAGCAACTATCTAGAGTCGTCTACCTACCCTAAGGAATTCGTCTGTGTAAATGTCCTTAAAGTAGTGCCATCCCACCATTGAGAGGTAGGTAGCACCACCGTTGGAGGTGTTCGGGTCAATTCGAGGTTCGGGACATGGTGATCACCAGAGCAATGGGAAGACACCTTAGAAGCTACCCTCATGCCAGGTTCCCGGATCATGAGGGCTTACTAAGACATCCTCTACTCGACGATCACCTTTCGAGGCAACGCAACAGTGAGGCGTACCCTAAGGGTGGTGTGTGATTTGTGTGTCATGTTCAGTTATTTTGTCTTATTCATGTCAAGGTGATCTATGCGTTTGTTTTTATTTTATCATTCATTCTTGCATGCAATTATTAACAGTTAAAAAGTTGCGGAAATTAAAGTTCCTAAACTATTACAAAGGCGCGGGTCCACATCGCCAAATTTAATCCAAGACCCGATTTGACAGAAAATAAAGAAGTAAAGTGCGAGAAATAAAATGTCCGAGTTTACAAGGCTTTGGGAGAATTACATTAATATTAAACGAAATAAAATAAATATGCAAATAAGGATTAAAAACGAGGGTGTTGGACCCTTTTTGCAAAATTAAATTAAATGATGGAATTGATTAATTAAGAGAGAAAAGAAATTGTTTTTTTTTGTTGATATTTTTTAGTATTTTATGTTTTTAATGGAAAAAGAATTAATTGAAATTAAATGCTAACCCTAATTCTATTTGTTTTTTAGTTTATTAAGAAAACATGTTAAAATTAAACCTAAATTAACCTAATTAATTACATGGTAATTTAATTACAAAAATAATATTTAATAATTAATTATTGTGAAAGAAAAGAAAAAAAAAGGATAAAAATTGATTAAAACCTAATTCTACCAATTTTAAGTTTATTAAGAAAAATGTTTGAATTAAACCTAATTTTACAAAGCTAAAATTAATTAGTGATATTTATTTACAAAAAATATTAATTAAATAAATATATTTTGATTTTTATGACTTTTCTGTTTTTTACTATTTTTTATATTTTATGAAAATAAGTTAAATTAAAGAAATTAATTAAAAAAAGAAATAATTGAAATAAATAAAATAAGGAAAAGAAAGAAAATACAATACCTTGGGGGCTTCTGTCTCCTTTTTGGAGGTGAATTGGAGTGGTTTGGCCATTTGTGTTCTGGCCTCATCATACATAAGTTGTTCTACTTTGGCCATTTGGCTTTTGGCTTTTGGCCATTTGCGTTTTGGCTTTTGGCCATTTGTGTTCTGGCTTCAACGTTCCTTAATGTCTGCCTCGCCATGTATTGGTGTCATGCATAAAATGTTCTGTTTTGGCCATTTGGCTTTTGGCCTTTTGGCCATTTGGCTTTTGGCCTCAACGTTCCTTAATGAACCTGCATGGGATCCTGTCTAAATCTGCAGTGTTGAACCTCATGAACACATTAAATAAAATCATAAAAATTCAAATAAAACCAACATATGAAGAAATTTAATGTTTAGGCACAATATGGCATGTATGAATGATTATACCCTTTTGATCATGGAGATCAAATCAATCTTACCCTTACTGGAAAATCAGTGGCCTGAATGCTTTTATGCCTTACTGGAAAATTAGGATCATGGAGATCAAGCCAGCCTTATCCTTACTGAAGAAGTAGTGAGGTATTGGTTTATAACTGTGATGGCTTTGTTTGTAGTGAGAGAGGGATTTGTAATAAGGATTTCAAGGTTTTAGGGTTCTTGAAAGAGTTTGATATTCCAACAGTGTTGTGGCAAGGTTTTTTCTCTCTTTTTCTCTTCTCCTGGTTTGTGTGAAAAGAAGGTGATTATATAATGGAAATTAGGGTAAAGCAAATGGGCTTTGAATGTGCAATTGGGCCTCCAATATTCACTTGAATTCGTCACTTTCCAGACTAAATCGCAGGGACTTAAGTGCATTTTTTGAAGTTGAAATGTGAAAACAAAATGTAGCCGGCATCGAGAACTAACTCCTGTCCGAAAATCGACTCAATCGGATAAACGGTGAATTAGTTATGAATTTTTGAAGTTTCAGCTCAGACAAACTTATTTTGGGCTTCAGTGTCGACTCTGACACGTTCTTCAATAAAAAAATGGTATTGATCGGTGCATAATTTGGTCTCGACTTTTGAAGCAAAGTTGTAGATCTATGAGTCAGGGACCTTGTGTAAAAATATGAGCCCAATCCGATAAAAATTGACCGAGTTATGAATTTTCGAAGTTTCGGCCCAGATGAAATAATATTCAGCATTCAGGATTTTCAGCGTGTCACGCACTCTGAGCAAAAAACGAAGGCCTTTTGAACACCGTTCGAACTCGATACCTCCTGTGAAAATGTAGCCAACTCAATTTTTGAAATTTTGGCACCGGAACCAGCTCGATACGATGCAAATCGACCAAGTTATGATTTTCTGAACATGACGCAAATAAACTTCTGTCACAAATTTCTGCACGAAAATACTTGATAAATCCACATTTTTGAAGACCTTCTGATCGAAATTGGCTTCCAGCCGTGAGAAATGAAAACGTAGATAATGTCAAGACGAAATTTTGGCCACCGGAACGGGTTCAAAACGAGTCACGATCTTCAAGTTATGAATTTTTTAGCGCGTAAAAACTGCACTTTCAGCACACTTTTTCACTATATTTCTTCAAGAAAACTCACACATTCGGATACCTTCTTTAAAGAATTGACTCTTGAGCCGAACCTGAATTTGAGAATACGTTATCAGAGATATCTTGGCGAAAGAATACCTGAATATGACGCGCCAGGTTGGACTTGTGAATTTTTCTTGAAATGTTTTTTTTGAGAAATATGGGAGGGCAAATTTTAGGGTACAACAGTTGCCCCTGTTCAATCTTCTTAGACCTGAGGATGCAGATTGGCTGACGTGCCTTTCGTAATCTGAAGGTGGAAGATGATTGAACACTAGAGTGCCCAGAAATTTGTGCTCACATAGTAGTGTGATGGGGGAATGGGCTTATAGATGTCATCTGGATGTTGATCGCGTAAGAGATTCCTTAGCGAGAACTTGCGTACCTGCAAAAAGGAAAAATGAGTACCTGACATGTTGCAGGAGCTGTTTTCAGATGCTTGGTATAGATGTGTCCTGACTGGTTACAGGAGTTGGATCTGGAGCTTCAAAAGATGATGAATGAACCAGGGATGGTTACTACCTCAGTATGAACGGTGAGAGAACCTTGGGTGACTTTATCTTCAACAATGCTCGTTGAGAAAATCTTGGTGGGAATTACCATCTTCGCAGTATCGGGAAGAGAACCAAAGGAAATTATAATCTGAAAGGGAATTACATCTCACGCACCGTCGGGGAGAGAACCATAGGAAATTATAACCTGAAAGGGAATTACATCTCACGCACCGTCGGGGAGAGAACCATAGGAAATTATAACCTGAAAGGGAATTACATCTCACGCACCGTCGGGGAGAGAACCATAGGAAATTATAACCTAAAAAGGAATTACATCTCACGCACCGTCGGGGAGAGAACCATAGGAAATTATAACCTAAAAAGGAATTACATCTCACGCACCGTCGGGGAGAGAACCATAGGAAATTATAACCTAAAAAGGAATTACATCTCACGCACCGTCGGGGAGAGAACCATAGGAAATTATAACCTAAAAAGGAATTACATCTCACGCACCGTCGGGGAGAGAACCATAGGAAATTATAACCTAAAAAGGAATTACGTCTCACGCACCGTCGGGGAGAGAACCATAGGAAATTATAACCTAAAAAGGAATTACATCTCACGCACCGTCGGGGAGAGAACCATAGGAAATTATAACCTAAAAAGGAATTACATCTCACGCACCGTCGGGGAGAGAACCATAGGAAATTATAACCTAAAAAGGAATTACATCTCACACACCGTCGGGGAGAGAACCATAGGAAATTATAACCTAAAAAGGAATTACATCTCACGCACCGTCGGGGAGAGAACCAAAGGAAATTATAATCTGAAAGGGAATTACATCTCACGCACCGTCGGGGAGAGAACCATAGGAAATTATAACCTAAAAAGGAATTACATCTCACGCACCGTCGGGGAGAGAACCATAGGAAATTATAACCTAAAAAGGAATTACATCTCACGCACCGTCGGGGAGAGAACCATAGGAAATTATAACCTAAAAAGGAATTACATCTCACGCACCGTCGGGGAGAGAACCATAGGAAATTATAACCTGAAAGGGAATTACATCTCACACACCGTCGGGGAGAGAACCATAGGAAATTATAACCTAAAAAGGAATTACATCTCACGCACCGTCGGGGAGAGAACCATAGGAAATTATAACCTAAAAAGGAATTACATCTCACGCACCGTCGGGGAGAGAACCATAGGAAATTATAACCTAAAAAGGAATTACATCTCACGCACCGTCGGGGAGAGAACCATAGGAAATTATAATCTCAAAGAAAAACCTGAAATGGAATTATATCTCACGCACCGTCGGGGAGAGGACCAATAGGAAATTATAATCTCAAAGAAAAACCTAAAATGGAATTATATCTCACGCACCGTCGGGGAGAGGACCAATAGGAAATTATAATCTCAAAGAAAAACCTAAAAACTTCTACTGAGTCTTCATCAGAAAAATCTGTTGGGAGTCGATTTAGCTGGACTAGAGAAGGCCTTGGACTGGATAAGAAATCTTTGGAGTTGATTAACTGAACCGGTCTAGGTCTTGAAATATGATGGAGAATTTAACTGAATCCTTCCTGAAAGGTAAAGGTCAGTCATATGCAATGCATGACATGGATCAAGCAATGATGTTCTCAACATAAATGAGATTTGTATGATATGATGCGTCTATGCATGCTATAATGATGTATGTGATGTCTAGGAATGTATGTTTTTGTCTAGGAAAGTAAATCCTTGACGGGTACCGGGAAGTCATATCCTGGGCTGATGTTGAAGAATAAGCTTTTACTCCTGCTGGGGATGATAACTGCAAGAATACCGGTAGGAGAAGATAACTCCGTTGGGGAATAAACTTGGCGAGTGGAAGATTCTGCGGGGAGAAAAATACTTTAGCGACCATGCTGGGGAGTGATACTCTGTGGGGAGAGAGATACTTTGCTGAGTTGTTGATGATAACTTGCTGGGGATATCCTTGTTGTATTGGAAGTGCTGATAGACTTCGCTGGGGGCAAGAGAACTTCGTCGAGGACGCTCTTTCCATGGCTTTTGGCTGAGGATACCCCATTTATATCCTGTTAAGGAAATAACTCTTTGAATAAAGCCGGACGACGCGTTCGTATTCTGCGAGGATAAGCTTCCAGAATTTACTGGGGATAAGCTTACTGCTTGGGGGAGATGGACTCCAACTTTCCTTGGGAAACTGGATTGGACTTTCTGGGGAAGTTTTGATATGCTGGGGAAGTGATTCCTTTGAATGTCTGGTATACCGCCCGGGGACAATCTTTAGATCAAGACTGCCCGAGATGCTTGTTAAGAATATGTACACATGCCGCTGGGGAACGTTGAGATCTATTGGAGGATACTCAACTTCTTTGAGATTGGATAACTCTGCTTGGAGAAGAATGCACTGACTGCTGACTTACTCTCTGGGGAATTAAAATGTACTGGTCATCTTCTTTAGTTGAACCTATCTTGGTACCTTGGAGGACAGAACAATTAGATTGCTCAGACAACTCTTTATTCCCCCTGTTTCTGCGGTGGGAGAGGAAGACCTAAGAGGTGCTGATAGCTTGTTGATGGACAAACCTTCTTCTGGTAGGCAGGTGATAAGATGACAGGACATAGTCGTACACTTTGATCCCTAACTTTTGCCTGGACTGCCCTTTCGGGTTTTCAGTCCACCGGGATACCCATTTTTGCCCAAGCCGCCTTTTCAGGTTTTCGACTTGCCGGGTGTACAGATTTTTCATTTCAACCCTTCATTTTGCCCGAACCCTTTTGGTTCGCTGGGAAGCCCTTATTTTTGCCTAGGTGTGTCAACCTAGCGGGTCTTTGACTTTGCGTAGTATTTTTTCGACTATGTCCACGTTCAGGGAATGTGGGGAGTTTCCCCTGTTAGAAGGGTTTTGTCATGCCACCAGGAGGTATTTGATCAGGCAAGATTCGTCGTTGGAATGCCCCAAGTGACTCAGGCGGAGATTTGCCCCAGACTATTTGGCCTTTTGAGAGATTCTCCGAATCTTGATTGGACTGCCCCAGATGATGGGCAATAGTCATGTCATGCCCCTTGATTGGAAGTGCTTTTGTTCACTAGGTATTCATCGTGCGAATTTCCCTGCTGTTCAAACAAGAAGTCATATGCAAACAAAGTTATGTTAAAAATGCAAAGCCTATGTCTGTCTTAAAGTTTTTGAAAATGCATTTTTTTCCATAAAACAAGTGAATATTTGTAAAACGTGATGTCAACTCCGTATTTTACCGTGAACCTTAAGGAGTCAGTATACCTTTGTAACAGTATGCTTTCAAACTAACCCATGCTTCAGCTAGGACTTTTGAGGGTTATAACGTGGCCTGGTTCATGGTTTAAGAAACAAAGGATAAAGGCTCAAATTTTATTTATACCCACCCGCTCTTCGTGATGTTCTTCAAACCTAAACTCCGCAGATCGTACGTTAGACCTTGATTGAATTTTTGCTTTGACGTTCCAATGATGGTTCAGATATTGATGATTTATTCTGAATAGGCAGTCCTTCCTTTTTTATTGAGGGTTTGTAAGACCTCTTTCTTGTCTGATTTTTTTATTATCCCTTTCTTTTTTGCCTGAACTGTTTCCTTTTACAGTCAGCGGGATGTCCTAGTTTTATAAGTCTCCTTCATAGGTTTTGACTTATTGGGTTTTTTATTTTGAAAGATAATGACTGCCTTTCTTTACAATTGTTCGGAACCATCACTGTCCTTTTTCGTAAGGATCTTTTTGGTGCCATTCGTTATGCACTTGGATCAACTGAGAGACTACCCTGCCCCAGGTTATGATTAAGGGTTTTAAATTTCAAAAAGAAAAACTCCTACTTCTTTGGCTCAGAGGGGTTGACGAGGGATTATCATCCTTATAACTCCAGTGTTTAGGGATTGAAACAATGCCTGTACCTCATCAGCGGGGTCTGTTCAAAAGCATACTGTAGATTATAGTATCGTTTTCGTCATCCTCCCTCAAGAGGCTTTAGAATTTTAGATCAAGAGTTGACATCAGAAAAAATATGAAAACAATTTGCATATAGTGAATGCGAATATATTGATTCAAAAATAGACATAAGCGATGCATTAATGGAATAACAATGTTTTAACAAGAATAAATGTTTAAACAAAAGAAAATTGCAACTTGAACATTCGAATGAACAAAAGTCTCAATCCTAGCCATGCTTTGGCAAGGGAGCAGTGATCATGTGGGGAATCTTGGGTACTTTGAACTGAATCTCTCCAGCGTCGATCATGTCTTGGATCTTATTTTTCAAGCTCCAACAATCATCTGTAGTATGCCCCGGGCTGTCAGAGTGATAAGCGCAGCGGGCGTTGGGGTTATACTTCGGTGACGTTGTATTTTGGCTCTTCGGAGCTTCTTTTAGTGTTACCAGCTTGGTCTCCAGCAACTGTGGCAATATCTGGGTTAAGGTCATACTGAGCCGAGTGAACTGCCTACTCTCGCTCTTTTGTTGGCTGTGATGTTGAACTTGTGACACTGGAGTCATTTGAGGAGCTCTCCCCTTACCTCCTTGTCTCAAAGGTGGTTGAACGATGACTGGCTTTTTGCCCTTAGACTTGTGCCCCAGTTGGTTACCCTGAAGCAGCTGGTTGACGAGAAACCAAAGCTCATCTTGTCTTTGAGCTAACCCTTGAATGGCAGTCACCTGCCCCAGCATCTGGACCTTCAATACATCCACCTCAGCTTGTAGATGTTTCGGCCTTTCATCCTCAGCACTGTTCCTGACAAAAGTCTCCATGATAAGTGTCCTTAGCTCCTCCTTCCTCTTGGATAGGTTCAGGAGGATTTCCCTGAACTGAGTCTCTTGAGCGAGAAGGTCCTGGTTATCTGGTTGGAAGGCCATTGCTGAAATAAACAGCGAGAAAGGTAAGTGACCTGCAAGAGGGATACCTGTTATGCAATGATATGTATGATATGCATGCAATGTTTTCAAGGACCTCGCGGGGTAAACAAGAAAATTGGTTAGCATTTGGATCCGGCAGTTTGATTGAAAGAACTTCATATTTGTCGAGAGTCTTTCTTCCAAGGGTCAAAGGCTCACCATATCCAGTGGGTCATAGCCCCTGACTTTAATCATCATGTCTGGTTTTGATTTCCAAACAACTTTGGTTAGGGGAACCCTCTTCAAGAGTCAGAGCTCACCATATCAAGTGGGTCATAGCCCCTGACAACCTTGGCTAGAGGAAAATAAATCCTCTTTGCCCCTTGCTGGGATAGTTGATTCACCATGCCCTGCATCACAAGCCCTTGAGATCCTTGAAATGGGTTAGGATGTATGCAATGGTATGATGTTATGGTATGCATGGGGTAATGTGAGTAACCCTGTTGTGAGCCCTTGTTAAGGACTGCAAACCAAAACCTACAAGAAACTCAAGTAAACCCTGTCCTGAGTCCCAATTAAGGACTATAAACAAAACCTGCAAGAAACTCGATAAACCCTGTTATGAGTCCTAATTAAGGACTGCAAACCAAAATCTGTAAGAAACTTAGTATACCCTGTTATGAGTCCCAATTAAGGACTATAAACGAAACCTGCAAGAGACTTAGTAAACCCGGTTATGAGTCCCAATTAAGGACTGTAAACGAAACCTGCAAGAGACTTAGTATACTCGGTTATGAGTCCCCATTAAGGACTATAAACGAAACCTGCAAGTAGTTCATGTGTCAGATAACATGCATGCAAATAGTCAAGTACGAAGGCACACAAGTCACACAAGAGAAACCCTTAGAGTTTAAGCCAGCATGGGGTCTGGGTATTACCCTCTTGAAGTTGGTGGGCTCAACCCGTCCTATTAGAAGTAACCGGGTTCTAAGGGTCCCAATATCACGGGATTGCTTTCATTGTTCATCGTTTCGATTTAGCCACTGAACTGGCGACCGAAATATTCCAGGAAAGCAACCCTCAATTGAGTGTAGTATCGAGTATCAACCAACCTCGGACTGCACCAAAGTCAGTTATCTCACTACCCTAAAGAGGCCAAGATAGTTCAATTAAGGTTCCTAAGGTCTGTTGATGCTTCACGACACCACGCAGAGGACCCGTACTCTCCTTGACTATACTCAAGGGTTACCGGTACACACCAAAGTGCCACATCAATGTAGCAGACTGTTTCAACCATGTCGGTATACCCCGCACAGTTCCCTCACAGCCTTGTTGCTACTTTCTAAGAAGGTATCCCCAGATCCGGGTTAGGATCTATAGAACTCCCAAGACAGTCCCACAATTTAAAGCAAACAAGGAAAGCAATTGAAAACACAGTTATGAACTATCCCTAAGGTACACCTCACTTTAAGTTAATTCCCCAGCAGAGTCGCCAGTTCTGTGATCGGTGGATCTGGAACTGACTGTTTAACGCTGGTTCGCGAAATGTCGCGGAAGCAAGAGTCGCCACCGTCTTTTATTTTCTCCAAATGGAAAGGACAAAAGCACAGAAAAATTCCTTAAAGAGATTGCTCTCGGTTCGGGAGGTAGGTTATAGAAAGGGAAGGTGTTAGCACCCTTTCTATCCATGGTTATCCATGGGCTCTTAGATACTTGCTCATTGTGTTTTCAAAATGTTTGTTTGCTTTTCAAAGTGAGTGGGTTTGAAAAAGTTTCATTTAAAGTTTCAGATCGACTCTTGTATCGGTCCTCAAGAGTATTTGAAAAGTTGCTTTCGAAAGCTTTTTGAAAAAGTGTCGGTGTGAAAAGTATTTTTGATTTGTTTTGAAAGTTAGAGCAAGTATCTAGAGTCGTCTACCTACCCTAAGGAATTCGTCTGTGTAAATGTCCTTAAAGTAGTGCCATCCCACCATTGAGAGGTAGGTAGCACCACCGTTGGAGGTGTTCGGGTCAATTCGAGGTTCGGGACATGGTGATCACCAGAGCAATGGGAAGACACCTTAGAAGCTACCCTCATGCCAGGTTTCCGGATCATGAGGACTTACTAAGACATCCTCTACTCGACGATCACCTTTCGAGGCAAGGCAACAGTGAGGCGTACCCTAAGGGTGGTGTGTGATTTGTGTGTCATGTTCAGTTATTTTGTCTTATTCATGTCAAGGTGATCTATGCGTTTGTTTTTATTTTATCATTCATTCTTGCATGCAATTATTAACAGTTAAAAAGTTGCGGAAATTAAAGTTCCTAAACTATTACAAAGACGCGGGTCCACATCGCCAAATTTAATCCAAGACCCGATTTGACAGAAAATAAAGAAGTAAAGTGCGAGAAATAAAATGTCCGAGTTTACAAGGCTTTGGGAGAATTACATTAATATTAAACGAAATAAAATAAATATGCGAATAAGGATTAAAAATGAGAGCGTTGGACCCTTTTTGCAAAATTAAATTAAATGATGGAATTGATTAATTAAGAGAGAAAAGAAATTGTTTTTTTTTGTTGATATTTTTTAGTATTTTATGTTTTTAATGGAAAAAGAATTAATTGAAATTAAATGCTAACCCTAATTCTATTTGTTTTTTAGTTTATTAAGAAAACATGTTAAAATTAAACCTAAATTAACCTAATTAATTACATGGTAATTTAATTACAAAAATAATATTTAATAATTAATTATTGTGAAAGAAAAGAAAAAAAAAGGATAAAAATTGATTAAAACCTAATTCTACCAATTTTAAGTTTATTAAGAAAAATGTTTGAATTAAACCTAATTTTACAAAGCTAAAATTAATTAGTGATATTTATTTACAAAAAATATTAATTAAATAAATATATTTTGATTTTTATGACTTTTCTGTTTTTTACTATTTTTTATATTTTATGAAAATAAGTTAAATTAAAGAAATTAATTAAAAAAAGAAATAATTGAAATAAATAAAATAAGGAAAAGAAAGAAAATACAATACCTTGGGGGGCTTCTGTCCCCTTTTTGGAGGTGAATTGGAGTGGTTTGGCCATTTGTGTTCTGGTCTCATCATACATAAGTTGTTCTACTTTGGCCATTTGGCTTTTGGCTTTTGGCCATTTGCATTTTGGCTTTTGGCCATTTGTGTTCTGGCTTCAACGTTCCTTAATGTCTGGCTTAATGTCTGCCTCGCCATGTATTGGTGTCATGCATAAAATGTTCTGTTTTGGCCATTTGGCTTTTGGCCTTTTGGCCATTTGGCTTTTGGCCTCAACGTTCCTTAATGAACCTGCATGGGATCCTGTCTAAATCTGCAGTGTTGAACCTCATGAACACATTAAATAAAATCATAAAAATTCAAATAAAACCAACATATGAAGAAATTTAATGTTTAGGCACAATATGGCATGTATGAATGATTATACCCTTTTGATCATGGAGATCAAATCAATCTTACCCTTATTGGAAAATCAGTGGCCTGAATGCTTTTATGCCTTACTGGAAAATTAGGATCATGGAGATCAAGCCAGCCTTATCCTTACTGAAGAAGTAGTGAGGTATTGGTTTATAACTGTGATGACTTTGTTTGTAGTGAGAGAGGGATTTGTAATAAGGATTTCAAGGTTTTAAGGTTCTTGAAAGAGTTTGATATTCCAACAGTGTTGTGGCAAGGTTTTTTCTCTCTTTTTCTCTTCTCCTGGTTTGTGTGAAAAGAAGGTGATTATATAATGGAAATTAGGGAAAAGCAAATGGGCTTTGAATGTGCAATTGGGCCTCCAATATTCACTTGAATTCGTCACTTTCCAGGCTAAATCGCAGGGACTTAAGTGCATTTTTTGAAGTTGAAATGTGAAAACAAAATGTAGCCGGCATCGAGAACTAACTCCTGTCCGAAAATCGACTCAATCGGATAAACGGTGAATTAGTTATGAGTTTTTGAAGTTTCAGCTCAGACAAACTTATTTTGGGCTTCAGTGTCGACTCTGACACGTTCTTCAATAAAAAACTGGTATTGATCGGTGCATAATTTGGTCTCGACTTTTGAAGCAAAGTTGTAGATCTATGAGTCAGGGACCTTGTGTAAAAATATGAGCCCAATCCGATAAAAATTGACCGAGTTATGAATTTTCGAAGTTTCGGCCCAGATGAAATAATATTCAGCATTCAGGATTTTCAGCGTGTCACGCACTCTGAGCAAAAAACGAAGGCCTTTTGAACACCGTTCGAACTCGATACCTCCTGTGAAAATGTAGCCAACTCAATTTTTGAAATTTTGGCACCGGAACCAGCTCGATACGATGAAAATCGACCAAGTTATGATTTTCTGAACATGACGCAAATAAACTTCTGTCACAAATTTCTGCACGAAAATACTTGATAAATCCACATTTTTGAAGACCTTCTGATCGAAATTGGCTTCCAGCCGTGAGAAATGAAAACGTAGATAATGTCAAGATGGAATTTCGGCCATCGGAACGGGTTCAAAACGAGTCACGATGTTCAAGTTATGAATTTTTTAGCGCGTAAAAACTGCACTTTCAGCACACTTTTTCACTATATTTCTTCAAGAAAACTCACACATTCGGATACCTTCTTTAAAGAATTGACTCTTGAGCCGAACCTGAATTTAAGAATACGTTATCAGAGATATCTTGGCGAAAGAATACCTGAATATGACGCGCCAGGTTGGACTTGTGAATTTTTCTTGAAATGTTTTTTTTGAGAAATATGGGAGGGCAAATTTTGGGGTACAACACACACCATGGCAAAGAAAATCCTTCGGGCAGGATATTTCTGGTCCACAATGGAAGCCGACTGCTACCAACATTCTCGGACATGCCATAAGTGCCAGATATATGCAGATAAGGTGCACGTTCCTCCAGTTCCTCTGAATGTCTTGACAGCACCTTAGCCCTTTGCAATGTGGGGTATTGATATGATCGGCGAGATTAAACCTACGGCATCCAACGGGCATCGCTTCATCCTTGTGGCAATCGATTACTTTACAAAGTGGGTTGAAGCAGCTTCCTATGCTACAGTAACCAAGAATGTTGTGACACGGTTCATTCGGCATAACTTGATCTGTTGATACGGTGTCCCGGAAAGGATCATTACGGACAACGGTACCAATCTCAATAACAAGATGATCACTGAGCTCTGTGAGCAATTCAAGATACAGCACCACAACTCTTCTCCTTACCGGCCGAAGATGAATGGGGCTGTAGAAGCAGCGAATAAGAATATCAAGAAGATTGTACAGAAGATGACAGTGACCTATAAGGATTGGCACGAGATATTACCGTTTGCTCTTCACGGGTACCGTACCTCAGCAAGGACGTCAACCGGGGCAACTCCATTTTCCTTGGTCTATGGCATGGAGGCCGTCTTGCCGATTGAAGTCCAGATACCCTCTCTCCGGATAATGAAGGATGCAGATCTGAGCGAAGATGACTGGATCCAGACTCGACTTGGTCAATTAAACCTAATTGACGAAAAGAGACTCACTGCTATTTGTCACGGTCAGACGTACCAAAAACGGATGATCAGGGCATTTAACAAGAAAGTCAGACCACAAGAGTATCAAGTTGGGGACCTGGTAATCAAACGCATCATCCTTCCTCAAAGTGATCCCAGGGGCAAATGGACCCCCACATACGAAGGGCCATTTGTGGTTAAACATGTGTTCTCAGGAGGAGCCATGATTCTAACTACCATGGATGGTGACGACCTTCCTCACCCTGCCAATGCAGACATAGTAAAAAGATACTACGCATGATAAAAGACCCGCTAGGTTGACATACCTAGGCAAAAATTAGGGCTTCCCGGCGAACCAAAAGGGTTCGGGAAAAATGAGGGATGAAATGAAAAAATCTGTACACCCGACAAGTCGAAAACCTGAAAAGGCGGCTTGAGCAAAAATGGGTATCCCGGTGGACTGAAAACCCGAAAGGGCGGTCCAGGCAAAATTTAGGGATAAAGCGTAATACTATGTCTCATTGGATCACTTTGCATCCAGAATCCGGTATCAACCTCAAGTTCAAACGGCATCGATCAATCAGCTTCATCGTCAACTGAGCAGCAAAGTGATGAGACGCTCGAAGATATAAAGGCGATAGCAGAGTTGAAACCCAGTGGGATTGTTCTTTTCACACAACTGTTTTGTTTCCCATTTTTCATAAAATTGTATAAACTCTATTGCTCGGCGGCGTTCTCTTACTAGGACGTCAGCCTCTTGTACATAAACGCCTATTTACAGGCAAATTCAAAATCAATATAAATTCACTTTTCAGACAAATTGCCAATTGTTTTTCCTTTTTCTGTTTTGTTTTGCGAAGAACGTCCAAAGTTCAATTTGTGATATATGCATTTGACACTAATTGCTAACTCATAAATATTTGCATGCGAAACGAAGGATTAATTACAAGTAACATCAGAAACAGGGGCAATAATGAGTTGTCTAAGCGATCTAATTGCTCTGTCCACCAAGGTATCAAGGTAAGTTTGGCTGAAGATTGTAACCAAGATATCTTAATTCCCCAGAGAGTGAGCCAAGATTCAACAACTCTCCCCGAGCAGAGTTATCCTCAGTCAGCCTTAAGGAAGTTGGGTATCCCCAGCAGATCTCAACATTCCTCAGCAGAATATACAAACATTCTTAACAAGCATCTCCGGCAGTCTTGATCTAAGATTGTTCCTCGGCGGTATATAGACATTCAGTGGATCCACTTCCCCAGTACATCTCAAATTTCCCCAGGAGAGTTCAATCAATCTCCCCAGCAGGTCTTGAAGCTTATCCCCAGTAGATTCTGGAAGCTTGTCACCCGCAGAGTACGAACGCTCCCCCGACTTTATTCAAAGGTTATTTCCCCACCAGGATATAACTGGGTTATCCTCAGCCAACTGCCATGGAAAGATCGTCCCCGACGGAGTCTTCCTATCCCCCAGCGGAGTTCATCAATTTCTTCCCACAGAGCTCAACAATGGTGTCCCCAGCGGAGTTATCATCAACATCTCAGCAAAGTACCTCTCTTTCCCCACAGAGTATCTCCCCGCAGATTAATCCATTCGCCAAGTTTATTCCCCAACAGAGTCATCTTCTCCTACCGGTATTCTTGCAACCATCATCCCCAGCGGAAACAAAAAGCTCTACTCTTCAACATCAGCCCAGGATTTAACTTCCCGGCACCCGTCAAGGATTTACTTTCCTAGACGAAAACACATTTCATAAACACCACATCTTCATACATTATAGCATGCATATACGCATCATGAACATACAATCTCATTTATTCTGAGAACATCATGCATGTCATGCATCATGACATTGCATACAACTAACGTTTTGTCTTTTCAGGACAAAGTTTAATACAAAGATGATTACTATCAATGGTTGCAACTAAAGATCCGATTCCTGTATCTTGCCAGGGTGTATCTGTTGACGACTAATTCCAGACTCGATTCCTGTATCTTGCCAGGGCACGTCTGAAGAGTTCGAAGATCTGATTCCTGTATCTCGCCAGGGTGTATCTATTGACGACTAACATTACCAGACTCGATTCCTGTATCCGGCCAGGGCACGTCTGAAGAGTTCGAAGATCCGATTCCTGTATCTCGCCAGGGTGTATCTGTTGACGACTATACCGGACTCGATTCCTGTATCCGGCCAGGGCACGTCTGAAGAGTTCGAAGATCCGATTCCTGTATCTTGCCAGGGTGTATCTGTTGACGACTAACATTACCAGACTCGATTCCTGTATCCGGCCAGGGCACGTCTGAAGAGTTCGAAGATCCGATTCCTGTATCTCGCCAGGGTGTATCTGTTGACGACTATACCAGACTCGATTCCTGTATCCGGCCAAGGCACGTCTGAAAAGTTCGAAGATCCGATTCCTGTATCTTGCCAGGGTGTATCTGTTGACGACTAACATTACCAGACTCGATTCATGTATCTTGCCAGGGCACGTCTGAAGAGTTCGAAGATCCGATTCCTGTATCTCGCCAGGGTGTATCTGTTGACGACTATATTCTCCGGACTCGATTCCTGTATCTTGCCAGGGTACGTCTGAAGAATTTAAAGATTCGATACCTGTATCCAGCCAGGGCACATCTACATAAAGAGTTTGAAGATCAACTCCTATAACAGGCCAGGTAATTATTTTTCTTTCTCAGGTACGCAAGTTCTCGCTAAGGAATCTCTTACGCGATCAACTTCCAGATGGCATTTATAAGCCCATCCATATACCAACAGTCTCCAAATGGCATCTGTAAGCCCATTCCCGCCATCACACTATTGACACTCTACTATGTGAGTGCAAATTTCTGGGCACTCTAGTGTTCAATCATCTTCCACCTTCGGATTACGAAAGGCACGATAGCCAATCTACATCCTCAGGTCTAAGAAGATTGAACAGGGGCAACTGTTGTACCCCAAAATTTTCCCTCCCATATTCTTCAAGAATGGCCAAGATCAAGGTTCAAAATCTCTCAAGGGTTGCACAGTCCAAATGCCTCCTAACACAGTCAAAATTAGGGTTTTGGTTCTGGCAAAGAAAATGAGGTTTCCAAGGGTCCAATCAAGTCCCATATGCTCATAAACATTGTCAAGCATCCATACGCCAAGTTTCAAGACTCACAGCATCAAATTGCACAGTCAAAAACCCTAAATGCTTCACAGTCAACTGCAGGGGCAAAATGGTCATTTGACAGTCAAAAGTCAAAATTTTTGGTCAACATCTTATTTTTAAGCCACAAACATCATTTGATCAATTCTTGATCATGATTCTCAAAGTATGGCTCAAAAAGTCTCAAGATGCAAAAGTTTCTATTTTTGGACAATTGAAAAAAAGTCAACTGCAAATTGACCAGGGCATAACTTCTTCATGGTTTATCAGAAAAATCCCATCCAAAGCTCATTTTGAAGAGAATGACATTTCCTACAACTCATCTTCACACTTTAAGTCCAAGAAATGCTCTCACAAAAAGTTATCAATTTCAACATTATAGGTCATTTTCAAAAGTCAACAAAAAGGCACTTTAAGTCAAAGACCATAACTTGAGATTGGTGAATCAAAATGACATGGGACCAAAGGCATTGATTAGAGGACTTCAAGAACTTTCCAAAATGTCCAAGAACATGATTATAGCTTCAAAATTGAGCAAGATATGCCTTGTAGAAGTTGGGAAATTTTTGGGAATTTTGAAAAGTCAACTTTGCTTCAAAAGCCTCAAAATTGCTAATGGGCCACAAATTCTTCCATGAATCATTACCCAAAGGCTATGCACGACCAACTAAGCTCAAAGGGAGTTATTTTCTTATTTTTGGTTAATTATTTGAATTTTTATTATCATTAATTCATTTAATCAAATTTAAATATAAGAAAAATACCAAATCATGTTTTTAAATCTTTTTTATGCAGCAAATATCTTCCACATATGCAAAAGATTTCGTGCATTATCTCAAGGGGACAAGATCATCCCTATTTGGCAAGTTTCCCATGGCAAAAAGATTGAAAAAAGATGTGAAAAATCAAAGATTGAAATCATTAATTCAATGGATTATGGGCTTGTTTCTTGACCTAATTCCATTCACCTACAAAGGCATAACATAACCCTATTCCAATAGACACGAAAGATTGCTCAGAAGCTGCATAACAAAATTGCAAATTTTCATCAAAAGTTGGAAACTGAATTCATAGTTACAGGACGATTCAAGGCTTGAAAAGGATCCTAACGCACTCCTGACATTGCTAGGAGTCGATTGCAATCAAGAACAGGTCCATAGACTCCAAGAATTGGTAGAACCGAATCACACCTTTCATCAACATGTCCATTATCGTTTTTCAATTTACATGCATTATTCATGAGTTTTAATTGTTGATTCTTGCTAGTATTGATGTTCTGAAGCTATTGGTCATATTTAATTGTCCTAACAATGCTTGAAACGGGATTTGCCATTAACGCTTTCTAGGGTTTCAGAAGCTTCGAATTAGGGGTTTCTTCATATGGAAAAATTAGACCTTCAAACCGGTGCAGACCAAATCGTGACATGAAGACGAATCCATTGATGACCTCGCGCTCAATTTATATTTGTTCATCTTCTAATCGCTATTTTCTGAGTTTCCATTTAGTGGGGGTTTAAAACCCCCGCTATTTGTTTCATAATTGCAGGAAAGATGAGGAAGAAGATGGACGTGGCTTATGATGACTGGAGCGTTTGAATAATGGCGCGTTTTTCTTGTTGTATATCACTAAGTTTTGTTTTGTATTATATTATTTGTTTTCCATTACATATACAAACGCGTGCGTTGGCTCAGATGGTGGGAATAAGGTTTGGTAAACGCTGGGACCTGGGTTCGATTCCCAGGTCCCCCACATATTCCATAATTTTTATCCTAATGCGTTTCTATGCAGCATTCGTTCAAAGGACCACCATACGTCCTAATGCCCAAGCTTGCCAAGTGTCTCTGATGCTCCATCCAATGGCCAAATAATGCAGTCCATGGTACACGCCAGTCAATGCACATACACACGCGCTAGAAAGTCAACGAAGGCTTTATTCTGATGGGCCAAATTGCTTCCAATAAACCTCCAAAAAGGGCCAGACACCCCCCAATGTTTGCATCTTATTTTTAACTTCCTTTTCTTTTCTTTTTGTTTTAATTTGTTTTAATTGTTTTATTTAATTCACTAATGATTAATTTTCATAATAAAAAAATCAGACACTAAAATATGTTAATTAATTTACTTATTAAATATTTTTGTCAATAAATGTTAAATAATTAATTTAGTAAATTAGGTTTTAAAACTTTAATCTTTTTCTTAATAAATTAAAATATGTAGAAATTAGGGTTTTTAACTTTTTCATCCTTTTTTTTAATAAATAATTTTCTCATCATTGTTATTATTATTAATTATTAAATATTTTTGTAAATAAACATGTATATTAAATATTTAGTAAATTAGGTTAAACTTAATATTTTTTCATTAATAATTAAAAACAACTTAGAATTAGGGTTTCTCTTAATTTCTTTATCTCATAAATACCAAAAACTTAAAAAACAATTTCTCTTCTTTTAATTAAATAATAACTAGACTTTTAACTCAATTTAATTTCAAAAGGGTCCAACGCCCTCGAACGTTCAACTTTAATTCCTTCGCGCATTTATTCTTATTTTTCTTTTGTCAATATTATATAACTGTTCAAGCCATGTAATAGTAATTAGGAATTTATTTTACTTTCCGCATTTTTATTAAAACGGGTCTTTGTAATTTGGCGATGTATAGACCTGCGCCTTGTAATAGCATAGGATTTATCTTTCCGCGTTTAAATTTCCGCACTCTTAAAATGCTAACTTGGTATGAAAGAATGTATGGCCTAAATTAAAAACAAGCGTAGATCACCATGATACATGTACAAGATAAAACATAACATGAAAATAACACACAAATTCACACACCACTCTTAGGGTACGCCTCACTGTTGCCTTACCTTCGAAACGTGGTCGTCGAGTATAGGATGTTTTAGTAAGTCCTTATGTCCATGACATGATCCAGTTGCCTCGAAACGGTTGCCTCGGAATTAAAAAGGATCAATGGCATAAGGGTAGCTTCTAAGGTGTCCTATGAAGAGGTGAAAAACACAAGAAGGAGGGGGGTTGAATTGTAAAACTGGAAACTTAAAGCAATTGACAGGATATTTTTATCCTGGTTCGTTTGATCTCAAACTACTCCAGTCCACCCGTCAAGGTGATTTCGCCTCTCTCCAACGAGGTCTTAATTCACTATATTCAACTGAATACAAATCTGCTTTAACAACTGCTAAAGCCTTCTTGATTCAAACCACAATCCGGTTTGTCAAGGCAACACGTTCTTATAAAGATATACAATAATGTGTGTGAATGTTTTCTACAAAACTATATCACAAATGTGATGTTTACACAAATGAAGCTTAGAATACTAGGTTGCTAAACACTAATGGAGTATCAGAGTTTGTTGGTTTAGCAAAACTGGTAGATGAAGATTATTGTTCAGCTTTGTGCGTGTAGAGAGTTTGGAAGCATTAGCCATTATAATCTTCGAAGCTTGGTTTATATATCACTTGAGAAGATGAACGTTGAAGCAAATATTCTTGATTCAATGCTATTAACAAGCTTTCCTTTTTGAGCAGATCTTGTCTGGAATGAGGCCGTTGGAATTGATTAGCGTTCAATGCACAGTACCGTTGCTTCTTCAATGCACGTTCTGGCTTGGCTCATTCTGATTCTGCTTCGCTGCTGATGAACTATTTGTTTCTGTATCAGAGTGTTTTACGCGCAGTTCTGTTCATCAAGCTTCAGCATGTGCAAGCGTTGATCATCTGATCTTTGACGTTCTGATTCAGCAACTTCTGATGCTGGTGTATGAAATCATATTCTGATGCTGAAAACGTGATCTTGCTTATTTTAATCAGCATATCTGCAAATCAGAGCATAGTAATTTTAGGCAGCATATAATTCAATCATGAAATATTTAAGTACTATATCTTTTCACTTTGTTATCATCAAAACTTAAATATAGGGTACTAGATTCAAACATTGTTCTAACAATCTCCCCCTTTTTGATGATGACAAAAACTAGATATTTTAAATAAAAAATAACGTGAAAAGTATCTGGGAAATGTATCAGAGATAAGAACATAAGGAGAAATCAGAGTTTAAGAGATACTCCCCCTGAGTTTGTTACTTCCCTTTGATATGCGTGATCTTCAGGATCAGATCTTTTTCTATCTTTGAGTCTCAGATTATAGGTCTTTGACATATCAGAGAGCAGAGCTTTGCTTCGGATCAGAGTGTTGGGACGATCAGAGCTTCATACATCAGAACTTCATATTTGATCAGAGCAACATGAGCTTCTACATTTTGATCAGATCTTCTAGCTTCTAGTCTTCATAGTGTTCAAGAGCTTCCTTGTACCTGTAGACTTAAAAACAAAACAGAAAAACATTTCAAGTAATAGAGTTAGAATGTTTGAGAGTTTCTGTCTAGTTAGCCGTTATTGATTTTAAATATCATTCTTGTTCTCCCCCTTTTTGTCAGCAATCAAAAAGTGCTGGTGATGTGCTAAAATAATGTAGATCAGAAAAACTAATTATATTAAAATAGTTCAGAATCAGAGCAAAATAGCATTACAAAACATAGTCAAAACAATACATCAGAAAAATGAAGAAAACATAGAGAATGTTATGCATGAAAAAATTTTAAGGTTGTGGGGGCATGCGTGAGAACAGGCTTTCCAGCATTGCTTGAATCTTTTCAGAAGTTTCATTCTGCTTCTGAACCATGGTGACAACAGTGTCAATTTTGCTGTCCTGAACATTCATTCTTGCTTCCATCTTCTGATCATTCTCTTCCATCCGCTGCTGTAGACGCAAGTCATTCAGTCTTAATTCTTCCAGAGCCTGCCTGTCCAAGGCAGCTTGAGAACTTTCAGCAGGAGGAAGCTTCTCAGAACTTTCAGCTACATCTTCTGCTGGATTTTCTTCCTGAAGAGTCTTGTCTTCTTCTGATGGTTGCACCTGTGCAGCTTGCTCTTTCTCAGACCAGGATTCAGAGTCCAGAGGGAGCACAACTTCTTGAGGCAGCTGACTCTCAACTTCCTTCAGCAGCTTGCTAAAGTTCTGTTGAGCCTGCTCATAGTTGACGTCCTGCAGCTTGAGTGCTTCAGCACGTACCCATACTCTGAACTGTGACCAGAGCTGATCAGAAGCAGCTGGGTCGATCATCCCCGGACAGACTTGCTTCAAAGAAGCAATCCATTGCAGCATACCTGTTTCAAAGTCCAAAATACCAGAGCCAACATCTAATTGCTTTGGTTTGGGAATGGCCAATTTGTGTCTTAAATCAGCAAGACGTTCAAGACTTGTTAAGTCAATGAAAGTTTTGCTGGGGTTTTCAGAGGATTGGTTTTCAGAGGTGTTCTGAGGTGCTGTTTGTTTTGGAGGATGGTTATCAGAGTCAGAGGATATATCTATTGGAGTGGTTGGAGTTTTTGGAGGTGTTGATTCCTCTGAAGATGGCAACTGGGGTCTGACAATGGTGGTTCCACATGGCAACTGGATTGCCAGCGGTGAAGGTTGAGGTGAGTGGGGATCAGAGTGATGAGGAGATGGGGTTTCATAGCGGTGAAACTCTGTTTGTGGTGAAGGTGGATTATTTTCTGGTTGAGGAGGTGGAATCTCTGATTGCTCAGGGATCAGAGGTTCTTCTGTGAGAGGTTGTTGTTGTTGTGGTTCTGGTTCTTGTTCTGGTTCTGGTTGTATTTCTGGTTCAGGTTGTGGTTTTGGTTGTGGAGGAGGAGTAATTGGTGGTTCAGAGTGAGGTTGAACAGAAGCATGTTCACGCTCAATATCAGCTAGCACTCTATCAAGTGCTGGTGTTGTAGAAACAGTTGATTGTTTGGTAATTTTGATTGGAATTTTAATTCTGGTTCTTCTGAGTTGTAAGGCCTCAGAAGGGTCTTCTGGTATGGTTTCATCAATAGTGGGGATTGGAATGGATATTCTGTGAGAGGTTTGAGGAGGAGCAACAGATGTTGGAATAGTAGATGAAATTGAAATAGGGGCAGCAGATGAATTACCTCGTTTCTTTGGAGTCTGATGAGATGATCCTTCTGCTTTCCTCTTCTTTGTCTTCTTCTGAGTCACTTCAGGTTGGGGTTGACTCAGATCTTTGATCTTCATCTTTGAACCTGCATCTTCTTCCTTGTATGAATCTGGATACTTGAGAAACATATCAGGTTGGGATTCCATTTCAGAAAATCTTGGGAAATCACTCAGAGGTACTCTTCTTCTGGAGATGTCAGCAGTTGAAGAAGCTCTGGGTTCCTTCCTAATATTTTCTATCAGCTTCATCTTTTTCAGATTCTTAGCGTTCAGCGGTTTTCCAACAGTTGGTTCAAAATTGCCCAGCACTTTAGCTTCGCTCAGATAATCTATCAGCTTATTCTCTGTCAGAATATCTGATATGAGCCTTCCAAACGGTATCCAGTCCCTTTTGGTCCTTTCTTCTTCTCTAGTCTCTTTCACACTAGTCTTCAGATGGTTGAACAGGAAGTGTGCCAAATTGATCTTCACCCTCTGATCAATAAAGTAGATCAGAAATTGCTGATCCACGTTTATATAGTCAGGAGAGCTTGTTGGCTTCCTGTGATTGAAACAGCCCAGAACAATCTTGGCCCACACTCTGCAGTGATCCTTCAGATCCTTAATTTTGCTGCTGGGAAAACCAAGAGTGAAAATGCAGTTTGCTACCACACCTATATCAGGGCATCTATCAGCCATGTCCACACAACGGACTCCACCACCACTTTGACCAATTAACCTAGCAATGAGGTCTTCAGAAATTATTATCTTCTTTCCCATGACAGAAGAGATGACTAGATGTTTATGAATCTTGGCGTGAATCCAAAATTCCTTGACAAGCTCTGGGAAAGTTGGTCCAACCAACCTATCGAAATACCTCTCCCACTTTTGAGCCTTGATTTCCTCAGTTAGGTCAAACCCATTGTCCTTCAAACTTTCGAAATCGATGATTAACTCAGAGAGAACCTCAAGATTCTTTACCGGTGTGAGAAGAGTTCTGGTAGGCACCTGATATTGCTCAGAAGTTTCTTTCTTCTGATTCCCTGCAGAAATGCTGGAGGATGCCATTGTTCTCACACAACAAAGCTTTGAAAATGATTTGAGAGAAAAAAGATTGAAGGAGATAAACTCAGAAATATGCAGAGATTATGAGAAAGCGTAAAGAAGAAGAATGAAGAATAATGTGCTTAAATAAAGTTTTCAAAAATTATTTTGAAAAATTAAACGTTTTTAAGAGAGAGAAAAAATAATGATTGCCATTAACAAGCGTGATTACTTTGCATTAAATGCTTGCTGATTTTGGGGGATTTGAGAAAGATACTTAAAAACGGTTACCAGACATGTGTCTCAATACACCCAATCAGCGCTTTCCTTTCTCAGAAGCGTGCACGCGTTCTGCTTCAGGGATTTGCTGATGATTGGATGACACTTGTTTGATGTAGTGATCAACACGTCTGTATTTGAGATTAGACTCTCAGATCTTTAGACTTGCATCTGATACAATCTGCATGTTCTATCTTTCTGAAAGAAGATTGATCAGAAGTTCACAGTAATATAATTACATTCTGAAAGATAAAAATATGGAAGTAAAACATTTTCATTCTGGGCATACTTTCATGCTGAGATGTTTCAGAATGAAATTGAACCTATCTTCTGAAAGGGGTTTAGTAAAGATATCAGCCCATTGATGGTCTGTATCTATAAATTTCAAGTTTAAAATACCTTTCTGAATATAGTCCCTAATGAAATGATGTTTTATTTCTATATGTTTAGCTCTAGAATGTAAAATAGGATTCTTACTTAAGCAAATAGCAGAAGTATTATCACAAAGAATAGGAATGTTACTCTCAAAAATCTGGAAGTCTTCAAGCTGACTTTTCATCCAGAGCATTTGTGTGCTACATCCAGCTGCTGCTATGTACTCAGCTTCTGCTGTTGACAGAGCAATAGTTGATTGCCTTTTGCTGGACCACGAGATTAGATTTTCTCCCAGAAACTGGCAGCTTCCAGAAGTACTTTTTCGTTCCACTCTGTCTCCAGCAAAATCAGCATCACAGTAGCCTACTAAGCTGTAATCACTAGATTTTCTATAAAACAAACCCAGATTAGTAGTACCTTTCAGATACTTGAAAATTCGCTTAACAGCTGTTAAGTGAGATTCTCTAGGATCTGATTGGAATCTAGCACAAATGCATACGCTGAATAAAATATCAGGTCTTGAAGCAGTCAGATAAAGGAGAGAACCAATCATACCTCTGTAGACTTTCTGTTCTACGCTTTTGCTTACCTCTTCTCTTTCCAGAATGCACGTGGGATGCATTGGAATCTTTGATGGCTTACATTCTGAGAGGTCAAATTTCTTCAGAAGATCTCTGATGTATTTGCTCTGATGAATGTAAGTTCCCTCTGGAGTTTGATTGATCTGAATTCCTAGAAAGAATTTCAGTTCCTCCATGAGGCTCATCTCAAATTCTGCCTGCATACACTTAGCAAATTTTCTTCCAAGAGAAGGATTAGTAGAACCAAAAATAATATCATCAACATAAATTTGACAGACTAAAATGTCACTCTTAACTGTTTTACAGAATAGAGTAGTGTCCACTTTCCCTCTGGTGAATTCATTTTCAAGCAGAAAGTTACTTAGCCTTTCATACCAAGCTCTGGGAGCTTGTTTCAGACCATACAGTGACTTTTTCAGTTTGAAGACATGTTCTGGAAGTTTTGTATTTTCAAAACCTGGGGGTTGGTGAACATATACTTCTTCTTCTATATAACCATTTAAGAATGCACTTTTGACATCCATCTGATACGGAGTGATGCCTCTATTAACAGCAAATGAAATTAAAAGTCTGATAGATTCTAACCTGGCGACTGGGGCAAAGGTTTCTGTATAGTCTATCCCCTCTTGCTGACTATAACCTTGTGCAACCAGTCGTGCCTTGTTTCTGACGACTTCACCTTGTTCATTGAGCTTGTTTCTGAACACCCATCTTGTTCCAATGACGTTGAATCCTTTTGGTCTTGGAACGAGATCCCATACGTCGTTTCTGGTGAATTGATTCAGCTCTTCTTGCATTGCCAGAATCCAGTCATTGTCCAGAAGTGCTTCATCAATAGACGAAGGCTCAATCAGAGACACAAGTCCCATCAGAGTTTCTTCAGAGTTTCTGAAGCTTGCTCTTGTTCTGATTGGATCTTCCTTTCTTCCTAGGATAGTCTCTTCTGGATGATCCAAACTGCTTCTGGGCAATCTCTTCTGAGGTTGATCAGCAGCTGTTGAAGGATTTCTAGCATTGCTTCTTTCAGACGTTGAAGGAATGTCTGTGTTGAGAGCTTCTGATGACTTGTCTTCAGAACCTGCAAATTCAATTTCTATACCTGCAAGATTTTCATTCTGCTTTGACTTTTCAGAGTCAAGCTTGTCATCAAAACGAACACTGATTGATTCTTCCACAATCTGTGTTTCTGTATTGTATACTCTGTACCCTCTTGAGCGTTCAGAGTATCCTAACATAATACACTTCTGTGCCTTAGAATCAAACTTGTTCAAATAATTCTTGGTATTTAACGTATAGCAAGTACATCCAAATGGATGAAAATACGAAATGTTGGGCTTTCTGTTCTTCCACAGTTCATATGGAGTCTTTTCCAGAATAGGTCTTATTGAGATTCTATTCTGAATGTAGCACGCTGTGTTTATTGCCTCTGCCCAGAAAGTCTTAGCAACGTTTGTCTCATTGATCATGGTTCTGGCCATTTCTTGCAATGTTCTGTTCTTTCGTTCTACAACTCCATTTTGTTGGGGAGTTCTAGGACAAGAGAAATCATGCAGAATGCCTCTGTCATTAAAGAATGACTCAAAGTCTTTATTTTCAAATTCTCCACCATGATCACTTCTGACTTTAACGATTCTAAGATCTTTTTCATTCTGAACTTGGTTACAGAAGGTAACAAACACAGAGTGTGACTCGTCCTTGTGTCTTAAGAACTTTACCCATGTCCATCTGCTATAGTCATCTACGATTACTAACCCATACTTCTTGCCACTGACAGAAGCAGTCTTAACTGGTCCAAATAGGTCAATGTGCAGAAGTTCTAATGGCTTAGAGGTAGAAACAACATTTTTGGATTTAAAAGAAGGTTTTGCAAATTTGCCTTTCTGACATGCTTCACACAGAGCATCTGAATTGAACTTCAAATTTGGAAGTCCTCTGACCAGATTGAGTTTGTTAATCTGAGATATTCTTCTCATACTAACATGCCCCAATCTTCTGTGCCAGATCCACTGCTCGTTGTTAACAGACAGAAGACATTTTACGTTCTGACTCTTTAGTTCAGAAAGTTTGATTTTGTAAATGTTGTTTTTCCTCTTACCATTAAATAGGATAGTCCCATCTTTCTGACTAACAGCTTTACATGATTTTTGATTAAAGATTATATCATAACCGTTATCACTTAATTGACTTATGGATAACAGGTTATGCATCAATCCATCAACTAGCAGAACATTATTAATAGAGGGAAGATTTCCGTTACCTACTGTTCCAGAGCCAATTATCTTTCCCCTCTGATTGCCTCCAAAGCCAACGTGGCCTCCAGGCTTAAGTTCCAGGCTTTGGAACATATGCCTTCTTCCCGTCATGTGTCGTGAGCAGCCAGAGTCCAGGTACCATGACTGGTGTTTCTGACTTGCTGCTAAAGATATCTGCAACATGTATTATTTTATCCTTAGGTACCCAGATCTTCTTGGGTCCTGACTTGTTAGTTTTACCAAAACTCTGGTTGAATTTTGGTTTCACAAAGTGATTACTACTAGTATATTTGATGTCATGTGTGTGACCATACACAAAGTGTGAATTTAAAGGTGTGTGTTTAATGGTTAAATCCATGACATTTTTGGGTGTAGGAACCTTACCTAGGTATCCTATTCCTTTCCTGCCGTTTCTGCTAACTCCATAGATCATTGAAGCCATTCTGCTTCTATCTATGCTTTTAGCAAGGAACTTCTGGAAACTATGATCATACTCCTTGATGATCTCATCAGCGTTGCTGGGAGTTTCAGAAATTGGTTCATTCTGAGAGTTTTGTAAAGAGTTTTCTAACTTTAAAATTTTATCTCTCAGCTCAGAGTTTTCCAATTTGAGACTCTCAGACTTATTAGAGTCAGATTCAAGAGTCCTTTTCAGGTCTCTGAATTTAGCTCTAATCTGCTGATAACGTTCCAGAATTTCATTGAGGCTTTCAGCAAGTTCAGCCTTTGTAAAATTAACAGCGAAGTTAGGGAATACCTCTTCTGTGTCTGATTCTGAGTCTGAGTCAGAAGCTTCACTGTCATCTGGAATGTTAGCCATGAGCGCTATGTTCGCCCTTTCATCATCTGATTCTGAGTCAGCTTCAGATGAGTCAGAGTCATCCCATGTGGCCATGAGACTTTTCTTCTTCTCTCTTCCAAACTTCTTTTTGGGCTTTTCCCTCTGAAGCTTTGGACAGTCACTCTTGTAGTGTCCTTGCTCATTGCACTCGTAGCAGATGATGTCCTTTGTATTTGGCTTCTTGCTACCAGAGGAGCCTTCAGATCTTCTGTATCCAGAGGAAGAATCTGTCCTTCTGTATCTGGAAGAAGACTCGTTCTGATCAGATCTTCTGGGATTCCTGAACTTCCTTTGTCTTTGCTTCCACAGTTGATTTACTCTTCTGGAGAGAAGGGAAAGTTCGTCTTCTTCTGATGAGGATCCATCAGACGTTTCTTCAACTGCCTGCAAAACTTTAGATTCAGATTTTCTGTTAGATTTTAAAGCTATAGGCTTACCTTGCTTCTGAGGCTCATCAGCTTCTAGCTCTATCTCATGACTTCTGAGGGAGCTTATAAGTTCCTCCAGAGTGATTTTGTTGAGATCCTTCGCTAGCTTCAGAGCAGTAACCATAGGCCTCCACTGCTTGGGTAAACTTCTGATTATCTTCTTGACATGGTCAGCAGTAGAGTATCCTTTGTCCAGAACTTTGAGACCAGCTACCAGAATCTGGAATCTAGAGAACATAGTTTCAATGGATTCAGATTCTTCCATTTTAAACGCCTCATACTTTTGAATGAGCGCCAGAGATTTTGTTTCTTTGACTTGAATGTTGCCCTCATGCGTCATTCTGAGAGAATCAAAGATGTTCTTAGCTGTGTCTCTGTTGGAGATCTTCTCATACTCAGTATATGAGATGGCACTTAGGAGGATGGTTCTGGCCTTATGGTGATTCTTGAAATCACGCTTTTGTTGATCAGTCATTGATTTTCTATCAATCTTCTGACCAGTTGCATTAACAGGGTGTGTGTATCCATCTGTCACCATATCCCACAGATCAGCATCATGTGCTAGAAAGAAGCTTTCAATTCTGTCTTTCCAGTAATCAAAGTTTTCTCCATCAAAGACTGGAGGTTTGCCGCTGAATCTGTCTCTATCCTCATTGTTGTCATTGCTGAAATGAGAGTTGTTTCCTGCCATTGTGTTTTTCTGACGCTGGATCTTGTACTGACACGGTTAAGTGTTTTAGCTCAGAACCAGGCGCTCTGATGCCAATTGAAGAGGTGAAAAACACAAGAAGGGGGGGTTGAATTGTAAAACTGGAAACTTAAAGCAATTGACAGGATATTTTTATCCTGGTTCGTTTGATCTCAAACTACTCCAGTCCACCCGTCAAGGTGATTTCGCCTCTCTCCAACGAGGTCTTAATTCACTATATTCAACTGAATACAAATCTGCTTTAACAACTGCTAAAGCCTTCTTGATTCAAACCACAATCCGGTTTGTCAAGGCAACACGTTCTTATAAAGATATACAATAATGTGTGTGAATGTTTTCTACAAAACTATATCACAACTGTGATGTTTACACAAATGAAGCTTAGAATACTAGGTTGCTAAACACTAATGGAGTATCAGAGTTTGTTGGTTTAGCAAAACTGGTAGATGAAGATTATTGTTCAGCTTTGTGCGTGTAGAGAGTTTGGAAGCATTAGCCATTATAATCTTCGAAGCTTGGTTTATATAGCACTTGAGAAGATGAACGTTGAAGCAAATATTCTTGATTCAATGCTATTAACAAGCTTTCCTTTTTGAGCAGATCTTGTCTGGAATGAGGCCGTTGGAATTGATTAGCGTTCAATGCACAGTACCGTTGCTTCTTCAATGCACGTTCTGGCTTGGCTCATTCTGATTCTGCTTCGCTGCTGATGAACTATTTGTTTCTGTATCAGAGTGTTTTACGCGCAGTTCTGTTCATCAAGCTTCAGCATGTGCAAGCGTTGATCATCTGATCTTTGACGTTCTGATTCAGCAACTTCTGATGCTGGTGTATGAAATCATATTCTGATGCTGAAAACGTGATCTTGCTTATTTTAATCAGCATATCTGCAAATCAGAGCATAGTAATTTTAGGCAGCATATAATTCAATCATGAAATATTTAAGTACTATATCTTTTCACTTTGTTATCATCAAAACTTAAATATAGGGTACTAGATTCAAACATTGTTCTAACATCCTACTGTTGCTCTGGTGACCACACTGTCCCTACAAACGAATTGACCCGAACACCTCCAACGGTGGTGCTACCTACCTCTCAATGGTGGGATGGTACTACCTTAAGGACATTTACACAACCTAATTCCTTAGGGTAGGTAGATGACTCATAGATACTTGCTCTATTCAAAAAACCAATCAAAAACTCTTTTCACACTGACACTTTTCAAAAAGCTTTCAAAACAATTTTTCAAACACTCTTGAGGACTGATACAAGAGTCGATCTGAAATCTTTAAACGAAAATTTTTCAAACCCACGCACATTTTGAAAAGCAAACACTTTGAAAACATAAGAGCAAGTATCTAAGAGCCCATGGATAACCATGGATAGAAAGGGTGCTAACACCTCCCCTTTCTATAAATCTACCTCCCGAACCGAGAAACTATCTCATAAGGAATTTTGCTGTGCTTTTGTCCTGTCCATGTTGGAGAAAATAAAAGACGGTGGCGACTCTTGCTTCCGCGACATTTCGTGAAACCAACTTTAAACAGTCAGTTCTAAATCTACCGATCACACATTACAAAGCTTGTAACCTCATCTTTCTAAAGCATTAAGAATCATGCCTTAAGACCCCTTGAGTTGAGAATGCCATGGTTTCAAAAATGGTAACTTGGAATTGAAGTTTCCTTGCAAGTCAGAATTTGAATTGCATGTTACAACCTCTAAACCTCAAATTAACACGCGTTTTGGGTCTAAACATGATTAGCCAACTTTCCTAAGTGGATTAGTGCATCAAAACGCAATAATTGGATGAGATTTGGTGAAGTTTGGATCACACTTCACTCGTGCATCAGGTTTGCACGAATTCCCTCCAAAACACATCATTCACTCTTCCTTTTGATCCCATTCACTTCTCCTATAAATACATGAACTATCCCATTCATTTTCCCAAGCTTAGATAGCCAAAATCACCCTGCCAAACTTGCTCCATAACTCAATTTTCTGTAACTTCAAAATCCATTCTCGAGCCTTATTCATTCCAATTTTTCCATCAATTCACCTTACTTGATCTTCCCTGAAGCTAACCACATAATCACATTCAAGAATCGTGCCCTATACTGCTCCATAGAAGTCCAGTTTCAGAGCTCTGCAACTCAACTTCAATAGGTAGATTCCTTCATCAATTCTTTAAAACTCTGATATCATTGTGTTTCTCTCATTGCCTTGGTTCTAGTCGCAACACTTACCTTTTACTGGAAAATTGTTTTGACCATGAAATTTCAAATCCATTTTCAAAACTTTCCTTCCAAATTGCTTGAGCTACAATTTATATAAATTTGGCGCGAGGGTGTGGTTGTCTTCATCTTGAAGAGACGAAGAGAGTGGAATAGGTCTAAGCTTCTGATTTTACAGTTTGAGAGACCTACAATTTGTGATGGCTGGAGATTGAAGATGACCAACGTGTCATCTTCCAACCAATGAAGGCGCGCCATCTGTATTTTTAAAATCCTGATTTAATTAATGATTCTGTACAATATTCACTAATGACCATGATATGCACAGCGCGCCAGATCCCTTGGATTTGATTACTAACGCGTTTTGACTCTCATCCAATGGTCGACATATTTTACTTTTATTTTCTTTTTCTGATTTTCATATTATAATTGTTTTAAATTTCAAAAAATCTTAGAAAATTCATTTTTAGTCCAAAAAATCTAAAAAAATTATGAAAAATATTTTCGATTATTATCTTTCTGATTTTTATTTTTTTACAATTTAGTTTTCTGTTTTGGTATTTTTTATAAATTTTACACTTATTTGATTTGTTTTAAATGTTTAAAAATACTTTTATACATTTTAAAATTCTGAAAAAATTATGGAATGATCCCATGATATTGTGACAAATATTGGTGACCTTATTTTATTTTATTTTCTGAATTTACTATTTTTTTTACCATTTTTTGTTTATTTTACCCATTTATTTTAATTTTAAAAATAGTTTCTGACTTTAACAAATTACCAAAAAATTTGTAAAATTATATGAGCCTTTTTTCTGATTTTTCTATGGTCTTACTTTTTATTTCTTTATTAATTTGAACATAGTTGATATTTTTCTCTTTATTTTCTATTTTTAAACATTATTTTTAAACCCTTTTATGTATATTAAAATGTGATATTATTTTGTGACTATTTTCTGGCTGATCTTGGGTTAGATTTTGGATCATGAACTTTATTAACATCATTGGATCCATGATGTTGAGTTTAACTCCATAAAAATGGATGAATGATTTTAATAATAGTTTGATTAAAATTTAATTCAAATGTGGTTTGTATATTTTTTCCCCATCCCTCTTCATCTCATCCCCTTCTATATCATGTCTCAAAACAAATGGTGCATAGATTGCTATTGACCGGCCTCAAAATAGGTGCGACTTTTATATAAGTCCACTTACGATTGCTTAACATAGCGCTAAATTTTGTCCCGATTCGAATAAATGATCACTCGTGGCCTAGACTTATGATTGCAAGCCCAAGTATGTTAATTTGATCTCTTTGATCCAATAACCTTGAGATTCATTGTGTGGAGGCTTTGGTTTTACCAATCCTCTAATGGATCTACAACACCTTTGGTCAACGCGGATCACTTAAACATCGTTGATCATTAAATAGTACTTATGAGAATTCCAAATGGATGATATACTTGACAAAAAGCAAATGCAACTTGTTGTATGGAGGCTTTGGTTCTACCAATCCTCTAATGAGTTCCAAATGCAAGCTTCAAGATGGTCATCCAACTAACCACTAATTATTGACTTGTTTTACCTTATGCTTTCATTCTTTTTTATGCTTTATGTACCATTTACTTTTAGCATTTACATTTCATGCCATTTTCATCTTTGCTCATTTGAGCATTTACTTTCTTGCCATTTTTACTTTGCTCACTTGAGCTTTTCTTTTCCTTTCTTAAGATACTTAATAATCAACATAAACCCTAAAAAATCTTTAATGGTACTTGGACTATTTGGTTACTATCCTTGGCATTATGGAGCATGGGACTTTTCTTGGACTTGGAATTAGAAACCTTGGCCTATCTTGGAGACTTTGTGACCTTATCTGATTATTTTGTCTGGAGTTCTTGAGGTTCACCTCAAGATATTGGGTTGCTTGTTTGTTTTTGTATGCAGGTTTTTGTGATTACACCCTCTGTTTGTAATCTGGAATTCACCTGTATACAGCCGTTACTCTGCCCAATTTTTGTGAAGACTTAATACACTTGAAGTTTGATTCTCTCAAGAGGTCTAGTATTTTTTCTTGCTTGGTTTCAATCCAAGGAATGATAATTCTATCTTGACTTATAATGTCAAGTATTGGCTTCTTGTTGGTTAGATGGTTCTTATCCCTAGCTTTTATTTTATGCTTTAGGATAATCCCTTCTTCTCCTCCCATCTTCTTCAATTTCAAAAATCTTCTTCCTCCCTTTTTTGAAAAAAACTCTTCTTGTTTTTGAACTTGAACCAATTTTATAATAAACTTGGACTTACGTCCATGTATTTTCAAAACATTTTCATAAATAAACCCCAATCAACTTAATGATACCTTGACATTTTTTGTGAGAAGACTAAAAGTTAATCAATCTCATTTCAAACCATCTTGCCATTTTGGCTTTTTATCTTTAAAATTTTCTCAAAATATTAGCATCTTGTCAATCCTTGTAGTGATGCAAACAACTATACTTCTACAATATGTAGTGAAGAGAGATATTTTCTACTTGGGTGTTGAGTGAGGCATTATTGATTTTAAAATCTAAGCCATATCCTCCACTTTGAGATGATTCAAATTATCCTTTATCATGGTTGTGGTTAGTGTTGTACCCCAAAATTTTACCTCTCATTTATCAAGACTTTTCTCACAAGATCTCTTTGACTCAAGACTGGATTAGTGTTTGGTCAGCTCAAGACATCTCATCTTGCACTGATAACGCAAAATTAGGGTTTAAGTTTGCACACGTATTTTTGGACTATCAATGCTTCATATGACTTTCAAACATCATTATGGACCCTTAAGATTACTCATGACAAGTTTCAAGCTTTGAACCACATTTTTGATCAGTCAATTAGACAGTTGACCTAAAAATCAACTGTATTGGGGAAAAAGTCAACCATGGCCAATTTACAGTCAAACTTCATAATTTTTTATCCACATCAACATTTTAGACTCATATGTATCATTTGATCAAGTTTGGATTAAAATTCCTCAAGAAGCTTGATCAAATCATCAAAAGGGCAAAATGGTCAAAATTAGGGTTTTGACTAAGGAATGGCAATTTCTGATTTTTGACCTAGCAAATAACCAATTGATTTGAAGAATGATTTCAAGGACTCATTTGTATCATATTGACCTAATTACATGGTCCAAAACATTGCAAATCCATTGGATAGACATATGAAATTGGCAGTCAACTAATCAAAAGTCAACTGTATACTGAAAAGTCAAACTTTGACTTTTTGGTCAAAATCAAGTGTCAAGGATCACAATTCATCAAAACATGTCAAAATGTGAAACTCGTTCATCAAGAAACTAAAGATTGAAGTTTTGATTTTGAAATTTGAAATTTTCCTTAACTTAGAAATTTTTCTAAGTATGGAAAATTTCTTGTTTTTTCTCAACTTTAAGCCATTTTTTTCACCATAATACAAGATGATTCAAAGGAAATTCCCAACATGAAAGTTATATACCTCCATGAAATCTATAACTTTGCTTCACACATTTTTCCCTAAAGATGCTTGGATCTCAAGATATAATTTTGTGAATACATGCCCATGAACTAAAATAACTTAGTGAAATTTTTCCCTAATTTAGGCAGGTTTTTGACCTAACTTCATGGAAATTTTTCACCTAGTTCCAAGAGGAATCTTGTAATGAATTTCAAATATGAGTTATAGAGAACATTTCAAGATTTCAAAAATGTCCAAGAACTCCTTATGATCATTTTTGAGTAGGGAGATACAAAGACATGAAGTTGGCAATTTCTCACTTTGAATTCAAGCTATTTCATGAAGAACAAAGTTCAAATAAGAACCTATGCTACCTAATATTTTCTTTACAGGTCCCAAAATTGTTTCTCACTTCATAATTTAATGCTTACTCAGTTGACAAAGCCTTAATCAAATCCCAAAGGTCTTTGTCGAAGCTTTATTTCCATAAATGGCACAAAGTTGCCATTGCCATTTTGGAAAAGTATGACTTTTGCAACTTTACAAATCTTGAGCATTGGACCTGTCTTCTCTGCACACACAAGTACTACATACCTAAGGCAACTTGTATAGATCTCATACCAACCCCAAGCAGGCCAGTACAAGCATGTAAAGACTTGTCCCTTCACTTTGCTTCAAAAGCAAGAAAGTGTGCAAAAAGCCTACAACTGAAAGATCTGTTGTGAAACTGACTTGGAAATTCCTCCATACTAATACACAAACATATTACAGTTGAGAACACGATTTCAAAAGGCCTGAAACACTAAAACACTCCCTCTCACCAAAAACCTGTCAAAAACTTGCAGTTTGGGCATAAGCATAACAATCCACAAATTGGCTAGTGCGTTTCAAGTTTTAATCATCCAAGCACTTTACCTACTTCATATCTAAGTGATCCAGACCATCATCCCTGCACTGTAACTCCTCCTTCTTCATCTGCCATTTTTGTTTTCCAAGCTTGCAGGTTGACTTGGATAGAGAGTTCCAGGCACTTTCAAAGCAAGGAAAGGATTGGAACACACTCAGGGAGGTTTAAGCAAGCTAAAGCAACCTTCAGGCCTTCCAAAAACTCACTCAAACTCCATTCACGATCTCAACTGAAAGAGGTAAAAACTCCAACGTTTATCTTTTCATACATGCATCCATTGACCACGATGTGAATAAACAATGTAGACATCATTGCTACGAAGCTGTACATATCTATAACTTGCATTTATTTGGCCTGAGTTGAGAGAATTTTGAGCTTGAAGTTCCTGAAAAAATTAGGTTAAGAATTAGGGCCATAAAAATTCTCTTTAATCTTGGACTTATAGTTTTAGTTATGCACATGGTTAGAATCGTGGGACAAAATGCTACAACATTCATGTTATCAATTTCCATTTTTGTTGAGAGATGAAAGAGTTACAGGAGGTCCGGCTAGCTTGAGGAAGAAGATGAAGGTACAAGACTAGGAATGGTTTTGTGTTATGTATATTTTATTTCATTTAGACTAACGGATGTACAGCCACCCTAGTGGCAAGGCAGCGGACTGAAATTGTTAAGGTCATGGGTTCGAGCCTTGGTGCCTGCCTTTTGCCTATTTTCTCACATTTTTTTTGCCTTTTTTCTCACTATGCAGAGCTGGGCCTTTGTATCATTGGGCTTTATTTTTTTTCTGATGCTCACATGCTGTTTACTCAAGATACCCCCTAGCCCATATATTTTATTTATTTGTTTTATTTTCATTTTTGTTTTTATTAAATATTTTCTTAAATACATAAAATCATGAAAAATATAAAATATGACAATTTTACATTTTTGTTTATTTTATTTTATTTTCACATGAAAAATATTTTATTCAACTATATATTAATTATTTCTTCCTTAAATAAACTTGTAAATATAATAGATTTAGGTTAACTATTTTATTCCTTGACATGTAAAAACTAAATATTTTTATAAAATATTATTTATTATTTTTAATACAAAAATACACAAAAAATAATACCTAAAGAACTTTATTTTCTTTTAAATTAGAAATTAGGGTTAACTTTTGTTTTCAAGAATTATTTTCTTTTTCTCAAGATATTAGGTTTAGCTCAAAATTCCTCTTCACATAAAAATCCAAAACAAAATCTTTTTCTTGTATGTACATAATATTGCATATTTAAATATTGTACTTGTTTATTCCAATATTCGTACAAATTTGATTTGGTTGTAATAACTTAATTAGATTTACATTATTGAAAATCCCCATTCAAATTTGTATTCCCCTTTCCCATTAAAATGTTGTAATAGCGTAGTGATCTTTAAATTACGCAATTTACCACTTTTATATACCATGATAGTAATTAGGGTTTGAATGGCAAGATAAAAACAAATCAAATAGAAAACCCTAAATCCAAGACAAAATAAAAGCATGAAAATAACACACTTGCACACAAGCATCCTTAGGGTTTCTGCACTTGGTTGCCTTATACAAAAATAGCCATATTACGCATGCGAAGTATCTTGGCAAAACAAACAAGTATGAGATCATAGTCCCTCGATGACGCTATTCTATGTTTCCTTACAAAAATGATCTTGGTCCCTCAAAAATGCTAAGATACTTTGCAACATTTCTAATCATGGTTATACGATGACCCACGCCCGTCCCGTTTACATCCAAAGATAGGGTTGCTTACCAAATAAATGGTAAGATAACAATGTCAAAGGAATAGAAAATGAACAAGAAAGACATTTGAGTAGGTAGATTACTTCTAGTTACATGCTCTATTTCTAAACAACTATCCTTGCTATTTTCAAAACAAACACACACATTTCCAAACATTTTACAAAGATTGAAAACATTTTCAAAAAGACAAACATCTTTGTATACATTCTTACGAACAAGAATCATTACAAAGATTGCCTAAACAATGGCCTCTTTTACAAAATACTTTCAAAACCACACCAAACACAATTTCAAACAACAAAAAGCAAGTGATCTAGCAAGTAACTAAGAGACCATGGAAAACCATGGATGAAAAGGGTGCTAACACCTTCCCTTTTCATAATCTACCCCCCGAACTCAAGAAACAATCTCAAAGGTCTTTCTTGTGCTTTTTAACCTTTCCTTTTGGATAAAAGAAAAGTCGGTGGCGGCTCTTTCTAACCGCAACATTTACGATAAAATGCAAAACCCTCAAGTCAGTTCTCCCACCATATCACAGAACTGGCGACTCTGCTGGGGATTTTTATAAAAGTGGGGTTACCTTAGGGCTAGATCACCTTTATTTGCTTGACTTGCTTGCTTTACATTATGGTTCTTTGTTTGGGTTTGAAATCCTCTACCCGGATTTGCGATACCTTATAGGTAAATAGCAATACGTTGTGGAAACTGTGCGGGGTATACCGACATGGTTTAAGTAATAAATATGTTAGTGTGACATATTTTTGGGCACCGGTAACCTTTGAGTTAATCAAAGAGAATACGGGGCCGCTGAGTGATGTCATGAAGCACTAATGAACTTCTAGAACCCTTTACTTGACCAACTTGGCCTTTAGGATATAGTGAGATGACCGGCTTTAGTGCAGTCCGAAGTTGGTAGATACTCAATACTACACTCATTGAGGGTTGGTTTCTTGGGATATTTAGATCGCCATTAAAGAGGCTTGAGTTGAAACAATGACCAAGGAAACAATCCAGTGATATTGAGATCCTCAGAACCCAGTTACTATTACTAGGATAGGTTTAAGCCAACTAAACTTCAAAAGGGTACTTACCTATAAAACCCCATGCAAGCCTAAACTAAGAAATTGTTTTTTTTTCTTGTATATACATACTTGTACATAACATCATGAACATCATGAACATCATGAACATCATATGCATTCACTAACCCTTTCAAGGATTTTGAAGATTCATCTTTGTTCTTATTTTATAGGATATGGATTCACTTCGCAGGAAAACTATCCAAGTCAACCTTGTAAGAATTCCTCCACAACTCAAGGAGCTAGCTTTAAGGATCCCTGAGAACTCTCCATTCACCAAGAGACATGGTTGTCTACTCAACTTGGTCACCTCCAACACATATGAGGATATGATGAAGGTGCTCTTCCAGTTCTTTGACCCTTTGCACCATTGCTTCACATTTTCCGACTATCAGCTTGTGCCTACTTTGGAAGAATTCTCTCAAATCTTGAGGATTCCCATTCTCAATCAACTACCTTTCAACGGTACGGAAAGAGACCCAAAGCTAGAAGAGATTTCTCAAGCTTTGGACTTGCACTCATCTGATGTCACAACTCATTGGGAAACTAGAAGTGGTGTCAAAGGCTTCTTAGCAAAGTTTTTGTTTGAGAAAGCCCAAAGTTGTTGGAAGCATTTGAGGAAATTTTAGCTCTTCTTATCTATGGGATGGTCTTGTTTCCCAATCCTGACCAACTCATAGATGTGAGCACCATCAAAATCTTCATGTCCCGCAATCCGGTGCCTACATTGCTAGGGGATATCCTCCACTCTTTTCACACTCGCACAATGAGGAAAAGAGGTGTCCTTATGTGTTGCACTCCTCTCCTGGAAAGATGGTTTATTTCTCATCTTCCCCAATCAGTCTTAAAGAATGAGCAAGGATCAAGGTGGTCACAAAGGTTAATGACACTCAAACATTCAGATATTCATTGGTGCTCTCGATCCAAAGAGAATGTTATCATTGTTGACCGTTGTGGGGAATTACCTAATGTCCCTCTACTTGGCATTAGGGGAGGCATCACCTACAACCCATGCTTAGCTCTAAGATAGTTTGGTTACGCCCGAAGGGATGGCCCGCATGAGATGCTGATTCAAGGTTTGGTATTCAACTACGACAACGACGATCAAGGTCTTCGCCAGATATTCATCCGAGCTTGGAGGATGCTAAACAAGGTGGATAACAAGACTTTGGGACACAATAATTCCATCCCTCTTGAGCCTTACCTCAAGTGGGTACGAACCCGTGCCCAAAGTCTTATGGTGCCTTATCCTTCCATCCTTCAAGTGGTCATTGAGCCTATTAAGGAGGGAGAAGTTCCATACACTATCCTACATCCTGACATGCCCACATCTCTTGAAGACCTACAAAGGGATTGGATACAACTCAAAGGAGAGAGAGATACTTCTGAAGCCCAATTCTATGCAAGCGAGAAGAAGGTTTTGGAACTCACTAGGCTACTTCATGAGGAGCAGACTCTAAATGCCTACACTGCACCAAAGAGGATGCACACTACTTTTTATCTTAGAATTTTGTATTATTTTGTCCAAGGGGCATTGATGTATTCAAACTCTATCTTATTAATATAACATGCGTTTCTTTTTTGTCTAAGACAAACTTGAATCTTTAAAATCCTTGAAAACATTGCATGTGTACATATCATTCATCATAACATAAACAGGTCTTTTGCAATGAGTTTCCTCATCTCTCTACTATTTATTTCAGTAAGATGGATCTCGAACAGACAGTCAAATATCTTCAAGTTCAAAACACACAGTTTCAACAGTTACTCATGACCCTAGCCAAGGGGCAAGAAGAGTTGAAGACTGTGTTAGCTGAAGAAAGAAAGAAGAAAACGAAGAAGGTCACTGGGGTTTTGAACGTGGGGAGAAGGTTCCCTGTGGGGGAAATGCTCCCTATTCTGGCTGCGCTGGGGATAGGATTTTTAGGGTTTTCGGGCTCCACTGGGGATAGGATTTTCAGGGTTTTCGGGCTCCACTGGGGATCTTGAAGCTTAACTCTGATGGGAATTTAACTCAGCTGGGGAATCATGTTTTTAGAATGCACTGTCTCCGCTGAGGATCTTGAAGCTTAACTCTGTTGGGGGAAACATACTCCAAATTTTAGCTTTGATGAGGATCTGAATGATGTATCGTAGGGGATTTCTTCTGGAATGGCATAAAGATATCTTCCTACACCTTCAACCTATCAGTAATTATCCTTTTTCAATTTTGTTTTATTTGTAAGCAGTGATTATATTCAAATGCATATGCTTATTTAACAAAACTTTGGACGTTTTCAAATAAAACATAAGTGTAAAAAGAAAAGAAAGACAAGCAAATTTCTTCACTTTGAAATATCTTTGTATTTAACTTTTGTAAGTATCTTTGTACAAAGGAGACAAACACCCTAGTAAGAGAATGTTGTCGTAAAATTTGAAAAATTGTATACAAAAGAAAGATGGCTATGTGTAACAATTCCATGGGATTCCCATTCTGCTATAGTCTTCACAACTCTGAATATCTTGTCCATTTGCTGCTTCGTCCGCCGATGACTGGATTGATCAGAAGCTTGGAGCTTGTTGGTGAAGAGGTTGTTCTTGAAGTGATCCGATGAGACATAGTCATACGCTTTAATTCCCTAACTTTTGCCTGGACCGCCCTTTCGGGTTTTCGATCCACCGGGAAACCCATTTTTGCCCAAGTCGCCCTTTCGGGTTTTCAACTTGCCAGGTGTACAGATTTTTTTGTTTTATCCCTAATTTTTTCCTGAACCGCCCTTTATGGTTTTCAATTCACCGGGATGCCCATTTTTGCCCAAGTCGCCCTTTCGGGTTTTCAACTTGCCGGGTCGTTTTATGCGTAGTATCTTTTGACTATGTCTGCGTTCGCAGGGTGCGGCAAGTCGTCACCGTCCATGGTGGTTAGAATCATTGCCCCACCAGAAAAGATGCTCTTGATCACAAATGGTCCTTCGTAAGTAGGAGTCCACTTGCCCCTGGGATCACTTTGCGGTAAGATGATCCGCTTGATTACAAGATCCCCGACTTGATATACCCGACGCCTAACTTTCTTGTTGAAAGCCTTGATCATCCGTTTTTGATACGTCTGACCATGGCAAACAACAGTAAGTCGCTTTTCATCAATCAAGTTAAGTTGATCAAGTCGGGTCTGAATCCAATTGTCTTCACTCAAACCAGCATCTTTCATGATTCTCAATGAGGGAATCTGAACCTCGATAGGTAAAACAACTTCCATGTCGTATACCAAAGAATAGGGTGTTGCCCCAGTTAATGTACGCGCCGTGGTACGGTACCTGTGGAGAGAAAATGGTAACATCTCATGCCAGTCCTTGTAGGTGTCTGTCATCTTTTGAATGATCTTCTTGATATTTTTTTTCGCAGCTTCAACAACACCGTTCATCTTCGGCCGATAGGGAGATGAATTGTGATGATAAATCTTAAACTGCTCGCACAGGGCGGTGATCATAATGTTGTTCAAATTTGTACCGTTGTGTGTGATGATCCTGTCGGGGACACCCTACCGACATATGAGGTTCTGCTTGATGAAGCGGGCAACCACATTCTTTGTAACAGAGGCATAGGAAGCTACTTCAACCAACTTAGTGAAATAATCAATAACGACCAAGATGAAGCGATGTCCATTGGATGTCGTAGGCTTGATCTCTCAAATCATGTCAATGCCCCACATTGTGAATGGCCAAGGAGTTGTCAGAGCGTTAAGAGGAACAAGAGGAATATGTACCTTGTCGGCGTAGACTTGGCATTTGTGGCAGGTACGGGAATGTTGATGACAATCAGCTTCCATGGTAGACCAGTAGTATCCCGCCCTTAGAATCTTCTTAGCCATCGTATGTCTGCTTAAGTGGGTGCCGAATGTACCACTGTGTATCTCAGTCATGATCAACTCCGCTTCAACTTTGTCTACACAACAAAGTAGAACACAATCATGGCTGCGCTTATAAAGGATGCCATTGCTTAGGAAGAACTTGGCAGCAAATCTCCTTAAGAACTTTTTGTCATTGACGGAAGCTCCTTCAGGGTACTCTCTAGTCTGGAGATACCTTTTGATTTCATGAAACCAGGGTTGTTCCACTACTTCTTCGGTATTAATCTCATGACAGTGTGCAGGTTCGTCCATTCGTTCGATGGTGATTTGGGGAGCCTCATTATCCCAGTTGAGTTTAAACATGGAAGACATTGTAGCCAGGGCATCTGCTAGCTGATTTTCTTCTCGCGGGAAGTGCTCGAAATGAGGCAACAACGTCAAGACACGTTCTTTGTATGGGATAAGATTAGGATGTTTGGTATCCCACTCTCCTTTGACTTGACTGATAACCAAAGCGGAATCCCCAAATATGACCAAAGATTTGATCCCAGAGTCTATAGCAGCCTTGAGACCAAAGATGCAAGCTTCATATTCAGCCATGTTATTGGTACAGCTGAAGCAAAGTCGGGCAGTGAAGGGTGTATGGTAACCTTACGGAGAAATGAGTACCGCACTGATACCGTTGCCAAGTGCATTTGAAGCACCATCAAAGTACAGGGTCCATCGGGATCCTTGTTCAGGTCCGTCATACGGTCCGTTACCTTCAATGTTGTCCAATGTCATGATGTCCTCGTCGGGGAAGTCGAATCTCATAGATTAGTAATCTTCGACGGCTTGATGGGCTAGATGGTCAGCTAGTACACTCCCCTTTATAGCTTTTTGGGTAGTATACTGGATATCATACTAAGTCAGGATCATTTTCCATCTAGCGATTCTTCCAGATAAAGCAGGCTTCTCAAAGATATACTTGATCGGATCCATTTTGGAAATTAGCAAAGTGGTGTGAGTCAACATATACTGCCTTAGCCGGCGAGCAGCCCATACCAAAGTGCATCAAGTTTTCTCGAGCAGTGAGTAGCGAGTCTCACAGTCGGTAAACTTTTTGCTAAGGTAATAAATGGCATGCTCTTTTCGGCCATACTCGTCATGTTGGCCCAACACGCACCCCATTGAGTTATCCAAAACAGTCAAATACATGATTAACGGCCTTCCTTCAACGGGTGGCATCAGAATAGGAGGTTCTAGAAAATACTCCTTGATCTTATCAAAAGAAACTTGACAATCATTGTTCCATTCAACTACCTGATCTTTCTTCAACAGTTTGAAAATTGGCTCATAGGTAGATGTCAGGTGAGAGATGAACCTCACAATATAGTTCAAGCGTCCCAAGAATCCTCTAACCTCCTTTTCAGTGTGGGGGGAAAGCATTTCTTGTATAGCCTTTTCTTTAGCTGGATCAACCTCAATGCCTTTGTTGCTGACAATAAACCCTAAAAGTTTACCAGATCTAACTCCAAAAGTGAACTTGCTTGGGTTCTGTGATCGATGGAAATAGAACTGACTGTTTTTAAGCTGGTTCGCGAAATGTCGCGGTAAGCAAGAGTCGCCACCGTCTTTTATGTTCTCCAACATGGAAAGGACAAAAGCACAGCAAAATTCCTTTTTCAAGAAGTCTCTCGGTTCGGGAGGTAGATTTATAGAAAGGGAAGGTGTTAGCACCCTTTCTATCCATGGTTATCCATGGGCTCTTAGGTACTTGCTCTATGTTTTCAAAAATTGTTTTCTTTTCAAGTGTATGTGGGTTTTGAAAAAGTTTCGTTTGAAAAAATTTTTAGGTAACTCTTGTATCTGTCCTCAAGAGTGTATGAAATATTTGTTTGAAAACCTTTTGAAAGTGTAGGTGTGAAAAGTTGTTTTTTTTTTTGTTTTTGAAAGAGCAAGTACCCAGGAGAAATCTACCTACTCTAAGGAATTAGGTTGCGTAAGAGTCCTTTAGACAGTACTATCCCACTATTGAGAAGTAGGTAGCACCGTCGTTGGAGGTATTCAGGTCAATTCGATTATTAGGGACAATGTGTGGTCACCAAAGCAATAGTAGGACGCCTTAGCGGTAACCCTAATGTCCTAGATCCTTTTTATCCGAGGCAACCGTTTCGAGGCAACTGGATCTTTAGACAAGAGGGCGACCTCTAAAACACCCTATACTCGACGACCACGTCAAGGCAACCAGTGAGGCGTACCCTAGGAGTGGCATGTGCATGTGTGTTGTTTCACTTTATGTTTATCTTTGAACATGCATTTTTGTGAGCTACGGATTGATTTTATTTTTTCATACAAGTCTTTCATGCATTTTTAACAGTTAAGAGTGCGGAAAATAAATTGCGGAAAGGTAAATCTACGCTATTACAAGGCGCGGGTCTATACATCGCCAAAAACAAAACCCGTTTGGAAAATAAATGCGGAAAATTAAAGAAAGCGATAAAATCCTAATTAACTATTACATCCTCGGAAACAATTACATAAAATATAATCAAAAATAATTAAAAAATAAATATGCGCGCGAAAGAATTAAATCGGGAACGTCTTAGGGTTTTGACCCTTTTCGAGAAAAGAAAGTAATTTGTCCTTTTTTGCAATTAAATTAAATATTAAACCTAAACCTAATTAATTAATTAATTCAAAGAAAAAGTATTTTTTGTGTTTTTTATGTCTTTAATAAAAATAAAATAAAAGAAGTTAAAAGTCAAAAGAAAAACCCTAATTCTAAGTTTGATTTTATTTATTATGAAAAAGATTAAAATTAAACCTAATTAACAAAAAGGCTAAATTAATTAATTTACATCTTATTTACAAAAATAATTAATAGTGAATTTAATAAATAATAAAAATATTTACAATTTTTTTATTATCTGAATTTATTATGAAAAATATTAATCTGTTAATTAAATAATAATAATACTAATAATTAATAAAAAGAAATTATGAAAGAAAAGAAAATAAAAAGAGTAACAAAACCAGGGGGGTGCTGGGCCCAAATGGAGGTTTTGTTTAGAAATTCCTGGGCCATGAACACAAGCCTGCTTTGACTTCTGGAATTGCCTGCACGCTGCTTTGACTGGGAGTATGGTGTTCTCCACTTTTTGACCATTGGATTGGCGTTAGTGGCCACTTGGCAAGCTGATGTTGGAAGGTGGACGTTGCTTAAAGCCTGCATACAATCACGTTAGGAAAAATATGAAACAATGTTTGGGTGGACCTGGGAATCGAACCCAGGTCCCAATGGTTCTTGGACAGATCACCAACCACTGAGCCAACCTGCACGCGTTGATATTATGATAATCAATAAAAATAATGTATCAAAACTAATCCTTATGCTGGGAACATAAAAAACGCGCGATATCTTTTGAATGGACCAATAGCCTGCCACGAGCTCATCGTCTTCTCCATTTACCTGAAAAAAGATAAAGAGATAGCGGGGGTTTTTAACCCCCACAAAATAACATGACCAAAAATAGCGATTAGGCGTAGAAGCTACATAAATAGGGCGCGAGGGTTGGGTTTGATTCGTCTGGCCTTGACGAATTCAACCATATACGTAAGAAGGTCCAATTTTTCCTATACATCAAACCCCCAAATTCAGAGTTTGAAAACCCTAGAAAACGTTCATGGTGATTTCTGTTTCAGGGCACCATAATGCAATTCACCTGTACCATTAGCTTCAGAAAGGTTCTAGCAATGCAAAGCACACAAAAATTCTCATTAATAATGCATGAATATTGAATTACGATTATGGAAAAAATAATCAAACCGCGTGTCTGTTTGTGGAAATTTCTGTAGCTTTAAGACTTGGTTTCGATTGCAAAAGGTTTCTGAGTGTCCCAACAATGTTTTTGAATCCTTAAATTGTCTTGAAAGGGTCTAGAACCTGGAAAACAATTTTTGCTTTTTCTTGGTTTTCTTGAATATGGTTATGGTTTCTGCAGCAGTTTTTTCACGTGTTAGGCATTAGGGTTCACTTCAGTATATGTAGTAGAATGGAATTAGGGTACAATCTTGGTCAAAGATCCATGGCATTATGATTTCAATGTTTGATTGAAAATCAAATATTTTCCAATGTTTTTTTATTGACAAAACTTGCCAAAATGGGAGATTTTGGTCCCCTGGATGTGTACACGAATTCTCCAGCTTGTCTTGGTCATATTTGCTTCATAAAAAGATTTGAAAACCATATCTTTGAATTTCCTACATTTTAAATCAATTAAATGAATTAATATTAATAAAAAATTCAATTAATTAATTAAAAATAAGAAAATAAATCAATTTAAGCTCAATGGGTCGTGCATAGGCTTTGGACAAAGTTTCAAGAAGGAATTTGAGGCCCATTAGCAAAAAGGAGGTGTTTTGGGCAAAGTTGACTTTTGCAAATTCATGAAAATTTCCCAACTTCTCCAATGCATATCTTGCTCAATTTTGATCATATGAACATGTTCTTGGACATTTTGGAAAGGTATTGAAGCCCTATAACCAATGCCTTTGGTCCCATGTCATTTGGATTTACCAATCTCAAGTTATGGTCTTTGACTTAAAGTGCATTTTTGTTGACTTTTAAAATTGACCTATAATGTAGAAATTGATAACTTTTTGTGAGAGCATTTCTTGGACTTAGAATGTGAAGATGAGTTGTAGGAAATGTCATCCCATTCAAAATGAGCATTGGATGGGATTTTTCTGATGAACCATGAAAAAGTTATGCTTTGGTCAAGTTACAGTTGACTTTTCTACTGTCCCAAAATAGAAACTTTTTGCATCTTGATGATTTTTGAGCCATGCTTGAGGAATCATGATCAAGACTTGATCAAATGATGATTGTGGCTTCAAAATAAGATGTTGACCAAAATTTTTGACTTTTGACTGTAAAATGACCATTTTACCCCTGCAGTTGATTGTGAAGCAAATGGAGCTTTTGACTGTGCAATTTGATGCTGTGAGTCTTGAGACTTGGCATGTAGATGCTTGGCAATGTATATAGGCACATGGGACTTGATTGGACCACTGAAAACCTCAAATTCCTTGGAAGAAACAAAACCCTAATTTTGACTGGCTTAGGAGGATGTTTGACTGTGCAATCCCTTGAGAAATCCTGAACCATTTGAAGGTGATTCTTGATAAATCTTGAAGAATATGGGAGGGCAAATTTTGGGGTACAACAGTTGCCCCTGTTCAATCTTCTTAGACCTGAGGATGTAGATTGGCTTGCGTGCCTTTCGTGATCCGAAGGTGGAAGATGATTGAACACTAAAGTGCCCAGAAATTTGTGCTCGCATAGTGTGGTATCAGCAATGTGACGTCGGGAATGGGCTTAGAGATGCCATTTGGAGAGATGATGGATAGGAGGATGGGATTAAGGATGCCATCCGGAGATGTGACAGAACCTTGTCTGGAATGGGCTTATGGATTCCATTTGGAAGTGTAATGGATAGTTGTGGAGATGGGCTTAAAGATGCCATCCGGGGTGTCGATCGCGTAAGAGATTCCTTAGCGAGAACTTGCATACCTGAGAAAGAAAGATAATTTCCTGGCCTGTTACAGGGGTTGATCTTCAAACTCTTCATGCAGATATGCCCTGGCTAGATACAGGTATCGAATCCACAATCAATCACTCACACATATGCCCTGGCTAGATACAGGTGTCGAATTTGGAGTTAGTCGTCTACAGATATGCCCTGGATGGATACAGGTATCGAATCTTGAACTGGTCGTCTACAGATATGCCCTGGCTGGATACAGGTATCGAATCTCTAAACTCTTCATGCAGATATGCCCTGGCTAGATACAGGTATCGAATCTACAATCAATTACTCACAGATATGCCCTGGCTAGATACAGGTGTCGAATATGGAATTAGTCGTCTACAGATATGCCCTAGCTGGATACAGGTATCGAATCTCTAAACTCTTCATGCAGATATACCCTGGCTGGATACAAGTATCGAATCTACAATCAATCACTCACAGATATGCCCTGGCTAGATACAGGTATCGAATCTGGAATTAGTCGTCTACAGATATGCCCTGACTGGATACAGGTATCGAATCTGGAAATGGTCGTCTACAGATATGCCCTGGCTGGATACAGGTATCGAATCTCTAAACTCTTCATGCAGATATGCCCTGGCTGGATACAGGTATCGAATCTACAATTAATCGCTCACAGATATGCCCTGGCTAGATACAGGTATCAAATCTGTAATTGCGACAGTTGATAGTAATCATCTTTGGATTGACCTTTTTCCTGAAAAGGCAAAACATCAGTTGTGTGCAATGTCATGATGTATGAAATGCATGATGTCATGATGTTCCAAAATGAATGAGATAGTGTGTTATGATGCGTATATGGATATGTCATGATGTTCCAAAATGAATGAGATAGTGTGTTATGATGCGTATATGCATATGTCATGATGTATGACAATGTGATGTTTATGAATGCATTTTCGTTTTAGGAAAATAAATCCTTGACGAATGCCGGGAAGTTGAATCCTGGGCTGATGTTGAAGAGTAGAGTTCTTCGTTTCCGCTGGGGAGGATGATTGCAAGAATAAACCGGTAGGAGAAGATGACTCTGTTGGGGAATAAACTTGTTGAAGAGATTACTCTGCGGGGGATTACTCTGTGGGAAGAGATGCTTCGCTGAGATTTTGATGATAACTCCGCTGGGGATTCCGTTGATAAGTTATGTTGGGGATTTTGATGAACTCCGCTGAGGATAGGAAGAACTTCGTGGAGGAAGATCTTTCGTGGTAATTAGCTGAGGATAACCCAGTTATAACCTGGTGGGGAATAACCTTTGAATAAGGCCGGGGAGATGCTTTCATACTCTGCTAGGGATAAGCCTCCAGAATCTACTGGGGATAAGCTTCCAGAATCTACTGGGGATAAGCTTCCAGAATCTACTGGGGAGATTGATTCAACTCTCCTGGGGAAACTTTTGGACGTATTGGGGGATCGCTCCACTGGGGTGTCTGGTATTCCGCCGGGGAACAATCTCATATTTCCGTTAAGGAATATTAAGATTGTCGGGGATGCTTTCTTAGGAACATCTGTATACTCCGCTCGCTGGGGAATATTGAGATTTTCTGGGGATACCCAACTTCCTTAAGGCCGACAGTAGGCTAACTCTGCTTGGGGAGAGTGTTGTTGACTTGCTGGAGATACTGTGCCTTGTCAGGGCTGACGGGAGACCACCTCTGCTCGGGGGAGAGTATTGCTGAGTCTTATCCTACTCCACGGGGAGTGAAGGTATCTTGGTTACGTTCTTCGGTCGAACCTGCCTTGGTACCTTGGCGGACAAAGCAACTAGATCGCTTAGACAATTCTGATTGCCCCTGTTTCTGACGTCACCTGTAATTAATCCTTTGTTTCGTATGCAAGTATTTATGAGTTAGCAATTAATGTCAAATGCATATATCAAAAATGAACATTGGACGTTCTTTGCAAAACAAAACAGATAAAGGAAAAACAATTGTCAATTTGTCTGGAAAAGTGAATTTGTATTGATTTTGAAATTTGCCTGTAAATAGGCGTTTATGTACAAGAGGCTTACGTCCTAGTAAGAGAACGCCGCCGAACAAAATGGAATTTATACAATTTTGAAAAGGAGAACAAAACAGCTATGTGAAAAATAATCCCACTGGGTTCCAACTCTAGTATCGCCTTTATGTCTTCAAGCGTCTCATCACTTTGCTGCTCAGTTGAAGATGAAGCTGATTGATCGATGCCGTCTGAACCTGATAGTTGATACCGAATTCTGGATGCAAGGTGATCCAATGAGACATAGTATTACGCTTATCCCTAACTTTTGCCTGGACTGCCCTTTCGGGTTTTCAGTCCACCGGGATACCCATTTTTGCCCAAGCCGCCTTTTCAGGTTTTCGACTTGCCGGGTGTACAGATTTTTTCATTTCATCCCTTATTTTTACCCGAACCCTTTTGGTTCGCCGGGAAGCCCTTATTTTTGCCTAGGTGTGTCAACCTAGCGGGTCTTTAATCATTCGTAGTATCTTTTTACTATGTCTGCATTGGCGGGGTGAGGAAGGTCGTCACCATCCATGGTGGTTAGAATCATAGCTCCTCCTGAGAAGATATGTTTAACCACAAATGGCCCTTCGTACGTAGGGGTCCATTTGCCCCTGGGATCACTTTGAGGAAGAATGATACGCTTGATTACCAGGTCCCCGACTCGATACTCTTGTCGTCTGACTTTCTTGTTAAATGCCCTGATCATCCATTTTTGGTACGTTTAACCATGACAAATAGCAGTGAGTCTCTTTTCATCGATTAGGTTTAATTGATCAAGTCGAGTCTGGATCCAGTCATCTTCGCTCAAACTTGCATCCTTCATTATCCAGAGAGATGGTATCTGGACTTCAATAGGCAAGACTGCCTCCATGCCATAGACCAAGGAAAAGGGTGTTGCCTCTGTTGACGTCCGTGCTGAGGTACGGTACCCATGAAGAGCGAATGGTAACATCTCGTGCCAATCTTTGTAGGTCACTGTCATCTTCTGCACAATCTTCTTGATATTCTTATTAGCCGCTTCGACAACCCCATTCATCTTCGGCCGGTAAGGAGAAGAGTTGTGGTGCGGTATCTTGGATTGCTCGCAGAGCTCAGTGATCATCTTGTTGTTTAGATTGGTACCATTATCTGTAATGATCCTCTCAGGTACACCGTATCGACAGATCAGGTTATGCCGAATGAACCGTGCCACGACGTTCTTGGTTACCATAGCGTAGGAATCTGCTTCAACCCACTTCGTAAAGTAATCAATTGCTACTAGGATGAAGCGATGCCCGTTGGATGCCGTAGGTCTGATTTCTCCGATCATATCAATGCCCCACATTTCAAAAGGCCAAGGCGCTGTCAAAACGTTCAGAGGAACTGGAGGAATGTGCACCTTATCTGCATAAATCTGGCACTTGTGACATGTCCGAGAATGTTGGTAACAGTCGGCTTCCATTGTGGACCAGAAATATCCTGCCCGAAGGATTTTATTTGCCATGGTATGTCCACTGGAATGTGTTCCGAAGGTACCCTCATGCAGCTCTGCCATGATCTTTTCTACTTCAGTCTTATCCACACAACGCAGTAAGGTTGAATCATGATTTCGCTTGTATAGAATGTCATTGCTGAGGAAGAACTTTGCCGTAAACCTTCTCAGAAACTTCTTATCGTTAACAGATGCACCCTCGGGGTATTCTTGAGCTTCCAAGTATCTCTTCACCTCGTGATACCATGGTTTTTCAGTTACCTCTTCAGCTTCCAGATCACAGCAGTGTGCAGGTTCATCCAACTTCCAGATAATGATCCGGGGAGCCTCGTTGTCCCACTTAACTTTGAACATAGAATACATTGTAGCTAACGCGTCCGCCAACTGATTCTCTTCTCTTGGGAAGTGTTCAAAAGTTATCTCCTCGAAGTGGGGAATCAACGTCAACACATACTCTTTGTAAGGAATAAGATTTGGGTGTTTCGTATCCCACTCGCCTTTGATCTGGCTGATCACGAGAGCGGAATATCCGAAGACACTCAGAAACTTGATCCTTAAGTCAATTGCAGCTCGAAGACCCATAATGCATGCTTCATACTCCGCCATGTTGTTGGTGCAGTTGAAACATAGCCGGGCGGTGAGTGGAGTATGAGTGCCTTTAGGGGATATGATCACGGCGCCAATACCGTTACCCAAAGCGTTTGAAGCTCCGTCAAAGTGCATAGACCATCGGGATCCTTCCTCAGGTCCTTCATCCGGTCCAGGTACTTCACAATCAGTCACTACCATGATGCTCTCGTCTGGAAACTCAAAGTTCATCGACTGGTAATCGTCCACTGCCTGGTGTGCCAAATGGTCTACCAACACACTTCCCTTGATTGCTTTCTGAGTCGTGTACTGGATATCATATTCAGTCAAGATCATCTGCCGTCTTGCTATTCTTCCGGACAAGGCAGGCTTTTCGAAGATGTACTTGATCGAATCCATTTTTGAAATTAACAGAGTAGTGTGAGTCAACATATACTGTCTCAGCCGGCGAGCAGCCCATACCAAAGCGCAACAAGTTTTCTTGAGCAGTGAGTATCGGGTCTCACAGTCGGTAAACCTTTTGCTAAGGTAATAAATGGCGTGCTCTTTTTGGCCAGACTCGTCATGCTTCCCCAGCACACACCGCATTGAGTTGTCAAGTACTGTCAAGTATAAGATTAGAGGTCTCCCTTCAACCGGTGGCATAAGAATGGGTGGTTCTTGGAGATACTCTTTGATTCTGTCGAAAGCGGCCTGACATTCATCGTTCCAACATACTACTTGATCTTTCTTCAGCAGCTTGAAGATTGGTTCACAGGTAGCAGTTAGATGTGAGATGAATCGGGCAATATAGTTCAACCGTCCTAGAAAGCCTCTGACTTCTTTTTCCGTCTTGGGAACTGGCATCTCTTGTATGGCTTTCACCTTGGCAGGGTCCACTTGAATACCTTTGTCGCTTACGACGAAGCCTAGCAATTTTCCAGATCTCACCCCAAAGGTGCACTTGTTCGGGTTCAACCTCAGCTTGTACAACTTCAACCGGTCAAACAGCTTCTGTAGATGGTCAAGGTGTTCCTCCTCAGTTTGGGACCTTGCAATCATATCGTCGACATACACTTCAATCTCATGATGGATCATGTCATGAAATAAAGCAACCATGGCACGTTGGTAGGTTTCCCCAGCATTTTTCAATCCAAACGGCATGACCTTGTAGCAAAAGGTGCCCCACTGAGTAACAAAGGTGGTCTTCTCCATGTCTTCAGGAGCCATCTTAATCTGATTATAACCGGAGAACCCGTCCATGAAGGAGAATACTTTATGCTGAGCAGTGTTATCCACTAGAACGTCGATGTGAGGCAGAGGGAAGTCATCCTTGGGGCTCGCCCTGTTCAAATCCCTGTAGTCAACACACATTCTGACCTTACCATCTTTCTTTGGCACTGGAACCACGTTGGCAACCCACTGAGGGTAATAAGTCACTGCTAGAAATCTGGCATAAAATTGTTTCATAACCTCAGCTTTGATTTTCTCGGACATCTCTGGACGCATACGTCAGACCTTCTGTTTTACCGGAGGGCACTCTTCCTTGGTAGGCAGATGATGAACCACAATGTCGGTATCCAACCCAGGCATGTCTTCGTAAGACCAGGCAAAGATTTCCATATAATCATGCAACATCTGAATCAACCGTTGTTTCACGCTGAGCTCTAGATTGGCACCAATCTTGACTTCCTTTCTGTCTGTCTCAGTTCCCAGATTTACCGTTTCCACTGGCTCTTCATGTGGCTGAATGGCCCTTTCTTCATGGAGTAACAGTCTTGCAAGTTCACCAGGCACTTTGCAATCATCTTCACCTTCGTCTTCGGCTAAGTTGATCGGATTTTCGAAGTCATAATTGGCAGTAGCAGAGTCGTTACCAGTGAGATCCAGAGTGGATTGGAACCTGTATAGGTGAGTGTGTGTAAATATAGCTGTTTTGCAATATATAAAGAAAGAAAGGGAGCGCAAGATTTGAAATGCGAAAAACGTCCAATGCTTTTATTCATGATATATGAAAATGACAAATAATAAGCCCTCACAAATGACGCCACGGTGCCCCGGGTAAGACACCGGGTCATAAAGTTTCAAATTATTGTTCGTTACAAATTTAAAACAAAGGAGTTCATTACTGAGTGAAAAAAGTAATAGGTGTGAAGTCTTTGGCAGTCCAGTTGCTTGGTCCACCGTTGGTCGTCGGGTAGATCCAGCTGTCAAATTCGGATTCCTCTACGTTGCCTTCAATAGCATTTACTCCCGGGTTGGGCATGGGAGCAGTCACAACATTGGGCCTTTCGGGCGCCTCGAACTGTACTTCTTTAGCATCAATAAGGTCCTGAACCTTATTCCTCAGAGCCCAACAATCATCCGTAGTATGCCCCGGGCTGTCAGAGTGATAAGCGCAGCGGGCGTTGGGATTGTATTTCGGAGATGTGGTGTTCACTACCTTCGGAGCTTCTTTGACAGTTACCAGATTGGTTGGCAGCAGTTGCGGCAATATCTGAGAGAGGGTCATACTGAGACGAGTGTAATGCCTTTTGGGTCTCTCACCCCTTGGTTGGTTGTATTGCTGAGGAGGAGCAGCATGCTTTGAAATTACCACCGCGTTGACAGCTTGGCGGCGTTCTGGTTTATTTTGTCTTCTGGGACCATAAACAGCACTAGCTTCCTTCTTGAAGGGCTTCTTTTCAGTACTCGAGGAGGCACCTTTCTGTATCTTCCCCGACTTGATACCAGCTTCTATCCTCTCCCCGGTTAAGATCAGATCTGTAAACCCAGCAGAAGAATTCCCAATCAGATGATTGAAGAATGGACCAGACAGAGTCCCCAAGAACATGTCAACAAGCTCGCGGTCAGTCAAAGGTGGCTGCACCCTTCCAGTCAGGTCTCTCCACTTTTGCGCGTACTCCTTAAAACCTTCACCCGTCCCTAGCGACATACCCTGGAGTTGGGTACGCGTAGGAGCGAGGTCGGAATTATACTGATACTGCTTATAAAATGCAGTAGCCAAGTCCTCCCAGTTACGAATACTGGTTCCATCCAGCTGATAAAACCATTCGAGTTGAGTCCCTGAAAGACTATCCTGGAAGAAATGGATCCATAAGTTCTTGTCTGCAGTATACGGTTGGATCTTCCTCACATATAATCTGAGATGCAGCTTAGGACAGGATGCCCCGTCATACTTCGCAAAAGAAGGTGCCTTGAACTTGTGAGGGATCACCACCCCAGAAGATAAGCCTAGATCTCCAAAATCCAACCCAGGCACGTGTTGAATCTCTATAGCGCTCAGACGGTCCTCTAGTTGCTTGTACCTGTCCTCAACAGGAGGGTACTGTTCATCATTGTAATCTGTCTCATTGTCGGAGACCACAGGACTTGGAACCCTTCCCCCTTGGGGACTATCTTTTCCTACAGAGGAAGTAGCCTGATCAGCCTCATTTTGCAGTGTATTCCCAAACCTCCATCCAGTGTTGAACAGCACAGTCCTCTTCTTCTTCTTCTTCTTCAAAAGCAAGGTCTTCAACTCCTGTTGACCCTGGGCTAAGCTCATTACCAACTCTTGAAACTGGGCGTTCTGGGCCTGGAGGGCCTTGATAGCTTGTTCGTTGGTAAGTTCAGGATTCATGATGATTGCTGAAATAAACAGCGAAGAAGATTAAGCAACCTGTAGAAAAGAGTACATGTTATGCACATGATGCACGATATGCTATTTTTTAGCAATGCATTTAAGGGTTCGAAAGTTGAAATTCGTTGTAGACAAAAAGGAACACACATTGTATTAAGAAATAATTTGTTCAGTACATCAGGGCCTCACGGGCAAAACATTACAAAATAATTAATCCCAAAAGACACTGCGCATCCTCTTTGGTGCGATGTAGGTATTGAGAGTCTTTTCCTCGTGCAGTAGGCAGGTGAGCTCCAAGACCTTCTTCTCACTGGCATGTAGATTGGCTTCAAGAGAATTCCGCTCTTCCTTTAGTTGGATCCAGCTCTTTTGCATTTCTTCCCAAGATGTTGGCATGTCAGGATGTTGGATGGTGTAGGGCACCTCTCCTTCCAAAACTGGCTCTTTGATCACGGGGAGAACATGAGGATATGGCATCACCAACTTCTGGGAGCGGGCTCGTACCCACTTGAGATAAGGCTCCAAGGGGATGGAGTTCTTGTGCCCCAGTGTCTTACTATCTACCCTGTTGGGCATCCTCCAAGCTCTGATAAACCTCTAGCGAAGTCCTTGTGCATCGTTGTCGAAGTCAAAAACTATGTCAGGAATCAACATATCATGAGGGCCATCCCTCCGAGCATATCCAAATTGCCTCAAAGCCAGACATGGGTTGTAAGTAATGCCTCCTCTGATTCCAAGTAAAGGAACATTAGGAAACTCTCCACAACGATCAATGATAGTGACATTTTCTCTGGACCGAGAATACCAATGTATATCAGCATGTGTAAGAGTCATCAATCATTGTGACCATCTCAAACCCCGCTCGTTCTTCAAGACTGATTGTGGAAGGTGCGAAATAAACCACCTTGCCAGGAGAGGAGTGCAGCACATGAGAACACCTCTTTTTCTCATGGTTCGAGTGTAACATGAGTGGAGGATGTCCCCAAGCAACATAGGTATAGGATTCCTGGATATAAAGATCTTGACAACATTGATATCTATAAGCTGATCTGGATTCGGGAACAACACCAATCCATAGACAAGGAGTGCCACAACTTCTTCAAAGGCTTGTAGGTCAAGGGAATTCCAACATTCTTGTGCTTTCTCAAACAGGAACTTTGCCAAGAATCCTTTGATACCACTTCTAACTTCCCAATGTCCCTTGATGTCAGATGGTTGTAGGTGTAATGCTTTAGCAACCTCTTCAAGTTTTGGTTCCTTTTCCGTACCGTTGTAGGGTAGTTGACTGAGAATGGGAACCTTCAGAAGCTGAGAAAACTCTTCCAAAGTAGGTACTAATTGATAATCCGGGAAAGTAAAACAGTGGTGCAAAGGGTCAAAGAACTGGAAGAGAACTTTTATCATATCTTCTTCAATTTGGTGTTGACCAAGCTGATGAGTCTACCATGCCTTTCACTGAAGGAAGAGTTCTCGAGAATCCTGGATGTAAGCTCCTTAAGCTGAGGAGGGACCCTTACAAGGTTGATCTGAATTGTCTTTCTGCGGATAGTTTCCATGTCCTACAAAACAAGAACAAAGATGAAGATTCGAACCCTTGAAGTGGTTAGTAAATGCATATGATGCTTTATGATGTTATGATGTTATGATAAAAAACACACCACAAGTATCCACAAAAAGCAAACATGATAAGGCACACAAGTCACACCAGACAACCCTTAGAGTTTAGGCCAGCATGAAGTCTAGGTACTACCCTCTTGAAGTTGGTGGGCTCAAAACCTGTCCTATCAAAAGTAACCGGGTTCTAAGGAGCTCAATATCATTGGGTTGTTTTCTATGTTCATTGTTTTGATTTAGCCACTGAACTGGCAATCAAAATATTCCAAGAAAACAACCCTCAATGAGTGTAGTATCGAGTATCTACCAACTTCAGACTGCACCAAAGTCGGTCATCTCACTACCCCTAAAGAGGCCAGGATGGTCAAGTAAGGTTCCTAAGGTCAGTTGATGCTTCACGACACCCCGCGGCGGCCCCGTACTCTCCTTGACTTGACTCAAGGGTTACCGGTACTCACCAAAGTGCCACATCAACGTAGCAACTGCTTCAACCGTGTCGGTATACCCCGCACAGTTCCCTCATAGTTTGTTGCTACTTCTAAAAGGTATCCCCCAGATCCGGGTTAGGATCTATGAAACTCCAAAACAGGCCCACAATTTTAAAGCAAACAAAACAAGCAATTGAAAACATAAGAGTGTTCTAATCCTAAGGTACACCTCACTTATTAAGTGTCCCCAGCAGAGTCGCCAGTTCTGTGATCGGTGGAAATAGAACTTACTGTTTTTAAGCTGGTTCGCGAAATGTCGCGGTAAGCAAGAGTCGCCACCGTTTTTTATGTTCTCCAACATGGAAAGGACAAAAGCACAGCAAAATTCCTTTTTCGAGATGTCTCTCGGTTCGGGAGGTAGATTTATAGAAAGGGAAGGTGTTAGCACCCTTTCTATCCATGGTTATCCATGGGCTCTTAGGTACTTGCTCTATGTTTTCAAAAATTGTTTGCTTTTCAAGTGTATGTGGGTTTTGAAAAAGTTTCATTTGAAAAAATTTCTAGGTAACTCTTGTATCTGTCCTCAAGAGTGTATGAAATATTTGTTTGAAAACCTTTTGAAAGTGTAGGTGCGAAAAGTTGTTTTTTTTTGTTTTTGAAAGAGCAAGTACCCAGGAGAAATCTACCTACTCTAAGAAATTAGGCTGCGTAAGAGTCCTTTAGACAGTACTATCCCACTATTGAGAAGTAGGTAGCACCGTCGTTGGAGGTATTCGGGTCAATTCGATTATTAGGGACAATGTGTGGTCACCAAAGCAATAGTAGGACGCCTTAGCGGTAACCCTAATGTCCTAGATCCTTTTTATCCGAGGCAACCGTTTCGAGGCAACTGGATCTTTAGACAGGAGGGCGACCTCTAAAACACCCTATACTCGACGACCACGTCAAGGCAACCAGTGAGGCGTACCCTAGGAGTGGCATGTGCATGTGTGTTGTTTCAGTTTATGTTTATCTTTGAACATGCATTTTTGTGAGCTACGGATTGATTTTATTTTTTCATACAAGTCTTTCATGCATTTTTAACAGTTAAGAGTGCGGAAAATAAATTGCGGAAAGGTAAATCTACGCTATTACAAGGCGCGGGTCTATACATCGCCAAAAACAAAACCCGTTTGGAAAATAAATACGGAAAATTAAAGAAAGCGATAAAATCCTAATTAACTATTACATCCTCGGAAACAGTTACATAAAATATAATCAAAAATAATTAAAAAATAAATATGCGCGCGAAAGAATTAAATCGGGAACGTCTTAGGGTTTTGACCCTTTTCGAGAAAAGAAAGTAATTTGTCCTTTTTTGCAATTAAATTAAATATTAAACCTAAACCTAATTAATTAATTAATTCAAAGAAAAAGTATTTTTTGTGTTTTTTATGTCTTTAATAAAAATAAAATAAAATAAATTAAAAGTCAAAAGAAAAACCCTAATTCTAAGTTTGATTTTATTTATTATGAAAAAGATTAAAATTAAACCTAATTAACAAAAAGGCTAAATTAATTAATTTACATCTTATTTACAAAAATAATTAATAGTGAATTTAATAAATAATAAAAATATTTACAATTTTCTTATTATCTGAATTTATTATGAAAAATATTAATCTGTTAATTAAATAATAATAATACTAATAATTAATAAAAAGAAATTATGAAAGAAAAGAAAATAAAAAGAGTAACAAAACCAGGGGGGTGTTGGGCCCAAATGGAGGTTTTTTTTAGAAATTCCTGGCCCATGAACACAAGCCTGCTTTGACTTCTGGAATTGCCTGCACGCTGCTTTGACTGGGAGTATGGTGTTCTCCACTTTTTGACCATTGGATTGGCGTTAGTGGCCACTTGGCAAGCTGATGTTGGAAGCGTATGGTGGAACGTTGCTTAAAGCCTGCATACAATCACGTTAGGAAAAATATGAAACAATGTTTGGGTGGACCTGGGAATCGAACCCAGGTCCCAATGGTTCTTGGACAGATCACCAACCACTGAGCCAACCTGCACGCGTTGATATTATGATAATCAATAAAAATAATGTATCAAAACTAATCCTTATGCTGGGAACACAAAAAACGCTCGATATCTTTTGAATGGACCAATAGCCTGCCACCAGCTCATCGTCTTCTCCATTTACCTGAAAAAAGATAAAAAGATAGCGGGGTTTTTTAACCCCCACAAAATAACATGACCAAAAATAGCGATTAGGCGTAGAAGCTACATAAATAGGGCGCGAGGGTTGGGTTTGATTCGTCTGGCCTTGAAGAATTCAACCATATACGTAAGAAGGTCCAATTTTTCCTATACAGCAAACCCCCAAATTCAGAGTTTGAAAACCCTAGAAAACGTTCATGGTGATTTTTGTTTCAGGGCACCATAATGCAATTCACCTGTACCATTAGCTTCAGAAAGGTTCTAGCAATGCAAAGCACACAAAAATTCTCATTAATAATGCATGAATATTGAATTACAATTATGGAAAAAATAATCAAACCGCGTGTCTGTTTGTGGAGATTTCTGTAGCTTTAAGACTTGGTTTCGATTGCAAAAGGTTTCTGAGTGTCCCAGCAATGTTTTTGAATCCTTAAATTGTCTTGAAAGGGTCTAGAACCTGGAAAACAGTTTTTGCTTTTTCTTGGTTTTTTTTTAATATGGTTATGGTTTCTGCAGCAGTTTTTTCACGTGTTAGGCATTAGGGTTCACTTCAGTATATGTAGTAGAATGGAATTAGGGTACAATCTTGGTCAAAGATCCATGGCATTATGATTTCAATGTTTGATTGAAAATCAAATATTTTCCAATCTTTTTTGATTGACAAAACTTGCCAAATTGGGAGATTTTGGTCCCCTTGATGTGTACATGAAATCTCCAGCTTGTCTTGGTCATATTTGCTTCATAAAAAGATTTGAAAACCATATCTTTAAATTCCCTACATTTTAAATCAATTAAATGAATTAATATTAATAAAAAAATTCAATTAATTAATTAAAAATAAGAAAATAAATCAATTTAAGCTCAATGGGTCGTGCATAGGATTTGGACAAAGTTTCAAGAAGGAATTTGAGGCCCATTAGCAAAAAGGAGGTGTTTTGGGCAAAGTTGACTTTTGCAAATTCATGAAAATTTCCCAACTTCTCCAATGCATATCTTGCTCAATTTTGATCATATGAACATGTTCCTTGACATTTTGGAAAGGTATTGAAGCCCTCTAACCAATGCCTTTGGTCCCATGTCATTTGGATTTACCAATCTCAAGTTATGGTCTTTGACTTTAAGTACATTTTTGTTGACTTTTGAAATTGACCTATAATGTAGAAATTGATAACTTTTTGTGAGATAATTTCTTGGACTTGGAATGTGAAGATGAGTTGTAGGAAATGTCATCCCCTTCAAAATGAGCATTGGATGGGATTTTTCTGATGAACCATGAAAAAGTTATGCTTTGGTCAAGTTACAGTTGACTTTTCTGCTGTCCCAAAATAGAAACTTTTTGCATCTTGATGATTTTTGAGCCATGCTTGAGGAATCATGATCAATAATTGATCAAATGATGATTGTGGCTTCAAAATAAGATGTTGACCAAATTTTTTGACTTTTGACTGTAAAATGACCATTTTACCCCTGCAGTTGATTGTGAAGCAAATGGAGCTTTTGACTGTGCAATTTGATGCTGTGAGTCTTGAGACTTGGCATGTAGATGCTTGACAATGTATATAGGCACATGGGACTTGATTGGACCACTGAAAACCTCAAATTCCTTGGAAGAAACAAAACCCTAATTTTGACTGGCTTAGGAGGATGTTTGACTGTGCAATCCCTTGAGAAATCCTGAACCATTTGAAGGTGATTCTTGATAAATCTTGAAGAATATGGGAGGGCAAATTTTGGGGTACAACAGGTTCAATCTGAGCTTATATTCCTTCAACCTGGCAAACAACTTTTGCAAATGATCAAGGTGTTCTTCTTCTGTCTGTGATCGAGCTGTCATATCGTTTACGTAAAATTCGATCTCATGATGTATTATATCATGAAACAAAGCTACCACGGCACGTTGATAAGTTGCTCCTGCATTCTTCAGTCAGAATGGCATCACTTTGTAGCAGAAGGTCCCCCATTGCGTGACAAAAGTAGTTTTCTCCATGTCCTTGGGGGCCATTTTGATCTGATTGTATCCCGAGAATCCATCCATGAAGGAAAAAACCTTGTGTTGAGTTGTGTTGTCAACCAAGATATTGATATGTGGCAGCGGAAAATCATCCTTGGGGATGGCCCTGTTCAAATCCCGATAGTCCACGCACATTCTGACTTTTCAATCCTTCTTAGGCACGGGCACAATGTTAGCAACCCATTGTGGATAGGAAGTACCAACCAGAAAGCCAGCATTGAATTGCTTCATTACCTCAGCCTTAATCTTCTCAGACATGTCAGGCCTCATCCGGTGGACCTTTTGCTTGATCGGTGGACAATCTTCTCTTGTAGGGAGACGGTGGACCATGATATCTGTGTCTAATCCTGGCATGTCTTCATAAGACCAGGCGAAGATTTCGACATATTCATTCAACAAATGCACTAAGCGCTCTTTGACACTCGGTTCAAGTTGGCACCCACTTTTACCTCTTTCCTGTCTTCCTCTATCCCCAAGTTGATGGTTTCTAGCAACTCTTCATGAGGCAGAATAGCCCTTTCTTCTTGTTGAAAAAGTCTGGCTAATTCTCCCGGCACTTCACAGTCTTCGTCAACTTCGTACTCAGCATGATTGACCAAATCTTCAGAATTATGGAAGGCTAAAGCAGAATAGTCACCCATGGAATCCGGAGTGGATGGGTACCTGCATTTGTGAGTGTGGGTGTGTGTAAGGGATAGCCATCCTTAAACAAACAAAAATGCAAAAGGAAAGAAAAATGAACACAACAATTTATAGATAAAAAACGTCCAATGATTCATTAAAACATGGCATATGATTATGAAGAAAATCAAGCCCTCACAAATGGACCTACATGCCCCGGGAAAGGCATGAGGTGAAAATAGCGTGCAAATTGTTTAGTTATTAAAGACCATAAATGGGAATTTGTTCAAAGATAAAATTACTGGTTGATAAAGGTGATGGGAATAAAATCCTTTGCTTCCCAGTTGCTTAAACCTCCTTCGACGATCGGAAAGATCCAATATTCAAAGTGGTTCTCTTCATCTTCATCTTCTACAGCATTGATTCCATGGTGAGAGATCTTGACAGGTGGCCCTCCAGCCTTGGAGCGACGCATAGCCTTTTGTCCTGCAGCAGTAAACCCTAAGCCAAACTTGTCCGTCTTATGGGGAAAATCAGGAAATTTCCCCCATACTGTACTCCCCCCTTCTTTAATTACAACTTATGCGTCCTTGAGAGATTCCATCCTAGATACATGCTTGGGAACGACAAGCACCTCAACCATTATCTTCGCAACTGCTATCTCGGGAGAAACTTCCTCAAAATGTTGGAAAGGCGTTTCGATGAACTCGCCATCCAACTCTACACAGCAGAAGGAATTGAGATGACTTATCATGTACTCTTCCTCGCCGTGCACTGTTATAATATTACCCTTAACAGGATATTTCAGCATTTGGTGCAAAGAGGAGGTAACTGCCCCGGCATAATGGATCCACGGTCTTCCCAACAAACACGAATATGACGGACGGATGTCCATCACGTAAAAGGTGGAGTTGAAAACTTTTATGCCTACTTTGATAGGAATATCAACCTCTCCATGAACCATTCTGTTGGATCCATCAAACGCCCTAACAACAATGTTACTAGGTTTGAGGGTCAATCCTTCGCAATCCAAACGGTCTAAAGCTTTCTTCGGAAGCACATTCAAGGAAGAACCAGTATCAACTAAGACATGGGTGAGGGTGGTTCCCCTGCATTCAACTGGGACATGTAGCGCTTCGTTGAGTTTCCTTCCTTTGGGAGTTAAGTCAGCATCGGAAAAGCCAAGGCCATTATCAGCAGTAAGACTGGCCATACACTCTTGAAACTGGTCAGCCGAAGTCTCTTGGGGTACATGTGCCGCCTTCAAGAATTTTATTAGGGCCTTAGCATAGGCCTCAGAACAGAGCAGGAGAGCTAACATTGAAATTTTAGAAGGGGTCTGCCCTAACTGTTCCACAACGTCGTAGTCACTTTTTCTGATTATTTTCAAGATTTCATCCATTTCTTTCTGAGTGGTTACGGGGATAACCACAGCATGAGCCTTCGTCCTGACAGGCACTTCCAGTATCCCCTTACCCTTGTCGGTAGTATCAGCAGATGGTCTTTCTTCAGGAGTATCCAATTCTTCAATCACTGGGCCTTGCATAGATGGTCCAACAGGTACAGAAGCTTTCAAGGGTCCGAAAACTGCTCGATGGGGAGCAATCTCTGGAGAAAAGATCCAGCCACTGCGGGTTATCTTGCTTGTACCCGTAATGTTCCCTATATCAGGGCTTTCTTCTTCAGAATTTTCTTGGACTGCCTCAATTTGTTTGATACCATGGTAGAAGATTTCTCCTCCATAGTTCCATGGTATTGTTTTGCTGGATTGGTATGGGACAAGTCCTGGCATGGTGATCTTTAATGGTACACATTCAGAGTTGGGTGTAATCCTGACAGGCCTTTTGAAAGCCTTGGGAGGATTGTCGGAAATGGTTATGATGGAAATACCGTTGGTTGAAGTAGCAAAAGTAGTAGGAGTAACAGGATTGAAGGTATCAACAAGGGTTTTCTGGAAAAGTATCTCTTGGGTATCCATCAGGCGTTGGACACATGACTTCAACATTGGGCAATCACCTTGTATGTTCAAACAAAAATAACAGTCCTTCCCGTAGCCTGGGAATATCCCGGCTATCATCAACTTCTCTTTAATCACTAACAATGGAGTCAACAGTTTGGCAACATCAGTAACATGGAGGTTTTCTATAACGGCATGAACATTGTGGCTGTGCTTGGGCATCGGAGCATATATGACATTGGGCTTCTCAGGCGCATCGAATTCTACCTCTTTGGCATCAATCAAGTCCTGGATTTTGTTCTTAAGCGCCCAACAATTATTGGTATCGTGCCTAGCACTGTCGGAATGGTACGCACACTTGGCATTGGAGTGGTAGTATGGAGAGGAGGTGTTAGGGTTTTTTGGCGCTTCCTTTAAACTGGTAAGATTCAGCTTCAACAAATGGGGGAGGACCTGGGCTGGCGTCATGTTGATGCGGGTGAACTTCCATTGTGGCCTTTCTACCCGTTGTTGATTAGGTCTCGACTGATTGTTACGAGGTTGATCATTTGACGAGTTTTGAATCATCACAACCCATACAGTCGGCCGACGCTCGGTTCTTCCCTGACCCTTCTGAGAATACACAGCAGATGCTTCCTTCTTAGCTGGGAAGGGTTTCTTAACAGTTGTGGATGCTGAGGCGTCCTTCTGAATCTTTCCACTCTTAATACCGGCCTCGACCCTTTCGCCGGTCAAAATCAGTTCATTAAATCCCGCGGAAGAACTTTCGATTAGATGGTTGAAGAAGGGGCCAGACAGGGTCCCCAGAAACATGTCAACTAACTCCCTATCTGACAGTGGTGGCTGCACCCTTCCAGCCAGATCACGCCACCTCTGGGCGTACTCTTTAAACCCTTCATTGGAAGCCATCCCCATACTTTGTAACTGAGTACGAGTGGGCGCCAAATCAGCATTGTATTGATACTGACGGTAAAAAGCAGCTGCCAAGTCTTCCCAATTGTGAACCTCTGATCTCTCGAGTTGATAGAACCAATCTAGTTGCGTGCCAGACAAACTGTCTTGGAAAAAGTGTACCCAGAGGTCTTTATCGGATGAGTGAGGTTGGATCTTTCTAACATACGACCTCAGGTGCATCTTAGGGCAAGACAGATCGTCGTACTTGGAAAATGTTGGCACCTTGAACTTGGGAGGGATAACAATCCCAGCCACCAGCCCTAGTTCTTCAAAATCCAAACCTGGTACTCTCTGCAATTCCATAGTTGCCAGTCTATCCTCAAGATTCTTATATTTATCATCCACTGGAGGATACTGTTGTTCGGAGTAGTCTTCGTCTTCTTCCTCTTCCTCCTCTTCTACCTCAGACTCAGAAGGTACAGTAACCCCTTTCCCTTTGCCAGCCCCTTCGTCAGACGTTGAGGGGAACTCCAGAACCTTCCTAGCATTTCTCTCAAACCTTATTCCAAAAGTGGTTACCCCAGGTCTCTTTTTCCTTTTCTCTTTATTCTTTTCCAACAAAACTTTGAGGTCCTCTTGACCCTTTGCCAAGGTCATGAGGAGTTGCTGGAACTGTGAATTTTGTGCCTGCAGATCCTTGATTGTCTGCTCCAAATCCATCTTGCTGGCATAAACAACAGAAAGATAAGGAAACCTGGTGTGAAGACCTGTTTATGCATATGATGAATGGTATTTTATTCATGTAATGCTTTCAAGGATTCAGAAATTCAAATTTGTTGTAAACAAAAAGGAACGCACGTCATATTAAGAGGAAATTGTTAGTACATAAGTGCCCCATGGGCAAAATATTACAAGATTCTCAATGTAAAAAGACATTGCGCATCCTCTTTGCTACGATGTAAGTGTTGATAGTTTCCTCCTTATGAAGTCGGCGGGTAAGCTCCAAAACCTTCTTCTCACTGGCATAAAAGTTGGCTTCAAAAGTATCCCGTTCTTCCTTGAGTTGGATCCAACTCTTTTGCATTTCTTCCTATGAGGTTGGCATGTCAGGATGTAGGATGGTGTATGGAACCTCTCATTCCATGACAGGCTCTTTGATCACGGGGAGAATGTGAGGGTATGGCATCATAAGATTCTGGGAGCGGGTTCGTAACCACTTGAGATAAGGCTCAAGGGGGATGGAATTCTTGTGCCCCCGTGTATTACTATCCACCTTGTTGGGCATCCTCCAAGCTCTGATGAACCTTTGTCGAAGTCCTTGCGCATTGTTGTCGAAGTCAAAAACTAGGTCAGGAATCAGCATGTCGTGAGGGCCATCCCTCCGAGCATATCCAAATTGTCTCAAAGCTAGACAGGGGTTGTAGGTGATGCCTCCCCTAATGCCAAGTAGTGGGACATTAGGGAATTCTCCACAACGATCAATGATGATGACATTTTCTCTGGACTGAGAACACCAATGTACATCAGAATGTGTGAGGGTCATCAATCGTTGTGACCACCTTAAACCCTGCTCATTCTTCAAAACTGATTGTGGAAGGTGAGAAATAAACCACCTTGCTAGGAGAGGAGTACAACACATGAGAACACCTCTTTTCCTCATTGTTCATGTGTAAAATGAGTGTAGGATTTCCCCAAGCAATGTAGGTATAGGATTCCTGGATATGAAAATCTTGACAGCATTCACATCTATAAGCTGATCAGGGTATGGGAACAAGACCAACCCATATATGAGGAGTGCCACAATCTCTTTAAAGGCTTGTAGATCAAGAGAATTGCAGCAGTCTTGTGCCTTCTCAAACAGAAACTTTGCCAAGAAGCCCTTGACACCACTTCTGGTTTCCCAATGCCCCTTGATGTCAGATGGTTGCAAGTGTAATACTTGAGCAACATCTTCAAGCTTTGGTTCTTTTTCCGTACCATTGTAGGGTAGTTGATGAAGAATAGGAATTCTCAGGAGTTGAGAAAATTCCTCCAAAGTAGGCACCAATTGGTAATCCGGAAATGTGAAACAATGGTGTAGGGGGTCAAAGAACTAGAAGAGAACTTTCACCATGTCTTCTTCAATGTTGGTGTTGACCAAGTTGAGGAGTCTACCATGTCTTTCACTGAAGAGGGAATTCTCTGGAATCCTAGAAGTAAGCTCCTTGAGTTGAGGAGGGATTCTCACAAGGTTTATTTGAATTGTTTTCCTGCGAAGAGATTCCATGACCTACAAAACAAGAACAAAGATGAAGATCCAAACCCTTGAAATGGTTAGTGGATGCATATGATGCTTTATGATGTTCATGATGTATGCACAAGCACATGTACAAGCAAGTCACAAAAAACCCTAGTTTCAGGCTTGCATGAGGTTTCATAGGTAAGTACCCTCTTGAGTTTAGTTGGATCAAAACTTGTCCTATAAATAGTAACCAGGTTCTAAGGAGCTCAATATCACTGGATTATTTTCTATGTTCATTGTTTTGGTTTAGCCACTTAACTAGCGACCAAAATATTCCAAGAAAACAACCCTCAATGAGTGTAGTATCGAGTATCTACCAACTTCGGACTGCACCAAAGCCGGTCATCTCACTACTCCTAATAAAAGGCCAAAATGGTCAAGTAAGGTTCTAAGAGTTCATTAGTGCTTTATGACATTACTCAGCGGCCCCGTATTCTCTTTGATTGACTCAAAGGCTATCGGTACTCACAAATATGTCGCACTAATATAGTTATTGCTTCAACCGTGTCGGTATACCCCACACAGTTTCCATAATGTATTGCTATTTACCTATGAATGTTTCCTAAATCCGGGTGGAGGATTTTAAGCCCAAACAGGAGAACCAAAAATGTAAAGCAATAAAAGCAAACACTAATCATGCAAAGGGTGATCTAAGCCCTAAGGTTACTCCACTTTTAAAAATGTCCCCAGCAGAGTCGCCCGTTCTATGATACGGTGGGAGAACTGACTTGGGATTTTGCGTTTGTGTTCGCAAATGTTTCGGTTTAGCAAGAGTCGCCACCGACTTTTTATTTTATCCTAAGGAAAGGTCAAAAAGCACAGGAAAGACCTTTGAGATGTTTTCTTGGGTTCGGGGAGTAGATTATAGAAAGGGAAGATATTAGCACCCTTTCTATCCATGGTTATCCATGGGCTCTTAGTTACTTGCTTAGATCACTTGCTTTGCCTTTTCAATTGTTTGAAATGGTGCTTTGTGTGTGTGGTTTTTGAAAATGCTTTGAAAAGAGGCCATCATTGTGGCAACCTTTGTAATGATTCTTGTTTGAATATATACAAAGGTGTTTGTCTTTTGAAAAGATATTTCAATGTTTGCAAGTTTGCTTTTGGGAAATGTTTTGAAATTGTGTTGTGAGGTGTGTTTGAAAATAACAAGGATGTTTTGCAAGCTTTGATCAAGTAACTAAGAGTTTGTCTACCCTATTTTACTCAAAGATCTTTCTTATGTTTTTAACCCTTTTAACAGTGTTGTTTCACCATTGTATTTGGTGAACAACCTTGTGTTAGGATGTTAAACGGGACAGGCACGGGTCATCGTATAGACCATGATAACAATTGTGTCAAGTATCTTTGGAAATTTTCTTGAGGGACTTGATCATTTTTGTTTAGGCAACCAAGATAGCATCATCAAGGGACTATGATCTTTTGTTTTGTTTTTGTTTTGCCAAAGTACCCAACATGCATACCATGGCCCATTTGTTTAGGCAACCAAGTGGAGATACCTTAAGGGGTGTTTATGTGCAAGTGTGTTTTATTGCATGCAAGATTTTATCTTGAATTAAGATTTTCTATTTCATTGATTTTATCTTGCCATACACATCCTAATTACTAGCATTTACATTTGAAAGCAATAAAATGCAGAAATGTAAAATCCTACGCTATTACAACATTAGGGGATGGGGATACACATTTGTACACGGGGTGGTTCAACGAGAAAAATAGATAAGAAAAGAAAATAACAAAGGGAAGATAGAGAGAAAGAGAGAGAGAGGGCTAGCGCGCTACTGAGAGGAAGTCAGAAGTTCTGACCCAGGCCTGTTGCAAGATTATTAACCTTTTGGTGAAAATGTATGAGTCAGAACTTCTGACTCTGGCACCTGCAAAATAGAAACCTGTTAGTGGGAAGGTCAGAAGTTCTGACCCCCGTGCGCTGCAAGACAAAAGTTTGTTAGTGGGGAAGTCGGAAGTTCTGACCCTGTTGGAAATACAATAATTTTCAGAAGTTCTGATATTATTGATAGCAAAACAAGTCTTAGGAGTGCTGACGTCAAAGTCAGAGCTTGATTTCCCCCTGTACTAGCCAGAACATCTGCAGTTTTATTATTTTTTCCATAAAACAAAAGGCATGCCTAGGATGATCTCAGCAGGTATCAAAGTGTTTCAGAAGGCAGAACCAATAAGGTCATGAACAGGTTTTACACTGATTCCCTTCCTACTTAAACGTTCAGAGGTATGAAAACCCTCAAAACGCGTACAATAGCAACATGATATTTACATTGTGTTTATTGAGCATGCAAAGCTGATGATGCTTAGCAGCATGATGAAAGTCAACAGGTGCTTACCTGGCTGTTAAAAAAAGTCTGTGAGTGGGAGCTAGCTTTTAGCTCTGATGGTGTTCTGGATAGGTTCTTTTTAGGATGGGTGGATGGAGAAGATATGTGTATGTAGGGTCAGAAACTGTATGGGTGCTCTCTAGTCAAGAAGCAAACTGAGTATCAATGACGTTTGGAGACAGGAAGTTCAAAGTTGTGAATCACTGGGGGTTTTGGTAGAGTTTCACAAGGTTTTTCTTTTACTAGAGTTTTTCTGTTTCTTCTCTAGCAATTTTTTCTGGTTCTTTTTTTCACGTCCTTCTTTGATGGATAATGGTGTCCTATTTATAGGAAAAACTTTGTGGATTTTTGAACGCTTAAAGGGCGCCCATATTATGCAGTAGGGGTTAACTTGTTTTTGAAGGAAGTTCCTGAAAAGTTGTGATGATGGACAACTTTTCAGCCTAGGCTGGAATAGTAGGCAATGATTGAGGAGAAGTGACTTCTATAGGCGAAAAGTGGCGCATAGACTCATGCCTAAACCTGCATAAAGGTGTTTAACAAGCCATACGTGGAGAGACCCCTTGGATGAATGTTCAGGAGTGGTTGTGAGCATTAATGAGCATTAAATGGTGATGAGATTTATCAACATCAAAAATCTTGTAATAGGAGATTTTGCATCATTACCTAAAACCTGAGCCAACAGTTCTGCTTTACCAAAAACAATGTAAACCAAGCTTTGACCTTGGCCTCTTGCTGTCTCAGCAAGTTCTGAGAGTTTTCCAGTATATTCCTTTGATCTGCCTTTAAATTTTCTGGACTTAGTAATCTTGCTTCAGTACCTTTCCCAATCTGCTGATCCTATTATCTTCTGATCCCAGTATGTTCTGAAGGAGCTTCTGGCTTTGTTGTTTTCTCTAGCAAATTCTGACTGAACTTTTACGTAGCTGCTGAAAAAGCCATGTTCTGTTCAAAGATCAAGTGCTGAACCATGTTTACAATCTCTTACTGAGTTGGTGTAACTGCTGAAGGAGCCACCCTCTGACTGACTGTTACGTGCTGAGCCAAGTTTGCAACTTCTGACCGTTTCTGCCTGGAGGTTGGTTCAGAAGCTATGAAGTGCCATTTTCTTCTTAAACCCCTTTTTTTTCTTTTTTAGAGAAAATTCTAAGTATTTAGAATTTTAACTTTTTCAAGGAGAAAGTTTTGCCTTTTAAGCTTGCAAATGACCAGGAATGATACTAAAGGGCTTGGCTTTGTTTAAGGAAAAATCTGAGAATTCAGGATGAATTCTTGAAGGATGGGAGGGCAAATTTTGGGGTACAACAACCAGGATACCATTTTTTTGCCCAAGCCGCCTTTTCAGGTTTTCGACTTGCCAGGTGTGATCGGTGGATCTGGAACTGACTGTTTAACGCTGGTTCGCGAAATGTTGCGGAAGCAAGAGTCGCCACCGTCTTTTATTTTCTCCAAATGGAAAGGACAAAAGCACAGAAAAATTCCTTAAAGAGATCGCTCTCGGTTCGGGAGGTAGATTATAGAAAGGGAAGGTGTTAGCACCCTTTCTATCCATGGTTATCCATGGGCTCTTAGATACTTGCTCATTGTGTTTTCAAAAGGTTTGTTCGCTTTTCAATTGTGGGTTTAAAAAGTTTCTTTGAAAATTCCAGTTTGACTCTTGTATCAGTCCTCAAGAGTGTTTGAAAAATTGCTTTCGAAAGCTTTTTTGAAAATGTGTTGGTGTGAAAAGTATTTTTGATTTGTTTTTGAAATTAGAGCAAGTATCTAGAGTCATCTACCTACCCTAAGGAATTCGTCTGTGTAAATGTCCTTAAGGTAGTGTCATCCCACCATTGAGAGGTAGGTAGCACCACCGTTGGAGGTGTTCGGGTCAATTCGAGGTTCGGGACATGGTGATCACCGGAGCAATAGGAAGACACCTTAGAAGCTACCCTCATGCCAGGTTCCCGGATCATGAGGACTTACTAAGACATCCTCTACTCGACGATCACCTTTCGAGGCAAGGCAACAGTGAGGCGTACCCTAGGGGTGGTGTGTGATTTGTGTGTCGTTTTCATTTGCATTTATCTTGTCATGTTATTGGTGTTCTACGCTTGATTTTATTTTGCCCATTCATTCTTGCATGCTTTGTTTAACAGTTAAAAGTTTGCGGGAAAGTAAAGATCTAAAGCTATTACAAATGGCGCGGGTCCACATCGCCAAAATTAACCAGGACCCGATTTGACAGAAAAATAAAGAAATTAAAAGTGCGAGAAGTAATTTACATGGCTTCGGGAGAGATACATAAATATTATAAAGAAATAAAAATAAATGCGAATTAATAAGAATTAAAACGAATCGAGGGCGCTGGACCCTTTTTGCAAAAAATTGAATTAACGATAAATTAATTAATTAAAAAAAAGCAAGAACTTGTTTTTTGGTATTTTTGATATTTTATGATTTAATATAAAAAAGAAAGAATTAATTAAAATTAACTACTAACCCTAATTCTATTTTATTTTAATTTATTAAGAAAACATTAGAATTAAACCTAAATTAAACCTAATTTTTACATGCAAATTTAATTATGAAAATAAATAAAATAAATAATATTATTATAAAAAGGAAAAATTAAGAAGGAATAAAAACATTAATTAAACCTAATTCTATATTTTTTAGATTTTGTTATGAAAGGAATTAAAATTAAAACCCTAATTTAAACTAATTAATTTACATGTATTTATTTACAAGAAAAATTAAAATAAAATATTTATTATATTTTTTATCTTTTCTGATTTTTATGCATTTTTTATATTTATGAAAATAAGTAATTAATTTAAACAAATAATAATCAAAAGAAATATATTTAAATAAATAAAAGAAATAAAGAAAAGTGAAAAATATGCGAACCTAGGGGGGTGGTAGTCCCCAAAGTGGAGGTGTAATCTTGAGTAATCTGGCCCAATAATCTGGGTCCATTTGACTTTTCCAATTAGCATGCTGGCACATTGACTCACGTGTATAGTGTTCCTACAATCTACGCCTTTGAATTCCTGAAGCTGAATGCGTGGCACGCTGGATTTGGAGGTGTATCGTGGTCTTCAATTCAAGCGCTATACATGAACGTTAATTGAAAAATAACAAATGGAAAGAGTGAAGACCTGGGATCGAACCCAGGTCATTAACATTACCAGTCTTATGCCTTGCCAGTGGACCACTACCACGCGTTTGTTAAATAAATAAACAACAAATAACATAATGTGAAACAACGCGTTAGTGGGTTAAAGCGCGCGAATTTCAAACCAACCTATCACATCTTGCCACGGACTCATCTTCTTCATCATCCCTGAAATACAAAAACATTGGGCAACGGTTTTTTACGCGTTGTTTTAGGCATGTTTTGGAAAAATAACGACTAGCCCTCTGACGCTCATAAATTGAGCGCGAGGGTTCCATTGCCTTCGTCCAAATGCGCTGGTTTGAATGATGGTGGTCAGGGGTTCCGATTTTTCTTTGTTTCAAAAGCCCTAATTTCACATCCTGCAAACCCTAGAAAAACAAACATGGCATAATCGCGTGTAGCATATAAAAAAATAATTAAATATATTGGTTAGCTTCAGAACTTCACAAGGAATGTAAATCAACCATTAAAATGCCATGAGAATGCCTAGAAGTTAAAATACGATCAGGGCTTTTTCATGAGATATTCCCAGTTCAGTATACCAATTCCTGAGGTTTTGATGGATGTTCTTGATTGCAATCGCTTCTGGACAACCCTGGTGTTGTACCCCAAAATTTGCCCTCCCCTATTCTTCAAGATTTGTCAAGTCAAGGCCACAAAATTCCCCAAGGGTTGTGCAGCTCAACTGTCTCCTATACAGTCAAAACTAGGGTTTGTGTTCTGATCAAGAAATTTAAGTTTTCAAGGGCCCAATCAAGTCTCATATGCCTACAAAGATGGTCAAGTACCCTCATGTCAAGTTTCAAGGCAGTCAGCTCAAAATTGCACAGTCAAAACCCTAAATTGCACTACAGTCAACTGTAGGGGCAAAATGGTCATTTGACAGTCAAAAGTTCAAATTTTTGGTCAATATATCATTTTGAAGCCACAAAAATCATTTGATCAATGCTTGATCATGATTCTCAAAATTTGGCTCAGAAATCATCAAAGATGCAAAAGTTGCTATATTTGGACAGTTGAAAAAGTCAACTGAAATTGACCAGGGCATAACTTTCACATGGATTATCAGAAAAATTCCATCCAAAGCTCATTTTGAAGAGAAAGACATTTCCTACAATTCATCTTCATGTTCCAAGTCCAAGAAATGCTCTCACAAAAAGTTATCAATTTCAACATTATAGGTCATTTTCAAAAGTCAACAAAAAGGGACTTTAAGTCAAAGGCCATAACTTGAGATTGGTAAATCAAAATGACATGGGACCAAAGGCATTGGTTAAAGGACTCAAAGACCTTTCCAAAATGTCCAAGAACATGTGAAAAGCTTAAAAATTGAGCAAGTTATGCCTTGTGGAAGTTGGGAAATTTTTGGGAATTTTGAAAAGTCAACAATGGTTCAAATGACCTAAAAATGCAAATGGGCCCATTTTTCTTCCAAATTTCTTCATGCCAAGCCTATGCACGACCATTAGGCCCAAAGATAAGTATTTTCTCATTTTTTAATTATTTATTTGAATTTATATTAATATTAATTCATTTAAATTATTTTAATACATGAAAAATATAAGTTTGACCTAAAAAAAATCTTTTTATGCACATTCCAAGGTCAATATTTCGTGCACATCTTAAATAGGCAAGTTTTGGTGTGATTTGAGCTGATTGAACACAAAATGCACATGGAAAAGATTTGGAAAAGATATGAAGAAATCAAATATGTGAAATCATCAATGCAATAGATTTTGTCTAGTTTTCTTGACCTAAATTGTTCTATACATATTCAAGGTCACAAAACCTAATATTTTGAGACTGGAAGCTGCGCAGAAAACCAATATTGAAAGCTTGAAAATTGCTTGAAAAACAAAAATCTGAAATCAGTGCTAGAGGTCGATTCAAACCTCCAAACCTATTCCAAAGGCTTCAGTGGCGATTGCTGGACACATCCCAATCATTAGCATCAACTCAGACCCCAAGAATTGGTAACGAGCCCTTTGACTGCACAGCAAAAAATTCTTAAACGCATATCATGTTCTAAGCATCTTCTTTGAAGTTTAATCGTATATTCATGTCCCTTACAAAGTTTCAAAGCTAACCACTGTATTTAATTGGATTTTCGTGCTGTATATAAGGTTTTGCCATGATCGTCCTCTAGGGTTTACAGGTTTGCTAATTTGGGGTTTTTGAGACAAAGCAAAATTGGGGCTCAAGACCATTGCCATTGCCTTTAGCACATCCAAACGAAAAGATTCCAACCCTCGCGCTCAATTTATGAGTGTCGAGGGCCTGTTCGCTATTTTCTGTTAGATGGTATTAGGCAACGTTTTCCAAACCGTGGCCTTTGAGTTTTGTTTTACAGGGACGAAGACGATGGTGTCGTGTCACACGGGGACAGGCCAATTCAAATTTGCGCGCGTTTTAGCCATTACGCGTTGGTTTTGATTTTTGTTGTTTATTAACCATAATATATTAAATGAAATGCAGTAGCTCAGTTGGTAACACGTGACATGGTTAATCCTCAAGACCTGGGTTCAAGTCCCAGGTCTGGGTATATTTCATAATATTTTTCAATGCCAGTTCCCATGCAGCACAAACACTGAAGCGCATCGTGTGTCCCCCAAATCCAAGCGTACACGCGTCCAGGGGATTCCAATCAAAGGCAAGGATTAAAGAACACCGTGTTCTATGGTCAATACGCTGACACACGATCCAGAAAAGTCAACAAATTCAGATCTAAATGGGCCAGATTGCTGGGCCTGAACCTCCCATTTGGGGCTACACCCCACTCTGGTTTGACAATTTTATTTCTTTTTCTTATATCTTTTAATTATTATTTTAATTGTTAGGTTTATCTTAATTATTGTTTATTTAATTTTTAATCAAAATATAAAAACATCATAAAAATCAAAAAAATGCCAAAAAATACAATTTTTATTTTATTATTTCCATAAATAAATTGTATGTAAATTATTTAGTTTAATTAGGTTTTTAACTTTAATTCCTTTTTTAATAAAATCCAAAAAATGTAGAATTAGGTTAATTGATAATTTTTATACCTTTTTAATCTTTTCCTTTTTCTCACAATATTATTTATTTATTATTTTATTTTTATAATTAAATGTACATAAATAATTTAGGGTCTAATTTAGGTTTTAATTTAATTCTTTCATAATAAATAAAGAAAACATTAGAATTAGGGTTTGGACATTTTACTTTAATTATAATTAATCCTTTTTCTTATTTAATCTAAAAAATACAAAAATACCAAAAAAACATTTAATCATTTAATTTTAATTCTCATTAACTTTTAATATTTTGCAAGAGGGTCCAACGCCCGTCGTTTTAATTATTTAATTGCGCATTTATCTTATGTCGTTTAATTATAATTATGTAAATCTCCCAAAGCCATGTAACTTTACTTTTCGCACTTTTATTTACTTCGCTTTATTTATTTTTCAGTCAAATCGGGTCCGGTTTAAATTTAGGCGATGTGGACCCGCGCCATTTGTAATAGTCTTAGATTTATTTTTCGCAAGCTTTATAACTGTTAAATATGCATGCAAGAATGAATGGCCCTAATTAAAATCAAGCGTAGATCACAATGACATGACACAAGACAAATAACTGAAACATGACACACAATTCGCACACACCACCCCTAGGGTACGCCTCACTGTTGCCTTTCGAAAGGTGATCGTCGAGTAGAGGACGTCTTAGTAAGTCCTCATGATCCGGGAACCTGGCATGAGGGTAGCTTCTAAGGTGTCTTCCTATTGCTCCGGTGATCACCATGTCCCGAACCTTCGAATTGACCCGAACACCTCCAACGGTGGTGCTACCTACCTCTCAATGGTGGGATGGCACTACTTTTAAGGACATTTACACAGACGAATTCCTTAGGGTAGGTAGGTTCTCAAGGATACTTGCTCTTATCTCAAAACAAACTCAAAAAGACTTTTCACACTGACACTTTTCAAAAGCTTTCAAAGCAAACTTTTCAAACACTCTGACGTATGAGTCGATCTGAAATTTTTCAAAGAAACTTTTTTAAAACCCACAATTGAAAAGCAAACAAACAATTTTGAAAACACATTGAGCAAGTATCTAAGAGCCCATGGATAACCATGGATAGAAAGGGTGCTAACACCTTCCCTTTCTATAACCTACCTCCCGAACCGAGAGCAATCTCTATAAGGAATTTTTCTGTGCTTTTGTCCTTTCCATTTGGAGAAAATAAAAGACGGTGGCGACTCTTGCTTCCGCGACATTTTCGCGAACCAGCGTTAAACAGTCAGTTCCAGATCCACCGATCACAGAACTGGCGACTCTGCTGGGGAAATAACTTAAAGTGGGGTATACCTTAGGACTAAGATCACTTGTGTTTTCAATTGTCTGAACTGCTTGCTTTATTATTGTGGGTTGCTTGGGAGTTCTATAGATCCTAAACCCGGATCTGGGGGATACCTTTCTTAGAAAGTAGCAACAAGGCTGTGAGGGAACTGTGCGGGGTATACCGACATGGTTGAAACAGTCTGCTACGTTGATGTGGCACTTTGGTGTGTACCGGTAACCCTTGAGTTCAGTCAAGGAGAGTACGGGGCCTCCGCGTGGTGTCGTGAAGCATCAACAGACCTTAGGAACCTTAATTGAACAATCTTGGCCTCTTTAGGGTAGTGAGATAACTGACTTTGGTGCAGTCCGAGGTTGGTTGATACTCGATACTACACTCAATTGAGGGTTGCTTTCCTGGAATATTTCGGTCGCCAGTTCAGTGGCTAAATCGAAACGATGAACAATGAAAGCAATCCCGTGATATTGGGAACCTTAGAACCCGGTTACTTTTATTAGGACAGGTTGAACCCACCAACTTCAAGAGGGTACTACCCAGACCCCATGCTGGCCTTAAACCTTAAGGGCTTGTCTTGTGTGCCTTGTGTGCCTTACATGTTTGTCTTTGTAAATATCTGTGGTGTGTTTAATCATAGCATCATGACATCATCCAGCATCATATGCATTGACTAACCATTTCAGGGGTTCGAATTTTCATCTTTGTTCTTGTTTTGTAGGACATGGAAACTGTTCGTAGAAAGACCATTCAAGTCAGTCTTGTAAGGATCCCTCCTCAGCTTAAGGAACTTATATCCAGAATTCCTGAGAACTCTTCATTCAGTGAAAGACATGGAAGCCTCATCAGCTTGGTCAACACCAACATTGAGGAAGATATGATTAAGGTCTTGTTCCAATTCTTTGACCCTCTGCATCACTGTTTCACCTTCTTGGACTATCAGTTGGCACCTACATTGGAGGAGTTCTCCCGGCTCCTGAAGATTCCTATCCTTGATCAGTTACCCTTCAGCGGTACAGAAAAGGAACCAAAGCTTGAAGAGATTGCTAAAGCCTTGCACCTACAGTCATCTGACCTCAAGGGACATTGGGAAGTCAGAAGTGGTATCAAAGGGTTCTTAGCCAGGTTTCTGTTTGAGAAGGCCCTTGAATGTTGGAACTCCCTTGACTTGCAAGCTTTTGAAGAGGTTGTGGCCCTCCTTGTTTATGGTTTGGTGTTGTTTCCTAACCCAGACCAGCTTATTGATATCAGTGCTGTCCAGATCTTCATGTCCAGGAATCCCATACCTACATTGCTGGGGGACATCCTTCACTCATGTTACACTCGAACCATGAGAAAAAGAGGTGTCCTTATGTGTTGCACTCCTCTCCTGGGAAGGTGGTTTATTTCGCACCTTCCGCAATCAGTCTTGAAGAATGAGCGGGGTCTGAGATGGTCACAACGGTTGATGACTCTTACACATGCTGATATACATTGGTGTCCTAGATCCAGAGGGGATGTCACTATCATTGATCGTTGCGGAGAGTACCCTAATGTTCCTTTACTGGGAATCAGAGGGGGTATTACTTATAGCCCATGCCTGGCTTGGAGACAGTTTGGTTATGCTCGGAGGGACGGTCCTCATGACATGTTAATTCCCGACATAGTTTTTGACTTCGACAATGATACTCAAGGACTTCGTCAGAGATTTATCAGAGCCTGGAGGATGCCTAGTAGGATAGACAGCAAGACACTGGGGCACAGGAACTCCATCCCTTTGGAACCTTATCTCAAGTGGGTACGAGCCCGCTCTCAGAAGTTAGTGATGCCTTATCCTCACATGCTTCCAGTAATCAAAGAACCAGTCTTGGAAGGGGAAGTGTCTCGTGTTATTCAGCACCCTGATATGCCCACATCCTGGGAAGAGATGCAGAAGAGCTGGATCCAGCTTAAGGAAGAGCGGAATTCTCTTGAGACTAGTCTGCATGCCAGTGAAAAGAAGGTTTTGGAGCTCACCCGTCTGTTGCATGAGGAGAGGAATCTCAACACCTACATAGCTCCGAAAAGGATGCGCAGTGTATTTTGGGATTGACTTGATTTTTGTACTTTTTGCCCATGAGGCCTTGATGTATTAAACAATGGTTTTCTTTAATGATAACGTGTGTTCTTTTCTTGTCTACAACAAATTTGAACTTTCGAACCCTTGAATGCATTGCATACGCATTTCATACATCATGTGCATAGCAGGTTTTTCCTCTTTTCAGGTTGCTTACAGTTCTTCGCTGTTTATTTCAGCATCATGAATCCCGGATCTGAATCAACTGAGACATCAATCAAGGCTCTCCAGGCGCAGAATGCGCAGTTCCAAGAACTAATCATGGGTCTAGCTAAAGGCCAAGAAGAACTGAAGACTATGCTCCTGAAGAAGGAGAAGAAGAAGAAGAGAAGAACTGTTCTGTTCAACTCGGGCCGAAGGTTGGGTAATACTCGGCAGCATGAAGAGGCTGGTTCTTCTGTTGGCAGGAGTCCTTCTCAGGCAGAAGTAAAGGTTCCTACTCCAGTGGTCTCCGACAACGAGACAGACTTTGATGAAGAGCAGTACCCTCCTGCAGATGACAGGTACAAACAACTGGAGGACAGGTTGAAGGCTATGGAGGTGCAACAGGCACCTGGGCTGGATTTCGGAGATCTGGGTTTGTCGACTGGTGTGATTATCCCGCATAAATTCAAAGCACCATCCTTCTCGAAGTATGACGGGGCGTCTTGTCCCAAGCTGCATTTAAGGTCCTATGTTCAGAAAATTCAGCCGTATACCGCGGATAAGAATTTATGGATCCACTTCTTCCAGGAGAGTCTTTCAGGGACTCATCTCGAATGGTTCTATCAGCTGGATGGGACCAAAGTTCGTAACTGGGAGGAGCTGGCTACTGCTTTCTACAAGCAGTATCAGTATAATGCCGACCTTGCCCCCACACGTACCCAACTCCAGGGTATGTCGTTAGGTGCAAGTGAAGGTTTTAAAGAGTACGCGCAGAAGTGGAGAGACCTGGCGGGCAGGGTGCAGCCACCTTTGACTGATCGAGAGTTAGTGGACATGTTCTTGGGGACCCTATCTGGGCCGTTTTTTAACCATCTCATTGGGAATTCTTCTGCTGGTTTCACTGATTTAATCTTGACTGGAGAGAGAATCGAAGCTGGGCTGAAATCTGGAAAGATTGCAAAGGGTGCATCATCTAGTGCAGAGAAGAAACCCTTCAAAAAGGAGTCTAGTGCCGTGTATGGCTCCAGGAAATCAGAAAGACCTGATCGCCGCCAATCTGTCAGCGCGGTAATGATCGCTAAGCCTGCTGCCGCTCCCCGGCCAAACAATCCTCAAAGGGCTGATAGACCCCGGAGAGAGTTTACCCGGTTAAGCATGACCCTATCGCAAATCCTGCCACAGTTGCTATCCACCAATTTGGTGACTGTCAAGGAGGCGCCAAAGTTCTCAAACACTACCTCTCCTAAGTACAACCCGAATGCCCGTTGTGCTTACCATTCAGACATCCCGGGGCATGCCACTGATGACTGTTGGGCGTTAAAGAATAAGGTGCAAGACCTTATCGATGCTAAAGAGATACAATTCGAAGCGCCTGCAAAGCCGAATGTAGTTACTGCCCCTATGCCTCAACACGGGGTAAATGCTGTCGATGAAGACGTTTATGCTGTTTCTGTGGATGATCTAGCCACTCCTCTAAAGATCGTTAAGAAGAACCTACTGCAGGCCGGTTTATTTCCGGGTTGTAGTGAGGGTTGCCTGTTCTGTGATGTGTCCCCATCCGGTTGTCCCTTGCTAAAGTTAGGCATCCAAAGCTTAATGGATAGCAAGGAGATTCTATTCAAGAAGTCTGCTGTTCGTTTGGTTCCAATGGAAGAAGTTTCTGTGGTGACTATCTTCAACAATCCGATCCCGGCTCTCCAAAAGAAGCCTGTCCAAATTCTGACCGTGGCACCTATTACTATCACTGTTCCTGGGCCCCTGCCCTATGTATCTAACAAAGCTGTCCCTTGGCACTATGGGGCAGATGTATATATAAACGGAGTTAAACAAGAGCTCAACGCTGGCGCCAGCATCTGTGACATCACTGGCCCGGCCAAAGTTACCCGCAGTGGCAGGCTCTTCTCACCTGACATTGCGCCACCTGCTGCCCGAAGACCGCTCTTGATAATTCCCACAAGTACACCTATTCCTGTTGCTGACCAAGTTGTTGTTCCTGCTGCTGACCCAATTGTTTCTCCTGCTGCCGAGTCATCCAGCGCTCGGGGCAAGGGAGTTGAAGCTGAGCCTGCCCAGATGGAGGCGCCCATACCCATAGCTGCTGAGGCCTCCCCACAAGAGATGGAGGAGATTTTGAAGATTATAAAGAAGAGCGATTTTAATGTTGTGGAACAGCTGGGGCATACGCCCTCCAAGATCTCCATGCTCTCTTTACTGCTGTGCTCTGAGGCCCATGCAAAGGCCCTCATCTCGTTCCTCAAGACAGCCCACGTACCACATGAAACCTCTGCAGTCCAATTCACTGATTGCGTGGCAAGCCTAACGGCAGATAATGGCTTGGGTTTCTCGGATGCTGATTTGACCGCAAAGGGGAGAGACCATAATGATGCTCTGCATGTCTCAATCGAATGCAGGGGCACCACCTTGGCACATGTGTTGGTTGATACTGGGTCATCTTTGAATGTGCTACCCAAGAAGGCTCTGGATCGTCTAGATTGTGAAGGCCTGGATTTGAAACCCAGCAACATCATTGTCAGGGCCTTTGACGGTTCGAAGAGGATGGTCCACGGGGAGGTTGACATTCCGATTCGTGTGGGTTCTCAGGTGTTCGACTCCACTTTTTATGTGATGGATATCCGTCCATCTTACTCTTGTCTGCTGGGTCGACCCTGGATACATAAGGCTGGAGCAGTGACCTCTACCTTGCATCAAAAGCTGAAGTACCCCGTCAGAGGGAAGATTGTCACCGTGCAAGGAGAGGAAGAATACATGGTGAGCCACCTAAACTCGTTCAGATACATTGAGATGGATGGGGAGTTCATTGAGACCCCCTTCCAGCATTTCGAGGAGGTGTTTCCAATTGCAGCAGAATTAACAGAAGCAAGTGGTCCTTTGAAGATGGCTTCCCTGAAGGATGCCAGGGCTGTGGTGCAGAAGGGTGAATGTGCCGACTGGGGCAGACTTCCAGACTTCACCCAGAAGACTGATAAACTTGGGCTGGGTTTCACCTCAGAAGGTCAGAGAGCTATGAGGAAAGCAAAGATCGGAAGACCTCCGGTATTTATTAAAAGCTCAGAGGTGAATGCTGTGGGGGAGGACCAGGAAGTGGATGAAGCCGAATTCAACAGCTGGATTTATCCGACGGCCGAAGACGGATTGAACAATTGGAGTGCAAAGGACCATACCCCTGTTACCTTTGTGACGCAGTAATAAATTTCTTTGTTTTCGTTATATTTTGTAATAAACAATGATAAACTCTATGGCCCGGTGTCTTACCCGAGGCACCGTGGTTCTATTTGTGAGGGCATACAAACTGTCATTTTATACATCATGAATGAAAATCTTGGACGTACTTTTCGCATTGCAAATATTGTGTTCCTTTTCTGTCTTTCTTTTCCTTTACATAAAATTTCAAAAAAACAGCTGTATTTATACACACACTCACTCATACAGGTTTCAATCCACTCTGGATCTCACTGATAACAGCTCTGCTAATGCCAATTATGACTTCGAAAATCCGATCAACTTAGCCGAAGACGAAGGTGAAGATGATTGCGAAGTGCCTGGCGAGCTTGCAAGACTGTTGCTTCAGGAAGAGCGGGCAATTCAACCCCATGAAGAGCCAGTGGAAACCATAAACTTGGGTACTGAGGCAGACAGGAGAGAGGTAAAGATTGGTGCTAACCTAGAGCTCAGCGTGAAGCAACGGTTAACCAAGATGCTGCATGACTATATGGAGATATTTGCCTGGTCCTACGAAGACATGCCTGGGTTGGATACCGATATTGTTGTCCATCATTTGCCGACTAAGGAAGACTGCCCCCCAGTTAAACAAAAGGTCCGTCGGATGCGTCCAGAGATGTCAGAGAAGATTAAGGCCGAGGTCATGAAACAGTTTGATGCCGGGTTCCTTGCAGTGACTTCTTACCCTCAGTGGGTTGCTAATGTGGTGCCAGTACCTAAAAAGGACGGCAAGGTCAGAATGTGTGTCGATTACAGGGATCTGAACAGGGCCAGCCCCAAGGATGACTTCCCCTTACCTCACATTGATGTCATCGTTGATAATACAGCCCAACACAAGGTATTCTCTTTCATGGATGGCTTTTCAGGCTACAATCAGATCAAGATGGCACCTGAAGACATGGAAAAGACTACATTTGTTACTCAGTGGGGCACCTTCTGTTACAAGGTCATGCCGTTCGGATTAAAGAATGCTGGAGCAACCTACCAACGTGCCATGGTTGCCTTATTTCATGATATGATTCATCACGAGATCGAAGTGTATGTGGACGACATGATCGCTAGGTCCCAGACTGAGGAAGAGCATCTAGATCATCTACAGAAATTGTTTGACCGATTGAAACTGTACAAGCTGAGATTGAACCCGAACAAGTGCACCTTCGGGGTAAGATCGGGAAAGTTACTAGGCTTCGTGGTCAGTGATAAAGGTATTCAAGTGGACCCTGCTAAGGTCAAAGCCATTCAAGAGATGCCGGTTCCTAAGACAGAGAAGGAAGTCAGAGGCTTTTTAGGACGCCTGAATTACATCGCTCGATTCATCTCACATCTGACTGCTACCTGTGAGCCAATCTTCAAGCTGCTGAAGAAAGATCAGGTAGTACGTTGGAACGATGAATGCCAGGCTGCCTTCGACAGAATTAAAGAGTATCTCCAAAAACCACCTATCCTTATGCCACCGGTTGAAGGGAGACCTCTGATCCTATATCTGACAGTGCTAGACAACTCAATGGGGTGTGTGCTGGGGCAGCATGACGAGTCTGGCCGAAAAGAGCATGCCATTTATTACCTTAGCAAAAAGTTTACCGACTGTGAGACCCGATACTCACTGCTTGAGAAAACTTGCTGCGCTTTGGTATGGGCTGCTCGCCGGCTGAGACAGTATATGCTGACTCACACTACCTTGTTGATCTCAAAGATGGATCCGATAAAATACATATTCGAAAAGCCTGCTCTGTCTGGGAGAATTGCAAGATGGAAAATGATCTTGACGGAATACGACATTCAGTACACAACCCAGAAAGCCATCAAGGGGAGTGTATTGGCAGACCACTTAGCTCATCAAGCTGTAGATGACTACCAATCAATGAACTTCGAGTTTCCGGATGAAAGCATCATGATTGTGACTGACTGTGAAATACCTGGACCGGATGAAGGACCTGAGCCAGGATCTCGATGGTCTATGCACTTCGACGGAGCCTCCAATGCTTTGGGAAATGGTATCGGCGCCATAATCGTATCTCCACAAGGTACTCATACTCCACTCACTGCCCGGCTGTGTTTCAACTGTACCAACAACATGGCGGAGTATGAGGCGTGCATCATGGGTCTTCAAGCTGCGATCGACCTGAGGATCAAACTTCTAAGTGTTTTCGGAGATTCCGCTCTTGTGATCAATCAGATCAACAGAGAGTGGGATACGAAACATCCAAACTTGATTCCTTACAGAGAATGTGTGTTGACCCTGATTCCCCACTTTACAGAGATAACCTTTGAGCACTTTCCAAGAGAAGAGAATCAGTTAGCGGACGCGTTAGCTACAATGTCTTCAATGTTCAAAGTTAAATGGGATAATGAAGCTCCCCGGATCGTCATCTGGAAACTGGACGAACCGGCATACTGTTGTGATCTCGAAACTGAATTGGTAACTGAGAAGCCTTGGTACCACGAAGTGAAGAGATATCTAGAAGCTCAGGAATACCCTGAAGGTGCCTCTATCAACGATAAGAAATTCCTGAGGAGGTTCGCAGCAAAATTCTTCCTAAGCAACGGCATCTTGTACAAGCGAAACCATGATTCAACCTTACTGCGTTGTGTGGATAAGACTGAAGCGGAAAGAATCATGGAAGAGCTACACGAAGGGACCTTTGGTACGCATTCCAGTGGACATACTATGGCTAAAAAGATCCTACGGGCGGGGTATTACTGGTCCACAATGGAAGCTGACTGTTACCAACACTCCAGGACATGCCACAAGTGCCAGATCTATGCAGACAAGGTGCATGTTCCTCCGGTTCCCCTGAATGTTCTGACCGCGCCTTGGCCGTTTGCAATGTGGGGCATAGACATGATCGGCGAGATAAAACCTACGGCATCCAATGGACATCGCTTCATCCTAGTGGCGATCGACTATTTTACAAAGTGGGTTGAGGCAGCATCCTATGCTACGGTAACCAAGACTGTTGTGGCACGGTTCATCCGGCACAACCTGATCTGCCGATACGGCGTCCCTGAACGAATAATTACAGACAACGGTACCAATCTGAACAATAAGATGATTGCTGAGCTTTGCGAACAGTTCAAGATACAGCACCACAATTCTTCTCCTTACAGACCGAAGATGAATGGGGCTGTAGAAGCAGCAAATAAAAACATCAAGAAGATCGTGCAAAAAATGACAGTAACTTACAAAGATTGGCACGAGATGTTACCGTTCGCTCTGCATGGGTACCGTACCTCAGCTAGGACGTCAACCGGGGCAACTCCCTTCTCTCTGGTTTATGGCATGGAGGCAGTCTTGCCGATCGAAGTACAAATTCCCTCTCTACGGATAATGAAGGATGCAAATCTGAACGAAGATGATTGGATCCAGACACGACTTGACCAACTCAACCTCATTGACGAGAAGAGACTTGCTGCTATCTGTCATGGTCAGACGTATCAGAAACGAATGATCAGGGCATTTAACAAAAAGGTCAGACCACAGGAATATCGAGTTGGGGATCTGGTAATCAAGCGAATCATCCTTCCTCAGAGTGATCCAAGGGGCAAATGGACCCCTACGTACGAAGGGCCATTTGTGGTTAAGCATGTGTTCTCAGGAGGAGCAATGATATTGACCAATATGGATGGTGACGACCTTCCTCACCCCGCCAATGAAGACATAGTTAAAAAATACTACGCATGAAAAAAAAGACCCGCTAGGTTGACATGCCTAGGCAAAAATTAGGGCTTCCCGTCGAACCAAAAGGGTTCGGGCAAAATGAAGGGATAAAAATGAAAAAAATCTGTACACCCGGCAAGTCGAAAACCTGAAAAGGCGGCTTGGGCAAAAATGGGTATCCCGGTGGACCGAAAACCCGAAAGGGCGGTCCAGGCAAAAATTAGGGATAAAAGCGTAAAACTATGTCTCATTGATCACTTTGCATCCAGAATCCAGTATCTACATCAAGTTCAGACGGCATCGATCAGTCAGCTTCACCTTCAACCAAGGTCATCAAGTGATGAGACGCTCGGAGTTATAAAGACAATAGCAGAGTTGAAACCCAGTGGGATCATTCATATTTCACACAGCTGTTTTATTTTCTTTTGTATAAAATCTTGTATAAACTCTTTTATTCGGCGGCATTCTCTTACTAGGACGTCAGCCTCTTGTACATAAAAACGCCTATTCACAGGCCATTCAAAATCAATACAAATATAGTTTCAGCTAATATGTGCCAAGTATTTTTCCTTTTGTTCTGTTTTGTTTTGCGAAGAACGTCCAAGGTTCAATTTGTGATATATGCATTGACAATAATTTGCTAACTCATAAATATTTGCATACGAAACAAAGGAATTAATTGCAGGTGACACTAGAAACAGGGGCAATAAAGAGTTGTCGGAGCAGTCTAATTGTCATATCCTCCAAGGTATCAAGGTGGGTTCAGCTAAAGAACACGACCAAGCACATATTAAATCCCCAGAGAGTGGTTTAACAAAACAGTACATTCCTCTCCAAGCAAAATTATCAAGGAAATTGAGTATCCTCCCGTAGATCTCAATACTTCCCCAGCAGTATACATATATTCTTAACAAGCATCCCCGGCAGTCTTGGCCTAAAGATTGTTCCCCGGCGGTATATCAACATTCAAAGGGATCATCCTCCAACATATCAAAACTCCCCATGAGAGTCCAATCCAGTTCCCCAGGAAATTTGGAGTTCATACCCCCAAGCAGTAAGCTTATCCCCAGTAGATTCTGGAAGCTTATCCTCAGAGCACGAACGCGTCGTCCCGGCTTGATTTAAAGAGTTATTTCCGTAACAGGATATAACTGGGTTATCCTCAGCCAAAAGCCACGGAAAGAGCGTCCTCGGCAAAGTATCTTCCTACCCCCAGCGAAGTCTATCAACACTTCCAGCACAACAAGGATATCCCCAGCGGAATTCATCAAATCTCCCAGCATAACTCATCAACGGTATCCCCAGCGGAGTTATCTTCATCAACTCAGCAAAGCATCGCTATCCCCACAGAGTAGCATTCCCCAGCATGATCGCTAGAGTATCTTTTCTCCCGCAGAATTATTTCATTTGCCAAGTTTATTCCTCAACAGGGTTATCTTCTCCTACCGGTATTCTTGCAACGATCATCCACAGCGGAAGCAAAATCTCTTCCTCAACATCAGCCCAGGATATGACTTCCCGGCACCCGTCAAGGATTTATTTTCCTAGACGAAAACATACATGAATCATCACATACATCATTATAGCATGCATGTACGCATCATATCATATAAACCGCATCCATGTCGAGAACATCAGTGCTTGATCCATATCATGCATTGCATATAACTGACCTTTACCTTTCAGGAAAGATGCAGTTGAAATTCTCAAACATATTTCAAGGACCTCTCTAGTCCAGTTAAATCGACTCCAAACAGATTTTTCTGATAAAGACTCAGTAGAAGTTCTCTTATGGTCCCCTCTCCAACGGCGAGTGAGGTGGTAATTCCTTCTTCAGATGTTTCCCTCTCCGGCATGAGCGTGAGGTGATATTCTCTTAGGGTCCCCTCTCCAACGGCGAGTGAGGTGGTAATTCCTTTTTCAGATGTTTCCCTCTCCGGCATGAGCGTGAGGTGATATTCTCTTATGGTCCCCTCTCCAACGGCGAGTGAGGTGGTAATTCCTTCTTCAGATGTTCCCCTCTCCGGCATGAGCGTGAGGTGATATTCTCTTATGGTCCCCTCTCCAACGGCGAGTGAGGTGGTAATTCCTTCTTCAGATGTTTCCCTCTCCGGCATGAGCGTGAGGTGATATTCTCTTATGGTCCCCTCTCCAACGGCGAGTGAGGTGGTAATTCCTTCTTCAGATGTTTCCCTCTCCGGCATGAGCGTGAGGTGATATTCTCTTATGGTCCCCTCTCCAACGGCGAGTGAGGTGGTAATTCCTTCTTCAGATGTTTCCCTCTCCGGCATGAGCGTGAGGTGATATTCTCTTATGGTCCCCTCTCCAACGGCGAGTGAGGTGGTAATTCCTTCTTCAGATGTTTCCCTCTCCGGCATGAGCGTGAGGTGATATTCTCTTATGGTCCCCTCTCCAACGGCGAGTGAGGTGGTAATTCCTTCTTCAGATGTTTCCCTCTCCGGCATGAGCGTGAGGTGATATTCTCTTATGGTCCCCTCTCCAACGGCGAGTGAGGTGGTAATTCCTTCTTCAGATGTTTCCCTCTCCGGCATGAGCGTGAGGTGATATTCTCTTATGGTCCCCTCTCCAACGGCGAGTGAGGTGGTAATTCCTTCTTCAGATGGTTCCCTCTCCGGCATGAGCGTGAGGTGATATTCTCTTATGGTCCCCTCTCCAACGGCGAGTGAGGTGGTAATTCCCTTTCAAGATGTTTCCCTCTCCAACGGCGAGTGAGGTGATATTTCCTTTCAGATTATAATTTCCTATAGTTCCCTCTCCAACGGTGAGTGAGGTGACTCCCTTTGAGATTATAATGTCCTTTGGTTCTCTTCCTGACACTACGAAGATGGTAATTCTCACCAAGATTTTCTCAACGAGCGTTGTTGAGGTTGAAATCATTCAGGATTCTCTTACCATTCATGCCGAGGCAGTGACCATACCTGGTCCATTCATCATCTTGTGAAGCCCCAGATTCAGCTCCTGTAACCAGTCAGGACATATCTGTATCAAGCCTCTGAAAATCAGCCCTTGCAACGTGTCAGGTACTCATTTTTCTCTTGCAGGTATGCAGGTTCTCGCTAAGGAATCTCTTACGCGATCAACATCCAGATGGCATCTATAAGCCCATCATCCTATCCAAGCAACATCCAAATGGCATTTATAAGCCCATTCCCTCATCATCACTGCTACTATGTGAGCGCAAATTTCTGGGCACTCTAGTGTCCAATCATCTTCTACCCTCGGATTACGAAAGGCACGTCAGCCAATCTGCATCCTCAGGTCTAAGAAGATTGAATAGGGGCAACTGTTGTACCCCAAAATTTGCCCTCCCCTATTCTTCAAGATTTGTCAAGTCAAGGCCACAAAATTCCCCAAGGGTTGTGCAGCTCAACTGTCTCCTATACAGTCAAAACTAGGGTTTGTGTTCTGATCAAGAAATTTAAGTTTTCAAGGGCCCAATCAAGTCTCATATGCCTACAAAGATGGTCAAGTACCCTCATGTCAAGTTTCAAGGCAGTCAGCTCAAAATTGCACAGTCAAAACCCTAAATTGCACTACAGTCAACTGTAGGGGCAAAATGGTCATTTGACAGTCAAAAGTTCAAATTTTTGGTCAATATATCATTTTGAATCCACAAAAATCATTTGATCAATGCTTGATCATGATTCTCAAAATTTGGCTCAGAAATCATCAAAGATGCAAAAGTTGCTATATTTGGACAGTTGAAAAAGTCAACTGAAATTGACCAGGGCATAACTTTCACATGGATTATCAGAAAAATTCCATCCAAAGCTCATTTTGAAGAGAAAGACATTTCCTACAATTCATCTTCATGTTCCAAGTCCAAGAAATGCTCTCACAAAAAGTTATCAATTTCAACATTATAGGTCATTTTCAAAAGTCAACAAAAAGGGACTTTAAGTCAAAGGCCATAACTTGAGATTGGTAAATCAAAATGACATGGGACCAAAGGCATTGGTTAAAGGACTCAAAGACCTTTCCAAAATGTCCAAGAACATGTGAAAAGCTTAAAAATTGAGCAAGTTATGCCTTGTGGAAGTTGGGAAATTTTTGGGAATTTTGAAAAGTCAACAATGGTTCAAATGACCTAAAAATGCAAATGGGCCCATTTTTCTTCCAAATTTCTTCATGCCAAGCCTATGCACGACCATTAGGCCCAAAGAGAAGTATTTTCTCATTTTTTAATTATTTATTTGAATTTATATTAATATTAATTCATTTAAATTATTTTAATACATGAAAAATATAAGTTTGACCTAAAAAAAATCTTTTTATGCACATTCCAAGGTCAATATTTCGTGCACATCTTAAATAGGCAAGTTTTGGTGTGATTTGAGCTGATTGAACACAAAATGCACATGGAAAAGATTTGGAAAAGATATGAAGAAATCAAATATGTGAAATCATCAATGCAATAGATTTTGTCTAGTTTTCTTGACCTAAATTGTTCTATACATATTCAAGGTCACAAAACCTAATATTTGAGACTGGAAGCTGCGCAGAAAACCAATATTGAAAGCTTGAAAATTGCTTGAAAAACAAAAATCTGAAATCAGTGCTAGAGGTCGATTCAAACCTCCAAACCTATTCCAAAGGCTTCAGTGGCGATTGCTGGACACATCCCAATCATTAGCATCAACTCAGATCCCAAGAATTGGTAACGAGCCCTTTGACTGCACAGCAAAAAATTCTTAAACGCATATCATGTTCTAAGCATCTTCTTTGAAGTTTAATCGTATATTCATGTCCCTTACAAAGTTTCAAAGCTAACCACTGTATTTAATTGGATTTTCGTGCTGTATATAAGGTTTTTCCATGATCGTCCTCTAGGGTTTACAGGTTTGCTAATTTGGGGTTTTTGAGACAAAGCAAAATTGGGGCTCAAGACCATTGCCATTGCCTTTAGCACATCCAAACGAAAAGATTCCAACCCTCGCGCTCAATTTATGAGTGTCGAGGGCCTGTTCGCTATTTTCTGTTAGATGGTATTAGGCAACGTTTTCCAAACCGTGGCCTTTGAGTTTTGTTTTACAGGGACGAAGACGATGGTGTCGTGTCACACGGGGACAGGCCAATTCAAATTTGCGCGCGTTTTAGCCATTACGCGTTGGTTTTGATTTTTGTTGTTTATTAACCATAATATATTAAATGAAATGCAGTAGCTCAGTTGGTAACACGTGACATGGTTAATCCTCAAGACCTGGGTTCAAGTCCCAGGTCTGGGTATATTTCATAATATTTTTCAATGCCAGTTCCCATGCAGCACAAACACTGAAGCGCATCGTGTGTCCCCCAAATCCAAGCGTACACGCGTCCAGGGGATTCCAATCAAAGGCAAGGATTAAAGAACACCGTGTTCTATGGTCAATACGCTGACACACGATCCAGAAAAGTCAACAAATTCAGATCTAAATGGGCCAGATTGCTGGGCCTGAACCTCCCATTTGGGGCTACACCCCACTCTGGTTTGACAATTTTATTTCTTTTTCTTATATCTTTTAATTATTATTTTAATTGTTAGGTTTATCTTAATTATTGTTTATTTAATTTTTAATCAAAATATAAAAACATCATAAAAATCAAAAAAATGCCAAAAAATACAATTTTTATTTTATTATTTCCATAAATAAATTGTATGTAAATTATTTAGTTTAATTAGGTTTTTAACTTTAATTCCTTTTTTAATAAAATCCAAAAAATGTAGAATTAGGTTAATTGATAATTTTTATACCTTTTTAATCTTTTCCTTTTTCTCACAATATTATTTATTTATTATTTTATTTTTATAATTAAATGTACATAAATAATTTAGGGTCTAATTTAGGTTTTAATTTAATTCTTTCATAATAAATAAAGAAAACATTAGAATTAGGGTTTGGACATTTTACTTTAATTATAATTAATCCTTTTTCTTATTTAATCTAAAAAGTACAAAAATACCAAAAAAACATTTAATCATTTAATTTTAATTCTCATTAACTTTTAATATTTTGCAAGAGGGTCCAACGCCCGTCGTTTTAATTATTTAATTGCGCATTTATCTTATGTCGTTTAATTATAATTATGTAAATCTCCCAAAGCCATGTAACTTTACTTTTCGCACTTTTATTTACTTCGCTTTATTTATTTTTCAGTCAAATCGGGTCCGGTTTAAATTTAGGCGATGTGGACCCGCGCCATTTGTAATAGTCTTAGATTTATTTTTCGCAAGCTTTATAACTGTTAAATATGCATGCAAGAATGAATGGCCCTAATTAAAATCAAGCGTAGATCACAATGACATGACACAAGACAAATAACTGAAACATGACACACAATTCGCACACACCACCCCTAGGGTACGCCTCACTGTTGCCTTTCGAAAGGTGATCGTCGAGTAGAGGACGTCTTAGTAAGTCCTCATGATCCGGGAACCTGGCATGAGGGTAGCTTCTAAGGTGTCTTCCTATTGCTCCGGTGATCACCATGTCCCGAACCTTCGAATTGACCCGAACACCTCCAACGGTGGTGCTACCTACCTCTCAATGGTGGGATGGCACTACTTTTAAGGACATTTACACAGACGAATTCCTTAGGGTAGGTAGGTTCTCAAGGATACTTGCTCTTATCTCAAAACAAACTCAAAAAGACTTTTCACACTGACACTTTTCAAAAGCTTTCAAAGCAAACTTTTCAAACACTCTGACGTATGAGTCGATCTGAAATTTTTCAAAGAAACTTTTTTAAAACCCACAATTGAAAAGCAAACAAACAATTTTGAAAACACATTGAGCAAGTATCTAAGAGCCCATGGATAACCATGGATAGAAAGGGTGCTAACACCTTCCCTTTCTATAACCTACCTCCCGAACCGAGAGCAATCTCTATAAGGAATTTTTCTGTGCTTTTGTCCTTTCCATTTGGAGAAAATAAAAGACGGTGGCGACTCTTGCTTCCGCGACATTTTCGCGAACCAGCGTTAAACAGTCAGTTCCAGATCCACCGATCACACCTGGCAAGCTAATGGAACAAGAATTAGGTCTTGAATCGCCCTGGAAGTGTACTTTCAGTTTTGACTTTTTTAGAGAAAATTTCAAGTTTGGTTATGGCCTTCTTGAGCAGCTGTGCGTGTATGAACATTAGGGTTTCCTTTAGGCTTATGTACTGAATGGATTAGGTCAAGAAACTTGCTCAAAATCTCTTGCAATCATGGTTTTGAAGATTTGATTTTCAAGCTTTGTTTTTTCAATCTTTTCCATACAATTTTGTATCAATTAGGATCCGATCAAACCAAATCTTCCCATATTTGAATGTGCACGAATTATTGAGTAGGTTACATGTGCAAAAAGATTTGTTTGGTTAAATTAAGTATTTTTCATATATTTAAATGATTTAAATGAATTAATATAAATAAAAATTCAAATAAATAAATAAAAAATGAAGAAATACTTCCCTTTGGGCCAAGTGGTCGTGCACATGTCATGGATGATGAATTATGGAAGAAAAATGGGCCCATTAGCAATTTTAGGTCATTTGAATCAATGTTGAATTTTCAAAATATCCAAAAATTTCCCAACTTCCACAAGGCATAACTTGCTCAATTTTTAAGATTTTCTCATGTTCTTGGACATTTTGGAAAGTTCTTTGAGTCCTCTAACCAATGTCTTTGGTCCCATGTCATTTTGATTTACCAATCTCAAGTTATGGCCTTTGACTTAAAGTCCCTTTTTGTTGACTTTTGAAAATGACCTATAATGTTGAAATTGATAACTTTTTGTGAGAGCATTTCTTGGACTTGAAGTATGAAGATGAGTTGTAGGAAATGTCTTTCTCTTCAAAATGAGCTTTGGATGGAATTTTTCTGATAATCCATGTGAAAGTTATGCTCTAGTCAATTTACAGTTGACTTTTTCAGCTGTCCAAATAAGGAAACTTTTGCATCTTGATGATTTCTGAGCCAAATTTTGAGAATCATGATCAAGCATTGATCAAATGATGTTTGTGGCTTCAAAATGATATGTTGACCAAAAATTTGAACTTTTGACTGTCAAATGACCATTTTGCCCCTACAGTTGACTGTAGTGCAATTAGGGTTTTTGACTGTGCAATTTTGAGCTGAATGTCTTGAAACTTGATATGAGGATGCTTGACCATATTTGTAGGCATGTGAGACTTGATTGGACCTTTGAAAACTTCATTTTCTTGATCAGCACACAAACCCTAATCTTGACTGTATATGAGATCTTTGAATGTGCAACCCTTAGGGAGATTTTGAAGCTTGGCTTGGCAATTTCTTGGAGAATATGGGAGGGCAAATTTTGGGGTACAACAGTTGCCCCTGTTCAATCTTCTTAGACCTGAGGATGCAGATTGGCTGACGTGCCTTTCGTAATCCGAAGGTGGAAGATGATTGAACACTAGAGTGCCCAGAAATTTGCGCTCACATAGTAGCAGTGTGATGATGGAATGGGCTTATAGATGCCATTTAGAGGTTGCTGGATAGGATGATGGGCTTATAGATGCCATCTGGATGTTGATCGCGTAAGAGATTCCTTAGCGAGAACCTGCATACCTGCAAAAGAAAAATGAGTACCTGATACGTTGCGGGAGCTGGTTTTCAGATGCTTGGTATAGATGTGTCCTGACTAGTTACAGGAGCTGAGTCTGGAGCTTCAAAAGATGATGAATGAACCAGGGATGATTACTACCTTAGCATGAATGGTAAGAGAACCTTGGGCGACTTTAACTTCAACAACGCTCGTTGAGAAAATCTTGGTGGGAATTACCATCTTCGCAGTATCGGGAAGAGAACCAATAGGCAATTATAATCTGAAAGGGAATTACCTCACTCACCATCGGAGAGGGAACTCTAGGAAATTATAATCTGAAAAGGAATTATCACCTCACTCACCGTCGGAGAGGGAACCATAGGAGATTATCACCTCACTCACCGTCGGAGAGGGAACCATCTGAAAAGGAATTATCACCTCACTCACCGTCGGAGAGGGAACCATAGGAGATTATCACCTCACTCACCGTCGGAGAGGGAACCATCTGAAAAGGGATTACCACCTCACTCACCGTCGGAGAGGGAACCATAGGAGATTATCACCTCACTCACCGTTGGAGAGGGAACCATCTGAAAAGGAATTATCACCTCACTCACCGTCGGAGAGGGAACCATAGGAGATTATCACCTCACTCACCGTCAGAGAGGGAACCATCTGAAAAGGAATTATCACCTCACTCACCGTCGGAGAGGGAGCCATAGGAGATTATCACCTCACTCACCGTCGGAGAGGGAACCATCTGAAAAGGGATTACCACCTCACTCACCGTCGGAGAGGGAACCATAGGAGATTATCACCTCACTCACCGTTGGAGAGGGAACCATCTGAAAAGGAATTATCACCTCACTCACCGTCGGAGAGGGAACCATAGGAGATTATCACCTCACTCACCGTCGGAGAGGGAACCATCTGAAAAGGAATTACCACCTCACTCACCGTCGGAGAGGGAACCATAGGAGATTATCGCCTCACTCATCGTCGGAGAGGGAACCATCTGAAAAGGGATTACCACCTCACTCACCGTCGGAGAGGGAACCATAGGAGATTATCACCTCACTCACCGTCGGAGAGGGAACCATCTGAAAAGGGATTACCACCTCACTCACCGTCGGAGAGGGAACCATAGGAGATTATCACCTCACTCACCGTCGGAGAGGGAAACATCTTGAAAAGGAATTATTACCTCACTCACCGTCGGAGAGGGAACCATAAGAAAAGGAATTACCACCTCACTCACCGTCGGAGAGGGAACCATAAGGGAATTATCACCTCACTCACTGTCGGAGAGGGAACCATAGGAGATTATCACCTCACTCACCGTCGGAGAGGGAAACATCTTGAAAAGGAATTATTACCTCACTCACCGTCGGAGAGGGAACCATAAGAAAAGGAATTACCACCTCACTCACCGTCGGAGAGGGAACCATAAGGGAATTATCACCTCACTCACCGTCGGAGAGGGAACCATAAGGGAAGGAATTACCACCTCACTCACCGTCGGAGAGGGAACCATAAGGGAAGGAATTACCACCTCACTCACCGTCGGAGAGGGAACCATAAAGAAGGGATTACCACCTCACTCACCATCGGAGAGGGAACCATAAGGGAAGGAATTACCACCTCACTCACCGTCGAAGAGGGAACCATAAAGAAGGGATTACCACCTCACTCACCGTCGGAGAGGGAACCATCTGAAAAGGGATTACCACCTCACTCACCGTCGGAGAGGGAACCATCAAGAATTAATAACCTGGGATAACTTCTACTGAGTCTTTATCAGAAAAATCTGTTGGGAGTCGATTTAGCTAGACTAGAGAAGGCCTGGGCCTGGATAAGAAATCTTTGGAGTCGATTAATTGAACCGGTCTAGGTCTTGAAATATGATTGAGAATTTCAACTGCATCTTTCCTGAAAGGTAAAGGTCAGTCATATGCAATGCATGATATGGATCGAGCAATGATGTTCTCAACATAAATGAGATTTGTATGACATAATGCGTCTATGCATGCTATAATGATGTATGTGATGTTTTATGAATGCATGTTTTCGTCTAGGAAATTAAATCCTTGACGGGTGCCGGGAAGTCATATCCTGGGCTGATGTTGAAGAACAGATTTTGCCTCCGCTGGGGATGATAGCTGCAAGAATACCGGTAGGAGAAGATGACTCCGTTGTGGAATAAACTTGGCAAATGGAAGATTCTGCGGGGAGAAAAGATACTCTAGCGACCATGCTGGGAAGCAATACTCTGTGGGGAGAGGGATACTTGCTGAATGTTGATAATAATTTGCTGGGGATACCCTTGTTGTTGGAAGTGTTGATGGACTTCGCTGGGGTAAGAAGACTTCGTCGAGGACGCTCTTTCCATGGCTTTTGGCTGAGGATAACCCAGTTATATCCTGTTAAGGAAATAACTCTTTAAATCATGCCGGACGACGCGTTCGTGCTCTGCGAAGGATAAGCTTCCAGAATTTACTGGGGATAAGCTTACTGCTTGGGGAGATGAATTCCAACTTCCCTGGGGAACTAAATTGGACTCTCCTGGGGAAGTTTTGACTGCGGGGGAAGTGATTCCTTTGAATATTGGTACGCTGCCGGGGAACAATCTTTAGACCAAGACTGTCAGGGATGCTTGTTAAGAATATATGTATACTGCTGGGGAATGTTGGGATTTGCTGGAGGTTACCCAACTTCCTTGAGATTTGAGAACTCTGCTTGGAGAAGAATGCACTGACTGCTGACTTACTCTTTGGGGAATTAAGATGTACTGGTTATGTTCTTTAGCTGAACCTACCTTGGTACCTTGGAGGACGGAACAATTGGATTGTTTAGACAACTCTTTTATTGCCCCTGTTTCTAGTGTCACCTGCAATTAATTCCTTTGTTTCGTATGCAAATATTTATGAGTTAGCAAACTATTGTCAATGCATATATCACAAATTGAACCTTGGACGTTCTTCGCAAAACAAAACAGAAAAAGAGAAACAATTGGCACGTTTAACTGAAAGATATATTTGTATTGATTTTTGAATGGCCTGAAAATAGGCGTTTTGTGTAGAAGAGGCTGACGTCCTAGTAAGAGAACACCGCCGAACAAAAGAGTTTATACAAATTTTGTACAAGAGAAAATAAAACAGCTGTGTGAAATATGAATGATCCCGCTGGGTTTCAACTCTGCTATTGCCTTTATAACTCCGAGCGTCTCATCACTTGATGACCTTGGTTGAAGGTGAAGCTGACTGATCGATGCCGTTTGAACTTGATGTAGATACCGGATTCTGGATGCAAAGTGATCAATGAGACATAGTATTACGCTTTTATCCCTAATTTTTGCCTGGACCGCCCTTTCGGGTTTTCGGTCCACCGGGATACCCATTTTTGCCCAAGCCGCCTTTTCAGGTTTTCGACTTGCCGGGTGTACAGATTTTTTTCATTTTCATCCCTTCATTTTGCCCGAACCCTTTTGGTTCGACGGGAAGCCCTAATTTTTGCCTAGGCATGTCAGCCTAGCGGGTCTTTTTTCATGCGTAGTATCTTTTTACTATGTCTGCATTGGCGGGGTGAGGAAGGTCGTCACCATCCATATTGGTTAATATCATTGCTCCTCCTGAGAACACATGCTTAACCACAAATGGCCCTTCGTACGTAGGGGTCCATTTGCCCCTTGGATCACTCTGAGGAAGGATGATTCTCTTGATTACCATATTCCCAACTTGATATTCCTGTGGTTTGACCTTTTTGTTAAATGCCCTGATCATCCGTTTCTGATACGTCTGACCATGACAGATAGCAGCAAGTCTCTTTTCATCAATAAGGTTGAGTTGATCAAGTCGTGTCTGGATCCAATCATCCTCGTTCAGATTTGCATCCTTCATTATCCGGAGAGAGGGTATTTGCACTTCGATCGGTAAGACTGCCTCCATACCATAAACCAGAGAGAAAGGAGTTGCCCCGGTTGACGTCCTAGCTGAGGTACGGTACCCATGTAGAGCGAACGGTAACATCTCGTGCCAATCCTTGTAAGTCACTGTCATCTTCTGCACGATTTTCTTGATGTTCTTATTTGCTGCTTCTACAGCCCCATTCATCTTTGGTCTGTAAGGAGAAGAATTGTGGTGCTGTATCTTGAACTGTTCGCAGAGCTTAGCGATCATCTTATTGTTCAGATTGGTACCGTTGTCTGTAATTATTCTCTCAGGGACGCCGTACCGACAGATCAGGTTATGCCGAATGAACCGTGCCACAACAGTCTTGGTTACCGTAGCATAGGAAGCTGCTTCGACCCACTTCGTAAAATAATCAATCGCTACCAGGATGAAGCGATGCCCGTTAGATGCCGTAGGTTTAATCTCACCGATCATGTCTATGCCCCACATTGCAAACGGCCAAGGCGCAGTCATAACATTCAGGGGAACTGGAGGAACGTGCACCTTGTCTGCATAGATCTGACACTTATGGCATGTTCTGGAATGTTGGTAGCAGTCAGCTTCCATTGTGGACCAGTAATATCCTGCCCGTAGGATTTTCTTAGCCATTGTATGCCCACTGGAATGCGTACCAAAGGTCCCTTCATGTAGCTCTTCCATGATCCTTTCTGCTTCAGTCTTATCCACACAACGCAGTAAGGTTGAATCATGGTTTCGCTTGTACAAGACGCCGTTGCTAAGGAAGAACTTTGCTGCGAACCTCCTCAGGAATTTCTTATCGTTGACAGATGCACCTTCAGGGTATTCCTGAGCTTCCAGATATCTCTTTACTTCATGGTACCAAGGCTTCTCAGTCACCAATTCAGTTTCGAGATCACAACAGTATGCAGGTTCGTCCAGTTTCCAGATGATGATCCGGGGAGCCTCATTATCCCATTTGACCTTGAACATTGAAGACATTGTAGCTAACGCGTCCGCCAACTGATTCTCTTCTCTTGGAAAGTGTTCAAAGGTTATCTCTGTGAAGTGGGGGATCAAGGTCAACACACATTCTCTGTAAGGAATCAGGTTTGGATGTTTCGTATCCCACTCTCCTTTGATCTGATTGATCACAAGAGCGGAATCTCCGAAGACACTCAGAAATTTGATCCTTAGGTCGATCGCAGCTTGAAGACCCATGATGCACGCCTCATACTCCGCCATGTTGTTGGTACAGTTGAAACATAGCCGGGCAGTGAGTGGAGTATGAGTACCTTGTGGAGATATGATTATGGCGCCGATACCGTTTCCCAAAGCGTTGGAGGCTCCGTCAAAGTGCATAGACCATCGGGATCCTGGTTCAGGTCCTTCATCCGGTCCAGGTACTTCGCAATCAGTCACTATCATAATGCTTTCATCCGGAAACTCGAAGTTCATTGATTGATAGTCATCTACAGCTTGATGTGCCAAGTGGTCTGCCAATACACTTCCCTTGATGGCTTTCTGGGTTGTGTACTGAATGTCGTATTCCGTCAAGATCATCTGCCATCTTGCAATTCTCCCAGACAGAGCAGGCTTTTCGAATATGTATTTTATAGGATCCATCTTTGAGATCAATAAGGTAGTGTGAGTCAGCATATACTGTCTCAGCCGGCGAGCAGCCCATACCAAAGCGCAGCAAGTTTTCTCGAGCAGTGAGTATCGGGTCTCACAGTCGGTAAACTTTTTGCTAAGGTAATAAATGGCATGCTCTTTTCAGCCAGACTCGTCATGCTGCCCCAGCACACACCCCCATTGAGTTGTCCAGCACTGTCAGATATAGGATCAGAGGTCTCCCTTCAACCGGTGGCATAAGGATAGGTGGTTCTTGGAGATACTCTTTGATTCTGTCAAAAGCAGCCTGACATTCATCGTTCCAACGTACTACCTGATCTTTCTTCAACAGCTTGAAGATTGGCTCACAGGTAGCGGTTAGATGTGAGATGAAGCGAGCAATGTAATTCAGGCGTCCTAAAAAGCCTCTGACTTCCTTCTCTGTCTTAGGAACTGGCATCTCTTGAATAGCTTTGACCTTAGCAGGGTCCACTTGTATTCCCTTGTCACTGACCACGAAGCCTAGAAATTTTCCCGATCTTACCCCGAAGGTGCACTTGTTCGGGTTCAATCTCAGCTTGTATTTTTTCAACTGGTCAAACAACTTTTGCAGATGATCTAAGTGCTCTTCCTCAGTCTGGGACCTTGCGATCATGTCGTCAACATACACTTCTATCTCATGATGGATCATGTCATGAAATAAAGCAACCATGGCACGTTGGTAGGTTGCCCCAGCGTTCTTCAATCCAAAAGGCATGACCTTGTAACAGAAGGTGCCCCAATGAGTAACAAAGGTAGTCTTCTCCATGTCTTCAGGTGCCATCTTGATCTGATTGTAACCTGAAAAGCCATCCATGAAAGAGAATACCTTGTGCTGTGCTGTATTATCAACAAGGACATCAATGTGAGGTAAGGGAAAGTCATCCTTGGGGCTGGCCCTGTTCAGATCCCTGTAGTCGACACACATTCTGACCTTACCGTCTTTCTTAGGTACCGGCACTACATTAGCAACCCACTGCGGGTAAGAAGTCACTGCAAGGAACCTAGCATCAAACTGTTTCATGACCTCGGCTTTAATCTTCTCAGACATCTCTGGACGCATCCGACGGACCTTTTGCTTAACTGGAGGGCAGTCTTCCTTAGTTGGCAAGTGATGGACCACAATATCGGTATCCAACCCGGGCATGTCTTCGTAGGACCATGCAAAGATCTCCATATAATCATGCAGCATTTGAGTCAACCGTTGCTTCACGCTGAGCTCTAGGTTGGCACCAATCTTTACCTCTTTCATGTCTTCTTCAGTACCCAAGTTTATTGTTTCCACGGGCTCTTCATGGGGTTGAATTGCCCTCTCTTCCTGAAGCAACAGTCTTGCAAGCTCGCCAGGCACTTCGCAATCATCTTCACCTTCGTCTTCGGCTAAGTTGATCGGATTTTCGAAATCATAACTGGCAGTAGCGGGGTTGTTATCAGTAAGATCCAGAGTGGATTGGAACCTGTATGAGTGAGTGTGTGTGTAAATACAGCTGTTTTGAAATATATGTAAAGGAAAGAAAGACAGAAAAGGAGCATAAAATTTGCAATGCGAAAATACGTCCAAGATTTTCATTTATGATATATGAAATGACAATTTATATGCCCTCACAAATGAAACCACGGTGCCTCGGGTAAGACACCGGGCCATAGAGTTTATCATTGTTTATTACAAAATAGCAAAACAAAGAAATTTATTACTCAGTAACAAGAGAAACAGATAGGTTGTCCTTTGCACTCCAATTGTTAAGTCCACTGTCGGTTGCCGGGTAGATCCAGCTATCAAACTCAGCTTCGTCAACTTCCTCTTCGTCCCCAATAGCATTCACTCCATGAGCAGGCAGGGGCGCTGTCACTACATTAGGCTTCTCAGATGCCTCAAACTGTACCTCCTTGGCGTCAATAAGGTCCTGCAGCTTGTTCCTTAATGCCCAACAGTCATCAGTGGCATGCCCCGGGCTATCTGAGTGGTAAGCACAACGAGCATTCGGGTTGTACTTGGGAGATGCAGTATTGGGGAACTTTGGAGCCTCCCTGACAGTCACTAAGTTAGTGGATAGCAACTGTGGCAGGATCTGTGATAGGGTCATGCTTAACCGGGTAAACTCCCTCCGGGGTCTTTCAGCCCTTTGAGGATTGGTCGGCCGAGGAGCGGCAGCAGGCTTAGCAATCATTACCGCACTGACAGATTGGTGGCGCTCAGGTCTCTCTGATCTCTTGGAACCATACACGGCACTAGACTCCTTTTTGAAGGGTTTCTTCTCAGAACTAGATGATGCACCCTTCGCAATCTTACCATACTTTAACCCAGCTTCAATTCTTTCTCCTGTTAGAATCAAATCAGTGAACCCTGCAGACGAATTCCCGATGAGATGGTTGAAGAATGGCCCAGATAGGGTCCCCAAGAACATGTCTACCAACTCCCGATCAGTCAATGGTGGCTGCACCCTGCCAGCCAGGTCTCTCCACTTCTGAGCGTACTCCTTAAAACCTTCACTTGCACCTAACGACATACCCTGGAGTTGGGTACGTGTAGGGGCAAGGTCGGCATTATATTGATACTGCTTATAGAAAGCAGTAGCCAACTCCTCCCAGTTACGAACCTTGGTCCCATCCAGCTGATAGAACCATTCGAGATGAGTCCCTGAAAGACTCTCCTGGAAGAAGTGGATCCATAAATTCTTATCCGCAGAGTACGGCTGAATTTTCCGAACATAGGACCTTAGATGCAGCTTGGGACAAGACGCCCCGTCATACTTAGAGAAGGATGGTGCTTTGAACTTGTGAGGGATGATCACACCAGTTGACAAACCCAGATCTCCGAAATCCAGCCCCGGTACCTGTTGAATCTCCATAGCCTTCAACCTATCCTCCAGTTGCTTGTATCTGTCTTCTGCAGGAGGGTACTGCTCTTCATCAAAATCAGTCTCGTTGTCGGAGACTACCGGACTAGGAACCCTTGCTTCTGCCTGAGGACTACTCTTGCCAACAGAAGAACCAACCTCTTCCTGTTGCAGCGTATTGCCAAACCTTCGGCCCGAGTTGAACATAACAGTTCTTCTCTTCTTCTTTTTCTCCTTCTTCAGGAGCATAGCCTTCAGTTCTTCTTGGCCTTGAGCTAGACCCTTGATTAATTCTTGAAACTGCGCATTCTACGCCTGAAGAGCCTTGATTGATGTCTCAGTTGATGACGAGTCGGGATTCATGATGCTGAAATAAACAGCGAAGAACTGTAAGCAACCTGAAAAGGGGAGAAACCTGCTATGCACATGATGTATGAAATGCGTATGAATTATGTTTTCAAAGACAATCGGGAATCAACTTTGTAAACAAAAAGGAACACACTTTATTAGTTCCAACTTTGCAACTGAAATTATTCAACAAGTTGCCCTTAGGCGTTACATGAAAGGAAATACTAAAAAGGAAATAAAACTGTAAAAACACATCTGGAGCTCCTTATTGATCCCATGGTCTCCTCTTTTCTGTACGGATGTAGGCATTCAGAGCTCTCTCATTCTCCAACTGCTTGGTCAACTTATGGATCTTTGATTCCTGCTCGTTGAACTTTTCCCGGTAAGAATCCCGCTCTTCTCGCAGTTGCGACCAAGATCTCTTCAATGTCTCATAATCAGTAGGTATCTGAGGAGGAAGGACAGTTGGAGGAACACCATCTTTGTCAGGGCACTCAAGAATGACGGGTCTGACAGCTTCATACGGCATACCTAACTTTTGAGCACGGATGCGAACCCATTTGTAGTAGGCTTCCATAGGTAAAGAAGTCTTTGGCCCTAACTCTTGTGGGTCAGCTTTATGAACTTTGTCCCAAGCCTTGATGAACCTACGACGCAGCTCGTCACTATCCACCTGAAACTCGAAACTGATGTGAGGCACCAACATCTCATGGGGGCCTGCTCTTCTTGCTCTTCCAATCTGGCGGAGTGCTAGACATGGATTGTAAGAGATCCCTCCTTGGGTACCAATCAGAGGAACATTAGGGTATTCCCCGTATCGATCAATAATAGCTATCTCATCCAAACCTCTGCAAGTCCAAATGATGTCTTTATTGGTGAGAGACATCAACCTGTGAGCCCAACCTCTTCCTTCTTGATTCTTCAGTACGAACTTAGGGAGGTGCGAAATAAACCACCTCACCAACAAAGGGATACAACACCATAGGGTTCCTCGTCTTCGAGTAGTACGGGCATGAAGTTGTTGCAAGATGTCACCCAAGAGAGTGGGCACGGGATTCTGAGACATAAAGATCCTTATGGCAGTGACATTGATGAAGTTGTCAGGATTAGGAAACAGGACCAACCCATAGATTAGGAGAGCCAAGATGTCTTCATATGCCCTAAAGTCCAGGTTATTCCAGAAACTGTTAGCCTTACCAATCAGAAACTTGGCCAAGAAACCCTTAACTCCGCTTCTAGTCACCCAGTTGTCTGTTACCTCTTGATGGGTCAAAGGAATAGCTGCAGCAACATCCTCAAGCCTGAGGGTCTTTTCCCAACCAGTAAAGGGAGCCTGATCCAAGATAGGGATACCAAGCAAATCAGAGAACTCTTCCAGGGTAGGGACCAGCTGGAAGTCTTGAAAGGTGAAGCACTGTTACAGAGGGTCATAGAATTGGGTCAGAACACTCATCAACTGTTGATCCCGCTTTGCAGTGACTAAACTGAGAAGGGAACCATGCCTCTGAATGAAGGAAGTGGTATTTGGAATTCTGCTAACCAACTCATCAAGCAACTCAGGTGAACGAACAAATTTGAATCGGATAGTATTCCTTCGCACCGGCATCATGATGTCCTATAAAACAGAGTAAAGGTGAAACCCTCTTGTCTTTGAAATGGTCAGTCCTTATGCAGGATGCATGCAATGCTCATGATGCTATGATGTTATGATAAAGCACACCACATACAGATACAAAGGCAAACATGGTAAGGCACACAAGTCACACAAGGCAAGCCCCTAAAGTTTAGGCCAGCATGAGGTCCAGGTACTACCCTCTTTCAGTTTGTTGGTTCATACCTGTCCTAATCAAAAGTAACCGGGTTCCTAGAGGATCCCAATATCATTGACTACCCTCAATCGGTCATAACTCCAGCATCGCAATCTTTTCTTGCGGCCAGAACCATCACGAGAGTTTAGCCTCAATGGGCGTAGCATACTGCTACAATTCTAAAGGCCAAGTTGTGTCAATTAAGGTTCTAAGGTTGTTGGTGCTTAATGACTCCTTAGAAGACCCATATTCTCCTCATTGTGACACAAGGGATATCGGTACAGACCAAGGTGCCACACCAACGTAGCCACTGCTTCACCTGTGTCGGTCTACGCCGGACAGGTCCCTCACAGCTTATGCTACCTAAACAGGGTATCCCCAGATCCGGGTTAGGATCCATGTAACTCCGATGCAACCCACAATAGTAAAGCAAGCAAATCAATACAATTGAAAACACAGTTTATGAACTAGCCTTAAGGTACACCTCACTTTAAGTTTGGTCCCCAGCAGAGTCGCCAGTTCTGTGATCGGTGGATCTGGAACTGACTGTTTAACGCTGGTTCGCGAAATGTCGCGGAAGCAAGAGTCGCCACCGTCTTTTATTTTCTCCAAATGGAAAGGACAAAAGCACAGAAAAATTCCTTAAAGAGATCGCTCTCGGTTCGGGAGGTAGATTATAGAAAGGGAAGGTGTTAGCACCCTTTCTATCCATGGTTATCCATGGGCTCTTAGATACTTGCTCATTGTGTTTTCAAAAGGTTTGTTCGCTTTTCAATTGTGGGTTTAAAAAGTTTCTTTGAAAATTCCAGTTTGACTCTTGTATCAGTCCTCAAGAGTGTTTGAAAAATTGCTTTCGAAAGCTTTTTTGAAAATGTGTTGGTGTGAAAAGTATTTTTGATTTGTTTTTGAAATTAGAGCAAGTATCTAGAGTCATCTACCTACCCTAAGGAATTCGTCTGTGTAAATGTCCTTAAGGTAGTGTCATCCCACCATTGAGAGGTAGGTAGCACCACCGTTGGAGGTGTTCGGGTCAATTCGAGGTTCGGGACATGGTGATCACCGGAGCAATAGGAAGACACCTTAGAAGCTACCCTCATGCCAGGTTCCCGGATCATGAGGACTTACTAAGACATCCTCTACTCGACGATCACCTTTCGAGGCAAGGCAACAGTGAGGCGTACCCTAGGGGTGGTGTGTGATTTGTGTGTCGTTTTCATTTGCATTTATCTTGTCATGTTATTGGTGTTCTACGCTTGATTTTATTTTGCCCATTCATTCTTGCATGCTTTGTTTAACAGTTAAAAGTTTGCGGGAAAGTAAAGATCTAAAGCTATTACAAATGGCGCGGGTCCACATCGCCAAAATTAACCAGGACCCGATTTGACAGAAAAATAAAGAAATTAAAAGTGCGAGAAGTAATTTACATGGCTTCGGGAGAGATACATAAATATTATAAAGAAATAAAAATAAATGCGAATTAATAAGAATTAAAACGAATCGAGGGCGCTGGACCCTTTTTGCAAAAAATTGAATTAATGATAAATTAATTAATTAAAAAAAAGCAAGAACTTGTTTTTTGGTATTTTTGATATTTTATGATTTAATATAAAAAAGAAAGAATTAATTAAAATTAACTACTAACCCTAATTCTATTTTATTTTAATTTATTAAGAAAACATTAGAATTAAACCTAAATTAAACCTAATTTTTACATGCAAATTTAATTATGAAAATAAATAAAATAAATAATATTATTATAAAAAGGAAAAATTAAGAAGGAATAAAAACATTAATTAAACCTAATTCTATATTTTTTAGATTTTGTTATGAAAGGAATTAAAATTAAAACCCTAATTTAAACTAATTAATTTACATGTATTTATTTACAAGAAAAATTAAAATAAAATATTTATTATATTTTTTATCTTTTCTGATTTTTATGCATTTTTTATATTTATGAAAATAAGTAATTAATTTAAACAAATAATAATCAAAATAAATATATTTAAATAAATAAAAGAAATAAAGAAAAGTGAAAAATATGCGAACCTAGGGGGGTGGTAGTCCCCAAAGTGGAGGTGTAATCTTGAGTAATCTGGCCCAATAATCTGGGTCCATTTGACTTTTCCAATTAGCATGCTGGCACATTGACTCGCGTGTATAGTGTTCCTACAATGTACGCCTTTGAATTCCTGAAGCTGAATGCGTGGCACGCTGGATTTGGAGGTGTATCGTGGTCTTCAATTCAAGCGCTATACATGAACGTTAATTGAAAAATAACAAATGGAAAGAGTGAAGACCTGGGATCGAACCCAAGTCATTAACATTACCAGTCTTATGCCTTGCCAGTGGACCACTACCACGCGTTTGTTAAATAAATAAACAACAAATAACATAATGTGAAACAACGCGTTAGTGGGTTAAAGCGCGCGAATTTCAAACCAACCTATCACATCTTGCCACAGACTCATCTTCTTCATCATCCCTGAAATACAAAAACATTGGGCAACGGTTTTTTACGCGTTGTTTTAGGCATGTTTTGGAAAAATAACGACTAGCCCTCTGACGCTCATAAATTGAGCGCGAGGGTTCCATTGCCTTCGTCCAAATGCGCTGGTTTGAATGATGGTGGTCAGGGGTTCCAATTTTTCTTTGTTTCAAAAGCCCTAATTTCACATCCTGCAAACCCTAGAAAAACAAACATGGCATAATCGCGTGTAGCATATAAAAAAGCAATTAAATATATTGGTTAGCTTCAGAACTTCACAAGGAATGTAAATCAACCATTAAAATGCCATGAGAATGCCTAGAAGTTAAAATACGATCTGGGCTTTTTCATGAGATATTCCCAGTTCAGTATACCAATTCCTGAGGTTTTGATGGATGTTCTTGATTGCAATCGCTTCTGGACAACCCTGGCAAGCTAATGGAACAAGAATTAGGTCTTGAATCGCCCTGGAAGTGTACTTTCAGTTTTGACTTTTTTAGAGAAAATTTCAAGTTTGGTTATGGCCTTCTTGAGCAGCTGTGCGTGTATGAACATTAGGGTTTCCTTTAGGCTTATGTACTGAATGGATTAGGTCAAGAAACTTGCTCAAAATCTCTTGCAATCATGGTTTTGAAGATTTGATTTTCAAGCTTTGTTTTTTCAATCTTTTCCATACAATTTTGTATCAATTAGGATCCAATCAAACCAAATCTTCCCATATTTGAATGTGCACGAATTATTGAGTAGGTTACATGTGCAAAAAGATTTGTTTGGTTAAATTAAGTATTTTTCATATATTTAAATGATTTAAATGAATTAATATAAATAAAAATTCAAATAAATAAATAAAAAATGAAGAAATACTTCCCTTTGGGCCAAGTGGTCGTGCACATGTCATGGATGATGAATTATGGAAGAAAAATGGGCCCATTAGCAATTTTAGGTCATTTGAATCAATGTTGACTTTTCAAAATATCCAAAAATTTCCCAACTTCCACAAGGCATAACTTGCTCAATTTTTAAGCTTTTCTCATGTTCTTGGACATTTTGGAAAGGTCTTTGAGTCCTATAACCAATGTCTTTGGTCCCATGTCATTTTGATTTACCAATCTCAAGTTATGACCTTTGACTTAAAGTCCCTTTTTGTTGACTTTTGAAAATGACCTATAATGTTGAAATTGATAACTTTTTGTGAGAGCATTTCTTGGACTTGAAGTATGAAGATGAGTTGTAGGAAATGTCTTTATCTTCAAAATGAGCTTTGGATGGAATTTTTCTGATAATCCATGTGAAAGTTATGCCCTGGTCAATTTACAGTTGACTTTTTCAGCTGTCCAAATAAGGAAACTTTTGCATCTTGATGATTTCTGAGCCAAATTTTGAGAATCATGATAAAGCATTGATCAAATGATGTTTGTGGCTTCAAAATGATATGTTGACCAAAAATTTGAACTTTTGACTGTCAAATGACCATTTTGCCCCTACAGTTGACTGTAGTGCAATTAGGGTTTTTGACTGTGCAATTTTGAGCTGAATGTCTTGAAACTTGATATGAGGATGCTTGACCATATTTGTAGGCATGTGAGACTTGATTGGACCTTTGAAAACTTCATTTTCTTGATCAGCACACAAACCCTAATCTTGACTGTATAGGAGATCTTTGATTGTGCAACCCTTAGGGAGATTTTGAAGCTTGGCTTGGCAATTTCTTGGAGAATATGGGAGGGCAAATTTTGGGGTACAACACCAGGTGTACAGTTTTTTTTTCATTTTCATCCCTTATTTTTTCCCGAACCCTTTTGGTTCACCGGGAAGCCCTTATTTTTGCCTAGGCCAGTCAACCTAGCGGGTCTTTGATTATGCGTAGTATTTTTTCACTATGTCTGCATTGACGGGGTGAGGAAGGTCGTCACCATCCATGGTGGTTAGAATCATAGCTCCTCCCGAGAAAATGTTCTTAACTACAAATGGCCCTTCTTATGTAGGGGTCCATTTTCCCCTGGGATCACCTTGCGGCAGTATGATGTGTTTGATCACTAGATCCCCGACTTGATACTCTTGTCGTCTGACTTTATTGTTAAAAGCCTTGATCATCCGTTTTTGATACGTCTAACCATGACAAATAGTAGTAAGTCTCTTTTCATCGATTAGGTTCAGCTGATCAAGCCGGGTCTGGATCCAATCGTCCTCGCTCAAACCTGCATCCTTCATAATCCGAAGAGAGGGTATCTGGACTTCAATAGGTAAGACTGCTTCCATGCCATACACCAAAGAGTAGGGTGTTTCCCCTGTTGACGTCTGTGCTGAGGTGCGGTACCCATGAAGAGCGAATGGTAACATCTCATGCCAGTCTTTGTATGTCACTGTCATCTTCTGCACAATCTTCTTGATGTTCTTATTAGCTGCTTCAACAATCCCATTCATCTTCGGCCGGTAAGGAGAAGAGTTGTGATGTTTTATCTTAAAATGTTTGCAGAGTTCGGTGATCATTGTATTGTTGAGATTTGTACCATTTTCCGTAATGATCCTCTCTGGTACACCGTATCGACAGATCAAATTGTGTTAGATAAACCGCGCTACGACGTTCTTGGTTACTGTAGCAAAGGAAGCTGCCTCAACCCACTTTGTGAAATAATCAATTGCTACCAGAATGAAACGATGCCCGTTGGATGCAGTAGGTCTGATCTCGCCTATCATATCAATGCCCCACATTGCAAAAGGCCAAGGAGCTATCAAGACGTTCAGAGGAACAGGAGGTACATGCACCTTATCAGCATAGACTTGGCACTTTTGACAGGTCCGAGAATGCCGATAACAATCGGCTTCCATAGTAGACCAAAAATATCCTGCCCGTAGGATTTTCTTCGCCATGGTATGTACACTGGAATGAGTTCCGAAAGTACCTTCATGTAATTCTGCCATAATCCTTTCTGCCTCGCTCTTGTCCACACATCACAGTAAGGTTGAATCATGGTTACGCTTGTACAGGATACCATTACTGATGAAAAACTTCGCCGCGAATCTCCTCAGAAACTTCTTATCATTAATAGATGCACCCTCGGGGTATTCTTGAGCCTCAAGATACCTCCTTACCGCGTGAAACCAGGGTTTATCTGCTACCTCTTCAGTCTTGATGTCACAGCAATGTGCGGGTTCGTCCAACCTCTCGATGGTAATCTGGGGAGCTTTATTGTCCCACCTGACCTTGAACATAGAAGACATGGTAGCTAGCACGTCCGCTAACTGATTCTCCTCTCTGGGGAAATGTTTAAAGGTTATCTCCTCGAAGTGTGGAAGCAGCGTTAGTACATACAATTTGTAAGGAATAAGATTTGGGTGTTTCGTATCCCACTCGCCTTTGATTTGACTGATCACCAGAGCGGAATCTCCGAATACACTCAAGAACTTAATCCTCGGGTCAATAGCTGCTCGAAGGCCCAGGATGCACGCTTCATACTCCGCCATATTGTTGGTGCAGTTAAAACATAATCGGGCGGTGAACGGAGTATGACAACCTTCAGGAGATATAATCACGGCGCCAATGTCATTACCCAACACGTTTGAGGCTCCGTCAAAATACATAGACCATCAAGATCCCTCCTTAGGTCCTTCATCCGGTCCAGGTTCTTCACAGTTGGTCACCAACATGATGTTCTCATCCGGGAATTCGAAATTCATGGATTGGTAATCTTCCACGGCCTGATGCGCCGAATGATCTGCCAATACACTCCCTTTGATTGCTTTCTGGGTTATGTATTGGATTTCGTACTCAGTTAAGATCATCTTCCATCTTGTTATTCTTCCGGACGAGGCAGGTTTTTCGAAGATATACTTGATTGGGTCCATCTTTGATATCAATAGGGTAGTGTGAGTCAGCATATACTGTCTCAGCCGGCGAGCAGCCCATGCCAAAGCGCAACAAGTTTTCTCAAGCAGTGAGTATCGGGTCTCACAGTCAGTAAACTTTTTGCTAAGGTAGTAAATGGCGTGCTTTTTTCGGCTAGACTCGTCATGCTGCCCCAGCACACACACCCATTGAATTATCCAGTACTGTCAAGTATAAAATCAAAGGTATTCCTTCAAATGGAGGCATCAGAACTGGTGGCTCTTGTAGATATTCTTTGATTATTTTGAAGGCGGCTTGACATTCATCATTCCATTTTACCACTTGATCTTTCTTCAGTAGCTTGAAGATTAGCTCACAAGTAGCAGTCAGATTTGAAATGAATCTTGCAATGTAATTCAGACGTCCCAAAAAGCCTCTAACTTCCTTTTCCGTTCGGGGAGCTGGCATCTCCTGTATAGCCTCCACCTTTGCAGGATCCACCTGAATACCTTTATCACTAACGACGAAACCTAACAACTTACCAGATCTTACCCCGAAGGTGCACTTGTTCGGGTTTAATCTCAGCATGTACATCTTCAACCTGTCGAATAGTTTCTGGAGATGGTTGAGGTGTTCTTCTTCAGTCTGGGACCTTGCAATCATGTCATCAACATAAACCTCAATCTCATGGTGAATCATGTCGTGGAACAAAGTGACCATGGCGCGTTGATACGTTGCCCCAACATTCTTCAACCCGAAAGGCATTACCTTGTAACAGAAAGTTCCCCACTGCATAACGAAAGTTGTCTTCTCCATGTCCTCGGGAGCCATCTTAATCTGATTGTAACCAGAAAAACCATCCATAAAGGAGAAGATCTTATGTTGCGCAGTGTTGTCAACCAGAACATCGATGTGAGGAAGTGGAAAATCATCTTTGGGGCTCGCCCTATTCATATCCCTATAGTCCACACACATTCGTACCTTAGCATCCTTCTTTAGCACTGGAGCAATGTTGGCAACCCACTGCGGGTAAGAAGTGACAGCTAGAAATCCAGCGTCAAACTGTTTCATGACCTCAGCTTTGATTTTCTCAGACATCTCGGGGCGCATACGGCGAACCTTCTGCTTTACCAGAGGACAGTCTTCTTTGGTTGGCAGGCGGTGTACCACAATGTCAGTGTCTAAACCAGGCATATCTTCATAAGACCAAGAGAAGATCTCAACATAGTCGCGTAGCATCTGTATCAACTGTTGCTTGACACTTGGCTCCAGATTTGCACCTATCTTAACCTCTTTCCTGTCTTCCTCTGTACCCAAATTCACTGATTCCACTGGCTCTTCATGAGGTTGTATGGCCCTCTCTTCCTGTAGTAACAGTCTAGCAAGTTCCCCAGGCAGTTCATAATCATCCTCACCTTCGTCCTCAGCTTGATTGATCGGATTTTCAAAGTCATAACTTGCAATAACAGAGTCGTTATCAATGGGATCCAGAGTGGATGTGGATCTGCATTATGATATGTAAATGTGTGTAAGACAATAGCTGTTTTTTGATAAAGTGCAAGATAGAAAAGAAAAACAAGGAGCGCAAAATTTGTAATGCAAGACAACGTCCAATGCTTTATTGATGATATATGAAAATGACAAATAATAAGCCCTCACAAACAAAGCTAAGGTTCCTCGGACAAGGCACCGGGCCGTAAGGTTTCAAAATATCTGTTACAAGTCTCAAAACAAAAGTTAATTACGGTGTAATAAAAGAAACGGGCACGAAGTCCTTTGCCGTCCAATTATTCAAGCCACCGTTGCTAGTCGGGTAAATCCAGCTGTCGATATCTGACTCTTCTTCATCATCTTTAATTGCATTCACTCCCGGATTACTGATGTGCAGAGGAGGTCTTCCAATCCGTGTGCGCTGAACAATCCTTTGAGCCTCTGCAGTAAAGCCCAAACCAAACTTGTCAGTTTTGTGTGCAAAGTCAGGGAGTTGTCCCCAATTTGCACACCCACCTTGATTAATTATAGCCCTGGCATCCTTGAGGGAAGCCATCTTCATCGGGGCTTTGTCAATAGCAACTTCAGTAGGTGCCAGAGTTTGGGGGACCTCTTCAAAGTTCTAACACGGGGTTTCGATGAACTCCCCATCCATCTCCACATAGCGAAAGGAATTAAGATGACTTGCCATGTACTCCTCCTCACCCTGCACCGTAACAATCTTCCCTTTTACTGGATATTTCAATATCTGATGGAGCGTAGAAGTCACTGCCCCAGCCTTATGAATCCAAGGGCGACCCAGCAAGCAAGAATAAGATGGTCGGATATCCATCACATAGAAAGTAGATGCAAAAGTCTGAGAGCCAACTTTAACAGGGATGTCCACTTCCCCGTGCACCATCCTTTTTGACCCATCGAAATCTCTAACCACAATATTACTCGGCTTCAGAACCAAACCTTCACAGTCCAGACGGTCTAATGATTTCTTTGGCAAAACATTTAATGAGGACCCAGTATCCACCAGCACGTGGGCCAAAGTAGTGCCCCTGCACTCGATCGAGATATGCAGAGCATCATTGTGATTTCTTCCTTTAGCAGTCAGATTTGCGTCTGAGAAACCCAAACTATTGTCGGCAGTCAAACTAGCTACACAGTCTTTGAATTGATCAACAGAAGTCTCCTGTGGCACATGCGCAGTTTTGAGGAAAGCAATTAAAGCCTTTGCATGGGTTTCCGAGCACAATAACAAGGATAACATGGAGATTTTTGACGGGGTCTACCCCAGCTGCTCGACTACGTTGTAGTCGCTCTTCTTGATAATCTTTAGAATTTCCTCTATATCCTGCTTAGAGGTTTCTACAATAATCCTCTTAGGCGCCTCCGTCCGGGCAAGCTCACCTGTGATTTCTTTGCCCCGAGTGTCAGATGACTCGGCGACAGGGGTGGTAACTGGAGTAAGAATTGGAACAATAACTGATGTACTGGCAGATGGAATGGCAACAGGCTTTTGAACAGTCGAAGGGGAAATCTCGGGAGAAAAGAGTCTTCCACTTCTAGTGACTTTGCTAGACCCGACAATATTGCTGATATCAACATCAACTTCTTCAATCTTCAAGTCTTGCTTAATCCCATGGTAATATACATCGGCCCCATAGTGCCAAGGGACAGCTTTATCCGAAGTGTATGGGATAGGACCAGGGACAGTAATGATTAACGGAGCGATTCTTGGAACAGATGTAATCCTAACAGGCTTTCTCGAGGAAGCCTTGGAAGGATTGGCGGAAATGGTTATGATGGCAATATCTTCAACTGGAATTAACGAAATCAAAGTCTTCTCGAACAAGATCTCTTTGTTATCCATCAGGCGTTGAACACCGGAAATAAACCCGCCAACAATAGATTCTTCTTCACTGTCATCAAAGGAGTAGAAACGTCTTCCACAGAGGTCACAAATAAATCATCGTCCACAGCATTTACTCCATGACCATGCTTGGGCATAAGAGCAGTTATGATGTTGGGTTTCTCCGGAGCGTCAAACTCAATCTCTTTAGCTTCAATCAAATCTTGCACCTTATTCTTCAAAGCTCAGAAGTTGTTCGTGTCATGACCCAGGCTATCAGAGTGATAGGCACAGCGAGCATTCAGATTATATAGCAGAGATGTGGTGCTGGGATTCTTTGGGGCTTCCCTCAAAGTTACCATGTTGGTCTTCAATAATTGCGGTAGAATTTGAGACAAAGTCATATTAAGCCGAGTGTAATGTCTTTGCGGTCTCTCCATTCTTTGTTGATTGTTGCGTTGTGGGGCAATAGTGGGTCTTGATATTACTACCGCATTCACTGCTTGACGGCGTTCAGGTCTGCTTTGGCTCCTCGGGCTGTAGACTACATTAGCTTCTTTCTTACCAGTGAAAGACTTCTTTTCTGCACTTGATGAAGTACCTTTCTGTATCTTACCACTTTAGATACCAGCTTCTACTCTTTCCCCAGTCAAGATCAATTCAGTAAACCCGGATGATAAACTGCCGATCAAATGATTGAAAAATGGACCAGACAACGTCCCTAGAAACATATCAACCAACTCCCTATCATACAGAGGGGGTTGAACTCTTCCAGCCAGATCTCTCCACTTCTGAGCATAATCCTTAAAACCTTCACTTGCACCCATAGACATACCCTGAAGCTGAGTACGAGTGGGAGCAAGGTCGGCGTTATACTGGTATTGCCTGTAGAAAGCAGCATCAAGGTACTCCCAGTTTTGGACATTACCTCCTTCCAATTGATAAAACCATTCAAGCTGAGTCCCTGACAGACTATCTTGAAAGAAATGTACCCACAGATTCCTATCAGCAGTGTAAGGTTGAATTTTTCTGACGTATGAGCGGAGATGGAGTTTTTGACAGGATACTCCATCGTACTTAGCAAAAAATGGAGCTTTGAACTTATGAGGGATCACCACCCCCGATGCTAGTCCCAAATCTCCGAAGTCCAACCCAGGAACCTTCTAAATCTCCATAGCACTTAGACGGTCCTCAAGTTATTTGTACCTATCCTCAGCAGGAGGGTACTGTTCATCATCAAAGTCAACATCATTATCAGAGACCACAGGACTAGGACCCTTTTATTCTTCTTGATTCTCTCCTCCTTTGGATGAATGAGACAGATCAGCTTCCTGTTGCAACCTATTCCCAAATCTGTGACCCATATTCAGAAGAACCACCTTCTTCTTCTTCTTCTTCTTCTTCTCTTTCAGGATGAGAGTCTTCAAATCTTCTTTCCCTTTAGCCACGTTCAAGAACATCTCTTGGAATTGGGCATTCTGTGCCTGAAGAGCTTTGATGGCTTGATCAGTAGGTATTTCAGAAGACATTTTGTGCTGAAATAAACAACGAAGAAGATGAGAAACATGTAATGGTACCTGTAATGATGTTCATGATAATGGAATGCATATGAAATGATTTCAAATACTTTGGGAGATTTAAATTTGTAAAACAAAAATAAAACACACTTTATTATATTAACTTGTAAAAATGTTTAACAATGCCTTTAAGGTGTTTACAAAAGAAATAACTGAAAAGAAAATCTAAACTAGAAACAATAAAAGATATCAGAAATCCCATGGTCGTTTCCCCTTCGTGCTAACGTAATCATTGATTGTCCTTTCATTATCAAGTTGCCTCGTGAGCTTCAAGATCTTCCTTTCCTGCTCATGATACTTCTCCCGGTAGGTATTCCTCTCCTCTTTCAACTGAATCCAAGATCTCTTCAATGCCCCAAGATCGGTAGGCATGTAGGGATAAAGGATTGTATAAGGAACGCCCTCTTTATTGGTAGACTCCACAATCACTGGCAGCACAGCTTCATAGGGCATCCCCAGTTTCTGGGCTCGAGCTCGGACCCACTGGAGATAAGGTTGCATAGGGAGAGAAGTCTTCGGTCCTAGCTCGTGTGGGTCAGACCTGTTCACCATGCCCCAGGCCCGTATAAACCTTCGGCGATGCTCATCAACGTCCCCCTTGTAGTCAAAGACAATATCTGTAAGCAGTAGCTCATGAGGACCGTCTCTCCGAGCGCGACCAAACTATCGTAGAGCCAAGCAAGGACTGTAGGTTATTCCTCCTTTAATTTCAAGCAACGGGACATTAGGGTATCCCCCACATTGATCAATGACAGCAGTGTCCTCCATAGCCTTAGAACTCTAAAGAATGTCCGTATGGGCAAGGGACATTATCCTGTAAGCCCAACCTAGAACTTCCTCATTCTTCAATACAGACTTAGGGAGGTGCGAAATAAACCACCTTCTTCGCACAGTACGAGTATAGAGGGCATGTAGCATATCACCCAAAAGAGTAGGCACGGGATTGCGGGACATGAAGATCTTAATCGCATTCACATCTATGAAGGAATCTGGATTCGGGAAAAGAACCAAGCCGTAGATGAGGAGAGCCAAGATGTTTTCAAAAGCATGAAAATCCAAGTTATCCTAAACTGTTGAGCTTGATCCATCAGAAACTTGGCCAAGAAACCTTTAACCCCGCTCCGTGTCTCCCAGTTGGATACTACATTAGCCCTTTTAGATGCAAGGCTAAAGCAATGTCCTCGGGTCTAGGAACCTCTTCCAAACCTGTGAAGGGTGTCTGCTCAAGGATGGATATGCCCAGTAAGTAAGAAAACTCCTCCAAAGTGGGAACTAGTTGATAATCCGGGAAGGTGAAACAATGATGCACCGGATCGAACAACTGGAAAAGCACGCTCATCATCTGCTCATCCAACTTTGAAGTGACCAAATTAAGGAGCTGACCATGTCTTCTGACGAATGAAGAAGTATCAGGAACTTTTGAGACTAACTATCTGAGTTGAGCAGGTATTTGCACGAAGTTAACTCGAATGGTGTTTCTGCGCATAGAAGCCATAATCTGCAAAACAGAACAAAGATAATTCCCCTTTGTCTTTGAAATGGTTAGCATAATGAAGTATGCATGCTATGTTATGATGCATGATGTCATGATAAAACACTCAACAAGTATAGCAGATAACAAACATGGTAAAGGCAAACAAGTCACACAAGAGCCCTTAAGTTTCAGGCTTGCATGGGGTCTAGGTACTACCCTCTTGAAGTTCAGTTGGTTTCAACCTGTACTAATAATAGTAACCGGGTTTTAGAGGTTCTCAATGTCACTGACCATCCTCCATCAGTCATGGTATCAGCTCACGCAATCTTTCCTTGTGGCTGGAACTATCTCGAGAGTATGGTCTCAATGAGTGTAGTATCGAGTATCAACCAGTTCCCAACTTTACACTGAGGACGACTATCTCACTACTTTCTATGGCCAAGTTGGTCAATTATAGGTTCTAAGGTCAATTGATGCTTAATGACACACATAGCAGCCTCGTATTCTCCTCGTTTCTCCACAAGGGATACCGGTACCAACCAATGTGCCACATCAACGTAGCTACTGCTTCAACCGTATCGGTCTATGCCGTACAGTTCCCTCACAGTTTATTGCTACTTACCTAAAAGGTGTCCCCCAGATCCGGGTTAGGATCTATAGTAACTCCAATACAAAGCCCTCAAAAGTAAAGCAATCAAATCAAATAGTAGAAGCAAATATGATGAACTAATCCTAAGGTATACCCCACTTATTAATTGCCAAGCAGAGTCGCCAGCTCTATGATACGGTGGCAGAACCGAACTGTTTTGGAAAATGTTGGTTTGCGTTTTGCGTTTGTGTTCGCAAAATGTCGCGGTAAGCAAGAGTCGCCACTGACTTTTATTTTATCCAACTGGAAAGGAAAAAAGCACAGAAAAATTCCTTTTTCGAGATTTTGAGTACGGGGGGTAGATTATAGAAAGGGAAGGTATTAGCACCCTTTCTATCCATGGTTTTCCATGGGCTCTTAGGTACTTGCTCATCATTTTAAAAATTGCTTCTGTGTTTGTGTGTTTTTGAAAAGTTTTTGTTTTACTTCGTTTTAACCCTTTCTTTTGTCTTCAAGAGTGTTACAAAGTGTTTTTGAAAACTTTGTTTAAAAAATGTGTAAGTGTGAAAGAGTTCGTTTTGAGCAAGTACTTACTAGCATCTACCTACTCGAAAAAAGAATGTTTCTGTTCTTGTTTCCTTTAGACAACCCTATCCTACTTATTTGAGAAATAGGAAGCACCGTCATTGGAGTTGTAAGGGTCAATTCGAAAGGGACGTACGATCACTAAATCAATGTTAGGACGTCTTAGTAATAACCCTAATGTCTTAAGATCATATTCGAGGCAACATTTCCGAGGCAACCTTTCCGAGCGGGACTTTTGATCTTTGTTTAGACAAGAGGGCAACCACTAAAATATCCTATACTTAATGACCATTTACCGAAGGCAACTGAAGTGAGAGTATACCCTAGGAGTGCGCATGTGCGAGTGATTCAATTTCAGGTTATTATCTTTGCACATTTAGGGTTTGCTAACCATTTTAAAATTAACATACATTCTTGTCATGCAACCCTATTATCATACATCTAACAGTTAATATTTGTGAAAATTAAAATGCGGAAAATAAAGCTACGCTATTACAAGGCTTCAGGTGGGGGATTAATTACATAGCCAAAAACCCGTCAAAACGATAAATAAACGAAAAGTCCTAATTAAACTATTACATCTCATGAGCAGTTACATTAATATTGTAAAAATAAATAAGCGCGTGCGATGAATTGAGGACAAGAGAAAAATAGGGTTTTGACCCCGTCTAAACCTAATTAAAAAAAGAATTATTTTTGGTTGTTTTTGATTATTCTTAAGAAAAATAAGGTTTTAAATTAAATACAAGCAAACCTAATTACTAATTAAATTAAATTAAGAAAATTAAATTATTTTTGACCTACTTTGTGTTTTGGTTATTTTTTAAGAAAATAAAATAGAAATTAAATTAAACAAAAACCCTAGTTTCTAATTTATTTTAATTTAATTACAAAGACAAATTAAAGTTATTGTAAAATTAAATAAACTAATTAAATTAATTTTTGATAAAAAAATAATACCTAAATCTAATTTTGGTGAAAAAAATGATTTTATGATTTTTTGATAAAAAAGAATTAATTTGTGTTAGTAAAATAATTTAAATGAATTACATAAAGAAAATATAAAGAGAAAAAGAAAAGGAAAATAGGCCTGGTAAACAGCAGTTTGGGGGGTGCCAATAGCAAGCTTTTGGGCCCAACAATCTGATCCACGTTGACCTCCCTGATTCAGTGTTGCACGTTGACTAGGGCCTTTGGTGGACCCTCATGTAATGGCCTTCAGATCTGGCCTCCTGGAGATCTAATGATTGAGCCTTGAGGGCACATGGTAGGCCTCATTATGCGTGGGATATAGGATCTGTGAAGAACATTTAAGAAAAATTGCAAATGTTTGGAGGCAGGGGTCGAACCCCTAACCTCATGCCTGCAATGCCTTAGCGCCTCCTTGGCTACCACTGGGCCACTTGATTCAACTTGTTAACATATGAAACAAAAACAATAAAATAAATAAAACAAAGCTAGCTACCAAACACGCGCCAGAATTCAAATGGGCGAATGGGGTGGTGCCACGCAGGTCTTCTTCTTCCTCTCTCCGTTGGTAAAAGTTATGGACTTATACCTACGGACAAAGGTCCGTAGCTATAACCCCTGCACATATCAAAGTCTCACACAGGCACGATAAATGAAATCTAATGATGTAGATCAAATCGCCTTGACCTTGTGATCATCATGGCACCTTTCTTGTGGACCAATTTTTCCTGTACCAAAAGATCCCAAAACGAGACAAAAAACCCTAACAATGGCATATCTCTATAGGGTTAGAAAAAAATGCAATTAACTGTTATGAATAGCTTACAAATGCTTCCAGGATTCAGAATATATACATGATTCATGCTACAAATGCTTAAATAAAGATATTCGATTTCAAGAATATGTCTAATCCGTAAACCACTTACAATGGGTTTTAGTGCACGAAAAGGCTTGCTTTTGATTGCTATGGCTTCCTTGAATGCCCAGGAAACAAAAGGAATGCTTGGCAAGGTTTGAAAGCACCTGGAAATATGAAAATAGATCACCACTTTTCTTGATTTTTTTCAAGTTTGTTCTTCCTCTTACAAGCCTCAAAACCTTTGTGCTTTTGGTCTGCCTTTGTCCACTATATACCAATGGTCGAATTAGGTTTACAAACATGCCTTCAATCTTTTTCAATTATGGTCTTTGATCATGATTTGATTCTCATGAAGATCTTTCCAAAATAAGCCAAAAATCAATCTTTTCATGCACAAACATGCCTTGCACGATTTGATTTTGTTGCTAGCTGTATAAGGGACCTGTAATATGCACCAAATCTCAAGACTTAAATAATTTTGATATTTCCATGATTTATTTTGATTTAATTTGATTTAATTGAAATAAAAAATCAAAATAAATGGAAAAAATGAAATAAAGGCAAGTGGGAAGATTTAGGGCTCGTGGACCATGTTACAAATTCAAAACAAGTGCAAAAATTTGGGCCCATTTGACAAAAATTGCAACTTGAGGCACTTTTGACTTTTGACAATTTTGCAAAAAAGGTCAACTTCACCAATGCATAACTTCCTCAATTTTGACTCTATGAAGGTGTTCTTGGACTTTTTAGAAAGCTTGAGATGTCCTCTAAGCAACATGTTTGGTCTCATCTCAATTTAGTCTTCCATGTTCATGTATTAAGCTTTGACAAAAAAAGGTGTTTTGTTGACTTTCCAAAGTGACCTATAATGTCCAAATTAATAACTTCTTGTGAGTGAATATTTTGAACTTGGGATATGAATATGAATTGTAAGGAATTGCATCCTCTTCAAGATGAGCTTTGTATGGGTCATTCTTGATAAAGTATGAGAAAGTTATGGTTAGTCAAAGTTGAGTTGACTTTTCCTATAAAACCCTAATTTAGCAACTTTTGGGTTTTCATGAATTGTGAGCAATCCTTGATGAATCATGATAAAACCTTGATCAAATGATGGATAATACTTCAAAATGAGAATGTTAACCAAAAATCTTGAAGTTTTACTGTATGTGGGCCACAGTTGACTTTTGCCCTAGCACAGTCGATTTTTCAGGCCTTTGAGCAATTGACTGAGCAAACTTCCTCTACAAGGCTTGAAACTTGACAAGGATGATCTTGAGAACATATTAGGACAATGGTGAGCATTTGGGATCCCTTGGACTCAAGTATATTAATGCAACATGAAACCCTAATTTGAGGTAGACTGCCTTAGGAGAGAGTTTGTCTGGTCAACCCTTGGACTTCCTTTGGCAATTTGAGGATCTTACTTGAAATGTTTTGAGAAATATGGGAGGGCAAATTTTGGGATACAACAGGCATGAATGTCGAAACAAGGCATAATAACATTCACCCTTCTTCAGAATACTTAAACATCAAAGAATCGTTGTTGGAGGTCATATCTTCATCAGAAGAAAAGAACTCATCTGCAGAAGCATACTCATCATCTGACACAGTCTCGGTCGAGCAATCTTCAATCACGTTAATTCCATTGTAATCATCTCTATTTCCTGAGACTTTGATAGTACCATTGTCTTACAACAACTAAACACCCCTTCTCACAATGGAACAACCACGAGAATCTTTGTAGCAGATCTGGCAAGACCCATAATGGTGTTCTTCTTGGCCATCCATGTGACAGAATGTAGTGTGCAACTTCACCAAATTATTATTCATATGATTCACGTCAAAAATACGGAATTCACAGGGACATCCATAGACCATATTCACATCTTCCTCGTACTCTTCCCTTGGCCTGATTATATGAATGAGGCATTCGTCCATCATTTTCTGAAGAACAAATTTTATTTTATCACATCCCTGGATATCTGCACTGCAAATACTATAACCAGCATAGCCGTGCATATAGTAGTTGAATTTGCAGATGTCAGCATGCATCTTCACCAGATCCCCTCTAATCAGGTTGATATCGAAAATTCGTAAGTCCCTAGGACAACCAGCAACCATATTTATAGCATTTACTCCTCCATGTTTTAGAAAAGGATTATCTTTCGCATTAGAGACAACATCTTTAAAGGATAAGAGGCCAGATCCCACGATCTTTTGTACTTCATATTTCAAAGAATAACAGTTCTCGATGTTGTGCCCTGGGGCTTCATGATGTAAAGCACACGTCCAATTTTCCTTATAATACCAGGGTAAAGGTGAAGGTATAGTAGGGGGAGGCCTTGTCTGAACCAACTTCTTATGAATCAAAGTCGGGAATAACTCTACATAGCTCATTGGAATAGAGTCAAAAGCTTCTCTCTTCTGACTTTGCCATTGATTTTCTTGAGGAGGCGGTCTTTGATAGGAAACATCGATAGGAGCTACATTGACAACTGGAGTCGCTGAAGAAAATTGTTGCTGGTACCAATGATGTCTTCTTGGTGGTTTAATCTTTCTTTCCCCAATAATAACATTCATTTCACTTTCTTTCTTTCGAGAGAACCCGTATGATGACTTCTTTGTCCCTTCGTCTTTCGTCAAGCGTCCTTCCCTGACAGCTTCTTCTAACCCGTATGATGACTTCTTTGTCCCTCTGTGAAATCACTCGATGCACTGGCTACCATCCTTTCATAATAAAATGATCCAAGGGTTTTCAGGAAGACCTTGGTCATTTCTTGTTCTCCAATAGGTGGCACCACCTGGGCAGCTATCTCGCGCCAATGATGCGCATATTCTTTGAATGACTCCTTGTCTCTCTGAGCCATTTCCCTCAACTGGTCACGGTCATGCGCCATGAACATATTATACTTATACTACTTGATGAATGCCTCACCTAGATCATTGAAGGTGCGAATATTTCTACTGTCCAAACTCATATACCACTTCAGAGTGGCACCTGTCAAACTATCCTGGAAGAAATGAATGAGAAACGGTTGATCATCAATATTGTTGGACATCTTTCTGATATACATCACCAGGTGGTCACGAGGACAAGATTTTCCCTTGTACCTTTCAAATTTTGGCACTTTAAACTTTGTTGGAACCTTTACATTGGGAACTAGGAAGAGTTCACTGATGTTCTATCCAAATTATTCTCTTCCTCGAAGGGCCTTCATTTCCTTCTACATCTCATTGAATTGATCCTGAAAAATCATCCAATCGGTCATAGAGACCCATACTTTCACTTGGTGGAGGAACAAGACGATAAACTTCATCATTAACAAACGACACATCATTTACCGAAGGAGGTGCAGTATAATGGATCTCATTTCTAGCCATAGGAGTAACGTGCACCACAGGAGGTGCAAGAAGAGCAGTAGCTTGAGCGACTGGAGCAACTTGAGTATCAATATTATAACCTTCTGGAATAAAATTTTCAGGCATTCCCCACGGGTAACCCTGAGGCATACGGTTATGTGCAACAGTAACTGGAGTAACAGAAATAGGAACTGATGGACCTTTAGATGCAACCATTGTTTTTTGTGGATGAGTAAAAGGAGAAACAAGTGGTGGCTGATTTTGATCAGCCTCCAATGATTACATCAAAGCACTCAAGTTAGCCATACCAGCTTTCAAAGCAGTAACCTCTTCGCACGACTCACAATTCTCTTGTTCAAGATTCTCCATTTTCTTCCTAGAATTAGCTCGAGTATTGTACCGGTGAGATAACTTGCTTCTATTGAAGTTAGAGAAATACAGTAAGACACCTGGGTATGAACAGAAATACAAGAAATATGTACAAGATGATGCATTATATGCAATGCACATGATTTATTTATTATTATTAATATTTCAAGGGACTCAAAGAATTATAGACGATTTTCAAATATTAAAGTACTAACACATTTTGAAATACTGAAAATCTCATTATAATAACTTCAAAATGAATTACAACTTTTAGTACAATTTTTAACAATCCTAAGTACAAGAGAAGATAGAATCTAAAATCCTAAGAAGGCAAAGCTAATGAAGATCTCTCCACACACTGACGCTTTCTCGTGAGTCTAGTAATCTGAGCCTTTAACTGCTTGTTCTCTTCTGCATACCTGTCTGCGACCTCTTTCCAATCATCAGAGTTAGGAAGTGAGTAAATAAGTCCTGATTGAGCTTTATAGGAACATAAATCCTCTTTCCTCTCCATCATCTCTACAACACGAATCTCAATAATCTATATAAGGTCATCCTTCTCTTTCAAGTCTGCCCGGTAGGAAATCTACACTTGTTCTTCCATGCTTCCTTCTCCTACTACATCCTAACTAGGGTAAGCTAAAGTTCTTCCACATCATCCAAAATGGGAGGAGTGGTATTCACAAACATATCAGGTAAAGGTTCCTCAAGGGAATATGGCATCTTCAACTGAATTGCTCTTGCTTGTATCCACCAGAGATAAAGCTACAAAGAAACAGCTCCTCTTGGTCCCAAGTATTTTATACTCTTCCTGTGAATATGGCACAAAGCCTTTGCAATTTCCTCCTTATTTTCCTTATGATCCTCTCCTTCTTTGAGAAAGAAACCACTCAGGTGAATACTATTTGGCTTATCTCTCATCGGATATCCAAGCTGACGTCGTGCAAGAACGAGATTCTAGTTAGTTCCTCCCTTTGTACCAAGAAGAGGTACATTGGGGAAACTACCACAACTATCGACAATCTCCACATCATAGTAAGCCCGGTGATACCAAACAATGTCGGAATGAGTGAGAGCCATAATCTTTGGAGCCCAACGAGGTTCCTTCTTAATATCCCAGAAAGCATCAGACTGAGGTAAGTGAGAAATAAACCTCTGATACAACAAAGGCGTGCAACAAATGATCATTCCTCCATGATAAGAATCGTGAAGATGAATGGAGTAATAAGCATCTCCTAATAATGTAGGAACTAGGTTCCCAATAAAAAATATCCTGATGGCGTTGACATCCACAAATTTGTCGACGTTAGGGAATAAGAACAACCCATAGGTAAGTAGATTAAAGATAGCCTCAAAAGCAACCGTACTCTTCATCCTAGCAAAGTAGCAAGCTTTCTCCAATAAAAATTGAGCGGGCAATCCTCTGATTCCTCCTTTGGTAGTCATGTTGGCCTCGATCTTAGACTTCCCCAAATGAACCATGGAATCAATCTCATGAGACTTGGGCTCTCCCTCCAAACCAGTGAAAGGAACACGATCGGTAACAGGTAAACCCAGTAGGTAAGAATACTCCTTAAATGTAGGCATCAGCTAATAATTAGGGAAAGTAAAATACTGATAAATCGGATCATAGAACTGGACCAAAGTCGAGATAATATCCTCCTTCATCCTAAGCTTCATAATAGATATGATGGATCCATATTTCTTCTGAAAATCTGTAAAGCTCTTGATCTCGGGAATTAGACTCATCAATTCATATATCTTAGGATCCTTGAAACTGTACTTTCGAGTCTTTCTTTTTCCAGAATCCATGGTCAAAAAGTACCTGATATATTCGCAAAAACACAACTTTAAGTCCCTTTTGAAACAAATGTTTTAAAGGATGCTCATGGGTGCATGAATGCATGATGCAACAATCACACATAAGATCACAAACATGGGGGGTTCATAAGTTTGACTTCATGAGCATGAGGTCAAAGGTACTACCCACAAAGTATGGAATAATAGTTTATCACCTGCCGAACAAGGTTCTAAGAGGTTCCCAGAGTCTACATCCTTCCTTCATATATTACCAATGTTCCAATTGACTCGATAATTAGTAATATTATCAGGAAAATCTTGTCTGAGTGTAGTATCGCGTGACAACCATTTTCGGATTACTCCGTCATAGTGTCCGCACTACACCTAAAAGGCTAAGATGGGTTAAAGGTTCTATGATCCTTAATTTCAGCAGGCTCCCAGGTCGAAAACAACACGTCTTCCCGATTACTCGGTAAATGAAACTACATTCAAAGGGGCCTCTACTGAGTGGGGGATCTCATGCCTCCTTTTTTAGGATTACTCCCTCAAAGTTAACATGAATATATTGCCCGTCCTATCTTAAGTTTTCCCAAGTCCGAGTAGAGGAGTTATGAGAAATCACCAAGCACCCTAAAAACCAAGAAAATTAAGACAAACATATACAACACATAATATACAACAAATAATAGAACATACACAAATAAACAAAGATAGGCTCAACCCACTTAGGGATGGACCAACATTTGGTCGATATGTCCCCAATGAAGTCGCCATTTTTCTGTAGTGGTAGAAATGTTGAGACTAAGCCATTGGATTGACTTGACTCACATAGATCAAATAAAAATCACCACCGCGCTTTATTGTTTCCAAAGGAATGGGAAAAGAGAGAATAATCCAAAAAAGAGGGGGAGAGAATCTAAGTTCGGGGGTTGGTTATGCAAAGGGAATGTATTAGAACCCTAAACATCTATGGTACTCCGCATGAACCTTTTTGAAAATATGTGTATTTCGGCTATTAGTGTTGTATACAAAAATAGATGGTGGAGATGGGAAAAGAAGTATTTTTTATAATTTTTGCATCTGCCGCGGTTGCGAACCTTTAGTGCCAACTGTGATCGGTGGATCTGGAACTGACTGTTTAACGCTGGTTCGCGAAATGTCGCGGAAGCAAGAGTCGCCACCGTCTTTTATTTTCTCCAAATGGAAAGGACAAAAGCACAGAAAAATTCCTTTATAGAGATTGCTCTCGGTTCGGGAGGTAAGTTATAGAAAGGGAAGGTGTTAGCACCCTTTCTATCCATGGTTATCCATGGGCTCTTAGATACTTGCTCATTGTGTTTTCAAAAATGGTTTGTTTGCTTTTCAACTGTGGGTTTTAAAAAGTTTCTTTGAAAATTCCAGTTCGACTCTTGTATCGGTCCTCAAGAGTGTTTGAAAAATTGCTTTCGAAAGCTTTTTGAAAATGTGTTGGTGTGAAAAGTATTTTTGATTTGTTTGGTTTTGAATTAGAGCAAGTATCCACGAGTCGTCTACCTACCCTAAGGAATTCGTCTGTGTAGATGTCCTTAAAGTAGTGCCATCCCACCATTGAGAGGTAGGTAGCACCACCGTTGGAGGTGTTCGGGTCAATTCGAGGTTCGGGACATGGTGATCACCAGAGCAATGGGAAGACACCTTAGAAGCTACCCTCATGCCAGGTTCCCGGATCATGAGGACTTACTAAGACATCCTCTACTCGACGATCACCTTTCGAGGCAAGGCAACAGTGAGGCGTACCCTAGGGGTGGCGTGTGACTCGTGTGTCAGATTCAAATATTTTATCTTGTCATGTTATTAGTGATCTATGCGTTTGTTTTTATTTTTTTGTCATTCATTCTTGCATGCATTTTATTAGCAGTTAAAAAGATGCGGAAAATTAAAAGTTCTAAACTATTACAAAAGGCGCGGGTCCACATCGCCAAAATTTCCAGAACCCGATTTGACAGAAAATAAATAAAGAACTAAAGTACGAGAAATATAAAATGTCCGAGTTACATGGCTTTGGGAGAATTACATAAATATTTAAAAAGAAGGAATAAAGATGCGCGAATTGAATTGAAATTGAAAACGAGGGCGTTGGACCCTTTTGAAGTTAAATTGAAATTAAAAATTAATTAATTATTTATTGAAATAAAAGAAGTGTTTTTTTAGGTTTTTTTTGTATTTATGAAATAAGAAAATTAAAATTAAAATTAAAAGAAACCCTAATTCTAAGTTATTTTTAATTATTTGAGAAAAATGTTAAAGTTTAACTTAATTTACTAAAGAATTTATGTACATGTTTATTTACAAAATTATATGAACGATAATAAAATAAATGCGCAATTTAAATGATTAATGACGGGCGTTGGACCCTTTTTGCAAATAATTAAAGGTTAATGAGAATTAAAAATTAAATGATTAAATGTTTTTTAGTATTTTGTGTTTTTTAGATTTAATGAGAAAAAGGAGAATTAATTAAGATTAAATTAAACGGCAAACCCTAATTCTAATATTTTTATTTATTATGAAAAGAATTAAAATATGACCTAAGTTAAACCTAATTGATTATGTACAATTTTAATTTATGAAAATAAAATAAATAAATAATAATTATTATGGTGAGAAAAAAAAGGAAATAAAAAGAATTAACAATTAACCTAAATTCTACATTTTTGGATTTTTTATTAAAAAAGGAATTACAATTAAAACCTAATTACACTAAATAATCTACATTTTAATTTATTTGTGAAAATAATTATTATAAAATAAATATTATGTTTTTTTTGTATTTTTCTGATTTTTAGTGTTTTTATAGATTTTTGTTAAAAATAATTAGTTAAAACAAATAATTAAAATAAACATAACAATTAAAATTAAAATAAATGAAATAAAAAAAAGAAATCAAACCAGAGTGGGGTGTAGTCCCCAATTTAGGAAGTGTTGGTCCAAAGATTAAGCCCAATAAGCATGGAAGCTCGTTGACCTTTTGGATTGGGTGCTATTGCATTGACCACGTTCACCATAGGCCTGGGATCTGAGCCCTTGGTCTGCCTCTCCTGGACACGTGTGTGATTGGATGGTGATGGTATATCATGGTCTTTCATGTTAGCGCTGCATACGAATCTTTTATGAAAAATAATATGGCAAATATGCAAGACCTGGGACTTGAACCCAGGTCTTGAGGATTAATGTGGTTCACGTTCACCACTTGAGCTAGCACGCACATGTTATGATATTACAACACATAAATAATAAAAAGAAATAATGGTTAATGGCCTCAAAAAGCGCGCGCTGGTTTGAATGAACCACTCAGTGGTTGCCAGCGCGTCATCTTCTCCATTGCTTCTGAAATAAGACCCTTTAGCCACGGTTTTGGATGCGTGGCCTTAAGCGACCTACAGGAAAATAGCGAATAGAGATATATGAGACATAAATTTATCGCGAGACACGTTTCTTGTTCATGGGAATACGCTGAGTATGGCTATCCTGGTCTTGAAGCTTAATTTTACCCCATGTCAAAAGCCCTAAAATTACAACCTGTAACCCTAGAAATCCGTCAATGGTGAATTCGCGTATGTTGTTCAAAAATGAAATTAAACATATTGGTTAGCACATAAATATCATGACAGACAATAATCCATAAAGAAAAATGTATGAGGATGCTTAAATCGTGCTATGTGAATTCAAAATGTTCTTGGTTCAGTTTGACTCGTGTGTACCAATTCTTGAGGTTTTTGCTGTTGTTAATGATTGGAATACGTTCAGAATCGTCCAATGAAGCTATTGCAATTGGTTTGGTGCCTTGAATCGCCCTGTAACCTAGATTTCAGAATTCAACTTTTTGAGAAATTTGGCAAGTTTGTAATGCTTGTTCATGCGCAGCTTTTTAGTCCTTGAGCATTAGGGTTGTGATGTTGATCATATAGGGAATGATTTAGGTTGAAAAAGCTGTACAAAATCTTATGCATTGATGAATTTTGGATATTTGATTTCATGTATCTTTTACAATCTTTTTCATGGTGTTTTTGTGCCAAATCTGATCAATTATCATCAAAGCTTGCCTATTTGAGATATGCACGAATTATAGAGATTAGATCATGCATAAAAAGATTTTTTCATGTTAGGTTTATATTTTTCATGAATTAAAATCATTTAAATGAATATAAATTATTATTAATTCAAATAAATAATTAAAAAATATGAGAATACTTCCCTTTGGGCCTAGTGGTCGTGCATAGGCTTGGCATGAAGAAATTTGGAAGAAAATTGGGCCCATTTGCATTTTTAGGCCTTTTGCATCAATGTTGACTTTCAAAAATTTCCAAAAATTTCCCAACTTCCACAAGGCATAACTTGGTCAATTTTTAAGCTTTTCACATGCTCTTGGACATTTTGGAAAGTTCTTTGAGTCCTTTAACCAATGCCTTTGGTCCCATGTCATTTTGATTTACCAATCTCAAGTTATGGCCTTTGACTTAAAGTCACTTTTTGTTGACTTTTGAAAATGACCTATAATGTTGAAATTGATAACTTTTTGTGAGAGCATTTCTTGGACTTGGAACATGAAGATGAATTGTAGGAAATGTCTTTCTCTTCAAAATGAGCTTTGGATGGAATTTTTCTGATAATCCATGTGAAAGTTATGCCCTGGTCAATTTCAGTTGACTTTTTCAGCTGTCCAAATATAGCAACTTTTGCATCTTTGATGATTTCTGAGCCAAATTTTGAGAATCATGATCAAGCATTGATCAAATGATGTTTGTGGCTTCAAAATGATATGTTGACCAAAAATTTGAACTTTTGACTGTCAAATGACCATTTTGCCCCTACAGTTGACTGTAGTGCAATCTAGGGTTTTGACTGTGCAATTTTGAGCTGAATGCCTTGAAACTTGACATGAGGATACTTGACCATCTTTTTAAGCATGTGAGACTTGATTGGGCCTTTGAGAAGTTCATTTGCTTGACCAGAACTCAAACCCTAGTTTTGACTGTCTAGGAGACAGTTGAGCTGCACAACCCTTGGGGCATTTTGTGACCTTGACTTTGATAATTCTTGATGAATATGGGAGGGCAAATTTTGGGGTACAACAGTTGCCCCTGTTCAATCTTCTTAGACCTGAGGATGCAGATTGGCTGACGTGCCTTTCGTAATCCGAGGGTAGAAGATGATTGGACACTAGAGTGCCCAGAAATTTGCGCCCACATAGTAGCAGTGATGGGGAATGGGCTTATAGATGCCATTTAGAGATTGCTGAATAGGGTGATGGGCTTATAGATGCCATCTGGATGCTGACTGCGTAAGAGATTCCTTCGCTAGAACCTGCATACCTGCAAAAGAGAAAATGAGTACCTGACACGTTGCAGGAGTTGATTTTAGATGCTTGGTATAGATGTGTCCTGACTGGTTGCAGGAGCTGAGTCTGGAGCTTCAAACGCTGATGAATGAACCAGGGATGGTTACTGCCTTAGCATGAAGGGTAAGAGAATCCTGAATGATCTCAACAACGCTCGTTGAGAAAATCTTGGCGGGAATTACCATCTTCGTAGTGTCGGGAAGAGAACCAAAGGACATTACAATCTCAAAGGGAGTTACCTCACTCACGTTGGAGAGGGAACTATAGGAAATTATAATTTAAAAGGAGATATCACCTCACGCTCATGCCGGAGAGGGAAACATCTGAAGAAAGAATTACCACCTCACACGCCGTTGGAGAGGGGAACACAAAAGACTATCACCTCACGCTCATCGTCGGAGAGGAGAACATCTTGAAAAAGGGATTACTACCTCACACACCGTTGGAGAGGGAACCATAAGAGAATATCACCTCACGCTCACCGTCGGAGAGGGGACCACAAAAGAATATCACCTCACGCTCATCGTCGGAGAGGAGAACATCTTGAAAAAGGAATTACCACCTCACGCTCACCGTCGGAGAGGGGACCACAAAAGAATATCACCTCACGCTCATCGTCGGAGAGGAGAACATCTTGAAAAAGGAATTACCTCCTCACGCTCACCGTTGGAGAGGGGACCATAAGAGAATATCACCTCACGCTCATGCCGGAGAGGGGAACATCTGAAAAAGGAATTACCACCTCACACGCCGTTGGAGAGGGGACCATAAGAGAACTTCTACTGAGTCTTTATCAGAAAAATCCGTTTGGAGTCGATTTAACTGGACTAGAGAAGTCTTCGAAATATGTTTGAGAATTTCAACTGCACCCTTCCTGAAAGGTAGAGGTCAGTTATATGCGATGCATGATATGGATCAAGCAAACATGGATACAATTTATATGATATGATGTGTACATGCATGCTGTAAATGATGTATGTGATGATTCATGTATGTTTTCGTCTAGGAAAATGAATCCTTGACGGGTGCCGGGAAGTCATATCCCGGGCTGATGTTGAGGAAGAGATTTTGCTTCCGCTGTGGATGATTGTTGCAAGAATACCAGTAGGAGAAGATAACTCCGTTGAGGAATAAACTTGGCAAATGGAATAATTCTGCGGGAGAAAAGATACTCTAGCGATCATGCTGGGGAGTGCTACTCTGTGGGGATAGCGATGCTTTGCTGAGTTGATGAAGATAACTCCACTGGGGATATCCTTGTTGTCGGAAGTGCTGATAGACTTCGCTGGGGGTAGGAAGATACCTTGCCGAAGACGCTCTTTCCGTGGCTTTTGGCTGAGGATAACCCAGTTATATCCTGTTACGGAAATAACTCTTTAAATCAAGCCGGGACGACGCGTTCGTGCTCTGCGAGGGATAAGCTTCCAGAATCTACTGGGGATAAGCTTGCTGCTTGGGGAGATATGAATTCCAACTTTCCTGGGGAAACCGGATTGGACTCTTCTGGGGGAGATTTGAATTACAGGGAAATGATTCCTTTGAATATTGAGATACCGCCGGGGAACAGTCTTTGGACCAAGCCTGCCGGGGATGCTTGTTAAGAATGCGTGCTGCTGGGGAGGTATTGAGAACTACAGGAGGATACTTAATTTCCTTGCCATTTGATGATTTGCTTGGGGAAGAATGTATTGTTTTACTGAACTACTCTCTGGGGAATTAAGATACACCTGGCCGTGTTCTTTAGCTGAACCTACCTTGGTACCTTAGAAGATAGAACAATTAGACTGCTCAGACAACTCTTTTATTGCCCTTGTTTCCGGTGTCACCTGCAATGAATTCCTTTGTTTCGTATGCAAATATTTATGAGTTAGCAAATTATTGTCAATGCATACATCACAAATTGAACCTTGGACGTTCTTCGCAAAACAAAACAGAGAAAAGGAAAAATACTTGGCACGTTTAACTGAAAATACATTTTTATTGATTTTTGAATGGCCTGAAAATAGGCGTTTTGTGTACAAGAGGCTGACGTCCTAGTAAGAGGTACGTCGCCGAAAAAGAGTTTATACAAGTTTTGTACAAAAGAAAAATAAAACAGCTGTGTGAAAGATGAATGATCCACTGGGTTTCAACTCTGCTATTGCCTTTATAACTCCGAGCGTCTCATCACTTGATGACCTTGGTTGAAGGTGAAGCTGACTGATCGGTGCCGTTTTGAATTTGATGCAGATACCGGATTCTGGATGCATAGTGATCAATGAGACATAGTTTTACGCTTAATCCCTAATTTTTGCCTGGACCGCCCTTTAGGGTTTTCAGTCCACCGGGATACCCATTTTTGCCCAAGCCGCCCTTTCAGGTTTTCGACTTGCCGGGTGTACAGATTTTTTTCATTTTCATCCCTACATTTTGCCCGAACCCTTTTGGTTCGACGGGAAGCCCTAATTTTTGCCTAGGCATGTCAGCCTAGCGGGTCTTTTTTCATGCGTAGTATTTTTTAACTATGTCTGCATTGGCGGGGTGAGGAAGGTCGTCACCATCCATGTTGGTTAAGATCATTGCCCCTCCTGAGAACACATGCTTAACCACAAATGGCCCTTCATATGTGGGAGTCCATTTGCCCCTTGGATCACTCTGAGGAAGGATGATTCTCTTGATAACCAGATCCCCAACTTGATATTCCTGTGGTCTGACTTTCTTGTTAAATGCCCTGATCATCCGTTTCTGATACGTCTGACCATGACAGATAGCAGCAAGTCGCTTTTCGTCAATGAGATTGAGTTGATCAAGTCGTGTCTGGATCCAATCATCTTCGTTCAGGTTTGCATCCTTCATTATCCGGAGAGAGGGAATTTGTACTTCGATCGGCAAGACTGCCTCCATACCATAAACCAGAGAAAATGGAGTTGCCCCGGTTGACGTCCTAGCTGAGGTACGGTACCCGTGCAGAGCGAATGGTAACATCTCGTGCCAATCTTTGTACGTCACTGTCATTTTCTGCACGATCTTCTTGATGTTCTTATTTGCTGCTTCTACAGCCCCATTCATCTTCGGTCTGTAAGGAGAAGAATTGTGGTGCTGTATCTTGAACTGTTCGCAGAGCTCAGCAATCATCTTATTATTCAGATTGGTACCGTTGTCTGTAATAATCCGCTCAGGGACGCCGTATCTACAAATCAGATTGTGCCGAATAAACCGTGCCACAACAGTCTTGGTTACTGTAGCATAGGATGCTGCCTCAACCCATTTTGTAAAATAATCAATCGCTACTAGGATGAAGCGATGTCCATTGGATGCCGTAGGTCTTATCTCACCGATCATGTCTATGCCCCACATTGCAAACGGCCAAGGCGCAGTCAGAACATTCAGGGGAACCGGAGGAACATGCACCTTATCTGCATAGATCTGGCACTTGTGGCATGTCCTAGAATGTTGGTAGCAATCAGCTTCCATGGTGGACCAGTAATATCCTGCCCGTAGGATCTTTTTAGCCATGGTATGTCCACTGGAATGTGTGCCGAAGGTCCCGTCATGTAGTTCTTCCATGATTTGTTCTGCTTCAGTTTTGTCCACACAACGCAGTAAGGTTGAATCATGGTTTCTCTTGTATAAGATGCCGTTGCTTAGGAAGAACTTTGCTGCGAACCTCCTCAGGAATTTCTTATCATTGACAGAGGCACCTTCAGGATATTCCTGAGCTTCCAGATATCTCTTCACTTCATGGTACCAAGGCTTCTCAATTACCAATTCAGTTTCGAGATCACAACAGTATGCCGGTTCGTCCAGTTTCTCGATGGTGATCTGGGGAGCTTCGTTATCCCATTTGACCTTGAACATTGAAGACATTGTATCTAACGCGTCCGCTAACTGATTCTCTTCTCTTGGAAAGTGCTCAAAGGTTATCTCTGTAAAGTGGGGAATCATGGTCAACACACATTCTCTGTAAGGAATCAAGTTTGGATGTTTCGTATCCCACTCTCCGTTGATCTGATTGATCACAAGGGCGGAATCTCCGAAGACACTGAGGAACTTGATCCGTAGGTCGATCGCAGCTTGAAGACCCATGATACACGCCTCATACTCCGCCATGTTGTTGGTACAGTTGAAACATAGCCGGGCAGTGAGTGGAGTATGAGTACCTTGAGGAGATATGATGATGGCGCCAATACCATTTCCCAAAGCATTAGAGGCTCCGTCAAAGTGCATAGACCATCGGGATCCTGGTTCAGGTCCTTCATCCGGCCCAGGTACTTCACAATCAGTTACTATCATGATGCTTTCGTCCGGAAACTCGAAGTTCATTGATTGGTAGTCATCTACAGCTTGATGAGCCAAGTGGTCTGCCAGTACACTCCCTTTGATGGCTTTCTGGGTTGTATACTGAATGTCGTATTCCGTTAAGATCATCTGCCATCTTGCAATTCTCCCAGACAGAGCAGGCTTTTCGAATATGTACTTTATAGGATCCATTTTTGAGATCAACAAAGTAGTGTGAGTCAGCATATACTGTCTCAGCCGGCGAGCAGCCCATACCAAAGCGCAGCAAGTTTTCTCAAGCAGTGAGTATCGGGTCTCACAGTCGGTAAACTTTTTGCTAAGGTAATAAATGGCATGCTCTTTTCGGCCAGACTCGTCATGCTGCCCCAGCACACACCCCATTGAGTTGTCTAGCACTGTCAGATATAGGATCAGAGGTCTCCCTTCGACCGGCGGCATAAGGATAGGTGGTTCTTGGAGATATTCTTTGATTTTGTCGAAAGCAGCCTGACATTCATCGTTCCAACGTACTACCTGATCTTTCTTCAGCAGCTTGAAGATTGGCTCACAGGTAGCAGTCAAATGAGATATGAATCGAGCGATGTAATTCAGGCGTCCTAAAAAGCCTCTGACTTCCTTCTCTGTCTTGGGAACTGGCATCTCTTGAATAGCTTTGACCTTAGCAGGGTCCACTTGAATACCTTTATCGCTGACCACGAAGCCTAGCAACTTCCCAGATCTTACCCCGAAGGTGCACTTGTTAGGGTTCAATCTCAGCTTGTACAGTTTCAACCGGTCAAACAACTTCTGCAGATGATCTAAGTGCTCTTCTTCAGTTTGGGATCTAGCGATCATGTCGTCCACATACACTTCGATCTCATGATGGATCATATCATGAAATAAGGCAACCATGGCACGTTGGTAGGTTGCCCCAGCATTCTTTAACCCGAACGGCATGACCTTGTAACAGAAGGTGCCCCACTGAGTAACAAATGTAGTTTTTTCCATGTCTTCAGGTGCCATCTTTATCTGATTGTAACCTGAAAAGCCATCCATGAAAGAGAATACTTTATGTTGGGCTGTATTATCAACGAGGACATCAATGTGAGGTAAGGGGAAGTCATCTTTGGGACTGGCCCTGTTCAGATCCCTGTAATCTACACACATTCTGACCTTGCCGTCCTTTTTAGGTACCGGCACCACATTAGCAACCCACTGAGGGTAAGAAGTCACTGCAAGAAACCCGGCGTCAAACTGTTTCATCACCTCAGCCTTAATCTTCTCTGACATCTCTGGACGCATCCGACGGACCTTTTGTTTAACTGGAGGGCAGTCTTCTCTAGTCGGCAAATGATGGACAACAATATCGGTGTCCAACCCTGGCATGTCTTCGTAGGACCAGGCAAAGATCTCCATATAGTCATGTAACATCTTGGTTAACCGTTGCTTCACGCTGAGCTCTAGGTTGGCACCAATCTTTACCTCTTTTCTATCTGCTTCAGTACCCAGGTTTATGGTTTCCACTGGCTCTTCATGGGGTTGAATTGCCCTCTCTTCCTGAAGCAACAGTCTTGCCAGCTCGCCAGGCACTTCGCAATCATCTTCACCTTCGTCTTCGGCTAAGTTGATCGGATTTTCGAAGTCATAATTGGTATTAGCAGAGCTGTTATCAGTGAGATCCAGAGTGGATTGGAACCTGTATGAGTGAGTGTGTGTGTAAATACAGCTGTTTTTGAAATTTATGTAAAGGAAATGAAAGATAAAAAAAGGAACACAATATTTGTAATGCGAAAAGTCCAAGATTTTCATTTATGATGTATAAAATGACAGTTCATATGCCCTCACAAATAGAACCGCAGTGCCTCGGGTAAGACACCGGGCCATAGAGTTTATCATTGTCTATTACAAAATAACAAAACATGGGAATTCATTACTGTGTCACAAAGGTAACAGGGGTGTGATCCTTTGCACTCCAATTGTTCAATCCTTCTTCGGCCGTCGGATAAATCCAGCTGTTGAATTCGGCTTCGTCCACTTCAAAGTCTTCCCCGACAGCATTCACTTCTGAACCCTTGATAAATACTGGAGGCCTTCCGATCTTCTCTTTCCTCATAGCTCTCTGCCCTTCTGAGGTGAAGCCCAGCCCAAGTTTATCAGTCTTCTGGGTGAAGTCTGGCAGTCTGCCCCAGTTAGCACCTTCACCCTTTTGCACTACAGCCCTGGCATCCTTTAGGGAAGCCATCTTCAGAGGACCACCTGCTTCTGCTGTTTCTGCTGCGATTGGAAACACCTCCTCGAAATGTTGAAAGGGGGTCTCAATGAACTCCCCATCCATCTCAATGTATCTGAACGAGTTTAGGTGGCTCACCATGTATTCTTCCTCACCTTGCACGGTGACGATCTTCCCTCTGACGGGGTACTTCAGTTTTTGATGCAAGGTAGAGGTCACTGCCCCAGCCTTATGTATCCAGGGTCGACCCAGTAGACAAGAGTAAGATGGACGGATATCCATCACATAAAAAGTGGAGTCGAACACCTGAGAGCCCACACGAATCAGAATGTCCACCTCCCCATGGACCATCCTCTTTGAACCATCAAAGGCCCTGACAATGATGTTGCTGGGCTTTAAATCAAGGCCTTCACAATCTAGACGATCCAGAGCCTTCTTGGGTAGCACATTCAAAGATGACCCAGTATCAACCAACACGTGTGCCAAGGTGGTGCCCCTGCATTCGATTGAGACATGCAGAGCATCATTATGATCTTTCCCTTTCATGGTCAAATCAGCGTCTGAAAAACCCAAGCCATTGTCCGCCGTTAGACTTGCCACGCAATCAGTGAATTGGACTGCAGAAGTTTCATGTGGCACATGAGCCTTCTTAAGGAATGAGATAAGGGCCTTTGCATGGGCCTCGGAGCACAGCAGTAAAGAGAGCATGGAGATTTTAGAGGGCGTATGCCCCAGCTGTTCCACAACATTAAAGTCACTCTTCTTTATAATCTTCAAGATCTCCTCCATCTCTTGTGGGGAAGCCTCAGCAGCTATGGGTATGGGTACCTCCATCTGGGCAGGCTCAGTTTCAATTCCCTTGCCCCGAGCATCGGATGACTCGGCAGCAGGAGAAACAATAGGATCAGCAGCAGGAATAACAACTTGATCAGCAACGGGAGTCGGTGTACTTGCAGGAATTATCAGGAGTGGTCTTCTAGCAGCAGGTGGCGCAATGTCAGGCGAGAAGAGCCTGCCACTGCGGGTAACTTTGGCCGGGCCAGTGATGTCACAGATGCTGGCGCCAGCGTTGAGCTCTTGTTTCACTCCGTTTATATATACATCTGCCCCATAGTGCCAAGGGACAGCTTTGTTGGATACATAGGGTAGGGGCCCAGGAACAGTGATAGTAACAGGTGCAACGGTCAGAATTTGGACAGGCTTCTTCTGGAGAGCCGGGATCGGATTGTTGAAGATAGTCACCACAGAGACTTCTTCCATCGGAACCATACGAACAGCAGACTTCTTGAATAAAATCTCCTTGCTATCCATTAAGCTTTGGACACCTAACTTGAGCAAGGGACAACCGGATGGGGACACAACACAGAATAGGCAACCCTCACTACAACCCGGAAATAAACCGGCCTGCAGTAGGTTCTTCTTAATGATCTTTAAAGGAGTGGCTAGATCCTCCACAGAAACAGCATAAACATCTTCATCAATAGCATTTACCCCGTGCTGAGGCATAGGGGCAGTAACTACATTCGGTTTTGCGGGCGCTTCGAATTGTATCTCTTTAGCATCGATAAGGTCTTGCACCTTATTCTTTAACGCCCAACAGTCATCAGTGGCATGCCCCGGGCTATCTGAATGGTAAGCACAACGGGCATTCGGGTTGTACTTAGGAGAGGTAGTGTTTGAGAACTTTGGCGCCTCCTTGACAGTCACCAAATTGGTGGCTAGCAACTGTGGCAGGATTTGCGATAGGGTCATGCTTAACCGGGTGAACTCTCTCCGAGGTCTATCAGCCCTTTGAGGATTATTTGGCCGGGGAGCGGCAGCAGGCGTAGCAATCATGACCGCACTGACAGATTGGCGGCGATCAGGTCTTTCTGATTTCCTGGAGCCATACACGGCACTAGACTCCTTTTTGAATGGTTTCTTGTCTGACCCAGATGATGATGCAACCTTTGCAATCTTCCCAGACTTCAACCCAGCTTCAATTCTCTCTCCAGTTAAGATCAAATCAGTGAAACCAGCGGAAGAATTCCCAATGAGATGGTTAAAGAATGGCCCAGATAGGGTCCCCAAGAACATATCCACTAACTCTCGATCAGTCAAAGGTGGCTGCACCCTGCCAGCCAGATCTCTCCACTTCTGCGCGTACTCTTTAAAACCTTCGCTTACGCCCAACGACATACCCTGGAGTTGGGTACGCGTGGGGGCAAGGTCGGCATTATACTGATACTGCTTGTAGAAAGCAGTGGCCAGCTCCTCCCAGTTACGAACTTTGGTCCCATCCAGCTGATAGAACCATTCGAGGTGAGTCCCTGAAAGACTCTCCTGGAAGAAGTGGATCCATAGATTCTTGTCCGCAGAGTACGGCTGAATCTTTCGCACATAGGACCTCAAATGCAGCTTGGGACAGGATGCCCCGTCATACTTGGAGAAGGTGGGAGCTTTGAATTTATGTGGAATGATCACACCAGTCGACAAACCCAGATCTCCGAAATCCAGCCCAGGTGTCTGTTGCACCTCCATAGCCTTCAACCTGTCCTCCAGTTGTTTGTACCTATCATCTGCAGGAGGATACTGTTCCTCATCAAAATCTGTCTCGTTGTCGGAGACCACCGGACTAGGAACCCTTGCTTCTGCCTGAGAAGGACTCTTGCCAACAGAAGAAGCAACCTCTTCATTGTGTAGAGTATTACCCATCCTTCGGCCCGTGTTGAATAGAACAGTCCTTCTTTTCTTCTTCTTCTCCTTCTTCAGGAGCATGGCCTTCAGCTCATCTTGGCCTTTAGCTAGACCCAGGATTAACTCTTGAAACTGCGCATTCTGCGCCTGGAGAGCCTTGATTGAAGTCTCAGTTGATTCAGATCCGGAATTCATGATGCTGAAATAAACAGCGAAGAACTGTAAGCAACCTGAAAAAGGGGAAAACCTGCTATGCACATGATGTATGAAATGCGTATGAATTATGTTTTCAAAGACAATCGGGAATCAACTTTGTTAAACAAAAAGGAACACACTTCATTAGATTCAACTTTGTAACTGAAATTATTCAACAAGTTGCCCTTAGGCGTTTACATGAAATGAAACAACTGGAAAGGAAATAGAAACTGTAAAGGCACATTCAGAACTCCTCATTGATCCCATGGTCTCCTCTTCTCAGTACGGAGGTAGGCATTCAGAGCTCTTTCATTCTCCAACTGCTTTGTCAGCTTCTGGATCTTTGATTCCTGCTCGTTGAACTTTTCCCGGTAAGAATCCCGTTCTTCTTGCAGTTGCGACCAAGATCTCTTCAATGTCTCATAATCAGTAGGTATCTGAGGAGGAAGGACAGTTGGAGGAACACCATCTTTATCAGGACACTCAAGAATGACGGGTCTGACAGCTTCATACGGCATACCTAACTTCTGAGCACGGATGCGGACCCATTTGTAGTAGGCTTCCATAGGTAGAGAAGTCTTTGGCCCTAGCTCTTGTGGGTCAGCTTTATGAACCTTCTCCCAAGCCTTGATGAACCTACGACGCAGCTCGTCACTATCCATCTGAAACTCGAAACTGATGTGAGGCACTAACATCTCATGGGGGCCTGCTCTTCTGGCTCTTCCAAACTGACGGAGTGCTAGACATGGATTGTAAGAGATCCCTCCTTGAGTACCAATCAGAGGAACATTAGGATATTCCCCGCATCGATCAATAATAGCTATCTCATCCAAACCCCTGCAAGTCCAAATGATGTCTTTATCGGTGAGAGACATTAACCTGTGAGCCCAACCTCTTCCTTCTTGGTTCTTCAGTACGGACTTAGGGAGGTGCGAAGTAAACCACCTCACCAACAAAGGGATACAACACCATAGGGTTCCTCGTCTTCGGGTAGTACGGGCATGAAGTTGTTGCAAGATGTCACCCAAGAGAGTGGGCACATGATTCTGAGACATAAAGATCCTAATGGAAGTGACATTGATGAAGTTGTCAGGATTAGGAAACAGGACTAACCCATAGATTAGGAGAGCCAAGATGTCTTCATATGCCCTAAAGTCCAAGTCATTCCAGAAGCTGTTAGCTTTACCAATCAGAAACTTGGCCAAGAAACCCTTAACTCCGCTTCTAGTTACCCAGTTGTCTGTTACCTCTTGATGGGTCAAAGGAAGAGCTGCAGCAATGTCCTCAAGCCTGAGGGTCTTTTCCCAACCAGTAAAGGGAGTCTGATCCAAGATAGGGATACCAAGCAGATTAGAGAACTCTTCCAGGGTAGGGACCAGCTGGAAGTCTTGGAAGGTGAAGCACTGGTACTGAGGGTCATAGAACTGGGTCAGAACACTCATCAACTGTTGATCCCGCTTTGCAGTGACTAAACTGAGAAGAGAACCATGCCTCTGAATGAAGGAAGTGGTGTTTGGAATTCTGCTAACCAACTCATCAAGCAACTCGGGTGAACGGACAAAGTTGAACCGGATAGTATTCCTTCGCACAGGCATCATAATGTCCTACAAAACAGAGCAAAGATGAAACCCTCTTGTCTTTGAAATGGTCAGTTCTTATGCATGCAATGCTCATGATGCTTATGATGTTATGATAAAGCACACCACATACAGATACAAAGGAAAACATGGTAAGGCACACAAGTCACACAAGGCAAGCCCCTAAAGTTTAGGCCAGCATGAGGTCTAGGTACTACCCTCTTTCAGTTTGTTGGTTCATACCTGTCCTAATCAAAAGTAACCGGGTTCTTAGAGGATCCCAATATCATTGACTACCCTCCATCGGTCATAACTCCAGCATCGCAATCTTTTCTTGCGGCCAGAACCATCACGAGAGTTTAGCCTCAATGGGCGTAGCATACTGCTACTGTTCTAAAGGCCAAGTTGTGTCAATTAAGGTTCTAAGGTTGTTGGTGCTTAATGACTCCTTAGAAGACCCATATTCTCCTCGTTGCGACACAAGGGATATCGGTACAGACTAAGGTGCCACACCAACGTAGCCACTGCTTCACCTGTGTCGGTCTACGCCGGACAGGTCCCTCACAGCTTATGCTACCTAAACAGGGTATCCCCAGATCCGGGTTAGGATCTATGTATCTCCGATGCAACCCACAATAGTAAAGCAAGCAAAACAATACAAGTGAAAACACAGTTATGACCTAGCCTTAAGGTACACCTCACTTTATAGGTATTTCCCCAGCAGAGTCGCCAGTTCTGTGATCGGTGGATCTGGAACTGACTGTTTAACGCTGGTTCGCGAAATGTCGCGGAAGCAAGAGTCGCCACCGTCTTTTATTTTCTCCAAATGGAAAGGACAAAAGCACAGAAAAATTCCTTTATAGAGATTGCTCTCGGTTCGGGAGGTAAGTTATAGAAAGGGAAGGTGTTAGCACCCTTTCTATCCATGGTTATCCATGGGCTCTTAGATACTTGCTCATTGTGTTTTCAAAAATGGTTTGTTTGCTTTTCAACTGTGGGTTTTAAAAAGTTTCTTTGAAAATTCCAGTTCGACTCTTGTATCGGTCCTCAAGAGTGTTTGAAAAATTGCTTTCGAAAGCTTTTTGAAAATGTGTTGGTGTGAAAAGTATTTTTGATTTGTTTGGTTTTGAATTAGAGCAAGTATCCACGAGTCGTCTACCTACCCTAAGGAATTCGTCTGTGTAGATGTCCTTAAAGTAGTGCCATCCCACCATTGAGAGGTAGGTAGCACCACCGTTGGAGGTGTTCGGGTCAATTCGAGGTTCGGGACATGGTGATCACCAGAGCAATGGGAAGACACCTTAGAAGCTACCCTCATGCCAGGTTCCCGGATCATGAGGACTTACTAAGACATCCTCTACTCGACGATCACCTTTCGAGGCAAGGCAACAGTGAGGCGTACCCTAGGGGTGGCGTGTGACTCGTGTGTCAGATTCAAATATTTTATCTTGTCATGTTATTAGTGATCTATGCGTTTGTTTTTATTTTTTTGTCATTCATTCTTGCATGCATTTTATTAGCAGTTAAAAAGATGCGGAAAATTAAAAGTTCTAAACTATTACAAAAGGCTCGGGTCCACATCGCCAAAATTTCCAGAACCCGATTTGACAGAAAATAAATAAAGAACTAAAGTACGAGAAATATAAAATGTCCGAGTTACATGGCTTTGGGAGAATTACATAAATATTTAAAAAGAAGGAATAAAGATGTGCGAATTGAATTGAAATTGAAAACGAGGGCGTTGGACCCTTTTGAAGTTAAATTGAAATTAAAAATTAATTAATTATTTATTGAAATAAAAGAAGTGTTTTTTTAGGTTTTTTTTGTATTTATGAAATAAGAAAATTAAAATTAAAATTAAAAGAAACCCTAATTCTAAGTTATTTTTAATTATTTGAGAAAAATGTTAAAGTTTAACTTAATTTACTAAAGAATTTATGTACATGTTTATTTACAAAATTATATGAACGATAATAAAATAAATGCGCAATTTAAATGATTAATGACGGGCGTTGGACCCTTTTTGCAAATAATTAAAGGTTAATGAGAATTAAAAATTAAATGATTAAATGTTTTTTAGTATTTTGTGTTTTTTAGATTTAATGAGAAAAAGGAGAATTAATTAAGATTAAATTAAACGGCAAACCCTAATTCTAATATTTTTATTTATTATGAAAAGAATTAAAATATGACCTAAGTTAAACCTAATTGATTATGTACAATTTTAATTTATGAAAATAAAATAAATAAATAATAATTATTATGGTGAGAAAAAAAAGGAAATAAAAAGAATTAACAATTAACCTAAATTCTACATTTTTGGATTTTTTATTAAAAAAGGAATTACAATTAAAACCTAATTACACTAAATAATCTACATTTTAATTTATTTGTGAAAATAATTATTATAAAATAAATATTATGTTTTTTTTGTATTTTTCTGATTTTTAGTGTTTTTATAGATTTTTGTTAAAAATAATTAGTTAAAACAAATAATTAAAATAAACATAACAATTAAAATTAAAATAAATGAAATAAAAAAAAGAAATCAAACCAGAGTGGGGTGTAGTCCCCAATTTAGGAAGTGTTGGTCCAAAGATTAAGCCCAATAAGCATGGAAGCTCGTTGACCTTTTGGATTGGGTGCTATTGCATTGACCACGTTCACCATAGGCCTGGGATCTGAGCCCTTGGTCTGCCTCTCCTGGACACGTGTGTGATTGGATGGTGATGGTATATCATGGTCTTTCATGTTAGCGCTGCATACGAATCTTTTATGAAAAATAATATGGCAAATATGCAAGACCTGGGACTTGAACCCAGGTCTTGAGGATTAATGTGGTTCACGTTCACCACTTGAGCTAGCACGCACATGTTATGATATTACAACACATAAATAATAAAAAGAAATAATGGTTAATGGCCTCAAAAAGCGCGCGCTGGTTTGAATGAACCACTCAGTGGTTGCCAGCGCGTCATCTTCTCCATTGCTTCTGAAATAAGACCCTTTAGCCACGGTTTTGGATGCGTGGCCTTAAGCGACCTACAGGAAAATAGCGAATAGAGATATATGAGACATAAATTTATCGCAAGACACGTTTCTTGTTCATGGGAATACGCTGAGTATGGCTATCCTGGTCTTGAAGCTTAATTTTACCCCATGTCAAAAGCCCTAAAATTACAACCTGTAACCCTAGAAATCCGTCAATGGTGAATTCGCGTATGTTGTTCAAAAATGAAATTAAACATATTGGTTAGCACATAAATATCATGACAGACAATAATCCATAAAGAAAAATGTATGAGGATGCTTAAATCGTGCTATGTGAATTCAAAATGTTCTTGGTTCAGTTTGACTCGTGTGTACCAATTCTTGAGGTTTTTGCTGTTGTTAATGATTGGAATACGTTCAGAATCGTCCAATGAAGCTATTGCAATTGGTTTGGTGCCTTGAATCGCCCTGTAACCTAGATTTCAGAATTCAACTTTTTGAGAAATTTGGCAAGTTTGTAATGCTTGTTCATGCGCAGCTTTTTAGTCCTTGAGCATTAGGGTTGTGATGTTGATCATATAGGGAATGATTTAGGTTGAAAAAGCTGTACAAAATCTTATGCATTGATGAATTTTGGATATTTGATTTCATGTATCTTTTACAATCTTTTTCATGGTGTTTTTGTGCCAAATCTGATCAATTATCATCAAAGCTTGCCTATTTGAGATATGCACGAATTATAGAGATTAGATCATGCATAAAAAGATTTTTTCATGTTAGGTTTATATTTTTCATGAATTAAAATCATTTAAATGAATATAAATTAATATTAATTCAAATAAATAATTAAAAAATATGAGAATACTTCCCTTTGGGCCTAGTGGTCGTGCATAGGCTTGGCATGAAGAAATTTGGAAGAAAATTGGGCCCATTTGCATTTTTAGGCCTTTTGCATCAATGTTGACTTTCAAAAATTTCCAAAAATTTCCCAACTTCCACAAGGCATAACTTGGTCAATTTTTAAGCTTTGCACATGCTCTTGGACATTTTGGAAAGGTCTTTGAGTCCTTTAACCAATGCCTTTGGTCCCATGTCATTTTGATTTACCAATCTCAAGTTATGGCCTTTGACTTAAAGTCACTTTTTGTTGACTTTTGAAAATGACCTATAATGTTGAAATTGATAACTTTTTGTGAGAGCATTTCTTGGACTTGGAACATGAAGATGAATTGTAGGAAATGTCTTTCTCTTCAAAATGAGCTTTGGATGGAATTTTTCTGATAATCCATGTGAAAGTTATGCCCTGGTCAATTTCAGTTGACTTTTTCAGCTGTCCAAATATAGCAACTTTTGCATCTTTGATGATTTCTGAGCCAAATTTTGAGAATCATGATCAAGCATTGATCAAATGATGTTTGTGGCTTCAAAATGATATGTTGACCAAAAATTTGAACTTTTGACTGTCAAATGACCATTTTGCCCCTACAGTTGACTGTAGTGCAATCTAGGGTTTTGACTGTGCAATTTTGAGCTGAATGCCTTGAAACTTGACATGAGGATACTTGACCATCTTTTTAAGCATGTGAGACTTGATTGGGCCTTTGAGAAGTTCATTTGCTTGACCAGAACTCAAACCCTAGTTTTGACTGTCTAGGAGACAGTTGAGCTGCACAACCCTTGGGGCATTTTGTGACCTTGACTTTGATAATTCTTGATGAATATGGGAGGGCAAATTTTGGGGTACAACACCAACGTACCACCTTCCGTGCAATAGGGGATCAGGATACTCGTAGTCCACCTTTAAAAATTTTAAAACACAAGTGTGTTGGCTAGTTTTAAGAGTCAAGACATCATCGTCATATCTGTGTGGAAAACATACTTACTACCCATGATTACGAGAAAGGAGAATTTGCGTCATCTCAAAGTGTAGGATATGGCTTGTATTTTAAAATCAACAAAGCCTCGCTCAACACCTAAGTGGAAAATATCTCACTTCACTACATATCGTAGAAGTATAGTAGCTCGCATTACTACAAAGATTGACAAGAGTCTAATCTTTTGAGAAAATTTTAAAGTAAAAAACCAAAGTGGTAAAATGGTTTGAATGAAATTGAGTGAATTTTAGTCTTCTCACAAAAAAAATGTGAAAGTATTATTAAGTTTGTTAAAGTTTGATTAAGAAAATATTTTTGAAAATGCATGGACCTAAGTCCAAGTTGATTGTGAAAGCGGTTAAAGTTTGGAAAACAAGAAGAGATTTCAAAAGGAGGGAGAAGATTTTTGAAATTAACGAAGATGGGAGGAGATGAAGGGACTACCCTAAAGCATAAGGGAAAATATAGGGAAAAGAACCTTCTAACCAACAAGAAGTCAACACTTGACATAATGAGTCAATGTAAAATTCCAATCCTTTGGATTGAAACCAAATAAGCAAATATATAAACCTCTTGAGAATACCAAACTTCAAATGCATTAAGTCTTCACAAAAATTGGGCAGAGTAACGGCTGTATATAGATTAATTCCCAACCACAGACAAAGCATATAATCAGAATAACCTGCACACAAATAAAACAAACAACCCAATGTCTTGGGGGTAAACCCCAAGAACTCCAAACAAAATAACAATAGAAGTCACAAGGTCCCAAGGGTGGTCAAGGTCTCTACTTCTAGGTCTAAGAAGTCCATAACTCCATCATGCCAAGGATAGTAACCAAATAGTCCAAGCAACCTTAAAGTTTTTTATTGTTCAAGTTGGTTATTAGGTATCTTCAAAAAGAAAATGAAAATCTCAAGTGAGCAAAATGAAAATACATAAAGATAAATGCTCAAGTGAGCAAATATGAAAATAGTATGAAATGTAAATGCTAAAATAAATGATGCGTAAAAGTAAAGGGGTAAAGTAAAAGCATAAAAATAAAAGTCAATTGTTAATGGGTTAGAATTTAGAGGTTAGTTGAATGACCATCTTGAATCTTGCATTTGAAAACTCATTAGAAGATTGATAAAATCAAAGTCTCTCAACAACAAGTTTCATTTGCTTTTTGTCAAGTAAATCATTCATTTAAAATTCTCGAGGCAATAACAAATGATCAATGATGTTTAAATGATTCACTTAGGCCAAAATTTATGATAATTCATTAGAAGATTGATAAGACCAAAGCCTGCTAAAAATGAACCTCAAGGTTATTGGATCAAAGGTTTCAAATTAATCATACTTGGGCTTGCAAACATATGTTTGGGCCACGAATGATCATTTCTCGAATCAGGACAAAATTTAATGCTATGTTAAGCAATCGTAAGTGGACTTATATAGAAGTCGCACCTATTTTAAGGTCGGTCAATAGCAATCTATGTACCATATGTTTGGAGAGATGGTATGTAGATCATCCTCTAACAACATGTAGCACAAATGAGAAAGGGATAAGATGAATAGGGAGGGGATGCATTGTATGAAATTAGGGTTTCAAATATCATCAACATCATTCATCCATTTTGGTGGATTTGGTTTCTCAATCTATCAACACCCAAGATCCAATGAGGTTGAGGAATTTTTCACCAAAAGAAATCCAAGTCAGAACAACATAAAAAATAATAAAATCATATTTAGTAAACAATATTTAAATGGTTAAATAAAAAGAAAATAAATGGTAAAATACACAAATTATATTAAAATATCAAATAAAAAATACTAAAAAAAGTCAGAGATCAAACAAGAGTTAATAAATGTTGATAAAAAAATTCAGAATTTTTTAAAGTCAGAAACTATTTTTAAAATTTGGAGAAAATAAGAAAAATAAACCAAAATGTGTAAAAAATAGTAAAATGAGAAATAAAAATAAAATGTGGTCATTAATATTTGTCAAAAGACCATTGGATCCTTCCAAAAAAAATTTAGAATTTAAAAATCAAGGAAAATATTTTTAATCAATTAAAACAAGTTAATTAAAGTGAAAAAATTACAAAAAATATCAAATCATAAAATAAAATTATGAAAAAATAAAAATCTGAAAGAGAAAAATCCAAAGTATTTTTAAAAAAAAATTTAGATTTTTTTGATTTAGAAATGAATTTTTAATGAATTTTTGAAGTTTAAATCAATTATAATATAAAATCAGAAAATAAAAATAAAACCAAAAAGATATAGACTATTGGATCAATGTCAAAACGTGTTAGTAATCAAATCCAAGGGATCTGGCATGTTGTGCATATCATGGTCATTAGTGAATAAACCACTAGATCAAATATTAAATCAGATTTAAAAAAAAACAAGTGGCGCCTTGTCATTGGTTGAGAGATGACACGTTGGTCATCTTCAACCTCCAGCCACCCGAATTGCAGGTCTCTCAAACTGTAAAATCAGGAGCTCAGATCAATGCCATTCGCTTTGTCTCATCAAGACAAAGACAACCGTGTTAGGACATAGTTTGATTCTACAACCCTTGATTAGAGTTTTGATGATAACAAATACAAAGAATAAAATATAAAATACAAAGAACAAATATGCACCTTAAAAATTATGTTTTATGTATGCATAAGTTTTGATCATATCAGCATCAGAAGATAAGTCATAAGTGCTACACGCTGAAGCAATCAGAACATATGCTGAAGATTGATGACCAGAACCTGCGCTTAATCAAAGTAAACTATGATTCTGAATAAGAACATACCAATCCAAGTCATCAGTATTATGAAGCATCATCAGCAAGAAAGGAGATAAGATTCTGAAGCGTTATTGATCATTCAAGACAACATCAATTCCAACGACTTCTTTCAGACAGGATCTTCTCCAAAAGGAAAGTGTGTTAATGACATTAAATATGCTTTATGATCAACGTCATTCCACTTCCTATTTAAACATAGTCAGCTTCCAAAATAAAGAAGATTTGCTACAGAGCCACTCACGCATATTCAAAGCTGCAAGCAATTTCATTTTACTTTTATAAGCTATAATCCTGTGTAATTTATCACAGTTGTGATAAACAGTTTTTTTTACTAGAAAAACAACAACACACATATTGTATAATTATATTGAAAAAGTGTCCCTTGAGATTAACCGGACTGTGGTTGTACTCAAGAAGACTTTAACAGTTGTTAAAGTAGCTTTTGTAATCTTGTTGAGTTTCACATCTTCAATTGGCATCAGAGCGCCTGGTTCTGAGCTTAAACACTTAACAGTGTCAATACAAGATCCAAGCTTCAGAAAAACACTATGGTGGGACCAATCCAAAACATCAGCAATGACAACCATGAAGACAAGGACAAATTCAGTGGCAAACCTCCAGTCTTTGATGGAGAAAACTTTGACTACTAGAAAGACAGAATTGAGAGTTTCTTTCTGGCCCATGATGATGATCTGTGGGACATGGTGACTGATGGATACACGCATCCAGTGGATGGACGTGGTCAGAATATAGACAGGAAAATGATGTCTGATCAGCAAAAGCATGAATTCAGAAACCACCACAAGGCCAGAACAATTCTCCTCAGCGCCATCTCATATTCAGAATATGAGAAAATATCAAATAGAGAAACTGCCAAGAATATGTTTGACTCTCTGAGAATGACGCATGAAGGCAACATTCAAGTCAAAGAAACCAAGGCCCTTGCGCTCATTCAGAAGTATGAGGCATTCCAGATGGAAGATAGTGAATCAATAGAAACCATGTTTTCAAGATTTAAAATTCTTGTTGCTGGACTAAAGGTTCTTGACAAAGGGTATTCTACTGCTGATCACGTTAAGAAGATCATGAGAAGCTTGCCCAAACAATGGAGGCCAATGGTCACAGAACTTAAGCTAGCCAAAGATCTCAAAAAAATTTCTCTGGAGGAACTTGTTAGCTCCCTCAGAAGTCACGAGATAGAGCTAGAAGAAGATGAGCCTCAAAAGCAAGGTATGCCATTAACTTTAAAATCTAACAGAAAATATGGCTCTAAGGTTTTGCAGGTTGTGGAAGAAACCTCTGATGGATCCTCATCAAAAGAAGATGAACTGTCTCTCCTCTCCAGAAGGGTGAACCAACTGTGGAAGCATAGACAAAGGAAGTTCAGAAATCCCAGAAGATTATAGAATCAGAATGAATCCTCCTCCAGATACAAAAAATCCGAGTCTTCCTTTGGACACAGAAGATCTGAAGGTTCTTCAGGATACAGAAAGCCAAACAACAAGGACATCATCTACTATGAGTATAACGAGAAATGGCACTACAAAAGTGATTGCCCAAAGCTTCAGAAGGAAAAGCCCAAAAAGAAGTTTCTAAAGGAAAAGAAGAAAAGCCTCATGGCTACATGGGATGATTCTGACACATCTGAAACTGACTCAGAATCAGATGATGAAAGAGCAAACATAGCTCTCATGGCAAACGTATCAGAAGACAGTGAAGCTTCTGGTTCAGACTCAGAATCAGACACTGAAGAGGTATTCCCTGACTTTACCATAAACTTTACTAAGGCTGAACTCGCAGAAAGTCTAAATGAAATTATGGAAAGGTATCAGCAAATCAGAGTCAAATTCAAGAACCTGAAAAGGAATCTTGCTTCTGACTCTGAAAAGTATGAGAGTCTCAGATTGGAGAATTCTGAGTTAAGAGAAAAAATTTCAAAATTAGAAAATGATTTGCAAAATTTTCAGAAGGAAACAATCTCTGAAACTCCCAGCAATGCTGATGAGATCATCAAAGAGTATGATCACAGCTTTCAGAAGTTTCTAGCTAAAAACATAGACAGAAGCAAGATGGCTTCAATGATCTATGGAGTTAGCAGAAATGGCAGAAAAGGGATAGGAGATCAAGGTAAGGTAGCCACACACAAAAATGCCATGGACTTAGTTATAAAACGCACACCACTCAATTCACATTTTATATATGGGCACACACATGACATAAAATACACAAGTAGTGATTATTTTGTCAAACCAAAATTCAATCAGAATTTTGGTAAAACTAACAAATCAGGACCCAAGAAAATGTGGGTACCTAAGGATAAAATCATACATGTGGCAGATATCTTTAGGTGCAAGGCTAAGACACCAATCATGGTACCTGGACTCTGACTGCTCGCGACACATGACGGGAAGAAGGCATATGTTCCAAAGCCTGGAACTTAAGCCAGGAGGCTACATGTGCTTTGGAGGCAATCAGAGAGGAAAAATCATTGGCTCTGGAACAGTAGGTAATGGAAATCTTCCCTCTATAAGTAATGTTTTATTAGTTGATGGATTAATGTGTAACCTGTTATCCATAACTCAATTAAGTGATAATGGTTATGATATAATCTTCAATCAAAATTCATGCAAAGCTGTTAGTCAGAAAGATGGGACTATCCTATTTAATGGAAAGAGGAAAAACAACATTTATAAAATAAAACTTTATGAACTAAAGAGTCAGAATGTAAAATGTCTACTTTCTATTAACAACGAGCAATGTGTTTGGCACGGAAGATTGGGGCATGTTAGTATGAGAAGAATATCTCAAATCAACAAACTCAATCTGGTCAGAGGACTTCCTAATTTGAAGTTCAACTCAGATGCTCTGTGTGAAGCATGTCAGAAAGGCAAATTTGCAAAACCTGCTTTCAAATCCAAAAAATTTGTTTCCACCTCTAAGCCATTAGAACTTCTGCACATTGACTTATTTGGACCAGTAAAAACTGCTTCAGTCAGTGGCAAGAAGTATGGGTTAGTAATCGTAGATGACTATAGCAGATGGACATGGGTAAAGTTCTTAAGATACAAGGACGAGTCACACTCTGTGTTTGTTACTTTCTGCAACCAAGTTCAGAATGAAAAGGATCTTAGAATTGTCAAAGTCAGAAGTGATCATGGTGGAGAATTTGAAAATAAATTTTTTGAATTATTCTTTAATGAAAAAGGCATTTTGCATGACTTCTCTTGTCCTAGAACTCCCCAGCAAAATGGAGTTGTAGAACGAAAGAACAGAACATTGCAAGAAATGGCTAGAACCATAATCAACGAGACCAACATTGCTAAGATCTTCTGGGCAGAGGCAATTAACACAGCGTGTTACATTCAGAATAGAATCTCCATAAAACCTATTCTGGAAAAGACTCCATATGAATTGTGGAAGAACAGAAAGCCCAACATTTCTTATTTTCATCCATTTGGATGTACATGTTTTATTCTGAATACAAAAAATTATTTGAACAAGTTTGACTCTAAAGCACAAAAGTGTATTATGTTAGGATACTCTGAACACTCAAGAGGGTACAGAGTATACAATACAGAAACACAGATTGTTGAAGAGTCAATCAGTGTTAGGCTTGATGATAAGCTTGGCCCTCAAAAGTCAAAGCAGAATGAACTCCTTGCAGGCATGGAAGTTGAACTCACATGTACTGAAGACAATTCATCAGAAGTTCTCAACAGAGACACTCCCTCAACATCAGAAAGAGTCACTGCAAGAAATCCAGCACCGACTGTTGATCAACTCCAGAAAAGACTATCCAGAAGCAACATTGATCACCCAGAAGATACAATACTGGGAAAGAAGGATGATCCAATCAGAACAAGATCAACATTCAGAAACTCTGAAGAATCCCTCATGGAACTGGTCTCTCTGATTGAACCAACAACAATTGATGAAGCACTTCTGGACAATGACTGTATTCTGGCAATGCAATGGGAACTAAATCAATTCACCAGAAATGACGTATGGGATCTGGTTCCCAAACCAAAAGGATTCAACGTCATTGGTACAAAATGGGTATTCAGAAACAAACTGAACGAGCAAGGTGAAGTCATCAGAAATAAAGCACGACTGGTAGCACAAGTTTATAGTCAGCAAGAGGGGATAGACTATACAGAAACCTTTGCTCCAGTCGCCAGGTTAGAATCTATCAGACTTTTAATATCTTTTGTTGTTAATAAAGGCATCACTTTGTATCAGATGGATGTCAAAAGCGCATTCTTAAATGGCTATATAGATGAAGAGGTATATGTGCACCAACCTCCTGGTTTTGAGAATCCCAGAAATCCAGAATATGTTTTAAAACTGAATAAATCACTCTATGGTCTAAAACAAGCTCCCAGAGCTTGGTATGAAAGACTAAGTAACTTTCTGTTAGAAAAGGAATTCACCAGAGGGAAAGTGGACACAACCTTATTCTGTAAAACAGTTAAGAATGACATGTTAGTATGTCAGATTTATGTTGATGACATTATATTCGGATCTACTAAACCCTCTCTGGGAAGAGAGTTTGCTAAATGTATGCAGGCATAGTTTGAGATGAGCCTAATGGGGGAACTCAAATTCTTTCTGGGCATTCAGATAAACCAAACTCCAGAAGGAACTTACATTCATCAGAGCAAATATTTCAGAGAACTTCTGAAGAAATTTGATCTCACAGAATGTAAGCCCTCAAAGATTCCAATGCATCCCACGTGCATTCTGGAAAAGGAAGAGGTAAGTAAAAAGGTAGAACAGAAGGTCTACAGAGGTATGATTGGTTCTCTTCTCTATCTGATGGCTTCAAGGCCTGACATTTTATTCAATGTTTTCATTTGTTCTAGATTACAATCAGATCCTAGAGAATCTCACTTAACAGCAGTTAAGCGAATTTTTAAGTATCTGAAAGGTACTGCTAATCTAGGTTTGTTTTATAGAAAATCCAATGATTACAGCTTAGTAGGATATTGTGATGTTGACTTCGCTGGAGACAGAGTAGAACGTAAAAGCACTTCTAGAAGCTGCCAGTTTCTGGGAGAAAATCTGATCTCATGGTCCAGCAAGAGACAGTCCACAATAGCACTATCAACAACAGAAGCTGAATACATAGCAGCTGTTGGATGTAGTACGCAAATGCTCTAGATGAAAAGTCAACTTGAAGACTTCAATATATTTGAGAGTAACATTCCTATCCTATGTGACAATACTTATGCTATTTTTCTCAGTAAAAATCCAATTCTGCATTCTAGAGCTAAGCATATAGAAATAAAACATCATTTTATTAGGGACTATATTCAGAAAGGGATTCTTAATTTAAAATTCATTGACACAGACCATCAATGGACTGATGTCTTTACAAAACCTCTCTCTGAAGATAGGTTTAACTTTATTCTGAAGCATCTCAGCATGAAGCTATGCCCAGAATAAATTGTTTTATTTACATATCTTAAACCATCAATTTTGTCATTTTCTGTGAACTACTGATCAACCTGCCTTCAGAGTTTTAGAAGTACAGATTGCATCAGAATCTATCCAAAAAATCTGAACGTTTCATTTCAAAGATAGAAGTGTGTTGTTCACATAATCAAACAGTTGTCATCCATTCATCAACCACTTTCTGAGGCTGAACACGCGTTCACTTTTCTGAAAGGTCAAAAGTGCTGATTGGGTGCATTGAGACACACGTAATGGGTAACAGTTCCAGTATCTTTCTGAATCCCCTAATTTCAGCTGTCATTAATGCTTATAATCATGACTAATTATTTCTCTTTCTTACTGTTTATGTTTTCAAGAAAAACTATTTAAACTCAAATTTTACTCTTTACATTCCTTCACTTTTACTCTCTCAATACTTTCTATAGTTTCTAGTTCGTACTTTTAAAAACCCTTTCATTTCTCTCAAATCTTGTATGAAAAATGGCTTCTTCAAGCGTCCAAAACATCAGAACTCAGGAAACTGCTTCAATGGAACAGTACGAAGAACCTTACAGAATGCTACTCACTCCCATTGATAATCTGGAAGTTCTTTCAGAACTGATTATTGACTTTGAAAGCTTGCAAGAAAACGACTGCAATATGTATGAAGACGTCAATGCTCAAGGTTGGAACAGATAATTTGACCATCTTCTAGGGCCAACATTTCCAATTCTTATCAAAGAATTCTAGATACATGCTTCTTCTTCAAATCGTCAAGTTACCTCTTATGTCATGGGGAAGAAAATTGTCATTACAGAAGACCTAATTTCAAGGCTTATTGGTTACAATGGTGGAGGTGTATCAACGATCTGAAGGATCATCACAAAATTTGGGCTAAAATAATTCTGGGGTGTATCAACCACAGGAAGCCAACTAGCTCTCCTGATTATATCAACATTGATCAACAATTTCTGATCTATTTTATTTTAAAGAAGACTAAGGTAAACCTCCCACACTTGTTGTTTAATCATCTTAGAACTAGTGTAAAGGAAACTAGAGAAGATGAACGTACCAAAAGGGACTGGATACCCCTAGGAAGACTCATATCAGATATTCTGACAGAGAATAGGCTGATAGAGCATTTGACTGAAGCTCAGGAAATCAACTCACTGGAAGCAACTGCTGGGAGACCTCTAAACGCAAAAAATCTGAAGAAGATGAAAATCATTGAGAATATCAAGAAGGAACCCAACGTTACTTCTTTTGCAACCATCACTTCAAGAAGAATTCCTCTGGATGATTTTCCTCTTTTCTCTGAGATTGACTCCAAGCCATAAATAATAGTCAGATATATGGATGCTTGTAATGCAGATGGTACTGCACCAGAAATCAATATTCAGGACTTGCATCAGGCTGCTCCAGAAGTTGTTCTGAAGAAGACCAAGAAGAGGAAAGCTGCAGCAGAAGGACCATCTCAGAGGAATCCAAAAGCTGCCAAAAAGAAAGGTAATCCTTCCTCTGTTCCTATTTTAGAATCAATTAATTCATCAACATCTGAAACCATAACTACTCAACCATAACATCCAACCCCACAAACATTTGAAGACTTTGATATAGGGTTTGATCCATCAGAAACTCTAGGTCTGAATGAAACTCACCCCCTTCCTCATAATCCAAACCCTGAACAAACTCAACCAGAACTTGCCAAAGTTCTATCTGACATTGATTCATTTGACCAATACCTTTCAGCTCCCATACCACAAAATCCAAATCCTCAACTCCCTGATAATACAAACTCTGATACCACATCAGATATTCCACAACCTCTCTCTCCATAACAAGATATTCCTCATCCACCATCACCTCAACCTGAACAACAAAAACCAGAAGTTCAACCTTCTGAGAATCAATCCTCTGATATCCATGAACCAGAATATCACCATGTTTAAACAAACCAATCTGAAGAACCTCATTCAGATTGTGATACAATCCCAATACCTGGAATCACTAAACCACTTGCCATTCGCATGCCTCTCGTCATCCACGACATTCCAGAAATTTCTTCATCGCTGGAATACACACTACCAAACTCCCCTACCAGTCCAATCATCATACCTGACTCTCCCACTCCTTCACCCAATAGCAGTCCAGCTGACAATGTAAGACTTATCATTGATCCAATTGCACTGGAAAGACTAGCTGTTATCTCTCACAAAACTGCCATTCCCAAACCAAAACCAACTAAAACCACATCAGATGTTGGTACAAATTTGTTGATTTTTGAAACAGGGGTACAAGAATGGATAAATTCCTTGAGGCATGCTATTCTAGAGATGACTAATCATGCTGCTTCCGATTATATATGGATAAGATTCAGAAACTGGCTGAGTTCTGAAACACTAAAGCTTAAGGAACAGAGTTATGAACAGGTTCAGTGGAATTTCAGTGCTAAGCTAAAGGCTTTTAAAGACCAAGTTCTGAGCCATCTGCTCAAGAAGGATATTCTCCCTCTGGATAATGCTCCCTGGTCAGAGCATCATCCCTCAGATGAAGTTCAACCAGAATCATAATCAGAAGGTCTCTCCCTGACTGTTGCTCCAGAAGAGATGATCATAGTAGAGGAAATGGTTCATTGTGATCAAGCTGCAGCATGCTCTGAGAAGCGTCCAACTACTGAAGAATCTCCAACACCTTCCTCAGTCATGCAAACTCTGGAAGAGTTGAAGAGAGCAAATGCTCTTATCCAGGAAAGGTTGGATAAGCAGGAGGACACAAACAAAGAGATCAAGAGCATCTTGGTCAAACAAGAAGAATCTAATACCCAGATCAAGGGCTTGCTGGAAGCTTTGTTCACACATCTTCCTCCTCCCTCTTAGACTCTTTTCTATTTTAAATCCGTATTTGTAACGCTTAATTTTTTTCTTTCCACTTTTATTATGGAACTTATCATTGCTTCTTGCGTTTAATATAATTCAACTATTTTGGCTCTGATTATATTGCCTTTTTGGTAACTGACAAAAAGGGGGAGAAAGTAAGATATTTTCAATAATGGTTTACTGAGACAGAAGTCTCAAACATTCTGAATTACTTAACCTCTATCTTCTGAAAATCTTGAACAGGTACAAACTCCGATGAAAGATAAAGCTAAACTCTGATGCTCAAGGAACTTAAGGGAAGCAATCAACTCAGGGGGGAGTTTCTTCTAAACCTTTTATTCTTTTTTTAATTGAAAAATCTAGTTTTGTCATCATCAAAAAGGGGGAGATTGTTAGGACATAGTTTGATTCTACAACCCTTGATTAGAGTTTTGATGATAACAAATACAAAGAATAAAATATAAAATACAAAGAAAAAATATGCACCTTAAAAATTATGTTTTATGTATGCAGATGTTATGATTATATCAGCATCAGAAGATAAGTCATAAGTGTTACACGCTGAAGTAATCAGAATATACGCTGAAGATTGATGACCAGAACCTGCACTTAATCAAAGTAAACTCTGATTCTGAACAAGAACATACCAATCCAAATCATCAGTATTCTGAAGCGTCATCAGCAAGAAAGGAGATAAGATTCTGAAGCGTTACCGATCATTTAAGACAACATCAATTCCAACAACTTCTTTCAGACAAGATCTTCTCCAAAAGGAAAGTGTGTTAATGACATTACATATGCTTTATGATCAACGTCATTCCACTGCCTATTTAAACATAGTCAGCTTCCAAAATCAAGAAGATTTGCTACATAACCACTCACACATATTCAAAGCTGCAAGCAATTTCATTTTACTTTTCTAAGCTATAATCTTGTGTAATTTATCACAGTTGTGATAAACAGTTTTTTTTACTAGAAAAACAACAACACACATATTGTATAATTATATTGAAAAAGTGTCCCTTGAGATTAACCGGATTGTGGTTGTGCTCAAGAAGACTTTAACAGTTGTTAAAGTAGCTTTTGTAATCTTGTTGAGATTAGTGGATTAAGACCTCGTTGGAGAGAGGCAAAATCACCTTGACGGGTGGACTGGAGTAGTTTGAGATCAAACGAACCAGGATAAAAATACTGTGTCATTAAGCGTTTAGATTCAAGTTCTCAATTCAACCCCCCCTCCCTTCATGTGTTTTTCACATCTTCAAACCGTACCCTCGCATAAAATTTATTTAAAGTGTAGCTCAATCGATTTGCAAAAAACAAAAGGAAAAAGTTGAATGGGAATTTGAAAATTCATGACAAAAACTCACTTCCAGTTGAAAACAAATGATGTGACGAGTATCAGAATGATGAGAGCTTCATTGTAGTAGCAAATTTTGAGAAAATTGATGAAGGAATCTACCTATTGAAGTTCAAATTCAGAGCTATGAAACTTGACTTGGCTAACACGATTTAGGATGCTTCAAGGCTTGGTTCTTATTTTGTTAGCTTTGGTGAAGTTCAAGGATGGAGAATTAGCAAAGAAAAGGGATTGAAGAAGACTGTAAAACCAAATTTGAAGTTGCAGAATTGTGAGTTACGGAGAGAGTTTGGCAGGGTGATTCTGGTTGTTCAAGCTTGCGAAAATGAGTGAAATAGAACATGTATTTATATGAGAAGTGAATGGAATCAAGAAGGGGGGTCAATGATGCAATTTCCCTTGAATTCGTGCACACCTGTGATCATGAAGAAAGTGTGACCACCTGTGCATCAAAACCCATCCAAATGATGCTTTTTGACACTCTAAATGATTCAAACATATTTGCTAATCATGTTTAAGTGGAAAACGCGTGGTAATTTGGTGATTAGAAGCCACATTATGAAAATTGCAATTCTAACTTGAAGTGAAACTTCAGTTCCAAGGTACCCACTTTGAATTAATGGTATTCACAGCTCAAGTGGTCTTAGGGTATAATTCTTGAAGTATTTGAAATATAAGGTCGCCATATTTGTAATGTTCCAAGAGTGAGATCAAATGGATGCTTGAGCTAAGAGTTGTGATGAGTCAAAGTTGAGAAAAAGATGCTGACTTTTTGTACTTAGAAAAATTCTAAGTTTTTCTTCAAAAGTGACCTATAATGTTTTGATTCCAAACAAGGCCTTTCTCCAAAATATTGCTTTGACTAATGACGCTAGCTTTAAGTGTACTTCCCAAAGAGCATTGTGAAACTTCAATCACTCAAAAATACCAAATATTGAAAAAGTTATGGCCTTGTGAAATTGGTGAAAATCCATGAGGTGGCCTATAATCCTTTGAGTTATTAGGGCATCTTCCACCCATTTTCAAGTCTTGCACAAAAAGAAGAGTTGAATTTCACACTATTAAGATCAATATGGAAAAATAATGGGCTCAAGGAGATAAAAATTGACCAAGTTATGATCCTTTGAAGTCACATAAGGGAATTTGATGACCTATATAGAGGACTGGTAATCTTTCTCAATCATTAGGAATCTTCCACACAAAATTTTCTTGAAACTTTTGAAGTGGTTGGTTGATAACTCTTTAAAGAGAATCATATCTTTTGAATCACTAAAAAATTTCAAAATATGAACAAGATATAGCCCTTAGAAGTTCAAAACCCTAGTTCCCAGAGCACCAACATGACTTGGAAACCCCTTTCAATTTTGACAATCTTTCTTACACAATCACTTTTTCCATGTGAATAGAAGTTGTTGTGGATGATAATAAGAAACAAAATAAACAATAACCACTTCTAAATATTAAGAATTGAGAGAGTTATGCACTTGTAATCAAGAAACCAAGAACTTGTCCAATTAGGTCAAACTTCTTCAATCAATCCTTGCATATTTTGACTTCCTTTGACAAAATAAGGCATGATAAATCATAGTAGACCTTGTCATGATATTACTTTAAAGCATCCTCAATGATGAAGCTTAAATCTCAATTAAGCTTTGTTGAAGAAGGCATTGAAATAAACCCATGAACCTATGAATCCACCTGATGAAATGTGTTGTTCCCTCACTTATAGTATTATCAATTAAAGCAAACATTCATTGTATTTATTAGTTAAAAAGTAATCAATACAAGACATATATGGTCACAATGCACAACTCAAAGTGCTTGGTTACCCCTCATGAGAAAACCTAGAGATAGGGAGAATAACCAAACACAATTATGATCTTGATATGATTGAGTTGATATGAGATGATAGAGGAATCTTAGGGGCAAAAATTGGGGTACAACAATACTCACTGCTCGAGAAAACTTGTTACGCTTTGGCATGGGTTGCTTTCTGACTAAGACAATAGATGTTGACCCATACCACTTTATTGATCTCTAAAATGGATCCCATCAAATACATATTCGAGAAGCCTGTTTTCTCCGAAAGAATAGCCCAATGGCAAATGGTCTTAACAGAATACAACATTCATTACACCACTCAGAAAGCTATCAAAGGAAGTGGTACTGGAAGACCATTTGGCTCACCAAGCTATAGACGACTACCTGTTTATGAATTTTGAATTCTCGTATGAGAATATCATGCTAGTTACAAATTATGAAGAACCTGGACCATATGAAGGATCCGAGCAAGGATCTCGATGGACTATGGTTTTCGATGGAGCTTCTAATGCATTTGGCAACGAAATTGGTGTTGTAGTTATCTCTCCTTAGGGTTGCCATACGCCCTTTACTTCCCAACTTTGCTTTGACTGTACCAACAACATGGTCGAGTACGAAGCATGCATCATGGGCATCAAAGCTGATATTGACCTGAGAATCAAGTTCTTGAGCGTATATAGGGACTCAGCCCTGGTAATCAGTCAGATTAAGGGAGAATGGGATACAAAGCATTTGAATCTCATTCCTTACCGAGAGCATGTGTTAACCTTAATCCCATACTTCGAGGAAATCACTTTTGAGCACATCCCAAGAGAAGAGAATCAGTTAGAAGATACATTAGCCGTCATGTCATCTATGTTAAAAGTTAGATGGGATAATGAAGCTCCTCGAATTACTATTGAAAGACTAGACGAATTGGCACACTGTTACGAGGTTGACACTGACGGAGTAGAAGCGAATCCTTGGTTTTATGAAGTGAAAAGATACCTTGAGACTCAAGAATATCCTGAAGGAGCATCTATTAACAACAAGACATTCTTATGGAGGTTCTCTAATAAGTTCTTCCTAAGCAACGAAATTATGTACAAGCGCGACCATGATTCAAATCTACTTTGTTGTATGGACAAGAAGGAAGCGGAGAAAATTATTGAAGATATGCACGAAGGAATTTTTGGCACTCACTTCAGCAGACATATGATGGCTAAGAAGATTTTGAGGTCAGGTTACTATTGGTCAACTATGGAAACCGATTGTCATCGCCACTCATGAACTTGGCACAAATGCCAAATCTATGCTGACAAAGTACATGTGCCTCCAATACCTCTAAAAGTCTTGACTGCTCCTTGGCCATTCGCAATGTGGGAATTGATATGATTGGAGAAATTAAACCCATTGCTTCTAACAGAAATCGCTTTATCCTCGTCGCCATTGACTATTTCACGAAGTGAGTTGAAACAGCCTCATTTGCCTCTATTACTAAGAATGTTGTCGCCCGCTTCATTAAGCATAACCTCATCTGTCAGTATAGCATCCCTGAGAGAATTATCATGGATAATGGTACCAATCTCAACAACACCATGATCATGGAACTCTGCACACAGTTCAAGATTAAGCACCACAACTCTTCTCTGTATCGACCGAAGATGAATGGCACAGTGGAAGCCACCAATAAGAACATCAAGAAGATTATATAGAAGATGACGGTGATATATAAAGATTGGCATGAGATGTTACCATTTTCTCTTCATGGCCATCGCACCTCAGCTCGAACATCAACTGGGGAAACCTCATTCTCTCTAGTCTACGGTATGGAGGTTGTCCTACCAGTTGAAGTTAAGATTCCTTCTTTGAGAATTATGAAAGATGAAGATTTAGACGAGGACGAATGGATTCAGACTAGGCTAGGACATTTGAATTTAATTGACGAGTAAAGGTTGGTGGTTGTTTGTCACGGTCAGATGTATCAGAAGCGTATGATCAAAGCCTTCAACAAGAAAGTCAAGAATCAGGTATATCAGGCTGGTGACTTGGTAATAAAGCGCATCATCCTACCGCAGGGCGGTCCCAGGGGAAGATGGACTTCCACCTATGAAGAACCATTTTTATCAAGAAAATATTTTTGGGCGGTGCTATGATACTAACCACCATAGGTGGTGAATATTTCCGCACCCTGTGAACGTGGACATAGTCAAAAGATATTACGCATGAAAACGACCTACTAGGTTAACTGGCCTAGGCAAAAATACAGACATCCCGACGAACCAAAAGGGTTCTGGAAAAAATCAGGGATATATATATATATATATATATATATATATATATATATATATATATATATATATATATATATATATATATATATATATATATATATATATATATATATATATATATATATATATATATATATATATATATATATATATATATATATATATATATATATACACCCGGCAAGTCGAAAATCTGAAAAGGCAACTTGGGCAAAAAAGGGTATCCCGATGGGCTGAAAACCCAAAAGGGTGGTCCAGGAAAAAGTTAGGGATTAAAGCGTATGACTATGTCCTGTTGGATCACTTACAGCCAGATTTATTACCAATGTCAAGTTCGAATTGTGTGGATCAATTCAGTTAACTTTTTCCTACAGCAAGGGATGAGATTCTCAAAGACATAGGGGCAATAGCAGAGTTGAAACTCAATAAGATCATTTACACATGGTTGTATGTTTTGTTGTTACTTTGTACTCTTTTCATCTTACGACGATTTCCTCTTACTAGGATTTTTGTCTCTTTGTACAAAAACTACCTGTTTATAGGCAAATTATCAACACAAATACCATTTAAAATTTAAAATTTTTTGTTTTACTTTTTTTGTTTTGTTAGAAAAAACGTTCACTGACTAAATTGAATGAACATATGCATATGAATATGATTACTATTAAAAAATATATGCATAAAAATAGGCATAAGCATGTACTCAATGAAGAATGGAAAAACACAAGAAGGGGGGTTGAATTAGGATCTTAAGACTTAAATAAAAGAACACGTTGGTTATCCTGGTTCGTTTGAACTCAAACTACTCCAGTCCACCCGCCAAGGTGATTTCGCCTCTCTTAAGTGAGGTTTTAATCCACTAATCAAACTTGATTACACAATTACAATGACAATTGTCAATGTCTTCTTGAGTCTAAAACCACAACCCGATTTTTTCAAGGAATTACAAATTAATATATTTGAAAGTGTACAAATATATTTTCTAAATAAAACACTATCACAACAGTGGTGTATTACACAATTTAAGATTACTAGATAGAACTGGATAAATGATTTTCTTTTTCGTGTGAAATTGTTCGTCACTTGATTTCTTCTATACGACTTCTTTATATAGGCCTTGCAAGAGTGACATAAGAAGATGCTTTTGGAATGTTCATAACACGAGTTAATGAACTTTCTAAACCAAGAGATTCTTGTCTCCTTATAGCCGTTACTTTTGATATTCCATTAATAATCTGTAATGCTTTAGAACTTTCTCAAATCAAAAGATGAATGTTACCGTTGGGAGTCCCTTACATCATGTTTCAGAACTTTACAGATCAGAGTATCAGAGATCCTATTTCACAGCGTTGGTGCATTCAGAAGTTGTAACAGAACTTCTTCATATAAGCGTGTCACACAAATTTCCTTCTAAGAGGATGTGTATGATCATATCATAATACTCTCATCTTATATACTCGCATAATCAGAACTTCTAGGGATGTAGAGCCATATTGTGTTCTAACAGTTCTTCTCTCATCAGAACTTCCCTGCATATTAAGATACTTTATTAGCGAGCATATATGTTCTTTATATATATATATATATATATATATATATATATATATATATATATATATATATATATATATATATATATATATATATATATATATATATATATATATATATATATATATATATATATATATATATATATATATATATATATATATATATATATATATATATATATATATATCATGTGTTTGTTATAATCAAAACTCTTACAGGGATGTAGAACCCAACTATGTTCTAACAATCTCCCCATTTTTTATGATGACAAAAAATTGTATATTTTGATGGAGTATAAAGAACAAAAATTAAAAAACTCCCCCTGAGTTGAATACTCAGATAATGAGAAAATAAAATACTTCCCTGAAGATCTTCTGATCTAGCTTTGAATATCTTCTGATAGGATTCAAAATATCTTTAATTCTCCCCTTTTTTGTCAAGAATCAAAAAGTAGTAAAGACTCTATTTGATTTGCTTTTATAGAAGTTGCTTGAAAAGGTGTGACATCCTCTTCTGAATTCAACTGAGATTATTTAGAGAGCTTCTGATATTGTATTCTCATTACTGTTCCCAATAGTTCCAGAGCCAATAACTTTTTCTTTCTGATTGCCTCTGAAACTTGCGAATCCTCCAGATTTAAGTTTTAGGCTTTGGAACATATGCTTTCTTCCCATCATGTGTAGAGAGCATCCAGAATCTAGGTGTTAAAATTGGTGTTTCAACCTTGTTGTTAAAAATATCTGCAACATATATGATTTTATCCTTTGGTACCCATATCTCTTTGGGTCCATGATTGTTAGAGTTTCCAAAATTCTATTTGAATTTTGGTTTGGCAGAAAACGCCTTACTAGTACATTTTATATCATGTGTGTGCCTAGAAATGAAGTGAGAATAAAGGGGTGTGCATCTTATAACTATATCCCTGACCTTTCTAGGTTGAGATACTTTATCCTTGTGTTGTACCCAAAAATTTCCCCTCTCATTTCTCAAGGCATTTCTCACAGGGATTCTCAAAGTTCAAGCTTGCACAAGTACAATTGGAGGAAACTGTTAAAAAGGGCAAAACAGATCAAAATAATCTTTTCAACAAAAATGGAGAAAAATAAGTTTTCTTCGATTTCCCTTACTTCGATTGGATTTTTGGTCCCATGCAAATCTACTTCGGTTCACAAGGCTTCGATTAGACTTTAGTCTCCTTTAGGCCTTCTTCGATTTCCCCTGTTTCATTTGGACTTTAGTCTCTTTCAAGACTGCTTCGATTGGACTAGGACTTCCTTAAAGCTTACTTCGATTCAGAAGGAAACGATCTGTATACAAGCTCCGACTAAGTTTTGTTTCCCTTTGAAACAGTGTCCTTCGATTCAGGAAGTAAAAGCCTCCCGTTGGTTTTCTTCGATTCAGAAAGTCAATAACCTTCTAAAAGCTTCCTTCGATTCAGAAGGAAATAACCTTCTAAAAAGTGTCCTTTGATTGCACCATTTTTTCCTTGAGTCACAAAGCAGTGACCTCCTGCATACACCCTTTCGTTTGTCCATGTCACTTCTGGAAGGCAAGCCTTCGATTGGACAAGAGCCACCTTCACACAAAGCTTCGATTGGAGTTTTGGTTTCCTTTGAATCAGCATCTTTCGAACCCAACTCTGGATCCTTCAAAGCAAGTTTGAGCAAATCTCATGGCCTTACCCTACTTGTCAGGCTATTTTGCTTCCAAATCTTTACATAATCAGAAGCTTTTACAAAGGATAGAAGCTTTGCCTACTGGATAATACCATTCTTGGATGAAATGACAAAAGGCTACGTACCCTTTTTTTCATAGAGAGTACTTTTATCACAAAAGCAGATTCCAACCTGATTCATGTCTGAATGAAAAGCAGTGACAGGAGCACAAGTCTAATCTTCTGCCAGCAGGCCCCCACTTGTACTGGAAATGTGGGAACAACGAAAAGGGACTGACTTGTTTCACCTTTAACCAAACCATGGTTTGTCATCATACAAACCTGGTTACTTCAAATATGTTGATTCTTTTCTCTATAAATAGAGAAGCATTTGCAAGCTCAAAGGAGGACTTTTTGGCCAGAGGAACGAATCTCCAAAATTTTCTCAAACACAATAAATTTATCAAATACTTAAACATTTGTGAAAACACAAACCCAGAATCCCAAACACTTTTCTCCTTCGAATCTGAAGCCTCCTTACATCTTGTTACTCTTCGAATCCAACAAGAAAAACATTTCATTTGTTTTTCTCTTTCGAATCCAGCAGTATAGACGCTAGCTTCGCTCCTTCCCTTCGAATCCAGGGACATTCCAAGCAACCACCTAAAGGCCCAACACACGTTCCAGCCTTTAGCAAGGTAAGTTCTTCCAAACCTTGAGCTTTTTGTTTCTTGTATAACATGTAAATAAGCTTTTCTTTCGTTTCAAGCATGTACATACCATTGTTCTTTTCGTTTCCGCCCTTTTAATATGTTTTCAGAGCTAACCCTTTTGTTTTTCTTCTTGTTTACCTAAACATGCATTAAGTATTAAACTGGTTGTAAGGCAATGCTAGCATGGCCTTAGGCCATGTTGCTATTTAAGAGTTCAAACGAAAGAAACAGGAAACAGGAAGTAGGAAACGAAGCCTCTGGCTTCCACAGTAACTCCAGGTCAAACAAAAAAGGCAACCAGAAGGCACACCATGCTAACTTCCAGACTCAGACGAAAAGCATGCCTACATTGATTCCAAGCCAGTCGAAAGACACTCCCTCACTGCTTTCAACCCCCAGTCAAAGGAGGAAAAAAAGCGGATTGCATCTTGCACTGGTTCTAGGCCCAGTCGAAAGGCACAACATGCTGATGTCCAGGCCCCAATCGAAAGGAACAACATGCTAGCCTCCAGAACCCAATCGAAATACACTCCTACACTGGTGCCAGCCCCCAATTAAAGGAAGCCAGAAAGTGCATAATCGAAGGGTCTTCTGCCTCAATCGAAATACTTTCATTTTTCTTGCTTTTATTTCATTTTTTTCCTTTATATTTTCATGCAATTAAATATGATTGTAATAGTGTAGGATTTTATCTTTCTGCATTTTTATTACTTTTGTATGATTGCTAGTAAAATAGGGTATGTATGGCAAGATAAAAACAACAAGTAGATAACCCATAATCAAAGACTAAATACATGCAAATCAAACACACTATTCACAGATGTACCCGTAGGGTTAACTCCACTTGTTGCCTAAAAATGGTCATGTTATGCATGTGAGACGTCTTACTAAAAACAATCAAAATACAAGATCATAGTCCCTCAATGACGCTTCGAATGTTGCCTTACAAAGGATCTTAGTCCATCGAGATAAATGCTAATATATCCCACAACATTGATGTCATGACTATACAATGACCCACGCCCTTCCCTTCACATCCAACGATTGGGCTTCTTACCAAATCAATGGTAAGATAGCAACATCTATAGCTACTTACCTAAAATGCCTCCCAGATCCGGGTATAGGATCTTTGCTAGAAATAAACTCGAGCAAACCTTGAATTGTAAAAAAAAAGCAATCAAGTAAAGCATTTAAATATGATCTAACTCTAAGGTAACCCCACTTTTTCGTTTTCCCTAGCAGATTCGCCAGTTCTGTAATACGGTGGGAGAACTGACTTGGTTTTGAATTTTATCGCAAATGTTGCAGATAGCAAGAGTCACCATCGACTTTTATTTTATCCAATAAGGAATAGATGGAAAGAACAAGAAAGACCTTTTAGATTTATTGAGTTCATGGGGTAGGTTATGAAAAGGGAAAGTGTTAGCACCCTTTTCATCTGTAGTTATCTACGGGGTCTTAATCGTTTAGCTCACTTTGTTTTGAAAATGCTTTGTGAATGTGTGTTTGAGAATACTTTGAAAATGTCAATAGTAAGGCCACTTTGTAATGATTCTCGTATTTGTCCTCGAGAATACGTACAAAGTGTTCTAAAAATATTTTTGAAAGTGTTTGTGTGAAAAAGATTTTTTTTTGTTTGTGAGCAATCAATTAAGAACTATCTACCTACTCAAAGTCTTTATTATTTTTTTCTTTCCCCTTTAGATGGTGCTATCCTACCATTAGTTAGTAGGAAACCCTATCGTTGGATGTGAAGGGACAGGTGGGGTCATCGTACAGTCATCAAAGGTAACTTGTAGGGGCACTTTAACAATTTTGTATAAGGGACTAGATCGATTACCGAAGGCAACATCAAAAGGGTCATCAAGGGACTACGATCTTTTTCACCGAGGGTCTTTGCTAAAGCGTCCCCATGTTCGAGGGACATGATTGTGTTTATCGAAAGCAACAAGGGAGGTTACCCTAGAGGTGCAAGTGTAAAGAGTGTTTTGGTTTCAGTTATTTATCTTGTATTAGATCAACTATCATTTGCTTTTATTCTTTCCATACAATCCTATTAGCTAAACAGTTATAAGGAAAGCGATAAATGCAGAAAGTAAAGGCAAAAATTAAAGATTCATACGCTATTACAAGGCTTCAGGAGTGGGGGTACAAGTAATAAAATGCGAGGAAAGAGAAACCCTTATTAACTATTACAAACTGTAAGCAATTACATAATCGGAAAAATGCAAAAATAATAAAATACGCGAAGCGGTAAAAAAGGGAAAAGGGAAGGGAAATTGCTTTGATGATTTTCTTGATAGAAAAAGATTTGATGATTAACCTAATAATCTAATTAATTTTAATTAATTAAAAAAATTGGTTAATTAAATTAAACAAACCCTAAAAATCTAAGTTGATTTTAATTTAATTAAAAAAGGTTAGTGAAAGAAAACCTAAAAAATAAATTAATTAATTGAATAAAAACCTAAAAATCAATTAGGGTTGATTAAATAAAAAACCCAAAAACTAATATGATTTTAATTTTAAAAAGTTAGGTTTTATGCAAATGTCAGGGTTTAAAAAAATGGTTTATGATTTGTTAATTTGAAAAAATGAGGAAAAGAGTAAAGAGAATAGAGAATTGTAAGAAAAAACCAAAAGTGGTATGGGTTGAAGCTGTCGGCAAAAAACATAGAGCTGCCACTGAATTTTATTTATCCCGAAGGAAGGGAAAATATCGAGAAAATCATAAGAGGATGGATAAGATGGTCTTGCCACCAAAAGAGATGGTAAGGGAGTCGATTATGTAAGGGGAAGGTATTATCACCCCTCACATCTGTTGTACTCAAAGAGATCCATTTTGATTTTTTGCTTCTAAGGGTGTGTTTATCTATAACTATACTTGCTAAGGGAATGAAATAGTTTTTATTAGTGTGTTTGTGAGGGTCTCATAACCCTTTTCCTATGTATCCCGTGAAGGAATCAGAACATCGTAGTTCTTCTAGAAAATGTTGGTTTGTTGGTGTTTTTTTATGGGCGATGTTAACGCGCGCGTTCTAGTAATAGGCACGGCCGATATCACGGTTGAACGGAGATAACATGCCCTTTTTTAGGGAATTTTTGATTTGTTGAATGTTTTGTTAAATGGAAAATGGTTTTGAATAACGATTAAGTGTTTTTGGATTTTTGGATTTAAGAAAAGAAATTTTTGTTTTATTTACAAAAGAAGAAAAAAGTCTAAAGGGAGACTAAAAAAACCTAATTGTTGTCATACAAGGTGTGGACTTAAAGTTAAGTGTAAAAGAGAAATTTCATCCTAAAGTTATCATACAAAGTTTAGACTCTAATGTCTAATTCCATGCAAAATGGTCAACATGAATTTAATCGATTCGGGGAATCACTTAAGGGAACATGTCAAGAAATCATCCACACAATCAAATAAAATAATATGGTACTAATATTTTCATGAATTATCAAACAAAATAACTAACCTAAATCTAATATCTTTTTGTGATTTTATCATATTGGAAACTAAAGTTCTAAAAAAACAAGCTAAAATAAATAACCCTGAAGACAAAAATTAAAACAAGCAATAAAAGAAAATGAATGGAAACTAAAAGCTCCAGGGGGTGTCAAGATGAGATCTAGGGGTGTTTTCAGGAGAGAAGCATGGGCGCAAGGCCTAACAGAATGGTCCAACATCAGTTTTTATACACTTGGCTTCAGTTACCAAAACAAAAGGGCTCCAGAGGAATTGCAAGGCCCAACTTCTCAATCCAAACACCAATCAACACTAGATTTTACACTTCAATTACTTACTATTAAATTTAAAAAAAATATAAAAAAAAATAAAATTGAAACAACAAAAGAGCGGTACTGTTTTAACAACCTGTAGCTTATTCAAATGACTTTACCGTATGTATTCCTCTCTAATGCATTCTCGAAAAACATCAGAGCTACAACCTCTATCCATGGTGGCCACCTTCCTGCTCCATCAAATATTTCTGCCGCCATTCCTCTTCTCTGATTTCCTTCCTCTTAGTGTTGCGATTATCCAAGGCTCAACCTTCTTCTCTGATGCAATGCCTTCTTCCCTTAAACTTATTTTCAATTAAAGTGCAACGAACTCAGGTACGTCTGTGTTATTTCTTCTTCTTCGATTTTGGCGTAGTTGTATGTTGTCTCTTATTCTTCAACTTCTTACATGTGTTTTTGTTCACATGTTGATGTGCGTGATGAAACATACGTGTGCAGATTGTGAATTTGATGAAGAGGTTAAAGGTGAGGTTTAAACAAGTTTTCATTTGTGTTGTTGCGGATGTGTGAGAAGGTTGTTGTAGGTTTAAAAAATGGTGGTGAATGGTGGTACTGGAGGAAGTTTGAGTGATTTCTTAGTGTTCCTTCTCTACTAATTTTCTGTGATTGTTGGTGTGTATGATGGTGTGGTTGTTGTGTTTGTGATAAAGGTTGTTGCAGTGATGTTGAGGAATAGAAGTATGAAGTTTGGGATGAGGTGATTTGTAGGAAGGTTTGTGAGGTTTTATAGTGGCACCTCTGATGTAAGGGTATGATGTAGGGTTGGGTTTATAAGGTATGGATGGAGGGTTGACTAAAATGATTTGCAGGGGATAAAGTAAGGATGCAAATGTGAATATTTATGGATAGAATGATTCATAGGTTCAACAAGACTTTTGGTGGATTCAGGTGTATTAGAGCAGAGATTTTGGTGTATTTTGCAGAGAGAATGGAAGAGTTTTTCGTGTGATTTTTTGTGTAAGAGCAGAAGTTGGGGGAAGTTTTTTCTTGTCCATTTTATCTGTGATTCTGTTTCTTTTTATAGTGAAGGAGAGTGGATTTTTTTTGGGGGGGGGGGGGGGGGGGAATAGGATAGGTTTTGAACTATTTTAGCATACTTTTTCAATGCTTTCTAATGTAATTTATTTTGCCTATTTTGATGTATATCTATATTGGTGTTTATGCAATTTTAGGACTGATACATAGCCTGTTTTTGGCCTTATTTGCAGGTTATTTTAGACAGTTTTGTTTGGCTTGTTTTGACAGGTTTCTTGGGCTAGTTTTTGACATGGTTTTGGACTGTTTTGTAGTGTGATGCAGGGCTGCACGGGACTACTTTGAAAGCAGGGTATTTGGGATGGTTTGGGAGGCTCTTGGGATAGGTTTATGTAGGGTTGGGTTTGGATTGTTGTGGGTAGCATATGACTTCTTTGAGAGCAGGTCTTTTGGACTGTTTTTGTAGTAGGATTTTGCAGGTTTATGCAGCAATAACAGCCTGTTGGGGACAGGTCCTGGCTTGTTGTAAGGCTGTTTTTTTGACATGTTTTTGGGTTGTTTTGCAGATGATGTAGGGCTACATTTGGGCTGGTTTTGAAGGGCTTTGGGGCAGGTTTTGGCTTGTGTTGTTTTGAAGATTTGAAGATTAGACAAAGAGAGGTTCTATAGAGAAAGCATGAAGAATTAGTTTAGGGTATTAGGTTTTGGTTTGGATGTAAACTTGGAGGTTTTGGTTTGTATTAGGCTTTGGGCCAGTTTTGGCTTGTGTTGTTTTGAAGATTTGAAGATTAGACAAAGAGAGGTTCTATAGAGAAAGCATGAAGAATTAGTTTAGGGTATTAGGTTTTGGTTTAAATGTAAACTTGGAATTTTCTTGTAATGTCCATGATGTAATGGAGATGGTAGCTTTGAACTTGTAATGAAAACTTCTAAAATGTAATGGGTTTTGGTGTAAATGACCTTTGTAATGGTGATGAGTTTTTTGGCAATGTACTTGAAAGTTAACGAATGATGTAATTCAAAATTATGAGTGTAACTCTTGAGAAGAACTTGAATGAATTTTGCAAAATTGGCTCTTTGAATATGGTATGAATTTTGAGTGAATGATGGTAGACATGAATGAATCAATTATGGTGATGAACGATGCTTAGAACATGAATGAAACTCGCTCTTTGAATTCATGATGAACTTGAATAATGAATCAGATCTTGTTTGAATGCAACCTTGAATGAATCTTGACGAAAGTTCAAATCTCAATGATAAAATCACGTTGAACACCTAACTTAAGTTGACTTGCAATTGAAGTGTTTTATGAAAATAAAAAATTGTATCGATTAAAATAAGCTGTAACTTATACTTTAATCCACCATAATGAACAATGCCTTTGAAGAAACTTATTATGAGTTGAAAGTAGAAGTTAAGAAATTCCCAAGTCAAAACATGACCTATAACGTTTCGGTAAATTTCATGGATTTCCAAGGGTAATTCGACTTTGATTTTTGAAGCAATCTCATAGACAATTATATTTGTGATACTTTGCAAAAATAATCGCCGTAGAATATCGAAAAATGAGGAAGTTATAATCCTCGAAAGTTTGACAAGATCTTCTTGGAGTTAGATCAAATTCGCAAAAGGATATCTAAAGTATTCAAATTTTTGATGATCCTCCGCATATAATCATCTCTTGACTTGTAAAGAGAAGTTGGAGATGATGTCAATGAGAGTCATACGCAAAAAGAACCACTCAAAAATATTGAATAATGAAGAAGTTACAATTGTTTGAACTTGATCTTGAAAATGTTGACTTTTGGTCGAAGCATTTTGAATTGACTTGCAAACTTGATCCATCCTCGCATTTCCAGACATACTCATGCACATATGGGCTAGTGGTGGTGAAACATTGATTGTGCTCTCGAGATTATAGGCCAAGCTTTCATGAAGTAGCCTTTGAGAACAAAAAATTAGCCATACTAAACACTTGACGGGTTCAAACCCTAGCTGAGGCATGATGCTAACAAACCCTGATTTTTAATCACACATAGGGAAATAAACCCTAATCCAAGATCTTGATGAATTTTAATGAGAAACGACCTTGTACATGGATGAATAAGAAACTCATGATAACAATACTTCAAAACCTGATTCCACTATCCATTGCCCAAGGAGAAGCCAAGGAAATAAATTGTAGAATGTAGAAGCCTCAAACAAAAATTGAACCCTAGTTAGCACAACGACTGATGCTTCGAACCACTGCCTTATTGAAATGCAGGAATGATGTGTGAATGGCCGAATAAGAATGATGCAAATGAAATGCAAAGCCTAAGCCAGATAGAAGTGAAAAGGTAGGACAAATTTGGGGTATGACAGCTGCCCCTATTTAATCATCTTAAACCTGATAGTGAGATTGGCGGCAGCCATTCGATCATTTAACGTAAAAGAAGATTAAATACCAAGACCTCAAATTTATCCTTGAGAGATGGTGTAAGTGTTATTATTTGTGATGTCTGCTGGGGATAGAAAATTCATTTTCTGGTGAACTGGTCATGATGGATAAATGTGGTTGAGTAATGATAGTTTATACTGGGGTAATGGCGCCAATACAAGGTTCTCTGGGAAGTGGGTGTTAAAGTGATTGAAAAGATATGGTTGATGATGTCGTGGTGACTGAAAGTAGGATTAATGACTACGTGATAACTTAAAGACAATGGGTAAACTCGACAACAGCAGAGAATTCGTCGTGTAGGATTCACGACCCAAAAAGAAAGGTAAAGACAAAGGGTAAAGATCGGCGGCATATGATCTATGACCCAAGAGAAAGGTAAAGACAACAGGTAAAATCAATGACAGTGGAGGATCTACCGTGTAGGATTTGTAGCGGTAGAAATGTTTAAGACTAAGCTATTGGATTGACTAGACTTATACAGATCAAAATAAAAATCGCCACCGCGCTTTATTGTTTCAAAAATAATGGGAAAAGAGAGAGTAACCCAAAAGAGGGGGAAAATATTCAAGGTAAGGGGGTTGGTTATGCAAAGGGAAGGTATTAGCACCCTAAACATCTACGGTACTCCGCATGAACCTCTTTGAAAAAATATGTATATTTTGGCTATAAATGTTGTATGAAAAATAGATGGTGGAGGTGAGAAAAGAAGTATTATTTTATGATTTTTGCACCCGTTGTGGTTGCGAACCTTTAGTGCTTACGTACCACCTTTCGTGCAATAGGGGATCAGGGTACACATAGTTCCTCTTTTAAGATTTTAAAACACAAGTGTGTTGGGTGATTTTATGAGATAAGTCATCATCGTCATTGTCTGTATGGAAAACATACTTACTACCCACAATCATGAGAAAGGAGAATTTGCATCATCTCAAAGTGGAGGATATGTCTTGGATGTTAAAATCAACAATGCCTCACTCAACACCCAAGTGGAAAATATCTCTTTTCAATACATATTGCAGAAGTATAGTTGTTTGCATCACTACAAGGATTGACAAGAGTCCAATATTTTGAGTAAAATTTTAAAGTAAAAAGCCAAATTAGCAAAATGGTTTGAAATGAGATTGATTGACTTTTAGTCTTCTCACAAAAATGTCAAGGCATTATTAAGTTGATTGAAGTTTATTTATGAAAATATTGTGAAAATGCATGGACCTAAGTCCAAGTTTATTATGAAAATGGTTCAAGTTTCAAAACAAGAAGAGTTTTCAAAAGGAGGGAGAAGATTTTTTTGAAATTAAAGAAGATGGGAGGAGAAGAAGAGACTATCCTAAAGTATAAGGTAAAAGCTATGGATAAGAACCATCTAACCAATAAGAAGCCAATATTTGACATTATGAGTCAAGATAGAATTCTCATTCCTTGGATTGAAACCAAACAAGCAAAGATAATAGACCTCTTGAGAGAACCAAACTTTAAGTGTGTTAAGTGTTCACAAAAATTGGGCAGAGTAACAGTTGTATACGGGTGAATTCCATATTACAAACAAAGAGTGTAATCACAATAGCCTGCACACAAAACAAACAAACAATCCAATGTCTTTAGGTACACCTCAAGATCTCTAGACCAAATATCAATTAAGGTCACAAGGTCTCCAACATAGGCCAAGGTTTCTAATCCTAAGTCCAAGAAGTCAAATACTCCATAATGCCAAGGATAGTAACCAAATAGTCCAAGTATTATTAAAGCATTTTAGGGTTCATGTTGATTATTAGGTGTCTTAAAAGAGAAGAGAAAAGCTCAAATGAGCAAAATAAAAATAACAAGAATATAAATGCTCAAGTGAGCAAAAATAAAACTGGCATGAAATGTAATGTTTAAAGTAAATGGTACATAAAGCATAAAAATAAAAGCATAAAGTAAAACAATTTAGTATATAGTGGTTAGTTGGATGACCATCTTGAAACTTGCATTTGGAACTCATTAGAAAATTGGTAGAACCAAAGGCTCCACACAACAAGTTGTATTTGCTTTTTGTCAAGTATATCATCCATTTGGAATTCTCAAAAGTACCATTTAATGATCAAAGATGTTTAAGTGATCCACGTTGACTAAAAGTGTTGTAGATCTATTAGAGGATTGGTAGAACTAAAGCCTTCACACAATGAATCTCAAAGTTATTGGATCAAAGGGATCAAATTAACATACTTGGGCTTGCAAACATCGGTTTGGGCCACGAATGATCATTTATTCGAATCTGGACAAAATTTAGCCCTATGTTAAGCAATTGTAAGTGAACTTATATAGAAGTCGCACCTATTTTGAGGCTAGTCAATAGAAATCTATGCACCATTTGTTTTGAGATATGATATAAAGATCATGCTCCAATAACACTTATTGCACTAAGAAAGGGATGAGATGAAGAGGTGTGGGAAAGAATACAAACCACATTTGAATTAAATTTTAATTAAACTATTATTAAAATCATTCATCTATTTTTATGGAGTTAGACTCAACACCATGGATTCAATGATGTTAACAAAGTTCATAATCAAAAATTCAACCCAAGATCAGCTAGAAAATAATCACAAAGTAATATTGCACTTAATAAATACATTAAAAAAAGTTTTAAAATGTTTTAAAATAGAAATAAATGAGAAAAATATCAACTATGTTCAAACTAATCAAGAAATAAAAAGTAAGACCATAGAAAAATCAGAAAAGGCCTCAAATATTTTTATAAAATTTTTGGTAATTTTTTAAAGTCAGAAACTATTTTTTTTAATTAAAAGAAATGAGTAAAATAACCAAAAATGATAAAAAAATTTACTAAAGTCAGAAATAAAAAATAAATGAGGTCACCAATATTTGTCATAATATCATTGGATCATTCCATAATTTTTTCAGAATTCAAAAATGCATAAAAGTATTTTTAAACATTTAAAACAATTCAAATAAAGTGAAATTTTATAAAAAAATATCAAAACAAAAAATAAAATTGTGAAAAAATAAAAATCAGAAAGAGAAGAATCAAAAATATTTTTCATAATTTTTTCAGATTTTTTGGACTAAAAATGAATTTTCTGGGATTTTTTGAAGTTTAAAACAATTAAATATAAAAAAAAAAAAAGATATGGACCAATGGATGAGAGTCAAAACACGTTAGTAATCAAATCCAAGGGATCTGGCGCGTTGTGCATATCATGGTCATTAGTGAATAAAACACTAGATCACTTATTAGATCAGAAATTCAAAAAAAAAACAAGTGGCGCGCCTTCATTGTTTGGAATATTACATGTTGGTCATCTTCAACCTCCATCCAACATGAATTGCAGATCTCTCAAACTGTAAAATTAGAATCTTAGACATATGTGATTCGCTTCGTCTCTTCAAGACGAAGACAACCACACCTTCGTGACAAATTTATATAAACTGTAGCTCAAGCAATTTGGAATGAAAGTTTTGAAAAGGGATTTGAAATTTCATGGTCAAAACGTGTTTCCAGATAAAAGAAAGTGTTGCGACTAGAACCGGAGCAATGAGAGCATCACAATGATATCAAAGTTTTGAAGAATTGATGGAGAAATCTACCTATTGAAGTTGAGTTGCAGAGCTCTGAAACTTGACTTCTATGGAGCAATATAGGGCATGATTCTTGAAGGTAATTGTATGGTTATCTTCAGGGAAGATCAAGGAAGGTGAATTGATAGGAAAATTGGATTGAAAAAGGCTTGAACATTGATTACGAAGTTATAGAAAATTGAGTTATGGAGCAAGTTTGGCAAGGTGATTCTGTCTATCCAAGCTTGAGGAAATGAATGGGGTGTGACCCCCTATTTATAGGAGAATGAATGGAATCCACAAGCGTGTGAAATGATGAAGTTTGGAGGGGAATCTTGGAAGGTCTGCAACATGAACAAAGTGTGACTTGTTTAGCATCAAAACTCAGCCAAACCATGTGTTTCATGATTCTAAATACCTTTGGAAAGTTTCTAAACATGATTAGAAGCAAAAACGTGTGGAAAACTTGTGATTAGAAGCCAAAACAAAGATTTCAAAATCTGACTTGTGATGAAACTTCAGTTTCAAGCTACCAATTTCAAAACAATGGCATTTTCAACTCAAGGGGTCTTAGGGCATGATTCTTGATGCTTTAGAAAGATGAGGTTACAAGCTTTGCAATGTAAAAATAATGGAGTTAAATGGATGCTTGAGCTGAAAGTTGCATTGAGTCAAAGTTGGGGGAAAAGGGTTGACTTTCCATACTTAAAAATATTTCAAATTTTTCTTCAAAAGTGACCTATAATGTTTTGCATCCAAACATGGCCTTCCACTTGGAATTTGCTCTTGACCAAAAAATATGGCATGAAATATACCTCTTGAATGACATTTTGAAACTTGAAACATTCAAAATCTCCAAAAATTGAGAGAGTTATGAATTGTTGAAGTTGGTAAAAAATCATGAAATGACCTATAATCTTTTGTATCCTTAGGGCATCTTCCATCCATTTTCTCACTTTTCACATAAAAGAAGGAATAAAGTTAACATCCTCAAGATCATTATTGAAAAATATTGGGATCAAGGTGATAAAAATTGACCAAGTTATGATCATTTGAAGTCACACATGAGAAAATGAGGGTTCATCTGGAGGACTTGTAATCTTTCTTCATCATAAAGTTTCTTCCACATGAAAAATACTTGAAACTTTTGAAGATATTTATTAATAACCCTTTGAAGAGAATGATATCTTTGGAATCACTCAAAAATACCAAAATATGAGCAAGATATACTTCTCTGAAGTTCAAAACCGTAGCTCCTAGACCAAGAAAATGCTTTGAGGAACTTTGACAATTTTGACCAACCTTCTTGTACCAACACTCTTGCTTTGTAAATATAAGTTATTGAGGATGATAATGAGAACTCATAGCCATCAAAACTACTTCCATATCTTGAGAATTTAGAGAAATATGCACTTGTGATCAATGGGAACAAGACCTTATCCAATCGTGACTACTTCTTCCATCAACCCCTTGTACCTTTGAATCAATTTGATAACTTGGAAATGTGATGAACCCAAAATAAACCTTGCCATGACATTTCTTCCAAAACAACTTAAATGGTGAGGTTTGTAGTTCTCAAGCTTTATTGACTAGGGCATGGAAATAAACTCATGAACCCATGGATCAACTTGTTAAGCCACATTGCCCTTACCTACATTATTAACAAGTAAGACAAACCAACATTGTATTTTATTAATTAAAAGGAAAATCAAGACAAAACATTCATGATCACAAAAGAAAACAAGTCAAAGTTCTTGGTGATTCCTCAAAGAGCAAAGATAAATATAGGGAGGAGAACCAAAAGCCCTAATGTGATCTTGTTGTGATTGAATCAACATGGTATGATGAAGGGATCTTAGGTGCAAAAATTGGGGTACAATAGCTTCCCTTATTTAAGTTTCTTCTATCGGGAGATACGAAGGTTAAAAATATTCGTGTCGACGCGATCGAAGATACTTAAATATAAAACAAACCCTATTTTTGGACCTGAGATTCCATGCAATGCTTATGAATATGAATGCACATGAACAACTTCAAAGGGACGCAAAACACCACTGGGGATGTAACAAAATAAAGAAACAAAAGAGAAACCCGACCAGGAAAATAAATCACTGGTGGATCAAAAGACCCGACTTATACAGGATGATAAAAAGTCAAAGGATACACCAACTTTTACTTTAGGTCAAACTACCAACGTTCACTGAGGGTAGAAAGAGGATATATCATAGCATCGCCGTTCACTGACGATGAACTACCAACATTCACTGAAGGTAGCAAAAAGATAACAAGCACCGACTTTCACTGATGGTGACTGTTGTACCCCAAAATTTGCCCTCCCATATTCTTCAAGAGTTGCCAAGTAAAAGCTTCAAAATCTCCCTAAGGGTTGCACAGTTCAAGGGCCTCCTAACAGTCAAAAACTAGGGTTTTGGTTCTGACAAAGAAAATGAAGTTTCCAAGGGTCCAATCAAGTCCCACATGCTTATAAACATGGTCAAGCATCCTCATACCAAGTTTCAAGACTTACAGCACAAAATTGCACAGTCCAAAACCCTAATTGCACTACAGTCAACTGTAGGGGCAAAATGGTCATTTGACAGTCAAAAGTTCAAATTTTTGGTCAACATCTTATTTTTAAGCCACAAACATCATTTTATCAATGCTTGATCATGATTATCAAAGCTTGGCTCAAAAAGTCTCAAGATGCAAAAGTTTCCATATTTGGATAGTTGAAAAAGTCAACTGTAACTTGACCAAGGCATAACTTCCACATGGTTTATCAGAAAAATTCCATCCAAAGCTCATTTTGAAGAGAAAGACATTTCCTACAACTCTTCTTCACACTTCAAGTCCAAGAAATGCTCCCACAAAAAGTTATCAATTTCAACATTATAGGTCATTTTCAAAAGTCAACAAAAAGAGACTTTAAGTCAAAGGCCATAACTTGAGATTGGTAAATCAAAATGACATGGGACCAAAGACATTGGTTAGAGGACTTCAAGACCTTTCCAAAATGTCCAAGAACATGATCAAAGCTTAAATATTGAGCAAGATATGCCTTGTGGAAGTTGGGAAATTTTTGGGAATTTTGAAAAGTCAACTTTGCTTCAAATGCCTTAAAATTGCTAATGGGCCACATTTTCTTCCAAGATTCATCATCCAAAGCACATGCACGACCATTTGGCCCAAAGGGGATTTATTCATCATTTTTATTTATTTATTTGAATTTTTAATTGCAATTAATTCATTTAAATTAAATAAAATATGGAAAAATACTAAACCAAAGTTTTTAAATCTTTTTGTGCAGAATAAACACTCCTTAAAGGCTTAAGATTCGTGCATAATCAAAATTGGAAGGTTTTGCCATGATTGGGATCAAAAACATGTGAAAAAGATTTGAAAGAATTATGCATGAAAATCAAATATTCATTCCATCAATGCAAGGATTCTTTGGATCAAAAACTCAACCCTAATCCATCCTCATATAAGTGTGATCAAAACCTAATGCCAAGGGACCTCTAAGCTGCGCCCAAAGCTGAAGAAGAACATTGAACTTTTTGTGAAAAATTCCAAAACTGAAAACGTGGTTCCAAGGCATTTCAAGGCGTGAAAACTATCCTATTGCATTCCTGAGGCTTCAAGGAACGTGTCTGAATCAAAATCATCAATTCTAACATCAAGAAACGGTAGAACTAAGTGATCCTGTTCCGAATTTTGCACTTATTCGTGTTTCGATTTATAAGCATTTTCATTGCATTCTTTCTATTGATTTGGACTAATCTGACCATTCTGAAGCTAACCATGTGTTTTAATTAAGCTTTTGTGCATCATACACAATTTCGCCATTGAAGCACGCTAGGGTTCTTCAAGCTTCAAATTGGGCATTTTCGAATACTGTAAAATTAGGACATCCTAGTACCATGGCTAAACTCAGGAAGCTTGGACGAACATAACCCACTAATCGCGCCTAATTTATATAGCAAGATGGGCTAATCGCTATTTTTGAAAAGCTTGCATTTTGGGGGGGTTCAAAACCCCCGCTAATTCTCTTTTGTTTCAGGGACAACGAAGAAGAAGATTATGTGGCAAGCTGTGGTTGGGTAATTTAAATTCAGCGCACTTATTTTTGGTTGTTAGCATTAGCGTTTTGTTTTCTTTATAATAATCATGTTCCAATAATCTTACAAAGAAAGCGTTTGGCACAAGTGGTGGATGCGCTGTCCTATAACCACTGGGACCTGGGTTCGATTCCCAGGTCCCCCCATATTCTTGATATGTTTTGTTTTAATATCATCCTATGCAGTTTCTCTCCAAGCGTCCATCATATGCCCACAATCTCAGCTTGCCACATGGCCAATAACTCCAATCCAAAGGTTGAGATTTGAGGAGCACCATGGGCATCAGTCAATGCAGACACACGTGACCAGGAAAGTCAAAAGAGGCCTTGGAACATTGGGCCTGATTGCTAGCCAAAGACCTCCAGTTTGGGGACAGAACCCCCCATTGGTTTGCTCTTTCATCTTTTTTTTTTCTACTTTTATTTGTTTTAATTAATTTCCCTTTAATTCTTTAAATTAATTTATTTTCATAAAATATAAAAATAATATAAAAACCAGAAAAGACAAAAAAAAACAAAAATATATGTTATTTTAATATCTTTGTAAATAAATTGTATCATTTAATTTAATTTTAAGTTCTAGGCTTAATTTTAAACATTTTTCTCAATAAACTTAAAAATTTGTAGAATTAGGGTTTTAAAAGACTTTTATCTTTTTCTTTTCTTTTATCATTATTAATTATTAATTATTTTCTCGTAAATAAAATTGCATTAATTAATTAGGTTTAATTCTAGGTTTAACTTTAACATATTTTCTTAATAAATAAAAAATAGCTAGAATTAGGTTTTAAATTCCATTTAATTCTCATAAAAATCCATAAATACAAAAAACTAAAAAAATAATTTCCTTTTTCATTTAATTTAATTAATTTCAATGTAATTTCCTTAAAAGGGTCCAACGCCCTCGCATTTCCGATTTTTATTCTCTTCGCGCATTTTATTCTTATTCCTTCTTTTAAATATTATTGTAATTCTCCCATAGCCATGTAAATTCGATATTTGTATTTCTCGCACTTTACTTTATTTTATGTCAAATCGGGTCTTGGATTTAATTTGGCGATGTGGACCCGCACCTTTGTAATAGCGTAGGAACTTTTAATTTCCGCCTCTTTTTAACTGTTAATAATTGCATGCAAGAATGAATGTCAAAATAAAACAAAAGCGTAGATCACCAATCACATGAACAAGACAAAATATCTGAAAACGACACACAAATCACACACCACCCCTAGGGTACGCCTCACTGTTGCCTTGCCCCTCGAAAAGGTGATCGTCGAGTAGAGGATGTTTTAGTAAGTCCTCATGATCCGGGAACCTGGCACGAGGGTAGCTTCTAAGGTATCTTCCTATTGCTCCGGTGATCACCATGTCCCGAACCTTCGAATTGACCCGAATACCTCCAACGGTGGTGCTACCTACCTCTCAATGGTGGGATGGCACTACTTTAAAGGACATCTACACAGACGAATTCCTTAGGGTAGGTAGACGACTCTAGATACTTGCTCTAATTTCAAAACAAATCAAAAATACTTTTCACACCGACACCTTTTCAAAAAGCTTTCGAAAGCAACTTTTCAAACACTCTTGAGGACCGATACAAGAGTCGAACTGAAATTTTCAAAGAAACTTTTTAAAACCCACAGTTGAAAAGCAAACAAACCATTTTTGAAAACACAATGAGCAAGTACCTAAGAGCCCATGGATAACCATGGATAGAAAGGGTGCTAACACCTTCCCTTTCTATAACCTACCTCCCGAACCGAGAGCAATCTCTTTAAGGAATTTTTCTGTGCTTTTGTCCTTTCCATTTGGAGAAAATAAAAGACGGTGGCGACTCTTGCTTCCGCGACATTTCGCGAACCAGCGTTAAACAGTCAGTTCCAGATCCACCGATCACAGAACTGGCGACTATGCTGGGGAATATAAACTTAAAGTGAGGTGTACCTTAGGGTAGTTCATAACTGTGTTTTCAATTGTATTGACTTGCTTGCTTTAAATTGTGGGTTGCATGGGAGTTACATAGATCCTAACCCGGATTTGGGGATACCTTGTTTAGGTAGCATAAGCTGTGAGGGACCTGTCCGGCGTAGACCGACACGGGTGAAACAGTGGCTACGTTGGTGTGGCACCTTGGTCTGTACCGATATCCCTTGTGTCGCAACGAGGAGAATATGGGTCTTCCATGGAATCATTAAGCACCAACAGACCTTAGGACCTTAAACGACACAACTTGGCCATTAGAATAGTAGCAGTATGCTACGCCCATTGAAGCTAAACTCTCGTGATGGTTCTGGCCGCAAGAAAAGATTGCGATGCTGGAGTTATGACCGATTGAGGGTAGTCAATGTTATTGGGATCCTCTAAGAACCCGGTTACTTTGATAGGACAGGTATGAACCAACAAACTGAAAGAGGGTAGTACCTATACCTCATGCTGGCCTAAACTTTAAGGGCTTGTCTTGTGTGACTTGTGTGCCCTACCATGTCTGCCTTTGTAAATATTTGTGGTGTGCTTTATCATAACATCATAACATCATGAGCATTGTATGCATCCTGCATAAGGACTGACTATTTCAAAGACAAAAGGGTTTCACCTTTGCTCTGTTTTGTAGGACATCATGATGCCTGTGCGAAGAAATACTATCCGGTTCAATTTTGTTCACTCACCTGAGTTGCTTGAGGAGTTGGTTAGCAGAATTCCAAATACCACTTCCTTCATCCAGAGGCATGGTTCTCTTCTCAGCTTAGTCACTGCAAAGCGGGATCAACAGTTGATGAGTGTCCTGACCCAGTTCTATGACCCTCTGTACTAGTGCTTCACCTTTCAAGACTTCCAGCTGGTCCCTACCCTGGAAGAGTTCTCTGATTTGCTTGGCATCCCTATCTTGGATCAGACTCCTTACACTGGTTGGGAAAAAGACCCTCAGGCTTGAGGAGGTTGCTGCAGCTCTCCCTTTGACCCATCAAGAAGTAATGGACAACTGGGTGACTAGAAGCGGAGTCAAGGTTTCTTGGCCAAGTTTCTGATTGGTAAAGCTAACAGTTTTTGGAATGACTTGGACTTTAGGGCATATGAAGACATCCTAGCTCTCTTAATCTATGGGCTAGTCCTGTTTCCTAATCCTGACAACTTCGTCAATGTCACTGCCATAAGGATCTTCATGTCTCAGAATCCTGTGCCCACTCTCTTGGGTGACATCCTGCAACAACTCTATGCCCGTACTGTCCGAAGACGAGGAACTCTATGGTGTTGTATCCCTTTGTTGGTGAGGTGGTTTATTTCACACCTCCCTAAGTTCGTGCTGAAGAACCAAGAAGGAAGAGGTTGGGCTCATAGGTTAATGTCTCTCACTGATAAAGACATCACTTGGACTTACAGAGGCTTGGATGAGATAGTTGTTATTGATCGTTGCGGGGAATATCCTAATGTTCCTTTGATTGGTACTCAAGGGGGAATATCTTACAATCCATGTCTAGCTCTCCGTCAGTTTGGAAGAGCCAGAAGAGCAGGGCCTCATGAGATGTTGGTGCCCCACATCAGTTTTGAGTTTCAGGTGGATAGCGACGAGCTGCGTCGTAGGTTCATCAAGGCTTGGGACAAAGTTCATAAAGCTGACTCACAAGAGTTAGGACCAAAGACTTCTCTACCTATGGAAGCCTACTACAAATGGGTTCGCATCCGTGCTCAGAAGTTAGGTATGCCATACGAAGCCGTCAGACCTATCATTCTTGAGTATCCTGACAAAGATGGTGTTCCTCCAACTGTCCTTCCTCCTCAGATACCTACTGATTATGAGACATTAAAGAGATCTTGGTCGCAACTGCGAGAAGAGCGGGATTCTTACCGGGAAAAGTTCAACGAGCAGGAATTGAAGATCCAGAAGCTGACAAAGCAGTTGGAGAATGAGCGAGCTCTGAATGCTTACATCCGTACTGAGAAGAGGAGACCATGGGATCAATAAGGAGCTCTGGATGTTCTTTTACATTTTTATTTCCCTTTTCACTATTTCCTTTTTATGTAACACCTAAGGGCAACCTGTTGAACAAATTAAGTTTCAAAGTTGAATCTAATGAAGTGTGTTCCTTTTTGTTTACAAAGTTGATTCCCGATTGTCTTTGAAAACATAAATCATATGCATTCCATTCATCATGTGCATAGCAGGTTTTCTTCTTTTCAGGTTGCTTACTGTTCTTCGCTGTTTATTTCAGCATCATGAATCCTGACTCATCATCAACCGAGATGTCCATCAAAGCTCTTCAGGCGCAGAATGCGCAATTTCAGGAACTAATCATGGGTTTGGCTCAGGGCCAAGAAGAGCTGAAGGCTTTACTCCTGAAGAAGGAGAAGAAGAAGAAGAGAACTGTTCTTTTCAACTCGGGCCGAAGGTTTGGCAACACTCTGCAGAATGAAGAGGCTGGTTCTTCTGTAGGCAAGGGCAGTCCCCTGGGGGGAAAGGCTTCAAGTCCAGTAGTCTCTGACAACGAGGCTGACTTCAATGAGGAGCAGTATCCTCCGGCTGAAGACCGGTATAAGCAGTTAGAAGACAGATTGAATGCTATGGAGATCCAACAAGTGCCTGGGCTGGATTTCGGAGACTTGGGTTTGTCTACTGGTGTGATTATTCCTCATAAGTTCAAAGCACCATCCTTTACCAAGTATGACGGGGCGTCTTGTCCCAAGCTACACCTCAGATCCTACGTGCGGAAGATTCAACCGTACTCAGTGGACAAGAATTTGTGGATCCACTTCTTCCAGGAGAGTCTTTCAGGGACTCATCTCGAATGGTTCTATGAGCTGGATGGGACCAAGGTTCGTAACTGGGAGGAGTTGGCTACTGCCTTTTATAAGCAGTATCAATATAATGCCGACCTTGCCCCTACACGTACCCAACTCCAGGGTATGTCGCTAGGGTCAAGTGAAGGTTTTAAAGAGTATGCACAGAAGTGGAGGGATCTGGCTGGCAGGGTGCAGCCTCCGTTGACTGACCGGGAGTTGGTAGACATGTTCTTGGGGACCCTATTTGGGCCATTTTTCAACCATCTTATTGGTAACTCATCTGCAGGGTTTACTGATCTTATTCTGACTGGAGAGAGAATAGAGGCTGGGATGAAGTCTGGCAAAATTCAGAAGGGAGCATCGTCAAGTTCTGAGAAGAAGCCCTTTAAGAAGGAGGCCAGTGCGATATATGGCTCTAGAAGACAAGAGAAGCCTGAGCGCCGCCAATCTGTCAACACGGTGATGATTGCCAAGCCTGCTGCCGCTCCTCGGCAAACCAATCCACAAAGGGCTGAAAGACCCAGGAGAGAGTTTACCCGTATGAGTATGACTTTGTCGCAAATCTTGCCGCAGTTGTTGTCCACCAACCTAGTGACTGTCAGGGAGGCCCTGAAGGTTGTAAACACTGCTTCCCCCAAATATAATCCAAATGCTCGTTGTGCTTATCATTCTGATAGCCCGGGGCATTCCACTGATGACTGTTGGGCCTTAAGAAATAAGGTGCAAGACCTTATTGACGCAAAAGAGATACAGTTTGAAGCGCCTGAGAGGCCGAACGTGGTGACTGCTCCTATGCCCCAGCATGGAGTAAATGCTGTTGATGAAGATGTGTACGCCGTTTCTGTGAGTGATGTAGCTACTCCTTTGAAGACTGTTAAGAGGAACCTACTGCTGGCCAGTTTATTTCCGGGTTGTAGTGAGGGTTGCCTTTTCTGTGCTGTTTCCCTTTCTGGTTGTCCTTTGCTGAAGTTGGGCATCCAAAGCCTAATGGACATCAAAGAGATTCTCTTCAAGAAGACTGTTGTTCAGTTTGTTCCGGTAGAAGAAGTTTCTGTTGTTACAATTTTCAATAATCCAGTCAAGGCTCTCCCAAGGAAGCCGGTTCAAATCATGACTGTCGCACCTGTTGTTATTACTGTTCCAGGGCCTCTCCCCTACGAATCTGATAAGGCTGTCCCCTGGCACTATGGGGCAGACGTGTATGTGAATGGAATCAAACAAGAGTTCAACACTGGCACCAGCATCAGTAATATCACTGGTCCAACAAAATTTACCCGCAGTGGCAGGCTCTTCTCGCCTGACATTGCACCGCCCGCTATTCGAAGACCCCTCACTATAACACCTGCAAGTGTACCTGTTCCCAGTTCTGATCAAGTTGTTTCCCCTGCTGCCGAGTCATCTAGTGATCGGGGCAAAGGGATTGAAGATGAGCCTGCCCGGATGGAGGCACCAAAGTCTGTGACTGCTGAGACCTCCCAACAAGAGATGGAGGAAATTCTAAAGATAATCAAGAAGAGTGACTTTAATGTTGTCGAGCAGCTGGGGCATACACCCTCCAAGATCTCCATGCTCTCCTTGCTCCTGTGCTCAGAGGCCCATGCTAAGGCCTTGATTTCATTTCTCAAGATGGCCCATGTGCCACAGGAAACATCTGCAGTCCAGTTTACTGATTGCGTAGCAAATCTGACAGCGGACAATGGTTTGGGTTTCTCGGACGCTGACCTTACTGCTAAGGGAAGAGACCACAATGATGCCCTACATGTCTCTATTGAATGCAGGGGCACTACTCTGGCGCATGTGTTGGTGGACACTGGTTCTTCCCTAAATGTGCTACCCAAGAAGGCCTTAGACCGTTTGGATTGTGAGGGCCTGGAGCTAAAACCTAGCAATATTATCGTCAGAGCCTTTGACGGTTCCAAGAGGATGGTTCATGGAGAGGTAGACATTCCTATCCGGGTGGGTTCTCAGGTGTTCGACTCTACTTTCTATGTGATGGATATCCGTCCATCGTACTCTTGTCTACTGGGTCGACCTTGGATCCACAAAGCTGGGGCAGTGACCTCTACCTTGCACCAGAAGCTCAAGTACCCCGTCAGAGGGAAGATTGTCACTGTGCAGGGAGAGGAGGAGTATATGGTGAGCCATTTGAATTCCTTCAGGTACATTGAGATGGACGGGGAGTTTATTGAAACCCCCTTTCAGCATTTCGAAGAGGTACCGCCAACTTTAGCAGCGGCAGAAACAGTGGTCGAAGAGGATGTTCCTTTGAAGATGGCTTCCTTGAAGGATGCCCGGGCTGTGGTCAAAAAGGGTGAATTTGTTAACTGGGGCAGGCTCCCTGATTTTACGCAGAAAACTGACAAGTTCGGACTGGGTTTTACTGCAGAGGGTCATAAAGCTATGCGGAAGGCAAAGACCAGAAGACCTCCTGTACTTATTACCAATCCAGGAGTGAATGCTGTGGGAGATGAAGATGAAGTGGGAGAGTCAGAGTTCAATAGCTGGATCTACCCGACAATTGAGGGCAGATTGACCAATTGGATTGCCAAAGACCATACTCCCGTTACTTTTGTTACGCAGTAATAAACTTCTTTGTTTTGTTATTTGTAATAAACAATTAAAACTCTATGGCCCGGTGTCTTACCCGGGGCACCGTGGCTTCATTTGTGAGGGCATATAAATTGTCATTTCATATATCATGAATAAAGATCTTGGACGTTTTCTCGCATTTCAAATCTTATGCTCCTTCTCTTTCTTTCCTTTCTTTATATATTACAAAACAGCTGTATTTACACACACTCACTCATACAGGTTTCAATCCACTCTGGATCTCACTGGTAACGACTCTGCTACTGCCAGTTATGACTTCGAAAATCCGATCAACTTAGCCGAAGACGAAGGTGAAGATGATTGCGAAGTGCCTGGCGAACTTGCAAGACTGTTACTCCAGGAAGAGAGGGCAATTCAACCACACGAAGAGCCAGTGGAGACAATAAATCTGGGTACTGAGATGGACAGGAAGGAAGTTAAGATTGGTGCCAACCTAGAGCTCATCGTGAAGCAACGGTTGACTCAAATGCTACATGACTATGTGGAGATATTTGCCTGGTCCTACGAAGACATGCCCGGGTTGGATACCGATATTGTGGTCCATCACTTGCCTACCAAGGAAGACTGCCCTCCGGTTAAGAAAAAGGTCCACCGTATGCGTCCAGAGATGTCCGAGAAGATCAAAGCCGAGGTTATGAAACAGTTTGATGCCGGGTTCCTTGCAGTGACTTCTTACCCTCAGTGGGTTGCTAATGTGGTGCCGGTACCAAAGAAGGATGGAAAGGTCAGAATGTGTGTCGACTACAGGGATCTGAACAGGGCCATCCCCAAAGATGACTTCCCTTTACCTCACATCGATGTCCTTGTTGACAATACAGCTCAGCATAAGGTGTTCTCTTTCATGGATGGTTTTTCAGGTTACAATCAGATCAAGATGGCCCCTGAAGACATGGAAAAGACTACATTTGTTACTCAGTGGGGAACCTTCTGCTACAAGGTCATGCCTTTTGGACTAAAGAACGTTGGGGCAACCTACCAATGTGCCATGGTTGCTTTATTTCATGACATGATCCATCATGAGATAGAAGTGTATGTTGACGACATGATCGCAAGGTCCCAAACTGAGGAAGAGCACTTAGATCATCTGCAGAAGTTGTTTGACCGTTTGAAGTTGTACAAGCTGAGGTTAAACCCGAACAAATGCACCTTCGGGGTAAGATCTGGAAAGTTGCTAGGCTTCGTTGTAAGTGATAAGGGTATTCAAGTGGACCCTGCCAAGGTTAAAGCTATTCAAGAGATGCCAGTTCCTAAAACAGAGAAATAGGTCAGAGGCTTTCTAGGACGCCTGAATTACATTGCTCGGTTCATCTCACACCTAACTGCTACCTGTGAGCCAATCTTCAAGCTGCTGAAGAAAGATCAGGTAGTACGTTGGAATGATGAATGTCAGGCTGCTTTTGACAGAATCAAAGAGTATCTCCAAGAGCCACCCATTCTTATGCCACCGGTTGAAGGGAGACCTCTGATACTATACCTGACAGTACTTGACAACTCAATGGGGTGTGTGCTGGAGCAGCATGACGAGTCTGGCCGAAAAGAGCATGCCATTTATTACCTTAGCAAAAAGTTTACCGACTGTGAGACCCAATACTCACTGCTTGAGAAAACTTGCTGCGCTTTGGTATGGGCTGCTCGCCGGTTGAGACAGTATATGCTGACTCACACTACCTTGTTGATCTCAAAAATGGATCCTATAAAGTACATATTTGAAAAGCCTGCTCTGTCTGGGAGAATAGCAAGATGGCAGATGATCTTGACAGAATACGATATCCAGTACACAACTCAGAAAGCCATCAAGGGAAGTGTATTGGCAGACCACTTGGCACATCAGGCAGTAGACGACTATCAGTCAATGAACTTCGAGTTTCCGGACGAGAGCATCATGATAGTAACTGACTGTGAAGTACCTGGACCGGATGAAGGACCTGAGGAAGGATCCCGATGGTCTATGCGCTTTGACGGAGCCTCCAACGCTTTGGGTAATGGTATCGGTGCTGTAATAATATCCCCTCAAGGCACTCATACTCCACTCACTGCCCGGCTATGTTTCAACTGTACCAATAACATGGCGGAGTATGAGGCGTGCATCATGGGTCTTCAAGCTGCGATCGACTTAAGGATCAAGTTTATGAGTGTCTTCGGAGATTCCGCTCTCGTGATCAATCAGATCAAAGGAGAGTGGGATATGAAACATCCGAATCTTATTCCTTACAGAGAATGTGTGTTGACATTGATCCCTCACTTCACGAAGATAACCTTTGAACATTTCCCAAGAGAGGAGAATCAGCTGGCAGACGCGTTAGCTACGATGTCTTCTATGTTCAAGGTCAAATGGAACAATGAGGCTCCCCGGATCATCATCTGGAAACTGGACGAACCGGCATACTGTTGTAATCTCGAGGCTGAATTGGTGACTGAGAAGCCTTGGTACCATGAGGTGAAGAGATATTTGGAAGCTCAGGAATACCCTGAAGGTGCATCTGTCAACGATAAGAAGTTTTTGAGAAGGTTCGCAGCAAAGTTCTTCCTTAGCAACGGCATCCTGTATAAGCGAAACCATGATTCGACCTTACTACGTTGTGTGGATAAGACTGAAGCAGAAAGGATCATGGAAGAGCTACATGAAGGGACCTTCGGAACACATTCCAGCGGGCACACTATGGCAAAGAAGATCCTTCGGGCAGGGTATTTCTGGTCCATAATGGAAGCTGACTGTTACCAACACTCTCGGACATGCCATAAATGCCAGATATATGCAGACAAGGTGCATGTTCCTCCAGTTCCTCTGAATGTCCTGACTGCGCCTTGGCCGTTTGCAATGTGGGGCATAGACATGATCGGTGAGATTAAACCTACGGCATCTAACGGGCATCGCTTCATCCTGGTAGCGATTGATTACTTCACGAAGTGGGTTAAAGCAGCTTCCTACGCCACGGTAACCAAGACTGTTGTGGCACGGTTCATTCGGCATAACCTGATCTGTCGATACGGCGTCCCAAAAAGAATTATTACAGACAACGGTACCAATCTCAATAACAAGATGATCACTGAGCTCTGCGAACAGTTTAAGATACAACACCACAACTCTTCTCCTTACAGACCGAAGATGAATGGGGCTGTAGAAGCAGCAAATAAAAATATCAAGAAAATCGTGCAGAAGATGACAGTGACTTATAAAGATTGGCACGAGATGTTACCGTTCGCTCTACATGGGTACCGTACCTCAGCCAGGACGTCAACCGGGGCAACTCCTTTCTCCTTGGTCTACGGTATGGAGGCAGTCTTACCGATCGAAGTGCAAATACCCTCTCTCCGGATAATGAAGGAGGCAAATCTGGACGAAGATGATTGGATCCAGACACGACTTGATCAATTAAACCTTATTGATGAAAAAAGATTTGCGGCTATCTGTCATGGTCAGACGTATCAAAAACGGATGATCAGGGCATTTAACAAAAAGGTCAGACCACAAGAGTATCAAGTTGGGGATCTGGTAATCAAGCGAATCATCCTTCCTCAGAGTGATCCGAGGGGCAAATGGACCCCTACGTACGAAGGGCCATTTGTGGTTAAACATGTGTTCTCAGGAGGAGCCATGATTCTAACCAACATGGATGGCGACGACCTTCCTCACCCCGCCAATGCAGACATAGTAAAAAGATACTACGCATGAAAAAAGACCCGCTAGGATGACATGCCTAGGCAAAAATTAGGGCTTCCCGGCGAACCAAAAGGGTTCGGGCAAAATGAAGGGATGAAAATGAAAAAAATCTGTACACCCGGCAAGTCGAAAACCTGAAAAGGCGGCTTGGGCAAAAATGGGTATCCCGGTGGACTGAAAACCCGAAAGGGCGGTCCAGGCAAAAGTTAGGGATAAAGCGTAATACTATGTCTCATTGGATCACTTTGCATCCAGAATCCGGTATCTACATCAAGTTCAGACAGCATCGATCAGTCAGCTTCATCTTCAACTAAGGTCATCAAGTGATGAGACGCTCGGGGATATAAAGGCAATAGCAGAGTTGAAACCTAGTGGATCATTCATTTCACACAGCTGTTTTATTTTCTCTTGTACAAATTTGTATAAACTCTTTTGTTCAGCGGCGTTCTCTTACTAGGACGTCAGCCTCTTGTACATAAACGTCTATTTACAGGAAAATTCAAAATCAATATAAATACACTTTTCAGTTAAAATTGCCAATTGTTTTTCCTTTTCTGTTTTGTTTTGCGAAGAACTTCCAAGGTTCAATTTGTGATATATGCATTGACAATAATTTGCTAACTCGTGAATATTTGCATACGAAACAAAGGATTAATTACAGGTAACATTAGAAGCAGGGGCAATAAAGAGTTGTCTAAGCAATCTAATTGTTCTGTCCTCCAAGGTATCAAGGTAGGTTCGGCTGAAGAACATAACCAGATATCTTAATTCCCCAGAGAGTGAGCCAGCAAGTCAGTTCACTCTCCCCAAGCAAAGCTATTATCAGCCTAAAGGAAGTTGGGTATCCTCCCGCAGATCTCAACATTCCCCAGTAATATACGAACATTCCTAACAAGCAGCCCCGGCAGTCTTGATCTAAGATTGTTCCCCGGCGGTATGTCAAACATTCAGTGGAGTCATTTCCCCGATACATCTCAAAACTTCCCCAAGAGAGTCCAATCCAGTTTCCCCAGGAAAAGTTGGAATCCATCTCCCCAAGCAGCAAGCTTATCCCCAGTAGATTCTGGAAGCTTATCCTCGCAGAGCCCGAACGCGTCTCCCGGCTTTATTCAAAGAGTTATTTCCCTACCAGGGTATAACTGGGTTATCCTCAGCCAAAAGCCACGGAAAGACCGTTCTCGGCACAGTCTCCTTATCCCCAGCGATGTCTATTAACACTTCCAACATATCAATGGTATCCCCAGCGAAGTTACCATCAAACATTCCAGCAAAGTATCTCTCTCCCCACAGAGTATTGTTTCCCAGCAAGAGAGTTAGAGTACTTTTCTCCCTGCAGAGTAATCCATTCGCCAAGTTTATTCCCTAACGGAGTTATCTTCTCCTACCGGTATTCTTGCAACTATCATCCCAAGCGGAAGCAAAGATCTATTCTTCAACATCAGCCCATGAGTGACTTCCCGGCACCCGTCAAGGATTTACTTTCCTAGACAAAAAACATATATTCATAAACATCACATTTCCATACGTTATAGCATGCATATACGCATCATATCTTACATATCTCATTTATATTGAGAACATCATTGCTTGATCCATATCATGCATTGCATATGACTGACCTTTACTTTTCAGGAAAGGTCCAGTTGAGTTCTCAGCTATATTTCAAGACTTTGGTCTGGTTCAGTTAAATCGACCCTAAGATTTTTCTGATTCTTATCCAGTCAGAGGCCTTCTCTGGTTCAGTCAGATCGACCCTAAGATCTCCCTGTTTCTTATCCAGTTGAAGACATTTCAAGACCTAGACCGGTTCAGTTAAATCGACCCTAAGATTTTTCTGTTTCTTATCCAGTCAAAGGCCTTCTCTGGTTCAGTCAGATCGACCCTAAGATCTCCCTGTTTCTTATCCAGTTGAAGACATTTCAAGACCTAGACCAGTTCAGTTAAATCGACCCTAAGATTTTACTGTTTCTTATCCAGTCAAAGGCCTTCTCTGGTTCAGTCAGATCGACCCTAAGATCTCCCTGTTTCTTATCCAGTTGAAGATTTCAAGACCTAGACCGGTTCAGTTAAATCGACCCTAAGATTTTACTGTTTCTTATCCAGTCAAAGGCCTTCTCTGGTTCAGTCAGATCGACCCTAAGATCTCCCGGTTTCTTATCCAGTTGAAGATTTCAAGACCTAGACCGGTTCAGTTAAATCGACCCTAAGATTTTCCTGTTTCTTATCCAGTCAAAGGTCTTCTCTAGTCCAGCTAAATCGACCCCTAAAAGATTTTCCTGATGAAGACTCAGTAGAAGATATCCAAGATTCTCTCAGCGTTACTGTTGAGGTAGTAATTGGCCCAAGATTCTCTCAGCGTTACTGTTGAGGTAGAAGTCGTCCAAGATTCTCTCAGCGTTACTGTTGAGGTTGAAGTCGTCCAAGGTTCTCTCCGCGTTCCTGTTGAGGTAGTAACCATCCCTGGTTCATTCATCACCGTTTGAAGTTCCAGATTCAGCTCCTGTAACTAGTAAGGACACATATATACAAAGAATCTGAAGACCAGCTCCTGTAACAGGCCAGGTAATCATTTTCTTTTGCAGGTACGCAAGTTCTCGCTAAAGAATCTCTTACGCGATCAACATCCAGATGGCATCTGTAAGCCCATCCACCATCCATCATCTCTTAGCATGGCATCTATAAGCCCATCATCCTATCCATCAATCTCCAAATGGCATCTATAAGCCATTCCACCATCACACTGCTACTATGTGAGCGCAAATTTCTGGGCACTCTAGTGTTCAATCATCTTCCACCTTCGGATTACGAAAGGCACGCCAGCCAATCTACATCCTCAGGTTTAAGAAGATTGAACAGGGGCAACTGTTGTACCCCAAAATTTTCCCTCCCATATTCTTCAAGAGTTGCCAAGTCAAAGCTTCAAAATCTCCCCAAGGGTTGCACAGTTCAAGGGCCTCCTAACAGTCAAAAACTAGGGTTTTGGTTCTGACAAAGAAAATGAAGTTTCCAAGGGTCCAATAAAGTCCCACATGCTTATAAACATGGTCAAGCGTCCTCATACCAAGTTTCAAGACTTACAGCACAAAATTGCACAGTCCAAAACCCTAATTGCACTACAGTCAACTGTAGGGGGAAAATGGTCATTTGACAGTCAAAAGTTCAAATTTTTGGTCAACATCTTATTTTGAAGCCACAAACATCATTTGATCAATGCTTGATCATGATTCTCAAAGCTTGGCTCAAAAAGTCTCAAGATGCAAAAGTTTCCATATTTGGACAGTTGAAAAAGTCAACTGTAACTTGACCAAGGCATAACTTCCACATAGTTTATCAGAAAAATTCCATCCAAAGCTCATTTTGAAGAGAAAGACATTTCCTACAACTCCTCTTCACACTTCAAGTCCAAGAAATGCTCCCACAAAAAGTTATCAATTTCAACATTATAGGTCATTTTCAAAAGTCAACAAAAAGAGACTTTAAGTCAAAGGCCATAACTTGATATTGGTAAATCAAAATGACATGGGACCAAAGACATTGGTTAGAGTACTTCAAGACCTTTCCAAAATGTCCAAGAACATGATCAAAGCTTAAAAATTGAGCAAGATATGCCTTGTGGAAGTTGGGAAATTTTTGGGAATTTTGAAAAGTCAACTTTGCTTCAAATGCCTTAAAATTGCTAATGGGCCACATTTTCTTCCAAGATTCATCATCCAAAGCACATGCACGACCATTTGGCCCAAAGGGGATTTATTCATCATTTTTATTTATTTATTTGAATTTTTAATTGCAATTAATTCATTTAAATTAAATAAAATATGGAAAAATACTAAACCAAAGTTTTTAAATCTTTTTGTGCAGAATAAACACTCCTTAAAGGCTTAAGATTCGTGCATAATCAAAATTGGAAGGTTTTGCCATGATTGGGATCAAAAACATGTGAAAAAGATTTGAAAGAATTAAGCATGAAAATCAAATATTCATTCCATCAATGCAAGGATTCTTTGGATCAAAAACTCAACCCTAATCTATCCTCATATAAGTGTGATCAAAACCTAATGCCAAGGGACCTCTAAGCTGCGCCCAAAGCTGAAGAAGAACATTGCACTTTTTGTGAAAAATTCCAAAACTGAAAACGTGGTTCCAAGGCATTTCAAGGCGTGAAAACTATCCTATTGCATTCCTGAGGCTTCAAGGAACGTGTCTGAATCAAAATCATCAATTCTAACATCAAGAAACGGTAGAACTAAGTGATCCTGTTCCGAATTTTGCACCTATTCGTGTTTCGATTTATAAGCATTTTCATTGCATTCTTTCTATTGATTTGGACTAATCTGACCATTCTGAAGCTAACCATGTGTTTTAATTAAGCTTTTCTGCATCATACACGATTTCGCCATTGAAGCACGCTAGGGTTCTTCAAGCTTCAAATTGGGCATTTTCGAATACTGTAAAATTAGGACATCCTAGTACCATGGCTAAACTCAGGAAGCTTGGACGAACATAACCCACTAATCGCGCCTAATTTATATAGCAAGATGGGCTAATCGCTATTTTTGAAAAGCTTGCATTTTGGGGGGGTTCAAAACCCCCGCTAATTCTCTTTTGTTTCAGGGACAACGAAGAAGAAGATTATGTGGCAAGTTGTGGTTGGGTAATTTAAATTCAGCGGGCTTATTTTTGGTTGTTAGCATTAGCGTTTTGTTTTCTTTATAATAATCATGTTCCAATAATCTTACAAAGAAAGCGTTTGGCACAAGTGGTGGATGCGCTGTCCTATAACCACTGGGACCTGGGTTCGATTCCCAGGTCCCCCCATATTCTTGATATGTTTTGTTTTAATATCATCTTATGCAGTTTCTCTCCAAGCGTCCATCATATGCCCACAATCTCAGCTTGCCACATGGCCAATAACTCCAATCCAAAGGTTGAGATTTGAGGAGCACCATGGGCATCAGTCAATGCAGACACACGTGACCAGGAAAGTCAAAAGAGGCCTTGGAACATTGGGCCTGATTGCTAGCCAAAGACCTCCAGTTTGGGGACAGAACCCCCCATTGGTTTGCTCTTTCATCTTTTTTTTTATTTTTTCTACTTTTATTTGTTTTAATTAATTTCCCTTTAATTCTTTAAATTAATTTATTTTCATAAAATATAAAAATAATATAAAAACCAGAAAAGACAAAAAAAAAAACAAAAATATATGTTATTTTAATATCTTTGTAAATAAATTGTATCATTTAATTTAATTTTAAGTTCTAGGCTTAATTTTAAACATTTTTCTCAATAAACTTAAAAATTTGTAGAATTAGGGTTTTAAAAGACTTTTATCTTTTTCTTTTCTTTTATCATTATTAATTATTAATTATTTTCTCGTAAATAAAATTGCATTAATTAATTAGGTTTAATTCTAGGTTTAACTTTAACATATTTTCTTAATAAATAAAAAATAGCTAGAATTAGGTTTTAAATTCCATTTAATTCTCATAAAAATCCATAAATACAAAAAACTAAAAAAATAATTTCCTTTTTCATTTAATTTAATTAATTTCAATGTAATTTCCTTAAAAGGGTCCAACGCCCTCGCATTTCCGATTTTTATTCTCTTCGCGCATTTTATTCTTATTCCTTCTTTTAAATATTATTGTAATTCTCCCATAGCCATGTAAATTCGATATTTGTATTTCTCGCACTTTACTTTATTTTATGTCAAATCGGGTCCTGGATTTAATTTGGCGATGTGGACCCGCGCCTTTGTAATAGCGTAGGAACTTTTAATTTCCGCCTCTTTTTAACTATTAATAATTGCATGCAAGAATGAATGTCAAAATAAAACAAAAGCGTAGATCACCAATCACATGAACAAGACAAAATATCTGAAAACGACACACAAATCACACACCACCCCTAGGGTACGCCTCACTGTTGCCTTGCCCCTCGAAAAGGTGATCGTCGAGTAGAGGATGTTTTAGTAAGTCCTCATGATCCGGGAACCTGGCACGAGGGTAGCTTCTAAGGTATCTTCCTATTGCTCCGGTGATCACCATGTCCCGAACCTTCGAATTGACCCGAATACCTCCAACGGTGGTGCTACCTACCTCTCAATGGTGGGATGGCACTACTTTAAAGGACATCTACACAGACAAATTCCTTAGGGTAGGTAGACGACTCTAGATACTTGCTCTAATTTCAAAACAAATCAAAAATACTTTTCACACCGACACCTTTTCAAAAAGCTTTCGAAAGCAACTTTTCAAACACTCTTGAGGACCGATACAAGAGTCGAACTGAAATTTTCAAAGAAACTTTTTAAAACCCACAGTTGAAAAGCAAACAAACCATTTTTGAAAACACAATGAGCAAGTACCTAAGAGCCCATGGATAACCATGGATAGAAAGGGTGCTAACACCTTCCCTTTCTATAACCTACCTCCCGAACCGAGAGCAATCTCTTTAAGGAATTTTTCTGTGCTTTTGTCCTTTCCATTTGGAGAAAATAAAAGACGGTGGCGACTCTTGCTTCCGCGACATTTCGCGAACCAGCGTTAAACAGTCAGTTCCAGATCCACCGATCACAGTGACCTACCAACTTTCACTGAAGGTAGAGAGAAAATATATCATAGCATCGCCGTTCACTGACGATGAACTACCAACATTCACTGAAGGTAGCAAAAAGATAACAAGTACCAACTTTCACTGAAGGTGACCTACCAACTTTCACTGAAGGTGGAAAGAGAATATATCATAGCATCGTTGTTCACTAACAATGAACTACCAACATTCACTGAAGGTAGCAAAAAGATAACAAGCACCAACTTTCACTGAAGGTGACCTACCAACTTTCACTGAAGGTAGAGAGAAAATATATCATAGCATCGCCGTTCACTGACGATGAACTACCAACATTCACTGAGGGTAGCAAAAAGATAACAATCATCGACGTTTACTGCCGATGACCTACCAACTTCCATTGAAGGTAGAAATAGAATATATCATAGCATCGTCGTTCACTAACGATGAACTACCAACATTCACTGAAGGTAGAAAAAAGATAACAAGCACGAACTTTCACTGATGGTGACCTACCAACTTTCACTAAAGGTAGAGAGAAAATATATCATAGCATCACCGTTCACTGATGATGAACTACCAACCTTCACTGAAGGTAGCAAAAAGATAACAAGCACCAACTTTCACTGATGGTGACCTACCAACTTTCACTGAAGGTAGAGAGAAAATATATCATAGAATCTCTGTTCACTAACGATGAACTACCAACATTCATTAAAGGTAGAAAAAATATAACAAGTCTCTTCCCAAAATTCTGGCATTTCTCCTAGACCGGGTTTCGACTTCTTCTTTAACCGGGGTATTCTTCCTGGAAAGGGTAATATATAAGCTGTCTCAAATAAAGAGACTACCACTTTCAAAGATTTCTTGACAAAATGTCTATATGATATTGAACGACTGGCCATCCACAGGAATAATTTTGACAACGAACTGCAAACTATCCACTCATAGAGAAGGTAGCAAAAAAAAGCACGTCGACATTTACGGGGAAGTATAAGTTGCTCAAATAAAGCGATCTGCTATTTGTTGTTATAGGAAGGATTGTAAGAATGACTTTTGGGGAAAGCAATATGACTTCCTGGGGAATGAATCATGACTTCCTGGGGAAATGCCAATATACTCCTGCGGAGGAGATAAAGTCTTCTCGTGCAAAATAAATGCACATTCTCAAACCAAAACTCGAAGCTTGCAGAAATCCAAAGTAATAATATTGCTGGGAAACAAAGATTCAATCCAGAAATAAACTGGAATGAAACAGTCAACAAAAATACATCCTTTGAGAAATAAACTCAAGAGGGAAAACCAAATCATCCAGACAAGGAGCTGTACATGAAGGCTAAAGCAAAAATCTTCCACGAGGGATAACTCAGTGGGGAAATTGAAAGAATATACACTTGCTGCTTATGGCTGACACTCTATTGGAGAAAGGACAACACAAATCTGCAAAACAGGGTAATATCTCAACAAAATATTAATGAATGTGAATGAGCAATGATTTTCTAAATTTAACTATGTATGATGTATGTATGAATGTATGAGTGTTATCATATATATGCTGACAAAACCAACATATAATATTGGGGATAAACAAACAAAACCAACTCGAGCGCCCATAACACTTGGCCAAATCACATCCAAGATGATCATCCCAAAAGAAAAATAAGCACCAACTGAGGAAGCACAATCCTACTGTATGGCTTAACTTTACTGGGGAGAAACAAACATAGCGACAAAATAGTACAGATACAGGGATATACATCCTTCTCCAGGCTTCACCAAGGAAAAGCACTCAGACTTCAACGGGGAAATAAATGTTTTCAAGTGTAGCACTTCTACTGGAGATTTTCAAAACTGATTTCGAATAAGGCAGATGGACACCAAATCATCAAATCATTCACTGGGGAATTCAGGCCCATTTTGAAGGAGGAAAAACATATAAACTTCACTAAGGCATATAACGCTTCAACATCGAGACATATATTGGGGAATTTGTGCTGACTCTATTGAGGAGATCAAACACCATATCATCAAGGGAAAACCAATATACGTTCTTCACTGGGGAAACCGGACATACGTGTTCTTCAAGAGTAATAATTGTACCAACTTCTCTAGGAAAAGAGGACTTCTATCTAATAAGTGAAACCTTCATTGGAGAAATCTTGGATTGAGTCTTCATATCATGCAAACTCGGAAAAGAATAAAAATGAAACAAGACTTGACTAGGGACACTGGAGTCACAAACCTAATATAGCGAAAACGTCCTGAGAAAACCTCCCCGGGGGAAACAAAACTTCTCAAAACCACTGGAGTTCGTCCGTTCCTGGGATCACTATTTTTTTTCCTCTTGAATCACAAAATCTAAAGTAAAAGTAAATTATAAATTCTTTTTGAAATTTTTTTTTGTTATTTAATCTTTTCGCTTTGAAAATTATTATCAATAATAAATGGAGTCTTCGCAAGCTAAATAAAACAAGAAATACAAAGAATTGGGTAAAAGCTCAAATTTCATTGATAGAATGGTAGTCTGCGAATGGTGAGACTCCATGGATGATTACAAATTTCGGAATATGGTAATATATAATGGAAAAGATACATTGAGATACAATGACCACTATCCCCTCTAACAACTTTTGAAATCCTGAGCAGCAGCTTCCGTTGAAGTATGGTAAGGATCCAAGAAGATTGTTGCTTCAATGATCAAGTCTTGTCTAATATAGTTACTTGCCAAGAAAATCCCTAACTTTTTCCTAAGATACCCTTGCGGATTTTCAACTTAGCGGGAAATTTATTTTGTTTATGTCTCTAATTTTTGCCTAGATCGCCCTTTCTGTTTTTCGGTCTACCGAGATTCTCTTTTTTTCCTAAGCCTCCCTTTCGGGTTTTCAACTTAGCGAGTTGTTATTTTTATTTCTTTAGGTGAAGTATTTCTTGATTGCATCAGAATTCATGGGACGTGGGAACTCCTCGCCATCCATAGTTTCAAGAATTAATGCGCCACCAGAGAAGGCTTTCTTGACAACATACGGGCCTTCAAAATTGGGAGTCCACTTGCCCTTAGAATTTGCATTAAAAGACATGATCTTCATGAGAACGAGGTCTCCTTCTCTGAATTCACGAGGTTTGACGTTCTTATCAAACTTTTTCTTCATTCTCTTCTAGTATAACTATCCATGACACAAAGTCGGCATTCTCTTCTCTTCGATCAAATTCAATTGCTCAAACCTGTTATGGACCGATTCAAACTCTGACAACTTGGTTTCCATTATCACAGACAAAGAGGGAATCTCAACCTCGATTGGGAGTACCGCTTCCATTCCATACACAAGGGAGAACGGGGTTGCTCCTGTTGAAGTGCGGACAGATGTCCGATAGCCATGCAAAGCAAAAGGGGGCATTTCATGCCAATCCTTATAAGTAACAACCATCTTCTGGATAATCTTCTTGATATTCTTATTAGCAGCTTCAACAGCCCCATTCATCTGTGGCCTGTACGGAGATGAGTTGTGATGCACAATCTTGAATTCCTCACAAAGTTCTATCATCACCTTATTGTTCAGATTCGAGCCATTGTAGGTGATAATTCGGCTCGGCACACCATACTGACATATAAGATTATTCTTAATGAAGCGCACAACCATCAACTTGGTAACGTTAGCATATGAAATTGCTTCCACCCATTTTGTGAAGTAATCAATTGCTACCAAGATAAAACGGTGTCCATTCGAAGCTTTAGGTTCTATCATCCCAATCATGTCAATACCCCATATATAGAAAAGCCATGGGGAAGAGATCACATTGAGAAGTGTTGGAGGTACATGAACCTTGTCCGCATAAATCTGGCATTTATGACACTTCTTTGCAAATTTGTAACAGTCAGATTCCATTGTCAGTCAATAACAACCTGCCCTTAGCATCCTTTTAGCCATCGAATGTCCATTGGTGTGAGTTCCAAATGAGCCTTCATGAACCTCATGCATCAACATGTCTGCTTCGTGTCTATCCATGCATCTGAGCAGGACCATGTCATAATTTCTCTTGTACAACACATTTTCACTGAGGAAGAAACTGCCAGCCAATCTTCTCAATGTCTTTTTATCTTTATTCGATCCACCAATCGGGTATTCTTAAGTGTGAAGAAAATGCTCGATATCATAATACCAAGGTTTCTCATCTTCTACCTCTTCTATTGTAAACACATGAGAGGGCATATCCAGTCGCCGAACTATAATTCGAGGTATATCATTCCAAGTATTCACTTGATACATAGAAGCCAGAGTTGCCAGAGCATCCGCCATTTGATTTTCATCTCTGGGGATGTGATGGAATTCAACTTTATTAAAGAAGGGTAACAATCTTCTAGCATAATCTTTATAAGGGATCAAGCTGGAGTGACGAGTATCCCACTCTCCTTTAATCTGATTTATTACCAAAGTTGAATCGCCATACACATCTAGAATTTTAATTCTGAGATCAATAGCTTCCTCGAGACCCATGATGCAAGCCTCATATTCTGCCATATTATTAGTACAATCAAATGTCAACCTTGCAGTAAAAGGAATGTGTGATCCATGTGGAGTGACAATCACAGCACCAATTCCTTTACCATAAGCATTCACAACTCCATCAAATATCATACTCCAACGAGATTCAGGATCAGGACCTTCCTCAGGCAATGGTTCTTCACAATCTTTCACTTTCAGAAACATCACATCCTCATCATGGAAATCATACTTCACAGGCTGATAATCATCGACTAGTTGGTGAGCAAGATAATCTGCCAACACGCTACTTTTAATAGCTTTTTGAGTGTGGTATTCGATGTCATATTCAAATAACAACATCTGCCAGCGGGAAATTCTCCCAGTAAGAGCAGGCTTTTCAAAAATTTACTTGATTGGATCCATTTTGGAGATCAACCAAGTAGTGTGATTTAACATATACTACCGCAAACGTTTTTCCGCCCAGACCAGAGGACAACATGTCTTTTCCAGCATGGAATAACATGACTCACAATCAGTAAACTTTTTACTGAGAAAATAAATGGCATGCTCTTTCTTCCCTGTTTCATCTTGTTGTCCCAGAATACAACCCATGGAATTATCTAACACTGTCAGATACATAATCAATGGTCTTCCTTCAACAGGAGGGAGCAAAATAGGAGGTTGAAGCAGATATTCTTTAATACTTTCAAATGCCCTTTGGCAGTCATCCGTTCATACACAACCTTGATCTTTCTTTAACAACTTAAAGATCGGTTCACACGTTGCATTCATAGGAGAAATGAATCTGGAGATATAATTCAAACGCCCGAGGAACCCTCTGACTTGCTTTTCAGTTCTCGGTCCTGGAATTTCTTGAATTGCTTTGACTTTATCGGGGTCAACTTCAATTCCTTTTTGGCTAACATCAAACCCAACAATTTCCTTGATTGAACATTGAAGGTACATTTATTTGGATTCAAGCGAAGACGATACTTCCTCAAATGCTGAAACAACTTCAACAAATATTCTACATGCCCTTCTTCGGTCTGGGATTTAGCAATCATATCATCAAAATATACCTCAGTTTCCTTGTTAATCAGGTCATGGAATAGGGTTGTCATAGCCCTCTGGTACGTCGTACCAACATTCTTCAACCCGAAGGGTGTCACTCTGTAACAGAATGTTCCCCAAGGTGTGATAAATGTTGTTCTTTCCATGTCCTCAAGAGCCATTCTTATTTGATTATACCCAGAAAATCCATCCATGAACGAGAAAACTTTGAATATTGTTGTGTTATCCACTAACATATCAATGTGCGGCAATGGAAAATCATCTTTTGGACTAGATTTATTTAGATCTCCGTAATCTACACACATGCGAACTTTTCTGTCTTTCTTCGGCACTGGGAAAATATTGGAAATCCATTGAGGGTACACTGATGTCACAAGAAAACCGGCATTAATATGCTTTAGAACTTCTTCTTTGATCTTCACTGCCATATCTGGGTGAGTTCTTCTCAACCTCTGTTTGATTGGCGGACACTCTGGCTTCAACGATAAACGGTGCTCTACAATATATGTATCTAGACCAGGAATATCTTGGTAAGACCAAGCAAAAATGTCCACATACTCTTTCCATAACTCAATCAACCTGCTCTTCACATCAGGATACAATAATGCTCTAATCTTGACTTCCTTCGGATCTTCTTCTGAACCCAAATTGATTACTTCCAATGGATCTTTATATGGCTGAATGGAATCCTCCTCGTGCTCAAGCAACCGTGAGACCTCTTCTAGGATCTCATCATAGTCTTCTTCTTCGGCCCCATACACAGGACATTCAAAGTTGGGAGAGGATGCAGGGTCATTGTATTCAACGGGTTTTTTTAATTAATATGCACATATGATTTATGATTGTTTTTAGATACTGACACATATAACAAGTGATCATGCAGATTAAATTTCAGTTATTATTTATTTTGAAAGGTTTTTTTTATTACCATTTTCCAAGAAAAAAGCAAAAAAAATAAAACACAATTTGGGAAACAAAGACAACTTTTATTATTGATTTTAAAAGTCACAGCAAACAGATAAGCCCATACAATATTAATACTTTCACCTTGGGCAGAGTGAAAGCTTTTCAAAAAGATTAACAAAACAAATTACTTTGAAACATGTATGCAAGAGGGAACATCAATGGTGTTCTAGTTCTGAACCCTAACTTTGTGCGTCATGAAATTCGGAATATCTGGCTCTGCTTCATCTTCCACAATGGCATTAATCCCGGAAACAATTGGATGAAGATAACCCCCGCTACGGAAGATGTCTTGATACTTGCCTGCAGCAGACTTCGGCTTCATGCTCTTACCTTTATCATTCTTCATAGAGAACCCAAGCCAGCTCTATTCTTGTTTACAGGTGGATCCACAATTTGTTCCCAAACTTCACTATGACCATTACGCACAACCTGGTGCACATCTTTACGTGAAACCATAGAATTATCATTTCCCCTTATGTTGTCAATGGATACAGCTTGGAACTGGGTTCCAACAGCAGCTTCATCCACCTCCACAATGCTGAAATAGGACAAATGAGATATCAATAATACATGTTCTCCATTTATAATCACCACTTTTCCTTCGCGTACAAACTTCAGCTTTTAGTGTAAAGTCGAAGTGACAACCCCTGCCTTATGTATCCACGGTCATCCCAGCAAGCAGCTATAAACGGGTACAATATCCATGACCTAGAAAGTAATCTGAAACAAATGTGGGCCTATATGAATAGGCATGTCCACTTCACCAATAACAGATTTCCTTGATCCATCAAACGCTTTCACAATAATGCCACTTGGGCGCATGGGAGTTCCTTGATATTTCAACTTCATAAGCATGCTCCTCGGTATAACATTCAATGCGGATCCATTATCAATCAGCACATTGGATAGTGAATCATTCTTGCAGTTCTTAGAGATGTGGAGGGCCAAGTTGTGATTCCTTCCATCATATGGAAATTCATCGTCGTAGAAACTCAAGTTATTACATGACGTAATGTTCCCCTCTACACTGCTGAATTGGTCTACAGGCATGTCACTTTCCATAAAAGCTTTGTCCAATACCCTCATCAAAGATTCTTTGTGAGCATAAGAGTTCATCAATAAAGCCAAGATAGATATTTTTGAAGGAGTCTGCAGTAGCTGATCTACAATTATGTAGTCTCTCATCTTGATTATCTTCAAAATATCGTCCACCTCTTTTTCTAGCTTAGCCCCACTAGATCCGCCCGTAGCCTTCTTGGGTTCAACATTTTCAACAATTTTCTTTCCAGTACTAACATCTCCACAAACAACCGGTTCAAATATACGACCATTGTGGGTCACTCTGCTAGTCTCAGCAATATTTCCAACATTAGGCATTGGCTAGATGGGAACTTCCACACCATCCTCTAAGATTGTAGCATTATATTTGTAGGGTACAGCCTTATCTGACTTGTAGGGGACAGGACCCGGTAAACTAATCACCAATGGAGTAATAGCCGGCTTTCTATGATACTAAACTTCAAAATGGGCGGGTGCACTAAAACAAGGCACAATGACGTTTACCCCTTCTTCAACATAATCAGTCATTATTGAGTCATCTCTGGAAAACAAGTCATCATCCGATGAGAAATACTCATCTGCAGAGGCATACTCATCATCTGACTCTTCTTTAGCCAAACAAACCTCAATCACATTAACTTCATGGTAATCATCCCTTTGACATGTAACCTTGATGGTTCCATTATCTAACAACAACTGAACACCTTTTCTCACAATTGAACATCCTCGGGAGTCCTGGCAGCAAATTCGGCAAGATCCATACTGATATTCTACCTGACCAGCCATGTGGCAGAAAGTAGCATGCAATTGTACAAGATCCTCATTCATATACTCCACATCAAAAATCTTGAACTCTCCAGGACATCCAGAAACCATGTTTACCTCCTCTTCATACTCTACCCTAGGCCTGATTATATGGATGAGGCCCTCATCCATCATCTCTTGCAAATCAGCCTTTATCTTGTCGCAACCCTGTATGTCGGTACTGCAAATAGCACAACCGGCATGGTCATGCGTATAGTAGCTAAACTCACAGAGGTATGCATTCATTTTCACCAAATTTCCTCTAACCAGATTAATTTAAAAAATCCGGAAGTCGCCTGGACAACCGGCCACCATGTTCACAGCATTTGCTCATCCATGCTTGGGTAGAGGATTGTCTTTCACATTTGAGCCCACATCTTTGAAAGATAGAATACCGGACTTCACCAATTTTTGTACCTCAGTTTTCAAAGGATAGAAGTTCTCAACATTATGCCCTGGTGCTGCCTAATGAAAAGCACATGTTTGGTCCGCCTTGTAATACCAAGGCAATGGTGATGGTACAACGGGAGGTGGTCGGGTCTGAACTAACTTCTTCTGAATTAATTCCGGTAGTAACTCTGTATAACTCATAGGAATAGGGTCATAACTATCCTTTCTCTGATTATACCCTTGATTCCCCTGTTGGGATGGTCTCTGATAAGCAACAATGGTTGGAGCTACACCAACAACTGGTGTAACTGAGGCGACTTGTTGATGACGCTGATAATTTATTCTAGGAGGATTAACCCTCCTTTCTTGCATAACAGTGCTTGTATCTCCTTCCTTTTTCTTGGAAAACCCATAAGATGTCTTCTTCGTATTTCCAAAACTTTCACCCTTCGTTAAACGACCCTCTCTTACAACCTCTTCTAAGCGGATACACATGCCTACCATTTCAGTAAAGTAACTTGGCACACTTGCTACCATCCTCTCATAGTAGAAAGTACCAAGTGTCTTCAAGAAAATCTTATTCATCTCCTTCTCTTCCATGGGAGGAATCACTTGGGCGTCTACCTCACGCCATCTCTGTGCATATTCTTTGAATGATTCCCTGTCTTTCTGGACCATGTCCCTGAGTTGATCACGGTCAGGCGCCATGTCCATGTTGTATTTGTATTGTCTGATAAATGCTTCTCCCAAGTTATTGAAAGTATGGATGTTGACGCTGCCCAAACTCAAATACCACTTCAGTGCAGCACCGGTCAAACTATCCTAAAAAAAGTGAATCAGCAGACGCTGATCATCAGTATGGGTAAACATTCTCTTTACATACATCACTAGATAAGCACGAGGGAAAGTGTTTCCCTAGTACTTTTCAAACTCCGGGACCTTAAACTTTGCAGGTATCTTAACATTAGGGACCAAGCATAATTCATTCACATTCTTCCCGAACAATTCCTTTCCCCTGAGGGCATTTATCTCCCTCTACATCTTGTCAAATTGTTCTTGAAAATCATCCATTCTATCATAAATACCAAATTCTTCACTTGTTAGAGGAAAAGGGCGACACATATCATCATTAACAAATGGAATCATATTCACCGAAGGAGGTGCAGCAGGAGCAACATGCACCACAAGAGGCGCGGGAGTAATAGTAGTCTGAATAACTGGAGCTTCTTGAGGACCAAGATTGAAACTTTCAGGCGCAAAATTCCCTAGAATTCCCCATGGACAACCTTGAGGCATGCGATTCTAAACAACAGCTGGAATAGCAGACACAGGAACAGTCTGAGCTTCAGTGGTAGCCCTTGTTGGTTGAGGTTGAACACTCGGTGGTTGATTTTGAGCAGCCACCAGAGCTTCCATCAGAGCAGTAAGATTGGCCATGCCAGCCTTCAAAGCATAAACCTCCTCGCGCAGCTTGCAATTCTGTTGTTCTAAGTTGTCCATCTTCCTTTTGAAATTAGCTCGAGTGTTGTAGTGGTGAGACAGCTTGTTGAACGAAGTAAAGAAGCTTGGTAAGACACCTGGATATGTGTAATAAATTCAAGAAATATGTGCAATATGATGCATGATATGCAATGCATATGATTTATTTTAATATTAACATTTCAAGGGACTTACAGATTTATAGACACATTGTGAATATCAAAGTAATAACACATACTAAATTTTTTTATTATAATAACTTCTAAATGGATTACAAGTTTCAATAACCCCAAGTACAAGATGAAAATAAAGTCTAAAACCCTAAGAAGAAAAGCTGATGGAGATCACTCTATACGTTGGCACTTCCCTGTAAACTTGGCAATCTGAGCCTTCAACCTCTGGTTTTCTTTTGCATATCTGGTGGCGACCTTCTTCTAATCACCTGAATCAGGAAGTGAGAAACTATCAACTGACTGAGGCTTAGGAGAAAATAAATCTCCTTGCCTCTCCATCATCTCTACAGTCTGACTCTCAAGGATCTCAATCAATTTGTCTTTCTCCTTCAAGTCTGCTCTATAGGAAATCTCTAAAGTTTGTCTCTTATTCTTCTAAGCATCCTTTTCTTGTTGCATCCTGACTAAAGCAAGTCGTAGCTCTTCCACATCATCCAATAAAGGAGGAGTGGTCTTCACAAACAAATCAGGCATATGTGTTTCCCTAGAATACGGCATCTTCAACTGAATAGCTCTCGTTTGGACCCACTGAAGATTTGGCTCCAAAGAAATAGCCCATCTCGGTCCCAAATCTATCCTACTCTTCTTATGAATGTGACGCAGGCCTTTGCAATCTGCTCCCTAGCTTCCTTATGGTCTTCTCCCTCCTTGAAAAAGAAAATAATCAAATGAATACCGTTTGGTTTATCCCTCATCGGATAACCAAGCTGTTGTCGTGCAAGAACAGGGTTATAGTTAATTCCTCCCTTTTTACCAAGAAGAGGTACGTTGGGGAAACTACCACAACTGTCGATAATCTCTACATACTGGTAAGCTCGATGATACCAATCAATATCCGAGTGAGTAAGTGCCATGATCTTAGGATCCCAACGGGGTTCCTTCTTGACATCCCAAAAATTATCAGACTGAGGCATATGAGAGATAAACCACCGGTACAACAGAGGCGTACAACAGATAATCATTCCCCCATGATAAGAATTCCGAAGATGAATAGATTAATAAGCATCTCCCAACAATGTAGGAACTGGGTTTCCAATCATGAAGATCCTGATAGCATTGGCGTCAACAAACTTTTCCACATTAGGAAATAAGAACAACTCGTAAGCAAGTAGAGCAAATATGGCCTTAAAAGCGACTGTACTCTTCATCCTGGCAAAGTAACGAGCTTTCTCCAATAAAAACTGAGATGGTAATCCTCTAATCCCTCATTTAGTAATCATATGGGCTTCAACCTTAGACTTCCCCAGATGGATCAAAGCAGCAATCTCGTGTGATTTTGGCTCACCCTCCAAACCAGTGATAGGTACATGATTGGTAATAGGTAAATCCAACAGATAAGAATATTCCTCCAGTGTAGGTGTGATCGGTGGAAATAGAACTGACTGTTTTGGAATGTTGGTTCGCGAAATGTCGCGGTAAGCAAGAGTCGCCACCGTCTTTTATGTTCTCCAACATGGAAAGGACAAAAGCACAACAAAATTCCTTTTCGAGATTGTTTCTCGGTTCGGGAGGTAGATTTATAGAAAGGGAAGGTGTTAGCACCCTTTCTATCCGTGGTTATCCACGGGCTCTTAGGTACTTGCTCTTATGTTTTCAAAAATTTGTTTGCTTTTCAAGTGTGTGTGGGTTTTGAAAAAGTTTCGTTTGAAAAATTTCTAAGTAACTCTTGTATCTGTCCTCAAGAGTGTATGAAAAATTTGTTTGAAAACTTTTTGAAAGTGTCAGTGCGAAAAGTTGTTTTTGTTTGTTTGAGAGAGCAAGTACCCATGAGATCTACCTACTCTAAGGAATTAGGCTGTGTAAGAGTCTTTTAGACAGTACTATCCCACTATTGAGAAGTAGGAAGTACCGTCGTTGGAGGTATTCGGGTCAATTCGATTATTAGGGACAATGTGGTCACCGAAGCAATATTAGGACGCCTTAGCGGTAACCCTAATGTCCTAGATCCTTTTTATCCGAGGCAACCGTTTCGAGGCAACTGGATATTAGACAGGAGGGCGACCTCTAAAACACCCTATACTTGACGACCACGTTCGAGGCAACCAGTAAGGCGTACCCTAGGAGTGGCATGTGCATGTGTGTTGTTTCAGTTTATGTTTATCTTTGAACATGCATTTGTGAGCTACGGATTGATTTTATTTTTCATACAAGTCTTTCATGCATATTAACAGTTAAGAGTGCGGAAAATAAATTGCAGAAAGGTAAATCTAGGCTATTACAAGGCGCGGGTCTATACAGAAAATAAATGCGGAAAATTAAAGAAAGCGGTAAAATCCTAATTAACTATTACATACTCGGAAACGGTTACATAAATCTGATTAAAATAAATGATAATGCGCGAAAGAAATTAAATCAGGACGTCCGTAGGGTTTTGACCCTTTTTGAGAAAAGAATTGGAATTGGTCCTTTTTTGCAATTAAATTAAATATTAAACCTAATTACTAATTAATTTATTAATTAAAGAAAAAGTATTTTTTAGTTTTTTTATGTTTCAATGATGAAAAAAATAAAAGAAATTAAAAGTCAAGAAAACCCTAGTTCTAGATTTGTTTTATTTATTGTAAAAGAAAATTAAAATTAAACCTAATTTAAAAAGACTAAATTAATTAATGTTGGTGTTTATTTACAAAATAATTAATAGTGAAATTAGTAATTAATAAAAATATTTAATATTTTAAGTTTCTGAATTTAATATGAAAAAAATAATTAATTTATGAATTAATAATAATAATTAATAAGAGTTAATAAAAATTAGTAAAAAGAAAATAAAAGGAAAATTGTGAAAGAACCAGGGGGGTTGATGGACCCATTGGAGGTGAATTAGCAATCTGAGCCCATTAAGAATCAGGCCACGTTTGACTTCTGGGGATTATCTGTACGTGCATTGACCTGAGCATACCATGATCATCCAATTCTGACCACTGGATTTGTGCTTGAAGACACTTGGCGTCTGGATGAGCAAGGTGCATGATGGACACCTCCTAAAGCGCTGCATGAGAATACATTAGAAAAAATATGAACAAAGGTTTGGGGGACTTGGGAATCGAACCCAGGTCCCAATGGTTACCAACCACGTCACCTTCTACTACGCCATTGCCTGTCTTTGTTAATACAATAACAATTAAATTTAATATATGAAAATCAACGCCCATGCTGGAAAAGCAAAACACGCGCGCTGCTAATTTGAATGGACCAACCACACATGAACACGTCTTTCATCTTCTTCGTTTTCCTGCAAAAGAATAAAGAGATAGCGGGGGTTTTTAACCCCCACAAAATAGAACAAGGAAAAATAGCGAATAGGCGTAGAAGCTACATAAATAGGGCGCAAGGGTTGGGTTTGATTCGTCTGGCCTTGACGAATTCAACCATATGCGTTATGAGGTCCAATTTTTTCTGTACAGCAAAGCCCTATTTTGAAAGCTTCGGAACCCTAATACTTGTTAATGGCATCTTTTGATTCAGGGCTCCATAATCAAATTAATCTGTACCATTAGCTTCATAAAGGTTCTAGCAATGCAAAGCACACAAGAAATCACATTAATAATGCATGAATTATGAATTTCGATCATGGAAAAAGTAACCAAACCGTGTGACTGTTTGTGGAGATTTCTTGAGCTATGAAACTGGAAACTGATTGCAAATCGTTCAGGAAGCTCCCAGCAATGTCTTTGGATCCACCAAAGTCCTTAATTCTCCCTAGAATACTGAAAATAGTTTTGAGTTTTTTCCACTTTTTTTCAATATTGCATATGCCTTCTGCAGCAGTTTTTCACGTGTATGCAATTAGGTTTAGCTTCAGTATATGTAATGGAATGGAATTAGGGTTCAATCTAGGTCAAGGATCCATGGCATTAAGATTTCAATATTTGATTTCCAATCACATCTTTTTGCATATTTTTGATTGAAAAAACTTGCTAATTTTTGAGATTTTGGTCCCCTTGATTGATACACAAAATCTTCAGCATGTGTTGAGTTTATTTGCTTCATAAAAAGATTTGAAAACCATATCTTGGCATTTTCCTACAATTAAATTAATTAAATGAATTAATAATCAATTAAAAATCCAAATAATTAATAAAAATAAGAAAATAATTCAATTTAATCTCAATGGGTCGTGCATAGGCCTTGGACAAAGTTTCAAGAAAGAATTTGAGGCCCATTAGCAAAAATGATGTGTTTTGAGCAAAGTTGACTTTTGCAAATTCACAAAAATTTCCCAACTTCTCCAATGCATATATTGCTCAATTTTGATCATATGAACATGTTCTTGGATATTTTGAAAAGGTATTTAAGTCCTCTAACCAATGCCTTTGGTCCCATGTCATTTGGATTTACCAATCTCAAGTTATGGTCTTTGACTTAAAATGCCTTTTTGTTGACTTTTGAAATTGACCTATAATGTAGAAATTGATAACTTTTTGTGAGAGCATTTCTTGGACTTGGAGTGTGAAGATGAGTTGTAGGAAATGTCGTCCCCTTCAAAATGAGCATTGGATGGGATTTTTCTGATGAACCATGAAAAAGTTATGCCTTGGTCAAGTTACATTTGACTTTTCAACTGTCCAAAAATAGTAACTTTTGTATCTTTGATGATTTTTGAGCCATTCTTGTATAATCATGATCAAGACTTGATCAAATGATGATTGTGAGCTCAAAATAAGATGTTGACCAAAAATTTTGACTTTTGATTGTAAAATGACCATTTTGCCCCTGCAATTGATTGTGAAGCAAATGAAGCTTTTGACTGTGCAACTTGATGCTGTGAGACTTGAAACTTGACTTGTAGATGCTTGACAATGTATATGGGCACATGAGACTTGATTGGACCATTGAAAACTTCAAATTCACTGAAGAAACCAAAACCCTAATTTTGACTGGCTTAGGAGATGGTTAGACTGTGCAATCCTTGAGTACTCTTGAACCATTTGAAGATGATTCTTGACAAATCTTGAAGAATATGGGAGGGCAAATTTTGGGGTACAACACTTGCCCCTGTTCAATCTTCTTAGACCTGAGGATGTAGATTGGCTTGTGTGCCCTTCGTGATCCGAAGGTGGAAGATGATTGAACACTAAAGTGCCCAGAAATTTGCACTCGCATAGTAGAATATCAGCAATGTGATGTCGGGAATGGGCTTACAGATGCCATTTGGAAATTGTGTGTCGATCGCGTAAGAGATTCCTTAGCGAGAACTTGCGTACCTGAGAAAGAAAGATAATTTCCTGGCTTGCTACAAGTGTTGATCTTCAAACTCTTCATGCAGATATGCCCTGACTAGATACAGGTATCGAATCCATAATCAATTGCTTACAGATATGCCCTGGCTAGATACAGGTATCGAATCCGGAATTAGTCGTCTACAGATATGCCCTGGCTGGATACAGGTATCGAATCTCTAAACTCTTCATGCAGATATGCCCTGGCTAGATACAGGTATCGAATCCACAATCAATTGCTCACAGATATGCCCTGGCTAGATACAGGTATCGAATCCGGAATTAGTCGTCTACAGATATGCCCTGGCTGGATACAGGTATCGAATCTCTAAACTCTTCATGCAGATATGCCCTGGCTGGATACAGGTATCGAATCCACAATCAATTGCTCACAGATATGCCCTGGCTAGATACAGGTATCGAATCTGGAACTTGGTCGTCTACAGATATGCCCTGGCTGGATACAGGTATCGAATCTCTAAACTCTTCATGCAGATATGCCCTGGCTGGATACAGGTGTCGAATCCACAATCAATTACTCACAGATATGCCATGGCTAGATACAGGTATCGAATCTGGAATTGTGAGAGTTGATGATAATCGTCTTTTGCTTGACCTTTTTCCTGAAAAGGCAAAACATCAGTTGTATGCAATGTCATGATGTATGAAATGCATGATGTCAAGATGTTCAAAATGAGATAGTGTCGTATGCACTTTATCATGTATGTAAGCAGGATGCGTGAAATGTCTATGAATGTATTTTCGTCTAGGAAAAGAAATCCTTGACGAATGCCGGGAAGTTAAATTCTGGGTTGATGTTGAAGAGTAGAGTTCTTCGTTTCCGCTGGGGATGATGGTTGCAAGAATAGACCGGTAGGAGAAGATGACTCCGTTGGGGGATAAACTTGTTGGAGAGATTACTCTGCGGGGAATTACTCTGTGGGAAGAGAGGTACTTTGCTGAGATGTTGATGATAACTCCGATGGGGATACCGTTGATAAGTTCTGTTGGGGAATTTGATGAACTCCACTGGGGATAGGAAGAACTTCGCCGAGGACGATCTTTCCGTGGTAATTAGCTGAGGATAACCCAGTTAGACCCTGGTGGGGAATAACCTTTAAATAAAGCTGGGGAGATGCGTTCGTACTCTGCAGGGGATAAGCTTCCAGAATCTACTGGGGATAAGCTTCCAAAATCTACTAGGGAGATTGATTCAACTCTCCTGGGGAAACTCTTGGACTGCACTGGGGAAATGGCTCCATTGGGGTGTCTGGTATTCCGCCGGGGAACCATCTTATATTAAGACTGTCGGGGATGCTTGCTTAGGAACATCTGTATACTTTGCTGGGGAATATTGAGATTTTCTGGGGATATCCAACTTCCTTAAGGCTGACAGTAGACTAACTCTGCTTGGGGAGAGTATCGCTGACTTGCTGGAAGTACTGTGCCTTTTGGGGCTGATTGGGGATCAACTCTGCTCGGGGGAGAGTATTGTTGATTCTTGTCTTACTCGGCGGGGAGTGAAGGTATCTTGGTTACGTTCTTCAGCCGAACCTACCTTGGTACCTTGGTGGACAGAGCAACTAGATTGCTTAGACAACTCATTATTTCCCCTGTTTCCGATGTCACCTGTAATTAGTCCTTTGTTTTTCATGCAAGTATTTATGAATTAGCAATTAATGTCAAATGCATATATCAAAAATGAACATTGGACGTTTTTCACAAAACAAAACGGATAAAGAAAAAACAATTGGCAATTTGTCTGGAAAAGTGAATTTGTATTGATTTTGAAATTTGCCTGTAAATAGGCGTTGTGTACAAGAGGCTGACGTCCTAGTAAGAGAACGCCTCCGAACAACATAGAGTTTATACAATTTTGTGAAAAGGAAAACAAAACAGCTATGTGAAAAATCCCACTGGGTTTCAACTCTGCTATCGCCTTTATGTCTTCAAGCGTCTCATCACTTTGCTGCTCAGTTGAAGATGAAGCTGATTGATTGATGTCGTCTGAACCTGATAGTTGATGCCGAATTCTGGATGCAAGGTGATCCAATGAGACATAGTATTACGCTTTAATCCCTAACTTTTGCCTGGACCGCCCTTTTGGGTTTTCAGTCCACCGGGATACCCATTTTTGCCCAAGCCGCCTTTTCAGGTTTTCGACTTGCCGAGTGTACAGATTTTTTCATTTCATCCCTTATTTTTGCCCGAACCCTTTTGGTTCGCCGGGAAGCCCTTATTTTTGCCTAGGTGCATCGACCTAGCGGGACTTCAATCATGCGTAGTATCTTTTTACTATGTCTGCATTGGCGGGGTGAGGAAGGTCGTCACCATCCATGGTGGTTAGAATCATAGCTCCTCCTGAGAAGATATGTTTAACCACAAATGGCCCTTCGTACGTAGGGGTCCATTTGCCCCTGGGGTCACTTTGAGGAAGAATGATGCGCTTGATTACCAGGTCTCCGACTTGATACTCTTGTCGTCTGACTTTCTTGTTAAATGCCTTGATCATCTATTTTTGGTACGTTTGACCATGACAAATAGCAGTGAGTCTCTTTTCATCGATCAGATTTAATTGATCAAGTCGAGTCTGGATCCAGTCATCTTCGCTCAAACCTGCATCCTTCATTATCCGGAGAGAGGGTATCTGGACTTCAATAGGCAAGACTGCCTCCATGCCATAGACCAAGGAAAAGGGTGTTGCCCCTGTTGACGTCCGTGCTGAGGTACGGTATCCATGAAGAGCAAACGGTAACATCTCGTGCCAATCTTTGTAGGTCACTGTCATCTTCTGCACAATCTTCTTAATATTCTTATTAGCTGCTTCTACAGCCCCATTCATCTTCGGTCGGTAAGGAGAAGAGTTATGATGTTGTATCTTGTATTGCTCGCAGAGCTCAGTGATCATCTTGTTGTTAAGATTGGTACCATTGTCCGTAATGATCCTCTCTGGTACACCGTATCGACAGATCAGGTTATGCCGAATGAACCGTGCCACGACGTTCTTGGTTACGGTAGCATAGGAAGCTGCTTCGACCCACTTCGTAAAATAATCAATCGCCACCAGGATGAAGCGATGCCCGTTGGATGCCGTAGGTCTGATCTCGCCGATCATATCAATGCCCCACATTGCAAAAGGCCAAGGTGCTGTCAAGACGTTCAGAGGAACTGGAGGAATGTGCACCTTATCTGCATAGATCTGACATTTATGACATGTCCGAGAATGTTGGTAACAGTCAGCTTCCATTGTGGACCAGAAATATCTAGCCCGAAGGATTTTCTTTGCCATGGTATACCCACTGGAATGTGTTCCGAAGGTACCCTCATGCAGCTCTTCCATGATCCTTTCTGCTTCAGTCTTATCCACACAACGCAGTAAGGTCGAATCATGGTTTCGCTTGTACAGAATGTCGTTGCTAAGGAAGAACTTTGCCGCGAACCTTCTCAGAAACTTCTTGTCGTTAACAGATGCACCCTCGGGGTATTCTTGAGCTTCCAAGTACCTCTTCACTTCATGATACCAAGGTTTTTCAGTTACCTCTTCAGCCTCAAGATCACAGCAATGTGCGGGTTCATCTAATTTCCAGATAATGATCCGGGGAGCCTCGTTGTCCCACTTGACTTTGAACATAGAAGACATCGTAGCTAACGCGTCCGCCAACTGATTCTCCTCTCTTGGGAAGTGTTCAAAGGTTATCTCCTCGAAGTGGGGAAGCATACTCCTTGTAAGGAATAAGATTTGGGTGTTTCGTATCCCACTCGCCTTTGATCTGATTAATCACGAGAATGGAATCTCCGAAGACACTCAGAAACTTGATCCTTAGGTCAATTGCAGCTTGAAGACCCATGATGCATGCTTCATACTCCGCCATGTTGTTGGTGCAGTTGAAACATAGCCGGGCAATGAGTGGAGTATGAGTGCCTTTAGAGGATATGATCACGGCGCCAATACTGTTACCCAAAGCGTTTGAGGCTCCGTCAAAGTGAATAGACCATCGGGATCCCTCCTCAGGTCCTTCATCCGGTCCAGGTACTTCGCAATCAGTCACTACCATGATATTCTCGTCTGGAAATTCAAAGTTCATCGACTGGTAGTCGTCCACTGCCTGGTGTGCCAAATGGTCTGCCAATACATTTCCCTTGATTGCTTTCTGAGTCGTGTACTGGATGTCGTATTCTGTCAAGATCATCTGCCATCTTGCTATTCTTCTGGACAAGGCAGGCTTTTCGAAGATATACTTTATTGGATCCATTTTTGAAATCAACAGAGTAGTGTGAGTCAACATATACTGTCTCAGCCGGAGAGCAGCTCATACCAAAGCGCAGCAAGTTTTCTCGAGCAGTGAGTATCGGGTCTCACAGTCGGTAAACTTTTTGCTAAGGTAATAAATGGCGTGCTCTTTTCGGCCAGACTCGTCATACTGCCCCAGCACACACCCCATTGAGTTTTCAAGTACTGTCAAGTATAAGATTAGAGGTCTTCCTTCAACCGGTGGCATAAGAATGGGTGGTTCTTGGAGATACTCTTTGATTCTGTCGAAAGTGGCCTGACATTCATCGTTCCAACATACTACTTGATCTTTCTTCAGCAGCTTGAAGATTGGTTCACAGGTAGTAGTTAGGTGCGAGATGGACCGGGCAATGTAGTTCAGCCGTCCTAGAAAGCCTCTGACTTCTTTCTCTGTCTTGGGAGTTGGCATCTCTTGTATGGCTTTCACCTTGGCAGGGTCCACTTGAATACCTTTGTCGCTCACGACGAAGCCTAGCAGTTTTCCAGATCTCACTCCGAAGGTGCACTTGTTTGGGTTCAACCTCAGCTTGTACAACTTCAGACGGTCAAACAGCTTCTGTAGATGGTCAAGGTGTTCCTCCTCAGTTTGGGACCTTACAATCATATCGTCGACATATACTTCGATCTAATGATGGATCATGTCATGAAACAAAGCAACCATGGCACGTTGGTAGGTTGCCCCAGCATTTTTCAACCCAAAAGGCATGACCTTGTAGCAAAAGGTGCCCCACTGAGTAACAAAAGTGATCTTCTCCATGTCTTCAGGAGCCATCTTGATCTGATTATATCCGGAGAAACCGTCCATGAAGGAGAATACCTTATGCTGAGCAGTGTTGTCAACCAGAACGTTGATATGAGGCAGAGGGAAATCATCCTTGGGGATCGCCCTGTTCAAATCCATGTAATCAACACACATTCGGACCTTACCGTCCTTCTTCGGCACTGGAACCACGTTGGCAACCCATTGAGGGTAAGAAGTTACTGCAAGAAAATCGGCGTCAAATTGTTTCATAACCTCAGCCTTGATTTTCTCGGACATCTCTGGACGCATACGGCGAACCTTCTGTTTTACTGGAGGGCATTCTTCCTTGGTCGGCAAGTGGTGAACCACAATGTCGGTATCCAAACCAGGCATGTCTTCGTAAGACCAGGCAAAGATCTCCACATAATCATGCAGCATCTGAATCAATCGTTGTTTCACGCTGAGCTCTAGATTGGCACCAATCTTGACTTCCTTTCTGTTTGTCTCAGTACCCAGATTTACCGTTTCCACTGGCTCTTCATGTGGCTGAATGGCCCTCTCTTCCTGGAGTAGCAGTCTTGCAAGCTCACCAGGCACTTCGCAATCATCTTCACCTTCATCTTCGGCTAAGTTGATCGGATTTTCAAAGTCATAACTGGCGGTAGCAGAGTCGTTACCAGTGAGATCCAGAGTGGATTGGAACCTGTATAAGTGAGTGTGTGTAAATATAGCTGTTTTGCAATATATAAAGAAAGAAAGGGAGCGCAAGATTTGAAATGCGAAAAACGTCCAATGCTTTTATTCATGATATATGAAAATGATAAATAATAAGCCCTCACAAATGAAGCCACGGTGCCCCGGGTAAGACACCGGGCCATAAAGTTTAGTAATATTGTTTGTTACAAATTTTAAAACAAAGGAGTTCATTACTGAGTGACAAAAGTAATAGGTATGAAATCTTTCGTCGTCCAGTTGCTTGGTCCACCGTTGGTCGTTGGGTAGATCCAGCTGTCAAATTCAGATTCTTCCGCTTCGTCTTCAATAGCATTTACTCCCGGGTTGGTGATGAATACAGGAGGTCTTCCAATCCTTGCCTTACGAACAGCCCTCTGAGCTTCTGCAGTGAAACCCAAACCAAACTTGTCAGTCTTCGGAGTAAAATCAGAAAGTCGGCCCCAGTTTGCACACTCACCCTTCTAAACCACAGCCCGGGCATCCTTCAAGGAAGCCATCTTCAAAGGAGAATCATCAATCACCGTCTCTGCTGTTGCCAATGTCTGAGGCACCTCTTGAAAGTGTTGAAAGGGGGTCTCGATGAATTCCCCATCCATCTCTATGTACCGGAACGAGTTAAGTTGGCTGACCATATATTCTTCCTCCCCCTGCACTGTAACAACCTTCCCTCTGACCGGGTACTTAAGCTTCTGATGTAATGTGGAGGTCACAGCTCCAGCCTTGTGGATCCAAGGACGACCCAGCAAGCAAGAATAGGATGGTCGGATGTCCATCACATAGAAAGTAGAATCAAAAACTTGAGAACCAACCCTGATTGGAATGTCAACTTCACCATGTACCATTCTCTTCGACCCGTCAAAGGCCCGAACCACAATGTTACTAGGCTTGAGCTCCAAACCCTCACAATCCAACCTGTCTAGGGCTTTCTTGGGTAATACATTCAACGAAGAACCGGTGTCTACCAACACATGGGCAAGAGTAGTGCCCATGCATTCAATGGAGACATGCAGGGTGTCGTTATGATTCTTTCCTTTGGCAGTCAGATCGGCGTCAGAGAAACCCAACCCATTATCAGCAGTCAAGTTGGTCACACAATCGGTAAATTGATCAGCAGATGTCTCTTGTGGCACATGGGCCGTCTTCAGAAAAGTGATCAGAGCCTTGGCATGGGCCTCTTAACACAACAATAGTGATAGCATAGAAATCTTTGATGGGGTGTGCCCCAGCTGCTCAACTACATTGAAATCACTCTTCTTGATAATCTTAAGAATTTCTTCCATCTCTTGCTTGGAAGCTTCAACATTGACGGTCTTCGGTGCCTCCGTTTGGGCAGGCACATCAGTAGCAATCCCTTTGCCCCGAGCGTCAGATGACTCGGTAGCAGGGGTATAAACAGGAACTTGGTCAGGAAGGGAAGCAGGCACACTGGCAGGTGTGATGATAAGAGGTCTCTGAATAGCTGGTGGCGCAATATCTGGTGAGAACAGCCTACCACTGCGAGTGACTTTGGCCGGCCCGGTGATGTTACTGACGCCGGTACTAGTATCAAACTCTTGTTTTACTCCAAGCACATAAACATCTGCCCCATAGTGCCAAGGGACAACTTTGTCAGATTTATAAGGGATGGGCCCCAGAACAGTGATGATGATAGGAGCAATCTTCTTAGTAGACATGATTTTGACAGGCTTCTTTGAGGGAGCCCTAGGAGGGTTGTTAAAAATAGTAACAATGGACACTTCTTCGATAGGGGTAGTAGGAACGGCAATCTTCTCGAACAAGATCTCTTTATTATCCATCAGGCTTTGGATACCTGACTTCAACAAAGGACAACCAGCAAGTGAAGCGGAACACAGATGGCAACCTTTACTACATCCCGGAAATAAACCGGCTAGCAACAGGTTCCTTTTGACGGTCAACAAAGGAGTAACAATCTCATCCACAGAGGCTACATACCGGTCTTCTTCCACAGCATTCACTCCAGGCTGGGGCATGGGAGCAGTCACAACATTGGGCCTTTCGGGCGCCTCGAACTGTATTTCTTTAGCATCAATAAGGTCCTGAACCTTATTCCTTAGAGCCCAACAATCACCAGTAGAATGCCCCGGGCTGTCATAGTGATAAGCGCAATGGGCGTTGGGGTTGTACTTTGGAGATGTGGTGTTCACCACCTTCGGAGCTTCTTTGACAGTTACCAGATTGGTTGACAGCAGTTGCGGAAATATCTGAGACAGGGTCATGCTGAGCCGAGTGTACTGCCTTTTGGGTCTCTCGCCCCTTGGTTGGTTGTACTGCTGAGGAGCAGCAGCAGGCTTTGAAATTACCACCGCGTTGACAGCTTGGCGGCGTTCTGGTTTATTTTGTCTCCTCGAACCATAAATAGCACTAGCTTCCTTCTTGAAAGGCTTCTTTCAGTACTCGAGGAGGCACCTTTCTGTATCTTCCCCGATTTAATACCAGCTTCTATCCTCTCACCAGTTAAGATCAGATCTGTGAACCCAGCAGAAGAGTTACCAATCAGGTGGTTGAAGAACGGACCGGACAGGGTCCCCAAGAACATGTCCACGAGCTCACGGTCAGTCAGAGGTGGCTGCACCCTTCCAGCCAGGTCTCTCCATTTTTGTGCGTACTCCTTAAAACCTTCTCCCGTCCCTAGCGACATACCCTGGAGTTGGGTACGCGTAGGAGCAAGGTCGGAATTATACTGATACTGCTTATAAAAAGCAGTTGCCAAGTCCTCCCACTTTCGAATACTGGCTCCATCCAGCTGATAGAACCACTCGAGTTGAGTCCCTGAAAGACTATCCTAGAAGAAATGGATCCATAAGTTCTTGTCTGCAGTATATGGTTGGATCTTCCTCACATAAGAACGAAGGTGCAGCTTAGGCCAGGAAGCTCCGTCATACTTCGCAAAAGAAGGTGCCTTGAACTTGTATGGGATCACTACCCCAGAAGATAAACCTAGATCGCCAAAATCCAATCCGGGCACATGCTGGATCTCCATAGCACTCAGTCGGTCCTCTAGTTGCTTGTACCTGTCCTCAGCAGGAGGGTACTATTCATCATTGTAATCTGTCTCGTTGTCGGAGACCACGGGACTTGGAACCCTTCCCCCTTGGGGACTATCTTTCCCCACAGAGGAAGTAGCCTGATCAGCCTCATTTTGCAGTGTATTCCCAAACCTCCGTCCAGTGTTGAACAACACAATCCTCTTCTTCTTCTTCTTCAACAACAGAGTCTTCAACTCCTGTTGACCCTGGGCTAAGCTCATGACCAACTCTTGAAACTAGGCGTTCTGAGCCTGGAGGGCCTTGATAGCTTGTTCATTAGTAGGTTCAGGATTCATGATGATTGCTGAAATAAACAGCGAAGAAGATTAAGCAACCTGTAGAAAAAGGGCACTTGTTATGCACATGATGCATGATATGCTATTTATGCAATGCATTCAAGGGTTCGAAAGTTCAAATTCATTGTAGACAAAAAAGGAACACACATTGTATTAAGAAATAATCTGTTCAGTACATCAGGGCCTCATGGGCAAAACATTACAAAATAATTAATCCCAAAAGACACTGCGCATCCTCTTTGGGGCGATGTAGGTGTTGAGGGTCTTTTCCTCGTGAAGTAGACGGGTGAGCTCCAAGACCTTCTTCTCACTGGCATGTAGATTGGCTTCAAGAGAATTCCGCTCTTCCTTAAGTTGGATCCAGCTCTTTTGCATTTCTTCCCAAGATGTTGGCATGTCAGGATGTTGGATGGTGTAGGGCACCTCTCCTTCTAAAACTGGCTCTTTGATCACGGGGAGAACATGAGGATATGGCATCGCAAGCTTCTGGGAACGGGCTCGTACCCACTTGAGATAAGGTTCAAGGGGAATGGAGTTCTTGTTCCCCAGTGTCTTACTATCTACCCTGTTGGGCATCCTCCAAGCTCTGATAAATCTCTGGCGAAGTCCTTACGTATCGTTGTCGAAGTCAAAAACTATGTCAGGAATCAACATGTCATGAGGGTCATCCCTCCGAGCATATCCAAACTGTCTCAAAGCCAGACATGGGTTGTAAGTAATGCCCCCTCTGATTCCAAGTAAAGGAACATTAGGAAACTCTCTGCAACGATCAATGATAGTGACATTTTCTCTGGACCGAGAACACCAATGTATATCAGCATGTGTAAGAGTCATCAATCGTTGTGACCATCTCAAACCCCGCTCGTTCTTCAAAACTGATTGTGGAAGGTGCGAAATAAACCACCTTGCCAGGAGAGGAGTGCAGCACATGAGAACACCTCTTTTTCTCATGGTTCGAGTGTAACATGAGTGGAGGATGTCCCCAAGCAACGTAGGTATAGGATTCCTGGACATGAAGATCTTGACGGCATTGATATCTATAAGCTGATCTGGATTCGGGAACAACACCAACCCATAGACAAGGAGTGCCACAACTTCTTCGAAGGCTTATAGGTCAAGGGAATTCCAACATTCTTGAGCCTTCTCAAACAGGAACTTTGCCAAGAATCCTTTGACGCCACTTCTAACTTCCCAATGTCCCTTGATGTCAGATGGTTGTAGACGTAATGCTTTAGCAACCTCTTCAAGTTTTGGCTCCTTTTCTGTACCGTTGTAGGGTAGTTGACTGAGAATGGGAACCTTCAGAAGCTGAGAAAACTCTTCCAAAGTAGGCACCAATTGATAATCCAGGAAAGTAAAACAGTGGTGCAAGGGGTCAAAGAACTAGAAGATAACTTTTAACATATCTTCTTCAACGTTGGTGTTGACCAAGCTGATGAGTCTACCATGTCTCTCACCAAAAGAAGAGTTCTCGGGAATCCTGGATGTAAGCTCCTTAAGCTGAGGAGGGATCCTTACAAGGTTGACCTGAATTGTCTTTCTGCGGATAGTTTCCATGTCCTACAAAACAAGAACAAAGATGAAGATTTGAACCCTTGAAGTGGTTAGTAAATGCATATGATGCTTTATGATGTTATCATGTTATGATAAAAACACACCACAAGTATCCACAAAAAGCAAACATGATAAGGCACACAAGTCACACCAGACAGCCCTTAGAGTTTAGGCCAGCATGAGGTCTAGGTACTACCCTCTTGAAGATGGTGGTCTCCAAACCTGTCCTATCAAAAGTAACCGGGTTCTAAGGAGATCAATATCATTGGGTTGTTTTCTATGTTCATTGTTTTGATTTAGCCACTGGACTGGCGATCAAAATATTCTAAGAAAACAACCCTCAATGAGTGTAGTATCGAGTATCTACCAACTTCGGACTGCACCAAAGTCGGTCATCTCACTACCCCTAAAGAGGCCAGGATGGTAAAGTAAGGTTCCTAAGGTCAGTTGATGCTTCACGATACCATGCGGCGGCCCCGTACTCTCCTTGACTTGACTCAAGGGTTACAGGTACTCACCAAAGTGCCACATCAACGTAGCAAACTTCTTCAACCGTGTCGGTATACCCCGCACAGTTCCCTCACAGTTTTTTGCTACTTTCTAAAAGGTATCCCCCAGATCCGGGTTAGGATCTATGAAACTCCCAAAACAGGCCCACAATTTAAAAGCAAAAAAATCAAGCAATTGAAAACATAAGAGTGGTCTAATCCTAAGGTACACCTCACTTATTAAGTATCCCCAGCAGAGTCGCCAGTTCTATGATCGGTGGAAATAGAACTGACTGTTTTGGAATGCTGGTTCGCGAAATGTCACGGTAAGCAAGAGTCGCCACCGTCTTTTATGTTCTCCAACATGGAAAGGACAAAAGCACAGCAAAATTCCTTTTCGAGATTGTTTCTCGGTTCGGGAGGTAGATTTATAGAAAGGGAAGGTGTTAGCACCCTTTCTATCCGTGGTTATCCACGGGCTCTTAGGTACTTGCTCTTATGTTTTCAAAAATTTGTTTGCTTTTCAAGTGTGTGTGGGTTTTAAAAAAGTTTCGTTTGAAAAATTTCTAAGTAACTCTTGTATCTGTCCTCAAGAGTGTATGAAAAATTTGTTTGAAAACTTTTTGAAAGTGTCAGTGCAAAAAGTTGTTTTTGTTTGTTTGAGAGAGCAAGTACCCATGAGATCTACCTACTCTAAGGAATTAGGCTGTGTAAGAGTCCTTTGGACAGTACTATCCCACTATTGAGAAGTAGGAAGTACCGTCGTTGGAGGTATTCGGGTCAATTCGATTATTAGGGACAATGTGGTCACCGAAGCAATAGTAGGACGCCTTAGCGGTAACCCTAATGTCCTAGATCCTTTTTATCCGAGGCAACCGTTTCGAGGCTACTGGATCTTAGACAGGAGGGCGACCTCTAAAACACCCTATACTTGACGACCACGTTCGAGGCAACCAGTAAGGCGTACCCTAGGAGTGGCATGTGCATGTGTGTTGTTTCAGTTTATGTTTATCTTTGAACATGCATTTGTGAGCTACGGATTGATTTTGTTTTTCATACAAGTATTTCATGCATATTAACAGTTAAGAGTGCGGAAAATAAATTGCGGAAAGGTAAATCTACGCTATTACAAGGCGCGGGTCTATACATCGCCAAAAACATAACCCGTTTGGAAAATAAATGCGGAAAATTAAAGAAAGCGGTAAAATCCTAATTAACTATTACATACTCGGAAACGGTTACATAAATATGATTAAAATATATGATAATGCGCGAAAGAAATTAAATCAGGACGTCCTTAGGGTTTTGACCCTTTTTGAGAAAAGAATTGAAATTGGTCCTTTTTTGCAATTAAATTAAATATTAAACCTAATTACTAATTAATTTATTAATTAAAGAAAAAGTATTTTTTAGTTTTTTTATGTTTCAATGATGAAAAAAATAAAAGAAATTAAAAGTAAGGAAAACCCTAGTTCTAGATTTGTTTTATTTATTGTAAAATAAAATTAAAATTAAACCTAATTTAAAAAGACTAAATTAATTAATGTTGGTGTTTATTTACAAAATAATTAATAGTGAAATTAGTAATTAATAAAAATATTTAATATTTTAAGTTTCTGAATTTAATATGAAAAAAATAATTAATTTATGAATTAATAATAATAATTAATAAGAGTTAATAAAAATTAGTAAAAAGAAAATAAAAGGAAAATTGTGAAAGAACCAGGGGGGTTGATGGACCCATTGGAGGTGAATTAGCAATCTGAGCCCATTAAGACTCAGGCCACGTTTGACTTCTGGGGATTATCTGTACGTGCATTGACCTGAGTATACCATGATCATCCAATTCTGACCACTGGATTTGTGCTTGAAGACACTTGGCATTTGGATGAGCAAGGTGCATGATGGACACCTCCTAAAGCGCTGCATGAGAATACATTAGAAAAATATGAACAAAGGTTTGGGGGACCTGGGAATCGAACCCAGGTCCCAATGGTTACCAACCACGTCACCTTCCACTACGCCATTGCCTGTCTTTGTTAATACAATAACAATTAAATTTAATATATGAAAATCAACGCCCATGCTGGAAAAGCAAAACACGCGCGCTGCTAATTTAAATGGACCAACCACACATGAACACGTCCTTCATCTTCTTCGTTTTTCTGCAAAAGAATAAAGAGATAGCAGGGGTTTTTAACCCCCACAAAATAGAACAAGGAAAAATAGCGAATAGGCGTAGAAGCTACATAAATAGGGCGCGAGGGTTGGGTTTGATTCGTCTGGCCTTGACGAATTCAACCATATGCGTTATGAGGTCCAATTTTTTCTGTACAACAAAGCCCTATTTTGAAAGCTTCGGAACCCTAATACTTGTTAATGGCATCTTTTGATTCAGGGCTCCATAATCAAATTAATTTGTACCATTAGCTTCAGAAAGGTTCTAGCAATGCAAAGCACACAAGAAATCACATTAATAATGCATGAATTATGAATTTCGATCATGGAAAAAGTAACCAAACCGTGTGACTGTTTGTGGAGATTTCTTGAGCTATGAAACTGGATACTGATTGCAAATCGTTCAGGAAGCTCCCAGCAATGTCTTTGGATCCACCAAAGTCCTTAATTCGCCCTAGAATACTGAAAACTGTTTTGAGTTTTTTTCCACTTTTTTCAATATTGCATATGGCTTCTGCAGCAGTTTTTCACGTGTATGCAATTAGGTTTAGCTTCAGTATATGTAATGGAATGGAATTAGGGTTCAATCTAGGTCAAGGATCCATGGCATTAAGATTTCAATATTTGATTTCCAATCACATCTTTTTGCATATTTTTGATTGACAAAACTTGCTAATTTTGGAGATTTTGGTCCCCTTGATTGATACACGAAATCTTCAGCATGTGTTGAGTTTATTTGCTTCATAAAAAGATTTGAAAACCATATCTTGGCATTTTCCTACAATTAAATTAATTAAATTAATTAAATTAATTAATAATCAATTAAAAATCCAAATAATTAATAAAAATAAGAAAATAATTCAATTTAATCTCAATGGGTCGTGCATAGGCCTTGGACAAAGTTTCAAGAAAGAATTTGAGCCCATTAGCAAAAATGATGTGTTTTGAGCAAAGTTGACTTTTGCAAATTCACAAAAATTTCCCAACTTCTCCAATGCATATCTTGCTCAATTTTGATCATATGAACATGTTCTTGGACATTTTGGAAAGGTCTTGAAGTCCTCTAACCAATGCCTTTGGTCCCATGTCATTTGGATTTACCAATCTCAAGTTATGGTCTTTGACTTAAAATGCCTTTTTGTTGACTTTTGAAATTGACCTATAATGTAGAAATTGATAACTTTTTGTGAGAGCATTTCTTGGACTTGGAGTGTGAAGATGAGTTGTAGGAAATTTCATCCCCTTAAAAATGAGCATTGGATGGGATTTTTCTGATGAACCATGAAAAAGTTATGCCTTGGTCAAGTTACAATTGACTTTTCAGCTGTCCAAAAATAGTAACTTTTGTATCTTTGATGATTTTTGAGCCATTCTTGTAGAATCATGATCAAGACTTGATCAAATGATGATTCTGAGCTCAAAATAAGATTTTGACCAAATTTTTTGACTTTTGACTGTAAAATGACCATTTTGCCCCTGCAGTTGATTGTGAAGCAAATGAAGCTTTTGACTGTGCAACTTGATGCTGTGAGACTTGAAACTTGACTTGTAGATGCTTGACAATGTATATGGGCACATGAGACTTGATTGGACCATTGAAAACTTCAAATTCACTGAAGAAACCAAAACCCTAATTTTGACTGGCTTAGGAGATGGTTAGACTGTGCAATCCTTGAGTACTCTTGAACCATTTGAAGATGATTCTTGACAAATCTTGAAGAATATGGGAAAATTTTGGGGTACAATAGTAGGCATCAACTGATAGTCAGGGAAAGTAAAGTAATGATACTTCGGATCATAGAACTGGACCAAGGTCTAGAGAATACCATCCTTCACCCTAAGCTTCATGAGAGGAATGATGAATTCATACTTCTTCCGGAAATCTGCAAAACACTCAATCTCGGGAATTAGACTGATCAACTCATCTATCTTGGGATCCTTGAAACTGTATTTTCCGGTCTTTCATTTTCCAGAATCCATGGTCAAAAAGTATCTGAGATATTCACAAAATGGTCAAATTTTAATCCCTTGAAATGAAATTCCTTCAAAAGATGCTTATGAGTGCATGGATGCATGATGCAACAATCACACATAAGATCACATATATAGGGTTCATAGGTTCAACGTCACGAGCATGAGATCAAAGGTAATACCCATAAGGTATGGTAAAAAAGTTATCACCTGCCGAACAAGGTTCTAGAGGTTCCCAGAGTATACATCGTTCCTTCGGATATTACCAACTTCCAGATTCACTCGGTAATTAGTAATATTCTCAAGAAAAACTCGTCCGAGCGTAGTATCGTGTGACAACTATTTCTGGATTACTCCGTCATAGCTTCCGCACTACACCTAAAAGGCCAAGATGGGTTAGGTATTCTATGGTCCTCAACTTCAGTAGTCTCCCAGGTCGAAAGCAGTACGTCTTCCTGATTACTCGGTAAAAGACACTACAGTCAAAGGGGCCTCCACTGAGTGGGGGATCTCATGACTATATCGCCCGTCCTATCTTAAAGTTTGACCAAGTTCGAGTATAAGACTTATGAGTAATCACCAAGCACCCTAAAAACCAGGAAAGTCCAGACAAACATATATACAACATATAATATATAACAAATAATAGCACATATACATATACAAACAAAGATGGGTTTAACCCACTTAGGGATGGAACAGCAAGAGGTCAATCTTTCCCCAGTGAAGTCGCCATTTTTTTTCTGTAGCGGTAGAAATGTTTAAGACTAAGCCATTGGATTGACTAGACTTATACAGATTAAAATAAAAATCTCCACTGCGCTTTATTATTTCCAAAGGAATAGGAAAAGAACGAGTAACCCAAAAGAGGGGGAAAAGATTCAAGGTAAGGGGGTTGGTTATGCAAAGGGAAGGTATTAGCACCCTAAACATCTACGGTACTCCGCAGAAACCTCTTTGAAAAATCTGTATATTTTAGCTATAAAATGTTGTATGAAAAATATATGGTGGAGGTGAGAAAAGAAGTATTTTTTTATGATTTTTGCACCCGCCGTAGTTGCGAACCTTTAGTGTCTATGTACCACCTTTCGTGCAATAGGGGATCAGGGTACACGTAGTTCCTCTTTTAAAATTTTAAAACACAAGTGTGTTGGTTGATTTTATGAGATAAGTCATCATCATCGTTGTCCGTATGGAAAACAAACTTACTACCCACAATCATGAGAAAGGAGAATTTGTATCATCTCAAAGTGGAGGATATGGCTTGGATTTTAAAATCAACAATTCCTCACTCAACACCCAATTGGAAAATATCTCTCTTCACTATATATTATAGAAGTATATTTGTTTGCATCACTATAAGGATTGACAAGAGTCAAATCTTTTGAGTAAAATTTTAAAGTAAAAAGCCAAAGTGGCAAAATGGTTTGAAATTAGATTGATTGACTTTTATTCTTCTCACAAAAATGTCAAGGCATTATTAAGTTGATTGAAGTTTATTTATGAAAATGTTTTGAAAATGCATGGACCTAAGTCCAAGTTTATTATGAAAATGGTTCAAGTTTCAAAACAAGAAGAGTTTTCAAAAGGAGGGAGAAGAGTTTTTGAAATTAAAGAAGATGGGAGGAGAAGAATAGACTATACTAAAGCATAAGGTAAAAGCTAGGGAAAAAACCATCTAACCAACAAGAAGCCAATATTTGACATTATGAGTCAAGATAGAATTCACATTCCTTAGATTGAAACCAAACAAGAAAATATACTAGACCTCTTTAGAGAACCAAACTTCAAGTGTGTTAAGTCTTCACAAAAATTGGACAGAGTAACGGCTGTATACGGGTGAATTCCATATTACAAACAAAGAATGTAATCACAATAGCCTGCACACAAAAAAAAAACAATCCAATGTCTTGAGGTAAACCTCAAGAGCTCCATACAAAATATCAATTAAGGTCACAAGGTCTCCAACATAGGCCAAGGTTTCTAATCCTAAGTCCAAGAATTCCAATACTCCATAATGCCAAGGATAGTAACCAAATAGTCCAAGTATTATTAAAGAATTTTAGGGTTCATGTTGATTATTAGGTGTCTTAAAAGAGAAGAGAAAAGCTCAAATGAGCAAAATAAAAATAACAAGAATATAAATGCTCAAGTGAGCAAAAATAAAAATGGCAGGAAATGTAATGCTTAAAGTAAATGGTACATAAAGCATAAAAATAAAAGCATAAAGTAAAACAATTTAGTAAGTAGTGGTTAGTCATATGACCATCTTGAAACTTGCATTTGGAAATCATTAGAGGATTGGTAGAACCAAAGCCTCCACACAAAAAGTTGCATTTGCTTTTTGTCAAGTATATCATTCATTTGGAATTCTCAAAAGTACTATTTAATGATCAACGATGTTTAAGTGATCCGTGATGACCAAAAGTGTTTAGATCCATTAGAGGATTGGTAGAACCAAAGCCTCCACACGATGAATCTCAAAGTTATTGGATCAAAGGGATCAAATCAACATACTTGGGCTTGTAAACATAGGTTTGGGCCATGAAAGATCATTTATTCGAATCAGGACAAAATTTAGCGTTATGTTAAGCAATCGTAAGTGGACTTATATATAAGTCGCACCTATTTTAAGTTCGGTCAATAACAATCTATGCACCATTTGTTTTGAGACATGATATAGAGATCATGCTCCAATAAAACTTAGTGCAATAAGAAAGGGATGAGATGAAGAAGGGTTGGAAAGAATACAAACCACATTTGAATTAAATTTTAATTAAACTATTATTAAAATCATTCATCCATTTTTATAGAGTTAGACTCAACACCATGGATCCAATGATGTTAACAAAGTTCATAATTAAAAATTCAACCCAAGATCAGCCAAAAAATAATCACAAAATAATATTGCATTTAATAAATACATCAAAAAAAGTTTTAAAATGTTTTAAAATAGAAATAAAAGAGAAAAATATCAACTATGTTCAAACTAATCAAGAAATAAAAAGTAATACCATAGAAAAATTAGAAAAGCACTCAAATATTTTTATAAACTTTTTGGTAATTTTTTAAAGTCAGAAACTATTTTTTTAATTAAAAGAAATGAGTAAAATAACCAAAAATGATTAAAAAAATACCAAAGTCAGAAATAAAAAATAAATGAGGTCACCAATATTTGTCACAATATCATTGGATCATTCCATAATTTTTCTTCCAGAATTTAAAAACGAATAAAAGTATTTTTAAACATTTAAATCATTTCAAATAAAGTGAAAATTTATAAAAAATATCAAAACACAATAAAATTATCAAAAAATAAAAATCAGAAAGAGAAGAATCAAAAATATTTTTCATAATTGTTTCAGATTTTTTGGACTAAAAATGAATTTTCTGTGGTTTTTTGAAGTTTAAAACAATTAAATATAAAAATCAGAAAATAAAATAAAAACCAAAAAGATGTGGACCAATGGATGAGACTCAAAACGCGTTAGTAATCAAATCCAAGGGATCTGGCGCGCTGTGCATATCATGGTCATTAGTGAATAAAACACTGGGTCACTTATTAAATCAGAAATTCAAAAAAAAACAAGTGGCGCGCCTTCATTGGTTGGAAGATGACATGTTGGTCATCTTCAACCTCCAGCCAACGTGAATTACAGGTCTCTCAAACTGTAAAATCAGAAGCTCGGACATATGCCATTCGCTTCGTCTCTTCAAGACGAAGACAACCACACATTCGCGTCAAATTTATATAAATTGTAGCTCAAGCAATTTGGAAGGAAAGTTTTGAAAAGGGATTTGAAATTTCATGGCAAAAATGTGTTTCCATATAAAATCAAGTGTTACAACTAGAACCATGGCAATGAGAGCATCACAATCATATCAAAGTTTTGAAGAATTGATGGAGAAATCTACCTATTGAAGTTGAGTTGCAGAACTTTGAAACTGGACTTCTATGGAGCAATATAAGGCACGATTCTTGAAGGTAATTGTATGGTTAGCTTCAGGGAAGATCTAGGAAGGTGAATTGATAGAAAAGTTGGATTGAAAAAGGCTTGGACATTGATTACGAAGTTTCAGAAAATTGAGTTATGGAGCAAGTTTGGCAGGGTGGTTTTGGCTATCCAAGCTTGAGGAAATGAATGGGGGATGACCCTCTATTTATAGGACAATGAATGGGATCCTCAAGCGTGTGAAATGATGAAGTTTAGACGGAAATCGTGGGAGGTCTACAGCATGAACAAAGTGTGACTTGTTTAGCATCAAAACTCAGCCAAATTGTATGTTTTCTTATGCTAAACACCTTTGGAAAGTTGCTAAACATGATTAGAAGCAAAATGTGTGGAAATTTGTGATTAGAAGCCAAAACAAAGATTTCAAAATCTGACTTGTGATGAAACTTCAGTTTCAAGCTACCAATTTCAAAAACAATGGCATTTTCAATCCAAGGGGTCTTAGGGCATGATTCTTTATGCTTTAGAAAGATAAGGTTACAAGATTTGCAATGGAAATAGAATGGAGTTAAATGGATGCTTGAGCTGAAAGTTGCATTGAGTCAAAGTTGGGGAAAAGGGGTTGACTTTCCATACTTAGAAATATTTCAATTTTTTCTTCAAAAGTGACCTATAATGTTTTGCATCCAAACATGGCCTTCCACTTGGAATTTGCTCTTGACCAAAAAAGATGGCATGAAATAGACCTCTTGAAGGACATTTTGAAACTTGAACCATTCAAAATATCCAAAAATTGAGAGAGTTATGAATTGTTGAAGTTTGCAAAAAATCATGAAATGACTTATAATCTTTTGTATCCTTAGGGCGTCTTCCTTCCAATTTCTAACTTTGCACATAAAAGAAGGAATAAATTTCACATAATAAAGATCATTGTGGAAAAAGAGTGGTCTCAAGGTGATAAAAATAGACCAAGCTATGATCATTTGAAGTCACACATTAGAAAATGAGGGTTCATCTGGAGGACTTGTAATCTTTCTTCATCATCAAGTTTCTTCCACATGAAAACAACTTGAAACTTTTGAAGTGATTTGTTAATAACCCTTTGAAGAGAAGTATGTATTTAGAATCACTAAAAAATACCAAAAGATTAGCAAGATATACTTCTCTGAAGTTCAAAACCCTAGCTCCTAGACCAAGAAAATGCTTTGAGGAACTTTGACAATTTTGACCAACCTTCTTGTACTAACACTCTTTCTTTGTAAATATAAGTTATTGAGGATGATAATGAGAACTCATAGCCATCAAAACCACTTCCATATATTTAGAATTTAGAGAAATATGCATTTGTGATCAATGGGAATAAGACCTTATCCAATCATGACAACTTCTTCCATCAACCCCTTGTACCTTTGAATCAATTTTATAACTTTGAAATGTGATGAACCCAAAATAAACCTTGTCATGCCATTTCTTCCAAAACAACTTCAGTGGTGAGGTATGTAGTTCTCAAGATTTATTGACTAGGGCATGGAAATAAACTCATGAACCCATGGATCAACTTGCTAAGCCACATTGCCCTTACCTACATTATTAACAAGTAAGACAAACCAACATTGTATTTTATTAATTAAAAGGAAAATCAAGACAAAACATTCATGATCACAAAAGAAAACAAGTCAAAGTGCTTGGTGATTCCTCAAAGAGAAAAGCTAAAGATAGGGAGGAGAACCAAAAGCCCTAATGTTATCTTGTTGTGATTGAATCAACATGGTATGATGAAGGGATCTTAGGGGGGAAATTGGGGTACAACAGGATTCATGACCCAAAAATAAAGGTAAGGACAACGGGTAAAGATTGTCGTATGATCTATGACCCAAAAGAAGATAACATAAGGGTAAGACCTACGGACGACCTACAACCCAAGAAAAGATAACGTGAGGGTAAGACCTACAGACGACCTACGACCCAAGAAAAGATAACGTGGGGGTAAGACCTATGGGCGAACTAAGACCCAAGAAAAGATAACATGAGGGTAAGACCTACGGACGACCTACGACCCAAGGAAATATAACGTGAGGGTAAGACCTACGAGTGAACTACGACCCAAGAAAAGATAACATGAGGGTAAGACCTACGGGAAACCTACGACCCAAGAAAAGATAACATGAGGGTAAGACCTACGCATAACATACGACCCAAGAAAAGATAACATGAGGGTAAGACCTACGGGCGACTTACGACCCAAGAAAAGATAACGCGAGGGTAAGACCTACGGGCGACCTACGACCCAAGAAATCATAACATGAGGGTAATACCTACGGACAACCTACGACCCAAGAAAATATAAGGTGAGGGTAAGACCTACGGACGACCTACAACCCAAGAAAAAATAACGTAAGGGTAAGACCTACGAGTGACCTACGACCCAAGAAAAGATAACGTGAGGGGGGACCTACGTGCGACCTACGACCCAAGAAAAGATAACATGAGGGTAAGACCTACGAGTGACCTACGACCCAAGGAAAGATAACGTGAGGGTAAGACCTACGGGCAACCTACGATCCAAGAAAAGATAACATGAGGGTAAGACCTAAGGACAACCTACGACCAAAGAAAAGATAACTTGAGGGTAAGACCTACGGGCGACCTATGACCCAAGAAAAGATAACATGAGGGTAAGACCTACGGACGACCTATGACCCAAGAAAAGATAAGGTGAGGGTAAGACCTACGTACGACCTACGACCCAAGAAAAGATAATATGAGGGTAAGACCTACGAGTGACCTATGACCCAAGAAAAGATAACGTGAGGGGGACCTACAGGCGACCTACGACCCAAGAAAAGATAACATGGGGGTAAGACCTACGAGTGACCTACGACCCAAGGAAAGATAACATGAGGCTAATACCTATGAAAAACCTACGACCCAAGAAAAGATAACGTGAGGCTAAGACCTACGGGCGACCTACGACCTAAGAAAAGATAACATGACGGTAAGACCTATGAATGACCTACGACCCAAGAAAAGATAACATGAGGGTAAGACCTACAGGCGACCTATGACCAAAGAAAAGATAACGTGAGGTAAGACCTACGGGCGACCTGCGACCCAAGAAAAAATAACATGAGGGTAAGACCTACGAATGACCTATGACCCAAAAAAAGATAATGTGATGGTAAGACCTACGGATAACCTATGACCCAAGAAAAGATAACATAAGGGTAAGACCTACGGACGACCTACGGCCCATGAAAACATAATGTGAGGGTAAGACCTACGGATGACCTATGACCCAAGAAAAGATAACATGAGGGTAAGACCTACGGGAGACCTACGACCCAGGAAAAGATAACATGAGGGTAAGACCTACAGGCGACCTACGACCCAAGAAAAGATAACATGATATATTGAGAGTTTGGAGCACACTGTATTGGCACTGTGGCTATTTTTGGTTTGTAGTGTAATGATGAATGTCAACTGGGAATTGTGAGGAAGGTATTCTCTGTGGGGATGTATTAATGTTTTGAGGATTGATTTTGGATTTCATACAAGGTACGAAATCTGGCTTATGCTTCGTATGCATTTTGAAGTGTGGCATAATGACCCATTTTAATGGATATGATATGCGTTTGAGGATGCAATGTAATATGCGGTGATGATTATTATATGTAGAGTTCCATATTAGGCACATTAGGGTTCGTTGCTCGTTGTCTTGAGATACCAATATAGATTGGTGCTTGAAACTCGAGGATTGAGTTATAACCTTATTGGGGATTGAATTACAGTCTTGCTGGGGAGGGGTAGCTTGATCTGACTTTTCCTACATGTTGGACTTTTTGTTGATGGTTGGGTAGAGACATGTATCTCTTCAGATGCCCCAAGTTTTCTTCATTGCTGGATAGTTGCATGCTTAAACATCTGCAGGTAATGAGGATGATTCCTAGGACGTTAGCTGAGTCAAAGTGGCTATCATGATGCTTTTTCCTGATTGCATTTGTACGGGTGACATGAATTTGCTTGAGCAGTTTCACAAAAAGGGATGAGGAATTCCCCTGTCTGTAATGATCTCTAAAAGGACATTCTTTGAGTGGAAGGCAGGAAGATTCATGTCATATTACGACACAAGGTGTCATACCCTGATATCTTAGGCCACGACATAGACTGCCTATGAGCACGGATTCTTAGAGAGATTTGTCGAATCTCGGTGTAACTTCCCCAGGTTGAACAAATTCTGAATAGGTTACTCAGCCTAATTGCCCCATACTGAAATTTAAAGAGATTTATCGACGTGATAGCCTCTGAGTGTTTGGTAAAAGCTGGAAGAGATTTATCCACGTGATAGCTTCTAATTGGCAGCTTTGAGAGAATGCCCCGGAATAAGATCATTCTTTAAGATGATTTGTTTTTCGACAGATTCCCGCAGAAATTTGTCCTATGGGATAACCAGGTTTTCTTTTGATGCTCATCATGTAAGCTTACTTAATGTTCAAGTCACTTATTCATATGTAAATAATGTTTGTCTAAGAATGATAATTCTAATGCAAATCCTACGCTTTTCTTGAAGTTTAAAAACTTTTATTGAAAAGATGTCGAAGGATCAATTTTTTTGTTTTTTTATAAAAAAGTGGTGTATTACCAACTCAAATTTTTAGCACATCTCCGAGGAGTCAAGTTACCATATTCTTGTTACATATTGCTTTTGAATTAACCTATGCTTCAGTTAGTACTTTTAAGGATTGTAACGTGGCATGGTTCATGGTTTTAGAAAGATATTTAAGGCTCAAAATTATTCGGTGCCCATCCATTCTTCGTGATGTTATCCATTCTTATATTTAGTTAACTCGATACGAGCACTCATCTCTCGAGAAGAGTGTTTGCGATGATTGAGGAACCACAAGGGTTTCTAGGAAACGACAATCACTAACTTTTTATTCTTGGTGTCTGATCACTTGACCTTGTTCTTTGTTGAGGATCTTTATTTTGTAATCCTTTATTTTCCCTAATTTTTTCCTGGACAATTTTTTAATTTTGAAGTTGCAGTCCAGCAGGATGCCCTGACTTTTGCCTAAGTCACTTGATTTCCAAGCTTCGACTTAGTGGGGCTTTTTGTCTCTTTCTTTTTGAATAATTTGTTGATCTTTGTGTCGTCTTCGATTTGTCAGAAGTAGTTGTGATTACCTGAGTCCTTGATAGATGAGGGATAACCGTTGTGGTATCATCATTTTTCGACCTCCTGATGTGCGAGAGACACCCATGGGGATATCGTTCTCTTTAATGCACATTGTTGATAGATGAAGGTTAGGCATTGTGGTTTTGACATTCCCCGGCCTTTTAATGGATAATTTTGTACCCCAATTTTTTCCCCTAAGATCCCTTCATCATACCATATTATTTCAATCACAACAAGATCACATTAGGGCTTTTGGTTCTTCTACCTATCTTTAGCTTTGCTCTTTGAGGAGTCACCAAGCACCTTAACTTGTTTTATTTTGTGATCATGGATATTTTGCTTTGATTAACAAAATACAATATTGGTTTGTATTACTTGTTAATAATGTAGGTAAAGGCAATGAGGTTTAGCAAGTTGCATCATGGGTTCATGAGTTTATTTCCATGCCCTAGTCAACATAGTTTGAGAAATTCAAACCTCACCATTGAAGTTGTTTTGGAAGAATTGGTATGGAAGTGGTTTTGGTGGCCATGAATCCTCATCATCTTCCTCAACAATTTCTAATCATAAAGGAAGAATATTGGCACAAAAAGTTTGTTCAAACTTGGCAAAGTTCCACAAAGCATTCTCTTGATCTAGAGGCTAGGGTTTTGGACTTCAAAGGGGCATATCATTCTCATATTTTGGTATTTTTGAGTGATTCCAAAGACATCCTTCTCTTCAAAGAGTTACCAACAAATCACTTCAAAAGTTCCAAGGAGTTTCCATGTGGAAGAAACTTGGTGAAGAGGAAAGATTACAAGTCATCCAGATGAATCCCCAATTTTCCATATGTGACTTCAAATGGTCATAACTTGGTCAATTTTCATCACCTTGAGTCCATTAGTTTTTCATTATGATCTTAAATATGTGTACTTCATGCCTTCTTTTATGTGAAAAGTGAGAAAATGGATGGAAGTTGCCTTAAGAATGCAAAAGATTATAGGTCATTTCATGATTTTTGGCTAACTTTAACAAGTCATAACTTGCTCAATTTTTGGATATTTTGAGTGGTTCAAATTGCAAAATGTCATTCAAGAGATATACTTCATTCCATATTTTTTGGTCAAGAGAAAATTCTAAGTGGAAGGTCATGTTTGGATGCAAAAGAGTATAGGTCATTTTTAAAGAAGAATTTGAAATATTTCTAAGTTTGGAAAGTCAACTCTTTTTCTTCAACTTTGACTCCATGTAACTTTCAGCTCAAGCATCCATTTGATTCCATTCTTTTTCCATCGCAAAGTTTGTAACCTCATATTTCCAAAGCATCAGGAATTTTTCCCTAAGACCCCTTGAGGTGAAAATGCCATTGTATTGAACTTGGTAACTTGGAACTGAAATTTCTCCATAAGTCAGAATTTGAAATTCATGTTTTGGCCTCTAAACATCAAATTAGCATGCGTTTGTGATCTAAACATGTTTAACCAAGTTGCCAAAGTGGATTAGAGCCTTGAAATGCAAGGATTGGATGAGTTTTAATACAAATCAGATCACACTTTGCTCGTGCATCAGGTTCACACGATTTCCCTCCAAACTTCATCATTTCACACGCTTGAACATTCCATTTGATTCCCTATAAATAGAGGGTCATCCCCCATTCAATTTCCTAAGCTTAGATAGCCAGAATCACCCTGCCAAACTTGCTTCACAACCCAGAATTCAGCTACTTCGAATTCTATTCTCAAGCCTTTTTCAATCCAATTTTTTCATCAATTCACCTTCCTTGATCTTCCCTGAAGCTAACCATATAATTACATTCAAGAATCGTGCCCTATATTGCTCCATAGAAGTCCAGTTTCAGAGCTCTGCAACTCAACTTCAATAGGTAGATTCCTTCATCAATTCTTCAAAACTATGATATCATTGTGTTGCTCTCATTGCCCTGGTTCTAGTCATAACCCTTACAGTTCACTGGAAGCACGTTTTGACCATGAATTTTCAAATCCCTTTTCAAAACTTTCCTTCCAAATTGCTTGAGCTTTAGTTTATATAAATTTGGCGCGAGGGTGTGGTTGTCTTCGTCTTGAAGAGACGAAGCGAATGGCATAGGTCTGAGCTTCTGATTTTACAGTTTGAGAGACCTGCAATTTGTGATGGCTAGAGGTTGAAGATGACCAACGTGTCATCTTCTAACCAACGAAAGCGTGTCATTTGTTATTTTCAAATTCTGATTTTATTATTGATTCTGTACATTATTCATTAAAGACCATGATGATATGCACAGCGTGCCAGATCCCTTGGATTTGATTACTAACGCGTTTTGACTCTCATCCAATGGTCCACGTCTTTTTCTTTTATTTTCTTTTTCTGACTTTTATATTTTAATTGTTTTAAATTTCAAAAAATCATAGAAAATTCATTTTTAGTCCAAAAAATCAGAAAAAATTATGAAAAATATTTTTGATTATTCTCTTTCTGTTTTTTATTTTTACATAATTTAATTTTGTGTTTTGGTATTTTTTTTATGAATTTTGCACTTATTTGATTTGTTTAAACTGTTTAAAAATACTTTTACACATTTTTAAATTCTGAAAAAATTATGGAATGATCCAATGATATTGTGACAAATATTGGTGACCTTATTTTATTTTTGTTTTTGACTTTATTATTTTTTACTATTTTTGTTTTATTTAACCATTTATTTTAATTTTTAAAAATAGTTTGACTTTTAAAAATTCCCAAAAAATTTATAAAATCACTTGGCCTCTTTTCTGATTTTTCTATGGTCTTATTTTTCATTTATTGATTAATTTGAATATAATTGATATTTTCCTCATTATTTTCCTTTTTTAAAAACATTTTCTTATCTTTTAATGTATATATTAATTATATTATTATTTTGTGTTTATTTTCTGGCTATCTTGGGTTGATTTTTTTATCATGGTTTTATTAACATCATTAGATCTTGGGTATTGAGTTCAACTCCACCAAAAGGGATGAATGATTTTAATAATAGTTTGATTAAATATTAATTCAAATGTGGTTTCTGTTTTTACCCTAATTCCTCTTCATCTCATCCCCTTCTTATTGCACTAAGTGTTATTGGAGCATGATCTCTATATCATGTCTCAAAACAAATGGTGCATAGATTGCTATTGGCCGACCTCAAAATAGGTGCGACTTCTATATAAGTCCACTTACGATTGCTTAACATAGCGCTAAATTTTGTCCCGATTCGAATAAATGATCATTCGTGGCCCAAACTTATGATTGCAAGCCCAAGTATGTTAATTTGATCTCTTTGATCCAATAACCTTGAGATTCATTGTGTGGAGGCTTTGGTTATACCAATCCTCTAATGGATCTACAACACCTTTGGTCAACGCGGATCACTTAAACATCGTTGATCATTAAATGGTACTTGTGAGAATTCCAAATGGATGATATACTTGACAAAAAGCAAATGCAACTTGTTGTGTGGAGGCTTTGGTTCTACCAATCCTCTAATGAGTTCCAAATGCAAGTTTCAAGATGGTCATCCAACTAACCACTAATTATTGACTTGTTTATCTTATGCTTTTATTCTTTTTTATGCTTTATGTACTATTTATTTTTAGCATTTACATTTCATGCCATTTTCATATTTGCTCATTTGAGCATTTATTTTCTTGTCATTTTTACTTTGCTCACTTGAGCTTTTCTTTTCCTTTCTTAAGATACTTAATAATCAACATAAACCCTAAAAAACTCTTAATGGTACTTGGACTATTTAGTTACTATCCTTGGCATGATGGAGTATGAGGCTTTTTCTTGGACTTAGGATTAGAAACCTTGGCCTATCTTGGAGACCTTGTGATCTTATATGATTATTTTGTATGGAGTTCTTGAGGTTTACCTCAAGACATTGGGTTGCTTATTTGTTTTTGTGTGCAGGTTTTTATGATTACATTCTCTGTTTGTAATCTGGAATTCACCCGTATACAGCCGTTACTCTGCCCAATTTTTGTGAAGACTTAATACACTTGAAGAGGTCTAGTATCTTTGCTTGCTTGGTTTCAACCCAAAGAATGGGAATTCTTTCTTGACTCATAATGTCAAGCTTTGGCTTCTTGTTGGTTAGATGGTCCTTATCCTTAGGTTTTACCTTATGCTTTAGGATAGTCTCTTCTTCTCCTCCCATCTTCTTTAATTTCAAAAATCTTCTCCCTCCTTTTTAAAACTCTTCTTGTTTTGAAACTTGAAACACTTTCATAATAAACTTGGACTTAGGTCCATGCATTTTCAAACATTTTCATAAATAAACTTCAATCAATTTAATAAGACTTTTACACTTTTTGTGAGAAGACTAAAAGTCAACCAATCTCATTTCAAACCATTTTGCCACTTTGGCCTTTTTATCTTTAAACTTTTCTTAAAAGGTTAGACTCTTGTCAATCCTTGTAGTGATGCAAATAACTATACTTCTACAATATGTAGTAAAGTGAGATGTTTTCCACTTGGGTTTTGAGTGAGGCATTGTTGATTTTAAAATCTAAGCCATATCCTCCACTTTGAGATGATGCAAATTCTCCTTTCTCATGATTGTGGGTAGTAAGTATGTTTTCCACATGGACAATGACGATGATGTCTTATCTCTTAAAATTAACCAACACACTTTGTGTTTCAAACTTTTAAAAGAGGAACTACGTGTACCCTGATCCCCTATTGCACGAAAGGTGTTACGTAGGCACTAAAGGTTCGCAACTGCGGCGGCTGGAAAAAAATCATAAAAAAATATTTCTTTTCTCACCTCCACCATCCATTTTATATATAACACATTTCTTTTTATATCCAAAATATACAGATTTTACAAAGAGGTTCCTGCGGAGTACTGTAGATGTTTAGGGTGATAATAACTTCCCATTGCATAACCAACCCCCTTACCTTGAATCTTTCCCCCTCTTTTTGGGTTATTCACTCTTTTCTCATTCCTTTGGAAACAATAAAGCGCGGTGGCGATTTTTATTTTTGATTTGTAAAGTCTAGTCAATCCAATGGCTCAGTCTTGAACATTTCTACCGCTACAGAAAAATGGCGACTTCACTGGGGAAATATTGACCTCTTGTTGGTCCATCCCTAAGTGGGTTGAGCCTATCTTTGTTTATATTTGTATATATGTTATTGTTGTTTATGTGTTATATTTTTTATATATGTTTGTTTGGATTTTCCTGGTTTTCAGGGTGCTTGGTGATTACTCATAAGTCATATACCCGGACTTGGGAAAACTTTAAGATAGGACGGGCGGTATAGTCATGTTAACTTTGAGGGAGTAATCCCAAAAAAGGAGGCATGAGATCCCCCACTCAGTGAAGGCCCATTTGACTGTAGTGTCATTTACCGAGTAATCAGGAAGACGTACTGCTTTGACCTGGGAGCCTGCTGAAACTGAGGACCGTAGAATACCAAACCCATCTTGGCCTTTTAGGTGTAGTGCGGAAGCTTTGACGGGGTAATCCGGAAATAGTTGTCATGCGATACTACGCTCGGATGAGTCTTTCTTGAGAATATTACTAATTACCGAGTTAATTGGGAAATTGATAATATCTGAAGGAAGGATGTAGACTTTGGGAACCTCTAGAACCTTATTCGGTAGGTGATAACTCTTAGACCAACACCTTATGGGTAGTACCTTCGACCTCATGCTCGTGACATTGATCCTATGAACCCTATATGTGTGATCTTGTGTGTGATTGTTGCGTCATGCATCCATGCACTCATAAGCATCTTTTGAAGAAAATAATATTTTAAGGGATTTAAAGGTTGATTATTTGTGAATATCTCAGGTACTTTTAACCATGGATTCTGGAAAGAGAAAGACCGGGAAATACAGTTTCAAGGATCCCAAGATAGATGAGGTGGTCAGTATAATTCCAGAGATTGAGTGTCCTGCAGACTTTCGGAAGAAGTACGAATCCATCATTCCTATCATGAAGCTGAATATGAAGGAGGGTATTCTATCGACCTTGGTCCAGTTCTATGATCTGGCGTATCACTGCTTTACTTTTCCCGATTATCAGTTGATGCCTACACTAGAGGAGTATTCTTATCTATTAGATTTACCTGTTACAGATCGTGTTCCTTTTACTGGTTTGGAAGGCGAGCCAAAACCACATGAGATTGCTGCTTTGATTCATCTGGGGAAGTCTAAGGTGGAAGCTCATATGACTACCAAAGGAGGGATTAGAGGATTACTAGCTCAGTTCTTATTGGAGAAAGCCCGTTACTTTGCCAGAATGAAGAGTACGGTTTCTTTTGAGGCCATCTTTGCTTTACTTGCCTATGGATTGTTCTTATTTCCTAATGTGGACAAGTTTGTCGACATTAACGCCATCAGGATTTTCATGATTGGAAACTCGGTTCCTACACTGTTGGGTGATGCTTATTACTTTGTTCATCTTCGGAGTTCCTATCATGGGGGAATGATTATCGGTTGCACGCCTTTGTTGTACCGGTGGTTCATCTCTCATATGCCTCAGTCTGATGCTTTTTGGGATGTCAATAAGGAACCTCGTTGGGCTCCTAAGATCATGGCACTTACTCACTCGGATATTTATTGGTATCATCGATCTTATCATGATATAGAGATTATTGACAGTTGTGATAGTTTCCCTAATGTACCTCTTCTTGGTACAAGGGGAGGAATTAACTATAACCTTGTTCTTGCACGGCGACAGCTTGGTTATCCAATGAGGGGTAAACTGAACAGTATTCATTTGAGTAGTTTCTTTCTGAAGGAAGGAGAAGACCACAGGGAAGATAGGGAGCAGATTGCGAAGGCCTGGCGTCACATTCATAAGAAGAGTACAAAGGATTTGGGACCTAGGGGTGCTGTTTCTTTGGAGCCATATCTTCAGTGGGTCCAATCGAGAGCCATTCAGTTGAAGATGTCGTATACTCGGGAGACACCCATGCCTGATCTATTTGTGAAGAACACTCCTCCCTTATTAGATGATCTAGAGGAGCTACAGCTTGCTTTGGTTAGGATGCAACAGGAAAGGGATGCTTGGAAGAACAAGTTCCAGACTTTAGAGAGTTCCTACAGAGCAGACCTGAAGGAGAAAGACGATTTGATCGAGATCCTTGAGAATCGAGCAGTAGAGTCTATGGAGAGGCAAGGGGATTTATTTTCCCCTAAGCCTCAAAAAGGTGCTAATTACTCACTTCCTGCTTCAGATGATTGGAAGGAGGTTGCCATCAGACATGTGGAAGAAAACCAGAGGTTAAGGGCTCAGATTTCCAGGCTCACAGGGAAGCGCCAGCGTACTGATTGATCTCCATCAATTCTTTTTCTCAGGATTTTTAGATTGTATTTTCATCTTGTACTTGGGATCATTGAAACTTGTAACCCATTTGGAGTTATTATAATAAAAAATTTCAGTATTTCAAATGTGTTATAATTTTGATGTTTGTAATATGTCTATAAACTGTAAATCCCTTGAAATATTAAATAATGAAGCAAAAATAATCATATGCATTGTATATCATGCATCATATTGCACATATTTCTTGCATTTATTATGCATATCCAGGTGCCTTACCCAGCTTTTTACTTCGTTCAGCAAACTGACTCATCACTACAACACTCGGGCTAACTTCAAAAGGAAGATAGACAATTTGGAACAGGAGAATCGCGAGCTACGCGAAGAAGTTTCTGCTTTGAAGGCTGGCTTGGCCAATTTGACTACTTTGATGGAAGCTCTGGTGGTTGCTCAGAATCAGCCACCGAGTGTTCAACCTCAACCAACAAGGGCAAATGCTGAAGTTTCTGTTGTTCCTGTATCTGCTACTCTGACTGTTGTTCAAAACCGTATGCCTCAGGGTTATCCGGGGAATGCCAGAGAATTTTGCACCTGAAGGTTTCAATTTGGGCCCCCAAGATGCTCCAGTGGTTCAAAATGTTGTTACTCTAGCACCTCCTGTGGTGCATACTGTTCTTGCTGCACCTCCTTCAGTGAATTTGGTTCTGTTTGTTAATGAAGATATGTGTTGTTCTTTCCCTCCTCCGAGTGAAGACTTGGGTCTTTATGATAGAATGGATTATTTTCAAGAGCATTTTGATAGAATGCAAAGAGAGATGAAGGCTCTTAGGGGAAAAGAGTTATTTGGGCTGAATGTGAATGAGCTGTGTTTGGTCCCGAATGTCAAAGTGCCTGCTAAGTTCAAGGTCCCGGAGTTCGAGAAGTACAAGGGAAACACTTTCCCTTGTGCTCACTTGGTGATGTACGTGAGGAGAATGTCTACTCACACCAATGATCAGTGTCTGCTGATTCACTTTTTCCAGGATAGTCTAACCGGTGCAGTGTTGAAATGGTACATGAGTTTAGACAGCGCCAACATCCATACTTTTAATGAGTTGGGAGAAGCATTCATTAAACAATACAAGTACAATGTGGACATAGCGCCCGATTGTGACCAGCTTAGGGCCATGGTTCAGAAAGACAGAGAATCGTTCAAAGAGAATGCGCAAAGATGGCGCGAAGTGGCTGCACAAGTGATTCCTCCCATGGAGGAGAAGGAAATGACTAATATTTTTCTGAAGACGCTAGGAGCTTTCTACTATGAAAGAATGGTAGCAAGTACCCCAAGTGATTTTACAGAGATGGTAGGGATGGGTGTCCGCCTAGAAGAGGAAGTAAGAGAAGGTTGTTTGAAAAAGGGTGAAGGATCCGGAGGTGTGAAAAAGCCAGCTTATGGGTTTACAAAGAAGAAAGAGGGGGATACAAATTTTGTCATACAAGAGAAGAGAGTGAACGCTCCTAGAGGGAATTATCAGCGTCACCAACAAGTTGCCTCAGTTACTCCTGTTATGAATGCCGCTCCGACTACCGTTGCTTATCAAAGACAATCCCAACAGGGGAACCAAGGGAATAATCAGAGAAGGGAGAATTATGACCCTATTCCCATGAGCTATGCGGAGCTACTACCAGCATTGATTCAGAAGAAGTTGGTCCAGACACGACCACCTCCAGCTATACCCTCACCATTGCCTTGGTATTACAAAGCAGACCAGACGTGTGCCTTTCATCAGGGAGCACCAGGGCATAGTGTTGAAAACTGTTATCCTTTGAGGAATGAAGTGCAAAGGTTGGTGAAGTCAGGAATTCTATCTTTCAAAGACATGGGACCTAATGTGAAAGACAATCCTCTACCCAATCACGGGGAAGTGAATGTTGTGAATATGGTGGCCAGTTGTCCAGGTGACTTCCAGATTTTTGACATTAATCTGGTTAGAGGGGATTTGGTGAAGATACACGCAGACCTTTATGAATTTAGTTATTATACGCATGACCACGCCGGTTGTGCTATTTGCAGTATAAACATACAGGGTTGCGAGAAGATAAAGGTTGATTTACATGATATGGTGGATGAAGGTTTAACCCATATAATCAGGCCTAGGGCAGAATATGAAGAGGAAGTGAATATGGTTTCTGGATGTCCGGGTGAATTCATAATTTTTTTATGTGGAGCATTTGAATGAGGATCTCGTGCAGTTGCATGCTACCTTCTTTCGTACTGCTGGTAAGGTGGAACACCAATATGGATCTTGCATAGTTTGTTGTCGAGACCCCCGAGGATGTTCTATTGTGAGAGAGGGTGTTCAATTGCTGTTAGACAATGGAACTATCAAGATTACAGGTCAGAGATATGTTTATCACGAGATTGATATGGTTGAAGTTTGTTTGATGGAAGAAGAGTCGGAGGAAGAGTATGCCTCCACGGATGAGTATTTCTCTTCAAACAAAGATTTGTTTGCCGGAAATGACCTTTTGAGGGTTGATTGTGTTGAGGAAGGGGTAAACGTCATTGTACCTTGTTTTGGTGCACCCGCTCATCTTGAGGTGGAGTACCATAGAAAACCAGTTGTTACCCCATTGGTAATTAGTCTGCCAGGTCTTGTTCCCTATAAATTAGATAAGGTTGTGCCTTACAAATACAACGCTACAATCTTAGAAGATGGGGTGTAAATTCCCATCCAGTCAATGCCAGATGTTGGAAATATAGTTGATAATAGCAGGGTGACCCGTAACGGTCATGTGTTTGCACCGGTTGTTTGAAGAGATGTTCTTGCTGGAAAGAAAATTGCTGAGAATGATGAGCCTAAGAAGGCTACAGGAGAGACTAGTGGAGATACATTAGAGAAATAGGTGGATGATATCTTGAAGATAATTAAGATGAGCGACTACAAAATTGTAGATCAGCTATTGCAGACTCCTTCAAAGATATCCATCATAGCTTTATTGATGAATTCCTCCGCTCATAGAGAATCACTGATGAGAGTACTAGACCAAGCTTTTATGGAGAATGACATGCCGTTAGATCAATTTAGCAGCATAATTGGAAACATTACATCATGTAACAACTTGAGTTTCTACGATGATGAGTTACCAGATGAAGGGAGGAATCACAACCTGGCCCTCCGCATATCTATGAACTACAAGAATGACTCGCTACCTAATGTGCTAATACGGATCCGCGTTGAATGTTATACCGAGGAGTACCCTCATGAAGTTAAAGTATAAGGGAACACCTATGCGCCCGAGTGGCATCATTGTGAAGGCTTTTGATGGGTCAAGGAAATATGTCATCGGTGAAGTGGACTTGCCCATCCATATAGGACCACATTTGTTCTTGATAACCTTCCAGGTAATGGACATTATTCCTGCATATAGTTGTTTGCTAGGACGACCATGGATACACGAAGCAGAGGCTGTCACTTCAACTCTGCATCAGAAGCTAAAATTTGTGCGTGAAGGGAAGGTAGTGATCATAAGTAGGGAGCAGGCGTTGTTGATATCACATCTATCCTCTTTCAGTATTGTAGAAGCGGATGAGGCTGTTGTTGGAACCCAGTTTCAGGCTATATCCATTGACAACATAAGGAAGAATGAGAATTTTGTGGTCTCGCTGAAGGACGCGCAGCAGGTTGTGCGCAATGGTCATAATGCAGTTTGGGGACGACTTGTGGATCCACCCGTGAACAAAAACAGAGCCAGCTTGGGTTTCTCTTCGAAGAATGGCAAAGGCGAAAGTTTGAAATCAAAGTCTTCTATGAACAGTTGTCATGATGTTTTCCGTAGTGGAGGCTACCTCCATCCGATTGGTTCTGAAATTAATGTTGTTGAAGAGGATGAAGCAGAGCAGGAAGTACCGAATTATGTGACGCATGGAGTCCGAGTTCAGAACTGGGTCACCATTGATGTTCCTTCTTGCATACATGTTTCAAAGTAATTTGTTTTGTTAATCTGTTTCTTTCTTTTAAAAAAATTTCACTTTGTCCAAGGTGGAAGTATTAATGTTGTAGGGCTTATCTGTTTGCCATAACTTTTAAGATCATTAATAAAAGTTGTCCTTGCTTCCAAAATTATGTCTTTTATTTTCTGCTTTTTTCTTGGGAAATGGTAAAATAAAAAACCTTTCAAAATAAATAATAACTGAAAATTAATTTTCATGATCATTTGTTATATGTGTCAGTTTCTAAAAGCAATCATAAATCACATGTGTAGATTAATGAAAAACTTGTTGAATACAATGACCCTGCACCCTCTCCCAACTTTGATTGTCCTGTGTTTGGGGATGAAGAAGAAGATTATGATGAGATTCCATAAGAGGTCTCACGGTTGCTCGAGCACGAGGAAAATACCATTCAGCCATATAAGGAGCCTTTGGAAGTGATTAACTTGGGTTCAGAAGAAAATCCGAAGGAAGTCAAGATTGGAGCATCGTTGCATCCTGATGTGAAGAGCGGGTTGATTGAGCTGTTGAAAGAGTATGTGGATATTTTTGCTTGGTGTTATCAAGATATGCCTGGTCTAGATACAGATATTGTCGAGCATCGTTTGTTGTTGAAGCCAGAGTGTCCGCCAGTTAAACAAAAGTTGAGAAGAACCCACCCGCGTATGGCAGTAAAGATCAAAGAGGAGGTCCTAAATCAGATTAATGCTGGTTTTCTCGTGACATCAGTGTATCCTCAATGGATTGCCAATATTGTCCCAGTACCGAAAAAAGACGGAAAAGTCTGCATGTGCGTAGATTACAGAGATCTAAATAAAGCTAGTCCAAAAGATGATTTTACATTGCCTCACATTGACATGTTAGTGGATAGCACAGCAAAATTCAAATTATTCTCGTTCATGGACGTATTTTCCAGGTATAATCAAATAAGAATGGCTCTAGAGGACATGGAAAAAACAATGTTTCTCACACCCTGGGGAACATTCGGTTACAGAGTGATGCCCTTCGGGTTGAAGAACGCTGGTGCAATGTACCAAAGGGCTATGAAAACCCTATTCCATGATCTGATGCACAAAGAAATCGAAGTATATGTTGATGATATGATTTCCAAATCCCAAACTGAAGAAGGGCATATAGAAGATTTGTTGAAGTTGTTTCAGCGTTTGAGGAAGTATCATCTCCACTTGAATCCAAATAAATGCACCTTCGGACTTAGATCGGGGAAATTGTTGGGTTTTATTGTTAGCTAGAAAGGAATTGAAGTTGACCCTGACAAAGTCAAAGCAATTCAAGAAATGCCAGCACCAAGAACTGAAAAGCAAGTCAGGGGTTTCCTCGGGCGTTTGAATTATATCTCCAGATTTATTTCCCACGTGACTGCAACATGTGAACCGATCTTTAAGTTGTTAAAGAAAGATCAAGGTTGTGTGTGGACGGATGACTGCCAAAGGGCATCTGAATGTATTAAAGAGTATCTGCTTGAACCTCCTATCTTGCTCCCTCCCGTAGAAGGAAGACCGTTGATTATGTATCTAACAGTGCTAGATAAATCCATGGGTTGTATTCTGGGACAACAAGATAAAACAGGAAAGAAAGAGTTCTCCATTTATTATCTCAGCAAAAAGGTTCACTGATTGTGAGTCGCGGTATTCTATGCTAGAAAAAACATGTGCTTTGTCCTGGGCGGAAAAGCGTTTGCGGCAGTATATGTTGAATCATACCAATTAGTTGATCTCCAAAATGGATCCAATCAAGTATATTTTTGAGAAGCCTGCTCTTACTGGGAGAATTTCCCGCTGGCAGATGTTGTTATCTGAATATGATATCGAGTACCGCACTCAAAAGGCTAGTAAAAGTAGTGTGTTAGCAGATTACCTTGCCCACCAGCCGGTGGAAGATCATCAGTCTGCAGAATATGAATTCCTCGATAAGGATGTGATGTTCCTAAAAGTAAAAGATTATGATGAACCATTGCCTGAGGAGGGCCCCGACCCTGAATCTCGTTGGAGTATGATATTTGATGGAGCTGTGAATGCTTATGGTAAAGGAATTGGTGATGTGATTGTCACTTCTCATGGATCGCACATTCCTTTTATTGTAAGGCTAACATTTGATTACACTAATAATATGGCAGAATATGAAGCTTTCTCATAGGTCTTGAGGAAGCTATTGATCTCAGAATCAAAATTCTAGATGTATATGGCGATTCAGCCTTGGTAATAAATCAGATTAAAGGAGAATGGGACACTCGTCACCCTGGCTTGATCCCTTACAAATATTATGCTAGAAGATTATTACCCTTCTTCAATAAATTTGAATTCCATCACATTCCTAGAGATGAAAATCAAATGGCGGATGCTTTGGCGACTCTGGCTTCCATGTACCAAGTAAATGCTTGGAATGATATACCCCGAATTACAGTTTGACGGCTAGATAGGCCCGCTCATGTGTTCGCAACAGAGGAGGTAGCAGATGAAAAACCCTGGTTTTATGATATCAAGCATTTTCTTCAGACTCAGGAATATCTTATTGGTGCGTCAAGGAAAGATAGAAAGACACTGAGAAGATTGGCAGGCAGTTTCTTCCTCAGTGAAAATGTGTTATACAAGAGAAATTATGACATGGTCCTGCTCAGATTCGTGGATAGACACGAAGCAGACATGTTGATGCATGAGATCCATGAAGGTTCATTTAGCACTCATGCTAATGGACATTCGATGGCTAAAAAGATGCTAAGGGCAGGTTATTATTGGTTGACAACAGAATCTGATTGTTACAAATTTGCAAAGAAGTGCCATAAATGCCAGATTTATGCAGATAAGATCCATGTCCCTCCAACACTTCTCAATGTGATTTCCTCCCCATGGCCTTTCTCTATATGGGGTATTGACATGATCGGGATGATAGAACCAAAAGCTTCGAATGGACACCGTTGCATCTTGGCAGCAATTGACTACTTTACCAAATGGGTAGAAGTTGCTTCATATGCCAATGTTACCAAACAGGTGGTTGTGCGTTTCATCAAAAACAATCTTATATGCCGGTATGGTGTGCCGAGCAGAATCATCACTGATAATGGCTTGAATTTGAACAACAAGATGATGACAGAACTGTGCGAAGAATTGAAGATTGTCCATCACAATTCATCTCCATATAGGCCAAAGATGAATGGGGCTGTTGAAGCTGCTAATAAGAATATCAAGAGAATTATCTAGAAATTGGTTGTCACTTATAAGGATTGGCATGAATTGCTCCCTTTTGCTCTGCATGGATATCCAACATTTGTTTGCACTTCAACAGGAGCAACCCCGTTCTCCCTAGTATATGGAATGGAAGTTGTACTCCCTGTCGAGGTAGAGATTCCCTCGTTGCGTGTGATAATGGAAACCAAGTTGACAGAGGCTGAATGGGTCCAGAATAGGTTTGACCAATTGAATTTGATTGAAGAGAAGAGGATGACAGCTTTATGTCATGGGTAGTTATATCAGAAAATAATGAAGAAAGCATTTGATAAAAAGGTCAAACCTCGTGAATTCAGAGAAGGCGACCTCGTGCTCAGGAAGATCATGTCTTTCAACACTGATTCTAGGGGCAAGTGGACTCCCAATTTTGAAGGCCTGTATGTTGTTAAGAAAGCCTTCTCTGGTGGTGCATTAATTCTTGAAACTATGGATGGCGAGGAGTTCCCACGTCCCATGAATGCTGAAGAAGTCAAGAAATGCTTCGCCTAAAGAAATAAAAAAATAGCTCGCTAAGTTGAAAACCCGAAAGGGCGGCTTAGGAAAAAAGGAGCGTCTCGGTAGGCTGAAAACCCGAAAGGGCGGTCTAGGCAAAAATTAGAGACATAAACAGAATAAATTTCCCGCTAAGTTGAAAACCCGCAAGGGAAGCTTAGTAAAAAGTTAGGGATTTTTCTTGGCAAGTAACTACGTCAGACAAGACTTGATCATTGAAGCAACAATCTTCTTGGATCCTCATCATACTTCAACAAAAGTTGCTGCTCAGGATTTCAAAAGTTGTTAGGGGGGATAGTGGTCATTGTATCTCAATGTATCTTTTCCATTATGTATTACCATTTCCCAAACTTTGTAATCATCCATGGAGTCTCGTCATTCATAGACTACCATTCTATGAATGAAATTCGAGCTTTTGCCCAATTCTTTGTGTTCTTATTTTTATTTAGCTTACAAAGACTTCATTTATTACTGATAATAACTGTTAAAGCAAAAAGATTAAAAAAGCAAAATTAACTTTTCAAAAAAAAAGAGATCTTTACAATTCAATTTACTTTGGGATTTGTGATGAAACAATGACAACGAGAATGGTGATCCCAAGAATGAACAAACTCCGGTTGTTTTAAGAAGATTTACTCCCTTCATGAAGGTTTCCTCAGGTCATTTTGCTAGTTTATGCACAATCTTTGTGTGTTTCTCAGATAGTCAAAGACAATATCAGTGGGTGCAAGGTATAGTATTGGGTTTGTGATCCCCATTATCCCCAGTCATGTCTTGATTATCTTTTGATTTTGGGTTCTCATGGTCAGAAGCCTCCGTCCCAGATTCCCCAGAAAATTTTTCCCTCTTATGATGAAAGGTTTTATTCCCTTGGTGTGATGAGATGTCACTCTTTTTGCAGTATTGGCACTAGTGTTGACTTCTTGATTTCTCAGGAAGGTTATCCCAGGGCATCTCTTGTTGGAATGGGTGTTCATGTTGAAATTTTTCAATCTGCGGTTTTCTCCAGGGAGGTGGGCTTGAATCCCCCAGTGAGGTTTGGTTGTTTCAGCGTCAGTCTACTTTATTTGAGGCTGGTCTTGCAATCTCCAGTAGGCATGTTGCTTTTGTAAAACTGTTTCTCCAAGGAAACCGGAAGAAGGGTGTTCTATCCCAGTATCTGTTTGATTTGGCTACATCCGGATTATGTTTCTCCTCAGTGAAGTTAAGGCAGGCAATGGGTTTGGTTTCCGCAGTTGCTTTTACCTTTCTTAGATTGAGCTTTCTGGTTGAAGTTCATCCCAATATTGTTAGTACCTGAGGCGGTTTTGTTTGTTTGCACTGATCATGTATCCTTTTACCAGCATATGCACGATATCACTCATACATTCATACATACATCATACATTGCTAAAAATCATCGTTCATTGACATTGTGTTCTGATCTTCCTACAACGCTCTTTGCTTAGTTGAATTTGGTTTTCCCTCTTGAGTTTATTTCTCAAAGGATGTATCTTTGTTGGCCGTCTTGCTCCAGTGTATTTCTGAATTGGATTTGTGGTTGCATGACAATATTATTTACTTTGGATTTCTGAGAACTTTGAGTTTTGGTTTGTGCATTTATTTTGCACGGGAAGACTTTATCTCCTCAGCATGAATATCATGGCATTTCCCCGGGAAGTCATATTTCTATCCCCAGAAAGTCATTTCTCTTTTCAATTCCTCTTGAAAATGAGTGGAAGTCTCTTTATTTGAGACAGCTTACATATTACCCTTTCCAGGCACAGTGCCTTGGTTAAAGAAGAAGTTGAGACCCGTTCTAGTCAAAACATCAGAATCTCGGGGAAACTTGATATATTTTCTCTTTCTACCTTCAGTGAACGTTGGTAGTACATCTTCAGTGAACGTCGGTGTTTGTTATCTTTTTTCCATCATCAGTGAACGTTGATAGTTCATCGTCAGTGAACGGTGGTGATATGATATATTCTATCTTTCTACCTTTAGTGAGCGTTGGTAGTACATTGGCAGTGAACGTCGGTTTTTTTTATCTTTTTTCTATCATCAGTGAATGTTGATAGTTCATCATCGGTGAACGGCGGTGATATGATATGTTTTCTCTTTCTACCTTCAGTGAACGTTGGTAGTACATCGGCAGTGAACGTCGGTGTTTATTATCTTTTTTCTATCTTCAGTGAATGTTGATAGTTCATCGTCAGTGAACGGCGGTGGTATGATATGTTTTCTCTTTCTACCTTCAGTGAACGTTGGTAGTACATTGGCAGTGAACGTCTTTGTTTGTTATCTTTTTGCTATCTTCAGTGAACGTTGATAGTTCATCGTCAGTGAACAGCGGTGGTATGATAAGTTTTCTCTTTCTACCTTCAGTGAATGTTGGTAGACATCGGCAGTGAACATCGATGCTTGTTATCCTCCTCTCTGATTTTGTTCTTGTGGTTCACCAGTGATTTATTTTCCTGGTAGGGTTGCTCCTTTGTTTCCTCATTTTTGTTGCATCCCCATTGTTACTTTGTATCTCTTTGGTTCTGTTCATATGCATTCATATGCATAAGCATTGGCATGGCATCTTAGGGCCAAAAATAGGGTTTGTTTTGTATTTAAGTATCTTCGATCACGTCGACACGAAGACTTTTAACCTTTGTATCTCTGGATAGAAGAAACTTAAAGAAGGGCAGTTGTTGTACCCCAATTTTTCCCCCTAAGATCCCTTCATCATACCATATTATTTCAATCACAACAAGATCACATTAGGGCTTTTGGTTCTTCTACCTATCTTTAGCTTTGCTCTTTGAGGAGTCACCAAGCACCTTAACTTGTTTTCTTTGTGATCATGGATATTTTTCTTTCATTAACAAAATACAATATTGGTTTGTCTTACTTGTTAATAATGTAGGTAAAGGCAATTAGGTTTAGCTAGTTGCATCATGGGTTCATGAGTTTATTTCCATGCCCTAGTCAACATAGTTTGAGAAATTCAAACCTCACCATTGAATTTGTTTTGGAAGAATTGGTATGGAAGTGGTTATGGTGGCCATGAATCCTCATCATCATCCTCAATAATTTTTATTCATAAAGGAAGAATATTGGCACCAAAAGTTTGTTCAAACTTGGCAAAGTTCCACAAAGCATTATCTTGATCTAGAGGCTAGGGTTTTGGACTTCAAAGGGGCATATCTTGCTCATCTTTTGGTATTTTTTTAGTGATTCCAAAGACATCCTTCTCTTCAAAGAGTTACCAACAAATCACTTCAAAAGTTCCAAGGAGTTTCCATGTGGAAGAAACTTGGTGAAGAGGAAAGATTACAAGACATCCAGATGAATCCCCAATTTTCCATATGTGACTTCAAATGGTCATAAATTGGTCAATTTTCATCACCTTGAGCCCATTATTTTTTCATGATGATCTTAAAGATGTGTAATTCATGCCTTCTTTTATGTGTAAAGTGAGAAAATGGATGGAAGTTGCCTTAAGAATGCAAAAGATTATAGGTCATTTCATGATTTTTGGCCAACTTTAACAAGTCATAACTTGCTCAATTTTTGGAGATTTTGAGTGGTTCAAATTGAAAAATTTCATTCAATAGATCTACTTCATTCCATCTTTTTTGGTCAAGAGAAAATTCTAAGTGGAAGGCCATGTTTGGATGCAAAAGATTATAGGTCATTTTTAAAGAAGAATTTGAAATATTTCTAAGTTTGGAAAGTCAACTCTTTTTCTTCAACTTTGACTCCATGTAACTTTCAGCTCAAGCATCCATTTGATTCCATTCTTTTTCCATTGCAAAGTTTGTAACCTCATCTTTCCAAAGCATCAAGAATTTTGCCCTAAGACCCCTTGAGATGAAAATGCCATTGGATTGAACTTGGTAACTTGGAACTGAAGTTTCTCCATAAGTCGGAATTTGAAATTCATGTTTTGGCCTCTAAACATCAAATTAGCACGCGTTTGTGATCTAAACATGTTTAACCAAGTTGCCAAAGTGGATTAGAGCCTTGAAACGCAAGGATTGGATGAGTTTTGATGCAAATCATATCACACTTTGCTCGTGCATCAGGTTCACACGATTTCCCTCCAAACTTCATCATTTCACAAGCTTGAACATTCCATTTGATTCCCTAAAAATAGAGGGTCATCCCCCATTCAATTTTCTAAGCTTAAATAGCCAGAATCACCATGCCAAACTTGCTTCACAATCCAGAATTCAGCTACTTCAAATTCTATTCTCAAGCCTTTTTCAATCCAATTTTTCCATCAATTCACCTTCCTTGATCTTCCCTGAAGCTAACCATATAATTACATTCAAGAATCATGCCCTATATTGCTCCATAGAAGTCCAGTTTTAGAGCTCTGCAACTCAACTTCAATAGGTAGATTCCTTCATCAATTCTTCAAAACTCTGATATCATTGTGTTGCTCTCATTGCCCTGGTTCTAGTCGCAACACTTACAGTTCACTGGAAACACGTTTTGACCATGAATTTTCAAATCCCTTTTCAAAACTTGCCTTCCAAATTGCTTGAGCTACAATTTATATAAATTTGGCGCGAGGGTGTGGTTGTCTTCGTCTTGAAGAGAAAAAACGAATGGCATAGGTCCGAGCTTATGATTTTACAGTTTGAGAGACCTGCAATTCGTGATGGCTGGAGGTTGAAGATGACCAACGTGTCATCTTCTGACCAATGAAAGCGTGCCATTTGTTATTTTCAAATTCTGATTTTATTATTGATTCTGTACATTATTCATTAAAGACCATGATGATATGCACAGCGCGCCAGATCCCTTGGATTTGATTACAAACGCGTTTTGACTCTCATCCAATGGTCCACATCTTTTTCTTTTATTTTCTTTTTCTGACTTTTATATTTTAATTGTTTTAAATTTCAAAAAATCATAGAAAATTCATTTTTTAGTCCAAAAAATCTGAAAAAATTATGAAAAATATTTTTGATTATTCTCTTTCTGATTTTTATTTTTTCACAATTTAATTTTGTGTTTTGGTGTTTTTTAAGAATTTTACACTTATTTGATTTGTTTAAAATGTTTAAAAATACTTTTACACATTTTTAAATTCTGAAAAAATTATGGAATGATCCAATGATATTGTGACAAATATTGGTGACCTTATTTTATTTTTGTTTCTGACTTTACTATTTTTTACTATTTTTGTTTTATTTAACCATTTATTTTAATTTTTAAAAATAGTTTCTGACTTTTAAAAATTCCCAAAAATTTTATAAAATCACTTGGCCTCTTTTCTGATTTTTCTATGATCTTATTTTTCATTTCTTGATTAATTTGAATATAATTGATATTTTCCTCATTATTTTCCTTTTTTAAAAAACATTTTCTTATCTTTTAATGTATATATTAATTATATTATTATTTTGTGTTTATTTTCTGGCTGTCTTGGGTTGATTTTTTTATCATGGCTTTATTAACATCATTAGATCTTGGGTATTGAGTTCAACTCCACCAAAATGGATGAATGATTTTAATAATAGTTTGATTAAATATTAATTCAAATGTGGTTTCTCTTTTTTCCCTAATTCCTCTTCATCTCATCCCCTTCTTATTGCACTAAGTGTTGTTGGAGCATGATCTCTATATCATGTCTCAAAACAAATGGTGCATAGATTGCTATTGACCGGCCTCAAAATAGGTGCGACTTCTATATAAGTCCACTTACGATTGCTTAACATAGCGCTAAATTTTGTATCGATTCGAATAAATGATCATTTGTGGCCCAAACTTATGATTGCAAGCCCAAGTATGTTAATTTGATCTCTTTGATCCAATAACCTTGAGATTCATTGTGTGGAGGCTTTGGTTCTACCAATCCTCTAATGGATCTACAACACATTTGGTCAACGCGGATCACTTAAACATCGTTGATCATTAAATGGTACTTGTGAGAATTCCAAATGGATGATATACTTGACAAAAAGCAAATGCAACTTGTTGTGTGGAGGCTTTGGTTCTACCAATCCTCTAATGAGTTACAAATGCAAGTTTCAAGATGCTCATCCAACTAACCACTAATTATTGACTTGTTTATCTTATGCTTTTATTCTTTTTTATGCTTTATGTACTATTTATTTTTAGCGTTTATATTTCATGCCATTTTCATATTTGCTCATTTGAGCATTTATTTTCTTGTCATTTTTACTTTTCTCACTTGAGCTTTTCTTTTCCTTTCTTAATATACTTAATAATCAACATAAACCCTAAAAAACTCTTAATGGTACTTGAACTATTTGGTTACTATCCTTGGCATGATGGAGTATGAGACTTTTTCTTGGACTTAGGATTAGAAACCTTGGCCTATCTTGGAGACCTTGTAATCTTATCTGATTATTTTGTATGGAGTTCTTGAGGTTTACCTCAAGACATTGGGTTGCTTGTTTGTTTTTGTGTGCAGGTTTTTGTGATTACATTCTATGTTTGTAATCTAGAATTCACCCGTATACAGCCGTTACTCTGCCCAATTTTTGTGAAGACTTAATACACTGAAGAGGTCTAGTATCTTTGCTTGCTTGGTTTCAATCCAAAGAATGGGAATTCTATCTTGACTCATGATGTCAAGCTTTGGCTTCTTGTTGGTTAGATGGTCCTTATCCTTAGCTTTTACCTTATGCTTTAGGATAGTCTCTTCTTCTCCTCCTATCTTCTTTAATTTCAAAAATCTTCTCCCTCCTTTTTAAAACTCTTCTTGTTTTGAAACTTGAAACACTTTCATAATAAACTTGGACTTAGGTCCATGCATTTTCAAACATTTTCATAAATAAACTTCAATCAATTTAATAACACTTTGACACTTTTTGTGAGAACACTAAAAGTCAACCAATCTCATTTCAAACCATTTTGCCACTTTGGCCTTTTTATCTTTAAACTTTTCTCGAAAGGTTAGACTCTTGTCAATCCTTGTAGTGATGCAAACAACTATACTTCTACAATATGTATTAAAGTGAGATATTTTCACTTGGGTGTTGATTGAGGCATTGTTGATTTTAAAATCCAAGCCATATCCTCCACTTTGAGATGATGCAAATTCTCCTTTCTCATGATTGTGGGTAGTAAGTATGTTTTCCACATGGACAATGACGATGATGTATTATCTCTTAAAATTAACCAACACACTTTGTGTTTCAAACTTTTAAAAGAGGAACTACATGTACCCTGATCCCCTATTGCACGAAATGTGGTACGTAGGCACTAAAGGTTCGCAACCGCGGCGGGTGCAAAAAAATCATAAAAAAATATTTCTTTTCTCACCTCCACCATCCATTTTATATATAACACATTTATTTTTATAGCCAAAATATACAGATTTTACAAAGAGGTTCCTGCGGAGTACCGTAGATGTTTAGGGTGCTAATACCTTCCCTTTGCATAACCAACCCCCTTACCTTGAATCTTTCCCCCTCTTTTTGGGTTATTCGCTCTTTTCCCATTCCTTTGGAAACAATAAAGCGCGGTGGCGATTTTTATTTTTGATTTGTAAAGTCTAGTCAATCCAATGACTTAGTCTTGAACATTTCTTCCGCTACAGATAACCATTGTTGTATCCTTAGATGCACACTCCTGATGAGTTCTGAATGCTCGATCGAATTAACTGAAACTTACCCGCCCTAGGGTTAAAATTGGGGGTTTTTTTCCGAAAAGAAAATAAACTCCTACTTCAAGGCTCGAAAGGGTTGACGAGGGTCTATCTCCCTTATATCTCCAGTGTTTGGGGATTTGAAACAATGCATGTACATCGTCAGCAGGGTTTTATTCAAAAGCATACCATTTAAGAATCTAGGTGTCATATGTTAATCATCCTCCCTCAAGAGTTATTTTGCCTTTTTAATTAAAAATGAGTTAGGTATCAAAATCAAGTAAAATAAAAAAATGTAAATGAGTGAATACGAATGGATTAGTTCAAGATAGTCATATTTAATGCATTGTGATTTAATATAAAAAACAAACAATTTTGCATACAAGAAAGTACTGAACAAAACAAGAAAGATTACAAATGATAATGCAAATGAAACTAGAAATTGCCATGTTGGGGAGGCTTCTTCAGGCTTGACTTATTTGAGGAGACGATCCTTATAGTTTTGACACCTATCTCAGCAAGAGGATTCAATCCATTATCAGACCCTTTGGAGTGAATGTGATAGCTTTGGCATCAAGGAGGTCTTGAACACTGTTTTTCAATTCCCTGCAATTCTCAATTGTGTGGTCTGGATCCCCTGAGTGGAATTCTCAACGGGCATTGGCATCATAACCCCGAAGGAAAGGGTTTGGAGGAGGACCAAGCTCTCTCAGCTGGACTAGATGGCCTTTTAACAAATAAGGGAGAAGTTGAGCATAAGGATTATGTATAGGATCCACCCTTCTTTCAGGACCTTTCTTCCTCTTTTGTCCTCGTTGCCCCTAGGGTTGTTGATTCAACTGAAAAGGTACATATCGTGTTTGTTGAACATACAGATGTCTCTATATGCACTTTTGTTGATGAGGGACTGACTGATGCCTAGCCACCTTAGGTTGTTGAGCCAGAGTTGTGGCATATGCTTGAGGAACATATTGATTAGGTTGAACAATTGATGCTTGATGGTGCAGAGCTTGGTCTTGATGATAGACTGGGGCCTTCCTTTTGTCGATAGTAGCACTAGTCTCTCCTTTTTTCTTCTTGAGAAGTCCAAAGCAAGGTTTCTTGTTACTTCTACTAATAGCGCTAGATGTACCCTGAATTTTTCCTGACTTGAGGCCATCTTCAATACATTCCCCAATGGCAACCAAGTCATAAAAGGAAGTCGAAATACTGCCAAGTATGTGTTGGATATATGGATCTTGCAAGGTTCCCATGAACAAATAAGTCAATTCACGATCCAAAAGAGTAGGTTGAAACGTTTCGGCTAATCCACACCACCTTTGGGCGTACTCTTTGAAGGACTCTTCTGATTTCTGTGTCATCCCTTGAAGCTGAGTGTGGCTAGGAGCCTTAGCCCTATTATAATGGTAATGTTTCAAAAAGGCGTCATCAAGATCTCCCCAAGTACTGACATGAGTTCTCTCTAATTGCATATACCAGTCTAGCGGTGCCCCTGTTAGGCTGTCTTTGAAGAAATGCATGAGCAAAGGTTCATTTTCAGCATAAGCTACCACCTTGCAACAATAGGAATGAAGATGAGTCTCTGGGAAGGAGGTGCCTTCGTATTTGTCAAAATCAGGAACTTTGAATTTGGGAGTGATAAATACCCCAGGCACGAGGCACATTGCAGCATTATTGAATCCCGAAGTCTTGAAACCTTCCATAGCTTTGAGTCATTCTTCAAGAGCATGGTACATCTTTACAGTTTTGGCAACTCCAGTTGCGAGATTTGCATGGGGCTCATCAAGATCAATGACTTTGTTATGATCATCAATATCACTCCGGGGAATTCCTGTAGGGGTATCAACGTTCGCATTATTATTCCCTCCATTTATAGAAGTGGGGGGGGCAGAAGAGGCAAGCTTGGCAACACTTTGATGTAGCTCTTCTTGACCCTTGATGACAGCATGAAGGGTTTCCATAAGATGATCCATTCGGGTGCCCATGGTGTCCATATCTCGGCGGAGAACATTCTGATTTTCTTTGAAGAGATCCATAATTCTTCGTTGGTTGCTTCTTGTGCGGTAGGGATGTAGGGAAGTCGTCTTTGTTGTTCACTGAAGTCTAATTGAAGGGGGCCCCAATATGTTATGGTTATGAATAATTAATGTATGATAGTATGAATAAATGTTTTATCTTCATTTCTGAGGAAATCCAAAGACTCGTCTTTTTTTTAACAAAATTTGTCATTTTTGAAGAGCTCAACCAATGAGACTTGTCTTTGGAATTACTTAGATATGATGGTATAATGTCATGGTATTCTATGTCATGAGATCTCAGTTTCATATATTCTGGATAACCACTGTGTAGTCCTTTGCATAAACTAAACGTAACAGGATCAAAGGTCCGACATCATAAGCATGGAGTTAAGGTAACCACCCATAAGGTATGCACTAGGGGTTTATCACCTGCCAAACAAGGTTCTAGGGAAATCTTAGAGTCTATGCTCTTCCTTTGGATATTACCAATGTCCCAATTAATCGGTAATTAGTAATATTCGTAGAAAAAACTTGTTCGAATGCAGCATCGTGTGACAACTACTTCTAAATTACTCCGTCATACACTTTGCACTACACCTAAAAAGGCCAGGATGGGTTAATGGTTCTACGGCTCTCAAATTCTCTAGCTCCCAGGTCGAAAGCAGCAATGTCTTCTCGATTACTCGGTAAACAATGCTACATTCAAGGGGACCTCCTTTGGGTGGGGGATCTCATGCTTCCTTCTTTGAGATTACTCCCTCAAAGTTAACATGACTATACCTCCCGTCCTAATCCTAAGTGTAACCCCAAGTCTGGGTATAGGACTTATCAAATGAAACCGCCCAACCCAACATCACAAAAGATACAGCATATCCAGAATATGTGAGTAGCAACAGTATAATGCAATATATATACAAAATAAGGAAATAAAACAATAAAGAAATAAAGTGGTAAAGCAAATAAAGTAAATAAATAAACACCCAAAGAAACACATAAAAAAACTCTGATTGACTTGCATTAGGTCCCAAGCAGAGTCACCAGCTGAAGCTGCCGGCAAAAAACATAGAGTCGCCACCAAACAACTCATAACTCGAGTGGATCACATAAACCAACTCTCCTAGAGAGGGGCACAGACTCAGCCCTAATAATATTACATTTTCGGTTGGTACATTTACCTAGGTTACAATGCTTCTATTTATAACCTATCTCCCAACTGGATTTGGGCTTCAAATCACAGCATATCAGATGTTACAAATATGCAGAAGATTTTGCAACAAAATAGGTCTCCAATCAAATATTTCCTAAAAAGTATCCTTATTTAGAAAGTATTTTTTCTCTTGAATTATGATTGAATCTTCCAAACCTACAACTCAGAGCCACATAGGATTGCATAATATTCTTAGACATGATGTTGAATGACCCTGCATAGGACATCTTATCCGACATGTTGCTTCAGATAATGAGAACTTCTCATCTTAACATGTCTCAATATAAAATATGACTTGCTCAACTTGTTCTTTATAACAAGTAATCACATCCTATTTAACATATTATTGTTGTAATACCCCAAATTTTCCCTACCTCTTTATAAGGATAGTTTGGCTTACGCATCTCTCATTCTTCATGTACATACTTTATTAGGTCATCTAGCATTGTATGGATTCACTAACAATAAGGTTTGGTACTTATGCTCATGGGATTAGGGTTTCATACAGTTCATCATGGATTCATCTCTTTTGCATGTTTGTCTCAATCGAAGATGCATGGAGCGTGAATTGGGGTTATCCCTTATGCTCAGGATTATTTGATGAATATGAAGACTTGGTTATACATCATCCTCAGAGTTCTTTATTCTCGACCTTTCTTGGTCTTCTTCAATATGTAAAGTGGCTTCATGGTTGCTTATAATGCAAGGCACCCTATAATGTGGCATTCAAGGGACCGTGAGGGCATGGAGACTTTACAAACATTGTCTTCTTATGTTCACCATCATCAATTGATAAAGGTTTATTTATCTTATCGTTATTCAAGAGCAATTCTTTGTGAAGTCTCGGGTTCATCAGTGGAAGTCATCATTCAAGGGATTCTATCATTGCTCAAGATGCAAATCATTAAAGAAATTTTGGTGTATGTGTTAATGCATTATAGGCTAGAGTTTCTATTGTTCTTTCTTCATCAGACAATAGGGTACCTATTAATTGAATCTCAAGTCATGTGGTCGTGGGCTTTATGCGAGAGAGGCAGATGGTTTTACTTGGATTCTATCTGAAAATCAGGGTTTGTGTACCCTGAGGAAAATATCTCATTTTAATCACTTGGTATACTTATGGTACAAGCTACATTCTTTGAACTCCATTCAATTAGCTCAAGCTAAAGCCTAAAGTTCTTGGAAAGCATTAATGGTTTTTGAATTAAAGTTGAATCAGGAGATACTTAAACATGTTGATCCCTTTAATTCATCAAAAGATCTTTAGTGGCAATATGTTCGTGGCATGATAAGTTATTCAAAGTGATGAATTCAGAGAAGAAGAACATAGATCCATACAAGTTACTATTGAATGATTTAGCATATCATAGATACATCAAGACATAGGGTTAAAAGAAGATTAGGAAGTCAAAGTTAAATAAATGAGGAAATATCAATATTTTCATTCTTTTGAATTCGAACTCTCCATTACAAAAAAGGGAAACATTCAAAATTTTACATATTCAGAGGGAATACAATTACGAAAATCCATTACACCAAAATATCACAATACATGTTTAGTACCTATTAATTACATTACCAAGTCTTTAAGTTCAAAACAGTATACACCATTTCAAGATTACAAAGGAACGTTACAAGAGTTCAAGTAGTGTTACATCCTAAGAATGTTTTTCTACCAAGTTTTCTCATACTTTACATTACATTTCCGATTTAAATTTCGTCACCAAGCGAACGAGAGATTTCTTCTTCATTGAACATTTCCCTCTAAGTTTGTTACTCTTGCCTTCAACAACTATGGTTGTTGCTCGGAAATTCAAGGAATCTGAAATCACCAATAATTCACTTGCATATCATGACGCCTACATAAATATGCCCTCAAGCTTTCATGTGTCCAAATCCAAGCCTTCTACACACGATTGCAGCCCTGCAAAAATTTCCATGAAAATAGTTGATAATTGCTATGATTTAATCCCCAAAATCAATTCCATTCATAAAAACCAGTTTCACTTTAAAAAGCATAAAAATAAACCAGGCAAAAGGTGGGGTCACACCTGTAACTCCATTAATGGTGTTAGACATATCTATGTCTTTGCTGGTTATGGCAAAGATAACTGCCAAACTAATCAAGTTCATGTCTTTGACACTGTGAACCAGACATGGAGTCAACCTGAAATAAAAGGCTCTCCACCTACTGCTAGGTGAAGATGTGAAAAACACAAGAAGGGGGGGTTAAATTGAAAACTTCAAATTAACAGCTTAAAGACACAGTATTTTTATCATGGTTCTTTTGATCTCAAACTACTCCAGTCCACCCGTCAAGGTTATTTCACCTCTCTCCAACGAGGTCTTAATCCACTAATCTCAACAAGATTACAAAAGCTACTTTAACAATTGTTAAAGTCTTCTTGAGTACAACCACAGTCCGGTTAATCTCAAGGAACACAGTTTCAATGTAAGTATACAAGATATGTGTTGTTATGTTTCTAACAAAACTGTTTATCACAACTGTGATAAATTACACAGGATTATAGCTTGGAAATATAAAAAATATTTCTTGCAGCTTTGAATATGCATGAGTGTTAATATGGCCAAAATCATCTGTGATTTTGAAAGTTGACTTCGTTTATATAGGAAGTGGAATAACATTGATCATAAAGCATGTTTAATGTCATTAACACACTTTCCATTTGGAGAAGATCCTGTCTGAAAGAAGCCGTTGGAATTGATGTTGCCTTGAATGATCAGTAACGCTTCAGAATCTTATCTCCTTTCCTGTTGATGACGCTTCAGAATATTGATGACTTGGATTGGTATGTTCTTATTCAGAATCAGAGTTTACTTTAATTAAGCGCAGGTTCTGGTGATCAATCTTCAGCGCATGTTCTGATTGCTTCAGCGTGTAGCACTTATGGCTTATCTTCTGATGCTGATATGATCAGAACTTCTGCATACATAAAACATAATTTTTAAGGTGCATATTTGTTCTTTTTATTTATTCTTTGTATTTGTTATCATCAAAACTCTAACCAAGGGTTGTAGAATCAAACTATGTTCTAACAATCTCCCCCTTTTTAATGATGACAAAAACTAGATTTTTCAATTAAAAGTAAGGAATAAAAGGTTTAAGAGAAACTCCCCCTGAGTTGATTACTTCCCTTAAGTTCCTTGAGCATCAGAGTTTAGCTGCATCTTTCATCAGAGTTTGTACCTGTTCAAGCTTTTCAGAAGATAGAGGTTAAGTAATTCAGAATGTTTGAGACTTCTGTCTCGGAAACCGTTATTCAAAATATCTTACTTTCTCCCCCTTTTTGTCAGTTATCAAAAAGGCAATATAATCAGAGCCAAAATAGTTGAATTATATTAAAGAGAAACATGAAGCAATGATAAGTTCCAAAAAACAGAAAAGGTAAAAGAAATTTAGCGTTACAGATAAATAGATTTAAAACAAAAAAAAATCTAAGAAGGAGGAGGAAGACGTGTGAACAAAGCTTCCAACAAGCTCTTGATCTGAGAATTAGATTCTTCTTGCTTGCCCAAAATGATTTTAATCTCTTTGTTTGTGTCCTCCTGCTTATCCAACCTTGCATGGATAAGAGCATTTTCTTTCTTCAACTCTTCCAGAGTTTGCATGACTAAGGAAGGTGCTGGAGGTTCTTCAGAGGTTGGACGTTTCTCAGAGCATTCTGCAGTATGTTCAGAGTGAACCATTTCCTCTGTTGTGATCATCTCTCCTGGAGCAGCAGTCCAGGAGAGACTTTCTGATTCTGGTTGAACTTCATCTGAGGGATGATGCTCTGTCCAGGGAGCGTTATCCAGAGGGAGAATATCTTTCTTGAGCAGGTGGCTCAGAACTTGGTCTTCAAAAGCCTTTAGCTTAGCACTAAAGTTTTGTTGAACCTGTTCATAACTCTTTTCCTTTAGCTTCTGTGTTTCAGAACTAAGCCAATTTCTGAATTTTGTCCATATATAATCAGAAGCAGCGGGATTAGTCATTTCTTTACTAGCATGCTTCAAAGAAGTTATCAATTCCTGTATCCCTGTTTCAAAAATCAACAAACTTGTACCAACATCTGATGTGTTTCAGTTGGTTTGGGTTTGGGAATGGCAGTTTTGTGAGATATAGAAGCTAGTCTTTTCAGCGCAATAGGATCAATGACAAGTCTTACGTTGTCAGCTGGATTGCTAGTGGGTGAAGGAGTTGGAGAGTCAGGTATGATGATTGGACTGGTAGGGGAGTTTGGTGGTGTGGATTCCAGAGAAGAAGGAATTTCTGGAATGTCGTGGATGGTGAGAGGCATGCGAATAGCAAGTGGTTCTGTGATTCCTGGTATTGGGATTGTATCAGAATCTGAATGAGGTTCTTCAGATTGGTTTGTTGAAACATGGTGAGGTTCTAGTTCATGGATCTCAGAAGGTTGAGCTTCTGGTTGTAGTATTTCAGGTTGAGGTGATTGAGTTTGGAGAATTTCTTGTTGTGGAGAGTGAGGTTACGAAATTTCTAGTGTGGTATCAGAGTTTGGATTTTATGGTACGGGAGCTGAAAAGTCTTGGTCAAATGAGTCAATATCAGATAGAACGTTGGCAAGTTCTGGTTGGGTTTGTTCAGGATTTGGATTAAGAGGAAGGGAGTGAGTTTCATTCAGACCTAGAGTTTCTGATGGATCAAACCATATGTCAAAGTCTTCAAAAGTTTGTGGAGTTGAATGTTCTGGTTGAGTAGGCATGGTTTCAGATGTTGATATATTTATTGATTCTAAAATAGTAATAGAGGAAGGATTACCTTTCTTTTTGGTAGCTTTTGGAGTCCTTTGAGATGGTCCTTCTGCTGCAGCTTTCCTTTTCTTGGTCTTCTTCAAAACAACTTCTGGATCCGTCTTATACAAATCCTGGATGTTGATTTCTGGTGCAGTACCATCTGCCTTACAAGAATCCATATATCTGACTATTATCTCTGGCTTGGAGTCAATCTCAGAAAAGGGGAAAATCATCCAAAGGAATTCTTCTTGAAGTGATGGTTGCAAAAGAAGTAACGTTGGGTTCCTTCTTGATGTTCTCAATGATTTTCATCTTCTTCAGATTTTTTGCGTTCAGGGACTTCCCAGCAGTTGCTTCCAGTGTGCTGATTTCCTGAGCTTCAGTCAAATGCTCTATCAGCCTATTCTCTGTCAGAATATATGATATGAGCCTACCTAAGGGAATCTAGTCCCTCTTGGTCCATTCATCTTCTCTTATTTCCTTCACACTCGTCCTAAGGTGATTAAACAGCAAGTGTGGAAGGTTTACCTTAGTCTTCTTGGAAATAAAATAAATCAGAAACTGCTGATCAATGTTGATATAATCAGGAGAGCTAGTTGGCTTTCTGTGGTTGATACACCCCAGAATAATTCTTGCCCAAATTTTGTGGTGATCTTTCAGATCTCTGATTTTTCTGGAAGGAAGTCCATGAGTAAATATTTCCCTTGCAATAGAGGCTACATCAGAGCATCTCTCAGCCATGTCAATGCATCTGACACCTCCACCATTGTAACCAATAAGCTTTGAAATTAGGTCTTCTGTAATGACAATTTTCTTCCCCATGACATAAGAGGTAACTTAATTATTTGAAGAAGAAGCATGTATCCATAATTCTTTGACAAGGATTGGAAATGTTGGCCCTAGAAGACGGTATAAATATATGTTCCAACCTTGAGCAGTGACGTCTTCATATAGATTGAAGTCGTTTTCTTGTAAACTTTCAAAGTCAATAATCAGTTCTGAAAGAACTTCTAGATTATCAATGGGAGTGAGTAGCATTCTGTAAGGTTCTTCGTACTGTTCCATTGAAGCAGATTCTTGAGTACTGATATTTTAGACGCTTGAAGAAGCCATTGTTCACACAAGATTTGAGAAAGATGAAAGGGTTTTTGAAAAAGAGATCTTGAAACGATAGAAAGTATTTAGAGATTAAACAGAAGTGAATGTAAAAAGTGAGATTTGAGTTTAAATAGTTTTTCTTGAAAGCGTAAACAGTAAGAGAGAGAAATAATTAGTCATGATTATAAGCATTAATGACAGCTGAAATTAGGGGATTCAGAAAGATACTAGAACGGTTACCCGTGATGTGTGTCTCAATGCACCCAATCAGCGCTTTTGACCTTTCAGAAAAGTGAACACGTGTTCAGCTTCAGAAAGTAGTTGATGAATAGATGACAATTGTTTGATTATGTGAACAACACGCATCTATCCTTGAAATGAAACGTTCAGATCTCCATGGATAGATTCTGATGCAATCTGAATTTCTAAAAACTCTGGAGACAGATTGATCAGTAGTTCACAGAAAATAACAAGGTTCTGAAGGTTAAGATATGTAAATAGAACAATTTATTATGGGCACAGCTTCATGCTGGGATGTTTCAGAATGAAGTTAAACCTATCTTCAGAAAGAGGTTTTGTAAAGACATCAGCCCATTGATGGTCTGTGTCAATGAATTTTAAGTTAAGAATCCCTTTCTGAATATAGTCCCTAATAAAATGATGTTTTATTTCTATATGCTTAGCCCTAGAATGCAAAATTGGATTTTTACTGACAAATAGAAGAAGTATTGTCACAGAGGATAGGAATGTTACTCTCAAATATATTGAAGTCTTGAAGTTGACTTTTCATCCAGAGCATTTGCGTGCTACATCCAGCAGCTGCTATGTATTCAGCTTCTGCTGTTGATAGTGTTATTGTGGATTATCTCTTGCTGGACCATGAGATCAGATTTTCTCCCAAAAACTGGCAGCTTCTAGAAGTGCTTTTACGTTCTACTCTGTCTCCAGCGAAGTCAACATCACAATATCCTACTAAGCTGTAATCATTTGATTTTCTATAAAACAAACCCAGATTAGCAGTACCTTTCAGATACTTGAAAATTCGCTTAACTGTTGTTAAGTGAGATTCTCTGGGATCTGATTAGAATCTAGCACATATGCAAACACTAAATAAAATGTCAGACCTTGAAGCCGTCAGATAGAGTATAGAACCAATCATACCTCTGTAGACCTTCTGTTCTACCTTTTTACTTACCTCTTCTTTTTCCAGAATGCACGTGGGATGCATAGGGATCTTTGTGGGCTTACATTCTGAGAGATCAAATTTCTTTAGAAGTTCTCTGACATATTTGCTCTGATGAATGTAAGTTCCTTCTGGAGTTTGGTTTATTTGAATGCCCAGAAAGAATTTGAGTTCCCCCATTAGGCTCATCTCAAACTCTGTCTGCATACATTTAGCAAACTCTCTTCCCATAGAGGGTTTAGTAGATCCAAATATGATGTCATCAACATAATTATGACATAGTAACATGTCATTCTTAACTGTCTTACATAATAAGGTTGTGTCCACTTTCCCTCTGGTGAATTCCTTTTCTAACAGGAAGTTACTTAGTCTTTCATACCAAGCTCTAGGAGCTTGTTTCAGACCATAGAGTGACTTCTTTAGTTTGAAAACATATTCTGGATTTTTGGAATTCTGAAAACCAGGAGGTTGGTGCACATATACCTCTTCATCTATATAGCCATTTAAGAATTCACTTTTGACATCCATCTGATACAGAGTGATGCCTTTATTAACAGTAAATGATATTAAAATTATGATAGATTCTAACCTGGAGACTGGAGCAAAGGTTTCTGTATAGTTTATCCCCTCTTACTGGCTACAACCTTGTGCTACCAGTCGTGCTTTGTTTCTGATGACTTCACCTTGCTCGTTCAGTTTGTTTCTGAACATCCACTTTGTACCAATGACGTTGAATCCTTTTGGTTTGGGAACCAGATCCCATACGTCATTTCTGGTGAATTGATTAAGTTCCTCTTGCATTGCCAGAATCCAGTCAGTGTCTAGAAGTGCTTCATCAATTGTTGTTGGTTCAATCAGAGAGACCAGTCCCATGAGGGATTCTTCCAAATTTCTGAATGTTGATCTTGTTCTGATTGGATCATCCTTATTTCCCAATATTGTATCTTCTGGGTGATCAATGCTCTTTCTGGATAGTCTTTTCTGGAGTTGATCAACAGAAGGTGCTGGATTGCTTGCAGTGACTCTTTCTGATGTTGAGGGAGTGTCTCTGTTGAGAACTTCTTATGAGTTGTCTTCAGTACCTGTGAGTTCAACTTCCATACCTGCAAAGAGTTCATTCTGCTTTGACTTTTGAGAGTCAAGCTTATCATCAAACCTAACACTGATTGACTCTTCAACAATCTGTGTTTCTGTATTGTATATGTGATCGGTGGATCTGGAACTGACTGTTTAACGCTGGTTCGCGAAATGTCGCGGAAGCAAGAGTCGCCACCGTCTTTTATTTTCTCCAAATGGAAAGGACAAAAGCACAGAAAAATTCCTTAAAGAGATCGCTCTCGGTTCGGGAGGTAGGTTATAGAAAGGGAAGGTGTTAGCACCCTTTCTATCCATGGTTATCCATGGGCTCTTAGATACTTGCTCAATGTGTTTTCAAAATTGTTTGTTTGCTTTTCAATGTGGGTTAAAAAAGTTTCTTTTGAAAAATTTCAGTTCGACTCGTACGTCAGAGTGTTTGAAAAATTTGCTTTGAAAGCTTTTGAAAAGTGTTGGTGTGAAAAGATTTCAGTTTGTTTTGAAGAGAGCAAGTATCCTTGAGAACCTACCTACCCTAAGGAATTCGTCTGTGTAGATGTCCTTAAAAGTAGTGCCATCCCACCATTGAGAGGTAGGTAGCACCACCGTTGGAGGTGTTCGGGTCAATTCGAGTTTTAGGGACATGGTGATCACTAGAGCAATGGGAAGACACCTTAGAAGCTACCCTCATGCCAGGTTCCCGGATCATGAGGACTTACTAAGACGTCCTCTACTCGACGACCACCTTTCGAAAGGCAACAGTGAGGCGTACCCTAGGGGTGGTGTGTGCGAATTGTGTGTCATGTTTCAGTTATTTGTCTTGTCATGTTTGAGTGATCTACGCTTGATTTTAATTAAGACATTCATTCTTGCATGCATATTTAACAGTTATAAAGTTTGCGAAAAAATAAATCTAAACTATTACAAATGGCGCGGGTCCACATCGCCAAAATTAAACCGGACCCGATTTGACTGAAAAATAAATAAAGCGAATAAAAGTGCGAGAAATAAAATTGTTACAAGGCTTTGGGGCATGTACATAATTATAATAAGCGACAAAGTAAAATGCGCGAAACAAAATAATTAAAGGTATGGGCGTTGGACCCTTTCATAAGAAATTAAAGTTAATAAGAATTAATTAATTAGAATTAAATGTTTTTGGTATTTTATGTTTTTTAAGATTTTAAAGAAAAATAATTAATTAAAATTAAAATGAAGCGTCAAACCCTAATTCTAATGTTTTTTAAGTTTATTGTGAAAATATTGAATTTTTAACCTAATTTAAATCTAAGTTATTTATATACATTTAATTATACAAAATAAAATAAATAAATAAATAATATTGGTAGAAAAAAGAAAAAAGAAAAATTAAAAAAAGGAATTGAAATTGTTAATTAACCTAATTCTATATTTTTTGTGTTTTTATGATGAAAAGAATTAACAATAAACCCTAATCTAAATTAACTAATTAACATGCAAATTTTTATGAAAAATAATTAAAATAAATATATATTATATTTTTGTCCTTTCTGAATTTTTGTGAATTTTTGTATTTTGTAAAAAAAATAAATCAATTAAATTGAGATAATAAATTAAATAAAATTGCAATTGAAAATAAGATAAAACAATGAAAAGAAAATGCAAACCAGGGGGGGTAGCCCCAAAATTGGAGGTAAGGCCTTAGCACTTCAGGCCCATTTGTGTTATGGCCTTGCTGACTTTTTTGCTAGCCTGCTTCAGCGTTGACTGGAGTTTATTGCGCTTCTTAAATCCATGCCTTTGATTTGGTCGTCTGGGGCACGTGTGTGCTTGGATCAGGATGGCATATGGTACGTCTCCATAGAAGCGTAATTCTTGAAGCTTTAGTTGATATTAGGGATTGGAATGTATTCAGGAGTCCACAAGGAAACTATTGAGACACGAATGGAGCTTTGAATTGGTCTCTAGGGTTGATTTCAGAATTCGAGTTTTCAAGCAATTTCTTAAGTTTGTATAGTATTCTTATGCGCAGCTTTTAGTGTAATGTCCATTAGGGTTGATTCCTGATCATATAGTGAAGCTTTTAGGTCAATAAAATTGAACAAAATCTCATGAATTCAATGATTTGCATATTTGATTTTGTAAAATCTTTTTGAATCTTTTTCACATGGTTCTTTGTGTCAATTAGCTCCAATCACACCAATTCTTTCCATAATTGAACAAGCACGAAATATTGAGAGTAGAATGTGCACAAAAAGATTTTTTTAGGTCAAGTTTATATTTTCTACATATTTAAATAATTTAAATGAATTAATATTGATATAAATTCAAATAAATAATTAAAAATGAGAAAATACTTCCCCTTGGGCTTAATGGTCGTGCATAGGCTTGGCATGAAGAAACTTGGAAGAAAAATGGGCCCATTAGCATTTTTGGATCATTTGCATCAATGTTGACTTTCCAAAATTCCCAAAAATTTCCCAACTTCCACAAGGCATAACTTGCTCAATTTTTAAGCTTTTCACATGTTCTTGGACATTTTGGAAAGGTCTTTGAGTCCTATAACCAATGCCTTTGTTCCCATGTCATTTTGATTTACCAACCTCAAGTTATGGCCTTTGACTTAAAGTCCCTTTTTGTTGACTTTTGAAAATGACCTATAATGTTGAAATTGATAACTTTTTGTGAGAGCATTTCTTGGACTTGGAATATGAAGATGAATTGTAGGAAATGTCTTTCTCTTCAAAATGAGCTTTGAATGGAATTTTTCTGATAATCCATGTGAAAGTTATGCTCTGGTCAATTTCAGTTGACTTTTTCAGCTGTCCAAATATAGTAACTTTTGCATCTTTGATGATTTCTGAGCCAAATTTTGAGAATCATGATCAAGCATTGATCAAATGATGTTTGTGGCTTCAAAATGATATGTTGACCAAAAATTTGAACTTTTGACTGTCAAATGACCATTTTGCCCCTACAGTTGACTGTAGTGCAATTTAGGGTTTTGACTGTGTAATTTTGAGCTGAATGCCTTGAAAATTGATATGAGGATGCTTGACCACATTTGTAAACATATGAGACTTGATTGGGCTTTTGAAATCTTCAATTTCTTGATCAGAACCCAAACCCTAGTTTTGACTGTATAGGAGACAGTTGCACTGCATAACCCTTGGGGACTTTTCTGACTTGGCTTGGCAATTTCTTGAAGAATATGGGAGGGCAAATTTTGGGGTGCAACAGTTGCCCCTGTTCAATCTTCTTAGACCTGAGGATGCAGATTGGCTGACGTGCCTTTCGTAATCCGATGGTAAAAGATGATTGGACACTAGAGCGCCCGGAAATTTGCGCTCACATAGTAACAGTGATGGGGGAATGGGCTTACAGATGCCATTTGGTGATTGCTGGATAGGCTGATGGGCTTATAGATGCCATCTAGACGTTGATCGCGTAGGAGATTCCTTAGCAAGAACCTGCATACCTGCAAAAGAGAAAACGAGTACCTGACACGTTGCAGGAGCTGATTTTAGATGCTTGGTATAGATATGTCCTGACTGGTTACAGGAGCTGAGTCTGGAGCTTCAAACGCTGATGAATGAACCAGGGATGGTTATTGCCTTAGCATGAATGATAAGAGAACCTATGATGACTTTAATCTCAACAACGCTCGTTGAGAAAAATCTTGATGGGAATTATTATCTTCGCAGTATTGGGCCGAGAACCATAGGCAATTATAATCTGAAAGGAATGATCACCTTACACTCATCGTCGGAGAGGGAAACATCTGAAAAAGGGATTACTACCTCACACACCGTCGGAGAGGGAAACATCTGAAAAGGACTTACCACCTCACACACCGTCGGGAAGGGAACCATAGGAGACTACTGAGTCTTTATCAGAAAAATCTGTTGGGAGCCGATTTAGCTGGACTAGAGAAGACTTTTGACAAGGATGTGATTGAAGGAATCTGAGACGATTGCTACTCCAAATATATGACGAAGGAATCTGGGACGATTACTACCTCAGCAGGACGATGAAGGAATCTGGGACGATTACTACCTCAGTATATGGTGAAGGAATCTGGGACGATTGCTACCTCAGCGGGATGATGAAGGAATCTGGGACGATTGCTACTCCAAATATACGATGAAGGAATCTGGGACGATTGCTACCTCAGCGGGATGATGAAGGAATCTGGGACGATTGCTACTCCAAATATACGATGAAGGAATCTGGGACGATTACTACCTCAGCAGAATGATGAAGGAATCTGGGACGATTGCTACTCCAAATATATGATGAAGGAATCTGAGACGATTGCTACCTCAGAAGAATGATGAAGGAATCTGGGACGATTACTACCTCAGCAGAATGATGAAGGAACCTGAGACGATTGCTACCTCAGCAGGATGATGAAGGAATCTGGGACGATTACTACCTCAGCGGGATGATGAAGGAATCTGGGACGATTACTACCTCAACGGGGTGATGAAGGAATCTGGGACGATTGCTACTCCAAATATACGATGAAGGAATCTGGGACGATTACTACCTCAGCAGAATGATGAAGGAATCTGGGACGATTGCTACTCCAAATATACGATGAAGGAATCTGGGACGATTACTACCTCAGCAGAATGATGAAGGAATCTGGGACGATTGCTACTCCAAATATACGATGAAGGAATCTGGGACGATTACTACCTCAGCGGGATGATGAAGGAATCTGGGACGATTGCTACTCCAAATATACGATGAAGGAATCTGGGACGATTACTACCTCAGCAGAATGATGAAGGAATCTGGGACGATTGCTACTCCAAATATATGATGAAGGAATCTGGGACGATTACTACCTCAGCGGGATGATGAAGGAATCTGGGACGATTGCTACTCCAAATATACGATGAAGGAATCTGGGACGATTACTACCTCAGTAGAATGATGAAGGAATCTGGGACGATTACTACCTCAACGGGTGATGAAGGAACCTGGGACGATTACTACCTCAGCGGGGTGATGAAGGAATCTGGGACGATTACTACCTCAGCGGGATGATGAAGGAATCTGGGACGATTACTACCTCAACGGGAAAAGATTTTTATCTGTTGATCGTTCTTTCCTGAAAAAGTAACGAATTAGTTGTATGCAATGTCATAATGCGTGAATTGCATGATTTTCAGATGTTCTCGAAAATAAATGAGATTGGGGTGATATGATGCGTCTATGCATGCTATAATGATGTATGTGACGTTTTATGAATGTGTTTTTCGTCTAGGAAAGTAAATCCTTGACGGGTGCCGGGAAGTCGCATCCTGGGCTGATGTTGAAGAATAGATTTTACTTCCGTTGGGGATGATAACTGCAAGAATACCGGTAGGAGGAGATGACTCCATTGTGGAATAAACTTGGCAAATGGAAGATTCTGCGAGGAGAAAAGATACTCTACGACCATGCTGGGAAGCAATACTCTGTGGGGAGAGGGATGCCTTGCTGAGTGTTGATGATAATTTGCTGAGGATATCCTTGCTGTTGGAAGTGTTTGATGAACTTCGCTGGGGTAAGAAGACTTCGGCGACGACGCTCTTTCCGTGGCTTTTGGCTGAGGATAACCCAGTTATATCCTGTTAAGGAAATAACTCTTTGAATAAAGTCGGGCGACGCGTTCGTGCTTTGCGAGGATAAGCTTCCAGAATCTACTGGGGATAAGCTTACTGCTTGGGGATATGGACTCCATCTTTCCTGGGGAAACCGGATTGGACTTTTCTGGGGAAGTATTGAACTGCATTGGTTATGTTCTTCAACGGACCCTACCTTGACATCTTAGAGCAATCAGATTGCTTAGACCACCCCTTATTGCCCCTGTTTCTGATGTGGGAGCGGATAGTTGTTGGCGGACAAACCTTCTTCTGGTAGACAGATGGCGGGACATAGTCGTACGCTTTTAATCCCTAACTTTTGCCTGGACCACCCTTTCGGGTTTTCAGTCCATCGGGATACCCATTTTTGCCCAAGCCGCCTTTTCAGGTTTTCGACTTGCCGGGTGTACCGATTTTTTCATTTCATCCCTTCATTTTGCCCGAACCCTTTTGGTTCGCCGGGAAGCCCTTATTTTTGCCTAGGTATGTCAACCTAGCGGGTCTTTGATTGTGCGTAGTATTTTTTCGACTATGTCCACGCTCTCAGAATGTTGGGAGTTGCCCCTGCTAGCAGTGTTGCCATATTACCAGAAGGTGTCTGATCGTGCAAGATTCGTTGCTGGAGTGCCCCAAGTGACTCGGGCAGAGATTTGCCCCAGGCTTTTCGGCCTTTTGAGAGACTCTCCGAATCTTGATTGAATTGCCCCAGATGATGGACAATGATCTTGTCTGCCCCTTGATTGGAAGTACTTTTGTTCACTAGGTATTCATCGTGCGAATTTCCCTGCTGTTCAAACAAAAAGTCATATGCAAACAAAGTTATGTTAAAAATGCAAAGCCTATGTCTGTCTTGGAGATTTTGAAAAATGCATTCTTTTTCATAAAACAAATGAATGTTTGTAAAACGTGATGTCAACTCTGTATTTACCGTAGCCTTAAGGAGTCAGGATACCTTCGTAACAGTATGCTTTCGAACTAACCCATGCTTCAGCTAGGACTTTTAAGGGTTATAACGTGGCCTGGTTCACGGTTTTAAGAAACAAAGGATAAAGGCTCAAAGTATTTGTACCCACCCGCTCTTCGTGATGTTCTCCAAACCTAAACTCAGTTGATCGTGCGTTAGACCTTGTTTGAGTCTTTGCTCTGATTTTCCGGTGATGATTCGGATATTGAACGTTTATTTGACTAGGCAATCATCCCCTTTTTTGCTGAGGGTTTGTGAGACCTCTTTTTTTTTGATTTAGTTATCCCTTTCTTTTTTTTTGCCTGAACTGTTTCCTTTTTGGGATTACAGTCAGCGGGATGCCCCAGTTTGGTAAGTCTTCTTTATTGGTTTTGACTTTTTGGGCTTTTCATTTATGAATTTTTTGATAATGACTGCCTGTCCTTATGATTGTTCGGAACCATCACTGTCTTTTGTTTTTGAAAAACTCATTTAGTGACATTCATTGTGCACTTGGATCGACTGAGAGAACTACCCTGCCCCAGGTTATGATTAAGGGTTTTGATTTTCGAAAATACAAACTCCTACTTCTTTGGCTCTGATGGGTTGACGAGGGATCATCATCCTTATAACTCCAGTGTTTAGGGATTGAAACAATGCCTGTACCTCATCAGCGGGGTCCGTTCAAAAGCATACTGTACATTGTGGTATCGTTTTCGTCATCCTCCCTCAAGAGGTTTAGAGTCTTCAGTTAAGAGTTGATCATCGCAAAAATATGAAAGCAGTTTTAAGCGTAGTAAACATAATTAAATCAAGACAGACATGTGTAATGCATTCATGAAATAAAAGAGTTTAACATAATAATTGTTTATCTGAACAAGAAAGGAAAAATACAACTTGAATTCAAATGAACAAAAAAATTCTCAATCCTAGCCATGTTTTGGCAATGGAGCATTGATCACGTTGGGGGTTTCAGCAGGCTCGAACTCGATCTCTTTGGCGTCGATCATGTTCTGAATCTTGTACTTTAGTGCCCAACAGTCCTCAGTATCGTGCCCCGGGCTATCGGAATGATAAGCGCATCTGGCTTCTGGATTGTAGCTAGGAGAGGAGGTCTTAGGATTGGCAGGAGGGTTGATCACTGCAATCAGGTTCATCTTCAGCATATGTTGCAGTGCTTGCGACCATGGCATGTTAATGTTGGTGAACTGCCTTTTAGGCCCGTCCGGCCTTTGCTGGTTTCCCCTCTGTGGTTGGCGGCGTGGTGCAGAACCAGAGATCATGACTGCCCCTGCATGTTGATCACGGCGACTCTTTTGACCGTATGCAGCATTAGATTCCTTCTTTCCCGTGTAAGGCTTTTTGTGAGTGTCAGAATGTGTGGCCTCTTGAATTTTCCCACTCTTGATACCAGCTTCAATTCTTTCGCCGGTCAGGATGAGGTCGGTAAATCCATCAGATGAGTTACCAATCAGGTGGTTGAAGAATGGCCCGGACAGGGTCCCCAAGAACATGTCAACGAGTTCCCGGTCAGTTAATGGAGGTTGTACCCTTCCGGCAAGGTCTCTCCATTTCTGTGCATACTCTTTGAAACCTTCGCCTGCACCTATAGACATTCCCTGAAGTTGAGTGCGTGTGGGAGCAAGGTCGGCATTGTACTGGTAATGCTTGTAGAAAGCAGTGGCTAAGTCTTCCCAGGTACGGATGTTGGCTCCATTCAATTGATAAAACCACTCGAGCTGAGTCCCTGAAAGACTCTCTTGGAAGAAATGGATCCATAAGTTTTTGTCAGCTGTATAGGGCTGGATCCTCCTTGTGTAAGCCCTGAGATGCAACTTAGGACAGGATGCCCCATCGTACTTTGCAAAGGCAGGTGCCTTAAACTTGTGTGGGATCACTACCCCAGAAGACAGACCTAGATCCTCAAAGTCCAGACCAGGCACCTTTGGTATCTCCATAGCACTTAACCGGTCTTCCAACTGTTTGTACTTATCCTCAGCCGGAGGGTACTGTTCGTCGTCGAAATCTGTCTCGTTGTCGGAGACCACTGGACTAGGCACCTCTCTCACATGGTGACTGCTTTCCCTCACAGATGGGGTTGTCCTCTCAGTTTCAGTCTGCGGTGTATTCCCAGATCTGCGTCTAGGGCTGAACAAGACAATCCTCTTCTTCTTCTTTTCCTTCTTCAAGAGCAGAGCCTTCAGATCTTGCTGCCCCTGGGTCAAGTTCATGATTAGCCCTTGGAATTGGGCATTCTGGGCCTGGAGGGCCTTGATAGACTGCTCAGCTGATGATTCAGGATTCATGACGATCGGCTGAAATAAACAGCGAAGAAGGTAAGTAACCTGCAGAGAAAGGGTACCTGTTATGCAATGATATGTATGACATGCATGCAATGATTTCAAGGACCTCGCGGGGTAAACAGAGAAATTTGTTAGAGTTGAAAGCCGGTAACTTGATTGAAGGTACTTCATGTTGTTGAGAGTCCTTCTTCAATGGTCAAAGGCTCACCATATCCAGTGGGTCATAGCCCCTAACAGCCTTGGCTAGAGGGAAAGCAATCCCTTTTGCCCCTTGCTGGGACAGTTGATTCACCATGACCTGCATCACAAGCCCTTGTGATCCTTGAAATAGGTTAGGATGTATGCAATGGTATGATGTTATGGTATGCATGGGGTAATGTAGGTAACCCTGTCATGAGTCCCAATTAGGGACCACCAACCAAAACCTGCAAGAAACTTAGGGTACTCTGTTATGAGTCCTGCAAGAAACAAGTGTCATGTAACAAGCATGCAGATAGTCAAGTATGAAGGCATACAAGTCACACAAGAGAAGCCCTTAAGGTTTAAGGCCTGCATGGGGTCTTGGTATTACCCTCTTGAAGTTGGTGGGCTCAACCTGTCCTATTAGAAGTAACCGGGTTCTAAGGGTCCCAATATCACGGGATTGCTTTCATTGTTCATCGTTTCGATTTAGCCACTGAACTGGCGACCGAAATATTCCAGGAAAGCAACCCTCAACTGGGTGTAGTATCGAGTATCAACCAACCTCGGACTGCACCAAAGTCAGTTATCTCACTACCCTAAAGAGGCCAAGATATTTCAATTAAGGTTCCTAAGGTCTGTTGATGCTTCATGACACCACGCGGAGGCCCCGTACTCTCCTTGACTGAACTCAAGGGTTACCGGTACACACCAAAGTGCCACATCAACGTAGCAGACTGTTTCAACCATGTCGGTATACCCCGCACAGTTCCCTCACAGCCTTGTTGCTACTTTCTAAGAAAGGTATCCCCCAGATCCGGGTTAGGATCTATAGAACTCCCGAGCAACCCACAATTTAAAGCAAGCAAAGAAAACAATTGAAAACACAGTTATGAACTAAACCCTAAGGTACACCTCACTTTATAAAGATATCCCCAGCAGAGTCGCCAGTTCTGTGATCGGTGGATCTGGAACTGACTGTTTAACGCTGGTTCGCGAAATGTCGCGGAAGCAAGAGTCGCCACCGTCTTTTATTTTCTCCAAATGGAAAGGACAAAAGCACAGAAAAATTCCTTAAAGAGATCGCTCTCGGTTCGGGAGGTAGGTTATAGAAAGGGAAGGTGTTAGCACCCTTTCTATCCATGGTTATCCATGGGCTCTTAGATACTTGCTCAATGTGTTTTCAAAATTGTTTGTTTGCTTTTCAATGTGGGTTAAAAAAGTTTCTTTTGAAAAATTTCAGTTCGACTCGTACGTCAGAGTGTTTGAAAAATTTGCTTTGAAAGCTTTTGAAAAGTGTTGGTGTGAAAAGATTTCAGTTTGTTTTGAAGAGAGCAAGTATCCTTGAGAACCTACCTACCCTAAGGAATTCGTCTGTGTAGATGTCCTTAAAAGTAGTGCCATCCCACCATTGAGAGGTAGGTAGCACCACCGTTGGAGGTGTTCGGGTCAATTCGAGTTTTAGGGACATGGTGATCACTAGAGCAATGGGAAGACACCTTAGAAGCTACCCTCATGCCAGGTTCCCGGATCATGAGGACTTACTAAGACGTCCTCTACTCGACGACCACCTTTCGAAAGGCAACAGTGAGGCGTACCCTAGGGGTGGTGTGTGCGAATTGTGTGTCATGTTTCAGTTATTTGTCTTGTCATGTTTGAGTGATCTACGCTTGATTTTAATTAAGACATTCATTCTTGCATGCATATTTAACAGTTATAAAGTTTGCGAAAAAATAAATCTAAACTATTACAAATGGCGCGGGTCCACATCGCCAAAATTAAACCGGACCCGATTTGACTGAAAAATAAATAAAGCGAATAAAAGTGCGAGAAATAAAATTGTTACAAGGCTTTGGGGCATGTACATAATTATAATAAGCGACAAAGTAAAATGCGCGAAACAAAATAATTAAAGGTATGGGCGTTGGACCCTTTCATAAGAAATTAAAGTTAATAAGAATTAATTAATTAGAATTAAATGTTTTTGGTATTTTATGTTTTTTAAGATTTTAAAGAAAAATAATTAATTAAAATTAAAATGAAGCGTCAAACCCTAATTCTAATGTTTTTTAAGTTTATTGTGAAAATATTGAATTTTTAACCTAATTTAAATCTAAGTTATTTATATACATTTAATTATACAAAATAAAATAAATAAATAAATAATATTGGTAGAAAAAAGAAAAAAGAAAAATTAAAAAAAGGAATTGAAATTGTTAATTAACCTAATTCTATATTTTTTGTGTTTTTATGATGAAAAGAATTAACAATAAACCCTAATCTAAATTAACTAATTAACATGCAAATTTTTATGAAAAATAATTAAAATAAATATATATTATATTTTTGTCCTTTCTGAATTTTTGTGAATTTTTGTATTTTGTAAAAAAAATAAATCAATTAAATTGAGATAATAAATTAAATAAAATTGCAATTGAAAATAAGATAAAACAATGAAAAGAAAATGCAAACCAGGGGGGGTAGCCCCAAAATTGGAGGTAAGGCCTTAGCACTTCAGGCCCATTTGTGTTATGGCCTTGCTGACTTTTTTGCTAGCCTGCTTCAGCGTTGACTGGAGTTTATTGCGCTTCTTAAATCCATGCCTTTGATTTGGTCGTCTGGGGCACGTGTGTGCTTGGATCAGGATGGCATATGGTACGTCTCCATAGAAGCGTAATTCTTGAAGCTTTAGTTGATATTAGGGATTGGAATGTATTCAGGAGTCCACAAGGAAACTATTGAGACACGAATGGAGCTTTGAATTGGTCTCTAGGGTTGATTTCAGAATTCGAGTTTTCAAGCAATTTCTTAAGTTTGTATAGTATTCTTATGCGCAGCTTTTAGTGTAATGTCCATTAGGGTTGATTCCTGATCATATAGTGAAGCTTTTAGGTCAATAAAATTGAACAAAATCTCATGAATTCAATGATTTGCATATTTGATTTTGTAAAATCTTTTTGAATCTTTTTCACATGGTTCTTTGTGTCAATTAGCTCCAATCACACCAATTCTTTCCATAATTGAACAAGCACGAAATATTGAGAGTAGAATGTGCACAAAAAGATTTTTTTAGGTCAAGTTTATATTTTCTACATATTTAAATAATTTAAATGAATTAATATTGATATAAATTCAAATAAATAATTAAAAATGAGAAAATACTTCCCCTTGGGCTTAATGGTCGTGCATAGGCTTGGCATGAAGAAACTTGGAAGAAAAATGGGCCCATTAGCATTTTTGGATCATTTGCATCAATGTTGACTTTCCAAAATTCCCAAAAATTTCCCAACTTCCACAAGGCATAACTTGCTCAATTTTTAAGCTTTTCACATGTTCTTGGACATTTTGGAAAGGTCTTTGAGTCCTATAACCAATGCCTTTGTTCCCATGTCATTTTGATTTACCAACCTCAAGTTATGGCCTTTGACTTAAAGTCCCTTTTTGTTGACTTTTGAAAATGACCTATAATGTTGAAATTGATAACTTTTTGTGAGAGCATTTCTTGGACTTGGAATATGAAGATGAATTGTAGGAAATGTCTTTCTCTTCAAAATGAGCTTTGAATGGAATTTTTCTGATAATCCATGTGAAAGTTATGCTCTGGTCAATTTCAGTTGACTTTTTCAGCTGTCCAAATATAGTAACTTTTGCATCTTTGATGATTTCTGAGCCAAATTTTGAGAATCATGATCAAGCATTGATCAAATGATGTTTGTGGCTTCAAAATGATATGTTGACCAAAAATTTGAACTTTTGACTGTCAAATGACCATTTTGCCCCTACAGTTGACTGTAGTGCAATTTAGGGTTTTGACTGTGTAATTTTGAGCTGAATGCCTTGAAAATTGATATGAGGATGCTTGACCACATTTGTAAACATATGAGACTTGATTGGGCTTTTGAAATCTTCAATTTCTTGATCAGAACCCAAACCCTAGTTTTGACTGTATAGGAGACAGTTGCACTGCATAACCCTTGGGGACTTTTCTGACTTGGCTTGGCAATTTCTTGAAGAATATGGGAGGGCAAATTTTGGGGTGCAACAGTATACTCTGTACCCTCTTGAGCATTCAGAGTATCCTAACATAATACACTTTTGTGTTTTAGAGTCAAACTTGTTCAAATAATTTTTTGTATTCAGAATAAAACATGTGCATCCAAATGGGTGAAAATAAGAAATGTTGGGCTTTCTGTTCTTCCACAATTCATATGGAGTCTTTTCTAGAATAGGTCTTATGGATATTCTATTCTGAATGTAACACGCTGTGTTAATTTCCTCTGCCCAGAAGATCTTAGCAACGTTAGTCTCGTTGATCATGGTTCTGGCCATTTCTTGCAATGTTCTGTTCTTTCGTTCTATAACTCCATTTTGCTGGGGAGTTCTAGGAAAAGAGAAGTCATGCAAAATGCCTTTTTCATTAAAAAATAATTCAAATTTTTTATTTTCAAATTCTCCACCATGATCACTTCTGACTTTGACAATTCTAAGATCCTTTTCATTCTGAACTTGGTTGCAGAAGGTAACAAACACAGAGTGTGACTCGTCCTTGTGTCTTAAGAACTTTACCCATGTCCATCTGCTATAGTCATCTACGATTACTAACCCATACATTTTGCCACTGACTGAAGCAGTTTTTACTGGTCCAAATAAGTCAATGTGCAAAATTTCTAATGGCTTAGAGGTGGAAACAACATTTTTGGATTTGAAAGCAGGTTTTGCAAATTTGCCTTTCTGACATGCTTCACACAGAGCATCTGAGTTGAACTTCAAATTAGGAAGTCCTCTGACCAGATTGAGTTTGTTAATCTGAGATATTCTTCTCATACTAACATGCCCCAATATTTTGTGCCAGACCCATTGCTCGTTGTTAACAGAAAGTAGGCATTTTACATTCTGACTCTTTAGTTCAGAAAGTTTTATTTTATAAATGTTGTTTTTCCTCTTTCCATTAAATAGGATAGTCCCATCTTTCTGACTAACAGCTTTGCATGGATTTTGATTAAAGATTATATCATAACCGTTATCACTTAATTGACTTAAAGATAACAGATTTTGCATTAATCCATCAACTAATAATACATTATTTATAGAGGGAAGATTTCAATTACCTATTGTTCCAGAGCCAATGATTTTTCCTCTATGATTGCCTCCAAAGCCTACGTGGCCTCCAGGCTTAAGTTCCAGGATTTGGAACATATGCCTTCTTCCTGTCATGTGTCGCGAGCAGCCAAAGTCTAGGTACCATGATTGGTGTCTTAGTTGTGCTGCTAAAGATATCTGCTACATGTATAATTTTATCCTTAGGTACCCACATTTTCTTGGGTCCTGATTTGTTAGTTTTACCAAAATTCTGATTGAATTTTGGTTTGACAGAATAATCACTACTTGTATATTTTATGTCATGTGTGTGCCCATATATAAAATGTGAATTTAGTGGTGTGTGTTTTATAACTAAGTCCATGGCATTTTTTGGTGTAGATACCTTACCTTGATATCCTATCCCTTTTCTGCCATTTCTGCTAACTCCATAGATCATTGAAGCCATCTTGCTTCTGTCTATGCTTTTAGCTAGAAACTTCTGAAAGTTGTGATCATACTCTTTGATGATCTCATCAGCATTGTTGGAAGTTTCAGAGATTGTTTCCTTCTGAGAGTTTTGCAAATCATTTTCTAATTTTGAAATTTTTTCTTTTAACTCAGAATTCTCTAATTTGAGACTCTCGGACTTTTCAGAGTCAGAGGCAAGATTCCTTTTCAGGTTCCTGAATTTGACTCTGATTTGTTGATACCTTTCCAGAATTTCATTTAGGCTTTCTGCAAGTTCAGCCTTAGTAAAGTTTATGGTGAAGTCAGGAAATACCTCTTCAGTGTATGATTCTGAGTCTAAACCAGAAGCTTCATTGTCTTCAAATACGTTTGCCATGAGAGCTATGTTTTCTCTTTCATCATCTGATTCTGAGTCAGCTACAGATGTGTCAGAATCATCCCATGTAGCCATGGGGCTTTTCTTCTTTTCCTTGAAGAACTTCTTTTTGGGATTTTCCTTCTGAAGCTTTGGGCGGTCACTTTTGTAGTGCCCTTGCTCGTTACATTCATAGAAGATGATGTCCTTGTTGTTTGGCTTTCTGTGTCCTAAAGAACCATCAGATCTTCTGTGTCTAGAGGAAGACTCAGACTTTCTATATCTGGAGGAGGATTCATTCTGATTCTCTGATCTTCTGGCATTTCTGAACTTTCTTTGTCTTTATTTCCATAGTTGGTTCACCCTTCTGGAGAGGAGAGACAGTTCATCCTCTTCTGATGAGGATCCATCAGAAGTTTCTTCCACAGCCTGTAAAACCTTAGAGTTAGATTTTCTGTTAGATTTTAAGGCTAATGGCTTACCTTGCTTTTGAGGCTCATCTTTTTCTAGCTCTATCTCGTGACTTCTGAGGGAGCTGACAAGTTCCTCCAGAGAAATTTTGTTGAGATCTTTGGCTAGCTTAAGTGTTGTGACCATTGGCCTCCATTGTTTGGGAAAACTTCTGATGATCTTCTTAACGTGATCAGCAGTGGAATACCCTTTGTCAAGAACCTTTAGTCCAGCAACAAGGATTTGGAATCTTGAAAACATAGTTTCTATTGATTCACTATCTTCCATTTTGAATGCCTCATACTTCTGAATGAGTGCAAGGGCCTTGGTCTCTTTGACTTGAATGTTGCCTTCATGTTTCATTCTCAGAGAGTCAAACATGTTCTTGGCAGTCTCTCTGTTTGATATTTTCTCATATTTTGAGTATGAGATGGCACTGAGAAGTATTGTTCTGGCCTTGTGGTGGTTTCTGAATTCACGCTTTTGCTGATCAGACATCATTTTTTTGTCTATCTTTTGACCACGTCCATCCACTGGGTGCGTGTATCCATCAGTCACCATGTCCCACAGATCAACATCATGAGCCAGAAAGAAACTCTCAATTATGTCTTTCCAGTAGTCAAAGTTTTCTCCATCAAAGACTGGAAGTTTGCCACCGAATCTGTCTTTGTCTTCATGGTTGTCATTGCTGATGTTTTGGCTTGGTCCCACCATAGTGTTTTTCTGAAGCTTGGATCTTGTACTGACACGGTTAAGTGTTTAAGCTCAGAACCAGGCGCTCTGATACCAATTGAAGATGTGAAAAACACAAGAAGGGGGGGTTGAATTGAAAACTTGAAATTAACAGCTCAAAGACACAGTATTTTTATCCTGGTTCGTTTGATCTCAAACTACTCCAGTCCACCCATCAAGGTGATTTCGCCTCTCTCCAACGAGGTCTTAATCCACTAATCTCAACAAGATTACAAAAGCTACTTTAACAACTGTTAAAGTCTTCTTGAGTACAACCACAGTCCGGTTGATCTCAAGGAACACAGTTTCAATGTAAGTATACAAGATATGTGTTGTTATGTTTCTAACAAAACTTTTTATCACAACTGTGATAAGTTACACAAGATTATAGCTTGGAAATATAAAGAATATTGCTTGCAGCTTTGAATATGCATGAGTGGTAATATGGCCAAAATCGTCTGTGATTTTGAAAGCTGACTTCGTTTATATAGGCAGTGGAATGACGTTGATCATAAAGCATGTTTAATGTAATTAACACACTTTCCATTTGGAGAAGATCCTGTCTGAAAGAAGTCGTTGGAATTGATGCTGCCTTGAATGATCAGTAACGCTTCAAAATCTTATCTCCTTGCCTACTGATGACGCTTCAGAATATTGATAACTTGGATTGGTATGTTCTTGTTCATAACCAGAGTTTACTTTGATTAAGCGTAGGTTCTGGTGATCAATCTTCAGCACATGTTCTGATTGCTTCAGCGTGTAGCACTTATGGCTTATCTTTTGATGTTGATATGATCAGAACTTCTGCATACATAAAACATAATTTTTAAGGTGCATATTTGTTCTTTTTATTTATTCTTTGTATTTGTTATCATCAAAACTCTAACCAAGGGTTGTAGAATCAAACTATGTTCTAACATCTTGTAGGATCAAGCGCTTACCACTGAGCTAAAAGCAATTGCTTGTAGCCAAGGTGCTACTCTATTTCCTTATAGAGAATCTAACAAGGGCCCTACCTGGCCCACCTAACACACCTGTGTAGGCTCTCATGGGGGGATGTTAATCCCTTCGAATCCCTAAGGTTGACGCTGGATATTTTAATCCAACAATATCCCACCCCCCCAGTGTCAGCCAGGGCGATTCGAACCCATGACCTTGCTCTGATACCACTTTTAGGATCAAGCGTTTACCACTGAGCTAAAAGCACTTACTTGTAGCCAAGGTGCTACTCTATTTCCTTATAGAGAATCTAACAAGGGGCCTACCTGGCCCACCTAACACACATGTGTAGGCTCCCATGGGGGGATGTTAAGCCCTTCGAATCCCTAAGGTTGACGCTGGATATTTTAATCCAACAATGGACATTCATACTTGCAGTGTTATTGGTCATAAACTGTTTGTCTTTGGGGGTACTGATGGGATGAATCCACTCAAGGATTTGCATATTTTAGACACTTCTTTGCAAACATGGGATTCTCCGGTTGTACGAGGGCAAGGGCCAGAGGCACGTGAGGGTCATAGTGCGGTTGTTGTTGGGAAACAGCCTTACATTTTTTATGGTTGTGGAAAATCCGTTGATAATAACAATGAGGTTTACTACAATGATCTTTACATACTGAATATAGAGACACTTGTTTGGATGCGCCCTACAACATCAGGCACACCACCATCTCCTCGTGATAGCCACACTTGCTCATCGTGGAAGAACAAAATTATTGTGATAGGGGGTGAAGATGGGCATGATTATTATTTGTCTGATGTCCATATCCTTGAAACTGATACTCTAATGTGGAGGGAGCTGAGTACATCAGGCCAATTGTTGTCACCTCGAGCTGGTCATTCTACAGTTTCTTTTGGCAAGAACTTGTTCGTTTTTGGTGGATTTACCGACACCTAAAATCTATACAATGGCCTTTATATTCTTTATATTAATACTGGTATTTGGACAAACGTTACAACTACAACCAAGTGTTCTTCTGCTAGATTTTATGTAGCCGGTAACTGTTTAGACCCATTTAAGGGTGGTGTTCTTGTGTTTATCGGCGGTTGTAATAAAAGTCTTAAAGCCCTGGATGATATGTATTACCTATATACAGGTATTGCTAGAGAAAGTGAACAGGGATAACTAACTACCAATTCAGTGAGTTAACACAAGCGATTCACTGAGTTTATCCCAACAAACTCCAAACCTTTTCATAACTGACTTTTTCTACCCTTTAACTAATTCCTTGACCTCTTCTAACAGAATTCATTAACCCTCTAACATCATAACCAACCTTACAACCCCTAACTATTTTCCAAACCGCATAACCAAAAAAAAATAGCTCCTAACAGAATTTCTAGCAGAACTAACTAATTCCCAACCAATTGTTAACAGTTTCTAACCAACCTATAACCAATCACTAACTAACTTTCACCCAATTCTGTTAATTGTTTTAAACTGAAGCACAAGGCTTAAATTGATCACAAAATCATTAGGACAAAAATATTTTAGAAATAACTAACTTCCTCTCAAAATAGAAAATGGTTCATAACAAACCTTTAACCAACTTTCTACATAACTGCAATAACCAACTTCCATAACTGCTAACCAAAAACAGAATTCCCAAACCTCTAACCAACTCCAACTAAGTTTCCTAATTCCATAACCGACTGAAACTGAATTTCTAACTACCTAACAAACTCCTATAAAACAGAAATTAACTAACCAATTTTGGGGATTCACAACAGAAGAAAGGATAACAAAAAAGAGAGACAGAAATAAAAAGAAAGCTCACCAGAAGATTTTAGAGAGATCACTTCTTCTGCTCTCTCTCTCTCTCTTTGGTCTTCAATCTCCATTCTCTCTCGGCAACTTCCACCGGTTCCCTCTCTGTGCAAAATCACAATCTATCAATCCCCGTTCTCTGGTTGAAAATTTCCATTCTCTCTCTACTATTCCTAATTATTTGTCCTCAATTTGCATTGAGAACCCGAACTTCATCACACAATTTCATCTGCAACGATGTATCTCTGACACATGCTTCTCAACAATCTGCAGCAACATCGTTCTGCTCCGTCACCGTCAACAATCTTCAATCTTCATATCTTCTTTCAGAATCTGCAAGCGTCATCATCATCGCGACATCTTCGTTCATTACCTCGGAAACAACATCTCACAACAGAAAATGAGACAAAATTCATAAACGCACAGAAGAGCTGAAGACCAAGAAGAGAAGATAAAGAGGTTTTCAAATTCGGAAAATACAGAGAAGTAGAAGAGTAATACCTCAGCTCTTCTGGATTTTTGATGCCTCTGAAGAACTATCGGAGTTTGCTTCTAATAGGTAAGTCGTATTCTCTTCTACTTCTTTTCTGCGTTTTTTTTTGTTTAAGCATTGAGAACCGCAAGCGAAAAACCCTATGTGAAATCAATCGAATCTATGAACAAACGAAACGGAGCCATGGCAACAGCAACGCTGGAGATTGTGAAAGCTTGAAGTGGAATCACTGTGAAATCATGTCGAAGAAAACTGAGATCGCGATCGAGCAGTTAACGATGAGATCTGACACAGAGACGGAGTGTCGATAGAGATGAAGTAGCGTCGCCGCGCCACCGTTGTGTTGAGAGTTTGAAAAGTAGAGGCGACCGGAGGCTGAATCACGGCGGCAGAAGGATGGAAAATAGGTTGAGATAAGGATTTCTGTGTTGGTCATTGAGATGGAAGTTGAAGCATGAAGAAGGGAGGACGGAAGCGACGATTAGAAGAGAGACGGCGACGCCGCGAAGAACAAAAAGGAAGCTCAGTCGTCCTAACCCTAATCCCCTTTCAATTTTCACGTTTTTATTTTTATTAGTTTTAATTGTTTTATTTTTTTAACACCACAAAAAAACCGAATTAAATAAATAACAAAAGGACCGGATCAAGATTTCCTTCTCTTCAGACCCATTATCACCTTTTTTGGAAGCCTGAATTATATATTACAAAAAACTGCTCTCGGATCTTCACGCTTGGGCCTTGATATTATTTGTTGATCCACCACCCTTTTCAAGACTTATACCTCCCTGGATTTTCTAAATTCCTTTTATTTTAGTTTTGCTTCTAGTTTTTATATATAGTAAAAATATAATAAAAACAATTTAAAAAATGTGACGGAATAGAATAGAGTTTTTTAGGGATTAATTCTTTAAATTTTCTAGAATTTTCCTTACATTAAAAAACAAATAAAAAAATACTTTTTAATTCGTATTCGTATTTTCATACCGTCATATCTCGTTATTTTGACGCGTCTGTTCATTGTGCAAGGCACGTTCTTTTTGCTTTCGATTAGGTAACATAACAAGCAGTTAGGTGATCGAAGAATATGACTCATGCTCGCTTCTGATGTGACGCGCTTTATTTCTCATCGTCTGGGGAAAATTCATATTGTATTATGTGTTGTTCTGACGTGTGTGATTCTTTATGAGTCTTATGCAGGAGCTTCTGATTACGCGTTGAATTCGCAACGCGTGTTTGCCTTTATCTTAGTTGGATTTTATTTCTGACTTTGTTTGTTTCTTGATGAAGCTTTCTTGACGCGTACTCCTTGCTTCTCCAATGCTTTCGTCTGCTCCTGACGACTTGCTCGTTTTGGTAGCCTCTGCTGCAACCTATTTCACCCCTCATTTCGCACTTTATTGCATTTCTTTATCGCTTATTAGAGATCATATGAAGTATGATAATATTAGGTTTAGAAATAAGTTAGTCTCCCCTCATACTTTTCTTTCCCATTTTTGCGTTTGCACTAAAACAAAAACTTCTTTTTCTTTCAAAATCTCAAAAAACATTAAAACTACTGATGAGAATCATGCCTTTGCTTAGTAAGGGAAATTATAAGCGGGTCTCTTCTCGATCTTATTGTTCTTCATCTCAAGCCTAGGTGCGGTTCAATTCTCAAAGACTCTTTTCATGGCTAAGTATAAAAGTGGCTAATATCTCTCTCTTGAAGTTAACTAGTCATCATTGTTGCACCCCAAAATTTACCCTCTTGATTTTGGCTCATGTTTCATCATGAATATCATAATGCATTGCATTCATACATTGTGATGGGATCAAAGTACTTTGGTTATCAAGTCTTCCTCAAGCTTTGAAGGATGATTGCATTGACAAATTGCTCAAGTAGAACTTTATCATCTAAACCTCTGGATCTTTCAAGCCCAAGTTATTACATATCTCAAGATATTTTATCCATCTCTTTGGATCATCAGAGGATTGAAGTTTGTGTTTGATTATAAGAAGAATCACTCTTTTGATTCACCAGTCAAATTAGGGTTTTATTTGAGCAAGGCTATTGATCAATGTACAAGTCTTAATTTTGAAGCTACAACATCTCATTGGTATTTGGAAAGTCTTTGTACAAGAAATTGGCCAAGATGCCCAGAGGATTTGAAGTTTTGAAGATGATTCATCAGTCTCCTAAGGTGTTGAACAAAATTAGGGTTTTGGATTTCACCAAGATTTCTTGAAAATTTTGAAGTGAAACTTTTCACATGGCCTCTATATATTTGGAAGATCATATGTTTGAAGTTTTGATCATCAATTTTGAGGGGAAGTGGATCAATTGATTCAAAGGGGCAAAATGGTCATTTTGGTCAAAATCAGTCAAAGTCAAGGTTGACCAAAGGAATTTTTGGTCAACCATCAATTCAAGGGTGTACTTTTCATATTTCAAGTCCATTTTGATCATTGGTTAAAATAGATTGAGGTTTGGGTTGGAACTTGTTCTTGAAGAAACCCTAAAAATTTCTAATTTTGGAAAATAAGGACTTAACTTCAAAAATTCATATTTATTCACCTTTGATCAAAAAAATGCAAATGAAGTATGCTTGGAAAGATAAGAGGATGATCTTTCATCTCCTTTTATTTTCATGTCCAAATTGGCAAAGAGTCGAGAGTTATAAAGCTTGGAAGTCACAAAATTATAGGTCATTTTCCAAAATTAGTGAATTTCAAGCTCAATTTTGAGAAACTTAATGGATTCAATTACAAAAACTCAAAACTAAGGGATTGTAGATCTTTTGAATACGTTTCCAAATTGTACTCATTTATGTCCAAATTCAAAAGTATAAGCAAGTTATGAGCTTTGGAATTTGGAGGTATTTCATTGAATTCATGCATACCATGCAAATTGCAAATTCTTGATAACTTGATTTGTGGCCATTTGTTTCACTTCAAACTTGTCCCATGACTAATTTGCAATGTATTAAGGCCCATCATGCCAAAGTTTGAGCTGCACATGGGCAAATGCAAGGGGAACTCGTGGTTTTGCAAAAAGTAGCATGAAAATGCCTAATCACCAACACATTTGAGCCATAATCTCTTGATTAATTTCTTCCTGAGACAAAATGGATTGAAATGCACGTAAAAGGCAAGCAAACGCATGAGGGATTTGAGAGCTCCATGTGCACACTTCATTTTGGCAAAAATAGGATTTCATTCTTTCTAACGGTTTTCAGTGTGAAAAACCTATCCTACCCTCCTCTTCATGCTCTATATATTGAGAGGCAAGCTTCATTGAACAGGATTTGTGCTTCATTTCATCCCTGAGCTTAGAAAACTCCATAGATAATAGTTCTGCAAATTTCTTCGATTCTCTCATTTCACTTGCGCATTTTGAGTGTTTCTTCTTGCATTCTCTTCTCCAAGTGATAAGGATTGTAGATCGAGGCTTGGTTTGCAACTGGAGTGAAGGAGACAATAGATTCATTTTTGCCTCAAAGGTTAGAATTCTTAACTTTGGATCTTGATTTCTAGTCGTGCATTGTGTGATTTGAGTTCACAATCATGTTGTTTGAAGTTCATTAAGTGTTTCTGTAGCTTCAGAGCTTTTAATTTGATGAGATGTGCATGTATGATGCATCTGAAATTTTTTGCTCAGTGAGTTTTTGTCATTTTCACACAATTCGTTCTTGATCCATGGTTAATTATTTGATTTGATTCGAATTGCAATGTGTAGTATGATATGCTGGCTTTAATTTGCACAAAATTTCATGAAAAATGGTGTAGAATTTAGCATGTTATGTTGATTGGAACATGAGGTGATGGATCTGATCATGCGCGCGTTTTTGCCCTAGCCAGAGGTTGAAGATGATTGTGTGGCCTCCTCTGGTTGGCTGACTTGTTTTTTTTAATTCATTTGAATTTTGTTTCATAACTTGATTTTCATGATTTCATTTCTTGCTTAAAATTGATTGAAAAATTATGAAAAAAATTCAAGGAACCTAAAAATAATATTCCTGACCTTGTTCATTTTTTTGATAATTTTTTGAAAATGTTTTGATTGGTTTAAAAATTTTGTGTTACTATTTAATTATTTGTTTAATATTTATTTTTGTTTTAATATTTCTTGGATCTAAAAAATTCCACAAAAATTATCTTTGACTTATAAAATAATGTAGAATTTGATTCTGATTTTGGTTTAGCATTTTTTCCATTTTTGATTAGAAATTTAATTTGAGAAGTTTATTTGAAATATTTGTTTCATAATTTCGGTTTTAATACTTCTTTTAATTCAAAAATCCTCAAAAAAATCATGCAAGCTTGTTTTTAATCATAGAGTCTGAATATAATTTTATTTTGACCTTTTTGTGACTTTTGGCTAGGGCTTACATTTTTGCCAATAAATAATAGTTTAATTGTTAATTTTTTGTTTGTTTTTTATTTTAATATTTCCCTTAATTCATAAATTCCATAAAAAAATCAGGGATGTGTGTTTTTAATTCTAATATTTGAATATAATTTTGGTTGGATATTTTTCTGATTTTTATTAGAGTTTTATTTTGAGATGTGAATATTTGTTTATTTGATTAATTGTTTGAATTTGATTTTTATTTTTGACTTTTCTTTAATTCAAAAAATATGGAAAAATAGGTATTCTGACCTTTTGAATTTTGTCATGTTTGATGTATATTTGTTCTGTTTTTTTTTTTAATTTTGATCTTGTCTATTCAATATTTAAGATTAAAAGTCAAACATTAGGGTTTTGTTGCTTATTGTGCAAGTTTCATGTTCAAAACCATTATGCCCTAGATTTTCAATGGAATTTAGGTCTTGATTATGGTCATGAATGTATTAAGGATCTGAAAACCATTTTTCTTGAATTATTTGACTTGGTTTGATATTTTTCCACAAATTATTTTGAAAACTTGTCTAGTTTGATAGTTTTGCCAACTAGTTTTGAACTTTGGGTCTCATTTGATCCCCTCCTCAATCATTCATGAACATAAGACTTGATTTCTGACTTCTACACACTTCAAAGACACTATTATTTTTTGGTTTGAATTATTGATCCTTGTTTCTATTTTTGGTGTATTTTTGAAGTGAAGGTACCCAATTAATGTTGCATATCTTGTTGCAATTTGCTTGATGGCCAATGAACTTGGGTGAGGCCTATAATTGGGCACCTAATGATCATGTTGGATATGTTCATCCAAATAAACTCAAGTCATTCACTTAATACCCCATGTTTGAATGGTTGAACCTTTTGATGCATTGTGTGGGACTCCTCTTCTATTATGCTTGTGAGCTGTGATGAATTAATTGTGCATGATTGAATTGTGGTTGCTACTGACCTTCATGGTCTTTGATTGTATTCTTCTCAATCTCTCGTGATCCTTGATTGATATTCAATTGTCAACTCAATATGGTGATAGAAAGGAGCAACATTCCTCTAATTCTTTTGACCAAATTGTGCATATGCATGTTTCCTTTTGTCCATCATGACTAATGTTTGATAGTTGCTATCATATTTTCTCATTTCATTATGGTGTCATCATCCATCCCTTATGTGAATCATCATTCTATTTATGGGAATACTAACTTGGCTGTTGAATGTGTGAGGTACTTTGAGAAAAGTTTTTCCATTTTTGACTTGAGGCTACTGTGTTTCACTTTATTTGTGGAACATAATTTATTATGTCTGCACTACTCTTGTGCTTGGCATATTTGATAGTCTATGCAGGATATGTATATGTGATTATGAATTCCATACATTGCCCATGGGATCTGTTCATATCTGATAATCTCATTACTTACATCCTGATGGCGTAATTTCTGACTTAATTTGTCTGCTGATGCCAGCTTGCCTGAAGTTCTCTGGGTTTCTTTTATTCTTGTTCAGTTGCTACGGATAGTTATCCGTTTGGTATTGCACTATTTCCTTTCTTATATTTTCATAGTTCTATGTTGCATGATGGGACCTCTGTTGCTGATATATGTCAGGAGGCCCTCTGTTTTTTTTGTCTGATACATGTGTTGTGTTTTCTTCCTTAACTTTTGATCGATGAGACACTCAATTTAGAAATTGAGATCACGACTTCGCTCTCAATGAATGTTCCCTATAGGATGTTTATTGTTTTTCTTCTTTAATTGTTGATCGATGAGTCACTCAATTTAGAAATTGAGATCACGACTTCGCTCTCAGTTCATGTTCCCTATAGGAGGTTTTTTTGTTTTTCTTCTTTAATTGTTGATCGATGAGTCACTCAATTTAGAAATTGAGATCACGACTTTGCTCTCATTGCATGTTCCCTATAGGATAGTTTTGTTAAGCTTCCCCTAACATGTTAATTAAGGTAGGAATCCATGTATGCTAACATAGGGTAGGATTTTCCTTTATCCTCAACCTTAGGGTCAACCATTGTATGATAACACTAGGGATATTGCTAGGCTAGTTTCCCTTAGTTGTTTTTTTCCTTTCTTTGCATTTTGCATCTTAAAACAAAAATTGTTTTCTTGGAAAATCATAAAACACTTCTAATAAACTCAAACCCTTCTTCAAGGTAAAAGATACAAATCAATCTTATTTGTTTGTGCGCCTCTTGGCTTTGTTTTTAAACCTTTTAGCCGATGTTTCGCCATCGTTCATTTTTTGAAGCCGATGTTTCGCCATCTCACATATTTGTTATCCTACTTTGATTCTCAATCTCATTGTTAGGTGTGATGTTTTGCCATCCGTTTTATCGATGTTTTTCCATTTTTCCCATGATACCTTACTATATTTTAGTCGATGTTTCGCCATCCCACACTTGTTTGAAGCCGATGTTTTCCCATCGCACATGTTTGTTATCCTACTTTGATTCTCAAATATCATTGTTAGGTGTGATGTTTTGTCATCTGTTTTATTGATGTTTCACCATCTTTGCCATGATACCTTATTATTTCTTAGCTGATGTTTCGCCATCGCACATTTGTTTAAAGCCGATGTTACGCCATCGCACATTTGTTTGAAGCCGATGTTTCACCATCGCACATGTTTGTTATCCTACTTTGACTCTCAATGTCATTGTAAGGTGTGATTGTTTTATAATTTGATGTTTCGCCATCTTTGACATGTTATTGTGTTTTTATTTAGTCGATGTTTTACCATCTCATTTGTTTGTTGTTTCATTTGATGTTTTGCCATCTTAATTGTTTTTGTTGTCTTAACTAAAAAACACAAACCAACCAAAATATGTAAGCCGAACTACGGCTGCTCTGATTCCTTAAAATGGATACGTAGGCATTGGGGTAGGGCCCAATCGAGCATAATTTTTTGTTTTCCCTACATTATTTTCTTTTCCTCTCTCAAGCATTCCCTTTTAGCTTTATGCCATTGACATAGGTTTTTACCACACCCATTAGATTAGACAACAAGAGTGGACACCGTAGAGTACTACGGGCGTGTGGGGTGCTAATACCTTCCCCTCGCGTAACAGACTCCCTTAACCGATCTCTCGGTCGAAAGACCGTGATTTCTCCCTTTTCAGGTTTTCTCGATGTTTACCTTTCCCTTCCGGCGAGATAAAATACATTTGGTGGCGACTTCATTGATGTTTCATTACATCCAGATGACAGGTTCGGCCGGGTGGTTTCAGCTGGAGACTTCACTGGGGACAGATTGACCTCTTGCTGGTCCATCCCGGAGTCGATCCTAGCTCTTGTTTGTTTTCTTTTTGGGTGTTTATTTTACCGCTTTGCATATTTATATGTTTGCATTGCATCCTATGTGCGCTTTACTTTCTGCATACTGGATTTGGCTGGACTGTTTGGATTCTGGATTTCTTGGTGGGTGGATTGTTCCATGAGGTAAAAGGCCTCATACCCAGGATATGAGTGAATTCCATAGGAACTAGGAATAGAGTGGCCATGGCAGCTATGAGGCGGATGCTTTGTAGACCTGACCATGAGACCCATGACTTCAGAGGTAGTTCCGATAGGTGTTATCGTATGATGATACCGACATTCGAGCTCTCGTACTCTGATTTGGCTTTTAACCTTACCTAGACCTAGACTACACCCGTGAGAGGGGCGGGAGAACTTTTCTTACAGGTGCAGGTACTATTGGTGACTTTGTGTTGCAAAGGTGACTCAGGTTCCCATGGTAGTTTTGAAGCTTTGGGGTTTTCTTTTGATCTTGAGTGGTGTTGTTCTGTAATGGTCCAGCCATGATCCAATGTGAAACTTTGATCCTGTCGTGTTGCATCGTAGCATATTTATTTCTAAAAAATGATGTATAAAAAATAACTAGCATGTGCATGTCATTTTCCAGGGACATTCAAGAGTCTTCTTTCCATCAGAAATGGCTGGCCTCCCGTCAGATGAGTTTGATTCAGTTCATGTTAAAGAGCCCACCAGGCATACATTCACTTATCAGATTCCTACTATTGATGTGTCCGAATTGAAGAGGTTAAGTTCTTATTTGAAGGGTGATGTTCTGAATAATTTCAACAAAAGTTTTGGCAATTTGTTACTAATCATTAACACTCCAGTTGACCCAATGGCTTTGATCACTCTCTTCCAGTTCTATGACAAGGAATTACGGTGTTTTACTTTTCAAGATTATCAACTGGTTCCCACCCTAGAAGAGTACGCCTACCTACTTAATATCAAGTTGTCCGATGAAGTTCCTTTTGTCCAAGTGTCGGGGAAGCCAAAGTTCGAAGTTATTGCTGAAATTCTTCATTTTAGTTGGAAAGAGGTGAAAGACAATTGGAAATCAAGTGAGGATACTACAGGGTTTTATTTGGAGTTCTTGGTGAAGAAAGCTGAAGACTGGGAAAAGAAAGGGAATTGGAATGACTTCAGCACTTTGTTTGCTCTCATGATATACGGGATCATCCTCTTCCCTCGCAAGAGAAATTTTGTGGATTTGGCGGCTATTTGTGTTTTTAGAAACAAGAACCCGGTACCGACACTCTTGGTAGATACTCTTTACACCATTCATTCTAGGCATGGAAAAGGAGGTAATGTAAGCTTATGTCATTCAATGTTGTATCAATGGTTTAAGTTGCACCTACCAGTAAGTGGCCCTTTCATGGATACCAGATGTTCTCTCTGATGGTCATCAAGACTTGTCAACCTTACTTCATTTGATATCCGGTGGAATTACAACATGGGGGAAGTACGAAGTATTATCACTAGCTGTGGAGATTTCCCTAATGTTCCCCTCATAGGAACTAAGGGGTGTATCAACTATAATCATGTGCTTGCTTATCGTCAATTGGGATATGCAATAGATGGACCGCCAAAGGTTAATGAGGTGTCTGAATCAGTGTATTTTGTTAGAGGAAGTGATCCTGTGATGTTGAAGAGAGTGGCAAGTGCTTGTAAGGGAATTCACAAGAAGGATAGAACTACTTTGGGCAAGAAGGTTCCTATTGCTAGAGTTCCTTACCTGGAATGGATTAGAGACAGGGTAAAGATTTTATGGTTACCATTCGCAAGGTCGGCTCCTATATGTGAGCAACCTCCTACTGTTCTGAGTAACACGGTGCCTACTGAGGTGTTCACCCAGGTTCATGTTGAGAACATTCAACTTCGTGCAAAAGGTCGTGAGGCAGGAATGAAACTTTATTGGGTAGATCAAGAAAGGGCCGACTTAGCTCGCAAACTCAAAGAAGCTCAAGGGGAAACTTCTGATGCAACCAGTCTTAGGAAGAGATCTCATGCTGAAATGGAAGAAGAGTTGAGTAAGACCCAGCAAGAGTTCCAGAAGCTTCGGGCATCTGAGAATAGCTACAGGAGGGAGATTCAGAACCTGGAGAAACATATCAAAGACAAAGATGCTCAGCTTAAGAAGGAATTATCCCAGAGGTGTGTCGCAGAGGATCGGTTTCAAGAAAGTAAAGTGGTTGCATCACAACTTTTGAAGGAGAAAGCCAGGCTTGAAGAGTATTGTCAACACCTTGAAGCGTGTCTTGTTCCGGATATTTAGTTTTTGTTACTTACCTTTGGTGTATTTGGTCACCCCCAGGATTGTTGGAAGGGACCATTTGTTTGTTTTTATTATTCAGTTTTTTGTTAAGTTTACTTTGAAACACGTACTTTGTCCGAATTCACTTGAACATTGTTTCTTTTGTTTGTAAATAATTGAAGTGTTTGTCTTATTTTTCCTTGTTTCCCTTTGATTGTATGCTTGATTATTGGTTGCACGCCGTGATTGATGAATAAAAGGACTCTTGAATACCAGGAAATGACAAACATATCATGCACATCATGCATTTCATAACATTATAGGTTATCTCAAGACGGTATTCTTTTTCTTCTGCTTTTCTTATTCATAATTCAAGATGACTACTCATCGGTATTCCACCAGAAACAATTTGCCAAGACAGATGGAACAAGTTCAAGTTGAACTCACTGAAATGAGGGCCCAGATGGCTACTCAGATGACTCAATTCATGGAGGTCCTCACCAATGTGAATCATCAAAAAGAGGAATTGGCTGCCATTGTTAACAACCAGTGCCACTATCCAGTAGATGGTGGAAATCAAGGGCTCTATCAGGACATTTCTGTAGGATTGGGGGATGTGCAAGATCAGCCTGCTGGAAATTTTCACGGGATGCCTGGAAATCCTTTTGTGCGCAATGTATGGCAGTTTCCCCCATCTCCGGGACCTCGTCTTGTGGGGAACATAAGAGATAATCAGGAGCAGGATTATGATTTTGACCAGGATGAAGATCAATTTTCTGTTCGGTGTTCAGATTCGAAAGTTCAGGTTGAGGATAGGAAGTATCGGTTGTTGGAAGAACGTTTGAAGGTTGTGGAAGGGAAAGGAGTCCTTTGTATGGATGCTAATAATCTCGGGTTGGTGTCTGGGGTGAAAGTTCCTCCAAAGTTCAAGCCCCTTGTATTTGAAAAGTACAACGGAACGTCATGTCCTGTTACCTATGCAACTGCTTATTTCCGAAAGATGTCGGAGCATACTGAGGATCAGGGGCTTTTGATTCACTTTTTCCAGGATAGCCTATCTGGGGCATCCCTGGAGTGGTACATGAAGTTAGAGAAAACCCATATTCGTTGCTGGAATGATCTTGCTCAGGCTTTTGTCAAACATTATCATTACAATATGGATATGGCGCCTAATCGCACTCAGTTACAGAATTTGTCACAGGGACCAAGAGAATCTTTCAAGGAATATGCTCAGAAGTGGCGTGAGTTGGCTGCGAGAGTTCAACCTTCACTCATGGAGAGAGAAATCATTGATATGTTTATGAGTACCCTGCAAGGGACATTCTATGAGCACATGATAGAAAGTACTTCGGCAGGATTTGCAGACTTGGTTATGGCTGGTGAAAGGATTGAGATAGGTTTGAAATTGGGGAAATTTAGGTTAGAGGTTCTAGTGGCTCATCAGGAGGCAGTAAGAAACCATTCAACACTTACCCTAAGAAAAGGGAAGGGGACGCAAGTGGGGTTTACTCTCATAGAGGAAGAAGAGAGGATCGTCAGCACCAACAAATCAATGTTGTTTCTATTCCTGTTAGTGCTCCTCCGTAGCAGAGACCGAATACAGTGCCTCAACAACAAGACAGCAAGATGCTCCCCGTCAGTATAATAATCAATAGCAGAGACAGCCCAGAAAATTCGATCCCTTACCAGTATCTCTTACTGAAGCACTCCACCATTTGCTCGATTTGAAGTTGATTGGTTTGAGAAATATGCCACCACCACCTGCCAGACTTCCTCCTAATTATGATGCTAACGCAAGATGTGAATTCCATTCAGGCGGAGTTGGTCATTCTACTGACAATTGCTTTGCATTGAAGTGCAAGATACAATACTTGTTGGATGCTAAGGCAATTGAGTTTACTCCAGTAACTGGTCTGAATGTTACTCAGAACCCAATGCCTAGGCATGGAGGGGGTGTTGTTAATATGATTGATGATAATGGTGAAGCGTTGAATTTAATCATGAATGTGGAACAAGTAACTACTCCATTGTGGTATATTAAGAGGTATGTGGTTGACAATTCTATTTTCCTGGGTTGTACTTCAGAGTGTGCCAAGTGTAGAGAGCAACCAAAGGGTTATGATGATTTAAAAGTCGGTATCCAGTTGTTGATAAAGGAGGGTTCCCTGCAGTTCGATAGAAAACCGAGCTACCGTAAGGTTACCGAAGAAGATGTTGATGTGGTATCTATTCCTTACACCCCTGTGTGCATTCCTGCCCCATCTAGGGCACCTCCTTTGATGATTACGGTACCTGGTCCCATGCCATATACCAGTGAGAAGGCCATCCCATGGAATTACGGTGCCGATGTTTATTACCATGGGGTGAAGCAGGAGGTAAGTACCCGTTCGTCTGAGGAAGAGCGTGCTAAAGATAATGAAGAGGAAGTTCATAACTTTTCTGGTGTAGGTCGAATGACTAGAAGCGGGAGAGTATTTGGTCCTTCCAATATGCAAGATGCGGAAGATGCTTCTGCAAGAGAAAAAGGAAAATAGCAAGCGATGATTGGTAATCCAAGGGTTACGCCAGCCAATGTGACTCAACCAATTCTGATACCAGAAGCTTCTTCAGTTCCCGATGAGGTTGAAGAGTTAATGCGAATTATCAGAAAGAGTGATTATAGCATAATTGATCATCTGATCCGTACTCCTTCTAAGATGTCTATCTTATCTCTGTTGATTTATTCAGAACCTCACAGAAATGCTTTGATGAAGTTGTTAAAGAATGCGTTCGTGCCACATGAGATAACAGTCAATCAGTTTGAGAATGTTTGTGCTAACATATCTTCCGGGAATGGTCTGGGCTTCATAGATTTTGATCTTCCTTCGGAAGGGCGAGACCATAACAAAGTGTTGCATATTTCAATGGAGTGCAGGGGCACTACTTTATCCCGAGTTTTGGTGGATACAGGATTGTCTTTGAATGTATTTTCCAAGTCAGCATTGATGAAAATTGATTATTCTGGACTGGAGTTGTGCCCTAGTGATTTGATGGTGAAGGCGTTTGATGGGTCTCGAAGGTCAGTGTTTGGGGAGGTGGAACTACCAATCAAGGTTGGTCCTCGCACCTTCACGACTAATTTTTTTGTGATGGGTATACATCCAGCATATTGTTGTTTATTAGGGCGGCCATGGATTCATAGAGCAGGGGCAATCACTTCTACTCTTCATCAGAAACTCAAGTATCCTGCAGAGGGAAAGGTGATAACTGTGTGCGGAAAGGAAGAGTATATCGTGAGTCATTTGACATCATTCCGCTATGTTGAAGTTGAAGGCGAGATACATGAGACTCCGCTTCAGGCGTTTGAGACAGTTCATGTTGTCAATTTTCCTCCTCCAGGGCAGAAAAGGAAACCGGAAACTGTTATGTCTTCTCTTAAGGATGTGAGAGTTGTGGTGGAAAATGGTAACCCTGAAGGTTGGGGTCAGGTTCTGGACGTTACCCCAAAGTTTGATAAATTTGGTCTTGGTTTTAACCCAGGTCAGCAGAGTGCAACTCCCAGAGCATCTGGTTTATCTACTCCTGTGAAGTTTTCCCGTCCTTGTGCTACTCAAGAAGGACACATCAATGCAGTTGGCGACGATAGGGCTGATGGCTACAATATCGAAGATTGGATTCGTCCGAGTATTCTAGGCCAGACACTCAACAATTGGACTTCTGTGGATGTTATCCAAGTTTCAAGCGCTGAGGAGTAATTTTCTTGTTTTCTTTTATTATCATATCATAATTCCTACGCTCTGCCCAAGGCATAGTGGATCATTTGTGTAGGGCCACCATGTTTATTTTCAAAAGTTTATCATGAAATAAAGGATGTTTTGCATTCAAAATTTTGCTCCATTTCTTTCCTTTTTATTTTGAATGGCAATGTTTCTCTTTTCACACACTGTCACTAAAAAACGCCAAAATGTCATTCATGCAGATGCACTTCCACCACCGATCATATTGATAATGACTTTGTTATGGCTCATCATGACTTTGATACTCCTATTTATCAAGCTGAAGAAGAAGCATGTGAGGATTGTAATCTTCCTGAGGAATTAGCAAGATTGTTAAAACAAGAGGAGAAGGTTATCCAGCCGAATCAGGATTCGATTGAGGTGGTGAATATTGGCACATAAGAGGTAATAAGAGAAGTCAAGATAGGGGAAGATCTCGAAGAAAGTATAAAGGTCAGGTTGATTGAGCTACTCCGTGAGTATTCTGATATATTCGCTTGGTCTTATGAGGATATGCCTGGGTTAGATACAGACATAGTGGTGCATCGAATACCGCTCAAAGAAGGTTGTCCTCCTGTCAAGCAGAAGCTCCGAAGAACTCATCCTGAGATGTCCAAGAAGATCAAGGAGGAGGTCCAGAAGCAGTTGGACGCGAATTTCTTAAAAGTCATAAATTATCCACCATGGATTGCAAATATTGTGCCTGTGCCCAAGAAGGATGGTAAGGTTAGGAAGTGCGTGGATTATAGGGATTTGAACAGGGCCATCCCTAAAGATGATTTCCCTCTTTCGCATATTGATGTGTTAGTCGATAATACTGCTCATTCGAAGTGTTTTAGTTCATGGATGGTTTTTCGGGTTACAATCAAATTAAGATGGCTCTAGAGGATATGGAGAAGACAACATTTATCACGCCTTGGGGAACTTTCTGTTATAAAGTGATGCCATTTGGTTTGAAAAATGACGGGGCAACATATCAGCGTGCCATGGTCACTCTCTTTCATGATTTGATTCACAAAGAGATTGAGGTATATGTGGACGATATGATTGCTAAGTCTGACACAGAAGAGGAACACCTTGTTCATCTGGAAAAATTGTCCGAGAGACTGAGGCAGTTCTTGCTGAGGTTAAATCCGAATAAGTGCACCTTCGGGGTGAGATCCGGCAAGCTGTTGGGTTTTATTGTAAGTGAAAAGGGTATCGAGGTGGACCTGGCCAAGGTAAAAGCGATACAGGAAATGCCTGAGCCAAGGACAGAGAAGGAAGTACGTGGTTTATTGGGAAGGTTAAACTACATTTCTAGATTTATTTCTCATCTCACAGCCACCTGTGAACTTTTGTTCAAATTGTTGAAGAAAAGTCAGATAGTGAAATGGAATGAGGATTGTCAGAAGGTCTTTGATAAAATAAAGGAGTATTTACAGGAATCTCCGATACTCATGCCGCCAGTGGACGGAAGGCCACTAATCATGTATCTAATTGTGTTGGAGAGCTCAATGGGTTGTGTCCTTGGTCAGCATGACGAGACAGGGAAGAAAGAGCAGGTTATTAACTACTTGAGCAAGAAGTTTAAGGAATGCGAGTCGAGGTACTCATTGCTGGAAAACACTTGTTGTGCGCTTGCCTGGGCCGCCAAACGTTTGAGGCAATACATGTTAACTCACACCACCTACTTGATATCCAAAATTGATCCAATCAAGTACATTTTTGAGAAGCCAGCTCTTACAGGCAGGGTAGCCCGTTGGCAGATGATACTCACTGAATATGATATCCAATACACTACTCAAAAAGCAATTAAGGGTAGTGTACTGGCCAACCAGCTTGTTCATCAACCTTTGAACGATTATGAACCGATGAAGTTTGATTTTCCGGATGAGGAAATTGTGTATATTCGGGATTCTAATATTCCAGACCCCGACGAAGGACCCGAGTTGGGATCACGTTGGACTCTTGTTTTTTATAGTGCCTCCATTGCCATGGGCAACAGCGTCGTAGCTATTATCACTTCTCCTGAGGGATACCACATTCCTTTCACGGCTCATATTTGTTTCGATTGCACTAACAACATGGCCTAATATGATGCTTGCATTTATGGTATTGAAGCGGCAATCGACCTACGCATCAAATTTCTGAAAGTTTACGGGGATTCCAATCTTGTTATCAGCCAGATTAATAGAGATTAGGAGACTCGCCATCAGAACCTAATTCCTTATCGTGAGCATGTTTTGAATCTGATTTCGTACTTCGAAGAGATCACGTTTGAACACATTCCCAGAGAAGAAAACAATCTAGCTGATGCACTGGCAACTTTGTCCTCCATGTTCAAGGTTAAGTGGGCTAATGAGGCACCTTCCATTACCATCAGAAATTTGAGTGAGCCAGCTTTATGTTTTGAGGCTAGTTTGGAATCAGATGGTAATCCTTGGTTTTACGATGTTAAACGATATCTTGAAACACAAGAGTACCCTGAAGAGGCATCCGTCACATATAAGAAGTTCTTGAGAAGATTTTCAGCCAAGTTCTTTCTCAATGGTGGTGTGTTGTATAGAAGGCATCATGACGGTTTACTGCTCAGATGTGTTGACAAGAAAGAAGCAGCTAGAATCATTGAAGAGATACATGAAGGTGATTCCGGGACCCATTCCAATGGGCATACCATGGCTAAAAAGATTTTACGAGCAGGTTATTGTTGGTCCACCATGGAGACTGACTGTTACAATCATGCACGGGTTTGCCACAAATGTCAAATCTATGCTGATAAGGTGCATGTGCCGCAAGTACCTTTGAATGTTTTGACTTCCCCTTGGTCGTTTGCAATGTGGGGAATTGATATGATCGGCAAAATTGAATCGACTGCATCCAACGGACACCGTTTCATTCTGGTTGCCATCTATTATTTTACAAAATGGGTCGAAGCTGCATCCTATGCCAATGTCACCAAGCAGGTGGTAACTCGGTTCATTAAGCACAATATTATTTGTCGCTACGGAGTGCCTAAAATGATCATTACCGATAATGGGTCTAATTTGAACAACAAAATGATGAAGGAGCTTTGTGAGTCCTTCAAAATCAAGCATCATAACTCTTCCCCATATCGACCAAAGATGAACGGTGTTGTCAAAGCGGCCAATAAGAATATTAAGAAAATCATGCAGAAGATGGTGGTAACCTATAAAGATTGGCATGAGATGCTGCCTTTCGCTTTGCATGGTTATCGCACCATTGTGCGTACTTCGACTGGGGCAACCCCATTTTCATTAGTTTACGGCATGGAAGCAGTATTGCCGGTAGAAGTCGAGATTCCTTCTCTTAGGATCATGAGGGATATTGAGCTGGATGAAAGTGAATGGGTACAGAATCGGCTGGATCAATTGGAACTTATTGACGAGAAGAGGTTGACGGTTGTATGTCATGGTCAGGTATATCAGCAAAGGATGAGGAAAGCTTTTGATAAGAGGGTACGGCCTCAGTGTTACAAGCCAGGTGACCTTGTGCTAAAAAGGATAATTCTTCCCTAGGGAGATCCCAAGGGCAAGTGGGTTCCGACTTATGAAGGTCCTTTCATGGTCAAAAAGGTTTTCTCTGGAGGAGCAATGATGCTCACGACTATGGATGGAGAGCACTTCCCTCTCCCTATAAATGCTGACATAGTTAAAAAATAATTTGCATAAAAAAATAAAAAATTAAAAAAAATAAAAAACCCGCTAAACTGAAAACCCGAAAGGGCGGTTTAGGAAAAAAGAGGGCGTCCTGGTGAATCGAAAACCCGAAAGGGCGATTCAGGCAAAAGTTAGGGACTTAAAGCAAATGACTACGCTCAGCATGAGAGCCTTTGTTTCTTTCCTTCGTTCTGTCACCTGGCATAAGCTCGAAGCTAATCACAGAATGATCTGTCTGAAAGCAGGAAGATGAGTCATAAGAGTCATAGCAGAGCCGGGACTTGATGGATATTCACATTCATATTGCCATTTGTAAACACTTATTTGCTTTGATTTTGTAATTTCTTGCTTCCAATTGTAAATGCCTTTTTCACAGGCTGATTTCTCAAAATCAATAGAATATCTTCTTTTAAGTATACGTATACGTTTCTTTTCTCCCTTTTTTTACTATTTTGTTTGCAAAAATGTCCAATATTTTGATAAGCATGTGCATATAAACTTCGTGGACCTTACACGGAAATGGTAATCCGAGTCATGTTTAGTGAATCGCTTGAAATACGGATAACAAACACAACTACTACTGTGCAAGGGGAATGTTTGGTTCTATGTTTGATGAGATTCTCTTTCACTTTACTAGTGGATGCCTTGACATTTTGTTTCACAGCTCCGTGCTGTTGGTAAAGGTCATGGGTCAGGGTAATATCAAGATTAAGGCAGGTCGGCGAGATCGGTGAACCTAGTTGGAGATTTTTCTTCCCCATAATGGCTTTTATTACGTTTCTTTGCTGCACTTTCATATGTTATCTTGATTGATTGTTTTAGCATTGTCTGCATATAGGATTTTATTTATAGCCGAATGTCAGTCTTGATGTGTTAAATATTTTTGCCTTGAAAAATTTTTTTGTTTCGTTTTACTTAGTCCATCCAGTATCACTCTTTGATTGATTTTTCGGGCATTTTGATACCAACTGTGCCAATTCTTTTGCTTAGCCAAGAGTTTGGAGGAAGGAGTTTAGCTAAAAACTATGACTGTAGTGGTATGCTATTGAGTAGAGCCCCGTTGACGATGTACAGGTATTGTTTCAATCCCTAAGCACTGGAGATATAAGGGAGTTAGACCCTTGTTAACCCCTCTGAGCCTTCGAAGTAGGAGTTTTCTTTTTGTTCAAAAAAAACCTTGTTTTTTAACCAGGGGAAGGGTAGATGTTCAGTTAATTTGACCAATCATTCAAATTTCAGAAGGAATGTCCCATCTGAGGACCACCATATTTTATCTTTCGCATCAGGAAAAATGTCTAAACCACGATGTTCATTTCCTCACAAAGTCCTGAGGTCGAGATCGAATCGATACAACAATGGTTATCCCTCGCCGATTAAGGAGTGAGGCATTTGTTTTCTTCAAAAAAAAGGTTCAAAGACCTAAAGTCACATTGACTTGTTCGAAGTGGAAAGTATGAATAAAAAAGAAACAAAAAGCCCTGCTAAGTCGAAACTTGAAAACAAGTCGCTTAGGCAAAAGTTAGGGCATCCCGCTGGACTCCCAAATTTGAAATTCAAAAGATTTTGTCCAGGCAAAAGTCAGGGAAAAGAGAGCATAAAAGGCAACAATAAAAAAAGAAGAGGATTATTCAATAAAATTTTCATCAAAAGAAGAGGAACAATAATATCAAATACCAAAGCAGCAAAAGCTAAGTAACAATCATGTTGGGGAATTTGTCGTGATCACTCAACCATTATAAATCCTTTTGAAAGATGAATGCTTGTGATAAGTTAGTTGAACTTAGGACAGAAGAATATCACGAAGGGGGTGGGCACCAAATAACTTGAGCCTTGAAAAAACTTTTTTCTAAAAAACCCTCGAACCAGGCCACGTTACAACCTCTAAAAGTCCTAACTGAAACAAAGGTTTAACTTGAAGGCATACTACAACAGGATAGTGTTTCCTAAACTCCCAAATATGTGTTGCATATCCATGTTGGTATCTTATCACCCGCATCTTGACTCGTTTTTTTTTTTTGTAAAATAAGGGGGAAGAAAAGTTTTGAAATTTTTGCACTATAGCCAGTGATTCATTCACAACAGAGATGCAACACTTTGTTAAGTTTTTCAACTTCAAGGCTTGAATAATCATCGCATCAGGTCTGTCATTCCCAAAATAAACATCTTTCTGTATGCAAAACATTTTTTTGACATCAAAAAAAAGAGTTTACACGTTGAACACCTATAAAGAGCTTAATGATTGTCAGGAAAGGAAAATTTGGCTTTCTTTTGTTAGACAGAGCCCATGTATGAATAGGACTTTACCTATCCCCAGTGAAGTTTTGTTTCCGCAGCGATGTTTTGTTTCCCCAGGAATCTTCTTTTAAAGGCTTCATTCTGAGACTCCAGATTTGAGGATATCGCATATCCCTGTAGCGATAAAAAATGTAGCAGGGTAAATCGGAGATCGAATTATTGATTAATTCGTCTCACAAAAGCAAGAGTCGCCACCGCGCTTTATTGTTTCCAAAGGAAGAGGGAAAAGAGCGAAATAAAACCCTAAATATGCGATGTAAAATAATACTTTCTAAAAAGTAAGAAAAATACAAGGCGTTTTTGAAAAGAGATCTATGGTTCGGGGGTTGGTTATACAGTGGGAAGGTATTAGCACCCAATGTATCTATAGTACTCTATAGGAACCTTTTGAAATATCTGTTTTATTTAAAATTGATCGCTTGATTGAAAATAAATTGTTTTGGCCGAAAAGGGATACGGACGGGTTTTTGAAGATACGACGACCTAATGTCGAAGTTTTTGCTTAAAAGGTATGAATCTTGAAAAGGTTGAAATTTTGAAGTAAGGTGAATGTTTGAGGAAAAATTATCCTAAGTTTTAATGAGATGCGAAAATTTGCGCAGTTAGATTTGGAGACATGAAGTCAACAAATTTACTGTTTTTTCCTTTGGATTTAAACATAAATCGAATAAACAAAGATACACGAACAGAGAAAATATGCGAATAATAATTAAATAGCAATAATCTAAATGATGGAATAAAAGATGCGAACAATGCGTTTTTATGATTTTTTTGTTTAGTATTAACGGGAAGAAAGCATTTTAAATTTTTTACGCATTTTCGATAAGGATAAATCAAAAGAATTATTTAATGAGGACGCGACATTTTTTTAGTTTTTTAGTTATCAAGTTTTTTTATATTTTTTGATATTAATATTAAGGTAATAAAAATATTTTTAGTTTTCTATTCTTATGCCTTTTATTATAAAAAGTATTACCTTTAGAAATTCTTTAGATTAAATTAAAACTCAATATTACTAACTAAAAATCTAATTTTTTAAAAGGTATTAAGATTATTAAATCTTGAAAATTTGAATTAGTAAAAAGGCCTATTATTAAAACTTTAGATTATATCTTTTATTTTTTGGTTAACTAAATTACAAATAAAAAACTATAAAATTCTAAGAGGTAGTCAAAATAAAAATTAAGAGGAGGTGAGTAAATAAATTAGAATGGGCCAGAGGGTTGGAATAAGGCCCAAGCGAAGTGAAGACAGGGGGGGGTGTACAAACTTCGTGGGCTTAAGCTGAGAGTAAGGATGGCCCAAGAGGTTAATGCAGCATTAGGGTTGTGTTATGTTGTACAATTGGGATTTAGGGTTTGTCTTAAGGCAGAAACGGCGCTCTCTCTCTTCTCACGATCTTCATCTCCTTCGCTATGCTTCTTCATCCTCGCCACTGGTCTTGACGTTTCTTCTTCGTTCCGGCCACCCACGCTTGGCTCCTCTTCCCTCCACTGAACACGAACGAGACGGCTTAAGCGGAGACGGTAAGAACGCGTTTGCTTCATTAACGTTAGATTCGTCTTGCATGTTGATTTTATGGTTTATTGTGTTGATCTTGACTGGTTCTTATATTGATTGTCCATGTTGATTTGAGTGGCATTTGAAGAAATAAGAGAAAGGAGAGATTGTTACCTAGGTGGAGACGGAGGGAGAGCTAGGGGTGACGGAGGCCGGACGGCAGGGAGATGGCAAGCGTGCACAGTGGTGAACGGTATTTGCGGTTTTTTCTTCTTTGTGGCCTCAGTACTGTACTGTGTTGCTTCTTCTTGTTTGAACGTGCCACTGTATGATTATTTTGTTTTTCTTCTCCTTTGAATATGATGCTACACTTGTTCTTCTGTCCTTGCTTGAATGTGATACTATGCTTGGTTCTGTTGAAACTGATACTACACTTCTTCCTCTTCGTTTGCCTACTGTACTTGTTTTTCTTCTCCTTCTTTGATCATGCTACTGTATGGTGATTCTTGAATGAGATGGGCTTGAGGAATATGCTCTAAAAAAGGGCCAATGATGTTGTCACTGAGGCCAAGTCAGTTGCCTTAGAATTTTTCAGATTTTGGGATGGATAAAGCTCAGGATTGAGCAATGGTTGGACCTGGTGATAGATATGGGGATTTTTGTGTAGTTTGGACGAATTGATGGAACTTGGGCATGTGTTTTAGCTAGGCCATATGGATGGTGGTTTTTTGATTGGTTTTCTGTGAGGTTGTTCTGATATTTTTTGATGGCAGTGGGATGATGATGATATTGGCTTTAGTGGCTCAATCGGTTGTGCAAGGTTTTTGCGTATGGTTTGGAAATGGTTTTCAGTATGTGATTATGCAGGTTTTTTAAAAAATCTCTAAGTTTTCTTGGAGGCTTTGATATATGTTCTCTGTGTTTTGGTTTTCTTTTTGTTATGTAATATAACAACTCCTCTTCTCTTCTTTTCGCTACAGGCCAGGAATTTGAAAAAAAAAGCCTTGGGATCTCCCTGAGCATTCTGCACTATGCTGTCCCTCCAATTTGTCTCTATTCTTATTCTGTGTTATTAATTCTACTGGCTATATTTTTGTTTGTCTTGTATACCTCTTTCTGCCTATGCTAAGCCTGCAAATCCCACACTTCTCCCTCTCTTTTTTTCTCTCAGTATGGCTTTGATAAAAGAGTGATAAGCTGTACATTTTTCTGAAACTGTAATGGCCAGAAAATGATGAAAAAGGAATTTTGTATTGCTTGCAAATATGGTCAAACTGCATGTTTTCCTTTTAATACAAACATTGTTTTGTTTCCTGCTGTGTAGGCAAAGGCTAAGTGAGCATGCTTGCATATGTGGTTACTGCATGGTTTTGTATGCTTATGCTGTATGCTTTTTGAAATTGCATTTGGGATTTTAAATGTAATTAATTTAAATATGCAGTTTTTTGGAAAACATAACTTGTGCATATGCTTTAAAATTCTTTTCTTTTTCTTTGTGAACCGGGAGCAATCCCGTGATTTGCAAAAAAATAGTAACTGATTCCGGCCATTACGTTTAATGATGAAAATTTTTTTAATACTTTCGCTTCTTTTTATTAATCATTTATTTGAATTCTAATCTCTTCTTTTTAATTGTGCAGGTAACATTAAAATGAGCGGACAAAACGCATTGGATCGGAAGTTTTAGAATTAGGATAGATTAGTTTTTTTTATTTCATTTTAGTTTTTGTCAATTCATTATTGTAATTTATTGTAATATATACAATATTTACATAATAACTTGTACCATAAAAAATGAATAAAAGAAAACTATTTGCCCATTAAATTCTTCTTCTTTATTTATTTATCGTTTATTATTTCTCCAAATGAATAATAATTGAAAACAAATTTCAATTACCTACATTCAAAACAATAAACAGATAAATAAATAGCTATCGTTGATCAACTAATATCTTCGATTATTTAATTCATCATTCACAACTAAATTATGATAATTAAAACAGGGTTTCAATTATTTAACTTAGAACGACGGATAATTAAACAATCGTTGTTGACCAACGAATTTTTCGAATAACTTTGTCTAATTAAACAATCATTTGTCTAATTTTTTGAATGCTTATTATATTATTCATAAACTTTTAAATTATGTAATAACTAAGAATAAATTCTAGTTACTTAAATTTAAGATAATGAGTAATAAATAAATGCTGTCCACACAATTAATGCGCCCCTTCTCTGATGTTTATTTTATCTATACATCTTTAAATTACATAATAATCGAAAATGAATTTCAATTATTTTAAATTTTAGACAATAAATAATTAATAAACATCATTTTAGCACGAATCGATTAAATGATTTAATATTCAGCGTAAATAGCTCTTGGCCAGAAAAAGTCATGAATTTAAAATCGATGGGTCAAAACAGATGTAATGTAATAATGCAGGTAGGAGACGATATCTTAGGTCAAAATTTGGGGTACAACAGCTGCCCCTATTTAAGTTTCTTCTATCCGGAGATATGAAGATTGAAATCTTCGTTTCGACGAGATTGAAGGTACTTAAATACATAACTACGCAAATTTTGTCCTAAGATGCCGTCGTCATGTTTGGTATGAATGCAGCGATCTAACTCACAGAGAAAGATATTGTATGAAACAAGACAAATGTGGGAGGAATCGAACACCTACAAAACACAAAGACATGAATTATACGCTATTGGGGAAAACGAGCTATCGGCTTCAAACGACAGACTCCTGACAGCGAATAAAATTGAGGGAATACGACCTCTAACCCTAACAAAGAGAGCATCTTGCATAGGCCGTAACAAATCATTGATCCAACACAGTGAATTCGCAACTCAAGGTCGACGATAGACAGAGAGTATCAAATTGCTGATAACGGATTACCGACTTCTGGAGGTATCGATTCGTAACAGACTTTTCTGCTAGATTTTCAGAGATATACTCATTAATGCTGAGGTGATAAGACTGTAGATACGAGGGTTGTTCAAATAAAGAAAACTGCCATTTGTTGTTGTCCAGAGAAAATACCGATAACAAACAAGTTGCTCAAATAAAGAAGCTGCCGCTTGCTGTGTTCCAGAAAATACCGATAACATGCAAGTTGCTCAAATAAAGAAGCTGCCGCTTGCTGTCGTCCAAAGAAAATACCAATAACATACAAGCTGCTCAAATAAAGAAGCTGCTGCTTGCTGTCGTTCAAAGAAAATACCAATAACATACAAACTGCTCAAATAAAGAAGCTGCCGCTTGCTGTATTCCAGAAAAGTAATAACGTCTTGGTAACTCATGAAGAGTTTGCTGCTTGTCGCTTTCAACAAGATAAAATGACGCACTAGTAGCTCATGAAGAACTGCTGCTCGGCGCTTTCGAAAAGATAAAATGACGCACTAGTAGCTCATGAAGAACTGCTGCTCGGCGCTTTCGAAAAGAATAAATGACGCACTAGTAGCTCATGAAGAACTGCTTCTCGGCGCTTTCGAAAGAATAAATGACGCACTAGTAGCTCATGAAGAACTGCTGCTCGGCGCTTTCGAAAGAATAAATGACGCACTAGTAGCTCATGAAGAACTGCTGCTCGGCGCTTTCAAAAAGATAAGGTGACGCACTAGTAGCTCGTGAAGAAATGCTGCTCGGCACTTTCAGAAAAGTAACGTACAAGTTGCTCGTGAAGAGCTGCCGCTTGTCGTTTTCCAACGGTGTCTATAACGTACAAGTTGCTCATGAAGAGCTAACACTTGTCGTTTTCCAAAGAATAACTCAGAAGGAAATTGCGATAACACTGGTAGAGAAATAAAATCCTCATCAAAGAGAACCTTGAATCAATCCTTCCCGAGGAGATCATACATTTTAAAGTGCACAATAAAAGCACCAATCGTCTAGGTTGCAATTTCATTGGGGAAAATCAATGAGATAGCCTATGCAAGAGGCAGCAACTTCATCCAGGGATAGCCTAGAAAGAAAACAGTCAAACAAGACTCCACCCGATGAGAAAGTAACTCAATTGGGGAATTTAGAAAGGAAGCACGTTTTCTGCCTAAGTTAACTTTCTACCTGGAAAGAACATATGTACGTTGTTCGAACAAACAAGATATGACTCAAAATCAACGGCAAATGCGGATATGCATGCTGATATGAGTGTAGATGAATAAGTGAATGTTATGCTGACGAAACAGACAGATGAAATATCCTGGAGATAATAAGATGTCACAGCAAAATAGATACTCGGCCAATCTTGAAAAGACGGAAGATAGACGGAATTGGAAACACACAGCAACGTCGGAGGGTATCACGCTACAAGGTCCGAATCCTCTTAGGCGAAGAACATCCAAATCCAATCCTCTAACATCAATAGATCAAGGTATTGAGACAAAGCGTACCAAACTTCAGAAATCGCCCAGATCGAGATAGCCAGAACAAAGCTCAGCTGGAACAGCTGGGGAGTCACCAAACTTAGTACCCCGAAAAACACAATTTTAACACAACCAACCCCTCATGACGATTTCAAAATGACACATGCTCATGATACAAGGATAAACTACTGTACTGCTTTGCATTTCATGGCTTGACCATCCTTGGAACAAACTGTTAATATTCCTTTCGTTATTCACGACACATTTTTTAAAATAAGGACATTTAAGTAAATTTGTTTCAAGTATTCCCATAGAAATTAAAATTTTGCCCACAAAAGATAAGTGCTCAAACTTCATTAATACGAGGTTGTTCGCTAACAATGCGATTCCAACGGTTTACAAAAGCTTGGGGAAATAGTACATGAAATAGAAGGTCATACAAAACAATGATCACTATTCTCCCTAACAACTTTGAATTCCAGAATGTGTTCAGATGCCGAGACTGATTTGACCCGAAATATGCCTAAGCGAAATACTTCTTGATTGCATCGGCGTTCAAGGGACGCGGGAGGTCTTCACCATCCATATTGGTGAGAATCATGGCACCTCCAGAGAAAACTTTCTTAACAACATACGGTCCTTCATAGTTAGGGGCCCATTTGCCCCTGGAATCAGGTTGGAAAGATAATATCTTCTTGAGCACAAGGTCACCTTCTCTGAACTCGCGCGGTCGAACCTTCTTGTCAAAAGCCTTCTTCATCCTTTGCTGATACAACTGACCGTGACACAACGCCGTCAATCTCTTTTCTTCGATTAAATTCAACTGATCGTACCTACTTTGACACCATTCAGCCTCAGAAAGTTTGGCTTCCATCAACACTCTCAGAGACGGAATCTCAACCTCCACGGGGAGTACTGCTTCCATACCGTAAACTAGGGAGAAAGGGGTCACGCCCGTTGAAGTTCGAACCGAAGTACGGTACCCGTGTAAAGCAAACGGAAGCATTTCATGCCAATCTTTATAAGTCACCACCATCTTCTGGACAATCTTCTTGATGTTCTTGTTAGCAGCTTCAACAGCCCCATTCATCTTCGGCCTGTAAGGAGAGGAATTATGATGTTCGATCTTGAACTCTTCACAAAGCTCCTTCATCATCTTGTTATTCAAATTCGACCCATTATCGGTGATGATCTTGCTCGGGATACCGTACCGACAAATGATCTGATTCTTAATAAATCTGACTACCACTTGTCTGGTTACATTAGCATACGATGCTGCTTCCACCCATTTGGTAAAATAATCGATCGCTACCAAGATGAAACGATGACCATTTGAAGCTTTGGGTTCGATCATCCCAATCATATCAATGCCCCACATAGAGAAAGGCCAAGGTGAAGAGATAACATTGAGGAGGGTCGGCGGCACATGCATCTTGTCCGCATAAATCTGGCATTTATGACATTTCTTCACATATTTGCAGCAATCAGATTCCATCGTCATCCAATAGTAACCAGCTCTCAACATCTTTTTAGCCATTGCATGTCCGTTGGCATGAGTGCCAAAGGGTCCTTCATGCACTTCTTGCATCAGCATATCCGCTTCACGTCTGTCTACGCATCTGAGCAAGACCATGTCATAATTCCTTTTATACAGTACTTCTTCATTGAGAAAGAAACTGCTTGCTAATCTTCTCAACGTCTTCCTATCTTTACTGGATGCCCCAGGCGGGTACTCTTGAGTTTGAAGAACACGCTTGATGTCATAGAACCACGGTTTGTCGTCGGTGACCTCTTCCACTGAGAACACATGAGCAGGTCTGTTGAGGCGCATAACCCGGATTGTAGGCACATCATTCCAATCATTCACTTGAAACATTGAAGACAAGGTAGCCAAAGCATCGGCCATTTGATTCTCATCTCTAGGGATATGATGTAATTCCACCTTGTTGAAGAAAGTCAACAATCTTCTAGCATAATCTCGGTAAGGGATCAAACCAGGATGACGAGTCTCCCATTCTCCTTTGATTTGATTAATCACCAGTGCCGAATCTCCGTAAATATCCAAAATCTTAATCCTTAGATCCACTGCTTCTTCGAGACCCATAATACACGCCTCATATTCCGCCATGTTGTTCGTACAGTCAAACTTCAGTCTTGCCGTGAACGGGATATGAGTACCTCGGGGAGTAACGATGATTGCCCCAATTCCATTTCCATAGGAATTCACAGCTCCGTCAAATATCAAACCCCACCGGGATTCAGGATCAGGTCCTTCTTCAGGTAATGGCTCTTCACAGTCTTTAGCTTTCAAGTACATAACATCTTCATCTGGGAAGTCAAACTTGATGGATTGATAGTCTTCAATTGGTTGGTGAGCCAAATGATCGGCTAAAATACTCCCTTTGATTGCTTTCTGAGTGTGATACTCAATGTCATATTCATATAACAACATCTGCCAACGGGCTATTCTTCCAGATAAAGCGGGCTTCTCAAAGATATACTTGATTGGGTCCATTTTGGAGATCAACCAAGTAGTGTGATTAATCATATACTGGCGCAGACGGCGAGCAGCCCAAGCTAAAGCACAACAAGTTTTCTCAAGCAATGAGTATCGAGACTCACAGTCTGTGAATTTCTTACTCGGATAATATACAGCATGTTCCTTTCTTCCAGTCTCGTCTTGCTGACCAAGCACACATCCCATGGAGTCTTCCAATATAGTCAAGTACATAATCAAAGGTCTTCCTTCCACCGGAGGAATCAAAATGGGAGGTTCGAGCAAATATTCCTTGATGCTATCAAAAGCTTTCTGACAATCTTCTGTCCACACACGTCCTTGGTTCTTGCGGAGAAGCTTGAAAATCGGCCCACAGGTAGCAGTCATGTGAGATATGAACCTAGAAATGTAGTTCAGTCTCCCAAGGAATCCTCTTACTTGCTTTTCCGTCTTGGGTGCGGGCATTTCCCGAATGGCTTTGACTTTATCAGGATCTACTTCAATACCTTTCTGGCTGACAATGAAACCCAGAAGTCTTCCAGAACGAACACCAAAAGTGCACTTGTTGGGATTCAGACGGAGTTTATACTTTCTCAAACGCTGGAATAACTTCAACAAATGTTCCAAGTGATCTTCCTCAGTCTGTGATTTGGCAATCATGTCATCCACATACACTTCGATCTCCTTATGCATCATGTCATGGAACAAAGCAGTCATGGCCCTTTGGTACGTTGCGCCAGCATTCCTCAAACCAAACGGCATAACCCGATAACAGAAAGTTCCCCACGGTGTAATGAAAGCGGTCTTTTCCATATCTTTCGGCGCCATCTTGATTTGATTGTAACCGGAGAAACCATCCATGAAAGAACAGACTTTGAACTTTGCGGTACTGTCGACCAATACGTCAATATGAGGTAATGGGAAATCATCCTTTGGACTAGCTCTATTCAGATCTCTGTAGTCTACACACATCCGAACTTTGCCATCTTTCTTAGCAACGGGCACGATGTTGGCTAACCACTGAGGATAGACCGACGTAACAAGGAACCCTGCGTTGATCTGCTTCTGAACCTCCTCTTTGATCTTGTCAGCCATGTCGGGACGAGTCCTTCTCAACTTCTGCTTGATTGGCAGACATTCAGGTCTCAACGGTAAACGATGCTCCACAATGTCATTGTCCAACCCTGGCATATCTTGGTAGGACCAAGCAAACACGTCAACATACTCTTTGAGAAGCTCCAACATCTTCTCCTTAACTTCCGGAATGAGTAATGCTCCGACTTTGACTTCATTTCTATCCTCTTCATCACCCAAGTTGACCAACTCTACAGGTTCTTCAAAAGGTTGAATAACCTTCTCATCCTGCTCAAGCAAACGGGAAATCTCAACAGGAACCTCTTCATTATCCTCTTCTTCGGCTCTGAACACAGGGAATTCAAAGTTGGGAGAGGGCATAGGATCATTGTTTTCGATGGTTAAGTCATGAAGTAATCTGCACACATGATTATGCTTTATTTTAGAAATCGATTTGTGCAAATAAAACAAAATGTTCTTAATTAATTTTCATTATTATTTCCCGAAAAAATGAAAAAATAAAACAGCAGTGGACAAAATAACATTTTTATTCATTAAAGGGGAAATACTTGAAACAGAAAGCCCAGACATTTCTCTTTTGCCTTGGGCAGAGCAAAAGGAGTTATTTTTCATAGCCCGACACAAAATACGTTTCGCCTTGGGCAGAGCGATTTTTCAAAAGGAAAATAAACAAAACATTACTCGGAAATATGCATAACCACAGGAATATCAACAGCTATCCAGTTTTGGCAAGCCAATCCAGGCGTCACAAACACGGGCAAATCCTCCTCGGAATCATCATCTATGACAGCATCGACCTCAGGATGCACAAACCCTGCACTCCGAAAGACCTCTTGAATTGGACGAACAACCACTTCTTTCTTGACCCTTGCAGATACTGGATGAAAACCCAAACCTTCCCCAGACTTGTTCTCGGGTAACGTCAACACCTGGCCCCATCCTCCGGCCGAACCACTTTCCACCACTCGCCGTGCATCCTCAAAAGAAGATATGGATGCCCCTTGCTTCTTCACTGTATTCTTAGCAACAGATAGGCCCTGAAACTGGGTCCCGACGTCCTCGTCAGCATCAATAAAAGAAAATGATGATAAATGACTTACCACCATGGCCTGCTCTCCCCCAATCATCACTAGCTTCCCATGTCTCACAAACTTTAATCTCTGATGGAGCGTGGAGGTGACTGCCCCGGCATCATGGATCCAGGGACGACCCAATAAACAGCTGTAGCCAGCACGGATATCCATCACTTGGAAAGTGATTTGAAAAGTATGGGGACCAATCATTATGGGAAGATCCACTTCACCAATAACTGTCTTCCTGGAACCATCAAACGCCTTAACAATTACTCCGCTAGGCCTCATAGGAGCACCTGGATATGAAAGTCGCGACAACGTGGTCTTGGGCATCACATTCAACGACGAGCCTGTATCCACCAACACGCTTGATAAGGTATCGTTTCCACAACTTACTGAAATATGCAGAGCCATATTGTGGTTTCTCCCCTCCTCCGGGAGTTCTTCATCACTGAAACCCAAGTTGTTACACGAGGTTATGTTTCCCACAATCCCATCAAACTGATCAACTGTCACATCATGGTCTACGAAAGCCTGGTCCAAAACTTTCATCAAGGCTTCTCTATGTGCCCCAGAATCTCTCAATAAGGCAAGCAAGGAAATCTTGGAAGGTGTTTGCAGAAGCTGGTCCACAATCTTATACTCGCTTCTTTTGATAAGCTTTAAGATTTCGTCTTCTTCAGGGTGAGGGATAGGTTCACTGGATCGACCTATCTCAACCCTTGGTTCATTTCTTACAGGGATCTCCGCCGGCATGGGCCTCCTTACTTGAACTTCTGGTCTTCTCGACGGTACTGCGGCGAAAACACGCCCACTTCTTGTCACTCTACTTACATCGGCAATATTAATAAAAGACGGTCTAGTTGGTATGGGCACCTCTACCCCATTCTCGATCATGGTGGCGTTATACTTGTACGGCACGGCTTGGTCTGAGCTGTAAGGCACAGGGCCAGGTGGGTAAATAATCAAAGGGTCAACAGACGCGGTCTGGCTGTTGTAAGCAACCTCTACTGATTCTGGCAAATTAAATTGTGGGGTGATAACATTCACTTCATCTTCAGGATTTCGGTCATAGGTGATAGTGATAATTCTCTGATCTAGCAACTTCTGAATGTCCTCCTTCACAATAGGACAATCATCTTCTCTTGAACAAAACTCACAAACGTCGTAATTATGCTGGTGCCTAACAAAGGCAAGTCTTCTCAAACTCTGATGCAACCTGATCAATGATTCTCTGATGTGCTCGACTTGAAAAACTCGGAACTTCCCTGGACAACCTTCCACCATATTCACAGAAGCTGCCCCATGTCGGGGCAAAGGGTTATCTCTGACGTTTGGATTAACATCCTTAAAAGACAAGATGCCATTCTTAATTAACCTCTGCACATCCGCCTTCAAAGCAAATCAATTCTCAAGGTTGTGCCCCGGCGACCCTTGATGATATTCACAGAATTGATCCGCCTTATACCACGGAGAAGCACTGTTCGGTGCGACAGGAGGTGGCTTTGTTGTGATGAGATTCTTTCTAATGAGAGCAGGGAACAATTCAGTATACGTCATAGGAATGGCATCGAACTGAGGCTTCCTGGGCGAACGGTTCTGATTGTTGAACGGATAAGCCTGTTGTCGAGGCTGCTGCTGAAAAGGCTGTGGTTGAGTTGGCGGAATCTGATGAGATGGGGCTACCAAAGCTGGGCGGACAGCCGGAGTGACCGCCGCGACGTGAGAGTAACCTCTCCTAGGCCTACCTGGAAATAAAGCACTGACATCTTGCTCTTTTCTCTTCGGGAAAACACCTCCGAACTTCTTCGCACTGCTAGACGGACTCCCTTCTTTAACCAGACGCCCTTCGCGAATTCCTTCCTCTAATCGCATGCCCATGCTCACCATTTCGGTAAAGTCACTGGGTGCACTGGCTATCATTCTCTCATAGTAAAAGGACCCCAAAGTCTTCAAAAATATCTTAGTCATCTCTTTCTCCTCAAGAGGTGGATATATTTGAGCAGCAATTTCACGCCACCTCTGGGCGTACTCCTTAAAAGATTCTCGGTCTCTCTGCGACATTGCCCGGAGTTGATCCCTGTCCGGCGCCATGTCAACGTTGTACTTGTACTGATGGACAAAGGCTTCACTAAGATCGTTAAAGTTGCGGATTTGAATGCTGTCTAAACCCATGTACCACTTTAGAGCAACACCCGTCAAGCTGTCTTGAAAATAATGAATCAACAAATCATGATCATCAGAGTACGTGGACATCTTCCTCACGTACATTGTCAAATGGCTTCTAGGACACGAATCACCCTTATATCTCTCAAAGTCTGATACTTTGAATTTCGCTGGAATCTTGACATTCGGAACTAAACAAAGGTCGTGCGTACTCTTCCCAAACAAATCCTTCCCTTTCAATGCTCTAAGCTCCTTCTGCATTTCCTGGAACTGATCCTGAAATTCTTCCATTCTGTCAAAAAGACCCAAACTTTCAGCGGGCTCGGCAGGATAACCTGGTTCATTCAAATATGGTACTGAATGGACCACGGGAGCAACGGTCGTCATAACTGGTTGCGGAAAAGGTGTTACAGACGGAATTACTGGCGGCACGGCAGTTGTCTCTGGTTGAGGAAGAGACAATGCAGACTGAAATATAGGTTGTACGGTAGGCTGATACCCCTCGGGCACAAAGTTGTAAGGCATTCCCCACGGAAAACCTTTCGGCATCTGATGTTGAAGCGAAGAGTTGATTTGAGTTGTGGATGCAGGAACTGTAACATTTTCGGAAACCACTGGAGTTGAAGTCTGAATCTCGGCAGCCGTAGTCGATGGCTGATTCTGAACAGCCACCAAACTTTCCACCAACGCCGTTAACTTTTCCATCTCGGCACGAAGTGTAGCAACTTCCCCACGAAGCTCATGATTTTCCTGTTCCAAATCTTCCATTTTCTTTTGACGATTGGCCCGAGTGTCGTATCGGTGAGACAGCTTGACAACCTTCGGTGGAAAAAGAACAAGAATGAGACTCTAGAAAACATGTGATGTGGAATGTGAAATGATGCGTGATGGCAATGCAAATGATGACTCATTTTAAAAGTTTTTCAAGGAACTTTAGTAACTTTGCATACATCAATGGTAAAGGAATTTAGAACAACAAAAACTCAATCCGTTAATCGAAAGCGATAAATTACAACTTACAATTTGGAAAAGTAAATTACAACTTTGAGATAACAAATCCACTAATGAAAGCAATAAATTACAACTTGCAACATGAAAACCATAATAAAGTGATAAATTACATTTTTGAAACACTAAAGCAGTAAATTACAACTTGGAGCATGAAGCCCAAAATAAGACAATAAATTACAACTTCGGAGCATGAAGCCCTTAATAAATCAATAAATTACAACTTCGGAGCATGAAGCCCTCTTACATGGTTTTTCAAAATGACATCAATAGAATAAACTAAAGCTAAAGCTTACTCGGAATCCTCAGATGACGGACCAAATACCAGCTGTAACCGGAGCTTCTTGATCTCTTCTTCATAAAAGTCTTCCATATCCTTCTTTTCCGCTATCAGTCGGTCGATGATTTCTTCCTGTGGATTAGGAATAAGAGCCACGCTTACTGAACATTCCCTTTTTCTCTTCCTTTCACTCGCATATTTCTTTAGCAAGGCATCCTTCTGACGAAGCTTCTCATCGTGGTCCATGAACCGGCCGTCTTGAATAAGCAACAACTCCTCCTTTTCTTTCAGCTGTCGAGTCAGGACTCGATTCTCGTATTCGTACATATGGTACTTTTCCTTCCAAGCATCCCTTTCGGATTTCATCCTAGCCATGTTTCCTTGATATTCTCCTACATCCGCGATAGGGATAACAACTGATGATGGTGCGATGGCAGGGAATAAAGGTTTCTCAAGTTTATACGGCATCTTGAGAGCATAAGCCCTAGCACGGACCCACTGCAGGTAAGGTTCCAAAGAGACGGCACCTCTATGTCCCAGCATATCTCTCCCTTTCTTGTGGATATGGCGCCAAGCTCCTTCAATCTCCCTCTTAGCGGCCTGATGATCTTGTCCTTCCTGAAGAAAGAAACCACTCACATGGATACTGTTCGGCTTATCTCTCATCGGGTATCCGAATTGACGGCGCGCTAGAACAGGGTTGTAGTTGATTCCACCCCTCGTACCAAGAAGAGGTACGTTGGGAAAAGCACCACAGCTGTCGATGATCTCCACGTCATGGTAAACTCGATTGTACCAGTCAATATCGAAATGAGTGAGAGCCATAATCTTTGGCGCCCAACGCGGTTCCTTCTCAAGATCCCAGAAAGCATCGGACCCAGGTAAATGCGAGACGTACCACTGATACAGCAACGGCACACAACAGACAATCATCCCTCCTCGACAAGAGTTTCGAAGATGGATAGAGTAATACGTGTCCCCTAGCAGCGTAGGGACCGGATTTCTAGTCAGGAAAATTCTGATAGTGTTGACATCCACAAATTTGTCAACGTTAGGGAATAAGAAAAGACCATACGCGAGTAGAGCAAACACGTCCTCGAAGGCAACGGTATCCTTTGTATCAGCAAAGTAACGAGCTTTCTTCAACAGAAACTGTGCCGGCAAACCCCGGATTCCTCCTTTCGTAGTCATATTCTCCTCTATCTCTGACTTCTTCAGGTGGGCGATGGTTGCTATCTCATGGGACTTAGGCTCCTCTTCTAACCCAGAAAAAGGAACACGGTCGACGATCGGCAAACCAAGAATATAGGAGTACTCCTCTAAAGTAGGCATCAATTGATAATCCGGGAAGGTGAAACATCGGTACAGGGGATCATAGAACTGAACCAACGTATTGAGGATACCTTTCTTCATCTTGCGCTTCATGAGCGGTACGATGGACCCATATTTCCTCTGAAAATCTGTCGGACTCTCTATCTTCGGAATCAAACTCTTCAGTTCTTCAATTTCGGGCTCCTTGAAGCTAAAACTTCGAGTATTTCTCCTTCCAAATTCCATAATACCCTGAGACGTTTGCGAAAATCAATCCAAAGTTCCTTGAAAAACGAATTTTTACAAAGATGTTGATGAATGCATGAATGAATGATAGTGCAACAGTCACACATAAATTTGCAAACATGGGGTTTAAAGGTTCAACGTTCAGCATGGAGTCGAGGGTAAAGCCCACCCAAAGGTATGTACTAATGTCTCGATCACACCTGTAAGACAAGGTTCTAAGAGTTCCCAGAGTCTACATCCCTCTTTCGGATATTACCAACGTCTTGATTACTCAATAATTAGCAATATTCTCAAGAGAAACTCGTCCGAGCGTAGCATCGCGTGACAACTATTTCCGAATTACTCCGTTATAGTCTCCGCGCTACACCTAAAAAGGTCAAGATGGGATAGGGTTCTACGGTCCTCAACTTCTCGGGCTCCTAGGTCGAAAATAATAATGTCTTCCCGATTACTCGGTAAACAAATATTAAGTTCAAGAGGGCCTTCCATTGAGTGGGGGATCTCATGCCTCCTTCTTCGGGATTACTCCCTCAAAGTTAACATGACTATACCGCCCGTCCTATTCCTTATGTGTTACTTAATCCGGGTATAGGATTCGTCCTTTGCAAAAAACCCAAACACCCCAATTTAAACATATAATCAAGCAAATCAAATAATAATAATAAAACAGATAAGACAAATTAGGCTTAACCCACTTAGGGATGGACCAGCAAGAGGTCAATCAATCCCCAGTAGAGTCGCCAATTCTGTAGCGATAAAAAATGTAGCGGGGTAAATCGGAGATCGAATTATTGATTAATTCGTCTCACAAAAGCAAGAGTCGCCACCGCGCTTTATTGTTTCCAAAGGAAGAGGGAAAAGAGCGAAATAAAACCCTAAATATGCGATGTAAAATAATACTTTCTAAAAAGTAAGAAAAATACAAGGCGTTTTTGAAAAGAGATCTATGGTTCGGGGGTTGGTTATACAGTGGGAAGGTATTAGCACCCAATGTATCTATAGTACTCTATAGGAACCTTTTGAAATATCTGTTTTATTTAAAATTGATCGCTTGATTGAAAATAAATTGTTTTGGCCGAAAAGGGATACGGACGGGTTTTTGAAGATACGACGACCTAATGTCGAAGTTTTTGCTTAAAAGGTATGAATCTTGAAAAGGTTGAAATTTTGAAGTAAGGTGAATGTTTGAGGAAAAATTATCCTAAGTTTTAATGAGATGCGAAAATTTGCGCAGTTAGATTTGGAGACATGAAGTCAACAAATTTACTGTTTTTTCCTTTGGATTTAAACATAAATCGAATAAACAAAGATACACGAACAGAGAAAATATGCGAATAATAATTAAATAGCAATAATCTAAATGATGGAATAAAATATGCGAACAATGCGTTTTTATGATTTTTTTGTTTAGTATTAACGGGAAGAAAGCATTTTAAATTTTTTACGCATTTTCGATAAGGATAAATCAAAAGAATTATTTAATGAGGACGCGACATTTTTTTAGTTTTTTAGTTATCAAGTTTTTTTATATTTTTTGATATTAATATTAAGGTAATAAAAATATTTTTAGTTTTCTATTCTTATGCCTTTTATTATAAAAAGTATTACCTTTAGGAATTCTTTAGATTAAATTAAAACTCAATATTACTAACTAAAAATCTAATTTTTTAAAAGGTATTAAGATTATTAAATCTTGAAAATTTGAATTAGTAAAAAGGCCTATTATTAAAACTTTAGATTATATCTTTTATTTTTTGGTTAACTAAATTACAAATAAAAAACTATAAAATTCTAAGAGGTAGTCAAAATAAAAATTAAGAGGAGGTGAGTAAATAAATTAGAATGGGCCAGAGGGTTGGAATAAGGCCCAAGCAAAGTGAAGACAGGGGGGGTGTACAAACTTCGTGGGCTTAAGCTGAGAGTAAGGATGGCCCAAGAGGTTAATGCAGCATTAGGGTTGTGTTATGTTGTACAATTGGGATTTAGGGTTTGTCTTAAGGCAGAAACGACGCTCTCTCTCTTCTCACGATCTTCATCTCCTTCGCTATGCTTCTTCATCCTCGCCACCGGTCTTGACGTTTCTTCTTCGTTCCGGCCACCCACGCTTGGCTCCTCTTCCCTCCACTGAACACGAACGAGACGGCTTAAGCGGAGACGGTAAGAACGCGTTTGCTTCATTAACGTTAGATTCGTCTTGCATGTTGATTTTATGGTTTATTGTGTTGATCTTGACTGGTTCTTATATTGATTGTCCATGTTGATTTGAGTGGCATTTGAAGAAATAAGAGAAAGGAGAGATTGTTACCTAGGTGGAGACGGAGGGAGAGCTAGGGGTGACGGAGGCCGGACGGCAGGGAGATGGCAAGCGTGCACAGTGGTGAACGGTATTTGCGGTTTTTTCTTCTTTGTGGCCTCAGTACTGTACTGTGTTGCTTCTTCTTGTTTGAACGTGCCACTGTATGATTATTTTGTTTTTCTTCTCCTTTGAATATGATGCTACACTTGTTCTTCTGTCCTTGCTTGAATGTGATACTATGCTTGGTTCTGTTGAAACTGATATTACACTTCTTCCTCTTCGTTTGCCTACTGTACTTGTTTTTCTTCTCCTTCTTTGATCATGCTACTGTATGGTGATTCTTGAATGAGATGGGCTTGAGGAATATGCTCTAAAAAAGGGCCAATGATGTTGTCACTGAGGCCAAGTCAGTTGCCTTAGAATTTTTCAGATTTTGGGATGGATAAAGCTCAGGATTGAGCAATGGTTGGACCTGGTGATAGATGTGTGGATTTTTGTGTAGTTTGGACGAATTGATGGAACTTGGGCATGTGTTTTAGCTAGGCCATATGGATGGTGGTTTTTTGATTGGTTTTCTGTGAGGTTGTTCTGATATTTTTTGATGGCAGTGGGATGATGATGATATTGGCTTTAGTGGCTCAATCGGTTGTGCAAGGTTTTTGCGTATGGTTTGGAAATGGTTTTCAGTATGTGATTATGCAGGTTTTTTAAAAAATCTCTAAGTTTTCTTGGAGGCTTTGATATATGTTCTCTGTGTTTTGGTTTTCTTTTTGTTATGTAATATAACAACTCCTCTTCTCTTCTTTTCGCTACAGGCCAGGAATTTGAAAAAAAAAAGCCTTGGGATCTCCCTGAGCATTCTGCACTATGCTGTCCCTCCAATTTGTCTCTATTCTTATTCTGTGTTATTAATTCTACTGGCTATATTTTTGTTTGTCTTGTATACCTCTTTCTGCCTATGCTAAGCCTGCAAATCCCACACTTCTCCCTCTCTTTTTTTCTCTCAGTATGGCTTTGATAAAAGAGTGATAAGCTGTACATTTTTCTGAAACTGTAATGGCCAGAAAATGATGAAAAAGGAATTTTGTATTGCTTGCAAATATGGTCAAACTGCATGTTTTCCTTTTAATACAAACATTGTTTTGTTTCCTGCTGTGTAGGCAAAGGCTAAGTGAGCATGCTTGCATATGTGGTTACTGCATGGTTTTGTATGCTTATGCTGTATGCTTTTTGAAATTGCATTTGGGATTTTAAATGTAATTAATTTAAATATGCAGTTTTTTGGAAAACATAACTTGTGCATATGCTTTAAAATTCTTTTCTTTTTCTTTGTGAACCGGGAGCAATCCCGTGATTTGCAAAAAAATAGTAACTGATTCCGGCCATTACGTTTAATGATGAAAATTTTTTTAATACTTTCGCTTCTTTTTATTAATCATTTATTTGAATTCTAATCTCTTCTTTTTAATTGTGCAGGTAACATTAAAATGAGCGGACAAAACGCATTGGATCGGAAGTTTTAGAATTAGGATAGATTAGTTTTTTTTATTTCATTTTAGTTTTTATCAATTCATTATTGTAATTTATTGTAATATATACAATATTTACATAATAACTTGTACCATAAAAAATGAATAAAAGAAAACTATTTGCCCATTAAATTCTTCTTCTTTATTTATTTATCGTTTATTATTTCTCCAAATGAATAATAATTGAAAACAAATTTCAATTACCTACATTCAAAATAATAAACAGATAAATAAATAGCTATCGTTGATCAACTAATATCTTCGATTATTTAATTCATCATTCACAACTAAATTATGATAATTAAAACAGGGTTTCAATTATTTAACTTAGAACGACGGATAATTAAACAATCGTTGTTGACCAACGAATTTTTCGAATAAATTTGTCTAATTAAACAATCATTTGTCTAATTTTTCGAATGCTTATTATATTATTCATAAACTTTTAAATTATGTAATAACTAAGAATAAATTCTAGTTACTTAAATTTAAGATAATGAGTAATAAATAAATGCTGTCCACACAATTAATGCGCCCCTTCTCTGATGTTTATTTTATCTATACATCTTTAAATTACATAATAATCGAAAATGAATTTCAATTATTTTAAATTTTAGACAATAAATAATTAATAAACATCATTTTAGCACGAATCGATTAAATGATTTAATATTCAGCGTAAATAGCTCTTGGCCAGAAAAAGTCATGAATTTAAAATCGATGGGTCAAAACAGATGTAATGTAATAATGCAGGTAGGAGACGATATCTTAGGTCAAAATTTTGGGTACAACAATCCCCAACAGAGTTGCCAACAGAGATCCCTCGCCATGACCTCTCATTTCCCATTTGGTCTGTTGATTGGGGTATCCTTATGTTAAGATCTTTCCTTATCCCCAGTGAGGTCGATACTGTGTGACTATCTGCAAGATTCGTCCAATGGTTGCATTCCAAGAAAATTCTCTCCAACAAGAATCTTCAACAGAGTTCTGTCTCCCCGGTGAAGTCTCGTCTCCTCAGCAGAGCTTTGTTCCCCCAGCAAAGGTTTTCACCTCTCAAGTCGGGTTTGTTGTCTTGGTATCATCCTCAACACGGCCACGCGCTCTCTTTTCCAGAGATTACAGTCTCGCCCTGATCTTCTCCCTCAATGTCTAATCCTCTCCAGAAGCTATAGTGTCGATCTGATCTTCTCTAGGAGTTTGCAATTTATTTTGAAGCTCTTCTCTTTGTTTTTGGCCCGTTTATACTGGTTGCTCGGTTGTTATTTCCCGCAAAGCTTCATCTCTTCGAGGTTCCCTCTCTAGCGGTTCCCCATATTTTCTCCCCTCCTTTGAATTTTGCAATTTATTTTTGCAAGTCTTGTCAGGTCCTGACTTCTTGGTTATTGGCTTCTCAATTGGCCATTCCCCAGTGAAACTTTTAAACATGCATCATTACATTGCATCTACCAAAATGCGTAGCATTTCCATTATATGGAACATTGTGCTATGTAAAAAGAATTCAAACATGCTTCGGAACATAAGCCATTTTTGTTTCTGTTGTCCCCAGTGGATTTGCTAATACTTCAGGTTAAATCCCCAGCGAGGTCTTCGTCCTCATTATCTCAGTTTCCTCCTTATACCAATATCCTTTTGACGTCAATCATTTGTTTATTTGAGTGTCTACTCTTGACTGTAGTTCAGTTTCGCCCTGGCACGGTCTTCTCGGGTTTAGTCTTCACTACCCTCTTCGGTTCATTCAAATGTCTATTAATGCACCTTTCGAATACCAATTTCGTCCTGATATTCACTTTCAGCAGGTTTTTAAGTGTACGCCCCAATCTCCTTGCTTTGGGTTGAGCTCAGAGTTTCGTCTCCTCACCTTGCACATGAAATCCAGTTCCTTCCTGGTACTCATCTAGTTTAGCTTCACCTAACTAGTTATGGAGTCGAGTTTCGTCTCATTTTCACTTTCATGCCTTGGACCCCTTGACGGTGTTCGTTTACCGAGTGCAGTGTTTGTATTGCGTCCCTGGTCTAAAATTAGTATCTTTTATTCCTTGGATTCTTTTATCAGTTTTCGTCACTGTTTATCCATTGATCTGAGAACAGCAGGTGCTCTGAGAAACATGCGCTCTCATCACTCTCGCTTTGGGTCTAGTTTTGCCTCGTCGCCTGTGCATGAAATCCAGTTTTGTCCTGGTACTCATCTAGTTTAGTTCCGCCTAACTAGTTATGGAGTCGAGTTTCGTCTCGTTTTTCCTTCCATACCTTGGACCCTTTGACAGTGTTCATTTACCGAGTGCAGTGTTCGTACTGCGTCCCTGGTTTAAAATCAGTCTCTTTTGTTCCTTGGATTCTTCTATCAGTTTTAGTCATTATTTATCCATTGACCTGAGGCCAGCAGGTGCTCTGAGAAACATGCACTCTCATCACTTTGCTATGGGTCGAGTTTCTCCTCGTTACCCGTGCGTGAAATTCAGTTTCGTCCTGGTACTCGTCTAGTTCAGTTTCGTCTAACTGGTTATTGAGTCGAGTTTTGTCTCACTTTTGTTCCTCTTTTCTGAGATTCTTTCAGTTCCTTCACACTGTCTATCTTAGTTTAGATTAGCAAGTGCTCCTAGAATCAAGCACTCTAGCCACTTTTGCTTTGGGGCGAGCTCAGAGTTTCATCTCCTCACCCGCGTAAGTTTTCTTTTCCAGAGTTTAGTTTCGCCTATACTCTGTGGCTTGAGTCTTATCTCACCCTTTTTGAAGCCCAGTTTTGCCCTGGCACATTTGTCCGGAAGTTTAGTTGCGTCTACTCTTCTTTGTTTTTGTTCTGTTTCAACCTGCCTTACAGTTTGGTTTAGACGCATGTCTTAAGGGTTTTATGCTTCTTTTTTCTCTCTTCTTCAAGAGTGTAAATTTTCGGGTTCTTTTGTATTCAATTATCTTCAACTCTGAATGTTCGAAAGTTGTCACTTTTCTCACTTATCATGTTGAAGACATTTGAATAGAGGCAGTTGTTGCACCACAAAATTTACCCTCTTGATTTTGGCTCATGTTTCATCATGGATATTATAATGCATTGCATCCATACATTGTGATGGGATCAAAGTACTTTGGTTATCAAGTCTTCCTCAAGCTTTGAAGGATGATTGCATCAACAAGTTGCTCAAGTAGAACTTTATCATCTAAACCTCTGGATCTTTAAAGCCCAAGTTATTACATATCTCAATATATTTTATCCATCTCTTTGGATCATCAGAGGATTGAAGTTTGTGTTTGATTATAAGAAGAATTACTCTTTTGATTCACCAGTCAAATTAGGGTTTTGTTTGAGCAAGGCTATTGATCAATGTACAAGTCTTGATTTGGAAGCTACAACATCTCATTGGTATTTGGAAAGTCTTTGTACAAGAAATTGACCAAGATGCCCAGAGGATTTGAAGTTTTGAAGATGATTCATCAGTCTCCTAAGGTGTTGACCAAAATTTGGGTTTGGGATTTCACCAAGATTTCTTGAAAATTTTGAAGTGAAACTTTGCACATGGCCTCTATATATTTGGAAGATCATATGTTTGAAGGTTTGATCATCAATTTTGAGGGGAAGTGGATCAATTGATTCAAAGGGGCAAAATGGTCATTTTGGTCAAAATCAGTCAAAGTCAAGGTTGACCAAAGGAATTTTTGGTCAACCATCAATTCAAGCGTGAACTTTTCATATTTCAAGTCCATTTTGATAATTGGATCAAAGAGATTGAGGTTTGGGTTGGAACTTGTTCTTGAAGAAACCCTAAAAATTTCTAATTTTGGAAAATAAGGACTTAACTTCAAAAATTCATATTTTATTCACCTTTGATCAAAAAAATGCAAATGAAGTATGCTTGGAAAGATAAGAGGATGATCTTTCATCTCCTTTTGGTTTCATGTCCAAATTGGCAAAGAGTCAAGAGTTATAAAGCTTGGGAGTCACAAAATTATAGGTCATTTTCCAAAATTAGTGAATTTCAATCTCAATTTTGAGAAACTTAATAGATTCAATTGCAAAAACTCAAAACTAAGGGATTGTATATATTTTCAATACCTTTCCAAATTGTACTCATTTATGTCCAAATTCAAAAGTATGAGCAAGTTATGAGCTTTGGAATTTGAAGGTATTTCATTGAATTCATGCATACCATGCAAATTGCAAATTCTTGATAACTTGATTTGTGGCCATTTGTTTCACTTCAAACTTGGCCCATGACTAATTTGCAATGTATTAAGGCCCATCATGCCAAATTTTGAGCTGCACATGGGCAAATGCAAGGGAAACACGTGGTTTTGCAAAAAGTAGCATGAAAATGCCTAATCACCAACACTTGGTTAATACAAGGATTTGAGCCTTAATCTCTTGATTAATTTCTTCCTGAGATAAAATGGATTGAAATGCACGTAAAAGGAAAGAAAACGCACGAGGGATTTGAGGGCTCCATGTGCACACTTCATTTTGGCAAAAAGAGGATTTCATTCTTTCTAACGGTTTTCAGTGTGAAAAACCTATCCTACCCTCCTCTTCATGCTCTATATATTGAGAGGCAAGCTTCATTGAACAGGATTCGTGCTTCATTTCATCCTTGAGCTCAGAAAACTCCATAGCTACTAGTTCTGCAAATTTCTTCGATTCTCTCATTTCACTTGCGCATTTTGAGTGTTTCTTTTTGCATTCTCTTCTCCAAGTGATAAGGATTGTATATCGAGGCTTGGTTTGCAACTGGAGTGAAGGAGACAGTAGATTTGTTTTTGCCTCAAAGGTTAGAATTCTTAACTTTGTATCTTGATTTCTAGCCGAGCATTGTGTGATTTGAGTTCACAATCATGTTGTTTGAAGTTCATTAAGTGTTTTTGTAGCTTCAGAGCTTTTAATTTGATGAGATGTGCATGTATGATGCATCTGAAATTTTTTGCTCAGTGAGTTTTTGTCATTTTCATGCAATCCGTTCTTGATCCATGTTTAATTATTTGATGTGATTCGAATTGCAATGTGTAGTATGATATGTTGGCTTTAATTTGCACAAAAATTCATGAAAATGGTGTAGAATTGAGCATATTATGTTGATTGGAACATGAGGTGGTGGATCAGATCATGCACGCGTTTTTGCCCTAGCCAGAGGTTGAAGATGATTGTGTGGCCTCCTCTGGTTGGCTGACGTGTTTTTTTTAATTCATTTGAATTTTGTTTCATAACTTGATTTTCATGATTTTACTTCTTTCTCAAAAATGATTGAAAAATCATGAAAAAATTCAAGGAACCTAAAAATAATATTCCTAACCTTGTCCATTTTTTTGATAATTTTTTGAAAATGTTTTGATTGGTTTAAAAATTTTGTGTTATTATTTAATTATTTGTTTAATGTTTATTTTTGTTTTAATATTTCTTTGATCTAAAAAATTCCACAAAAATTATCTTTGACTCATAAAATAATGTAGAATTTGATTCTGATTTTGGTTTAGCATTTTTTCCATTTTTTATTAGAAATTTAATTTGAGAAGTTTATTTGAAATATTTGTTTCATAATTTTGGTTTTAATACTTCTTTTAATTCAAAAATCCTCTAAAAAATCATGCAAGCTTGTTTTTAATCATAGTGTCTGAATATAATTTTATTTTGACCTTTTTGTGACTTTTGGCTAGGGTTTACATTTTTGCCAATAAATAATAGTTTAATTGTTAATTGTTTGTTTGTTTTTTTATTTTAATATTTCCCATAATTCAAAAATTCCATAAAAAATCAGGGATGTGTGTTTTTAATTCTAATATTTGAATATAATTTTGGTTGGATATTTTTCTGATTTTTTATTAGATTTTTATTTTGAGATGTGAATATTTGTTTATTTGATTAATTGGTTGAATTTGATTTTTATTTTTGAGTTTTCTTTAATTCAAAAAATATGGAAAAATAGGTATTCTGGCCTTTTGAATTTTGTCATATTTGATGTATATTTGTTCTATTTTTTTTAATTTTGATCTTATCTAATCAATATTTAAGATTAAAAGTCAAACATTAAGGTTTTGTTGCTTATTGTGCAAGTTTCATATTCAAAACCATTATGCCCTGAATTTTCAATGGAATTTAGGTCTTGATTATGGTTCATGAATGTATTGAGGATCTGAAAACTATTTTTCTTGAATTATTTGACTTGGTTTGATATTTTTCCACAAATTATTTTGAAAACTTGTCTAGTTTGGTAGTTTTGCCAACTAGTTTTGAACTTTGGGCCTCATTTGATCCCCTCCTCAATCATTCATGAACATAAGACTTGCTTTCTGACTTCTACACACTTCAAAGATGCTAAGATTTTTTTGGTTTGAATTATTGATCCTTGTTTCTATTTTTGATGTATTTTTAAAGTGAAGGTACTCAATTAATGTTGCATATCTTGTTGCAGTGTGCTTGATGGCCAATTAACTTGGGTGAGGCCTATAATTGGGCACCTAATGATCATGTTGGATATGTTCATCCAAATAAACTCAAGTCATTTCACTTAATGCCCCATGTTTGAATGGTTGAACCTTTTGATGCATTGTATGGGACTCCTATTCTATTATGCTTGTGAACTGTGATGAATAAATTGTGCATGATTGAATTATGGTTGCTACTTACCTTCATGGTCTTTGATTGTATTCTTCTCAAGCTCCCATGATCCTTGATTGATATTCAATTGTCAACTCAACATGGTGATAGAAAGGAGCAACATTCCTCTAATTCTTTTGACCAAATTGTGCATATGCTTGTTTCCTTTTGTCCATCATGACTAATGTTTGATAGTTTCTATCATATTTTCTCATTTCATTATGGTGTCATCATCCATCCCTTATGTGAATCGTCATTCTATTTATGGGAATACTAACTTGGTTGTTGAATGTGTGAGGTACTTTGACAAAAGTTTTTCCATTTTTGACTTGAGGCTATTGTGTTTCACTTTATTTGTGGAACACAATTTATTATGTCTGCACTACTCTTGTGCTTGGCATATTTGATAGTCCATGCAGGATGTGTATATGTGATTATGAATGCCATACATTGCTCATGGGATCTGTTCATATCTGATAATCTCATTACTTACATCCTGATGGCGTAATTTCTGACTTAATTTGTCTGCTGATGCCAGCTTTCCTGAAGTTCTCTGGGTTTATTTTATTCTTGTTCAGTTGCTACGGATAGTTATCCGTTTGGTATTGCACTATTTCCTTTCTTCTATTTTCATAGTTCTATGTTGCATGATGGGACCTCTGTTGCTGATATATGTCAGGAGGCCCTCTGTGTTTTTTATCTGATACATGTGTTGTGTTTGCTTCCTTAACTTTTGATCAATGAGTCACTCAATTTAGAAATTGAGATCACGACTTCGCTCTCAATGCATGTTCCCTATAGGATGTTTATTGTTTTTCTTCTTTAATTGTTGATCGATGAGTCACTCAATTTAGAAATTGAGATCACGACTTTGCTCTCAGTGCATGTTCCCTATAGGAGGTTTTTTTGTTTTTCTTTAATTATTGATCGATGAGTAACTCAATTTAGAAATTGAGATCACGACTTCACTATCATTGCATGTTCCCTATAGGATAGTTTTGTTAAGCTTCCCCTAACATGTTAATTAAGGTAGGAATCCATGTATGCTAACATAGGGTAGGATTTTCCTTTATCCTCAACCTTAGGGTCAACCATTGTATGATAACACTAGGGATAGTTCTAGGCTAGTTTCCCTTAGTTGTTTTTTTCCTTTCTTTGCATTTTGCATCTTAAAACAAAAATTGTTTTCTTGGAAAATCATAAAACACTTCTAATAAACTTAAACCCTTCTTCAAGGTAAAAGATACAAATCAATCTTATTTGTTTGTGCGCCTCTTGGCTTTGTTTTTAAACCTTTTAGCCGATGTTTCACCATCGTTCATTTGTTTGAAGCCGATGTTTCACCATCGCACATATTTGTTATCCTACTTTGATTCTCAATATCATTGTTAGGTGTGATGTTTTGCCATCCGTTTTATCGATGTTATGTCATTTTTCCCATGATACCTTACTATCTTTTAGCCGATGTTTCGCCATCGCACACTTGTTTGAAGCTGATGTTTCGCCATCGCACATGTTTGTTATCCTACTTTGATTCTCAAATATCATTGTTAGGTGTGATGTTTTGTCATCTATTTTATTTATGTTTCGCCATCTTTTCCATGATACCTTGTTATTTCTTAGTCGATGTTTCGCCATTGTACATTTGTTTGAAGCTGATGTTTCGCCATCACACATTTGTTTGAAGTCGATGTTTCGCCATCGCACATGTTTGTTATCCTACTTTGACTCTCAATGTCGTTGTCAGGTGTGATTGTTTTATCATTTGATGTTTCTCCATCTTTGACATGTTATTGTGTTTTTATTTAGTCGATATTTTACCATCTCATTTGTTTGTTGTTTCATTTGATGTTTTGCCATCTTAATTTTTTTGTTGTCTTAACTAAAAAACACAAACCAACCAAAATATGTAAGCCGAACTACGGCTACTCTGATTCCTTAAAAGGGATGCGTAGGCATTGGGGTAGGGCCCAATCGAGCATAATTTTTTTGTTTTCCCTACATTATTTTCTTTTCCTCTCGCACGCATTCCCTTTTTAGCTTTAAGCCATAGACATAGGTTTTGACCACACCCATTAGATTAGACAACAAGAGTGGATACCGTAGAGTACTACGGGCGTGTGAGGTGCTAATACCTTCCCCTCGCGTAACAGACTCCCTTACCCGATCTCTCGATCGAAAGACCGTGATTTCTCCCTTTTCAGGTTTTCTCGATGTTTACCATTCCCTTTCGGCGGGATAAAAGACATTCGGTGGAAACTTCATTGATGTTTCATTACATCCAGGTGACAGGTTCGGTCGGGTGGTTTCAATCATCTACAACAAAAATACAAACCAATTCAAACCATTTGTGCGCTCAAGCACCTTTCTCTAAAACCCTTTTCAGGTAAAGACATGATTAATTTACTTCTGTGCCAACGCATAGGTCTCCAAAGGTCGAGTTGCGACAGAAGGCGGAATTAACTTCGTCCATAAAAAATACAAAACAAACAAACATATGAGCCAAACTACGGTAGCTCTGGTTTCTCAAAACGGATACGTAGGCATTGGGGTAGAGCACAAGCAAGCACAATTTTATTTTCCCTACATTCTTTTCTCTTTTATTTTTCATGCATTCCCTTCAGCAGTAATAAACAATAAGCATAGATTAAACACACCCATAAGATAGACAACAAGAGTGGATACCGTAGAGTACTACAGGCGTGTGGGGTGATAATACCTTCCCCTCGCGTAACGGACTCCCTTACCCGGTCTCTCGGTTGCAAGACCATGACTTCTCCCTTCTCAGGTTTTCTCGATGTTTACCTTTCTCTCCATATGGGATAAAAGACGTTCGATGGCGACTTCATTGTTTGATGATTTTCAGCCGGTTGTTTCAGCTGGCGACTTCACTGGGGACAGGTCGACCAAATGTTGGTCCATCCCAGAGTCGCTCCTAGCTCTTGCTTTCTGTCCTTTGGGTGTTTATTTTTATGCTTTCACTTTATTCACTCATTTTGTATATAATTGAGCATATGTATGCATTGCATTTTACTGTCTTCCATATACTACTGTTGTATTGGATCTGCTTCTTATTTGGGTGGGGATGTCACTATTGAGGTAAAAGGCCCAGTACCCAGGCCAGAGTGCACTAGGACACTAGGAATAGAGTGGGGTCATGACGGCTATAGGACGTGGTCCGACTAGTGCAATCATGTCATATACTATGCTCGGATGAGGTTTAATTGGAGGTACTTTCATCATGCACGTCTATGTTGCGATGATTTTACTTTCAAGCGAACCCGTGATTTTCGAGTTACCATTAGCTTACCTCGACCTAGTCTTCACCCGTGAGTGGGAAGGGGATCATTATTACAGGTACAGATGGTAACTATGTTCAAATGGTTACTCATGGTGACTATACCCAGACGGTGATTATCGGTTCTAATGGATATGCTCTGAATTTTTGCCGGTGACTAGGAGGTTCTCAGATTTATTTTCTGAGTCCCGGATTTGTTCATAAGATTATGTGGTTTATGTTCCGGACCTATGATCCTGGTACTTACAGACCACGCAGAGGCAGTACAGCAGAACTTGGCATCATGGAAGTAGTAACCCCATGATCACTTGCATTTACATCATAGCATGTTTATTTCTCAGAAAAAAATGTCAGAAAGATGAAATGTACTAACCTTGCATATGCATGTCCATTATGGGTTACTTCACGATGTTATAGTTTTCGTCAATGATATCTAGCAACAGTGATGTTCTCAAGAGGATCAGGAGGGACGATTGTACTTATCCGTGCTACCCAAGCCTTCCGTTCAAGTTCTTGGCTTTTTTTAAAGAATTTAAAAGACCGTTTAATCTATCCTAATGCAAAAAGATCTTATGGGAAGACACAATGGTGCTCTGACCCTGATTCAGTTTTACAACCACGAGTTACACTATTTCACCTCCCAAGACCATCAGATTGTCCCAACTCCTGAAGAATACTCTTGTTTGTTCAAGATTGTCAAGCATACACTTGTTGCTAGTCCGAACGGGCAGGATTTTGAAACTATCACTGAGGCACTTTATTTGGGCCTTGATGATATGGGATAGAAGATAGAAATGGAAGAAGAATGGTAGCTTGCATTCATACTGATTTTTATATTGTTTCTTCAATCACTGACAAGCTTGTCAGGCAAAATTGCTCATCTTGTAAATCCCATAACTTTTGTGTATTAAACTCTGCGGGAATTTCTCTTGTTTCTGGACATTTCCTTCATATGGTCATTCTTACCATCATGTTGCTTGATTACTGTTGACGGTAATTGAACCGTGGAAAACCGGAATGGACAATAATTTCATATATCATACATATCATGCATTTCATGAATTGCATGTTTTCTGGCAGGAATTCTTATCTGATGATTTTGCCTTTTTATCAGAGAATCTACAAGACGACTTCCCTACATCCTTATCGCACTCGAGCCAACAAGTTGAGGATTATGGAGCAGATTGAGCAGAACCAGGCTGCTCTCCACAAAGACATGGATACCATGGGCGACCAAATGAATCAGCTCATGGAAACTCTTCATGCCGTCATCCAAGGGCAGGAAGAGCTCAGAATAAGCGTTACTAAAGTGGTAGACGGTGCCTCCACATCCAAGAATGGTGGACCCAAGAATGACCATGGGGGGAACCTACGACTGATTATGGATGACCACCATGATGTCATTGATCTCGATGACCCTCCAAAGGATTCTACGGTTGATCTGTCTGAAACTGCTAAGATGTACAAGGCTCTGGAAGAACGCTTAAAGGCTATGGAGACTTCTAAGAAACCGGGATTCAGTGCTGCTGCTATGTGTTTGGTTCCAGGGGTTGTGATTCCACTAAAGTTTAAGGTACCTGATTTTAACAAGTATAAGGGGGTTACATGCCCAGAGACTCATCTCAGATCTTACTGCAGAAAGATGGCTGCTTATGCTAGCAATTAGCCATTGCTCATGCATTTCTTTCAGGACAGTCTTGTTGAAGCTCCATTAGATTGGTACATGCAGTTGGAGCAAACTCATGTTAGTAATTGGAGTGAGCTTGTTGATGCTTTCTTAAAACATTATCACTACAACACCGCCATGGCACCTAGCTGTGTGCAGCTGCAGAGTATGTCTCAAAAGGTTGGTGAGTCTTTCAAAGAGTATGCCCAGAGATGGCGCAGTTTGGCCGCAAGAGTTCAACCTCCTCTCCTAGACCGGGAACTGGTAGATCTGTTTATGAGTACCCTCTGAGGCCCGTATCTACAGCATATGCTCAGCAGTACTTCAGATTCATTTTCGGATATGGTCATCATCGGGGAGCGGGTCGAAATGTGTATTAAAGTAGGGACTATTTCAGGTGCATCTAGCGCAAATGGTAACAATAACTCAGGTAGTGGGAATAAACGTACTCTAGCGGCTTCGTCAAGAAAAAGGAAGGAGAATTAAGCAATGCCTCTGATGAAAAGGGGAAAGCTATTGTACAGGTTCCATATTACCAAACTCCTGCTACTGCTCCACAACAACAGTATGCACTGCTGCGAAACTATCAACAGAACCAAAGGCCCCAGGGGAAGAGGGGTCAACAAAGGCAGCAAAGGTATCCTGAGAGGAAGTTGGATCAAATCCCGATGTCATACGCCCAGTTGCTTCCACAATTTCTAGCTGGTCAGTTGGTACAGCTTCGAGTATTGGCTCCCCCACCAGCAGAACTTCAAAGGGGTTATGATGTCAATGCACGTTGTGAGTTTAATTCAGGAGCCCCAGGTCATTCAATCGAAAACTGCAGAGCTTTAAAGTACAAGGTGCAAGATCTTTTGGAGGCGAAGGAGTTAATCTTTGCTCCTATAGGCCCTAATGTTCAGAACAATCCTATGCCTCTCCATCATGGGGTTGCTGCCAATGTTATTGGGTTCGACGATGACCACGACTTAGTGACTCAAGTTGAAGAGATTCAGATGTCAATGACAGTTCTAAGGGAGCATCTTTTGCAGCAGGAAGTTCTACAAGAGCTTCATGGCCCTTGTTTGAGATGATCATCCAATCCAGACGAGTGTGATGATTTGAAAAACTACATTCAGAAACTGATGGACGAAGGGGTTGTTAGAGTTGAGAAAGTCATCCCCGAGGGTAATGTCACTATTCTAGAAGTTTCGTATTATCCGACCAATGTTCAGAGGAACACTTCAAGAGTTCCATTGGTTATACAAGCTCCAACGCTCCTTGCGCCAAACCTGAATCTGGTTGCTCCCCCGCCAACCCAAGCATCAACACTTCCAAGTTATGTTCCTGATCCGTTAACTGATAACAGGGCAGTGCCATGGGAATATAATGTCGTTTACATTCGAGGAAAGAAAGTTGTTTGTCCGCCGATTGAAAATAAAGGATGTAACCAACATTGTCGGAACTAGTAGAATAACTCGAAGTGGGAGAGTCTTCGCTCCTACTCCACCGCCTCCTGAGGAATTTATCGAAGAGATTCCTGTGAAAGATAAAGGGAAACAGGTAGTTAATGATTCTCCTAGGATGTCTTTTGAACAACAAGTGGAGCAGCTAATCAGGGTAATCAAGAAGAGCAACTTCAAGGTGGTTGACCAGTTGAATCAGACGCCTGCAAAGATCTTAATCCTATCCCTCCTCCTGTACTCTGAAGCTCATCGAACCGCCTTGATCATAATTCTACATGGTCCCCATGGGAATCCTGAAATTTCTGTGGCCCAATTTGAAGGGGTTGTTACAAATATTTCCGCAGGAAACTGTCTAGGCTTCAGTGATGACGAGCTCCCTCCTGAGGGTCGAGCTCATAATAAGGCGCTGCATATTTCCATCAGGTGCTTAGATACTGTAATGTCTCGAATTCTAGTAGACACTGGATCTTCTTTGAACGTGATTCCTAAGCATACTCTACTCAAGCTGAACATGGACGGGGTGATGATGAAACCCAGTATGCTGACAGTCAAAGCCTTTGATGGGTCGAGGAGATCTGTGGAAGGATAAGTTGACTTACCCATCAAAATCTCCCCCCACGTGTTCTACCTATCTTTCTATGTCATAGACATTCGCCCATCTTAAACTTGCTTACTAGGACGCCCGTGGATCCATATGGCAGGGGCCGTTACTTTAACCCTGCACCAACGTTTGAAGTTCATTGTCCAAGGAAAGGTCGTCATTATTGGCGAAGAAGAAGATGTCGTGATCAACAATGTTACTTCCTTCCGTTATGTCAAAGTAGACGTGGAAGTTCATGAAACCCCTTTTCAAGCCTTGGAAATCGTTTCTGTTGACAGAGTCCCCACCATGCTGGAAAATACAAAGAAGTCTGGATTCTGATGGTTTCCTTGAGAGATGCCAAGGCTATTTTGGAATCTAGGGTCCCTAATGAAGACTAGGGCAAAGTGATAGAGGTGCGCGAATGGCAGGACAAGTCTGGACTTGGGTCCAGGTCTTCTTTTTCAGATCATGTTGGAACAGACCTAATTATGCTCAAAGGAAAACAAGTTCCCCCACTTTCAGAGGTTTTTGTTAGGGCCGGTCCGAGGGCTCAGGAACAAATCCACGCAGTGGATGATGAAGACGATACAGACATGGCTCAGTACATCTACCAGATTTCATCTGATCAAGAGCTCGGCAATTGGACTGCCACTAATATTCCCAAAGTGGTTTTCTTTGACATGTAATGTTCTTGTTTTAAATAAGTTGCATGCTTTTTCCTGAAGCATGTTGGCGGCTTGTGAAAAGGGCCCCTCATGTTTCTATGTTTGTTTAAAAATTGAATAAAATGTCATTTTTGCATACAATTTTTGCTCTCTATCCTTTCTTATTTTCATAAAATAAAATGGCAATGTTTTTTCTAACTCTTTAACCATTTTCCAATTCGCATCTGTATTCTAAAATAAGGCATGATTCATCAAATCATGCAGGTCTGCCTCGAATTCCATAAAAACGATGATGTTACAGTTCCTTGCACCAATATCCTTGGAAATCCGAATGACCAAGTCGATGAGGGTAGTGGGGAAGATTGTGAAATTCCAGTGGAATTGGCAAGGCTGTTGAAACAACAAGAGAAAACGATCTTGCCTCATCAAGAAGCCATTGAAGTCATCAATCTCGGCACCAACGCAGTAAAAAAGGACGTCAAGATAGGGGCCGCTTTGCAAGATGACGTAAAGAAGGGGTTGATTGAGCTTCTCAGAGAGTACTCCGACATATTTTCCTTGTCATATGAAGATATGACTGGTCTAGATACAGATATAGTCATGCACCACCTACCACTCAAACCAGAATATCCTCCGGTAAAGCAAAAGCCGAGGAGAACCCGTTCAGATATGTCTCTCAAAATCAAAGAAGAAGTTGAAAAGCAGTTGAACGCGGGCTTTTTGTTGGTATGTGAATACTCAGATTGGATTGCCAACATCGTACTTGTCCCTAAGAAAGACGGAAAGGTGCGCATGTGTGTAGACTATCGAGATTTGAACAAAGCAAGCCCAAATGATGACTTCTCATTACCGCACATCGATGTATTGGTTGATAATACGGCTCAGTCCTCGGTTTTCTTTTTCATGGATGGTTTTTCGGGTTACAATCAAATAAAGATGGCCCCGGAATACATAACAAAGACGACATTCACTACTCCATGGGGTACTTACTGTTATAAGGTCATGCCTTTTGGCCTCAAAAATGCTGGTGCAACATATCAACGTGCCATGGTGACACTTTTCCATGATATGATTCATAAAGAGGTCGAAGTATATGTTGATGATATGATTGCAAAATCACAAATCGAGGACGAACACTTAGTCCATCTGTGAAAGTTATTTGCGCGTCTGCAAAAGTTTAGACTAAGGCTTAATCCGAATAAGTGCACCTTCGGGGTGCGATCCGGCAAACTACTCGGTTTTATCGTAAGTCAACGAGGAATTGAGGTAGATCTCGACAAGGTAAAAGCAATACAGAGTATTCCAACACCAAAAAATGAAAAAGAAGTAAGAGGGTTCCTTGGGAGATTGAACTATATAGCCAGGTTCATTTCTCATCTCACAGCTATTTGTGAACCCATCTTTAAATTGCTACGTAAGAATCAAGATGTCCGATGGGATGCTAATTTCCAGGAAGCCTTTGAAAAAATCAGACAGTACCTCCAAGAGCCACCGATCCTTGTCCCTCTAGTGCCTGGGAGGCCACTCATCATGTACTTGACGGTGCTGGAAGGATCCATGGGTTGTATGCTCGGGCAGCAGGATGAAACAGGACGTAAAGAGCACGCCATTTATTATCTGAGTAAAAAGTTTACCGATTGTGAATCCCGGTATTCTTTACTTGAAAAAACCTACTGTGCACTTGCTTGGGCTGCTCGACGTCTGAGGTAGTATATGCTGACATACACGACCTTTCTAATATCAAAAATGGATCCGATAAAGTATATCTTTGAGAAACCAGCACTCACAGGAAGACTTGCTCGATGGAAGATGCTTTTATCTGAATATGACATTCAGTATGTTACACAAAAGGCTATCAAAGGTACCATTCTTGCGGATCATCTTGCTCATCAGCTGTTGGAGGAGTAACAATCAATGAAACTTGACTTCCCGGATGAAGATGTTATGAAGCTTGATGATTATGATGGGGTCGATCCGGAAGAGCGATGGACTCTTATGTTTGATGGCGCCTCGAACGCTGCAGGCCATGGCATTGGGGAAATACTGACTTCTCCATGTAATACTCATACACCATTTATTGCCCAGTTATGTTTCGATTGTACAAATAATGTGGCGGAATATGAGGCATGTGTAATGGGGCTAGAGGCAGCTATCGACCTTAAAATCAAAATCCTTAAAGTCTTTGGAGACTTTGCTTTAGTCATACATTAGGTACGAGGTGATTGGGATACGAAACACCCCAGTTTGATTCCGTACAAAGACTACATCTTGCAGCTAATACCCTCTTTTGATGAAATCACCTTTGAACATATTCCCAAAGACGAAAACTAGTTGGCCGATGCTTTGGCCACACTAGCATCTATGTTTTCTGTGAGCTTTCCAAATCAGGCGCCTAATATACGCATCCTCAGGTACAAAGAGCCAGCACATGTCTTTCCTTCCCATTGTCTCTTAACTGAGGATGTGACTGGTGAGAAGCCGTGGTATTACGACATTAAACGGTACCTCGAGAAGCAAGAGTATCCCGAAAATGCTACAATTTGTGATAAGCGTACGCTTAGAAGATTAGCATCCAAGTTCCTCTTATCAGGAGACGTCCTGTATAAGAGAAATTATGACTCGGTTCTGCTCAAATGCGTGGATAGATACGAAGCAGAGTCGATCATAAAGGAAATCCATGAGGGTTCTTTCGGAACTCATTCGAGCGGGCATTCTATGGCGAAGAAAATCCTACGAGCAGGATACTTCTAGACGATGGTGGAGAGCGAATGTTGTGTACATGTGAAATCGTGCCACAAATGCCAAGTATATGCAAATAGAATTCATGTTCCTCCAACTCCTATGAATGTTATGACCTCCCCGTGGCCATTTGCGATGTGGGGAATTGATATGATTGGAAGGATTGAGCCAAGTGCTTCAAATGGTCATAGATTCATCCTAGTAGCTATCGACTATTTCACCAAATGGGTAGAAGCAGCTTCTTACAAGAATGTAACCAAACAGGTCGTTACCAATTTCATCAGGAAAGAAATCATATGTCGTTACGGAGTCCCTCATAGAATCATCACTGATAATGGTTCTAATCTTAACAACAACATGATGAAGGAATTGTGTGAAGAATTCAAGATTGGACATCACAATTCATCTCCGTATCGACCAAAAATGAACGGTGCAGTCGAAGCTGCTAACAAAAACATAAAGAAGATCATCCAGAAGATGGTCAGAACGTACAAAGATTGGCATGAAATGTTGCCTTTTGCTCTACATGGCTACAGAACGTCTGTGCGCACTTCAACAGGGGCAACTCCATTTTCGCTTGTCTATGGCATTGATGTCGTGCTTCCTGTCGAAGTAGAAATTTCTTCGTTGAGGGTTCTGATGGAGACCAAGCTTGATGAGGCAGAATGGGTTCAGAAAAGGTTCGACCAACTTAATCTGATTGATGAAAAGCGGCTGACGGCCATCTGTCATGGCCAGTTGTACCAATAAAGAATGAAAAGAGCATTCGACAAAAAGATTCGTCCTCGAAAGTTTTATCCTGGTGATCTGGTCCTGAGAAGGGTCATCGTACAAAGCCATTCTGATTCAAGGGGAAAATGGACTCCCAATTACGAGGGACCATACATCGTGAAGAGAGCCTTTTCAGGAGGTGCCTTAATCCTGACAGACATGGATGGGGAAGACGTTCTGCTCCCAGTCAATTCAGACTCAGTCAAAAAATTCTACGCATAAAGAGACCCGCTAGGTCGAAAACTCAAAAGGGCGACTTAGGCAAAAAAATGGGCATCCTGGTGAACACGAAAGTCCAGGAAAAAGTTAGGGATAAAATGAAAAATATAACAACCCGCTAAGTTGAAAACCCGGAATGGTGACTTAGGAAAAAATGGGTATCCCGTTGGGTCGAAAACCCGAAAGGGCGATCCAAGCAAAAATTAGGGATTTTAAGCGAGAGACTATAGTGTGAATGCTCTTCATGAGTGACACGTGCACATCTATAGCACCTTGGCAGCGAATTGACCGGTCCAACTACTACTCTTTAGAGGTAAGGCATTGAGACAACTTAGGATATGGGAACTGTAGCAATACCAGTTTTAATGGAAATTCGAGCATCTCTCATTGCCATTTATACCTGTTGTATTTTTTCGTTTCTGTTTCGCAGCTACCTCATATAGGAGTTGCTTCCTTGTACAAATGCCTATTCACAGGCCAATCAATAAAATCTGTTTTCATCAAAGTTGTCTCTTATTATCATGAAATGTTTTTGTATGCAGAATATGTTTTATTTGTTAATTAAACATGGCATTAGAAACATAGGGAATAAAAATTCTCAAGCCGAGATAAAACTTGACTTTACGTCAATGTATAACCATGTGGGGATGTCATATGCATTCCAAGTGTTGTTTTTCCTTGCAGCTAGCAATTTGTAACGGTCACCCTGACCTAGCCAGCACACGAAGCTGCCTTCATCTACTACAGACAACTTCAAGTCTGATTCCCCAAGTGAATTCAGAAAGTCCAGAATCATCTTTTGACTCGGCACGCGCAAGTACATCCGCAGTGGAGTTAATCAAGAACGTTCCCAATGGAGCTAAATCGGGGCATTCGTAGAGTTAAATCGGGGCATTCATAAGTGTCCATGCCCATCTCTTATCCCCAAGTGATTCAAGAGATAATTCCCCAATGTGGGTAAACTCGGGGCATGTATTCAAAGAGATCCACATGGTGTTCAGTATCCATTCTTCGGCATATTCAGTTCTATCATCCTCTCAATGGTTCAGGATGTATGGGAATTTGGCCATATTATCTCTTCCCCAACGGTACGATTCAGAATCCATCATCGTACCTGAAGACTCGCTTTGTCAGCAATTCAATCTTCAGCAGAGTCAACAACGATCTTTGATCTTCAAGAGCTCCCCAGTTCAAGTTCTTGTCAGTATTCTCCAGCGACCTTCGGTAATGTAGGCTTCCAGCGTCGATATGTATTGACATCCCCAGTGATGAGCAGTGGTTCCCAGCAAGCTTTCGCTTATCCCCGTGAAGTCTACTCCTTTACATTACATATAGTTATCACTGCATAACATTGCATCCTCAAAATCGCGTAGCCAATCCATCAGAACGGATCTTTGCAGCCAGATCAGGTACCTTACACGAAAGGCCTGAATTATTCAAGGACAACAATACATCCCTATAAAAGGATATCACTCCCAAAGTCCCCAGTTGATGACCTTCACCTTTTCAAGTACCCAACAAAATCAATACACCAAGTCCAAGCCAAAATACTCGTCGTGTCGACTTCCAACACTCGTCCGTGTCAGTTCCTAAACACTCATCCATGTCAGTCTCCCAAACACTCGTCCGTGTTTAACTTTTGATACCCGTCCGTATCTTCCTTCAATACCCATCCGTATTGATTCAAACACTCGTCTGTGTTTACCTTTTGATACTCGTTTGTATCTTCTTTCAATACTCGTTCGTATTGATTCAAACACTCATCCGTGTTTAACTTTTGATACTCGTCTGTATCTTCCTTCAATACATGTCCGTATTGATTCAAACACTCGTCCGTGTTTACCTTTTGATACTCGTCCGTATCTTTTTTCAATACTCATCCGTATTGATTCAAACACTCGTCCGTGTTTAACTTTTGATACTCGTCTGTATCTTCCTTCAATACCCGTCCGTATTGATTCAAACACTCGTCCGTGTTTAACCTTTGATACTCGTCCGTATCTTCTTTCAATACTCATCCGTATTGATTCAAACACTCGTTCGTGTTTAACCTTTGATACTCACCTGTATCTTCTTTCAATACTCGTCCGTATTGATTCAAACACTCGTCCATGTTTAACCTTTGATACTCGTCCATATCTTCTTTCAAATACTCGTACGTATTGATTCAAACACTCGTCTGTGTTTAACCTTTGATACTCACTTGTATCTTCTTTCAATACTCGTCCGTATTGATTCAAACACTCTGTGACGGTGGATCTGGAACTGACTGTTTAACGCTGGTTCGCGAAATGTCGCGGTAAGCAAGAGTCGCCCCCGTCTTTTATTTTCTCCAACATGGACAGGACAAAAGCACAGCAAAATTCCTTATGAGATTGTCTCTCGGTTCGGGAGGTAGATTTATAGAAAGGGAAGGTGTTAGCACCCTTTCTATCCATGGTTATCCATGGGCTCTTAGATACTTGCTCATTGTGTTTTCAAAATGTTTGCTTTTCAAAGTGTGAGTGGGTTTGAAAAAGTTTCGTTTAGAGATTTCAGATCGACTCTTGTATCAGTCCTCAAGAGTGTTTGAAAAATTGTTTTGAAAGCTTTTTGAAAGTGTCGGTGTGAAAAGAGTTTTGATTTGTTTTTTAGAGCAAGTATCTATGAGTCATCCACCTACCCTAAGGAATTAGGTTGTGTAGATGTCCTTAAGGTAGTGCCATCCCACCATTGAAAGGTAGGTAGCACCACCGTTGGAGGTGTTCGGGTCAATTCGTTTGTAGGGACAGTGTGGTCACCAGAGCAACAGTAGGATACCTTAGAAGCTACCCTTATGCCATTGATCCTTTTTAATTCGAGGCAACTTTTCCGAGGCAACTTGTTTTGAGGCATATGGATCAACGGACATAAGGACTTACTAAGACGTCCTATACTCGACGACCACGTTTCGAAGGCAAGGCAACAGTGAGGCGTACCCTAAGAGTGGTGTGTGAATTCGTGTGTTATTTTCATGTTATGTTTTATCTTGTACATGTATTATGGTGATCTACGCTTGTTTTTAATTTAGGCCATACATTCTTTCATGCAAAGTTTAGCAGTTTTAAGAGTGCGGAAATTTAAATGCGGAAAGATAAAGTCCTACGCTATTACAAGGCGCGGGTCTATACATCGCCAAATTAACAAAGACCCGTTTGAATAAAAATGCGGAAAGTAGAACCTAATTACTATTACAAGGCTTGAGCAATTACATAATATTTGAAAGAAATTAAATAAGAATAAATGCGCGAAAAGAAATTAGAATTGAATGTTCGAGGGCGTTGGACCCTTTTGAAATTAAATTGAAATTAAAAGTTAAAAGAAATGTTTTTTGGGTTTTTTGGTATTTATGGAATAAAGAAAATTAAAATTAAAAGAAACCCTAATTCTAAGTTATTTTTAATTATTAATGAAAAATGTTAAAGTTTAACCTAATTTACTAAATATTTAATATACATGTTTATTTACAAAATATTTAATAATTAATAATAATGATGAGAAAATTATTTATTAAAAAAAATGATGAAAAGTTAAAAACCCTAATTTCTACATATTTTAATTTGTTAAGAAAAAGATTTAAGTTTTAAAACCTAATTTAACTAAATTAATTATTTAACATTTATTTACAAAATAAATTAATAGGAATTAAATATAATTAAACATATTTTAATTTTTCTGTATTTTATATTGTGAAAATTAATTTATGTGGATTAAATAAAACAATTAAAAAGAATAATAATTGAAAAGAATAAAAGAAAAGAAAATTAAAAGAAGGAATACAAACAAGGAGGGGTGTCTGGCCCTTTTTGGAGGTTTTTGTAGAGTAATTTGGGCCCAAGATTGCAAGGCCTGCGTTGACTTTCCAGTTTGCATGTGGAGTAGTTGACTAGCGTGTATGGTAGTCTCCACGTTCTGGCCTTTGGATTGATCATGAAGACACTTGTCAAGCCAGAGCATGAGGGTGTATGGTGAAGCCTTGAAGGAACGCTGCATAGAAACGCCTTAAGAGAAAAATTATGGAATATGTGGGGGACCTGGGAATCGAACTCAGGTCCCAGTACCTGCAGGACAGCTCACCAACCAACCAGGATAATGCGTTTCTTTGTTAATATTATAGAACATAAATAATATATGTGAAAAAAAAGTATTATGCTGAAACAATCAAAAAACGCGCCAACGTTCAAATCTTCCAACCACGTTCAGACACGCATGCGTCTTCTTCCTTTTTCTGCCTGTAACATAATTAAATAGCGGGGGTTTTAAACCCCCACTAACTACAATTTAGAAAAATAGCGATTAGCATATTCCTCCATATAAAAAAGGCGCGAGGTCATTATTCAGTTCGTCTTGTTGTTATGAATCCATTGGCATAGGTTTTAAGGCCTAATTTTTCCATATGAAAAAGACCCCAATTCGAAGCTTCTGAAACCCTAGAAAGCGTTAATGGCAGATATTGATACAGACATGGTTAGTTCAATTAAAGGGTACCATTAGCTTCAGAGTATCAATATTAGCAAGAATCAATAATTAAAACTCATGAATAATGCATGTAAATTGAAACACGATTATGGAAAAGTTTGTAAAAAGTGAGACTTTGTTCTACCAATTCTTGAGGTCTGGAGACTTGGTTTTGATTGTAACACGTTCCTGGATGTCTTGGCAATGTATTGGAATGCTTTTGAAGTTTTGAAACGCCTTCTAGATGTGAAATCAGTTTTCAACTTTTTGCCAAAATTTTGCAATGTTGTTCTTGGTTTTCTGCGCAGCTTTTGTGTGTGTTAGGATTAGGTTATGTTATGCATATGTAAGTGAAGCTTTCTAGGTCAAAAACCAAGCCCATAGTCCATTGAATCAATGTTTTGAATATTTGATTTTCCATATCTTTTTTTCAATCTTTTTCATGCCAATCATTGCCAATTTTGGATGATTTTGTCCCTTTTGATTGATGCACGAGATCTCTTACATGTGAGGAGGATATTTGCTACATAAAAAGATTTAAAAAAACATGATTTAGTATTTTTCTTATATTTAAATTTAATTAAATGAATTAATGATAATAAAAATTCAAATAATTAATCAAAAATAAGAAAATAACTCCCTTTGAGCTTAATGGATCGTGCATGGCCTTTGGGTAATGATTCATGGAAGAATTTGTGGCCCATTAGCATTTTTGAAGCCTTTTGTGCAAAGTTTACTTTTCAAAATTCCCAAATATTTCCCAACTTCTACAAGGCATATCTTGCTCAATTTTAAAGCTATGAACATGTGCTTGGACATTTTGGAAAGGTCTTGAAGTCCTCTAACCAATGTCTTTGGTCCCATGTCATTTTGATTTAACAATCTCAAGTTATGATCTTTGACTTAAAATGCCTTTTTGTTGACTTTTGAAAATGACCTATAATGTTGAAATTGATAACTTTTTGTGAGAGCATTTCTTGGACTTGGAGTGTGAAGATGAATTGTAGGAAATGTCATTCTCTTCAAAATTAGCTTTGGATGGGATTTTTCTGATAAACCATGAAGAAGTTATGCCCTGGTCAATTTGCAGTTGACTTTTTCAACTGTCCAAAAATAGAAACTTTTGCATCTTGAGACTTTTTGAGCCATGCTTTGAGAATCATGATCAAGAATTGATCAAATGATGTTTGTGGCTTCAAAATAAGATGTTGACCAAAAATTTTGACTTTTGACTGTCAAATGACCATTTTGCCCCTGCAGTTGACTGTGAAGCATTTAGGGTTTTTGACTGTGCAATTTGATGCAGTGAGTCTTGAAACTTGGCATATGGATGCTTGTCAATGTACGTAGGCATGTGGGACTTGATTGGGCCCTTGAAAACTTCAATTTCTTTTCCAGAACCAAAACCCTAATTTTGACTGTGTTAGAAGGCACTTGGACTGTGCAACCTTTGAGGGATTTTGAAGCTTGATCTTGCCAAATCTTGAAGAATATGGGAGGGAAATTTTGGGGTACAACAGTTGCCCCTGTTCAACCTTCTTAGACCAGAGGATGTAGATTGGTTGTCGTGCCTTTCGTAATCCGAAGGTCGAAGATGATTGAACACTAGAGTGCCCAGAAATTTGCACTCACATAGTGTAGTATCAGCAATGTGATGTAGGGAATGGGCTTACAGATGCCATTTGGAGAGATGATGGATAGGAGGATGGGCTCATAGATTCCATCTGGAAGTGTGACAATACCTTGTCGGGAATGGGCTTATAGATGCCATTTGGAGGTTGTTGGTATGTGGATGGGCTTACAGATGCCATCTAAGTGTCGATCGCGTAAGAGATTCCTTAGCGAGAACTTGCGTACCTGAGAAAGAAAATAATTACCTGGCCTGTTACAGGAGTTGATCTTCAAATTCTTTATGTAGATGTGCCCTGGCTGGATACAGGTATCAAATCTTTAAACTCTTCAGACGTGCCCTGGCAAGATGCAGGAATCGAGTCCGAAGAATATAGTCGTCAACAAATACACCCTGGCGAGATACAGGAATTGGATCTTCGAACTCTTCAGACGTGCCCTGGCAAGATACAGGAATCGAGTCTGGTAATGTTAGTCGTCAACAGATACACCCTGGCAAGATACAGGAATCGGATCCTCAAACTCTTCAGACGTGCCCTGGCAGGATACAGGAATCAAGTCTGGCAATGTTAGTCGTCAACAGATACACCCTGGCAAGATACAGGAATCGGATCCTCAAACTCTTCAGACGTGCCCTGGCAAGATACAGGAATCGAGTCTGGTAATGTTAGTCGTCAACAGATACACCCTGGCAAGATACAGGAATCGGATCCTCAAACTCTTCAGACGTACCCTGGCAAGATACAGGAATCGAGTCTGGTAATGTTAGTCGTCAACAGATACACCCTGGCAAGATACAGGAATTGGATCCTCGAACTCTTCAGACGTGCCCTGGCAAGATACAGGAATCGAGTCTGGTAATGTTAGTCGTCAACAGATACACCCTGGCAAGATACAGGAATCGGATCCTCGAACTCTTCAGACGTGCCCTGGCAAGATACAGGAATCGAGTCTGGTAATGTTAGTCGTTAACAGATACACCCTGGCGAGATACAGGAAACGGATCTTTAGTTGCGACCGTTGATAGCAATTATCTTTGTATTAACCTTTGTCCTGAAAAGACAAAACGTTAGTTGTATGCGATGTCATGTTGTATGACATGCGTGATGAGATTGTATATTTATGATGCGTATGTGCATGCTATAATGTATGAGGATATGATGTTTATGAAATGTGTTGTCGTCTAGGAAAGTAAATCCTTGATGGGTGCCGGGAAGTTGAATCCTGGGCTGATGTTTGAGGAATAGAGCTTCGTTGTTTCCGCTGGGGATGATAGTTGCAAGAATACCGGTAGGAGAAGATGACTCCGTTGGGGAATAAACTTGGCGAATAGATTACTCTGCGGGGAGTGAACTCTGTGGGGAGAGAGAGACTCTTTGCTTGGGATGTTGATAATTCCGCTGGGGATACCGTTGTTATGTTTTGTTGGAAGATGAACTCCGCTGGGGATAGGGAGACTTCGCCGAGGACGATCTTTCTGTGGCTTTTGGCTGAGGATAACCCAGTTATATCCTGGTGGGGAAATAACCTTTAAATAAAAACCGGGAGACGCGTTCGTGCTCTGCAGGGGATAGCTTCCAGAATCTACTGGGGATAAGCTTCCTGCTGGGGATAAGCTTCCTGCTGGGGAGATGGGTTCCACTTTCCTGGGGAAATCTTCAGACTGGACTCTCCTGGGGAAATTTTGAGATATACCGGGGAAGTGGCTCCACTGAATGTCTGGTATACCGCCGGGGAACAATCTTAGATCAAGACTGCCGGGGATGCTTGTTAAGAATGTTTGCATACTCCGCTGAGGAATGTTGAGATCTGCTGGGGGTACCCGACTTCCTTAAGGCTGATAGAGTAGGCTAACTCTGCTTGGGGAGAGAGTACTGACTTGCTGGCTCATTCTCTGGGGAATTAAGATATCCTGGTAACGTTCTTTGGCCGAACTTACCTTGGTACCTTGGTGGACAGAGCAATTAGATCGCTCAGACAACTCATTATTGCCCCTGTTTCTAATGTTACCTGTAATTAATCCTTTGTTTCGCATGCAAATATTTATGAGTTAGCAATTAGTGTCAAATGCATATATCAAAAATTGAACATTGGACGTTCTTCGTAAGACAAAATAGAAAAAGGAAAAAACAATTGGCAATTTAGCTGAAACGTGAATTTGTATTGATTTTTGAATTTGCCTGTAAATAAGCGTTTTATGTACAAGAGGCTGACGTCCTAGTAAGATAACGCCGCCGAACAAAAGAGTTTATACAATTTGTGAAAAGGGAAAATAAAACAGCTATGTGAAAAGGATAATCCCACTGGGTTCCAACTCTGCTATCGCCTTTATATCTTCGAGCGTCTCATCACTTTGTTGCTCGGTTGAAGATGAAGCTGATTGATTGATGCCGTTTGAACTTGAGGTTGATACCGGATTCTGGATGCAAGGTGATCCAATGAGACATAGTATTACGCTTTATCCCTAACTTTTGCCTGGACCGCCCTTTCGAGTTTTCAGTCCACCGGGATACCCATTTTTGCCCAAGCCGCCTTTTCAGGTTTTTGACTTGCCGGGTGTACAGACTTTTTTATTCCATCCCTCATTTTGCCCGAACCCTTTTGGTTCGCCGGGAAGCCCTAATTTTTGCTTAGGTATGTCAACCTAGCGGGTCTTTTATCATGCGTAGTATCTTTTTACTATGTCTGCATTGGCAGGGTGAGGAAGGTCGTCACCATCCATGTTGGTTAGAATCATGGCTCCTCCTGAGAATACATGTTTAACCACAAATGGCCCTTCGTACGTAGGGGTCCATTTGCCCCTGGGATCACTCTGAGGAAGGATGATGCGCTTGATTACCAGGTCCCCAACTTGATACTCTTGTGGTCTGACTTTCTTGTTAAACGCCCTGATCATCCGTTTTTGGTACGTCTGACCATGACATATAGCAGTGAGTCTCTTTTCGTCAATTAGATTTAGCTGATCAAGTCGCGTCTGGATCTATTCATCTTTGCTCAAGTCTGCATCCTTCATTATTTGGAGAGAGGGTATCTGGACTTCAATAGGCAAGACTGCCTCCATGCCGTAGACCAAGGAAAAAGGAGTTGCCCCGGTTGACGTCCTTGCTGAGGTACGGTACCCATGAAGAGCAAATGGTAACATCTCGTGCCAATCTTTATAAGTCACTGTCATCTTCTGCACAATCTTTTTAATATTCTTATTCGCTGCTTCTACAGCCCCATTCATCTTCGGCCGGTAAGGAGAAGAATTATGGTGCTGTATCTTGAACTGCTCGCATAGATCAGATTATGCCGAATGAACCGTGCCACGACGTTCTTGGTTACTGTAGCATAAGAAGCTGCTTCAACCCACTTTGTAAAGTAATCAATCGCTACCAGGATGAAGCGATGCCCGTTGGATGCTGTAGGTTTAATCTCGCCGATCATATTTATGCCCCACATTGCAAAAGGCCAAGGTGCTGTCAAGACATTCAGGGGAACTGGAGGAACATGCACCTTATCTGCATATATCTGGCATTTATGACATGTCCGAGAATGTTGGTAGCAGTCGGCTTCCATTGTGGACCATAAATATCCTGCCCGAAGGATTTTCTTTGCCATGGTGTGTCCACTGGAATGTGTTTCGAAGGTACCTTCATGCAGTTCTGCCATGATTCTTTTTGCTTCAGTCTTATCCACACAACGCAGTAAGGTCGAATCATGGTTTCGTTTGTACAGAATGTCGTTGCTAAGGAAGAACTTTGCAGCGAACCTTCTCAGGAACTTTTTGTCATTGACAGATGCACCTTCAGGGTATTCCTGAGCTTCCAGATACCTCTTCACCTCATGATACCAGGGTTTTTCAGTCACTACCTCAGCCTCAAGATCACAACAGTATGCCGGTTCGTCCAGTTTCCATATAATGATCCGGGGAGCCTCATTGTCCCACTTGACTTTGAACATGGAAGACATCGTAGCCAACGCGTCCGCCAACTGATTCTCCTCTCTTGGAAAATGTTCAAAAGTTATCTCTGTGAAATGGGGGATCAATGTCAACACACATTCTCTGTAAGGAATAAGATTCGGATGTTTCGTATCCCACTCGCCTTTGATCTGATTGATCACAAGAGAGGAATCTCCAAAGACACTCAGAAACTTGATCCTTAAGTCAATTGCAGCTTGAAGACCCATGATGCACACCTCATACTCCGCCATGTTGTTGGTGCAGTTGAAACACAGTCGGGCAGTAAGTGGGGTACGAGTGCCTTGAGGGGATATGATCACAGTGCCGATACCGTTACCCAAAGCGTTGGAGGCTCCGTCAAAGTGCATAGACCATCGGGATCCTTCCTCAGGTCCTTCATCCGGTCCAGGTACTTCGCAATCTGTCACTATCATGATGCTCTCGTCTGGAAACTCGAAGTTCATGGACTGGTAGTCATCCACTGCCTGGTGTGCCAAGTGGTCTGCCAATACACTTCCTTTGATAGCTTTCTGAGTCATGTACTGGATGTCGTATTCTGTCAAGATCATTTGCCATCTTGCTATTCTCCCAGACAGAGCAGGCTTTTCGAATATATACTTTATTGGATCCATCTTTGAGATCAACAGAGTAGTGTGAGTCAGCATATACTGTCTCAGCCGGCGAGCAGCCCATACCAAAGCGCAGCAGGTTTTCTCGAGCAGTGAGTATCGGGTCTCACAGTCGGTAAACTTTTTGCTAAGGTAATAAATGGCGTGCTCTTTTCGGCCAGACTCGTCATGCTGCCCCAGCACACACCCCATTGAGCTGTCAAGTACTGTCAGGTATAGTATTAGAGGTCTCCCTTCAACCGGTGGCATAAGGATGGGTGGTTCTTGGAGATACTCTTTGATTCTGTCGAAAGCGGCCTGACATTCATCGTTCCAACGTACTACCTGATCTTTCTTCAGCAACTTGAAGATCGGTTCACAAGTAGCAGTTAGGTGTGAGATGAACCGGGCAATGTAATTCAGACGTCCTAGAAAGCCTCTGACTTCTTTCTCTGTCTTGGGAACTGGCATCTTTTGTATGGCTTTAACCTTGGCAGAGTCCACTTGAATACCCTTGTCACTCACGACGAAGCCTAGCAACTTTCCAGATCTTACCCCGAATGTGCACTTGTTCGGGTTCAACCTCAGCTTGTATAACTTCAGACGGTCAAACAGCTTTTGCAGATGGTCAAGGTGTTCCTCCTCAGTTTGGGACCTTGCAATCATATCATCGACATACACTTCAATCTCATGGTGGATCATGTCATGAAATAAAGCAACCATGGCACGTTGGTAGGTTGCCCCAGCATTTTTCAACCCGAATGGCATGACCTTGTAACAGAAGGTGCCCCACTGAGTAACAAAGGTAGTCTTCTCCATATCTTCAGGAGCCATCTTGATCTGATTATAACCTGAAAAACCATCCATGAAGGAGAACACCTTGTGCTGAGCAGTATTGTCAACCAGAACGTCGATGTGAGGCAGAGGGAAGTCATCTTTAGGGCTGGCCCTGTTCAGATCCCTGTAGTCAACACACATTCTGACCTTACCATCTTTCTTTGGCATTGGAACCACGTTGGCAACCCACTGAGGGTAAGAAGTCACTGCAAGAAACCCGGCATCGAATTGCTTCATAACCTCAACTTTGATCTTCTCAGACATCTCTGGACGCATACGGCAGACCTTTTGCTTAACCGGAAGGCAGTCTTCCTTGGTAGGCAAATGATGGACCACAATGTCGGTATCCAACCCAGGCATGTCTTCGTAGGACCAGGCAAAGATCTCCACATAATCATGCAACATCTGAACCAACCGTTGTTTCACGCTGAGCTCTAGATTGGCACCAATCTTAACTTCCTTTCTGTCTGTCTCGGTACCCAGATTTACCGTTTCCACTGGCTCTTCATATGGCTGAATGGCCCTTTCTTCCTGGAGTAACTGTCTTGCAAGTTCGCCAGGCACTTCGCAATCATCTTCACCTTCGTCTTCGGCTAAGTTGATCGGATTTTCGAAGTCATAACTGGCAGTAGCAAAGTCGTTACCAGTGAGATCCAGAGTGGATTGAAACCTGTATGGGTGAGTGTGTGTAAATACAGCTGTTTTGCAATATAAAGAAAGAAAGAAAGAAAGAAAGGGAGCACAAGATTTGAAATGCGAAAAACGTCCAATGTCTTTATTCATGATATATGGAAATGACAAGTAATAAGCCCTCACAAATGAAGCCAACGGTGCCTCGGGTAAGACACCGGGCCATAAAGTTTCAATTTATTGTTTATTACAAATAAAAAACAAAGGAATTCATTACTGCGTAACAAAAGTAACAGGTATGTGATCTTTTGCGATCCAATTGGTCAGTCCACCATCAGTCGTCTGGTAGATCCAGCTATCGAACTCTGATTCCTCCACATCGCCTTCTATAGCATTCACCCCCGGGTTGGTGATGATCACGGGAGGTCTTCCGATCCTAGCTTTGCGCACAGCCCTCTGAGCCTCTGCAGTAAAACCCAACCCAAACTTGTCAGTTTTAGGAGTAAAATCAGGGAGCCTGTCCCAATTAGCACATTCACCTTTCTCAATTACAGCTCGGGCGTCCTTTAAGGAGGCCATCTTCAAAGGAAAGTCTTCTTCAATCACTATTTCAGCTGACGCCAATGTTGGAGGTACTTCTTCAAAATGTTGAAAGGGGGTTTCAATAAACTCCCCGTCCATCTCAATATACCGGAAGGAATTCAGATGACTAACCATGTGTTCTTCCTCCCCCTGCACAGTAATAATCTTCCCTCTGATAGGGTACTTGAGCTTCTGGTGTAGAGTGGAGGTCACAGCCCCAGCCTTGTGAATCCAAGGTCGACCCAGCAAACAGGAATAAGATGGACAAATGTCCATCACATAGAACGTTGAATCAAAGACTTGGGAACCAACATGAATAGGAATATCCACTTCACCATGAACCATCCTCTTCGACCCGTCAAAGGCTCGGACAATGATGTTACTAGGCTTCAACTCCAGGCCCTCACAATCCAACCGGTCTAAGGCCTTCTTGGGCAACACATTCAGGGAAGAACCGGTGTCCACCAACACGTGAGCAAGAGTAGTTCCCCTGCATTCAATGGAGACATGCAGGGCATCATTGTGGTTCTTTCCCTTAGCGGTAAGATCAACATCCGAGAAACCCAAACCATTGTCAGCTGTCAGATTGGCTACACAGTCAGTGAATTGATCTGCAGATGTCTCTTGTGGCACATGGGCCGTCTTCAGAAATGAAATCAAGGCCTTGGCATGGGCCTCTGAACACAACAGCAACGATAGCATAGAGATCTTGGAGGGGGTATGCCCCAGCTGTTCAACGACGTTAAAGTCACTCTTCTTGATTATCTTAAGAATTTCCTCCATCTCTTGCTGGGAGGCTTCAACATTCACAGTCTTCGGTGCCTCCATCTGGGCAGGCTCATCATCAATCCCTTTGCCCCGAGTATTAGATGACTCGGCAGCAGGGGTGGAAACTAGATCAGAAGTGGAAACAGGCGCATTTGTAGGTGTAATTATGAGAGGTCTTCGAATAACTGGTGGTGCAATGTCAGGCGAGAAGAGCCGGCCACTGCGGGTAACTTTAGCTGGACCGGTGATATTGCTAATGCTGGTACCGGTGTTGAACTCCTGCTTCACTCCAAGTACATATACATCTGCCCCATAGTGCCATGGGACAGCCTTGTCAGATTCATAGGGGAGGGGCCCCGGAACAGTAATAATGATGGGTGCAACAGACATGATCTTGACTGGATTCCTCGGGGGAGCCTTGGTAGGATTATTGAAAATTGTGACGACAGATACTTCTTCAGCGGGAACAAATGGAACAACGGTCTTCTTGAACAGAATTTCCTTGCTATCCATCAGGCTTTGGATGCCTGACTTCAGCAACGGGCAACCAGTAGGGGAAACGGCACACAGAAGGCAACCCTTGCTACAACCCGGAAATAAACCGTCCAGAAACAGGTTCCTCTTAACGGTCAATAAAGGGGTAGCAACATCATCCACAGAAACGGCATACAAGTCTTCATCAATGGCATTTACTCCATGTTGGGGCATAGGAGCAGTCACAACGTTGGGCCTCTCAGGTGCCTCAAACTGTATTTCCTTTACGTCAATAAGGTCCTGAACCTTATTTCTCAGGGCCCAGCAATCATCAGTAGAATGCCCCGGGCTATCGGAGTGATAAGCACAGCGGGCATTTGGATTATACTTAGGAGATGCAGTATTCACAACCTTCGGATCCTCTCTGACGGTCACCAAGTTGGTCGATAGCAGTTGCGGCAAGATTTGTGACAAGGTCATACTCAGCCGAGTGTATTCTCTTCTGGGTCTCTCAGTCCTTGGTTGGTTAGATTGCCGAGGAGCGGTAGCAGGCTTTGCAATTACCACCGCGTTGACAGCTTGGCGGCATTCTGGTTTGTCCTGCCTCCTAGGCCCATACATAGCATTGGCTTCCTTCTTGAAAGGCTTCTTCTCAGAACTTGAGGACGCACCCTTCTGAATTTTTCCTGATTTCATACCAGCCTCTATCCTTTCCCCAGTCAGAATGAGGTCTGTGAATCCTGCAGATGAATTGCCAATGAGATGATTGAAGAATGGCCCGGATAGGGTCCCCAAGAACATATCCACTAGCTCACAGTCGGTTAACGGTGGCTGCACCCTGCCAGCCAGGTCCCTCCACTTCTGCGCATACTCTTTAAAACCTTCTCCCGATCCTAGCGACATACCCTGGAGTTGGGTACGTGTAGGAGCAAGGTCGGCATTATATTGATACTGCTTGTAAAAAGCAGTAGCCAACTCCTCCCAGTTACGAACCTTGGTTCCATCCAGCTGATAGAACCATTCGAGATGAGTCCCTGAAAGACTCTCCTGGAAGAAGTGGATCCACAAGTTCTTGTCCACAGTGTATGGCTGAATCTTCCGCATATAAGATCTGAGATGTAGCTTAGGGCAGGACGCCCCGTCATACTTTGCGAAAGATGGTGCTTTGAACTTATGTGGGATTACCACACCAGAAGATAGACCCAAGTCTCCGAAATCCAAACCAGGCACTTGTTGAATTTCCATGGCATTCAGACGGTCTTCCAACTGCTTGTACCTGTCTTCAGCTGGAGGATACTGCTCCTCATTAAAATCAGTCTCGTTGTCAGAGACCACCGGACTAGGAACCCTTCCCCCTTGGGGACTTCCTTTTCTCACAGAAGAACCAGCTTGATCAACCTCATTCTGCAGTGTGTTACCAAACCTTCGGCCCGTGTTGAATAGAACAGTTCTCTTCTTCTTCTTCTTCACCAGCAAAGCCTTCAATTCCTCCTGTCCTTGGGCTAAACTCATAATCAGCTCTTGGAATTGGGCGTTCTGAGCCTGAAGGGCCTTGATGGACTGCTCGGTAGATGATTCAGGGTTCATGATGCTGAAATAAACAGCGAAGAACATTAAGCAACCTGAAAAGAAGAGTACCTGCTATGCACATGATGCATGATACGTGTATGATTTATGTTTTCAAAGACAATCGGTAATCAACTTTGTAAACAAAAAGGAACACACTTCATTAGATTCAACTTTGAAATTTAAATTGTTCAACAGATTGCCCTTAGGCGTTACATAAAATGGAAATACTGAAAAGGGAAATAAAAGCTGTAAAAGAAAATCAAAGTTCATCATTGATCCCAGGGTCTCCTCTTCTCAGTACGGATGTAGTCATTCAAGGCTCGCTCGTTCTCCAACTGCTTTGTCAGCTTCTGGATCTTCAGTTCCTGCTCGTTGAACTTTTCCCGATAAGAATCTTGTTCCTCTCGCAGTTGCGCCCAAGACCTCTTTAGTGTCTCAATATCAGTAGGTATCTGAGGAGGGAGCACAGTTGGAGGAGCCCCATCTCTATCAGGATATTCAAGGATGATGGGTCTGACAACTTCGTACGGCATACCTAACTTCTGAGCACGGATGCGGACCTATTTGTAGTAGGCTTCCATAGGTAGAGAAGTCTTTGGTCCCAACTCTTGTGGGTCAGCTTTGTGAATTCTGTCCCAAGCCTTGATGAACCTACGACGTAGCTCGTCACTATATACCTGAAACTCAAAATTGATGTGAGGCACCAACATCTCATGAGGCCCTGCCCTTCTGGCCCTTCCAAACTGACGGAGAGCTAGACATGGATTATAAGAGATCCCTCCTTGGGTGCCAATCAGAGGAACATTAGGGTATTCTCCGCAACGATCAATAACAGCTACCTAATCCAAACCCCTGAAAGTCCAAATGATGTCACTATCAGTGAGAGACATTAACCTATGAGCCCAACCTCTTCCTTCTTTGTTCTTCAGCACGAACTTAGGGAGGTGCGAAATAAACCACCTCACTGACAAAGGAATGCAACACCACAGAGTTCCTCGTCTTCGGGCAGTACGAGCATAAAGTTGTTGCAGGATATCGCCCAAGAGAGTGGGCACAGGGTTCCGAGACATGAAGATCCTTATGGCAGTGACGTTAACGAAGTTATCAGGATTAGGGAACAAGACTAGACCATAGATTAAGAGAGCCAGAATGTCTTCATACGCCCTAAAGTCCAGGTCATTCCAAAAACTGTTAGCCTTAACAATCAGAAACTTGGCCAAGAAACCCTTAACTTTGCTTCTAGTCACCCAGTTGTCCATTACCTCCTTGTGGGTCAAGGGCAGAGCTGCAGCAATCTCCTCAAGCCTAAGAGTCTTTTCCCAACCAGTGTAGGGGGTCTGATCCAAGATAGGGATACCAAGCAAATCAGAGAACTCTTCTAGGGTAGGGACCAGCTGGAAGTCTTGAAAGGTGAAGCACTGGTACAGAGGGGCATAAAACTGGGTCAGGACACTCATCAGTTGTTGGTCCCACTTTGCCATGACTAAACTGAGAAGAGAACCATGCCTCTGGATGAAGGAAGTAGTATTTGGAATTCTGCTAACCAACTCTTCAAGCAACTCAGGTGGGTGAACAAAATTGAACCGGATAGTCTTCCTTCGCATAGGCATCATGATGTCCTACAAAACAGAGCAAAGGTGAAACCCTCTTGTCTTTGAAATGGTCAGTCCTTATGCAGGATGCATGCAATGTTTATGATGGCATGATGTTATGATAAAGCACACCACAAATATTCACAAAGGCAAACATGATAAGGCACACAAGTCACACCACAGCCCTTAGAGTTTAGGCCAGCATGGGGTCTAGGTATTACCCTCTTTCAATTTGTTGGTTAAGACCTGTCCTATCAGAAGTAACCGGGTTCTAGAGGATCCCAATATCACTGACTACCCTCAATCGATCATAACTCCAGCATCGCAATCTTTTCTTGCGGCCAGAACCATCACGAGAGTTTAGCCTCAATGGGCGTAGCATACTGCTACTGTTCTATTGGCCAAGTTGGGTCATTTAAGGTTCTAAGGTCGGTTGGTGCTTAATGACTCCTCAGAAGACCCATATTCTCCTCGTTGCAACACAAGGGATATCGGTACAGACTAAGGCGCCACACCAACGTAGCCACTGCTTCACCCATGTCGGTCTACGCCGGACAGGTCTCTCACAGCTTATTCTACCTAACAGGGTATCCCCAGATCCGGGTTAGGATCTATGTAACTCCGATGCAGCCCACAATAATAAAGCAAACAAACATAGCAATTGAAAACACAAGTGATCTTAGTCCTAAGGTACACCTCACTTTATAAGATCCCCAGCAGAGTCGCCAGTTCTGTGATCGGTGGATCTGGAACTGACTGTTTAACGCTGGTTCGCGAAATGTCGCGGTAAGCAAGAGTCGCCACCGTCTTTTATTTTCTCCAACATGGACAGGACAAAAGCACAGCAAAATTCCTTATGAGATTGTCTCTCGGTTCGGGAGGTAGATTTATAGAAAGGGAAGGTGTTAGCACCCTTTCTATCCATGGTTATCCATGGGCTCTTAGATACTTGCTCATTGTGTTTTCAAAATGTTTGCTTTTCAAAGTGTGAGTGGGTTTGAAAAAGTTTCGTTTAAAGATTTCAGATCGACTCTTGTATCAGTCCTCAAGAGTGTTTGAAAAATTGTTTTGAAAGCTTTTTGAAAGTGTCGGTGTGAAAAGAGTTTTGATTTGTTTTTTAGAGCAAGTATCTATGAGTCATCCACCTACCCTAAGGAATTAGGCTGTGTAGATGTCCTTAAGGTAGTGCCATCCCACCATTGAAAGGTAGGTAGCACCACCGTTGGAGGTGTTCGGGTCAATTTGTTTGTAGGGACAGTGTGGTCACCAGAGCAACAGTAGGATACCTTAGAAGCTACCCTTATGCCATTGATCCTTTTTAAGTCGAGGCAACTTTTCCGAGGCAACTTGTTTTGAGGCATATGGATCAATGGACATAAGGACTTACTAAGACGTCCTATACTCGACGACCATGTTTCGAAGGCAAGGCAACAGTGAGGCGTACCCTAAGAGTGGTGTGTGAATTCGTGTGTTATTTTCATGTTATGTTTTATCTTATACATGTATTATGGTGATCTACGCTTGTTTTTAATTTAGGCCATACATTCTTTCATGCAAAGTTTAGCAGTTTTAAGAGTGCGGAAATTTAAATGCGGAAAGATAAAGTCCTACGCTATTACAAGGCGCGGGTCTATACATCGCCAAATTAACAAAGACCCGTTTGAATAAAAATGCGGAAAGTAGAACCTAATTACTATTACAAGGCTTGAGCAATTACATAATATTTGAAAGAAATTAAATAAGAATAAATGCGCGAAAAGAAATTAGAATCGAATGTTCGAGGGCGTTGGACCCTTTTGAAATTAAATTGAAATTAAAAGTTAAAAGAAATGTTTTTTGGGTTTTTTGGTATTTATGGAATAAAGAAAATTAAAATTAAAATAAACCCTAATTCTAAGTTATTTTTAATTATTAATGAAAAATGTTAAAGTTTAACCTAATTTACTAAATATTTAATATACATGTTTATTTACAAAATATTTAATAATTAATAATAATGATGAGAAAATTATTTATTAAAAAAAATGATGAAAAGTTAAAAACCCTAATTTCTACATATTTTAATTTGTTAAGAAAAAGATTTAAGTTTTAAAACCTAATTTAACTAAATTAATTATTTAACATTTATTTACAAAATAAATTAATAGGAATTAAATATAATTAAACATATTTTAATTTTTCTGTATTTTATATTGTGAAAATTAATTTATGTGGATTAAATAAAACAATTAAAAAGAATAATAATTGAAAAGAATAAAAGAAAAGAAAATTAAAAGAAGGAATACAAACAAGGAGGGGTGTCTGGCCCTTTTTGGAGATTTTTGTAGAGTAATTTGGGCCCAAGATTGCAAGGTCTGCGTTGACTTTCCAGTTTGCATGTGGAGTAGTTGACTAGCGTGTATGGTAGTCTCCACGTTCTGGCCTTTGGATTGATCATGAAGCCACTTGTCAAGCCAGAGCATGAGGGTGTATGGTGAAGCCTTGAAGGAACGCTGCATAGAAACGCCTTAAGAGAAAAATTATGGAATATGTGGGGGACCTGGGAATCGAACCCAGGTCCCAGTACCTGCAGGACAGCTCACCAACCAACCAGGCTAATGCGTTTCTTTGTTAATATTATAGAACATAAATAATATATGTGAAAAAAAGTATTATGCTGAAACAATCAAAAAACGCGCCAACGTTCAAATCTTCCAACCACGTTCAGACACGCATGCGTCTTCTTCCTTTTTCTGCCTGTAACATAATTAAATAGCGGGGGTTTTAAACCCCCACTAACTGCAATTCGGAAAAATAGCGATTAGCATATGCCTCCATATAAAAAAGGCGCGAGGTCATTATTCAGTTCGTCTTGTTGTTATGAATCCATTGGCATAGGTTTTAAGGCCTAATTTTTCCATATGAAGAAGACCCCAATTCGAAGCTTCTGAAACCCTAGAAAGCGTTAATGGCAGATATTGATACAGGCATGGTTAGTTCAATTAAAGGGTACCATTAGCTTCAGAGCATCAATATTAGCAAGAATCAATAATTAAAACTCATGAATAATGCATGTAAATTGAAACACGATTATGGAAAAGTTTGTGAAAAGTGAGACTTTGTTCTACCAATTCTTGAGGTCTGGAGACTTGGTTTTGATTGTAACACGTTCCTGGATGTCTTGGCAATGTATTGGAATGCTTTTGAAGTTTTGAAACGCCTTCTAGATGTGAAATCAGTTTTCAACTTTTTGCCAAAAATTTGCAATGTTGTTCTTGGTTTTCTGCACAGCTTTTGTGTGTGTTAGGATTAGGTTATGTTATGCATATGTAAGTGAAGCTTTCTAGGTCAAAAACCAAGCCCGTAGTCCATTGAATCAATGTTTTGAATATTTGATTTTCCATATCTTTTTTTCAATCTTTTTCATGCCAATCATTGCCAATTTTGGATGATTTTGTCCCTTTTGATTGATGCACGAGATCTCTTACATGTGAGGAGGATATTTGCTACATAAAAAGATTTAAAAAACATGATTTAGTATTTTTCTTATATTTAAATTTAATTAAATGAATTAATGATAATAAAAATTCAAATAATTAATCAAAAATAAGAAAATAACTCCCTTTGAGCTTAATGGATCGTGCATGGCCTTTGGGTAATGATTCATGGAAGAATTTGTGGCCCATTAGCATTTTTGAAGCCTTTTGTGCAAAGTTGACTTTTCAAAATTCCCAAATATTTCCCAACTTCTACAAGGCATATCTTGCTCAATTTTAAATCTATGAACATGTTCTTTGACATTTTGGAAAGTTCTGGAAGTCCTCTAACTAATGTCTTTGGTCCCATGTCATTTTGATTTACCAATCTCAAGTTATGATCTTTGACTTAAAATGCCTTTTTGTTGACTTTTGAAAATGACCTATAATGTTGAAATTGATAACTTTTTGTGAGAGCATTTCTTGGACTTGGAGTGTGAAGATGAATTGTAGGAAATGTCATTCTCTTAAAAATGAGATTTGGATGGGATTTTTCTGATAAACCATGAAGAAGTTATGCCCTGGTCAATTTGCAGTTGACTTTTTCAACTGTCCAAAAATAGAAACTTTTGCATCTTGAGGCTTTTTGAGCCATGCTTTGAGAATCATGATCAAGAATTGATCAAATGATGTTTGTGGCTTCAAAATAAGATGTTGACCAAAAAATTTGACTTTTGACTGTCAAATGACCATTTTGCCCCTGCAGTTGACTGTGAAGCATTTAGGGTTTTTGACTGTGCAATTTGATGCAGTGAGTCTTGAAACTTGGCATATGGATGCTTGTCAATGTATGTAGGCATGTGGGACTTGATTGGGCCCTTGAAAACTTCAATTTCTTTGCCAGAACCAAAACCCTAATTTTGACTGTGTTAGGAGGCACTTGGACTGTGCAACCTTTGAGGGATTTTGAAGCTTGATCTTGCCAAATCTTGAAGAATATGGGAGGGCAAATTTTGGGGTACAACACACTCGTTCGTGTTTAACCTTTGATACTCGTCTGTATCTTCTTTCAATACTCGTCTGTATTGATTCAAACACTCGTCCGTGTTTAACCTTTGATACTCACCTGTATCTTCTTTCAATACTCGTTCGTATTGATTTAAACACTCGCCAGTGTTTAACCTTTGATGCTCGTTTGTATCTTCTTTCAAATACTTGTCTGTATTAATTCAAACACTCGTTCGTGTTTTACCTTTGATACTCGCCTGTATCTTCTTTCAATACTCGTCCGTATTGATTCAAACACTCGTCCGTGTTTAACCTTTGATACTCGTTCGTATCTTCTTTCAATACTCGTCTGTATTGATTCAAACACTCGTACGTGTTTAACCTTTAATACTCATCTGTATCTTCTCTCAATACTCGTCCGTATTGATTGTAACACTCGTTCGTGTTATACCTTCCTTGTTTTGGCATCACGCCGCGTTACAAGTCCAATCTCCATCTCTTCACTGGAAAAACAAAAGGATTCTTCCCCCAGCAAATAAAAAAATACTCGCACTATCTCACAGAACAAATTTTTGGCATTGGTATTTAATCATCTTCAATCTTGAACTTCCGAAAGGCATGCGCCAATCGTACTTTCAAGTTTAAGACGATTAAATAGGGGCAACTGTAATACCCTAAATTTGTCCTACCTCTTTATAAGGATAGTCTGGCTTACGCATCTCTAATTCTTCATGTACATACTTCATTAGGTCATCTAGCATTGCACAGATTCACTAACAATAAGTTTTGGTACTTATGCTTATGCGATTAGGGTTTCATACAGTTCATCATGGATTCATCTCTTTTGCAGGTTTGTCTCAATCGAAGATACATGGAGCGTGAATTGAGGTTATCCCTTATCCTCAGGATTATTTGATGAATATGAAGACTTGGTTATACATCATCCTCAGAGTTCTCTATTCTCGACCTTTCTTGGTCTTCTTCAATATGTAAAGTGGCTTCATGGTTGCTTATAATGCAAGGCATCCTATAATGTGGCATTCAAGGGACCGTGAGGGCATGGAGACTTTACAAACATAGTCTTCTTATCTTCACCATTATCAATTGATAAAGGTTTATTTCTCTTATCGCTATTCAAGAGCAATTCTTTGTGAAGTCTTGGGTTCATCAGTGGAAGTCATCATTCAAGGGATTCTATCATTGCTCGAGATGCAAATCATTAAAGAAATTTTGGTGTATGTGTTAATGCATTATAGGCTAGAGTTTCTATTGTTCTTTCTTCATCAGATAATAGGGTACCTATTACTTGAATCTCAAGTCATGTGGTCATGGGCTTTATGCGAGAGAGGCAGATGGTTTTACTTGGATTCTATCTGAAAATCAGGGTTTGTGTACCCTGAGGAAAATATCTCCTTTTAATCACTTGGTATACTTATGGTACAAGCTACATTCTTTGAACTCCATTCAATTAGCTCAAGCTAAAGCCTAAATTTCTTGGAAAGCATTAATGGTTTTTGAATTAAAGTTGAATCAGGAGATACTTAAACATGTTGATCCCTTTAATTCATCAAAAGATCTTTAGTGGCAAGATGTTCGTGGCATGATAAGTTATTCAAAGTGATGAAGTCAGAGAAGAAGAACATAGATCCATACAAGTTACTACTGAATGATTTAGGATATCATAGATACATCAAGACATAGGGTCAAAAGAAGATTAGGAAGTCAAAGTTAAATAAAGGAGGAAATATCAATATTTTCATTCTTTTGAATTCGAACTCTCCATTACAAAAAAAGGAAACATTCAAAATTTAACATATTCAGAGGGAATACAATTACGAAAATCCATTACACCAAAATATCACAATACATGTTTAGTACCTATTAATTACATTACCAAGTCTTCAAGTTCAAAACATTATACACCATTTCAAAATTACAAAGGAACGTTACAAGAGTTCAAGTAGTGTTACATCCTAAGAAAGCTTTTCTACCAAGTTTTCTCATACTTTACATTACATTTCTGATTCAAATTTTGTCACCAAGCCAATGAGAGTTTCTTCTTCATTGAACCTTTCCCTCTAAGTTTGTTACTCTTGCCTTCAACAACTATGGTTGTTGCTCGGAAATTCAAGGAAGCTGAAATCACCAATAATTCACTAGCATATCATGACACCTACATAAATATGCCCTCAAGCTTTCATGTGTCCAAATCCAAGCCTTCTACACGCGATTGCAGCCCTACAAAAATTGCCATGAAAATAGTTGATAATTGCTATGATTTAATCCCCAAAATCAATTCCATTCATAAAAATCAGTTTCACTTTAAAAAGCACAAAAATAAACCAGGCAAAAGGTGGGGTCACACCTGTAACTCCATTAATGGTGGTATACATATCTATGTCTTTGCTGGTTATGGAAAAGATAACTTCCAAACTAATCAAGTTCATGTCTTTGACACTGTGAACCAGACATGGAGTCAACCTAAAATAAAAGGCTCCCCACCTACTGCTAGGGACAGTCATACCTGCAGTGTTATTGGTCATAAATTGTTTGTCTTTGGAGGTACTGATGGGATGAATCCACTCAAGGATTTGCATATTTTAGACACTTCTTTGCAAACATGGGATTCTCCGGTTATACGAGGGCAAGGGCCAGAGGCACGTGAGGGTCATAGTGCGGCTGTTGTTGGGAAACGGCCTTACATTTTTGGTGGTTGTGGAAAATCCGCTGATAATAACAATGAGGTTTACTACAATGATCTTTACATACTGAATACAGAGACACTTGTTTGGATGCGCCCTACAACATCAGGCACACCACCATCTCCTCGTGATAGCCACACTTGCTCATCGTGGAAGAACAAAATTATTGTGATAGGGGGTGAAGATGGGCATGATTATTATTTGTCTGATGTTCATATCCTTGACACTGATACTCTAATGTGGAGGGAGCTGAGTACATCAGGCCAATTGTTGCCACCTTGAGCTGGTCATTTTACAGTTTCTTTTGGCAAGAACTTGTTCGTTTTCGGTGGATTTACCGACACCAAAAATCTATACAATGACCTTTATATTCTTGATATTGATACTGGTATTTGGACAAACGTTATAACTACAACCAAGTGTTCTTCTGCTAGATTTTCTGTAGCTGGTGACTGTTTAGACCCATTTAAGGGTGGTGTTCTTGTGTTTATCGGCGGTTGTAATAAAAGTCTTGAAGCCCTGGATGATATGTATTACCTATATACAGGTATTGCTAGAGAAAGTGAACAGGGACCTGAGAAGTTATCTTTGAAGAAGCAACAGAATACTAACAGAATTTAACAAAGTGATAACTAACTACCAATTCAGTGAGTTAACACAAGCGGTTCACTGAGTTTATCCCAACAAACTCCAAACCTCTTCATAACTGACTTTTTCTAACCCTTAACTAATTCCCTAACCTCTTCTAACAGAATTCATTAACCCTCTAACATCATAACCAACCTTACAACCCCTAACTGTTTTCCAAACCGCATAACAAAAAAAAACAGCTCCTAACAGAATTTCTAGCAGAACTAACTAATTCCCAACCAATTGTTAACAGTTTCTAACCAACCTATAACCAATCACTAACTAACTTTTACCCAATTCTGTTAATTGTTTTAAATTGAAGCACAAGGCTTAAATTGATCACAAAATCATTAGGACAAAAATATTTTAGAAATAGCTAACTTCCTCTCAAAACAGAAAATGGTTCATAACAAACCTTTAACCAACTTTCTACATAACTGCAATAACCAACTTCCATAACTGCTAACCAAAAACAGAATTCCAAAACCTCTAACCAACTCCAACTAAGTTTCCTAACTCCATAATCGACTGTAACATTTCGAACTACCTAACAAACTCCTATAAAACAGAAATTAACTAACCAATTTTGGGGATTCACAACAGAAGAAAGGATAACACAAAAGAGAGACAGAAATAAAAAGAAAGCTCACCATAAGATTTTAGAGAGATCACTTCTTCTGCTCTCTCTCTTTGGTCTTCAATCTCCATTCTCTCTCGATAACTTCCACTGTTTCCCTCTCTCTGCAAAATCACAATCTATCAATCCCCGTTCTCTGGTTGAAAATTTCCATTCTCTCTCTACTATTCCTCATCATTTATCCATAATTTTCATTGAGAACCCGAACTTCATCACACAATTTCATCTACAATGGTGTATCTCCGACACATGCTTCTCAATAATATGCAGCAACATCGTTCTGCTCTGTCACCGTCAACAATCTTCAATCTTCATATTTTCTTTCAGAATCTGCAAGCGTCATCATCATCGCGACATCTTTGTTCATTACCTCATAAACAACATCTCACAACAGAAAATGTGACAAAATTCAGAAATGCACAGAAGAGCTCAAGACCAAGAAGAGAAGATAAAGAGGTTTTCAAATTCGGAAAATACAGAGAAGTAGAAGAGTATTACCTCAGCTCTTCTGGATTTTTGACGCCTCTGAAGAACTATCGGAGTTTGCTTCTAATAGGTAAGTCGTATTCTCTTCTACTTCTTTTCTGCGTTTTTTTTTGTTTAAGCATTGAGAACCGCAAGCGGAAAACACTATGTGAAATCAATCGAAGCTATGAACAAACGAAACAGAGCCATGGCAACAGCAACGCTGGAGATTGCGAAAGCTTGAAGTGGAATCACGGTGAAATCATGTCGAAGAAAACTGAGATCGCGATAGAGCAGTTAACAATGAGATCTGACACAGAGATGGAGTGTCGATAGAGATGAAGTAGCGTCGTCGCGCCACCGTTGTTTTGAGAGTTTGAAAAGTAAAGGCGACCGGAGGCTGAATCGCGGCGGCGGAAGGATGGAAAAGAGGTTGAGATGAGGATTTTTGTATTGGTCGTTGAGACGGCAGTTGAAGCATGAAGAAGGGAGGACGGAAGCGACGATTAGAAGAGAGACGACGACACCACGAAGAAGAAGAAGGAAGCTCAGTCGTCCTAACCCTAATCCCCTTTCAATTTTCAAGTTTTTAATTTTATTAGTTTTAATTGTTTTATTTTTTTAACACCACAAAAAAAAAGAATTAAATAAATAACAAAAGGACCGGATCAAGATTTCCTTCTCTTCAGGCCCATTATCATCTTTTTTGGAAGCCTGAATTATATATTACAAAAAACTGCTCCTGGATCTTCACGCTTGGGCCTTGATATTAGTTGCTGATCCACCACCCTTTTCAAGACTTATACCTCCCTGGATTTTCTAAATTCCTTTTATTTTAGTTTTTCTTCTAGTTTTTATATATAGTAAAAATATAATAAAAACAATAAAAAATGTGACAGAATAGAATAGAGTTTTTTAGGGATTAATTCTTTAAATTTTCTAGAATTTTCCTTACATTAAAAAACAAATAAAAAAAATACTTTTTAATTCGTATTCGTATTTTCATACCATCATATCTCATTATTTTGACGCGTCTGTTCATTGTGCAAGGCACGTTCTTTTTGCTTTCGATTAGGTAACATAACAAGCAGTTAGGTGATCGAAGAATATGACTCATGCTCGCTTCTGATGTGACGCGCTTTATTTCTCATCGTCCGGGGGAAATTCATATTGTGTTATGTGTCGTTCTGACGTGTGTGATGCTTTATGAGTCTTGTGCATGAGCTTCTGATTACGCGTTGAATTCGCATCGCGCGTTTGCCTTTATCTTATTTGGATTTTACTTCTGACTTTGTTTGTTTCTTGATGAAGCTTGCTTGACGCGTACTCCTTGCTTCTCCAGTGCTTTTGTCTGCTCCTGACGACTTGCTCGTTTTGGTAGCCTTTGCTGCAACCCTATTTCACACCTCATTTTGCACTTTATTGCATTTCTTTATCGCTTCCTAGAGATCATATGAAGTATGATAACATTAGGTTTAGAAATAAGTTAGTCTCCCCTCATACTTTTCTTTCCCAGTTTTGCGTTTGCACTAAAACAAAAACTTCTTTTTCTTTCAAAATCTCAAAAAACATTAAAACTACTGATGAGAATCATGCTTTGCTTAGTATGGGAAATTGTAGCGATAAAAAATGTAGCGGGGTAAATCGGAGATCGAATTATTGATTAATTCGTCTCGCAAAAGCAAGAGTCGCCACCGCGCTTTATTGTTTCCAAAGGAAAAGGGAAAAGAGCGAAATAAACCCTAAATATGCAATGTAAATAAAATACAAATACAAAGCGTTTTTGAAAAGAGATCTTATGGTTCGGGGGTTGGTTATACAATGGGAAGGTATTAGCACCCAATGCATCTATAGTACTCTATAGGAACCTTTTGAAATATTTGTTTTATTTAAAATTGATCGCTTGATTTGAAAATAAATCGTTTTGGCCGAAAAGGGATACGGACGGTTTTTTTGAAGATACGACGACCTAATGTCGAAGTTTTGACTTAAAAGGTGTGAGTCTTGAAAAGGTTGAAATTTTGAAGAAAGGTGAATATTTGAGGAAAATCAACCTAAGTTTTTAATGAATGAGAGTATTCGCTCGATCATTTTGAGGACATGAAGTCAACAAAAAATTAGACAATTCCCTTTGGATTGACACAAGCAGAATAATCAAGTAAATGCGAGATATTTAAACAGAAAATGATACACAACAATTAAATGTGAACATGCATTTTATATGATTTTTGTTTAATATGCGAAAAGAAAAAATTTTAATTGGTTTTCATTTTTTACGCATTTTTAATAATAAAAGGTAACGAGAATTAATAGAAATATTTTTCAAAGTTTTATATGTTTCTATTTTTTATGTCTTTTTGTATATAGGTATTTAATTCAAAATGAGGGGAATAAAAAATAAAATGTCTCTTAGTTTTCATTTTTTTACTTTCACATGTTTTTTAGAGATATTAAATATTTTTTTAAAATTAAATCAAACCATGAATTTAAAAATGAATTAGAAATAAGGCAGGTTAAGGTTATTTAAAACTTAAATTTAAACTAAATGATATTTGAATAAAATATATTAAAGATTATTTATTTAAGATTATATGTTATTCCTAAAAACTAACTAATCTAAATTGATTAAGTTAAAAAAATGAAATAACATTAACTAAAGAGTAAATAAAGGTGAGGTGGATAACAATTAACAATGGGCCTAAGTGTAAGAAACGAATTGGATTGGGTTGAGGAGTGGAGCGGGTCATGGAGCGGGTCGAAGAACAACAAATGCTGTAATCAAAAAAACCTAGGAACGCTAATGGCCGCCGCTGGATCCCTTCCTTCCTCCTTCACATCTCGCCTCCAGAACGACAACAAAACACGAATCGAAACCAGAACGCATGAAGGAAAGAAAAAACGGAAACGCAGGAAAGGAAAGAAGAATCGGTGACAGAGGGAGCGGTTCGAGGAGTCGTTCACGGTAAGCCTCGATGTCTTTTTCTTCTCTCCTCCTAATTCAATCTCTTGGCTTCTATCATCGTCCTATCTCATGCTTCTCATGTGATTTTTCTTCTTCGTTTTTCATCAGCGATTTTAGAACAAGACAAAAAGCAACGAACCCTAATCCCCAAAGAAACCCCAAACCCAATGTTATTCAGATGATTATAAGATGAAGATCAAAAGGAAGCACGAAGTCATGAAAATAATAGAAGTATTGCAAAAAAAATGAATCTGGTACGTGGTATTTTGATCTCTTCTTTTATGTTCAATTCTTTTTTCTTCTACTTCTTTTGGTTTGCCATGTGATTTCGTGGGTTTGAATGAGAGGAAAGTTTGCATCTGAGTTGAGTGTTGTGAGATTTTGAGAAATTTAATTTTGGGTTTTTGTGGTTGTGGGATTCGGTCGTTGAGGTATTTGAAGGAGTCTGAAGCTGATTTTGTTGCTGCTAATGATGGAAATGAGTGTTATGGGAGTATCATTGTGGAGAATTTGAATAGGGTTTGTGCGGAAGAGGAGAAGAGATGGGTGGTTAGTCATTTGGAAGCTAATAGAGTTATGACTGAGTATTATCTTCAGAAGAGTTTGTTTGATTTTATTGATGTCGATTCTTTCGGAAGTGATTCTTCTTTCTTGAGGTCTGCTATCAATGGTTTGAAATTTGAGGGGGCTGCTGTGATTATGTGAAAGAGAAGAGAAAGAAGAAAATCCTAAACTAAAGAACAAAGGCGCTGAATCGAGAGAAATAGTTTTCGTTATTGTGTATTATTCGAATGCAGGTTTGTTGAAGGTTGGAGGAAGATACAGTAGCTCTTAGCAGGGATATTTTTTTGAGGTCAGTTTCGAGCGTTCTCTTTTTTTTTTACGGTCTATATTTGTTGACTCCTCTGATGAAATGATTTTTGATCTGGTTTATGTTATCGATTATTGATGCAGGTGGTTCGGTGATTCTATGTGTAAAGATGGAAGTTTAAAAAAACGATGAGGTAATGGTGATGAGGGGTGGTTGATGTAATACGGGATTAGGAAGTGATTCTATTTCCAAAACGGCTCAGACAACAAGAAAGATTCATGACAACAAAGAAGGATTTGAGAAGTAGAGAAATGTCACAGTAGATATAATCCTTATGATGCCATGAAAAATCTTAAGACCAAAACAACAATGTGATAATAACGGTGTTACCTGTCCGAAAGTTATCGGAGTGACGATTCCTCGAGGTAAGTCTCTTCTCTTCCCGCTTCTAATAGTATGCTGCAATTCTCGTGCCTTGTTGTTGAATGAAGTCTTACTGTGTTTTTTCTGAAAATTTCTGGTGTGGCACAATTTTGTGGTTTTGGTCTCTAATCTATTGTTTAGCAGATAACAGGCTATGTTGAAAATAATGGACTATTGTTTGTATAGTCTAGATGCAGGTTATGCCATATGCAGGATGGTTTTGGGATAGTGTCTTTAGAACTTGTGCAGGATTTTTGATATGCAGGATGGTTTTTGGATAGTGTCTTTAGAACTTGTGTGGATTTGTTGTTAGGTCTGCTGGCTTATCAGGTTGGATCCCTTATCTTTGTTTTCTTTTTGTTATCTAATATAACAGTTCTCTCCTTCTTCTTGAACGCCACAGATTGAAAAATTTGAAAATATGCTGCTGGGATTTTCTGAGCACTCTGCACCCCTGTCCCCCCAATTTGTCTCTACTCCTCTTTTGTGTTATTAATTATACTGGCTATATTTTCTTGGTTTGTCTTGTATATCTCCTTATGCTTATGCTAAACCTGCAAAACCAATTCTCTATCTCTCTTTCTTTTCTCTCAGCATAGCTTTGATAAAAAGATGATAAGCTGTACACTTCTGAAACTGTAATGGCCAGAAAATGATGAAAAAAAGGAAATTTCATATTGCTTGCAAGTATGGTCAAACTGCATGTTTCTTTTAATACAAATTCTGTTTTGTTTCTGCTGGTGTAGGCAAACGTTCAAGTAACATGCTTGCATATTAGTTACTACATATTTGTTGCTTATGCTGTATGCTCTTTTGAAATAGGCATTTGGATTTTTTTAAAAATGAAAATGCAATTACTTTCAACTATGCAGTTTTGAAAAAATGAAAAGAGTTTGTGCATGTTTTAAATTGCATTCCTTATGAAATAAAATTCCTCCCTTTTTTGTGAACCGGGAGAAATCCCGTGATTTGCAAAAAATAAAATAACTGATTCCGGCCATTACATTTAATGATGAACATTAAAATTTATTTTCTGCATTTAATTATTTATTTGAATTCTAATTCTTTTCTTTTAATTGTGCAGGTAAAATTAAATGAGCGGACACGCATTGGATTGGAAGCTTTAGAATTAAGATAGACTAGTTTTTTTTATCTCATTTTAATTTTGTCAATTCATTATTGTAATTTACTGTAATATATACAATATTTACAAAATAACTTGTACCAAAAAAATGAATAAAAGAAACTATTTGTCCATTAATTCTTCTTCTTTATTTATTTATCGTTTATTATTTTATCCAAACGAATAATAATTGAAAACAAATCTCCAATTACCTACATTCAAAATAATAAACAGATAAATAATAATTATCATTGACCAACCAATACCTTCGATTATTTAATCCATCATTCTCAACTAAGTTATAATAATTAAAATAGGATTTCAATTATTTAACCTAGAGCGACGAACGATTAAACAGTCGTTATTGACCAATGAATTTCCTCAAATGCTTATTTATATTATTCATAACCTTTAAATTATAGAATAACTAAGAATAAATTCTAGTTACTTAAATTTAAAAATAATGAGTAAATAAATAAAACGTCCGCACAACTAATGCGCCTCTTCTCTGATGTTCATTTTATTATCCCTACATCTTTAAACTAAATAATAATCAAAAAATGAATTTCAATTATTTAAGTTTTAGATAATAGATAATTAATAAACATCATTTTTGCACGAATCGATTAAATGATTCAATGTTCAGCATAAATAGCTCTTGGCCCGAAAAAGTCACGAAATTTAAAATCGATGGATCAAAACAAATGTAATGTAAAGATGCAGATAGGAGACGACGTCTTAGGTCAAAATTTGGGGTACAACAGCTGCCCCTATTTAAGTTCCTTCTATCCGGAGATATGAAGATTAAAGTCTTCGTCTCGACGAGATTGAAGGTACTTAAATACATAATTTCGCAAATTTTGTCCTAAGATGCCGTTATCATGCGGTGATATGAATGTAATGTTGAATTCTCAGAGAAAAAATATTGTATGAAACAAGACAAACGTCGGAGGAATCGAATACCAACAAAACACCGAGACATGAATCATACGCTACTGGGGGAACAAGCTATCGACTTCAAACGAGACTCCTGACAGCGAATAAAAACGAGGGAACACAACCTCTAACCCTAACAAAGAGAGCACCTTGCATAGGCCGTAACAGATTATTGATCCAAATAGTGAATTCGCAACTCAAGGTCGGCGGTAGACAGGGAGTATCGAATTGCTGATAACTGGTTACCGACTTCTGGAGGTGTAGATTCGTACCAGACTTCTCTGCGAGATTTCAGAGGTATACTCATTAATGCTGAGGTGATAAGACTGTAGATACGAAGGTTGTTCAAATAAAGAAAATTGCCAGCTGTTGGCGTCCAAAGAAAATACCGATAACAAACAAGTCGCTCCAATAAAGAAGCCGCCGCTTGCTGTCGTCCAGAGAAAATACCGATAACGAAACAAGTTGCTCAAATAAAGAAGCCGCCGCTTGCTGTCGTCCAGAGAAAATACCGATAACGAACAAGTTGCTCAAATAAAGAAGCTGCCGCTTGCTGTTTTCCGAAGAATAATAACGTACTGGTAACACGTACTGGTAACTCATGAAGAGTTTGCTGCTTGTCGCTTTCAAAAAAGAGTAAATGACGCACTAGTAGTTCGTGAAGAACTGCTGCTCGGCGCTTCCCAAAAAGGATAAAATGACGATGACGCACTAGTAGCTCATGAAGAACTGCTGCTCGGCGCTTTCACAAAGTCATAACTGACGCACTAGTAGTTCATGAAGAACTGCTGCTCGGTGCTTTCCAACGGAATAAAAAGACGCACTAGTAGCTCGTGAAGAACTGCTGCTTGGCGCTTTCCGAAAGCTAAAATAACGCACTAGTAGCTCATGAAGAACTACTGCTCGGCGCTTGTCGAAGATAGTAACGTACAAGCTGCTCGTGAAGAGCTACCGCTTGTCGTTTTCCAACATAATTCAGAGGGGAACTGCGATGATATTGGCAGAGAATAAAATCTTCATCAAAGAGAACCCTGAATCAATCCTTCCCGAGGAGATCACATATTTAAACGTGCGAAATAAATGCACCAACCGTCTAGGTCGCAACTTCACTGGGGAAAAACACTGAGGTAGCCTATGCAAGAGGCAACAACTTCATTCAGGAATAACCAGAGAGAAAACAGTCAAACAAGACTCCTCCCAAATGAGAAAGTAAATCGATTGGGGAAATTATCCTATCGATAAACGGACAAGGTAAGCTAAATCAAAAATCATCCACGAGGATTAGCTCAGTTGGGGAATTAGAAAGGAGGCGCACTTTATGCTTAAGCCGACACCCTATTTGGAGGGATCAAATACGTTATTTGAAAAGGACACAACTAAGGTGTACGAATTTAATGACATTAACAAATACAACTGTGTGTGCGTGATGCAAGTGTGGATGAATAAGTGAATGTCATGTATATGCTGACAAAACAGACAGATGGGATATCTTGGAGATAATAAGGTGTCACAGCAACGTAAACGCTCGGCCACTCTTGAAAAGATGGAAGATAGACGGAATACGAAGCAACGTCGGAAGATGTCACGCTACAAGGCCCAAGTCTTCTGAAGAGACGAACAATCAAATCCGATCTTCTAGCACCAATAAACCACTGGCATGAGACGAAGTGTACCGCACTTCAAAATCTCCCAAACAAAGGTAGCTAAAACCACACTTAACTGGGACAACCGGGGAGTCACCAAACTTAGCACCACCATAACCAAGCATGTACACAGCCAACACTTAATGACGATTTTGAAAGAAAACAGATTCATCATGCAAGTAAATTACTGTACTGTTTTGCATTTCATGGCTTGACCATTTTCGGAACGACTGTTAATATTCCTTTCGTTATTCACGACACATTTTAGAAATAAGAATATTTTAAGTAAATTTGTTTCAAGTATTTCCATAAAATTAAAAAATTTGCCCACAAAAGGTAAATGCTCAAATTTCATTAATACGATGGTAGTTCGCTAACAATGCGACTCCAACGGTTTACAAAAGTTTGGGGAAATAGTATGTGAAATAAGAGGTCATACAAAACAATGATCACTATTCTCCCTAACAACTTTGAATTCCAGAATATGTTCAGATGCCAAGACTGGTTTGACCAGGAATTTGCCTAAGCGAAATACTTCTTGACTGCATCGGCGTTCAGGGGACGCGGGAGGTCTTCGCCATCCATATTGGCGAGAATCATGGCACCTCCGGAGAAAACTTTCTTAACAACAAACGGTCCTTCATAGTTCGGAGCCCATTTGCCCCTAGAATCGGGTTGGAAAGATAATATCTTCTTGAGCACGAGGTCACCTTCTCTGAACTCGCGCGGCCGAACCTTCTTATCAAAAGCTTTCTTCATTCTTTGCTGATACAACTGACCGTGACACAAAGCCGTTAATCTCTTTTCTTCGATTAAATTCAACTGATCGTACCTACTTTGACACCATTCGGCCTCGGAAAGCTTGGCTTCCATCAACACTCTCAGAGATGGAATCTCAACCTCCACGGGGAGTACTGCTTCCATACCATAAACTAGGGAGAAAGGGGTCACGCCTGTTGAAGTTCGAACTGAAGTACGATACCCGTGTAAAGCAAACGGAAGCATTTCATGCCAGTCCTTATAAGTTACCACCATCTTCTGGACGATCTTCTTGATATTCTTGTTAGCAGCTTCGACAGCCCCATTCATCTTTGGCCTGTAAGGAGAGGAATTATGATGCTCGATTTTGAACTCTTCACAAAGCTCCTTCATCATCTTGTTATTCAAATTCGACCCATTGTCAGTGATGATCTTACTCGGGATACCATACCGACAAATAATCTGATTCTTGATAAATCTGACTACCACCTGTCTGGTTACATTAGCAAAAGAGGCGGCTTCCACCCACTTAGTAAAATAATCGATCGCCACCAAGATGAAACGGTGACCATTTGAAGCTTTGGGTTCAATCATCCCAATCATATCAATGCCCCACATGGAGAAAGGCCAAGGTGAAGATATAACATTGAGGAGGGTCGGCGGTACGTGCATCCTGTCCGCATAAATCTGGCATTTATGACACTTCTTCACATACTTGCAGCAATCAGATTCCATGGTCATCCAGTAGTAACCAGCTCTCAACATCTTTCTAGCCATTGCGTGTCCATTGGCATGAGTGCCAAAGGACCCTTCGTGCACCTCTTGCATCAGCATGTCTGCTTCATGTCTGTCTACGCATCTGAGCAAGACCATGTCGTAATTCCTCTTATACAACACTTCTTCATTGAGAAAGAAACTGCTTGCTAATCTTCTCAATGTCTTCCTATCTTTGTTGGATGCCCCGGGCGGGTACTCTTGAGTTTGAAGGACACGTTTGATGTCATAGAACCAAGGTTTGTCGTCGGTGACCTCTTCTACTGCGAACACATGAGCAGGTCGGTCGAGGCGCATAACCCGGATTGTAGGCACGTCGTTCCAATCACTCACTTGAAACATTGAAGACAAAGTAGCCAAAGCATCCGCCATTTGATTCTCATCCCTAGGGATATGATGCAATTCCACCTTGTTGAAGAAAGTTAACAACCTTCTAGCATAGTCTCTGTACGGGATCAAACCGGGATGACGAGTTTCCCATTCTCCTTTGATTTGATTAATCACCAGTGCCGAATCTCCATAAATATCCAGAATCTTAATCCTCAAGTCCACTGCTTCTTCGAGACCCATAATACACGCTTCATACTCCGCCATGTTGTTCGTACAGTCAAACTTCAGTCTTGCCGTGAACGGGATATGAGTACCTCGGGGAGTAACGATGATTGCCCCAATTCCATTTCCATAGGAATTCACAGCTCCGTCAAATATTAAACCCCAACGGGATTCAGGATCAGGTCCTTCTTCGGGTAACGGCTCTTCACAGTCTTTGGCTTTCAAGTACATAACATCTTCATCGGGGAAGTCAAACTTGATGGACTGATAGTCTTCAATTGGTTGGTGAGCCAAATGATCGGCCAAAATACTCCCTTTGATCGCTTTCTGAGTGTGATACTCAATGTCATATTCAGATAACAACATCTGCCAACGGGCTATCCTTCCAGATAAGGCGGGCTTCTCAAAGATATACTTGATTGGGTCCATTTTGGAGATCAACCAAGTAGTGTGATTAATCATATACTGGCGCAGACGGCGAGCAGCCCAGGCTAAAGCACAACAGGTTTTCTCAAGCAATGAGTATCGAGACTCACAGTCTGTGAATTTCTTACTCAGATAATATACAGCATGCTCCTTTCTTCCAGTCTCGTCTTGTTGACCAAGCACACATCCCATGGAGTCCTCTAATATGGTCAAGTACATAATCAAGGGCCTTCCTTCCATCGGAGGAATCAAAATGGGAGGCTCGAGCAAATATTCTTTGATACTATCGAAAGCTTTCTGACAATCCTCTGTCCACACACATCCTTGGTTCTTGCGGAGAAGCTTGAAAATCGGCCCACAAGTAGCAGTCATGTGAGATATGAACCTAGAAATGTAATTCAATCTCCCAAGGAATCCTCTTACTTGTTTTTCCGTCTTGGGTGCGGGCATTTCCCGAATAGCTTTGACTTTATCGGGATCTACTTCAATACCTTTCTGACTGACAATGAAACCTAAAAGTCTTCCTGAACGAACGCCAAAAGTGCACTTATTGGGATTCAGACGGAGTTTGTACTTTCTCAGGCGCTGGAATAGCTTTAACAAATGCTCTAGGTGATCTTCTTCAGTCTGTGATTTGGCAATCATATCATCCACATACACCTCGATCTCCTTATGCATCATGTCGTGGAACAAAGCAGTCATGGCCCTTTGGTACGTTGCACCAGCGTTCCTCAAACCAAACGGCATAACTCGATAACAGAAAGTTCCCCACGGCGTAATGAAAGCGGTCTTTTCCATATCTTCCGGCGCCATCTTGATTTGGTTGTAACCAGAGAAACCATCCATGAAAGAAAAGACTTTGAACTTGGCAGTACTGTCGACCAATACATCAATATGAGGTAATGGGAAATCATCTTTCGGACTAGCTCTGTTCAGATCTCTGTAGTCTACACACATCCGAACCTTACCGTCCTTCTTAGCAACAGGCACGATGTTGGCTAACCACTGAGGATAGACCGACGTCACAAGAAAACCTGCGTTGATCTGCTTCTGAACTTCTTCTTTAATCTTGTCGGCCATGTCAGGACGAGTCCTTCTCAATTTCTGTTTGATCGGTGGACACTCAGGTCTCAACGGTAAACGATGCTCCACAATGTCATTGTCCAACCCTGGCATATCTTGGTAAGACCACGCAAACACATCAACATACTCTCTGAGAAGCTCCAACATCTGCTCCTTAACTTCCGGGATAAGCAAAGCTCCGACTTTGACTTCCTTTCTATCCTCTTCATCACCCAAGTTGACCAACTCTACAGGTTCTTCAAATGGTTGAATGACCTTCTCATCTTGCTCAATCAAACGGGAAATCTCGACAGGAACCTCTTCATCATCCTCTCCTTCGGCTCTGAACACAGGGAATTCAAAATTGGGAGAGGGCATAGGATCATTGTTTTCGATGGTTAAGTCATGAAGTAATCTGCACACATGATTATGCTTTATTTTAGAAATCGATTTGTGCAAATAAAACAAAATGCTCTTAATCAATTTTCATTATTATTTCCCGAAAAATGAAAAATAAAACAGCAGTGGACAAAATAACATTTTTATTCATTAAAGAGGAAATACTTGAAACAACAAGCCCAGACATTTCTCTTTTGCCTTGGGCAGAGCAAAAGGAGTTATTTTTCATAGCCCGACACAAAATACGTTTCGCCTTGGGCAGAGCGATTTTTTTTAAAGAAAAATGAACAAAACATTACTCGGAAACGTGCATAACCACAGGAATATCAACAGCTATCCAGTTTTGGCAAGCCAATCCAGGCGTCACAAACACGGGCAAATCTTCCTCGGAATCATCATCTATGACAGCATCAACCTCAGGATGTACAAACCCTGCACTCCGAAAGACCTCTTGAATTGGGCGAACAACCACCTCTTCCTTGACCCTTGCAGCTATTGGATGAAAACCCAAACCTTCCCCAGACTTGTTCTCGGGTAACGTCAACACCTGGCCCCATCCTTCGGCCGAACCACTCTCCACTACTCGCCGTGCATCCTCAAAAGAAGAGATGGACGCCCCCTGCTTCTTCACGGTATCCTTAGCAACAGATAGGCCCTGAAACTGGGTCCCGACGTCCTCGTCAGCATCAATAAAAGAAAACGATGATAAATGACTTACCACCATGGCCTGCTCTCCCCCAATCATCACTAGTTTCCCATGCCTCACAAATTTTAATCTCTGATGGAGCGTGGAAGTGACTGCCCCGGCATCATGGATCCAGGGACGGCCCAATAAACAACTATAAGCAGCACGGATGTCCATCACTTGGAAAGTGATTTGAAAAGTATGGGGACCAATCACTATGGGAAGATCCACTTCACCGATAACCGTCTTCCTGGAACCGTCAAAGGCTTTAACAATTACCCCGCTAGGCCTCATAGGAGCACCTGGATATGAAAGTCGAGACAACGTGGTCTTGGGCATCACATTCAATGACGAGCCGGTATCCACTAACACGCTTGATAGGGTATCGTTCCCACAACTTACTGAAATGTGCAGAGCCATATTATGGTTTCTCCCCTCCTCCGGGAGTTCTTCATCACTGAAACCCAAGTTGTTACACGAGGTTATATTCCCCACAATCCCGTCAAACTGATCAACTGTCACATCATGGTCTACGAACGCCTGGTCCAACACTTTCATCAAGGCTTCTCTGTGTGCCCCAGAATCTCTCAATAAGGCAAGCAAGGAAATCTTGGAAGGTGTTTGCAGAAGCTGGTCCACAATTTTATACTCGCTTCTTTTGATAAGCTTTAAGATTTCATCTTCTTCAGGGTGAGGGATAGGTTCACTGGATCGACCAGCTCAACCCTTGGTTCATTTCTTACAGGGATCTCCGCCGGCATGGGCCTCCTTATTTGAACTTCTGGTCTTCTTGCCGGTACCGCGGCAAAAACACGCCCACTTCTTGTCACTCTACTTACATCGGCAATATTAACGAAAGACGGTCTAGTTGGTATGGGGACCTCTACCCCATTCTCGATCATGGTGGCGTTATACTTGTACGGCACGGCTTGGTCTGAGCTATAAGGCACAGGGCCAGGTGGATAAATAATCAAAGGATCAGCAGACGCAGTCTGGCTGTTGTAAGCAATCTCTACTGATTCTGGTAAATTAAACTGTGGGGTTATCACATTCACTTCATCTTCAGGATTTCGGTCATAGGTAATAGTAATAATTCTCTGATCTAGCAACTTCTGAATGTCCTCCTTCACAATAGGACAATCCTCTTCTCTTGAACAAAACTGGCAAACGTCATAGTCATGTTGGTGCCTAACAAAGGCAAGTCTTCTCAAACTTTGGTGTAACCTGATCAATGATTCTCTGATGTGCTCGACTTGGAAAACTCGGAACTTCCCCGGGCAACCCTCCACCATATTCACAGAAGCTGCCCCATGTCGGGGCAAAGGGTTATCTCTGACATTTGGATTCACATCCTTAAAAGACAAGATGCCATGCTTAATTAATCTCTGCACATCCGCCTTCAACGCAAAGCAATTCTCAAGGTTGTGCCCCGGTGACCCTTGATGATATTCACAGAATTGATCCGCCTTATACCACGGGGAAGCACTGTTCGGTGCGACAGGAGGTAGTTTTGTTGTGATGAGATTCTTTCTAATGAGAGCGGGAAACAATTCAGTGTACGTCATAGGAATGGCATCAAACTGCGGCTTTCTGGGCGAGCGATTCTGATTGCTGAGCGGATAGGCCTGTTGTCGAGGCTGCTGTTGAAAAGGTCGTTGTTGAGGTGGCGGAATCTGATGAGATGGGGCTACCAAAGCCGGGCGGACAGCCGGAGTGACTGCCGCGACGTGAGAGTAGCCTCTCCTAGGCCTACCTGGAAACAAAGCACTAACGTCTTGCTCCTTCCTCTTCGGGAAAACACCTCCGAACTTCTTCACACTGCTGGACGTACTCCCTTCTTTAATCAAACGTCCTTCACGAATTCCTTCCTCTAATCGCATACCCATGCTCACCATCTCGGTAAAGTCACTGGGCGCGCTGGCTATCATCCTCTCATAGTAAAAGGATCCCAAGGTCTTCAAAAATATCTTAGTCATCTCTTTCTCCTCCAGAGGTGGATGGATCTGAGCAGCAATTTCACGCCACCTCTGGGCGTACTCCTTAAAAGATTCTCGGTCTCTTTGCGACATTGCCCGGAGTTGATCCCTGTCCGGCGCCATGTCAACATTATACTTGTACTGATGGACAAAGGCTTCACTGAGATCGTTAAAATTGCGGATTCGAATGCTGTCCAATCCCATATACCACTTCAAGGCAGCACCCGTCAAACTATCTTGAAAATAATGAATCAATAAATCATGATTATCAGAATACGTGGACATCTTCCTCACGTACATTGTCAAATGGCTTCTAGGACACGAATCCCCCTTGTATCTTTCAAAGTCTGGTGTTTTGAACTTCGCCGGAATCTTGACATTCGGAACCAGGCAAAGATCATGTGTGCTCTTCCCAAACAGATCCTTCCCCTTCAAGGCTCTAAGCTCTTTCTGCATTTCCTGGAACTGATCCTGAAATTCCTCCATTCTATCAAAAAGGCCCATACTTTCAGCAGGTTCGGCAGGATAAACTGGTTCGTTCAAGTATGGCACTGAGTGGATCACCGGAGCAACGGTCGTCATGACTGGTTGCGGAAAGGGTGTTACAGATGGAATTACTGGCGGCAGTGTAGTCGTCTCCGGTTGTGGAAGAGACAATGCAGGCTGAAATATAGGTTGGGCGGTAGGCTGACACCCTTCCGGCATAAAGTTGTAAGGCATTCCCCAAGGAAAACCTTTCGGCATCTGATGCTGGATCGGAGAGTTGATTTGGGTCGCGGAAGCAGGAGCAATAACAATCTCGGAAACCACTGGAGTTGAAGTCTGAATCTCGGCAGCCGTAGTCAATGGCTGATTCTGAACAGCCACCAAACTTTCCACCAATGCTGTTAACTTTTCCATCTCGGCACGAAGCGTAGCAACTTCCCCACGAAGCTCTTGATTTTCCTGTTCCAAATCTTCCATTCTTTTCTGACGACTGGCCCGAGTGTCGTGTTGGTGAGACAGCTTGGCAACCTTCGGTGGAAAAAGAACAAGAATGAGACTCTAGAAAACATGTGATGTGGAATGTGAAATGATGCATGATGGTGATGCAAATGATGACTCATTTTAAAAGTTTTTCAAGGAACTTTTAGTAACTTTGCATTCATCAATGGTAAAGGAATTTGGAACAACAAAAACTCAATCCGTCAATCGAAAACGATAAATTACAACTTACAATTTGGAATAGTAAATTACAACCTTGGAATAACAAATCCACTAATGAAAGCAATAAATTACAACTTACAACCTGAAAACCATAATAAAGTGATAAATTACATTTTAAAACATGAAGCAGTAAATTACAACTTGGAGCATGAAGCCCGAAATAAGACCATAAGTTACAACTTCGGAGCATGAAGCCCTTAAGAGAAACAATAAATTACAACTTCGGAGCATGAAGCCCTTAAGAAAACAATAAATTACAACTTCGGAGCATGAAGCCCTTAAGAAAACAATAAATTACAACTTCGGAGCATGAAGCCCTTAAGAAAACAATAAATTACAACTTCGGAGCATGAAGCCCTTTTACATAGTTTTACAAAATGACATCAATAAAAATAAACTAAAGCTAAAGCTCACTCAGAATCCTCAGATGACGGACCAAACACCAGCTGCAGTCGGAGCTTCTTGATCTTTTCTTCATAAAAGTCTTCTAAATCTTTCTTTTCCGCTATCAGTCGATCGATGATTTCTTCTTGCGGATTAGGAACGAGAGCCAAGTTTACTGAACATTCCCTTTTCCTCTTCCTTTCACTCGCGTATTTCTTCAACAAGGCATCCTTCTGGCGAAGCTTCTCATCGTGGTCAACGAATCGGCCATCTTGAATAAGCAACAATTCCTTCTTCTCTTTCAGCTGTCGAGTCAGGACTCGATTCTCGTACTCGGACATATGGTACTTTTCCTTCCAAGCATCCCTCTCGGACTTCATCCTAGCCAGGTTCCCTTGATATTCTCCTACATCTGCGATTGGGATAGCAACTGATGATGGTGCGATGGCAGGGAACAAAGGTTTCTCAAGTTTATACGGCATCTTGAGAGCATTAGCCCTAGCACGGACCCACTGCAGGTAAGGTTCCAAAGAAACGGCACCTCTATGTCCCAGCATATCTCTTCCTTTCTTGTGGATATGGCGCCAAGCTCCTTCAATCTCTCTCTTAGCAGTTTGATGATCTTGTCCTTCCTGAAGAAAGAAACCACTCACATGGATACTGTTCGGCTTATCTCTCATTGGGTACCCGAACTGACGGCGCGCTAGAACAGGGTTGTAGTTGATTCCACCCTTCGTACCAAGAAGAGGTACATTGGGAAAAGCACCACAGCTGTCAATGATCTCTACATCATGGTAAGCTCGATTGTACCAGTCAATGTCGAAATGAGTGAGAGCCATAATCTTTGGCGCCCAACGCGGTTCTTTCTCGAGATCCCAGAAAGCATCGGACCCAGGTAAATGCGAGACGTACCACTGATACAACAACGGTACGCAACAAATAATCATTCCTCCTTGACGAGAGTTTCGAAGATGGATAGAGTAATACGTGTCCCCTAGCAGCGTAGGGACCGGATTTCCAATCAGGAAAACTCTGATGGCATTGACATCCACAAATTTATCAATATTAGGGAATAAGAAAAGACCATACGCGAGTAAAGCAAACACGTCCTCGAAGGCAACGGTATCCTTTGTATCAGCAAAATGACGAGCTTTCTTCAACAGAAACTGAGCCGGCAAACCCCGGATTCCTCCTTTCGTAGTCATATTCTCTTCTATCTCTGACTTCTTTAGATGAGTGATGACTGCTATCTCATGAGATTTAGGCTCCTCTTCTAATCCAGAAAAAGGAACACGGTCGACGATCGGCAAACCAAGGATATAGGAGTACTCCTCTAAGGTAGGCATCAACTGATAATCCGGGAAGGTGAAACATCGATACAAGGGATCATAGAACTGAACCAAAGTGTTGAGGATGCCCTTCTTCATCTTGCGCTTCATGAGCGGTACGATGGACCCATATTTCTTCTGAAAATCTGTCGGACTCTCTATCCTCGGAATCAAACTCTTCAATTCTTCAATCTCGAGCTCTTTGAAGCTAAAGCTTCGAGTATTTCTCCTTCCAAGTTCCATAATACCCTGTGACGTTTGCAAAAATCACTCCAAAGTTCCTTGAAAAACGAGTTTTTACAAAGATGTTGATGAATGCATGAATGAATGATAATGCGACAGTCACACACAAATTTGCAAACATGGGGTCTAAAGGTTCAAAGTTCAGCATGGAGTCGAGGGTAAAGCCCACCCAAAGGTATGTACTAATGTTTCGATCACACCTGTAAGACAAGGTTCTAAGAGTTCCCAGAGTCTGCATCCCTCTTTCGGATATTACCAACGTCTTGATTACTCAATAATTAGCAATATTCTCAAGAGAAACTCGTCCGAGCGTAGCATCGCGTAACAACTACTTCCGAATTACTCCGTGATAGTCTCCGCGCTACACCTAAAAAGGCCAAGATGGGTTAGGGTTCTACGGTCCTCAACTTCTCGGGCTCCTAGGTCGAAAATAATAATGTCTTCCCGATTACTCGGTAAACAAATATTAAGTTCAAGAGGGCCTTCCATTGAGTGGGGGATCTCATGCCTCCTTCTTCGGGATTACTCCCTCAAAGTTAACATGACTATACCGCCCGTCCTATTCCTTAAGTGTTACTTAATCCGGGTATAGGATTTGTCCTTCAAAAAACCCAAACACCCCAATTTAAACACATAATCAAACAAATCAAAATAATAGTAAAACAGATAAGCCAAGTTAGGCTTAACCCACTCAGGGATGGACCAGCAAGAGGTCAATCTTTCCCCAGCAGAGTCGCCAATTCTGTAGCGATAAAAAATGTAGCGGGGTAAATCGGAGATCGAATTATTGATTAATTCGTCTCGCAAAAGCAAGAGTCGCCACCGCGCTTTATTGTTTCCAAAGGAAAAGGGAAAAGAGCGAAATAAACCCTAAATATGCAATGTAAATAAAATACAAATACAAAGCGTTTTTGAAAAGAGATCTTATGGTTCGGGGGTTGGTTATACAATGGGAAGGTATTAGCACCCAATGCATCTATAGTACTCTATAGGAACCTTTTGAAATATCTGTTTTATTTAAAATTGATCGCTTGATTTGAAAATAAATCGTTTTGGCCGAAAAGGGATACGGACGGTTTTTTTGAAGATACGACGACCTAATGTCGAAGTTTTGACTTAAAAGGTGTGAGTCTTGAAAAGGTTGAAATTTTGAAGAAAGGTGAATATTTGAGGAAAATCAACCTAAGTTTTTAATGAATGAGAGTATTCGCTCGATCATTTTGAGGACATGAAGTCAACAAAAAATTAGACAATTCCCTTTGGATTGACACAAGCAGAATAATCAAGTAAATGCGAGATATTTAAACAGAAAATGATACACAACAATTAAATGTGAACATGCATTTTATATGATTTTTGTTTAATATGCGAAAAGAAAAAATTTTAATTGGTTTTCATTTTTTACGCATTTTTAATAATAAAAGGTAACGAGAATTAATAGAAATATTTTTCAAAGTTTTATATGTTTCTATTTTTTATGTCTTTTTGTATATAGGTATTTAATTCAAAATGAGGGGAATAAAAAATAAAATGTCTCTTAGTTTTCATTTTTTTACTTTCACATGTTTTTTAGAGATATTAAATATTTTTTTAAAATTAAATCAAACCATGAATTTAAAAATGAATTAGAAATAAGGCAGGTTAAGGTTATTTAAAACTTAAATTTAAACTAAATGATATTTGAATAAAATATATTAAAGATTATTTATTTAAGATTATATGTTATTCCTAAAAACTAACTAATCTAAATTGATTAAGTTAAAAAAATGAAATAACATTAACTAAAGAGTAAATAAAGGTGAGGTGGATAACAATTAACAATGGGCCTAAGTGTAAGAAACGAATTGGATTGGGTTGAGGAGTGGAGCGGGTCATGGAGCGGGTCGAAGAACAACAAATGCTGTAATCAAAAAAACCTAGGAACGCTAATGGCCGCCGCTGGATCCCTTCCTTCCTCCTTCACATCTCGCCTCCAGAACGACAACAAAACACGAATCGAAACCAGAACGCATGAAGGAAAGAAAAAACGGAAACGCAGGAAAGGAAAGAAGAATCGGTGACAGAGGGAGCGGTTCGAGGAGTCGTTCACGGTAAGCCTCGATGTCTTTTTCTTCTCTCCTCCTAATTCAATCTCTTGGCTTCTATCATCGTCCTATCTCATGCTTCTCATGTGATTTTTCTTCTTCGTTTTTCATCAGCGATTTTAGAACAAGACAAAAAGCAACGAACCCTAATCCCCAAAGAAACCCCAAACCCAATGTTATTCAGATGATTATAAGATGAAGATCAAAAGGAAGCACGAAGTCATGAAAATAATAGAAGTATTGCAAAAAAAATGAATCTGGTACGTGGTATTTTGATCTCTTCTTTTATGTTCAATTCTTTTTTCTTCTACTTCTTTTGGTTTGCCATGTGATTTCGTGGGTTTGAATGAGAGGAAAGTTTGCATCTGAGTTGAGTGTTGTGAGATTTTGAGAAATTTAATTTTGGGTTTTTGTGGTTGTGGGATTCGGTCGTTGAGGTATTTGAAGGAGTCTGAAGCTGATTTTGTTGTTGCTAATGATGGAAATGAGTGTTATGGGAGTATCATTGTGGAGAATTTGAATAGGGTTTGTGCGGAAGAGGAGAAGAGATGGGTGGTTAGTCATTTGGAAGCTAATAGAGTTATGACTGAGTATTATCTTCAGAAGAGTTTGTTTGATTTTATTGATGTCGATTCTTTCGGAAGTGATTCTTCTTTCTTGAGGTCTGCTATCAATGGTTTGAAATTTGAGGGGGCTGCTGTGATTATGTGAAAGAGAAGAGAAAGAAGAAAATCCTAAACTAAAGAACAAAGGCGCTGAATCGAGAGAAATAGTTTTCGTTATTGTGTATTATTCGAATGCAGGTTTGTTGAAGGTTGGAGGAAGATACAGTAGCTCTTAGCAGGGATATTTTTTTGAGGTCAGTTTCGAGCGTTCTCTTTTTTTTTTACGGTCTATATTTGTGGACTCCTCTGATGAAATGATTTTTGATCTGGTTTATGTTATCGATTATTGATGCAGGTGGTTCGGTGATTCTATGTGTAAAGATGGAAGTTTAAAAAAACGATGAGGTAATGGTGATGAGGGGTGGTTGATGTAATACGGGATTAGGAAGTGATTCTATTTCCAAAACGGCTCAGACAACAAGAAAGATTCATGACAACAAAGAAGGATTTGAGAAGTAGAGAAATGTCACAGTAGATATAATCCTTATGATGCCATGAAAAATCTTAAGACCAAAACAACAATGTGATAATAACGGTGTTACCTGTCCGAAAGTTATCGGAGTGACGATTCCTCGAGGTAAGTCTCTTCTCTTCCCGCTTCTAATAGTATGCTGCAATTCTCGTGCCTTGTTGTTGAATGAAGTCTTACTGTGTTTTTTCTGAAAATTTCTGGTGTGGCACAATTTTGTGGTTTTGGTCTCTAATCTATTGTTTAGCAGATAACAGGCTATGTTGAAAATAATGGACTATTGTTTGTATAGTCTAGATGCAGGTTATGCCATATGCAGGATGGTTTTGGGATAGTGTCTTTAGAACTTGTGCAGGATTTTTGATATGCAGGATGGTTTTTGGATAGTGTCTTTAGAACTTGTGTGGATTTGTTGTTAGGTCTGCTGGCTTATCAGGTTGGATCCCTTATCTTTGTTTTCTTTTTGTTATCTAATATAACAGTTCTCTCCTTCTTCTTGAACGCCACAGATTGAAAAATTTGAAAATATGCTGCTGGGATTTTCTGAGCACTCTGCACCCCTGTCCCCCCAATTTGTCTCTACTCCTCTTTTGTGTTATTAATTATACTGGCTATATTTTCTTGGTTTGTCTTGTATATCTCCTTATGCTTATGCTAAACCTGCAAAACCAATTCTCTATCTCTCTTTCTTTTCTCTCAGCATAGCTTTGATAAAAAGATGATAAGCTGTACACTTCTGAAACTGTAATGGCCAGAAAATGATGAAAAAAAGGAAATTTCATATTGCTTGCAAGTATGGTCAAACTGCATGTTTCTTTTAATACAAATTCTGTTTTGTTTCTGCTGGTGTAGGCAAACGTTCAAGTAACATGCTTGCATATTAGTTACTACATATTTGTTGCTTATGCTGTATGCTCTTTTGAAATAGGCATTTGGATTTTTTTAAAAATGAAAATGCAATTACTTTCAACTATGCAGTTTTGAAAAAATGAAAAGAGTTTGTGCATGTTTTAAATTGCATTCCTTATGAAATAAAATTCCTCCCTTTTTTGTGAACCGGGAGAAATCCCGTGATTTGCAAAAAATAAAATAACTGATTCCGGCCATTACATTTAATGATGAACATTAAAATTTATTTTCTGCATTTAATTATTTATTTGAATTCTAATTCTTTTCTTTTAATTGTGCAGGTAAAATTAAATGAGCGGACACGCATTGGATTGGAAGCTTTAGAATTAAGATAGACTAGTTTTTTTTATCTCATTTTAATTTTGTCAATTCATTATTGTAATTTACTGTAATATATACAATATTTACAAAATAACTTGTACCAAAAAAATGAATAAAAGAAACTATTTGTCCATTAATTCTTCTTCTTTATTTATTTATCGTTTATTATTTTATCCAAACGAATAATAATTGAAAACAAATCTCCAATTACCTACATTCAAAATAATAAACAGATAAATAATAATTATCATTGACCAACCAATACCTTCGATTATTTAATCCATCATTCTCAACTAAGTTATAATAATTAAAATAGGATTTCAATTATTTAACCTAGAGCGACGAACGATTAAACAGTCGTTATTGACCAATGAATTTCCTCAAATGCTTATTTATATTATTCATAACCTTTAAATTATAGAATAACTAAGAATAAATTCTAGTTACTTAAATTTAAAAATAATGAGTAAATAAATAAAACGTCCGCACAACTAATGCGCCTCTTCTCTGATGTTCATTTTATTATCCCTACATCTTTAAACTAAATAATAATCAAAAAATGAATTTCAATTATTTAAGTTTTAGATAATAGATAATTAATAAACATCATTTTTGCACGAATCGATTAAATGATTCAATGTTCAGCATAAATAGCTCTTGGCCCGAAAAAGTCACGAAATTTAAAATCGATGGATCAAAACAAATGTAATGTAAAGATGCAGATAGGAGACGACGTCTTAGGTCAAAATTTGGGGTACAACAGAAATGATAAGCGAGTCTCTTCTTGATATTTTTTTTCTTCATCTCAAGCCTAGGTGCGGTTCAATTCTTAAAGACTCCTTTCGTGGCTAAGTAGAAAAGTGGCTAATATCTCTCTCTTGAGGTTAACTAGTCATCATCTGCAACAAAAATACAAACCAATTCAAACCATTTGTGCGCTCAAGCACCTTTCTCTAAAACCCTTTTCAGGTAAAGACATGATTAATTTAGTTCTGTGCCAACGCATAAGTCTTCAAAGGTCGAGTTGCGGCAGAAGGCGGAATTAACTTCGTCCATAAAAAATACAAAACAAACAAACATATGAGCCGAACTACGGTAGCTCTGATTCCTCAAAACGGATACGTAGGCATTGGGGTAGGGCCCAAGCGAACACAATTTTATTTTCCCTATATTCTTTTCTCCTTTATTTTGCATGCATTCCCTTCAGCAGTAATAAACAATAAGCATAGATTAAACACACCCATAAGATAGACAACAAGAGTGAATACCCTAGAGTACTACGGGCGTGTGGGGTGCTAATACCTTCCCCTCGCGTAACGGACTCCCTTACCCGATCTCTCGGTCGCAAGACCGTGACTTCTCCCTTCTCAGGTTTTCTCGATGTTTACCTTTCTCTCCATATGGGATAAAAGACGTTCGATGGCGACTTCATTGTTTGATGATTTTCAGCCGGTTGTTTCAATTGTTATCTTTGTTTTACTAAAATTAATGACAATCCTAAAAATAGAGAACTAACATTCTCCTCTAGAGCACCTGAGATATTGGCTATCTCAATAATATTAATGTGAAAGTTATGAATGCTCTCATCCTCCTTAATTATTTAGTTTTCAAACTGAGTGGTAAGAAGTTGAAGTCTTGACATCTTCACTTTGGAGGTTCCTTCATGAGAAGTCTTCAAGAACTTCCATGCTTCTTTGGCAACAGTGCAATTACTTATTAGCCTGAAGATATTCTTGTTCACTCTGTTGAATAGGGAATTCAATGCTTTGGAGTATCCCTCTGATGATTTTTCATCTTTATCATTCCAGTCTTCACAATATTAGTAGCTTTTCCATCTGGAACTACAACCATTAGAGGATCTCATCCTTTAACCACATCCTTTCAAGCCTTATTGTCCATAGATTTGATAAAGTCCACCATACTAACTTTCCAATAGTCATAATTGGTTCCATCAAGGATTGGTGGTTTGTTCATAAATCCTCCTTCCTTGTCCATTGTACTAGAAAGTACCTTCTCTGAATCACACCCAGAGTCAGAGCACGATGCCTACTCTGATATATCAATTGAAATTTTGGTATTCAGATCTAAGATGTCCTAAAAAAATATTGAGACATCTTTCTCTGAACAAAAACTCCATGACAAGGTATATGATAAACAAAGTACGAAAAGGCAAAGAACACACGGGATTGTTAATTCAGTTCAGTGTACAATAACACCTACTTTGGGGGCTACCAAGCCAGGGACGAAATCAACTAGATATTATCAATTTGAAGCTAAACTCCCCCATTTACAACTTCTCACTTAATCACTACCCTTGCTTAACTTCTACCTAAGACTCACCTAGGTATGAGACCCTTCTCGGATCCCTTCCAATCACAGACCAGTGATTGAAAAATTCTAAACACTTATGAAAACACAAAAGTCGCACTTCAATGACACACAATCATTCACTGCTTAAAAGATTTGGAATGACTGACAGAACTTACAACTCAAAAAACAAAGTCCTACTCTTTCATCAAGATGATAATCAAGAGGCTCTCAATAAGCACACAAACCCTAAGAAAGATATACAGTAAGTTTGACTCTTGTACTAGGGTTGAAGCCTTCTATTTATAATCTTCAATAAATTGGATTTGGGTTTCACATATGCAGCTGGACATAACAGAGGTGCTGCAGAATTATATCCTCAAAGATATGACATCATCATTAGTTTCCTAAATTATCTCCATAATTAGAAACTAACAATTCTCCTCAAAATTAGATTGAATCTCTTTAATCTTCAACATGTGCGCCACATAGGATAGCATAGTATTTATAGATTATTCTCCACCTGTAACAAACTAAAAAATCCAACAGTTCAGTTGTACAAAATCACAATGTCAAAAGAAACTGTATAGGACATTGCATTTGACACGTTGCTCTAGTTGATAGAACATTTTTATTCAACATATCTAAGCTAAGTTAGTTTTGCCAAACATAATGTCAATCACAACAAAGCGGAGAATTAACAATGCTTGTAAAAATTGTTCACTTTCTTTGTTGCAAAATTGAATGATCTTTATGATGAATGATATTGATATTGATTATGAATGATATTTATCTTGATGATGAAAGATATTGATCTTTGAATTGTGATGAAAACTTGAACTTGCATTGGTTGTAATGGATAAACTTTAGACATTTTGCAATCTGGTATTGAAATGATAAATGAGTATGAATGATGTTTGAAAAGTTAAAACTTGAATGACGAACGTTTCTTGAAAGCCTTGAATAAAACTTGTTTAACTTTGATGCATTTGTACTTTCGAAATATTGATCCCAACGGCTTACAATCCATATTCTTTTAGCCATTATGAACAAAATATTACTTTGGTCAAAAAGTCAACTAGGTTAACTTTGACCAAAGTCAAAGGGGAAATTGATCCAAGTGGTATCTTGCCTTAATCCATGTATGCATCTCAAGCCTTTGTGGTAAATTGAATCCCATCAGTGAAACCTAATTTTTGCCAATTCCTTGTGTCAATGGTTCACTATGAAATCCAAGTGAATTCGTATCTATTTTCTTCATGAAGTAGATACTCAATACTTTGTAGTTGAAGCAACTAGAAGTTGAAGAACCATGCTCAAACCGTATATTGATGGATAATGAATTAGATGACCTTGATATTTTGATCAATGCACCAACCCCTCTTGAATAATTCACTAAATCCTAATCAATCATAAGAAGCTACAACATGATTCACAAACCCTAATCTTGAGGAAGACTGATGCAAGAGAGCTTTTCACGCTGAGGAGAAACCCTAATTCACTCCTTACTCAAACACAAATATTTTGAGAAATTCAGAGAAATAAACTTTGATTCAAGACCTTGGTGAATTTTGGAGAAGAATAACCTTGTTAGCTTGATGAGAAGAAGTCTCTGATAACCATGAATTACAACCCTAATTCCACACTTCACTGCTTGAAGAAGAAATAGAAGAATCGAGATTTATTTGATATAGAAATCTCAAACCATTATGAAACCCTTGCTTGAGATGAGCTTGAGAAGTCTTGGAATCAATGATGAACTTGAGATTTGAGATTATAACCATGATGATGATAATCCAACCTTGCATTGTCTTTGAGTGCCATATCCTTCCCTGTGAATGGGAAAACCCCAAATCGCAAGAAACATTGATCGTATAACCATAGAACCAATTATATGCATGAATGTGTATGAGAATGAAACACAAGCCCATAAAGGTTAGAAACAAGAGGGAAAATTTTGGGGTGCAACAGCTGAGATGCATTAGGTACCGCCAGTGTGACATGGGACCGTGATGTCTCTCTTGCCTCAGATACATGCATAGATGAACTAGTGTGTCTACGTAAAGATGGAGGCGAGGAGGAATGAGCAGGAGAACTTCGTCTGTTGCGGGAGGACGACGAAGAAGGAAGAGAAACATCAACCCCAGAACCTGACATCGTCTTCGCCACAACCTGCTCAGAGGTAGAAGGATCCTGGGATGCTTGACTCTTTTCCCTTTGAACCGAAGCATGTTGTGCAACTCTTACATGTCTCAACCTAAATTTTTTGTCGGCCATAACTCATGTAGAAGGACAAAACAAATGTTACACAATGACTCGTGTTCAAATAAAGGGAAATAATACAGACAAACTTATTATGGAGATGCATCTCCAATTTTTATTTACACGTTGAAAAAATCCAGAGATGCATCTCCGGAAACTCCTACAACTTCATTCTTCGTCAATGGCGGATTACAGAGTCTTAGGAACTCAAAAAAAAATGTTCATTGATTGTAATAACAGCCAAACTAAAATTTTCAACCATACTTCTAAGTTGGCGAACACTTAAAATCTTTCAATCTAATCTAAAACTCAATTTCTAAACTATTTTACATTAATTCAAAAAAGTTCAAAACAAACATACAATTTCTCTTCAAAGTTTGATTATTTATAATTGATGAAGCTTGAACACTGATGTTTGATGATTCTTGATTGTTGTTTGATGATTTTTTATGAGATTTCGCACAATGGCGTTGGGTGGTGTTTTAAGAAAATGGATTTTGAAAATGAATATCTGAGAGTGAGGAAGGGGAAGAGACCATGGCGCATATTTGTAACAATTTATTCCGGAGATATAAGTGTGGCTTCTTCTCGTAAAGGTATCTCCAGAATAATTTTTGTGTGACATTTGATCTTAAGATAACACATGCACTGAAGTTGAGGTACTTCCGAAAATGCAACTACAGAAATTTCTCGTAAATGCATCTCTAGTTAATTTCTTTCACTAATTTAGAGTCTTGTTCATCAATGTAAATACTTAAAATACTTCCGGAGATACATTTCCGTAATCTGAGAATATTTTAATATTTTCGCACGGTGCACTAGAAAAATATAGGGTGCATTAAGAAACTCCCAAAACTTTTATATGAAAAGTTAAACTTGGTATTTCTCAGTCGTCCAAAACAAATAGAACCTGAAAATGAACCCAATTATGCATATTATTGGTCTTGGTAAAGAAAATTGATTTTGAGTGAATAGATTTTTTAAAATTGACTTTGCCTAAAAGCAAGTCCAAAGTAAATTCAAAAGCTATCATTCCTAACTTTAGGTAGAATCAATTTTGAAAAACATAATCAATTCTACCCAATAGCAACTACCCAAATCAAAATCAATTTTCATATCCAAAATCAATTACAAAAACTGAATCAAACATTCTCATAGTGTTTATACACAATGTTTTCAAAATTAGTATGAAATTGTAAATGACTACCAAATAGCTTTTGCAAAAGAAAAGAGACTTACGAATAGAACATTTAGTGTCTGTTTGTTTGATTCTGCAGTGACAAGAATTGATTATGAATGAACTGAGTTGAACAATAACTTAAAAATCACGTATAAAGTTATACTTCCCAAAAAATACTATAACCAATTAGATAATAAAAAATTGAACATCTAGTATATCATGGAGATAATAAGAAATCTGGAAGCAATGTCATCAAATCCATGACTGCAGCAGATCTTTTGAACTATTCCCTATATACATTCTACAAAAAGATCAACTTGAATTACCTACGAATTGGATCAAAATTCTGATCCTAACCACCAAAGTTTCTCCATTCCAAGAAACTCAGGTTATATCATGATCTTGATGCCCCCTGGTTCACCGAATACATGTAATTCCTTCAGATATAAGGTGTTTCATTGGTACAGTTAACAAGTTACAATCCTTCACATAAGCATATTCAAATCTGATAGGTCATCCATTGGAATTTCAAGACCCATAATACAATCATGTTCTTGCAAACCATCATCATCAAAGTTCAACCAAGAGCCAAGATCTTCTGGTCCATCAAGTTCACCAGATACACCAAATTCGTCTATTGAACCTAAATCGTGTAACGGTAAAGTGCCCAAGTCAGAGGATTCCTTTGCTTGAGAAGTAATCTGGTTACCAGATAATGCTGCCACATCTTCGTTACCATTGGTGCTTGCATTAGCCACCACAGATAGACTAGAATCACAAATCGGTAAATGTCCACCAAAAGTACTATTTGTCTTGGGCTTAACTTTTGGTTTGTTTTCATTTTGGACACTGTCCAATGACATGTAACCAGCCCGGGAATTAGAATTTTTTCTGGTCTGGTCCCGGATCTGATTTCTATCCCTCTCACTTCTCTTTCCCTTCACTCCACCATGAACAGCACCAGCAAGATTTGATGTTCTTGAAGAGCCATTGACCAGCATTGCTCTTTTCTTCTCCTTGATCGTCACTGACCCATTCATGGATGACACTTGTTCTAATGAGTGGATCCAACAATGAAAAGACACACAACAAAAGTTAAAAAGCAAAAGAATATAAATAAATAAATAATCAACTAACACACATAAATATCTTAAGCATTGACGAAGATAAATACCTAATTTTCTGGCTTTAATTTGATACAAAGCTTTGTTACATGTATTACTGGCTGTGCCAGAGACAATGCAATCTGCAGGTTGTGCACTATTCTCAGATGAACGAGGGGAAAACAAAATATTTTGCAGAGAAGGTTCACTAAAGCAGCCAACGCCAGTTTCTTCATAACTTCTGCATCTTCCAAGAGTGCGTTTCAGAAAAGCTAGAGCAACTTGTTTTGGAACCTTCTGAACAGCACTTTTTGAATTTCTACTTCCACGGCATGCCTGCCAAAATTTGTAGAAAATACATGGTTACAACTTATGAACTCCCTATTTTATTTTTCAAAAGCAACAACAACCAAAGTCTCTTCCCAGTAGGTGAGGTATGTAATCCTTAATATGAGAAAGAACTTTGGTACAACGTTTAGTGTTGTGTGACTAAAAGGTAATGAATTTGTATTGTAAAATGAACCTCTTGAAAATGCAAGCAAGGTAAAGCTGTCTAGAATAGACCTACAATGGATCTGATCCTTCCTTAGAGACCTTGCTATGGCAAGAGGAGTTTTATAGTACCATGTTGCCCTTTCTAAAAAAAGTGGGTAAAGGAAAGCTTATTATTACCAATCTCTTTCTGTAAGCCATTTCAGTAAGTTGGTCAAATGCAGCTTGCTCAATGCTCCTGCATAGTAAGCACATTAATCTTAATAAGAATCAATAATATCTTCAGCGCAAACTCGAGAGATGGCAAGTCATGTGAATCATGAATGCAAGACAGAAAATGAAGAAATTAGGTGTTAGGAAGCTGGAAATTAGATTGAATAGAAAGAACACTTTCATTAAGAAAATGGGAGAGAGAGAGAGAGAGAGAGAGAGAGAGAGAGAGAGAGAACTCTCCTCCAAGTGTTTCCCCTTTTACAACAGAGTCATTGCTCTATTCACAAAATATTAACAAATCTGAATGATTATCTCTATCCTTTATTTTCCTATTAATACATTAATACATATAACTAATTGATTAAGTAACTCCTCCGTATCTCATATCCTAACAAACTAACTCCCTCTTATCATATAATGTTAATAACACCTCCTATACTTTATCCTCACAAATTCCTTATCCAATATCGGGAACATTAATACATATCTATAACATAAAATAAATAAAAGATCACTAAGAGGGATCACCTACAAAACATGGAAAGAGTGATTAGGACATACCGTTTTTCCATGTCTTTCCCTTTTAGAATAGCTTTACCAATTGGGTCCAAGTTGCTCTTCTTCCTTCCATTCTAATAGCCACTCAAAATAAGGGGTAACGATATAAGAATGGACCAGATTGGACACAAACTAGATAAATTTGGTTAATTTATCAAGGACAATTCTTGTAGTGCAAACCTGTTCATATAGAGCTTTCTCAAGTTTCACAATGTCTTGAATTATAGCTTCATCTTCATCAGCTAAATCAGGCTGCACCAAGCAAAGCAAGTATAAGAAGTATAGTTATAAATCCAGTAAACTTTAAGTTACTATGACATTTGTAGTTCCATATACAAAATTAAAACTTTACCAATATCTCTGGATATATTCCAATGCTCTGCAGCTCAAGCAGCAGCCTGTCATCCAGAGACATCAGCTGATACTCACAATCAGGAGAAGGAAAGCTAGGATTACTTAATTCAGGCTGAAGCTGATCCAGATCATTTGAACATATTTCACCGGTGTGAGTAATATCAGAAAGGGAAAATTCTTCATCTCCCTGCCAAACTCCCGTGCTTTGTAATGAACTGGGTGTGTTCGGGTATCTAAATGTGTTGGATGTGGTACTCTTATTACAAGATAGTCTGTCCACTATGCAATTCTTCTGAATTTGAAAATCCACCTGCGATTCAACTTCAGATTCCGTTCTATCCCTGTTTTTGGGTTCAAAATCAACTTGATTACAAGAACCGCAGTGAGAATCATCGCTCGCACACTGTCTAGATATATTCTTTGCTTCGCTTTGGGGGTACAATTCTTCATTTTCGTCTTCTTCAATTAGAGCACAAAGAAGTCTTTGGAATAATGGGGTAACCTTGTCCATTCTTTCCATGTCATTTCTCCCACCTACAACCTCAAACTTGGTTGATTCTTCATCACAGTGGCTTCTCCTTTTATCCTCTGAACCTTGAGTAGTTTTCTTATTAATAACAACACCCTGAGAAAATAAAAATTCGCTAATTACTGATATTTCTCGTATTTAATCTGTACCATTTCTCATTTATGTTTCAGACAAAGGAATTTGGTGGCAATTGTGAAGATCTAAATATTAAAACATGGAGAACTAATCAGAAGTTTTTCTTTGTTGATAAGGACGATGAAAGACATAGGCTAAGTTATGTATAATGCTAAAAACTTACCAGCATATCATGATCAATGGCAAACATATGGGATAAACTTTTTTCCAAATCTTCAGCAATATTGAGCTGATACAGCAACCAAAAACCAGTACATCAGAAAATATTCATTGAGAATCAAGTATTTCTAGAAAAGCATGTTGTGTCCAAGACCCAGTTGCTACCTGTTGTTTCACAAAAGATGCGTCATCCAAGCTGACGGAAGCAAAAATATACTCCATTTTACTCCAAAATGGACCTGAAGCAAGACCTATATGAAAGGGAAAAAAAGGCAGTAAACTAGTCAGACATAAAACTGAAAAGAAAAAAGAGAAACATAATGGAGATATATAAGAAATCTCGAAAGAGGTAGAATGGTTCAAGGTACACACTGCTGGCATTAGAAGCAGCATTAGCAGCTTTATACAACTCTTCGCAATCATCATCAGATTCACCTAGACAGACATAATTCAATATGCAGTTTGTGAAAACATGGCTAAAAGAAAATATAGAATATAATATCAACAGATCATATATTAATATGAAAACAAAAATTGTATCAGAAATGAAGAAAAATCAATTTACTGAAAGAACATGAGTTATATATATTACATAGAATTATAAAAATCTAACTATTGAAAAATATCTGATATGCTAGCCACTAAATGCCTGGATGACTCGGTGTTACTGTTATGACATGTTAACTTACGAAAATATTCCAGTGGGAAAATACATAATACACTAATACCACTGTCATTGGGTCACTGGATGCTAAATTCCTCAACAACTGAACATATGTGATGTGGAGGAATTTAGCAGCCTATGCCATAAAAGTAAGTTCCAAAAGGAAGGGGGCAAGGTTTTGAAAACTTGTCACTACCTCCAAAATCAGAAGAACCAATGTTCAGTTGCTTCCCTACACGAGTCAAAACTTTGCGTTCTTTCTGCTTTTTTGAAGGAGGGCGCCCATTTTTGCTGCATTAACAGCCAGGTATGAATATAATGACACTTATGGAAAACAGAAGGAGAAAGGAGAAATTATATCTACAAATAAAATCAACATACGTTTTATTCTTATCAATGGCCTTCTTGTCCTGTACTGGCTTCAGTATAGGTACATTCTCAGGCTTCTCCCTCCCCAATGGAAGGCCTTCTCTTATTGCCGATAAATTCCTTCCAATTCTCCCTAGTCTCTGCACACCATCTCCTGATTCATCTATTGGTATTTTATTCTTTCTTGTTTGCAACATAGGAGCTCCCTCCCTATTTGCAGCCATAGCAAAGTCGCTACCATTGACTCCTTTCTCTTTTATTTTGTTTTCCCCTCCACCAGATTCTTCACTTTCAGATAAACCAAAGGGAGACGAAATATCATCAGGTGGCCTTTTATATTTTGGTGTACTGTTGTCTACACTGCTAGCCAGTTTGAACCCATTGTTGCCAACAGAAGAAGCTTTAACATTGAAATCAGAAGTTAGACAGCCTTCAGATGAGACCTGAACTTCAAGGTTGCGCGAGGCAGGAGAAACTACTTTCACTCTTCGAGAGCGTGAATTTTTAGGTGGTCTCTGTCCACCCCACTGGGTCATTGGATGTATAGAAGAACCTATAGTTATTGCAAGCTTTTAATTAGTTTCCATTCTAATCACCTAGACTTAGAATTTGAAAGCTGATACCAACCTGGAAAACTTCCAGCTGGAGACTGAATATTAGACAACTCTAGCGCACTAACTGAACCCGTTCTTGGTGCTCGAGATACCTTGTTTTTAATTGCTGAGTTAGGGCTGCTTGCTGGGTCCTCTTGAATATTTGCTCTAATTATAGAATGATTGACAATTAATAAACTTAATAACTATCAATGAATATCAATGTAAATATGAACAGACTAAAAGCTTATTGGATCAATCTCATTATAGGAACCTTAAAATTGACTTGTTAAGACTAGGTTGGAGAAATAAATGAAAACCATGGGATAACAAGATATGTTAAAACCTGTTGTTTCCTTTTCCTACAACTCTTTGGTCAGCTATGTGGTCCCTGTGAGGAGAAACCCCTAGCTCGCCTGTAAGCATCACACGTACACCTGTATTATTATGCTCTGAAGAACCCTCAGACTTGTTGATTCCACTAGATTCAGGAAGTGACTTCAATCTGCATCGCAAAAAGAATATTAGTTAAAAAGATTTAGGTTTATTTTTCTGTTCTTCAAAAATAAAAAATCATGTCAGACTATGGACAATGATGTGACTACTTAATATTTGACAAGCTGACTAAGTGAAGTAAGCAAACACAACATTCATAGAGGAGAATAAACAACAGGGGGGAACAAAGTATGAGAAAAAGAAACAGGCAATATAATACAGAGGAACTTTTGTGGGTTTATCTAATCCTGATTACAACAGGTTAGTTAATTGCATAATATAAGCAAACAACATACATGTAATTCAAGTCTAAAACAACAATATTTTCCAGCTGGGCCCACCCTCTAGCAGTAAAGCAAATTCAGCATCATTAATCTTGATTTATTACTTGTTATACACATGGGGGGCATACAATGATTCATATGATATTATTTATGACTATCAAGCTCTCAATTGGAAGCCTTCATGCAATCCATTTATATGATTATTTCACTCCAGTCCAGACACACCGTTCATCTACAACTAAACTTGAAAAAACATCTTGCAATCTAAAAGAAAGACCCATAAAATTACCTGAAACCCTGAGCATCACTAAATCGCAACTTCAAATCAGTATTTCCCTTTGGAAGAGTGGCTCGTTTTACATCCCTTTCACCGGTTATAACTCTGTTACCTACTGTTCCGACAGACCTCTTCCTCTTTATTTTTTGATCTAATCCCTCGCCTCCGGCAAGTAATCTGCGAGTTTTCTCTTCATTTCGAATAGAGCCCCCGCCAAGTGTCTGAATCAGATTTCCATTCTCGGTGATCATCTGCTGTCTTCCAATAGAAGCAGGCCTATTGTCCTCCTGGGAGCACGGAGGATGAACAAGGTCATGAAGAAAGAATGAAAATGAACATGAGGAGGTTATTATGAATAAGAAATAAGTGTAAAACTTTATGTTTAAAGACTTTAGAGGAAAACATAGTATAAAAGTATGTCCGGTCTTAAATCTGACATTAGTATTTGAAATGCCTTACATGGAAACACAGATGATAAATTGCACAAATTATTTCATACTGAAATGTTTAAACTGGGCTTAAAACAACTTGAAATCTTTCTTTTGATAAGAAAAAGATGGCCTCACATGTGTTGAATCATTATGAATATAATGCAATCCTGTTGGGCTCTTAAAAAAAATTAAAACTCCATATTGTTAAAAGGGCTTTAACGACATTCTGGACAAAACTCTGTAATAAAGCAACTAAAAATATAGCATCTTGGATAACGTAGGCTAAGAATAAAACCGTAGCAACAAACAGCATAAGAGATACCCGTGTGTCTGCCACTAACGTACGAGTGCGCTTGTTCAGCATTGTATTTGAGGTCTTGACTTCTCTCTGAGTCATATTATCATCCGAGATTTTGTGAATCTGGCTACCCATCTTTGTTAAGTTAACTCCACTTCCCCTTTCACTTGATAAATCACTCCTTTCCCGTTTCTTTGAGTTTAAGGACTCCCTATACCTATCCAATTTAGATATAGATTCCCGAAACATTTTTGATCTATCCCTGATCAACATATTACACACTTCTATTAGAACATTAAAATGAATATACTGTTATCATAAAATAGCAAGTTAATTATACAAAAAATGGATCAAATCATTTTACAGTAGACAGACATAATCACGAGTATTTGAACACTTTTAAAAACTAGTTTATTTCGACCAAACTGCCACTTAGGCTTGCATCTATTGTAATCAACATTGTACACACTTGATCCTCATATAAAAAAAATTATATACCTAGCCTTTCTGGAGCCATCTTGAACACTTTCTTTTAACTTCTTGAACTCCCCGAAGGCTCCTGGGCCAATTAATTTGGCGTGCGAAACTCCAAAATCTTCGGAACTGTTTCCAGCAGAAACATCCAGAACCCTCTTTAGCTCTCCCGTATATTTCTTATTTCCTATAGTGATTGAATCTAGCGGCAAACATTGGGGTAACGGCGGCATATCCGATGAAGTTATCACACTCGTGCTGCTGCTGTTTAAGTTACTCCCAGAACTCAACATTAAGTCGTTGACCAAATTCCTGCCAGCAATTTGATAAACTAATCATATATTGAATATACCAAATGCACCATCAGAAAATAGAGTAGAAGCTACACAAATAAAGCAATTCATAGTACATATAAATATGTGAAGAATTAATGCAGAACAGAGTCGTGGAAGTAATGGCATTCTCCAACATTAACGTGTAATGTAATGCAATGCAACGACCTAGATAGTTAGCGAAGAAGGTGAATTGGGGAACAAGTGAATGAAAACCCTAGGTGAGTTGAATTGAGAGGAATAATGGTTGAGAACTGAAGAGAATGGAGTGAAGAAGAGAACTTACCTGGATTTTCAGGGATTGAAGAAAGTCAAGGGTAGATCAAAATTGTAGCTTCGAAGAATCAAAATGGAATATAAATGGCGAAGACGGAGAACGAAAATAACGCGGGACT